>JALMGJ010000017.1:5367500-6627500 GCA_023362775.1 Charina bottae | reverse complement strand
GCTGGTTGTTCTACCTGTTGTCATTAATTTGGTCTTCTTTATATTTAATAGTCCCATTTTTTCACTGTGCTCTTTGACTTTTAGTACTAAGACTTTGCATTTTCGGCTCATCTTCTTCCAATCCAGCTTCCCTTAATATATATTCCGCATATAGGTTGAATAAATAAAGGGAGAATATTAAATAATTTAATATTAAATAATATAATATAACAAAATAATAATAATAATAATAATAATAATAATAATATAAATTATAAATAATTATTATAAATAATAATATAAATATTATTATTAATATTTAATAATTTAATTAAATAAATAAATATGCAGCCTTGTCACACTCCTTTGCCACCCTAGAGCCAGTCTGTTTCACCATGTTCTGTCCAGACTGTGGCTTCCTCACCTGTAAGTTTCTCATGAGGACAATGAGATGTTCTGGGATTCCCTTTTTTCTGAGCACATTCCATAACTTGACATGATCGACAGTGTCAAAGGGTTTTCTATAATCGATGAAACACACACTGACTTCTTTTTGGTATTCTTTGGCGTTTTCAGTTATCCAACATGCATCAGCAATAATACAAAGTCACTGCTCCCTTCATGGGCAAAAAAGGGGTTATGCTCAGCTTGACAATGTATATTTGTGTGCATGACTTTTGCACACATGCAGGTTGTCATGGCAAGTTTAGCTTTGTCCTGATCTACTTGTAATTGATTAGCCTCACCTACAATAAGTTTCCAAAAGGAGAAAAATTCTAACAGCTGGACATTGGGTAGAGCAAACTCATGCTTGTAATACAGAAACTATGGAGATGATAGGATGCTCTGAAGGCTGCAGAAGACCCCTTCTCTTCACTAAATTAAATCTGGATTCATTCATGAAGTCTCTCCCTTTCCCTTGGTAACTAGAAATCCAAACAAGGTTCGTTCATTCGTTCATTCATTCATTCATTCATTCATTCATCCATCCATCCATCCATCCATCCATCCATCCATCCATCCATCCATCCATTCACAGTTTAACAAAAATACATGGAGGGTGTGGACATATAACTCATCCTTTCCCCTTCTGCTTTAATGGGGAATATTTGCAGAAAGGGTGTGTCAAATTGGCTGGACATGGTTACAACCATCCCTGAGCTTCTGGTCCTGTGCAAGGTTGTATCTTTATTCAGGCAAATGTGGTGCACATTATCTGCATCTTTCTAGATAAATTGGGGAGGATGGAATTGGGAAGAGTCAGGCCAGCAGATACATCCTCACTTTCCAGATGATCTCTTTTAAGCACCCGTGTTGGGCTATTGATAGAAAAAAATATTTATTTGCATATTAACAAAATTGGGCCGTCACTAGGTACATTCACTTACTCAAGCTTTCTTGGGTGTTTGTACAAAACATTAATCCATAAACTAAGCAAATAGGCTGGCTTCACACAACATGCTAAGGCGTAAAAGGAAAAGGCAACGGGCTAGAAACCAGGAGACTGAGAGTTCTAGTCCCGCCTTAGGCATGAAAGCTGGCTGAGTGACCTTGGGCCAGTCCCTGTCTCTCAGCCCTAGGAAGGAGCCAATGGCAAAACAGGAGACTGAGAGTTCTAGTCCCGCCTTAGGCATGAAAGCTGGGTGACCTTGGGCCAGTCATTCTCTCTCAGCCCAACTCACCTCACAGGGTTGTTGTTGTGGGGAAAACAGGAGGAGGAAGGAGTATTGGGTATGTTAGCCACCTTGAGTTATTTATAAAAATAATAAAGGCGGGATAGAAAATAAATAAATAAATAAACAAACAGACAAACAAACAAACAAACAAATAAATAAAAAAGTAACCAAGCTTAGCATGTGTTGCAAAAGCAGCTGCTAGATCTTTAAATTACTTAAAATAACTAAGCAAGTGATATGAATACAGGCACTCTGTTTGACCATGTGTTACTTATACAGTGTGTCTTCCTGTTTTTCTGACCTCACCCTTATTTAGAAACATGAAACCAATTTAGGCTTTGAAAATACTGAAAGTAAAATAAGTCAGCACAGCTGGGATGTTCAATTGCTTTAGCAGCCCCTGCTTCAACCAAACTTTATTTTGCATTCTAGAGCTAAATGGGAAAGGACATAAACCTCTTAGTTATTTTTAAGAAGTATGAATCAGAGTGAATCTCTTCAGCAAATTTGATCAGCACAAAAATTAAAGGGTTTTTAGAGTGTCTTTCATATGCTGAAGAACATCCTACATTTCTTTTTTGTTTTCCTAGCCCATATGTCATCCAGCAAGGGTATTTCATCTAAAGAAGGGATATGAATGCTTTGCAACAATCCCTGATTCAAAATGGCCAGCAAAGGCAAAGATAAATTCTAACAATAGCAGCTCCTACGGTAACAAATGCTTCTGGGAGGCCATCAGCGTGCGTGCTGTTTTTGTACTGTTTTATACTGCTGAAAAGAGAGCAATCCGTACTTTGAATGGCAGAGATGACACTTTTAATCAAATGCAATTTGGCATTCTGCAAACATAGATGTATTCTTTCTGGCGGCCACTGCAATTTCCCCAGCATTGCATCCAAGGAATGGTTCCAGTGCTGATGTTCACACTGCACGGTAAGCCAGAATTGGGAATAATTCTGGTTCACTATGAATTAGCAGCTTGTAATTGAGGGATGAGCAATTTGTGGAACAGAAACAGACTCCCTATCCTTTTTAAATCCCCAGAGCAAACCCAGACTTTCCCCCAAATCATTCTGTAGCTGCTGACTTTTGCTTCTATCAATCTGGCTGAGGCAGACTAAAGAGAGAAAGAGAGTCACTTGTTGCCACAAATGCCACAGGCCAAGGTGAGCAAATGAGGAACTCTGTCTAGAAAGCTTTGCTCATGACACCTACAAGATGAAAGCAGCTGCTTCTTCGCAGGGGCCAATTCCATCAGGTCCACAGGCCAGAAAATAGAGGTGCCTCAGAAATATGCTATGGGAAACCCCAAGATTCTACCTGGTACTTTTCACATATTTCTCAGATACAATAGAGGCTAAACTTCAAGAATGGAAAGAGTTCGGGAATACAAACAGCACAATAGAATTGCTGGAGTTCCAAATGTGAATGTACTACCAATTAAAGCATACGAAATACTTGCTGTATTATGGAGTGGGAAAGGGAATATCCTTTCTTTTGTTAGGTTCATCATGAATCCTTATTTATAAGGGCAGGAACCAGTTTGCTACTGAAGATCAATTTGTACATTCTCATTCCAACTCTGCCTCGAACCCTCTCCTTGGCTGAGGAGCCATTGCTCACAGGTAGAGCATACAATCTGCATGCAAAAAGTTCCAGATGCAGTCACCATCCAGCATCTGACAGACATTGGAAATAAGCACTGCATCTAAATGGAGCAGGCTACAGTATGTAATTACAGTATGTAATTACAGTATGCTGATGCTAGGGAAAGTGGAAGGCAAAAGGAAGAGGGGCCGACCAAAGGCAAGATGGATGGATGATATTCTGGAGGTGACGGACTCGACCGTGGGGGAGCTGGGGATGGCGACGGCCGACAGGAAGCTCTGGCGTGGGCTGGTCCATGAAGTCACGAAGAGTCGGAAGCAACTGAACGATTAAACAACAAAAAAAACAGTATGTAAAGCAGCTTCCTGGTACATTCCTTGAAGTTAACTTATTTTAAGGTCTGAGAGGCAAAGGTCCAAAGAGTTGAGCTGGCAAAGAAAAGAGAAGTGGCAGTAATCTCCAGCCGAAAGCCTACAGCCTGCCATTTCTGAAGACACCAAGAGAAGAAAAAGTAACCATTGTTCTTCGTCCAGCCCCACGATCTGCTGAACCCTTAAACTAAAGAATCATGTATCCCCAAATGTATATTGTTCCTCTTCCTTCAAAATACATTTTCCCTTTCTGATGTTACCTTTAAATTATATGCCTACAGGAAAAGCTTGCATACTTAAGAACTTTGGGGGATGGGCAGGCTGAAGACTGGAAAGCAGTGCTTCAAATTGATAAACACAGAGCAATTGTTGGCATACCCAAGAACTTAGGCCTGAGGTGTATATTTGCTTTTGAATGTCCAGCTTCCCAGTGCTGGATATCAACATGTTTTGGAAATACCTCTCAGTTTTAAAAGATTTGTTATGCACCAAGCTATGGCTATAGCAAATTCTAGACACAAGTTGAAGAATAGTAAGAGTAGGTAGGGCCCAAACCTAGTGTCATGAAAGACCTCTGCACTGGGTGTGGCCAATGCAGAAGCTATTTATCATCTTCCAGCCAATCACAAGGACTTACACTGCATAGTGCTGTCCTTCGTATGCCTGAAGAGAGTTGCAAGATCAGTTGGGATGGAAATTTTGGAATTCTCTGAAAGTAGCAGGGTAAGAGTTATTGCCTTTCAGATGAAGGAACTTTAAAGTGATCCAATCACTTCTTCCCCATTTTTTAAAATCAGAGATAAGCAGACAAAGTGCTTCTGGAGATAAGGAAGCAAGTTTCCATGTTGTTAGATTAAGTGAAGAAGGTGAGATTTTACATCCTTAGGGCTCGTATCTAGGCTACAACATACAGATGTCCACTCATTGGCGATCACTCGTAGCCGAGTAAGATTGTCTTCCAAAGGTAAAATTTTAACAGTGGATCCGTAAGTGGCTATAAAGGCCAATTCTGGATCCCCACAACCTCCCACAATGAGGGCATAGGTTTCCGGGTGGGAGACGGTCATGATGAGGGTTTGCCTGACGTGCCTTCCTTTTAGCTCTTTTCTCCCTTTCGCCCTGTACTCGTGCTTCTTCAAAGTCCATAGCACCATTAAAAAAGGCTGACCTCCATTTGAAACGCTCATGAGTTAGGGATTCCCAGTTCTCAATGCTGATATTACATTTTTTTTAAATTTGGTTTGAGAGTATCTTTGAATCTCTTTTGCTGTCCACCAATATTCCGTTACATACATACAGATGTCCACTAGATGCCAGCAGAGTGTTATATTTTTTCTGTATCTCCTTATGGATATCTAGTGGTTATTCAGTGTTTTGCAGCCCAGATATGGTGACCCATTTTTTAATTTTTTGGCTGTAAAAGATGAGTCTGGCATATTCTACCTTAATTCCCAAGTCTCTCAAAAACAAAAGTCTTTTTTGACTCATCAGCTATGCCCGGAATTGTGCTCCAAATTAGAGGCATAATGGTATTTGGGAAGCTGTGAATGGGATTAAATACTGTCCAATTGATTCCTCTGTCCTCTGTTAAATCTTTGTTAATACCAAATTATTCCCTATTTCATTTTATGGAATTATCCTCAGTATTTAGTCAATTTAAACTGGAGGGAGGAAATCTCAGTTAATAGTCCAGCACAAATTCCATTCTTGCATTGCCTAATTCCTGTTATCTCTGCAAAAAAGCCTTTGAAGTTTGTTACAGAATGATTTTTTTCTGCCAGACTTGATGGCTACAACAGTCTAATTAAACTGGCCATGTTAGAGTCCCATACGCATCAAGAAAAGGAAAGTGCAGAAATGTCATTTTTTTTTTGTATAATTCTGATCACTGCTAATCCCAAAGTTTGCTACTTTTTCCATCAAGTGTCTTGTCCTTGCTTAAACAATTGAACTAGGAGGCAGGAAGGCAGGAGGGAACCTACAAACCTTCCAAATCAAATCACTTCCCTTTAGTGTTAACTAGGGTAGATAACCATTAAGCCAATAAGCACTTGGGGCATTTCTGAGAGCATATTGTGGATGTTCTGACAAAATGGCTGCTCATGGGCAGATTGGTATTCATAAGAAGGCTACCATTGTGTGTAGGTGTGTGAGGCCACTCACAAAATTCTGTTTATCAGGAAGCAAAACTGATAAGGTTTTGTTGTAAAAACTCCCAGAAAAGCATTTGAAAACCCTTTACTTCTTTTATTACATCTTCTAAAAAGTCATTTTTTCACACTCTAGTGTTTTTTTGTTGTTTATTCATTCAGTCACTTCCGACTCTTCATGACTTCATGGACCAGCCCACGCCAGAGCTTCCTGTCGGCCGTCACCACCCCCAGCTTTTAATTTTAATTTTAATTTAAGTGTTTTTAATCCATTAAAATCAATGTACCAGTAAATGGGCAAGTATGGGAATACTCACAGTATTGAAATAATTCTTAGGAATGCATTTTAACTTATTAGTTTCATGGCCTTGAATCAAAAGAATGGATCCATCAGATAATTTCAAATGTGAGCCATATTTTGCATAGAACTTTGAATATAATAAAACATACACCAAACTTCAGTGTCATTTGTTCATGCCTTTATATATCAGCAATACACACATGAACTCTGACAACATTCAGTAGCAAAGAAATCCAAAATTCAGAAAATCTAGAAAGGAAGCAACTTTTTTCAGAGAACTCTGTGTTTGTCAGCCTGGGCTTAGGATTTAGCGTGTTCTATGAGCACATATTTTTTGTAGATCACAAGAAGGAGAGTGAAGTTGATGATTAAACAATTAACATAAAATGAAATGGGATCTTTTTAAAAAAATCTTTTGAGGAACCAACACAATCGCCATCTGATTAACACTTTCATAGAATGCACTAGTAAACAATAGCTTGAAGTAGGAAGGAAGGACAATAGCAAGCTTATAAATATTTTCATTGGGGAATGAAGTATTCTTGTGCTTAGAAGTGAATTAACTTGTAATTCAGCCATTTAGACAATTCTGCCCTTGTAAAAATAACACATTGACTTGATGGATAAGAAGTCACGACTTACTGCTTTCTGATAACCAGGGATGTGGAAATGTCCACAACACTAGAAAAAAGGTTTCATATATCCCTGTTATAAATATGCTAACCTTTTCATGTGTGTGCATCTTCAAATTAAAAAATATCTTTGAATTCTGCTAGATTGGATAACAGAAGGAGGAATTATTCAGCAAGCCGTTCTATTGTCATTGCATTAAAAGCTCCTCTTGTGTCACTCATGGATTTTATTTTTAATGTCAGTCTCATTTTTTTTCCATCTCAGGTTGTCTTTGAAGGCATCCGTGGCCGAGGCATCGAAGGAGACATTGCTATCGATGACATCTCAATCGTGGAAGGAGAGTGCACAAAATCGGATTATGTAAACAACCGTACGTGGGCTTGTTGGCATCCCCCCAGTAGCATCTCAATCCAGTACATGGTTTCATAACATGTTAAGGCTGAAGGAAACGAGTTCTTAGGGCTGTGCACAGCCTTGAAAGGGGTGCTCTGTTCGAGCAATGCTTTGAGTCTGCACCTACGGATCATGAAGCAGGGCAGCTCCTGACTTGTCATGAGTGAAGCAAAACTCCTGCATTGTTTCACAATCACCAAAAGATAGCAAGCCATGTTCCCATAGCATGCCAGTTTCTGGAATAAATTAGGCAGCCTCATTTGAAAGGTGACTAACTTTCTTTCCCCGTTTTTTTTTTTGTTTGTTTGTTTTTGTTTAGATATACCTTCAGAGGCAGTCAGGACGCTTCCCCATATACGGAGTTTCCCCGTTTTTCTTCTTGTGTCTGTCTTAATTCATCAGAGGTGACCTTATTCCGGCAGAGGCTACAACACAGATGTACCACCCACTGGCATGAAGAAAAAGGAACATTTTAAAAACAAACAAACAAACAAAAACTACCAAAGATTCCTCCACTGACTGATGACTGACTCAGATAAGATTTTTTTAAAAGAATGAATATATATATATATATATATATATATATATATATATAATCATCGGGGGTTTATTAAAAAACAAAAGGAATGAACAAACAAGTGATGGCAGGCAAATAAATGTACCATGTGGACCGTATGTTCTGGAAGTGAAAGAGAGAGACCTTCAGGTGCTCTTTTGGTGAAGTAGTAACAAATGAACAAAAGGAGAATACAACACACACACACACCCCACCCACACACACCCCAAGCATTCATTGGGAGAACTCTCTCAAAAGAGCTATAGAATTCCTTGTCAAAGCACAAAGTCATGGCTTGTTTTGTTTCAAAGACTACTTTGCTTGTTGCCATGGAACCTTAATGGCCTGCCCCAAAAGAGATTTCATAAAAGGAGCGAGCAAGAGCGAGCACGGAGGAGAGAAAAATCCCTTCACCTCACTGTCAAACAGGGTACGAGAGGAGCTGGCGTTTCCCCCCACCTTTACCTTCCACACAAGGTTTTTAAGCATCGAACACAATCCAGCCACAGGCAGGAAGCAACCCAAGGCCTCGGAGTTTTTGAAGACATTCTGCTGAAGTTCCTCATGGCAATTGCTAGAAACTATATGTGGTCTCCGCTTTGCATGTGTTCTGCTAAGCCCAGGACATACTTATGGTGACAACAGCAACACTGGCTTGTCTAGAGTTTGCTTGTGTGGCCACTTGAACATACCCGACACTCTCCCCCGTGGTCTTCTGCGCCCCAGCCCACTTGCCCTTGCCCTGTTCCTCCCACATCCCACTCCCAGTGAACATCATCTGTCCTAATCGAGTGACAAAAAAACCAAACTACCATCTTTTTTCTAAAATGCCATGGAAACCAAGTGCCTTCAATGATAACAAGCCTGAGAAAATGGGTTAGGGGAAACATACACACATGTGCACATGCAAAAAAAAAAAATTGTTCCAGCAGAGAGAAGCTTGGATAGCTCCAGTGAGGTTTGCGGTTCCAAAAACAGAACACCCTCTTTTTCTAAAACAAAGTAAAAGAGCAAAGCTACCAACTGAGGAAGAAATTAAAAACACAGGAAAGCTACTTCAAGAGGTGGATTGACTTGAATGACAGCATAAATTCCTTCTGAGTTTCAGCTCTTTTGTCACTAAGCCGTCCCCAAAGACATGGCCTTTTGGATATCTGATGGCTTCTATTGCAGTTTGGGAAATGGATCAGCCTGTATTTTTCAAGTTTTGAAGTGGGGTCCGTTAGTGCCAGACGGATGAGGAGGCAACAATACTTGGCAATGGTGAATTTCAGTGCAGAAACACCTGCGTGCATGCGCGCACATCGTTTTTTCATAGTCTAACCTCTGCTCAAAATAAGATTGATCAAGAAAGGTCACAGTGCATATAGGAAAGGTAAAAAAGGAGAGACTCTTCATGGCGAAAGGCAGGCCAGCTGACCTGGTTTCATTTCCAGACACGGAGAAGATAAGGCCTCTGCCCTTTCATCAGACTCTGTGCAAATTGTGAAATATTATTTTATTATTTTAGCAAAATTTAAAAAATCACTTTTACAAAAAAATAAACAAAACCTGTAAAAATTATTTTCAGCTACCTGGCTCCATCCCACACCTATCTTTAGTCAATTTACCAATACACTGTAAATTTCCCTTTCTATGAGTTGGTAATGAAAATTTGAAGATCTTTTTTCCGTAAATTATCTCAGCTTTTAACTTCATTAAAGAAAAGAGTTTTGTCTAAGCAAGAGTTATTATTATAATTATTATGGTTATTATATGTTCTTTCAGTACCCTAGGATGAGAAGAGGGGAAAAAACTTATATGCAAATAATTCGGATATTAAAAGAAAACAAAGTATAACATTTGAGAATATTAATATTAAAAAAGCACAAAGAAATGCAGTAAAATGATGAGGCTTGGTTTTTTAAAAAAAACTGTAGAAAAAAGTTTGTGCTGATGATTCAGTAATTCAACTGAAAAAGATAATTTTACAACTATGTTCAATAAAGCTTATTTCCAGGTAAGGTATGGTAAGTGGTGTTTGTGTTTGTTGAATGCTTCAGACACCCAGCAGTCCTAATGTAGTTTCTTTCTGTTATGTTAGATCAAATATTTCAATTATTAGATAGTATCCAAAAGGGTCCATCTGTCAGATGAATGGATTCTACCAGTGGAACAAATTCCTCATTTCCTCATCCATAAATCCTGCATGTTCTGTCCGAACCAGCTCCAGGGAATTGGAAAATGGAGAAAGGTTTTCAGGAGCATTTCAAAATACAGTTTAGAGGAAATGAAGGTGTCCTGTTGTGTGATGGTGCATAGAATCCATGCAGATCAAAGTATAGCCTGAAAATAAAAAGACACTGTTATTTATAGTTTAGCATCATATTTACATAATACCTTTCCAAAAATCCATGCCTACCAATGCAAGACTGTCATCATCTAACACTGATCACCACTGTCATATCTATTAATACTAATACGTTTTCTGGGGATTAGCAGATTCAGGTTCACAAAAATGTAAGAATACTAGAAGAAAGAATATAAAGACCAACTCAATGGCATGGAATGGTGGCTGGCTAAGTAAGAAAAATGATTAACTGTAATTTGATGCTTTGTATATGAGGAACTGTAGAATAATCAGTTTAAAAGGCAATGTCATATAATAATTAGCATTTTATGTGCGACTGACATTATTAGGCTATGATTGATTGATTGATTGATTGATTGATTGATTGATTTTGTGCCATCAAGTCAATGTCACCTCTTAACAACCACACTGATAGACTTTCTCCAGGATGATCTGTGCCCAGTCTGGCCCTTCAGGTCTTCCAGTGGTGCACCATTGACATTGTAATCAAGTCAATTCACCTTGCTGCTGCTCATAATCTTTTCTTTCTTCCACCTTTCCCAGCATTATAGACTTCTCAAGAGAGCTAGGTCTTCACATAATCTGTCCAAAATATAATTTGAGCCTGCTCATTTTTGCCCCAAGTGAGAACTTTGGATTGATTTTGTGGTTTTCTTGGCTATCCAGGGTATTTTCAGAAGTCTTCTCCAACACCAAAGTTCAAAGACATCAGTATTCTTTCTATCCTGCTTTCTCAAAGTCCAACTTTCACTTCCATAGAGTGTCACAGGGAAACCATTGCCTGCACAATTGTGATCTTCTTAGGCATAGACAGATCAGAAGATGTGAATATCTTTTTCACGACATTCATTGCTACCCTACCAAGCGCTACTTTGTGGTATATTTTTTGACTGCTGTCTCCTTTACTGTTGATAGTTGACCCTAAAAGGCAGACACCACCCACCATTTCAATGTCTTCATTGTCAATTCTAAGCCTGATTGCTATACATGTTGTTGTTAATTTAGTCTTCTTTGTATTTAATCTTAGTCCCAGTTTTTCACTGTGCTCCTTGACTTTCATTACTAGAGCTTGCAGATTGATTGCATTTTCAGCTATTAATTTACATTTAATTCATTCAATTTAGATGCTGCCTGACTCCAAACAACTCTGGGTGGCTGACAACATAACAAATAAAATAACATAAAATACAACACAATTCAAAATCATAACCAGGGGGGAAAAAAAGTAAAAGCAGATAAAAAACAAGATGGCAAATCTGGCCAACAACAGAACTCACATGGAGCTCCAGCCATCTTAGCCCAAGGGCTGTGAGAAGAGGCAGGTCTTCAAGACCCTCCTGAATCCTATCAGAGTGGGAGCCATCTGGGTTGCAAGGGGAACTTCATTCCAGAGGATAGCTGTGGCAGTAGAGTACAGTCATCAGCATAGCACAGGTTATTGGTATTTATTTCTCCAATTTCAAAACCACACTCTTCTTCTTCCAATCCAGCTTCTCTCAATATATATTCAGCATATAAAAAAAAGGTAAAGGTTCCCCCTGCACATTTGTGCAGTCGTGTCCGACTCTAGGGACCGGTGCTCATCTCCATTTGTTAGCCAAAGAGCCAGCATTGTCCAAAGACGCTTCCATGGTCATGTGGCCAGCATGACGCACGCGGAATGCTGTTACCTACCCACCAAAGTGGTACCTATTCATCTACTTGCATTTGCATGTTTTCGAATTGCTAGGTTGGCAAGAGCTGAGGCGAGTGCGGGAGCGCACTCCGTCATGCAGGACTAGGGATTCGAACCTCCAAACCTGCGATCTTCCGATCGACAAGCCTGGCATCTTACCCGCTGAGTCACCACGCCCCTATATTCAGCATATAGGTTGAATATATAAGGTGACAGTATAAAGCCTTTTCTCACTTGACCATTATGACAGCCATTTTTTTTTCAGTAAAGCAGCATTTATTTAACTTCAGGTCTTTCATGGAAATGGGGGAAATAACATTGTTCCATATGGCTTTATTAACAGTAATAGTAATAGTTACTAGTAATTACTAGTAATAGTAATTAATAGTAACAGCAGCTTAACAGTGGAACCAATTACTTGCTTTCCTTTGCAGGATGCGTTTAAGCAAAGGCTGGAAAATCAGCTGTCAAGGATTCTTTAACGTGAGTTCCTGCACTACGCTAGAAGTTGCTGACCAGCCTAACCCTAACCCCAAATCTAGGCTGCTGTTCTGTTGGTTAAGGAGAGGAACTGTCAGAAGCATTGGCTGGTTGAAAACTTACTGCAAAGTAAGCCTGAACTTCAGATGGGGATACATTTTTGATACAAGGTTAACAGAAAATACCCAGACCATCCCAATTTGCCAGTTCTGTTCACAAAGGAAGGAATGGTCATTGGGGTGAGGAGCAATGAAGTTTGAGACTTTTCAATCAGGCAAGTGGTGTGGAATGTTTAAACAAAAGACAGCACCATTAAAGGGAGGGAGGGAGGTGATATGAGAGAGAGAGAGAGAGATACTCCTCGAGTTATGACCACTCATTCAGCAACCGTTCAAAGTTATGACAGCGCTGAACAAGGGGGACTTACGACCGGTCCTTGACGTTGCAGCCATCGCAGCATCCCCATGGTCATGTGATAGCGATTCGGGCACTTGGCAACCAGCTCACATTTACGATGGTTGAAGCATCCCACAGTCATGTGATTGCCATTTGCAACCTCACCTGATGGCTTCCCACAAGCAAAGTCAATGGGGAAGCTGACAGGAGGTCGCAGGTTGCTCCAGTAAGTCACTCCCATTCCCACCATTTTTTTTCCTGAGGAGCCCCTGGTCAGCAGGGCAAGTGCAGGCCCCAGACAAGCGGGAAGCCGCCCACCTGGCCACACTCACACCAGGCCATAAGCACCCACTCCCCGCCCACCCGCACTCCATAGCACTTACCTGCCCGGCAGCCTGCTTGTGAGCCACCTAAGGAAAGGCTTACCATGACGGGGACTTGCACCTTCCTGACGGCTTCCCCATTGACTGCTTGTTGGAAGCCGGCAGGAAATTGCAAGTCGCGATCACATGAGGTCCTCGCTTAAGAACGGCAATGGGGACTGCCAGGATTGCCATCGCTAAGCAATGCGGTCACGTGATGTCAAGCTTTATGACCGCATCAATTCTGGTCCCAATTACTGTTGTAACGCGAGGACTACTGATAGATAGATGATAGATGATAGATAGATAGATAGATGATAGATAGATAGATAGATAGATAGATAGATAGATAGATAGATAGATAGATAGATAGATAGGAGAGACCTGTGTGTGTATGTGTGTGTGTGTGTGTGTGTGTGTGATTTTAGGTGGATTAGACCATATTTTTTATTGTTGAGTTATAGGGGATAAAGAAAGCTTACTGTAGAAAAACATGATGCATTTACAAATCACAGAATGCAATTATCTCTCCTGGAATTTCAAACGCAAGATAAATGTGTATCTAACCACTTATCCAACTGGTTACTTTCATGCAACATACATAATTTTGTTAATCCCTTTGGTTAATTCCTTCCTTTGAGAAAAAAACATGGAGGAGGAGCCATTAGGTTACTACTATCACTTTACAAAAAAGGGGAAAAAACATATACAGTATAGGTATAGTGCAAGTTAGTAAAAAAGATTACCAGAAAATAGCATGAAAAAAGACAATTTCCTTTCATTGGATAAAAGGTAGACTGATGTGCGTGATAACAAAATCTGTATAGAACTAGAAGCCTGGTCTCATCATAACCTGAATAGAGTATGAAAGGCAACTGGAATGATGCACTGCAGTACAAGACCGGAGAGGCTCACAATATTAGCCTATACCACAAAACATGTAGGCAATGATCAGGAGGTTGTAGGTTGCCAGCCCCAAGAGCAATAGAAAACAGAACTTTTTATACATCCTTTCCATTTAAATAGCCCCAAAGAATGAGAAAACAGATATATCATCTGTTGCCATCTAGACCCTTGCCCTTCCTGGCTGGTGCAAGCAGCCAGGGAAGTGACATGTGGTTGGGTCCAGGTTATCGTTAATACATCCTTGGAGGAGGGGGTGTTTCCGGCTGCATTTAAGGAGGCGCTGGTGCACCCTCTACTCAAGAAACCATCGCTGGACCCTACTGTATTGGACAACTTTCATCCTGTATCCCACCTCTCCTTTTTGGGGAAGGTGGTTGAGAAAGTGGTGGCGTTGCAACTCCAGAGGATTCTGGATGAAACGGATTATCTGGACCCCTTCCAGTCAGGTTTCAGGCCAGGATATGGGGTGGAAACTGCATTGGTCGCGCTTACGGATGATCTCTGCCGAGAGTGGGATGGAGGGAGTGCGTCCATCCTGGCTCTTCCCGACCTCTCAGCGGCTTTCGATACCATCGACCATGGTATCCTTTTGGGATGGCTCGGGGACCTCTCCTATTTAATACTGTATCTACATGAAACCACTGGGTAAGATCATCCGTCACCACGGGATGAGATATCATCAATACACTGATGATACTCAATTGTATATCTCCATCCCGAGTGAGGTAAGTGATGCGGTGGCCACCCTTTCTCAGTGCCTGGAGGCTGTGGGGGTCTGGATGGGGAACAACAGGCTTCGGCTGAACCCTGGTAAGACGGAGTGGCTGTGGATTGATGGCTCCTCCGGATCTGGGAAGTTATCATCTTTGGTTCTGAATGGGGTTGCACTACCCCATTTGGACTCAGTGCAGAACCTGAGGGTCCTTCTGGACTCACGACTCCTGCTCAAAGAGCAGGTGGCAGTCGTGGCCAGAAGGGCCTTTGCACAACTTGCCAGTTATGCACTTTCCTGGATTGGGAGTCCCTCCGTACAGTCACTCATGCCCTGGTCATCTCCCATATAGACTACTGCAATGCACTCTACATGGGGCTACCCCTGAAGAGTATCTGGAAGCTTCAACTGGTCCAGAATGCAGCTGTGCACGCAGTTATTGGTGCCCCTAGATCGGCACATGTGACACCTCTGCTGCACCAGCTGCACTGGGTGCCAGTATGCTTCCGGGTCCAATTCAAGGTGTTGGTTATGACCTTAAAATGGCATGGGACCAGGTTACCTGAGGGACCGTCTCATCCCCATAACTTCAAACTGTCCCACTCAATTATGCAGAGAGGGTATGCTGCGGACCCCGTTGTTAAAGGAGTTTCACTTGGCGGGGTCCAGAAGGCGGGCCTTCTTGGCAGTGGCACCCACCCTTTGGAACATTCTGCCCCCAGAGATGAGGCAGGCTCCTCCATCGCTCCTGACCTTTCGTAAGAACTTAAAGACCTGGTTCTGCCACCTCGCTTGGGATGGGAACGGGAACAGCTCCTCCTGGGGTTGGCTGGTGCCATAGAGCCCTTTTAAAATACCATCTTATCGCCTCCTGGGTTTTATATTTAATTTATTAGTAATTTCGATGATTGTAGATTTGTATGGTTTTATATTTATTTATATTTATAAATTATATTTATTTTAACTGTTATATTTTGTAAACCACCCAGAGTCCCCTTTGGGGGAGATGGAGTGGTAATAGAAATTGAAAAATAAATTAAATAAATAAATAAATATCCAGACCGCATAGAATTGCAGTTTATGATCTTATATAGGAGCAAAAACAAGGAATTGGTACAACTATGCAGGAAGAGAATCAGGGTACCCAGAAAGATGGCTGGCATGAAGCTCAACCAAGGCACCCAGCTCAAAGATAAAGCAGGGTATCAGAATTGTATCTGCTGAATCGATATCACGTTAACTGAAGCTTGAGCAGGTATTATTTTATAAGGAGAGATTCGTTTTGAGGCAAGCAAACAAATATATTTGTGTTCATCAACAAAGGTATCATAACTGAAGTTTCTACAGCCAGGGGCTTCCAAAAGACTTATGCTCTAACCACTTTTCACACAGGCAGGACTATGAGCAAGCCCAACCCAGGAGATGTCAGGTGGTGATGGGGTCTATTGGGTGAAGTGATCTTTTAGATATCCAGCTCCAGAGTCCTTGAGGGCTTTATAGGTAAGTTTCAGCATCTTAAAGTATCCCCAGTATACAGTGGTCAGCCACTGAAGTGCTCACAAAGCACAGACATCTTCCAAGCTCACATACATACATTTATCTGACACTCCAATTCAAGCCGTATTTGTATGAATGCTATTTGATCAAAAGGGTGAATTACCTTTGGAGGGGGGGGGGAAGGGGGGGGGGAGAGCAGGGGTCTGCCATAAAAATCATGGGAGGATGCTATGGTAATGTATAAAATGGTGGAAGAAAGGAAGAGTGTTAGAAAACTCATTGAACAAGTGTTTCCAATTCTAGAATGACATTTTTCTTTTCTTCTGCAAGTCAGCAGGCAAGCAAGTTGTGGGCTGATTCCTATAACTGGAGTCTAACAATTCCATTATCTGGCTCAAGTTGTGTTTTGTGGCATGAGAAATAGGGCTAGATAAGGGAGGCCTCTGCTGTGTAGCAGGAGGCTGGAACAGATTATCTCAGGGGGTGCTTCAAGGCCTCTAATCATCTGAGAATCCAGAAAGCCATTATTGTCTGCCTCCAGGACTTACTCAGCCCTGCCACATTAATTTGGCTCTGCAGGTTATGGGATGACAATCCATCACAGGCCCAAATGGGAATCAGCAGCTTTGAGTTAAAATATAGCACACCACGGCTGGCCAATTAGCTTTTGTTAGTCCAGAGTTTGACACACCATGTTCACGCTGTGTGCTAGCCAAGCACTATCAGTGTTTCTTCTGAAGGACAGCTGTATATGCACTTTGCTACCACGTTCTGCTTCATTTACACAATAATTCCCTGCAAGCAGATCTTCTCCCACAATATTCATTTAGGTGGCTTGGAGGAGACAGTTTCAAACTTAGCTGAATAGAGACGTAACTCAGGATGAAAGCCATCTTTTCATTAAGGCTCCAGGCCAGAAATGAGATTAGTGCAGACCCACAAATCAGTCCCTTTCTTTTTTTCTGTGTGAGAACGTGAGCCATCTCTTTATTGTGCAAGATCCCCAAGAGGGACATTCTATTTCAGCTACTAGAGGTGAAATTGTGGACATGCAGAAGGTGTCCTTTCTGAGAAAGGAACCCTCTGAACAGATTCATTGTCTTTCTTTTCTTTTCCTCCCGCTCCTTCATTCTTTCCTTCAGCATCTTTATTTATCATCAGTATTGTGGTATGTTTTCTCATAGTATCGCTAATCTTTTTATAATAAAACAGGATCCCCCACCCCTGTGATTACTTAATAAATGAATGGGACAGGTCCAACTCATTGATATGCAAAGCAGAAATCTAAATAGAATCCTTCATTCCTCATCCCAGAACAACATCACACAAACCAATTACTTTCTGTGCATGCGTTTCAAGCAGGCTAATGTCTCACAGATGGGATGTTTCTGTAGCTTGTGCTGCTAGTGTTAACAACACCTAAGACTGCCATGTCAGGCAGCTGCTTCATCTAATTTCACAATAGGAAGAGCTGCTGCTGCGTTGTGCACTGAGCAGAGTGAAATGAGTAAACCCCTTGAGAAAGATGGTTAAATGCTGAAAGAATTCACAGAGGTACTCAATAATGACAATTCAAAGGAGTCAACCAACAGCCTACCTCTTACAGCATTGTGCTCCCAAAGCAAGATTTAAAAAGGTAAAGGTTCCCCCCGCATATTTGTGTAGTCGTGTCCGACTCTAGGGGCCGGTGCTCATCTCCGTTTGTTAGCCAAAGAGCCAGCGTTGTCCGAAGACGCTTCCATGGTCATGTGGCCGCATGACGCGTGCGGAACGCTGTTACCTGCCCACCGAAGTGGTACCTATTCATCTACTTGCATTTGCATGCTTTCAAATTGCTAGGTTGACAAGAGCTGGGGTGAGTGCGGGAGCTCACTCCGCACGCAGGGCTAGGGATATTTCACCCCAAATTGCCTCCTCTCATATAGGTTTGGTCCATGTAGGACACTGGTAGAAAAGTATGGACAAAGAATACCAGTCCTGTTAAGCAACTGAGCCAAACCACACAAAAACGGTACATGTGCATGACATGAGCATGTTTACACACATATAAGCACACACAGGATGACTCCAATGAATCTTTCCTGCAATACATTTCCTTCTTAAACCCAACAAGAGAATGACTGAAGCATAAACAGAATCTTTGCCCTGGAGAATATTTCAGGGTGGGGGAAGACTGTTGGGGATCGGCAGGTTGTTTAGGTATTCTCTAGGGTTTAAACAAGATCCCTTCTGGTCTTGCTACCACCATCAAATCTTTTATTGTGTGGAAGTCTTCTATTTTAGTTATGTGTGGAGTCCTTGGTGCTCTCTGAGCCTTGTTGTTTTCTTGCAGACGTTTCATTGCCAGGCTAGGCAACATCTTCAGTGCGAAAAGGGAGTGGGACTTGCTCTCTGTTTATATACCCTGGCATGTCCTGCCTGTGTTGGTGGGGGTGTTGTACTCTCCTTGGTAGTACTTTGACTAGGTTGTTGTTTACTGCTTGGTTGATTGACAGAGTTAATAGTTCCTTGATTAGGGTCTATTGTGTTGTTTGATTGCTTCTCTGCTGCTAATCTTGCTGTTAATCTTTGCATATCTTGTAGTTGATTGCTAGCCAAGAGGTGTTCTGGTCTTCTGGCTTTTCTATTGTCTCTTATGAATGGTATGTAAATGTTGTTTATCTCTATGTGTCTATTGATGGCTGCTTTGTCTGAGTGCCAAGCTTCCAGGAATCCTCTAGCATTTTTGGATCTGGCTTGGTTTAATATGCTCACAGTTTCCCAGTTGAAAGTATGGTTAAGTCTGTCTATGTGTTGTGAGATTAAGGAGTTTTCATCATGTCTTCTGACTGCTAGTTGGTGTTCATGGATGCGTTCTGCTAGTCTTCTGCCAGTCTGTCCTACATAGTGGCTGTTACAGTCCTTACACTGTATGTTGTAGATAACTCCTGTTTTTTCTTCTTGGGCTACTGGGTCTTTTGGTTCACTTAATGATGTTCTGAAGGGTTTTGGTTGGTTTGGGTGCTACAGTGATGCCGTGTGGTTGTAACAGACTATTAGTAGTTTCTGAGATGTTTCTGATATATGGCAGTGTAATCCTTTTCATAGCTTCTGTTGGTTTTGCTGTGGTGGGGTTGAGTGGTCAGGCACTTTTTGATAAAGTTGCGTGGATATCCATTTTGCTGGAAGATGCTATATAAGTGGTCTGTTTCCTTTTTCTGGTGTTCTGGGTTGCTGCAGTGTGTTTGTGCTCGTCTGAATAGTGTTCTTACACAGCTCCTCTTGTGGGAGGTTGGGTTATTGCTTTGGTAGTGGAGCACTTGGTTAGTGTGGGTAGATTTCCGGTAGACTTGTGTTTCTAGAATGCCATCATTTCCTCTACTGATGAGGATGTCCAAGAAGGGTAGTGTTTTGTTGTTTTCTTCTTCCTTTGTGAGATTTATTCCTTTGAATAAAGTTATGTGTCTTAGATGACTGTGGGGTGAATGTAGATAAGTTCAGTAAGTGGTGTAATGTTTAAAAGCAAGAACAAAATAATATTCATTGTTCAACTTGGAAAGGTCAACTGAAGTTAGCATTTTTCTATACTGAATGAAGTAGCAAGCTTTCTGTTAATAAAATAATGTTTCAACTTGGATATGGGTTTTTACTCTTTAGAAATATCTTTATCAGATAATGGCTTTGTGAGTATCACATTTGCTTAGAGTTACAACTTCATTCTTTCCCTATTTTATGTACTGCCATACTCCAGATGGACTCATGGTGGTATACAATTAAAACTAAAATGATTATAACAGTAATAAAGAAATAATATAGAAATAATAAAACTGTCAAACTCTTTCATAAATTGCTATAATAATAGTAATAGGCATACTGATGATAGATCTTAACTGTGCTGCAGTTTCATCCCTTTTGGACAAGCCTGTGATGTCACAATTCATGTCGAAAAAGAGAGGGCTTGTGCTATGATGGTGTGATGCTGCTTTTGTCATACTGACCCCACTTGACCACCACCACCATCCTGGTCACTCTGACTGCTGGAAGATACACCCAGAGCTTCACTTTGACATGGCCTTCCACTCAAACCACCTAATTCCCTCACATCTTGGTGAACAGTTTGGAGAAAGCTGGATCTTCAGGTCTCTCCATTTCATACACCTTCCTTTAGGGATCCAGCTGAGTGACAGGTCCCATGACCCAGTCAACATAGGAACAAAGATGAAGACTCTGTATGGTATTATGACTAGGGACAAACCAGATCAGAGCTGTATTAAGGCATTACTAAGCCATGAAAATTCTCAAGTTACCTCACAACAGGCTTTTTTTCTCAGCCTATCATACCTCACAGGGCTGTGGTGTGCAGAAATATATAGGGCAAGCATGTGCAGTATGCTGAGTTCCATAAAATAAACACAGAATAAAATATGAATAATAATAAATATCCAGTCCATCTACCATTCTGAAGGTTTCTTTTATTTCATTTAAGTCCTGATTCCTCAAACTCAGGCCCACCAAATTAACCTATCTTTCATCCTCTATTCATTTTGCCTTTTTTAAAAAAAATCATTGATCACAGTCCTCAGAATTTCAATCTCAAATGCCATCTTAATTCGTTCATACTGAGAGACACAAAACAAAGCCATCATGATTTATTTTACTTGAAAACACAACAGAGTCCACAGGTACCTGCCATGCTCAGCAAGGAAAAACTCATACAAAATAGCACACATCTGTGGAAATGCATACAAAAATCAGTGAGAGGAATGTTACAGAAAAAAATAAAGCATGTTAGGAAAAGTTGCATTTTAAATTTGTGTGTTAGGGATGAATTTTGTAGAAAAACGGTCTGTTGGAAGAAGGAGCAGACATTTGTATAAGTCATATAGAAAGCATGTAAGCAGAAAGACATGACCAAAATCATTGTTAAGTCAGCCGCCCAAGTTCCAAGTGTTTTTAAAATGATTTCAGCAGCAATTGAATGAAATGAAGTACAGGTATTCCTCGCTTAATGATCAGAATAAGGACCAGAATTTCAGTCGCTAAGCAATGCGGTTGTTAAGCGAGGTACCACATGACCAGACCCAATTTTATGACCATTTTGTGGCAGTTGTAAAGTGAGTCACATGGTCGTAAAGCAAATTGCAATGGTCATAAAGTGAAATGTTTCCAATTGATTTTTTGGGTCAGAAGCCGGCTGGGAAGGTGGCAAATTGCGATCACGTGACCGCGGGGGTGATGTAACGATCGTAATTTTGAGAACAGATTGTAAGTAACTTTTTTTAGACCCGTCGTATCTCTGAACTGTCATTAAATGAATGGTCGTTAAGCGAGAACTACTTGTACATGCCTTGTGTGTTTCCTTGTGCATTTCAGGATGAGCCATTCTTCATCTGTCCATATCTAGACCATACATTGTAGCATGATTACCTCTAGAACACATCACTCATGCTCCCAGGCCAAGCATAAGATTTTGGCCCAACCTGAAGTAGAAAGTACAGAATACAAAATGCAATACTTCCTCCTTTCCCCCAAGATGATGTGCTGTTTCAAGAAACCTGATGAAAAACGTAGCAAACTCTTGAATTTCTTCACTGGCATTTTCATTCACAAGAATTCATTCCCTGAGCCTGCAAATACTGAAAGTAGTGCCATAAAGAAAAATTCTCTTGCAATTTTTCCTGCTAATTCTCAGTTGTTAAATCTCTCTCTCTTTCGCTCTCTCTTTTTCTTTCTCTCTTTCGCTCTCTCTCTCTCTCTCTTTCTCTTTCTCTTTCTTTTTCTTTCTTTTTCTTTTCTTTGTTTTTCCTTCATTATGATGAGATTTACATTGGTGGAATATGATGACTCTGCATTTATTTATTGGTAGATAGCCAAGAAGTGTGTGACAATGACCTGTGTTTCATTGTACAGAGATCTATGTCATGATCTCTAGTCCTGATTTTCCATGCTGAATTACAAGAGAAAGCATCATGAATGGACAATTTCCAAGTGATTTTTTCAGTTTGGGAAATCAGGCAACTAGAAAGGCTGTGGAGTCCCTGGTGCTCTCTGAGCCTTGTTGTTTTCTTGCAGACATTTCATTGCCAGGCTAGGCAACATCTTCAGTGCGAAAAGGGAGTGGGACTTGCTCTCTGTTTATATACCCTGGCTTGTCCTGCCTGTGTTGGTGGGGGTGTTGTACTCTCCTTGGTAGTACCTTGATTGGGTTGTTGTTTGCTGCTTGGTTGATTGACTGAGTTAATAGTTCCTTGATTAGGGTCTATTGTGTTGTTTGATTGCTCCTCTGGTGCTAATCTTGCTGTTAATCTTTGCCTATCTGGTTGTTGATTGCTGGCAAGGAGGTGTTCTGGTCTTCTGGCGTTTCTATTGTCTCTTATGAATGGTATATAAATGTTGTTTACCTCTAAGTGTCTGCTGATGGCTGTTTTGTTTGAATACCAAGCTTCCAAGAATTCTCTAGCATTTTTGGATTTGGCTTGGTTTAAGATGCTCACAGTTTCCCAGTTGAAAGTATGGTTAGGTCTGTCCATATGTTGTGAGATTAAGGAGTTTTCATCATGTCTTCTGACTGCTAGTTGGTGTTCGTGGATGCGTTCTGCTAGTCTTCTGCCTGTCTGTCCTACATAGTCGCTGTTACAGTCCTTACAGTGTATGTTGTAGATAACTCCTGTTTTTTCTTCTTGGGCTACTGGGTCTTTTGGTTTACTTACGATGTTCTGAAGGGTTTTGGTTGCTTTGTATGCTACAGTGATGCCGTGTGGTTGTAACAGTCTATTAGTAGTTTCTGAGATGTTTCTGATATATGGCAGTGTAATCCTTTTCATAGCTTCTGTTGGTTTTGCTGTGGTGGGTTGAGTGGTCAGGCACTTTTTGATAAAGTTGCGTGGGTATCCATTTTGCTAGAAGATGCTATATAACTGGTCTATTTCCTTTTTCTGGTGTTCTGGGTTGCTGCAGTGCATTTGTGCTCGTCTGAATAGTGTTCTTGCACAGCTCCTCTTGTGGGAGGTAGGGTTATTGCTTTGGTAGTGGAGCACTTGGTTAGTGTGGGTAGATTTCCGGTAGACTTGTGTTTCTAGAATGCCATCATTTCCTCTACTGATGAGGATGTCCAAGAAGGGTAGTGTGTTGTTGTTTTCTTCTTCCCTTGTGAATTTTATTCCTTTGAAGATGTTGTTGATGGTTTCATGTGATTACTCCAGTTGATCCTTTTTTATTATGACGAAGGTGTCATCTACATACCGGATCCATACTTTGGGTTGTATGCGGGGGAGTGCTATCCTTTCTAGACATTGCATTACTATCTCTGCTATGAGTCCTGAGAGTGGTGATCCCATAGGTATTCCTTTGATTTTTTGGTATATTTGTCCATCAAACTGAAAGTAGGTGGTGAGGCAGAGGTTGATGAGGTCCATGATTCTGGGTATTTTGATCTTGGTGTATCTAGTTAGGTCAGGTGTGTTATGTAGAACTGCTGCCATGGATTCAATCACTGGTGCTTGGTCTATGGATGTAAAGAGTGCAGTGACATCAAATGACACCATAATTTCATCTTCATCTATTTTTTAGGTCTTTGATTTTCTGGAGGCACTGTAGTGGGGAGTTGATAGAGTATTCGCTCTCCTCTGTGAGATGCCCAAGTTTTCTTGTAAGTTCTTTAGCTATGTTGTATGTGAGGGTCCCTGGTAATGATACAATTGGATGGAGTGGTATGTCGGGCTTGTGTATTTTGGGGTGTCCGTAGAAGCATGGGATGATGGGTCCACTGCTTTTCATCTGCCTCTGTTCTTCTTTAGTGATTTGACCTTTCTTTGTTAGGTTGTTGAGGATTCTTTTGACCTGGTTGTCCAGTTTCTGTATAGGATTGGTGTTTACTGGGGTGTAGGTTTCTTTGGCTTTTTGTATATATTGTGATCTGTCCATAATGACAGTGGTGTGGCCTTTTTCTGCTGGGAGGATGATGATAGTTTGGTCCATCTTTAGGTTTTTGAGGGCTGCTCTATCTTCTGCTTTCAGTTGGTTCTGTTTCCCTGTCCTTCTGGTTTGTGGTATGATTATCTGTCTTACATTCTCTTGGGTTTCTGTAGTAAGTCCTGTAGTTTTCAATGCTGCTTTTAAAGTTGCAAAGAATTCTAATTTATTTGCATCCTCTGTGTTATAATTGAGGCCTCTCTGCAAGATACGGTGTTCCGTAGCGGATAATGGGCGGCTGGACATGTTGACCACCCATTCCGGTTCCAGTACTTCTTTGTTTCTGGGGTTTAATTTAAGTAGTTTAGTTTGGAGTTTAGCTTTCCTTTTTTCTGCTTTTCTCAGTGAAGTAGATAGGCCTCAGAGTGATGGGAAGATGTGTAACAGAAAAAGCCAGCAGAAATAGAATCTTTCATCATTTCTACAAATAACGTTGCCTCACAAACATCAAGACAAATCCTTAAGAAACTCTCAAGCATCCTGAAAATAGAGTAGAAAAACAGAACTCTCTTTTTTATGGGAAGAAAACTTTTGAGAAAGCTAGTTGGATATTTCAAGGGTATCTATTCTCTTCCACCAATTTCAATTCCTGTGCAATTCAATCCCCCAAACAACAGAAAAGTGAAAGTCAGAAATCAAGGAGTGATATTGGAAGTGAATGAATGGACAGCCAAATGGCCCAGAAAAGAGACAAGTAAAGTGACTCTGTGTTGGAAAAAATGGGCTTGGCAGAAAAGAATCTCCAGAAGTGATGGGCAAAGTGTCTAGGAGGATGTCAAAACTTCTTTCCCTAGCTTATGTGGATTTATTTTTTTTCAGAAAATCTATCCGCTGCATGGATTTCAGTTTGTCTTGCTAGCTCTGCCACGAACAATTACTTGCTTGAATTGAGATGACCCCATTCTCTCTTGGATAAATGATATATGTCCTAATCAGACCCATTTTGCCTGGTCATGAAGCATCATGAATTTGATCATCCTATCCTTGTATACAAAATCAAGCACCCTCAGGATAAATGCTCAGGGGATCTAGTCAGAGCAATGAAGTTTGCAGTTCCACCAGTACTGACTCAAGTTTTGCTTTAAGTCAAATTCAGTTACAAAGCAAATAGGCATGCTTTTTTTCCTAGGCAGTTGGAGACTGAACATCCCAATTATGGTTTGACTACTAGCTCTAAGAACTTCAATTTCCTCTTTAGCTATTATGTTTTGAGTTAAACCATTGATATGTTTAGCCAAGTACTGTTTCTGCTGTGTTGGCATCTTGTGGCTACTGATATTGGGACTTCAGGATAAATTTCAGGGCTTTCCATTCATGTCTTTGGATTCCTGGAGGAAGAGCGGCTACCACAAGCCTTAGAGATGAAGGGAGAGGACTCTTCAGGCTTTGCAGGTTCTGCAAAGGGGAGGATTCCTGCCTTTGCCCTGAAGAAGAGGAAGAAACAAGTGGTAATGATCATAAAGTCCCTACTGAGTGTTAGGATTATTGGAAGTCAACTCAGCATTGTCTCACAAACATAGGGGAGGACTTTGCTACTGAAGGGTATCTCTACTGTGTTTCTGGGAGGTGCCTGGGTCACCTGACTTCCTGTTTCCTGCTCCTTCTTGGGTCTTTCAGAGCCATTCTCCATCTTCCCTTCTTCCTAAGCACACGTACACACAGGAGGACCACATGGCTATGTGGGTCTCGTCCGAAATATCTTGCTTGCATGCAGACCAGAGATGATTAAGCCTTTCTACCATGAAACTGCTTGTAACCAAGATCTACTGAATAAAAACGTAGGCTATCTTTATTTTTCTTCAACTAACTAATGTGTGAAGACTGTTTTATTTCTGAACATTAATTAAGCTGTATGTGCAAATCTTTTCTGGATGCTTCTACTCTGCAAGATTGTCGTTAGCTGCTTGGAGTGTTTTTCTAACCTTCCAGACTCCAACACTGAGAAGGACCAAAACAGCTATCTGTCTACCTGGGCACACAACTGACGTGTGATGGAGAGACTCCCGTGATTCTTTAAGATCACTGACAAATATCCCTTTCTACTCATACACATGGAAACAGGCAGACACAGCTTTAAATGCACTGCAAGGGACTATGAGAAGCACTGAATAGGAGAATGAAGGAGCTGCGGACACAAGAGATGCTTTCTTCACCCCTGTCCATCAAAGGATCTGGCTCAGGAAGCAAGAGAAGAATTCTGGAAGTGAGCAACTGGCTACACAAGTAGTACCAGCAGAAACAGTTTTTTCAAAATATAAAAACTTTATTAGAATTTCAAAGTAAAGTTAAAATACAAAATACAGAGTACAGAAAAGCTTGAATTCAGAGCTAAAGAAAAAAAGAAAAAGTAAGGAAGTACAAAAATAGCAAGAGAATATAAGAAGGTGACTTTCAACCTTCTTTCTAATTTCTATAAAAACAAACAATTTAATCATCAAAGCCCAAAATCAAAACTTCATTTTTTCCGTTACCAGCAAATAGTCCAAAAGCAGTTTCCAAATAGAAACAAATCCAGTCACAGTATCTTCTCTCATCAATGCTGTCAATTTTGCCATTTGCGCCAACTCCATTAATTTCCCCATCCATTCTTCCCTTGTGGGAATTTGTGCATCTTTCCATCTTTGTGCATATAGAAGTCTTGCTGCTGTTGTCATATATAAAAACAAAGTCCCATATTGTTTCTCAAATGGTTGGTCCATCAAACCCAAAAGGAACAGTTCTGGTTTCAGCTGTATATCCACTTTAAGAATCTTTTGAATCGTAATACATATTTGCTCCCAGAATTTCTTAGCCTTCCCACAAGTCCAACAAAGATGGTAAAAAGTTCCTTTGCCTTAGGAGCATTTCCAACAAAGATACCAGCAGAAACAATTTGGATTTTTTGATATTAGAACATGTTTCCAAGATGAGAGGCTCATGGCAAGAGATGGGATGCACCACACCTGAATTGAGAATAAGACCTTATCTAGAAGGTTTTAAACTGAATCCTACTGGGGAGAAGAGATCCCAAGAATACAAGGATATCAAACACTGGGAATGGGAGTGGAAGAGGTAAAGTATATTGAATGTATTAGCATGCAGATGCAGGAATAGGTCAAATGACATGATCAAAGGGATTCCAGTGTTTCTATACAAGTACACAGAGTATGGGGAACAAAGAGGCAGAATTAGAAGTCTTAATGCAGGAAGGCCAATATGATTTAGTAGGCTTTTCTGAAACCTGGTAGGACCAACTCAGGCGTGGAATTCAAGAATTTCAGGCTATAACATATCCAAATAAACATATAACTTATTCAGACAAAAAGGAAGAGTAGCATTCTATGTGAAGGAAGTGTGTACACATGTATTGAGATCCAGGAATATGAATATGAGAATCTGGTTGAGAGCATTGGATAAGAATACAAGGAAGGGGAATCAACAAAGATATTATTGTAATGTGTGCACTGTTGACTGCCAAGCCAGGCAAAAGATCTTGATAATGCTCTCCTGGTCTAGATTGCAGAGCTTTCAAGGAGGAAAGACATCGTGTAATGGTTGGTTCCCACGCTGATAAAGATTTTATCAATGAAAAGACCCTCTTCTTGCTGATTCATAGGAAAGCTGTTAGAAAGAAAATACTTGAACAAACTAAACTGGTTCTAATTGAGAAATAATTCAGCTACTGAAATTCTAGTAACCTCATCTCTTTCATTTCAGTACATCTTGTTCTAGAGCAGGGCTTTCCAAAGTTTTCCCGCGGCGACACACAAGCCGCCGTTGGTGTGTTGCTGTGGGAAAACCCAGAAGTGCCGCCGTTGCGGCAGCGCGCAAAAACCCGGAAGCGCTGCTGCCGCTTTCAGGTTTTTGCGCACCGCCGTTGGTGTGCCGCCGCGGGAAAACCCGGAAGCGCTGATCATCATCATTCTGTGGCGACACACCAGACTGTGTGTGGTGACACACTTTTGTGTCGCCACACACAGTTTGGAAAGCTCTGTTCTAGAGAATCCATGAGAATTTTTCTTTTAAAGAATCATTTTCAGTTCTGGGCATCTGTCAAAGAATACATTTAGTAATAATGGGAGAAGTCAGCTATCTGGATATCTGTTAGAAAACCAATTTGGCCAATATTACAAGGTGCCCAAAATTCCTCACTGGTGTTGCTGACTGTTTCTGTCAGTCCTATAAGCTAGGCCAAACTAAGAAACCAATGCCCTATAGGTCTAAAACTACGTTTATTGGAACAGCTATAATAATAGAATCTTGCAAGTCTGAATGTGCTTCCACCCTCCCTTTATCTTCATGTAAATTAGGGAGGGGCCTGAAATGTTTTCTCAAATTATTTTCTTGGAATGGACACAAGTTGTGCTTGTCTGATCGTTGCTTGGTAGTGGCTCTTCTTCCTGTCCTTCAAGACCATTCCTTACAACCTCCAGTTCTGTTTTCCAGAAGATTGACACAGACAGTGGGGTGCAAGTTCTCCTAGATCTGAACCTATCCTATTAAAGAGCTAGTTGAAGATGTAAAAGTAGTGGGCACTTTAGAAGTGACCACATCATCTTGGAGATCAAGATACTACAGAAAGAAAAATAGGAGCATAGTTATACATGCACACTAGATTTCAGGACAGCCAATTTCCACAAGCTTAGAGGAGTACTAGCTGGGATCCCATGGATAGAAATCCTCAGGGCAAAAAGAGTCCAAGAGGGTTGGGAACTTTTCAAAAATAAGATACTGGAAGTACAATCACACATTATTCCAATGAGAATCAAATGGGAGGCAACTTAGGAAACACTTTCAACTGAGTTAAGAGTTAAAAGAGACATGAATAAGAAATGGCACATGGGTGTAATCATCAAGGAGATTTACCAGCAAGTAACCATTATCAACACATTCATAAAATCTAGCTCTGGACCACAAGCTGAAATGATTGATAGACAGACAGACAGACAGACAGAATCAAGGAGAAATTAGACAGCCACAAAGCCATTAAGCAGAAGTATGTATTAACAACTCAAAGTGAGCTGAGGATTCTGGGAGAACCTCAGTGAATATATTTGAATGTTAATTTTAGGGGGGAAACATAAACTTACCAAAGAATGAATGCCCCAATAGAAGAGAATAGATGTAGCTCAGGGTTGAACTGTGGAGTCCTTGCTGCTCTCTGAGCTTGGTTGTTTCTTGAAGACGTTTCATTACCCAACTAGGTAACATCATCAGTGTGGATGAGTGTGGGGTTTGCTCACTCTTTATATACAGTAGCTTGTCTTGCCAGTGTTGGTGGGGGTATGGTTTTCTCCTTGATAGTTCCTTGATTAGGGTATTGTTTTCTGCTTGATCATTTGCCTGGTGTTAATCCCTACTTATCTGGGTGTTGGCTGCTGGAGAGGATGTATTCCGGTCTTTTGGTTTCCTTCTTAGCTTTTTTATTCTTTTGAATGGTGTGTTAATATGGTTTATTTCTACTGATGGCTGATTTGTCTGAATACCAAGCTTCCAGGAATTCCCTAGCGTTTTTGGATTTAGCTTGGTCTAGGATGCTCAGTTTCCCAGTTGAAACTATGGTTGAGTCTGTCCATGTGTTGTGAGATTGAGTTTTCATCGTGTCTTCTGACTGCTAGTTGGTGTTCATGGATGTGCTCTGCCTGTCTTCTGCCTGTCTGTCCTACACAGTGGCTGTTACAGTCCTTACAGTGTATGTTGTAGATAACTCCTGTTTTTTCTTCTTGGGCTACTGGGTCTTTTGGTTTACTTACGATGTTCTGAAGGGTTTTGGTTGGTTTGGGTGCTACAGTGATGCTGTGTGGTTGTAACAGTCTATTAGTAGTTTCTGAGATGTTTCTGATGTATGGCAGTATAATCCTTTTCATAGCTTCTGTTGGTTTTGCTGTGGTGTGTTGAGTGGTCAGGCACTTTCTGATAAAGTTGCGTGGGTATCCATTTTGCTAGAAGATGCTATATAACTGGACTATTTCCTTTTTCTGGTGTTCTGGGTGGCTGCAGTGCGTTTGTGCTCATCTGAATAGTGTTCTTGCACAGCTCCTCTTGTGGGAGGTAGGGTTATTGCTTTGGTAGTGGAGCACTTGGTTAGTGTGGGTAGATTTCCGGTAGACTTATGTTTCTAGAATGCCATCATTTCCTCTACTGATGAGGATGTCCAAGAAGGGTAGTGTGTTGTTGTTTTCTTCTTCCCTTGTGAATTTTATTCCTTTGAAGATGTTGTTGATAGTTTCATGTGTTTCCTCCAGTTGATCCTTTTTTATTATGACGAAGGTGTCATCTACATACCGGATCCATACTTTGGGTTGTTTGTGTGGGAGTGCTATCCTTTCTAGACGTTGCATTACTATCTCTGCTATGAGTCCTACCAAGGAGAGCACAACACCCCCACCAACACAGGCAGGACAAGCCAGGGTATATAAACAGAGAGCAAGTTCCACTCCCATTTCGCACTGAAGATGTTGCCTAGCCTGGCAATGAAACATCTGTAAGAAAACAACAAGGCTCAGAGAGCACCAAGGACTCCACAGTTCAACCCTGAGCTACAAATATTCTCTTCGATTAATCTGCATTATTATCTGCATTTCACATTTCAGCAGATTTGGTTCTAGCTACAAAGGAGAACCATGTCCAGTTAGCCTAGCAGAGCAGCATGAATGTAGCTTTAATATGGAAGCACTACAACACTTGGATACACAGAAATAATGGTCAGCATTTAGAGAAGGTTGAAGGGATGTTAGCCTCATCCTTGCACTATAATCTGAACCGCATAGGATTGTTCCTCAGGAGAAAATGGCTTCAACAGTTGTCCAGTTTGGGAGCAGGGAAAAAAAGTTGCATGGGAGTCCATGACGACTGTGCATGGAGTAGAGGAAAAGGCATAAGTAACATTTGCTTTTATTCCTCTCTCATAATATGGGGGTATGTGGTCATCCACTAACTGGAATAATTTAATTTTTTCAAACATTGTCTTTCAGTACAGAATTGCCACTTTACCTCCCTTGCTGGAGGGTTGAGGCTGATGCCATGCACAAAACCTGGCTGGGTAGATCTCAGGGAGGGGAAATTGATTCTAGTTATTGCCTGCAACATACCTGTCGGGGCGCGCGGATGGAGCAGCCTGCTTCTCTCTCCTAGGCACCAGTGATCCAAGTACTATGCAGTAAATAGACTCCAAACAGAAGTTATATCAAATATCCTATTTACTTTATATACATACGTATTTACAGATCACTTCCACAGGTAACAAATGATACACCATCAACGATACAGCATTCACGAGGTAAAATGGGAATAATGGGGAATGAGAATGTCTCTGCATATATAGTGAACCTGACCAATCACATTATAGGTCACTCTCGTTATTCACCACACCCAACCTAACTCTAAGCACCTGTTGTATGAGTCACACACTGACACATCATTCCTACAACAATGGCTGCTAATTGGGTGACTGTGCAGAATATTTCACCTTTTACCTAAATATCAAGCCTCTCTGTATAATTCATATCTAACAGTAAATTCCTGGGTTTATCAAACCCCAACAATACCTAACTAGATCTCCCTGTGCTAGAGACATTAATAAAACAGAGGCTTGGGGAGATAAGTTTTTAATTATCTGTCATGCCCTCTATGGTAGCTAGTTTGGGAATATGAAAACCCACCTGTGCCAGTCCTGAGGTCCCCCCCCCCCCAGAAAAAAGCTTCTGTTTTTCTGCCTCATTCTCAGGAGGCTTTAAAACTTCTTTAAACTTTCTTTTGGTTTTTTTTGAGCCAACTTCCCTGGTGATGGGGTCGCTGTTTCCTCATCACTCAGCAAACTGCTTGGCTGCTTCCACCTACTAATTCAGAAATATCCTCCAAAAAGGATTCAAAGCTGTACATGTTTCAAGGACACAGATAGTCACAGTCCTTGCTTGCCATGTTGCCCAGGACCAAGCAAACAGCTAGAGGGGGGGAAATTGTAGGAAAACAAGTTGTGGACATAAATTGGCTGAGTGGTCGATCACATTACAAAAGAGCATCATTCAGGCAGGAACTGTCCCCAGTCTAGCAAGAAATATGAGGTTGTCACGGAAACAGCAGCATTTTCCTTAGAGAAAGCAAGGAAATAAACTGACAAGAAAGGCGTAATTAAAGCAGCTTAAACAATATTAAAATGTGTTGTTTCTAAATTATAGATGTCCCACTAAACCTCTTATGCTTTAATTCCAAAACAAGCCAGTAACCAAACAAATAGCAGCCAAAAAAAAAGTAATCAAGAATTTCTAGCATGCTTCCTACCCTGGTTGTGGGTGATGGATTTTTAAATTTTAGACTAACTCATAATCTTGAGAAACATTGTACTGAGCAAAACAAGTCACTGTAAACCTCAGAATGCCTACATGCCTCAAACAAATTATGCTCTGGGGACAAAGGCAGTAGCAAGAGAGAAAAAGTTTTAAGAACAGGAACAGGTTTTAAAAGCTGAAATTCATTAGGTGATCTAACGCTATTTTGTAGGGATTAAACAGCAACCAGGATTTCTCAAAATCCTGCATTTATCACTGTCATACTGAATAACTGTTTTATGAATGGCCACTATCTATCGACATTATCACAGTCGGCGCTTCCTGCATTTCACCTTCTACTGATTTCAACTACCTTTTGTTCGATTTTGTAGTTCCACAAGGTGTTTTTTGTTCTTTTGGTTCTAAAATGCAGGATTATTCCTTGAAAGTGATTGGCAGAAGGACCAAAAACAAAGAACTTGTCTCTACAACTTCCAGCTTGTAGAATTTAGACCACTCATAGCCACAACAGGCAGCAGTAATTTTAAGAAGGGTACAAGCAATCCATGAAATTAGGACTCATCTCTTACCTTGAAGGGAACCAGCTCTGCATGTTCTGCTGAGAGTACATTACGAACCATCCTGTAAAAATCAGAATTGCCAGAGAAACAATTTAGAGGATAGAATCAATACTTGGCATTATTTTAATTAACAGCTAGAGGGTACTTGATCCTGTCTCCAGTCAATTAAGAAGACATTATATGGTGATGAAGTGGGATGTTATGATATTATCTGTTCATTTCCACCTGTTTGTCTTTCATAATAGATTTCTTTAAAGGAGGATGGAAGCAACGTTTTCTAGATTCTTATACTGCCACCCAGGCACTGAGAATCCCTACGTGGGTGACATGATCATCTCAGTATTGGAAAAAGATTTTCCACTCATCTTAAGTCCAGACCATCTTAAGCTCCTTTAAAGCTCCTAAATCAAAGTATTGATCAATGGAAGAAGGTAGTACTGTATGTTCATAATGGGTCCAAAATGGCTTCTGCAGTTTCTATTCATTAAAATGGCTTTTGATTTCCCTCTCCACACCCCCACACCCCTTTCTCCGTGGAAGAAGAAGAAACCGCAAGGCAGATTTCAACATATTTTTAATTGACGCTCTGATAGTCAAAGCATAGGATTCCACAATCAGGGTGCATTTTAAAGCAAGCATATAAATAAATTTATTTATTTATCAAATTTTGTCACCTCCCTTCTCCCCCAAAAGAACTTTGATGGGATTTCCAGAACCTTGCCAGGATACGTTATCATCCTAAATCTGTCCTAACCCATCTGAACCCCCATTAGAATCTATATTCATGACAATACTTTCCAGAATATTTATTATTTTAGTCAGTTCTACATCTGAAAAACTGTCTTGTGACATTCATTTTCTTGTGGACTTCTAGCTGGCAAAGTGTTCCACCCCAGAAAAAAGACAGCTGTCATCCATACGTTCTGTAGAAGTTAAACTGTTTCTCTTTCGGGTGCCATATGAATTCTTGACCGTACTTAGGAAGCTCAGAACAAAGCATTTTGAAGTAATCTTGGGACACCGTCCTTTACTGTCCTAGCAATATCCGCAACTTTTGGTGTACTGAATTGCATGAAGCCTAATCAACAGGCTGGGCTGGTAGGACTGCACTGAACGTTGAGGAGACAGATCCTGGTTTTGCTTCCAGACTCCTTGTCGCTAACAAAAAGGATAGTTAAACATTTATTTGATCCATTTAATTCAGATTGCAATTCCATCTTTTGATGGGGTAGATAGTCAGCAAGCCTGGTTTAGAATCAAAAGAGTTTGGAAGGGCAGGTGAATCAGTGAACACCCCTACCCTGAATACCTTATTATCAAGGGAAACAAACGAGTGGAATTATTTCCTATGCTTCATGAAAACCCGAAATAGAAAAGTGGAAAAAGAACCTCTCCAAGCCACTTTTGCATTTCTGTGTGTGCCAGGAATCTCAATTTGCCTAAATCGCTACCTTCCCCTCCTTGCCCAAAATTAGCATATAAAACTGTTCAAAATGAAAGAGATGATCAGCATTACAACCCTGCTGTTGGCCACCTTAAAGGCTCAGGGCCAAAGGCTTTTGTGCTGTTTGCTTTTCTAAGGTGGGTGTCAATGGTGTATCGGCAGAGTGAAAAGGAAAGCTATTAACAAAACAGCCCAGTAAGATCTGATCCATCTCCCTCCACACCTCCCAAGCCCACACTTATCCCCACCCTAGAGGGATGATTCTTTCTTCTAAATTTCCTTTGGCACCCACCAAAAAGGAATAGAGAGGAAGAGGAAGAGCAAGAGCAAGAGGAAGAGGAGGAGGGAAGACAGAAAAACACAGGCTAAAAGAAACGGAAAAGAGATTCTGAAAGAGTGCCCATGTTAAGATAACCACTCCAAGCTTAGGCCAAAAGAGAAGTTCCACAAATATTTGTGTGACTGTGCCACACATTTGATACATTTAATTAAGTCCTTGCTTTCTTAGATTACTTCTGTGACCTCTTGTGACAAGGCTAATGATCAGTGGGTAAGACACCAGGCTTGTTGATCGGAAGATCGCAAGTTCGGAGGTTCGAATCCCTAGCCCCCTCCCGCACTAGCCTCAGATCTTGCCAACCTAGCAATTCGAAAGCATGTAAATGCAAGTAGATAAATAGGTACCACTTCGGTGGGAAGGTAACAGCGTTCCGCATGCATCATGCCAGCCACATGACCGCGGAAGCATCTTCGGACAACGCTGGCTCTTCGACTAACAAACGGAGATGAGCACCGCCCCCTAGAGTCGGACACGACTGCACAAATGTGCGGGGGGAACCTTTACCATTTTTAGAGGCTGGAGACCAAGGGACAAAGGGAAAGGATCCTCAGTCCATGTCATGTTGCTGGAATGAAGAATTTTGCTTGGTTTGTATGGGGTTTTATGCAGAGATGCATGGCTTGGTTGGCAAGATTCCAAGGGCACAAAACAGCAAAGTGTGGGCATGTGGAATTCGGAGCTGTGCCCAAAAGTGGTTCAGTTCAATTAGTACAAGGCAGATAAATGAAAAAGAGAGCCAGTTTGGTGTGGTGGTTTGGGCATCAGGCTAGAAGCCAGCAGACTGTGAGTTTTAGTCCCGTGTTACCCCTGCACATTCAGGCTCAAATATAAGCCACAAGTTACAAAATTATTATATTCATTTCATATGTAGGCCTGTATATATGCATTAATAGTATTCTTAAACTAAAAATAAAGAATGAAAACTACCTCTTTCATGTGAAGTTGCCAAAATTTGAAATTTTTAAAAAAATAAATTGTGACCTTCCAGGGAACCCCTAGTAACATCTCGTGGAACCCTAGGGTGCCACGGAACCCGGGTTGAAAAACCCTGGTCCAGTGTAACATCTTTTTCCATGTCATTCTTGTAGCCTGTCATTTGTAAATCCACTTTCAACTCAGTCCCTGTCTTGTTAGGTAAAAGTTGTTCCTCTTCCATAACATCTTTTAGACCCAGTCTCTCCATAGAGGGAGATATTGCTGTTGACATTGTTATTATTTTCTGACTCCATTTTTAAACAAATATGTCCAATGTCAGAATTTCATTCTGTAATTGTAAGTTGAGTTTATGTGTTCTTCTCCTTTAATTGTAATCTTTATTTCCATCTAGTGTCCAATTTTTAAAATCTTATCTTATTATGTTTTTTTTAAATTCAAAACAAAAGCATGTTCCCACAGGAAGGATTTTTTTATAATTAATTCCAAAATCTTATTTCAAATTTATATGGACCCTTAGTCCATTTGTAACTTTCTAAAATCAAAGTTTTAATCACCCATTTGCTGTTTATTCCATAATAATAATAATAATAATAATAATAATAATAATAATAATAATAATAATCTTAAACTTGTAGTTAAAACTTTCTTTTGCTAAGGATTGAAGGAAACTTACCTGGTGCTGTCAAACATTTCAATCCAAAGGTTTCTAATAGCTAAAAAGCAATTAACAAGCAATTTCTTAAAGTGATTAGAAAAGGAAGTATGTGAACTTAGTGTCCTTTCAAAGGCGCCAACTGCAGTTTGAGCAAGATGGGTATTCCCTCATCTCCCAGAACTCTAAACCCACCAGAGACTGCTATCTTGTGGTCTCCTCGCAAAGAGCAGCTGTATGGAGCACTTGTGGGAGATCTCAAGACTTTCACTTGTCCGGAGAGGTTTCAAAGAGTTGATCTACTCATCAGCTCTTCATTCTGCCGTGGTCATCAGGTCCACTTTTCATGGAGCCTTCTTCAGTCCGCCATTTCTTCCCCCAGAAGTCCCCAAAATATATAAATGATTTTCAACCTTCCTTTCAAAAGATAATTACAATCTTACTTCCCCTCCTCCCCCTTAAAAGTTTGCAAATCCCCTCACCCCCTCATTTAAGCTGCATCTTTCTTCAAATCCATAAATCATCAATTCATTTTTTTTCTTCTTTCTGCAAACAGTCCATATAAGGTTTCCAGTGTTTCAATTCTTGTTGTTGTTGTTTGTTCTCTGACCAGTTTAGTCAGTTTCACCATTTCTGCAAATTCTGACATTTTCACAATCCATTCTTCCACTGTGGGAATATCATTATTCTGTGGAGTCCTTGGTGCTCTTTGTGCCTTGTTGTTTTCTTGCAGACGTTTCATTGCCAGGCTAGGCAACATCTTCAGTGTGAAAAGGGAGTGGGACTTGCTCTCTGTTTATATACCATGACTTGTCCTGCTTGTGTTGGTGGGGGTGTTCTCTCCTTGGGAGTTCCTTGAGTGGGCTGTTGTTTGCTGCTTGGTTGATTGACTGAGTTAATAGTTCCTTGATTAGGGTCTATTGTGCTGTTTGATTGTTCCTCTGGTGCTCTTGTTGGTTTTGCTGTGGTGGGTTGAGTGGTCAGGCACTCCAGAACAAGAAAAGGCACACCAGAAAAAGGAAACAGACCACTTATATAGAATCTTCCAGCAAAATATAGCATCAATCCAGTAAAAGAGCTTTCCAAGATGGCGGCCGCAAATCAGCGCGACCGATGAACGCTCCAGGAGAAAAGCCACAAACCCACCGAAAACCCACCGAAAACCCACCAAAAATCCCCAAATTTCATCCTGGGGGTTTGGAGAGGTGGTGTTGCTGATGGTGAGTGGCTTTCTCCGGGGGGAAGAGCTGGGGCGAGGCCTGTGTCCGGGTCGGAGCTCCGTGAATCTGCGTGAGAAAGCCCAGTGAACTGCCGAAGACGCCGGAGGCTTCCGAAGTTTGTTGGAAGCCGAAAACCACAGAGGCTTCTGAGGTTCGAGCTGGGCCGGTGAGTGAGGCTGGTGGAGTTGGTGGGGGTCTGGAGTCCACCGAAGACCGGAGAGTGTGGGAGGCTGCAGGAGGCAGCTGGATGCTGTGAGTGGACCGGAGACACTTGTGGGCTGGAGTCTACTGAGGGCTGCGGAAGACTGCAGGAGGCCTCGGATTTCGTTTGTTGGAGTCGGGAGACCGTCGGAGCTCGAGTTGGGCCGGTGGAGCCGGTGGGGCCTAGCGGAGCCGGCGTGATACAGAGAGGAGCCCGGTTAGTGCAACGGAGAGGAGCCCGGCTGGTGCAACGGAGTCCTCGGTTGAGCCCCCCCACACACACACACAGACAAGCAGACAGACTGGACTTTTTTTTTCCTGGGCCGATTCTAGAGGGGGTTCAGAAACTCTGATGTTAGAACTGGCTGGAGTTGGGGGCGAACCCTGCGGCCCTGGAAAGTGCAGATGTTGCGGAGGCTGGAGCCCAGGAGATCAGGGCAGAAGAAAAATCATAATACGGACTAACCCCCATGAAGACCTGGATGTTGTCCCAAATTGGGCTAAGGCGGCAGAGGGTTTGTAGGGGTCCCTTAGTATGAATGTGGACCCCCCCCAGGTTAGAGACGAGGTGGGGGGGAGCCAAGATTGTATGGTTTTTTAAGAGTACCCCCCTGGGTGAGAGTCAGGTGGGGTAGGAATGAGTGCTGGTGAGTGTTGGTGCCTCTCCCTGACCAGTGAGAGAAGTTGAGGGAGAGGTGCAGGGTGTGAGTGTAGAGTGTGAGTGGGGGTGGTGCTGGACCCTACCAGCGCCGAGAGTGAGAGCTGGTGTGCTGGGGGGTCCTACGCGCTACCCGACATTGCATGAGATTGGATGATGGATGAATGGGATAAGGGACCCTTGATTAGTCCCAAGAATTCCGGAGGCCTGGGAGTGGAGGCTACTAGGCCAGAGTCGGGAATCTCTGGGGGCTGTGCGGTGGGCCAAGTGATTCAGGTGGTGACGGGCAGGGGACGGTATGACGGGAACCGGAGGGCAAGCCATTATCAGGGAAGGCGCCCCTGGTGTTTGTTACCGGTGGTGCGTTCCGGCCCCCCGTGTTCATACCCAGGCCCTGGTAAGCAGTTCCTCGTGGGCTCCGGTCTCCGACTGCTGCTGCTGAACGCCAGGTCGGTGAATAACAAGGCCCCCCTTATAAGTGATTTAATCACAGAGGAGGGGGCTGACCTGGTGTGTATTACCGAGACCTGGCTGGGCCCAGAGGGGGGAGTAGCCCTCTCGGAAATGTGCCCAGCCGGGTTTCGGGTGTGGCATCAGCCGAGACACCGGGGCAGGGGAGGAGGGGTAGCAGTGGTCATCAGAGAGTCTCTTGTGGCCTTCAGGGGCGCTGCTCCACAAGTGACCGGATGTGAGACCCTGTTTTTCAAGTTGGGTTCACGAGAACAGTTGGGAGTGTTGCTGCTGTACCAGCCTCCCTGCTGCGTAGCAACCTCCCTGCCTGAGCTGCTCGAGGCTGTCTCGGGGTTGGCAGTGGAGTTTCCCAGACTTATGGTTCTGGGGGATTTCAATCTGCCGTCCCTGGGGTGGTCCTCGGAGGCGACCCAGGAGTTCATGGCTACCATGGCAGCTATGGGCCTGTCTCAGATTATTCGTGACCCAACTCGTGACAGTGGTCTCACTCCGGATTTAATTTTCTTGTCCGAGCAGTGGCAATGTGATCTGAGGGGAGAGTTACATCTTTCCCCATTGTCATGGTCAGACCATGCCCTGGTGACCCTGAGACTCTCTTGCGCTACCACACTCCGCAGGGAGGCGGGACCTATTCGACTGGTCCGCCCCCGGCGACTGATGGACCCAGTGAGGTTTCAGAAGGATCTGGGGGTTATTCCTGAGGACTTGCTTCACGGTCCAGTGGAGGTCCTGGCTGCAGCCTGGAACAAGGCAGCAGCCGGAGCCCTGGACAAGATCGCGCCTATGCGACCTCTCCAGCCCTGTTCGGCCCGTCACTCTCTGTGGTTTACGGAGGAGTTGAGGGCTTTGAAGAGGGTTAAGAGACGTCTAGAGCGCCGCTGGAGAAAGACGAAGACGGAAACTGACCGAACACAATCTAGAGCCGCTGTTAAGGCCTACCTTGTGGCGGTAAGAGCGGCGAAACGTGAATATTTCTCCGCTCTTATTGCGTCAGCAGAATGCCGTCCGACAGCCCTGTTTAAGATTACAAGATCGCTTTTGGGTCGGGAGCAAGGGGAGACCTATCTACAGGGCCGATCAAACTCCAAAACATAAGAAAAGCAATGTAGTTTATGCAATCCAGTGCAGTGAGGAGTGCTCTGAACTCTACATTGGAGAAACCAAACAACCTATGTACAGGAGGATGGCACAACACAGGAGAAATAACACCACAGGACCAGAGTCAGCAGTTTATCTTCATCTAAAAGAAAAAGGACACTCATTTGAGGACATTAATGTTCACATTTTAGACAGAGAAGATAGGTGGTTTGACAGAGGGGTCAAGGAATCCATTTATGCCAACTTGGAAAATCCTTCCTTGAGTAGAGGTGGGGGCCTCAGGCACAAACTCTCCCCCATCTTCCTCCCCGTGTTGTCTTCTGTGCCTAGGAAGATTAAGACCATTTCAGAAGCTCAACAGCAGCATGGTGTTTTTAACGACCCTCCATTAGATGATAAAAGGACTTAAAAATTACATCTCAATATAACCATGACCTAGCCCCAGGTGTAAGGTCACACAGCTACCTAGGAACATATTTAGGATTCCCTTACCAACTTTGCTCAGACTGAAGAAGCCCCTTGGATAAGGAGCGAAACGTTTCCATTAAGAAAATAGAAATCCAGTTGACATGATTCAAGCTACAGACAATTCCACCTGGATGACTGAGAACCTTCATAGACAAGAGTTTTCTGAGCATCTGCAGGACAAAATCGCTCAGATTCATTCCAAGTTGGACTCCAAGCGTGAGACAAGATCTGGGGAGATGCCAGAGGCTCGTACTTACCATGTTATCTGGGAGCAGTTTGATCCTGTTGGGCCTGATGAAGTAGACAGGATCCTTGTAATTGTAAATGCCACCACATGTCAACTTGACCCATGTCCCTCCTGGCTGGTGAAATCAGCTAGAGAGGTGACATGTGGCTGGGTCCTGGCGATTATAAATTCGTCCTTGAGTGAGGGGGTGTTCCCGGCTGCCTTTAAGGAGGCGCTGGTGCACCCCCTCCTCAAAAAACCGTCTTTGGACCCTACTATTCTGGGCAATTTTCACCCAGTCTCCCACCTTCCCTTTTTAGGAAAGGTGGTTGAGAAGGTGGTGGCATTGCAACTCCAGAGGATTCTGGAAGAAACGGATTATCTGGACCCTTTTCAGTCAGGTTTCAGGCCAGGATATGGGACAGAGACTGCATTGGTCGCGCTTATGGATGATCTCTGGCGAGGGTGGGATGGAGGGAGTGCGTCCATCCTGGCTCTCTTAGATCTCTCAGCGGCTTTTGATACCGTCGACCATGGTATACTCTTGGGGCGGCTCAGGGAGTTGGGGGTGGGCGGCGTGGTTTTGCGCTAGTTCGCCTCCTTCCTCCAGGGCCGTTCCCAGTCGGTGTTGATAGGAGAGGAGAGAGCTGACCCGCGACCCCTGTCTTGTGGGGTGCCGCAGGGATCGGTTCTCTCTCCTCTCCTGTTCAACATCTACATGAAGCCGCTGGGCGAGATCATCCGTCACCACGGGATGAGGTATCACCAATATGCTGATGATACCCAGTTATACATCTCCATCCCGGGTGAAGTAGGTGATGCGGTCGATGCCCTATCTCAGTGTCTGGAGGCTGTGGGGGTCTGGATGGGGAACAACAGGCTTCAACTGAACCCTGGTAAGACGGAGTGGCTGTGGATTGATGGCCCCCCTAGATCCGGGAAGTTGTCATCTTTGGTTCTGGGTGGGGTTGCACTACCTCACTCAGATCCAGTGCGGAATCTGGGGGTCCTCCTGGACTCGCGACTCCTGCTCGAAGAGCAGGTGGCAGTCATGGACAGGAGGGCCTTTGCACAACTTCGAGTTGTGCGCCAGTTACGCCCTTTCCTGGATCAGGAGGCCCTCCGAACAGTCACTCATGCCCTTGTCATCTCCCGGATAGACTACTGTAATGCGCTCTACATGGGGCTACCCCTGAAGAGTATCCGGAAGCTTCAGCTGGTACAGAATGCGGCGGCGCGAGCAGTTACGGGTGCCATAAGATCGGCACATGTAACACCTCTACTACGCGAGCTGCATTGGTTGCCAGTTTGCTTCCGGGTCCAATTCAAGGTGTTGGTGATTACCTTTAAAGCCCTATATGGCATAGGACCAGGGTACCTGAGGGACCGTCTCGTCCCGATAACGTCAGCCCGCCCCACCCGTGCGTGCAGAGAGGGCATGCTTCGGACCCCCTCAACAAGAGAATTCCATCTAGCGGGGTCCAGGAGGCGTGCTTTCTCTGCGACAGCCCCCGCCTTATGGAACATCTTGCCCCCAGAGGTGAGACTGGCCCCTTCACTCCTGGCCTTTCGGAAGGCCCTTAAGACCTGGCTCTGCCGCCTGGCCTGGGACGACAGAGGCCGTAGTGCCTCCTGGGGTTGGCTGGCCCCGTAGCAATAAGACCTATGCTACGGTCTCCAATCCATCTTGGATTTTATTTTATTTCATTTTATATCTGGATTTATTTTTATATATCTTCTACTTTGTATGGTTTTAAATATTTTAAATTTTTAAGTCTTAATTATTGTAACCCGCCCAGAGTCCCTTGTATGGGAGATGGGCGGGGAATAAATTAAATAAATAAATAAATAAATAAAATAAATAAATAAAATGGATACCCTCGCAACTTTATCAAAAAGTGCCTGACCACTCAACCCACCACTGCAAAACCAACAGAAGCTATGATACCACAAATTTGCCTGAGTTCAGCAACTGAGCTGACTTATTTCTGGCATTCAGGTTGCAGTGCTTCCCAAACTTTTTTCTTCATTACCCAAAAACACTTATCAGAAAGTCCTTTTTATCCAATGTAGGTAAAATAGTTTAAGTCAATTTAAATGTCCCTGTTGTGATTGGGTAATGGGTTTGTGTGTCGTTACCCAAAGAAAAACCACTTTTACCCAATTTTGGGTAATTTACCCAGGTTTGGGAAGCACTGGGTTATGGGATTCCAATCTCAAAACCAAAGCAAACCCCCACTCTTACCAGAAAATAAGAGGTGCAATGATAAAGCGCTGCAGAGTATGGGGATGGTCTCCCATTGGACAGGTCTCTCATCTCACCATTCCTCTCAGCATCTAAGCTTAGCAACTCTAGAAAGTTCCTATTGGTTTGACTTAGCAGAGGTGAAATCTATAAGGGAAAATTCCTCTTTTTTCTTAGGGGAAGTGAGGTTGGAAGGAGTAAAGACTAAACAGCTTTGTAGGGGTTGGGGTGTAGAACTGTGCCACTCAAACAGGGAGACAGGTCACTGTCCATACCACTCCTAGGGGAGCTGGGGGTATTAAATAGGCAGATCGTGCCTTGGAAGGTGGTGCTCAGATCCTTTACATTTGGTCTGCGAAGAGCAAGTGTGATCTTTCCTGAAAAGTCAATGTGCCCAGTAGAGTCAGAGGACAAGATTGGAAAAGTTCAGCTGTTTGTCACCTGTTCAGAAGCAGGGAATGACTGAAAGCTCTATCCTTTCCCCAGCAGCTCATAATATGCAACTAGCACTTTTAGCAAAGCAAGCTCCAGGGTCCCTGTTAGATCAGAACAAACACACCCAATGCATTTACTTACTTACTTACTTTGTTGTTGTTGTTCAGTCGTTTAGTCGTGTCCGACTCTTCGTGACCTCATGGACCATAGCACGCCAGGCTTTCCTGTCCTCCACTGTCACCCGGAGTTTACTCAAATTCATGTTCATTACATCGGTGATGCTATCTAACCATCTCATCCTCTGCCGTCCCCTTCTCCTTTTGCCTTCAGTCTTTCCCAGCATCAGGGTCTTTTCCAGTGAGTCCTCTCTTCGCATTAGGTGGCCAAAGTATTTGAGCTTCAGCTTCAGCATCTGTCCTTCCAATGAGCAGTCAGGGTTGATTTCCTTTAGGATTGACTGATTTGACCTCCTTGCAGTCCAAGGGACTCTCAAGAGTCTTCTCCAGCACCACAGTTCGAAAGCATCGATTCTTCGGTGCTCAGCCTTCCTTATGGTCCAACTCTCACAGCCATACATTACTTACTTGCATTTGTATTCTGCTTTACTCAAAGACTCCAAGTGACTAACATCAGATAATAAAAGCATGAAACTGACAACAATAATATTAGTAGTCCATAATAACAACAAGAAGAACTATTGTAATGATCTCCTCATTTGATATCAGCTCAGTAATTCTTAGCACAAGCCATAGTATGATATGAAAGAATACTGTTTATTGATACATATAAGCAAGATCCATGTAAAGAGCAGATTAACTGGAGAAGGCACCAACATACCCTTTTACACCCCCTCTTTCCCATGCACCTCCTTAGGAGGGGGCCCTGTTTCATCCGGTTCTCATAACATTAAACTGTCAGGTCTCTGAAGGCCCCAGATGGATGGCCTTGGAACCTAGCACTGCTGTCTTCCCGCCCAGCGTTGCATTCCATCCCTATCTCTACCAAGCATCCCACTGATACTGAGCCGTCCAACCTACAGGCCTGTTAGCCCTCTAACAACTACATACCCCATCTAGCTCTACCCCGTCTTTACCCACCCTAACCTACCCTTGCTGAATAACCTAAGCCTCTAAACTAACTCCCAGTCTATTCTAGCAGCATGACAGGATAACATCCTGACAACTATACATCTAAAATAATATATACATGAGAGTTAGAAACCAATTCTGGACATCTTTGAATGGGGATTCTTTCAAGCCTGTGATGCCTAAGGAATTTGGTAGGGTCTTCTCTGGAATGAGTTTAGCCCATGGTACATTAGATCCTTAACCTTCCTAGATTATACAGGCATCCATGCTACTCATACAGTGGTGGAGGAAGTTGAGATGGTGCACTCCTTCCTTAAAAAGCCATCCCTGGACCCAACCATTTTAGATAACTATCAGCCAATGTCCAACATGCAGTTTCTGGGTCAGGTTGTTGAGAAAATGGTAGGGTGCATACAAACTATTGCAATATGCTCCACATGGGGATGTCCTTGAAAACCACACAGAAGCTGTAGCTGATTTAGAATGTGATGGCACAGACAGTTATGAGCACACTTTGGTATGTCCATGTACAGTAACACTCTGCTACACAAGCTGCACTGGTTACCAGTAACCCTCTGGGTGCAATTCAGGGTTCTGGTTGTGTTCTATAAAATCCTTCAGGGCATAGGGCATGGCTATTTGAAGAACAGAATTTCTGCCATTACTTCTGCCCTTCCAGTAAGATCTGACAGAATAGGCATACTTCAGGTCCCATCTTTAAGACATTGTCATCTGGTGGGATTTAGGTAGCATGATTCCTGACCTTTGCAATATTATCTCCCCAGAGGTTCAACTTGTCCCATCTCTGCCATCCCTTAAGTCAGGGCTTTCCAACGTTTTCCCGCGGCGACACACCAACCACCGTTGGTGTGTCGCCGTGGGAAAACCCAGAAGTGCCGCCATTGCGGCAGCGCGCAAAAACCCGGAAGCGCTGCTGCCGCTTTTGGGTTTTTGCGCACCGCCGTTGGCGTGTCGCCGCGGGAAAACCCGGAAGCGCTGATGATGATCAGCGCTTCCGGGTTGTGTGGTGACACACTTTTGTGTCACGACACACTTTTGTGTCGCGACACACCGTTTGGAAAGCTCTGCCTTAAACGCTGCTATCCCTTAAACTGGCCTTGAAGACCTAGCTTTTTCTCCAGGCACTAGGTTAAGAATTGTGTGGAAATATTATTGTGGAAATGTTATTACTGTTATTATGTTTTTGTTGTTTATTCGTTCAGTCGCTTCTGACTCTTCGTGACTTCATGGACCAGCCTACGCCAGAGCTTCCTGTCGGCCGTCGCCATCCCCAGCTCCCCCACGGTCGAGTCCGTCACCTCCAGAATATATTATGTTATTCTCTGGGTTATTGTCTTCTTTTGTTGTACTGTATTGTATTATTTTTAACACTAAACGATTGAACAACAACAAAAAATGTCATTCAGAGTCATTATGAGCTGGGCAGCCTATTAATTTCATTTTATAAATTTATTTATTTATTTACTTCAATCTATGTACATGGCTGCTCACCTCACTAATGCAACTTGCAAAGGTTGGGATTTGGAGGCATTGTTTTGCACTGGTTCTCCTCCTTCCTGAAAGGACAGTTCCAATCAGAATATTGGGGGAGGAAAGATCAAGCTCTGGGGTTCAGTCCTTTCTTCCCCACCTCCCCCAATCTTATTCAACATTTACATGAAACTGCAGGGAGAGGTCATCCTCTGATTTGGGGTTAGATATCAATATTCTGATGATACCCAACTTTACATCTTGATCCCAGGCCAAACAGAAGATGTAGAAGTTTTGATGTAGTACTTGGAGGCTGTGTTCAACTAGTTGGGACAAAACAGACTGCAGTTCAATCCCAGCAAGATGGAATTACTTTTGGTACAGAAGCCTTCTGGTTTCAGAGAATTTCCACTTACTGCTCTTGATGAGAATGCATTCCCTAGAAACAGCTAGTGTGCAATTTGGTCATTTTCCTGGATTTACAGCTCCTGCTGGAACAATCCAATGAGGGTTGAGTTACACCCATTCCTGAACTGGAAGGCAATGAAGGAAGTGACTCAGTCCTTTATTATTTGTCAGTGTGACCACTGCAATTTAGTCTATGCAGGGCTGCCTTTGAAGATTACCCAGAAGATACTTAAGGGCAATTTCATCCAACACTTTCATTGCCACTGAGATCCAGAGATCCACAAGGGATATGATGGAGCTCTCTACCTTATTGCCGGGAGAAACCTTGCTGTGAACAATAATGACAACAAGCCATAGACTGACCAGGCAATGATCTGACCATGACAAAGGACTGATGTTAATGTCCTCCACTTCCACATCACATCTCATCCACTCTGAGATGAAAACTAGATCAAGTGTGTCTTCCTTATACTGTATGAGTTGGATTCAATATCAGTTGGGAAAAGGCTGTGATTGCCATGGAGGTCATTTATTCTGAGCCATCCCAGATCCCACACCCAAGCATGGAGATTGAAGTCTACAGGACCATCAGACTAAGGAAATCCAGCAGCAACGCTGCTGTGAGATCCAACAACTCATGTAGAGCTACTGCTGTAAAACTGGGTGGGCAGGGCACCAGCAGCATCCCTGGAGCCCAGCCTTAGATAAAAGCACTCACATCTAGCCCCCTACAGAGCAGGGTGCCTGATAACAGCCAAGGTCTCATGAATTATTATTGCCAACCCTCTCCTGGAATCATAGGTGCTGAAAAATACTAACTCTTGGTGGGTAGATCTCAAACAGGGAAACACACCATTCTTTCTTAGCCAAGTCTATTTTCTCCTCCATAATCAAATAACAGGGGACTACGGCCTTATTCCGAGGGGTGTGGTGGCTCAGTGGGTAAGACGCCAGGCTTGTCGATCTGAAGATCACAAGTTCGGAGGTTCGAATCCCTAGCCCTGCGTGCGGAGTGAGCTCCCGCACTAGCTCCAGCTCTTGCCAACCTAGCAATTCGAAAGCATGCAAATGCAAGTAGATGAATAGGTACCACTTCGGTGGGTAGGTAACAGCGTTCCGCACGTGTCATGCAGCCACATGACCGTGGAAGCGTCTTCGGACAACGCTGGCTCTTTGGCTAACAAACGGAGATGAGCATCGGCCCCTAGAGTCGGACACGACTGCACAAATGTGCGGGGGGTACCTTTACCTTTACCTTACGGCCTTATTACATACACAAACATAGCTGGCATTAACTAACAACAATTTGAGGCCAAGGTCACCAGCAATTGGCTTGTAACCTAACCTCTTTCATTAATATGAAACCCAAGAGGGACAGTTGGCTAATTCCTTGAGCAAAACACAATTTCTTCACCCCACTTAAGGTAAAATATTCAGGGAGGAGTTTTGCAGAAGGTTAAGGTTATAGCACAAGAATTCCAGAGATATTCTACTTTCAAATGAGATATCTATATATGGACATTTTACAGCAGCAAAACTCTTGTCTGTTTCCTGTGCTTTTTTGGTGCAGAGGGAAAGAAGCTTCCCTCTTTAGTGAAAGTGGGGCAGTCTGCATTTGTTCATTGCTTTGATAACTACTATCCCTTTTATCAGTATGATAAATTTATTTATTTGTTTTTTTTTATTCATTTATATAGCTACCCATCTCACACAAGTGATTCTGGGTGGCTTACAAGGATTAAAACACAGAAAAGCCCACCACACATAACCCCTGGTGCCCAAGGATAAGCAATAGTCCCACCCACCAAAAAATAAAAAATAAAAACAAGCCATCAATAAGAATAGAGCTTGTCTACCCATGACCCAAATGCCTGGGGAAACTCTCACTTCACCAATCCATATCCGCTATAGCAGGATTCCTCAACCTCAGCCATTTTAAGATGTGTGGACGTCAACTCCCAGAATACTCCAGCCAAAAAACTGACTTACAACTGGTGCTCACATGACTTCCGGTGGGGACATGGCGGACTAAACAGCTGTGCCCGTGGGCTCAGCGGGCGGAACTGACAATGCGGCAGTTTTTCGGGCTCATGCAGGTTTTTCCTGAAGCCCAGGAGTGTTTTTCCAGAAAAAGGAAAACACCTGGAACTACCCCATCTGTCATCTGGATGGCTGCTTGCAGCCAGAAGATCGCAAACAGTGTTTCACACTCAACTGGTAAGAGCTAGCCGGGAGGCTGGGATGTCACCATTTTCCATGCCGTGCTGTAGCCTTAAAGGGACAGTAAGACCGGCCACCCCATTTCTAAATCACCCAATCTATATTTCTTTTAAGTACGCATACGCTTAAAGAGGCTTTCTACAGCAGTGAGAAGCGGGTTCTCTTGGTGTTTATCATTATTTTTGGGATTAATTTTTTTTAATTCTTTTTAAGTTTTGGACTTTCTTTTCCATCCAAATATTAAGGTGGATTGAGAGTAAATAATTGTCTTTCTGTTATTATATTTGTACTAAATTTGAAAATATTAGCATTTTCCTACACGTTGAATTGGCTGTTTTGAACCTTCAATTTTCTGTGTATTGTCGAAGGCTTTCACGGCCGGAGTTCAATGGCTGTTGTGGGTCTTCCGGGCTGTGTGGCCGTGTTCTGGAAGTTGTGGTTCCTAACGTTTCGCCAGCATCTGTGGCCAGCATCTTCAGAGGGCAGGAGCTGGTGTTTGTGAATTTCAATGGCTTCTCTGTATAATCTGGTGTAGTGGCTTTTGGTGTTGTCCAGTATTTCTGTGTTTTCAAATAGGATTTTGTGTCCCATTTGCTTGAGAGCATGTTCAGCTACTGAAGATTTTTCTGGTTGCTGTAGTCTGCAGTGTCTTTCATGTTCTTTTATCCTGGTGTGAATGCTTCGTTTTGTGGTTCCGATGTATACTTGTCCACAGCTGCATGGTATGCGGTATACTCCTGCAGCGGTGCGGGGGTCCCTTTTGTCTTTTGCTGATTTTAGCATTTGTTGTATTTTTCTGGTGGGTCTGAAGACTGTTTGAAAGTCCCACCAGACCCACCAGAAAAATACAACAAATGCTAAAATCAGCAAAAGACAAAAGGGACCCCCGCACCGCTGCAGGAGTATACCGCATACCATGCAGCTGTGGACAAGTATACATCGGAACCACAAAACGAAGCATTCACACCAGGATAAAAGAACATGAAAGACACTGCAGACTACAGCAACCAGAAAAATCTTCAGTAGCTGAACATGCTCTCAAGCAAATGGGACACAAAATCCTATTTGAAAACACAGAAATACTGGACAACACCAAAAGCCACTACACCAGATTATACAGAGAAGCCATTGAAATTCACAAACACCAGCACAGTTACAATAAAAAAGAAGAAAGTTTAAAAATTAGCAAAACCTGGCTACCAGTCCTGAAAAACACAGCCTGCAAAAGGTCAACGAACTCAGTCCAACCACCAGGACATGGGAATACTTCTCACAATGAACATGCTAATCACGCTCATCAGCCACTCGTTAACATTTCAACACAACAAAAAAACCCACCTAATCTCCTATAATTTAGCTCTATAAATAGAACATTGCCACTCTACCTGGGCACAGAGATTTTGCTTCTATCTCTGCTCCTGCCCTCTGAAGATGCTGGCCACAGATGCTGGCGAAACGTTAGGAACCACAACTTCCAGAACACGGCCACACAGCCCGGAAGCCCTTCAATTTTCTGCTTCTACCTTCCCTGGGGAACTGCCTGCATATCTCATTTTCACTTGTGTAAACACATTCTGGAATTCTTTCATATCTTCGACTTTCACTGGTTAAGTTCCTAGGGGGCGCCATAATCTACTGCATGAAACATGGAGGATTTTAAACAGATTTTCTCTGATTCTTACCAAGTTTTTATGCAAGACATTCAAGACATTGTGGAAAATATGAGGTCTAAAATGTGTCATCTACAGTAGCTGGGGATGTCATGGATGAAACAGGAATTTAACAGTGACAGAAATGTCTCTTCTAAGAGTGAGATCGGGATTTCTGTTGAAATGCTGAATGAAGATCGGATAGTTGAGTTGGAGAAATTTAAGGGAGAGATCGAGTTGCAAGCCACAAGTGAAATTGATCTTCTGGTGGAGTGCCATGGAAAAGAAGGGGTTATTATGTATGGAAGGTCTCCTGAAGAGAAGTCGGAGTTTCTGAGGGGGGCAGTTGGGCTGTTTGATTTTTTTAAGAAAAAAGCTCTGTGTGCATTGTGGGGATATGTAAATACTCTGGTGTATTTTGAAGTGGGATAAGGGTTTAAGAATATTTATCTGGATTGCTTTTAGGGTTTGGCTGATTTTATTTATCTTTAATTATTTGGATTAAGATTATTAAGGTATAATAAAAAATAATAAATGTCTATTTGGATGGTTTGGGGTTTAATACAATTAAGATTATTAAAATTGTATTATCAAGTACAATGGCAGACAATTTATATGTTTTTTAGTTTGATCTTTGTTATAGTAGACAGAAATGTATAGAATAGTAGTAGGAAGGAAATAATTAAATAAATGTTATCTTGGGGGGGAAGATGATTAGGAAGTTTATATAATTTTTTCTTTTTTTTTCTTTTAATATAAGGGGAGGGAGTAACTGTATTTAGTGATTTTTACAATGTGCCAATGGAATGACTTATAAAAATAATGTGATTTTGGTTTAATATAGAGTAAGGGATTGTTTATGGAAATTTTTGTATATCCTTGCTGTTAAAAGTCGGAAGTCACCTCTTTTAGTAAATCTGAAAAAAAAAATTCTTGTGTTTCCACACTTTTTCAGTTTTTTCTCTCTTTTTTTCTTTGTAGTTTTTTGTTTTTCTGTAGCTTTTATCTTTGCTTGAAACTTAATAAAATTCTTATAAAAAACAACAAACAACTGGTGCTCACATTACGACCATCGCAGCATCCTGTGGTCATGTGATCGCCATTTTCAACCTTCCTGGCCAGCTTCTGGCAAGCAAAATCAATGGGGAACTGCATGATTTGCTTAATGACCATGTTATTTGCTTAATGGCCGCAGTGATTTGCTTAATGACCACCGCAAAAAAGGTCATAAAATTGGGTCAGATTCGCTTAATGACAGCTTCACTTAGCAACCAAAATTCCGGTCTCAGCTGTGGTTGTTAAGCAAGTACTACCTGTACGTACAAGACAAGAAGAGAAAGGAAGGTGATCCACTGACTAACAGCTCTGTCCCCAAATCATACTCTTTCAAGAAGGCCACCATCAGCTTCTTGAGAGGGATGGAGGAATCTTATGAGAAAGATTCTTTGCTGCATCTCATTGGTTTTAAATGATCTTATTTATGTTAGTTGTATGATGGTGTTCTGTGATTTGTGTAAACTTCTATTTTCATTTTATTAAAAAGAGGAGTGAGTTAATCTTTTTATACTTTTCCTGTCCTCAACCCCTAATTGTCAGTTCCACTGTAATCAATTTATTTCTGTGAAAATGATACACCTCCTCTCCTCATATTTGACAAACATTCCTGCAAATTTCATGCTGTTCTAATTTTTATAGTTCTAAATCTAGATGCTGATCTAGATCAATAGGGGTTTTTTTTGTTTGTTTTTACCATGCTAAAAAACGTGAGGGTGGAGTTTCTAGTCCAGAGATTGATTCAGATTGTACTGTCCCAAGAGTGACACAGACTGATTGGGTCATTTACAATGCTCTGCACATGGCCTTTGGAGCAGATTAGACACATAGCTTTACTGGAAACTTTCTGTCCAACAAAGATTCAGTAAGAACGCTCCACCCTACCTCCAAACTAAAGGTAAAGGTTCCCCCGCACAGTCGTGTCCAACTCTAGGGGCCGGTGCTCATCTCCGTTTCTTAGCCGAAGAGCCAGCGTTGTCCGAAGACGCTTCCGCGGTCATGTGGCCGGCATGACGCACGCAGAACGCTGTTACCATCCCACTGGAGTGGTACCTATTTATGTACTTGCATTTGTATGCTTTCGAATTACTAGGTTGGCAAATGCTGGGGCGAGTGTGGGAGCTCACTCCGTCACGCGGCGCTTGGGTCTCAAACCGCCGAACTTGCGACCTTCTGATTGACAAGCCTGGCGTCTTAACCACTGAGCCATTGCGCCCCCTCCAAACCTCCAAACTAGAAGGGTTAAATTCAAAGATAAGGTGAAGGATCTCTTCCAAATACCCAAGTTCTCACAAGTTCTGTATCCAGCAGGGAATGAGAGGTATATGAACACTATGTCCCTGCTGGATCAAAGTTCTCTGGATGTGTGAGCTGTCATAAAACCCAGTCTCCAATATCCATTGTCACAGAAGTAGGGACGGGAGAAGTAGATTGTGTATCTTGCTTGTATACTCAATTTTGGACCTGAGAGCCCACTGGGAAACAACTAGTTCTGAGCCTGCTCTAGACATATTTTGCATACAGAAATGTTGGTTCCACTTCAGAGTACAATAAAGGCATAGAAGATCTCACCACATCCATAATTTAAATCCTTCTCTGAAGCTTACAAGAAGCAGATAAGGCTGATACTATATTTCACCCATTCAGTGATAAAGATTCTCAAGTACACAATCACACTTGTTTGCAATGCATTGCCATTCATGATGGTAACCAGATCAGGGCAAAAATGTGCTTTCTTCAGTGCAGAGAAGATTAGCTGCTCGATGAATCAATAATTCTATTTTAAGTGAATGCTAATGGCAAACCCTTAGGTAAAAGCTCAGATGGGTAGTCTTTTATTCCACTAAATATGACAGATTTTGCTAAAGCAATCTTAAAAGCAGCAGTAATTGCTGGCTTTTTTTCATGCCCCCAAATATTTGTTTAAAAAGAAAAAACGAAACCAGAGAGTTGACCCTGTGTACATATTCTTCTTCAAGGGTTACATTCAGAAGGAAAAGCTATCTTCCATTTTTCCTGCCTGTGTTTTGTGCCAAAGCACTCATCAGTGCTTTTATATCTTTCTACTAGATGGTTCAACAGTGAGAATATTTTCCTCTTTCAGAAGGGAATTCTTGCTAGTTGTGGAGTTAGCTGAGCAGAGTCTTGCAGAGCTGAGACAAAAATTACCCTGCTCAAAGTCAATCAAGAGTGCTACATACACCCGAACAAATGCTATTCCCTTTCAGGATAAGCAGAATTACACAAATCACAAAAAGGAAAAAGGAAAGAGTAAGGAAGGGAAGGTCAAGACTAAGGTTATTCACTTTTATTTATTTGCCCTAGCGTCAATGCTGACTCCTGGCGACTGCCTGGACAAGTCCCTGCAGTTTTCTGGGCAAGATTTCAGAAGTGGTTTGCCATTGCCTCCTTCCTAGGGCTGAGAGAGGGCGCCTGGCCCAAGGTCACCCAGCTAGCTTTTTCCCTAAGGCAGGACTAGAACTCACAATCTCACGGTTTCTAGCCTGGTGCCTCAACCACTGCACAAAACTGGCTCTCCTAAGCCTATTCACTAGACTTCTCAATATCTTTCTATCCTTGCAAACCAGTCTTGCTTCCATATATTGCATTTTTCTTTTCAACCTTCTCTTTTTCAATTCCATCTAATTCCATCTCCCTTCCTCTTCGTCACCACCCATTCACTCTTTTTTCATTTATTTTTTTCCAGTCTGATTCTCATCCCTTCTCTCTACATGATCAAACTGAAGCCATCTAAACTTACTTCTTTCACACTCGCCATAGGCAACCACAGCAAATTGAGAGTGCATCAAAATGACATATGGACAGGGACATCATGAGGCAAACTCCATCCTGGCATACCCATGTCCCAGTGTCTGGTGCAAGTATACAGGTTATGAGATTTGCATCGTGATCTCATGATGCATGCTTCATCAGCTCCTTTCTCCACCCTTACAGATGCCTATGATACTGACGATTCACTTTTGTATTAATCCACAAAAAATCAGGAGTCTGGTAGCTGTTAGTTTTCTGGCTAACAGATTTTATTAAGAGGCATAAGCTTTCATGAGCTTATAAAATTCACAAACTTAATCAAATTTGTTAGTCAGAAAAGGTACCACCAGGCTCCTGATTTTTTGCCACTGTAGGCTAACACGGCTCTCCTCTTACAGCATTCATCCACATTCATTCCACGCACACTTCTTAAGCACTTCTCATTTGACCTACTTTTAAGTTTCCCCTGAATACTCAGTTCTCACTTCTGTGTAGCAAAGTGGGCAGAAGCACACTCTCCCTACCACTTTTGCTTCTTTCAATAAGTGCTTGTCCCTTGCAACAGACTAAATACTACCTACTACCTTTAAACCAGAGTTTTTGTGTCCTAAAATTTCTCTGTCCATTTCTACAGGTTTGGTAAACATTGCAGCAAGCTACACGCTTTCATTTACATGCTCTATTTTTTGCCATAATAATTATAATTATAATTACTTTATTAAATGGATATGCTGCCCGACTCGCAGCTTGCATTGCCTTTAGAAGCATGCATAGGATCTTACTGCTTTCATCAGAATGATAAAAGCAGCATGGTGGCATCACACCACAAGCTCTGTCTGTGTGCAATGTCACAATACATGCAGTAAAGGAGCAGTGCTAGTGTTATGACACTGCTTTTAGCAATCTGACTCTGCTTGCTCCCCCCACCAGGTTGCTGATTGTCTCACTTTCAAAACTGATACATTTTGGAAAACACAGATCTCTCTATGTAATGCCCATATCACATGAACAACAACAGATCTATTTCTTGCTTCAGGAGAGAATTGGCTTGGCAGCTAAGAGGTTTCTTGAATCTCTTGAAAAAGCTTCTCAGTCTCCTGAGAGTTTGCTCCTGACCCATAAAACTGTGGACTACATGCATGTTTTTGCATTGCCTTCTGCAAGTTATATCTTTCTTGGATACCGCATACCATGGAGCAGTTGGAAGCTTTGAAAAGTTTACATAACTGTTCAAGACATTGTGAAATAAGCCACAAGGTATGGCTGGTTACACTAGGAATGTATTGAAAGCGCTTTGTTGTTTATTCGTCCAGTCGCTTCCGACTCTTCGTGACTTCATGGACCAGCCCACGCCAGAGCTTCCTGTCGGCCGTCACCATCCCCAGCTCCCCCATGGTTGAGTCCGTCACCTCCAGAATATCATCCATCCATCCATCTTGCCTTTGGTCGGCCCCTCTTCCTTTTCCCTTCCACTTTCCCTAGCATCAGCTTCTTCTCCAGGATATCCTGCCTTCTCATTATGTGGCCAAAGTACTTCAGTTTTGCCTTTAATATCATTCCCTCAAGTGAGCAGTCTGGCTTGATTTCCTGGAGTATGGACTGGTTTGATCTTCTTGCAGTCCAAGGCACTCTCAGAATTTTCCTCCAACACCACAGTTCAAAAGCATCTATCTTCCTTCACTCAGCCTTCCTTATGGTCCAGCTCTCGCAGCCATAGGTTACTACAGGGAATTCCATTGCTTTAACTATGCGGACCTTTGTTGTCAGTGTGATGTCTCTGCTCTTAACTATTTTATCAAGCTTTGCCATTGCTCTCCTCCCAAGAAGTAGACGTCTTCTGATTTCCTGGCTGCAGTCAGCGTCTGCAGTAATCTTTGCACCTAGAATTGAAAGCGCTAGATATTATTAAAGAGTAAAAAGCAAGGCAACATTTCCTTCTGTTGGGGGAGCTGGGCGGTCATATAAATTTAAATAATAAAAATTAAAATAATAATAAACATTTTGATTTTTGGTTTGTATCTATGTGTTCTTGTTTTCTGTTTTGGAATTTGATAAACTGGGATATTATCTAGACCAGATAACAGTCATTACCGAGTTGGGTAGCCTTAGAAATCTAACAAAGAAACATTAAAGTAGCCTCTTTAACATTGTTTTCATCCCAGCTAGCCAATGCCTCAGTGGAATCCTTGCCCTGAAAAATCATCCCCTCCTTTATACTTGTGTTGTGACATCACACCCATACCCAAAGGGGTGCAGCTTGTAGTGTGACACCACAATGCTGCTTTCATCATTCTGATGAAATCCATAAAAACTGCATTACTTGTTCATGCCAATGGTCTTTATAGTTCCCAAGCTTGTTACTTTAAATCTCACAAGAAGGGTTAGCCATCCTTTGGTGATTCTTTCTACAATTTCCCCAATATATAATAACATAAGGTCTTGAAACATGATGGATCCATTTGTGACTATACCAGTGTTTCTCAACCTTTAAAACTTTAAAAAAATTTATTTATTTATTTATTTATTTATTTATTTATTTATTTATTTATTTATTTATTTATTTATTACATTTATATCCCACCCATCTCCCCCACAAGGAGGGACCCTGGGCGGTGTGGACTTCAACTCCCAGAATTCCCCAGCCAGCCATGCTGGCTAGGGAATTCTGGGAGATGAAGTCCACACATCTTAAAGTTGTCAAGATTGAGAAACACTGGGCTATACAGTTTATGAGTGATAGATACTCCTTAGCAACTCACCTAATTCTCTTTAAAGATACCTGCAGTGGGGGCACCTAACAATGGTTTGAAAGCAAAGGGTGGCTTTTGTTAGCACTCTCCAAAATCAGAGGAATGTAGAAACAGATTCTTTCCATTGATAGTAGCCTTTCTTCCCTTCAGAGGCCTAGAGCTTTCTGTCGAGAAAGGCATCATGCTGAGTGCAACACACTTGTCATGCTGGGACACTCAAGGTGGTCGCTGACTACCAGGCTGAGTAGATTTGTACTATTGACTTTCCTTCTCACTCAGCCAGAAATCATCAAATCCTATTATGGCGGGGGAAATAATACATGGATTTCATCCTGTAATAAATCATAAACCAGATTGGATTTACAATAGCTGCATGGATCAATGCAAGTAAAAAACAGCTCAAGGCTGGGTTTTACTGGTGGCAAAGATGCATGGTCAACCTGACCTTTCCAAAGTTATAATTGCTCCTTCGTGGTCATCAGAAGCCAGGCAGGGCAGTGAGCTTTTTCTATCCATTTAAGCTTACAATTTGGAAGCCCGTGGTTTTCACTAACCACTAAAAAAATCCTTTCTTCGAGAAATGTTTGCTTTGAGGAAAGTACAAAGACATGCTATATATAGGCTGATATCCAGAAATGTTTCTGACTTATAATCAAATGCTTCCTAAGACTATCTAAAGTGGTTTATAGCTCCTGGATAGATGCCTACATAAAAGCAGATTTACAATCTTTAGTTGTAACTCATGTAAATTCCAAGTCACATCATGGGGGAAGGCATTTTTCAGACTGGAAAATATGGGCAGCCAAGGAAACGATGGAGCAATGAAGCAGAAAACAGTAACAAAAGTAGTAGTGCCTTCCGCCATTTCCAAAAATAAAGTTCAGAAACATCACCCAGAGAAATTTGACAGAAATTTTTAAGCACACTGAGAATTAGTTTTCAAAGGGGGCAGGGAAGCTTTCCAAGAAATTGTTGGACTAAGTTCTGAAACAGCATTAGTTGTACCAAAAGAGGAAGGTCTATTGAGGGACAACAAGTTTCAGTAGGAAAAGACATACTAAAATAGAATATTCCACTTAACAGTATAACCAGCCCCAAAATCAGCCAAATGGGCAAGTTTTTGAAACAGCAACTACTGTAGGAAGGCAGAAAATCAGGTGCTCAGTTTAGGCAGAAGGATTTCCTTACTAGTGCTCAAAATGCCCAGTTTGAAGCATATATTCCAGAATGGAGTTTTTCTGGAGTCAAGTAGAGCTTCATTGATTCACTAGGTCACTTGAGCAAGTAAAATCAGCTGATGGGGATCATAACACCTCTTCATTGATACTGGAGATACGTTAATTCAGCCTGTCTTTTGGAATCCTCAGTCCAAGGTGCTCTTGCCTTATAAGGTTCAGTGCTTAAGCAGCAACTACTTTGCTAATCTGTAAAATATCAGCGATTTCAAACCAGGCTGACTCTCTATACCAGGGGTGGGCAACGTCAGGCCCGTGGGCCATATAAGGCCCTCAGGGCTCCCGCCTAAGGCCCACAGGGCTCCTGCCCGCAAACCCCACCCCTTCCATGTGATTGGCTCCCGCCCGCAAACCCCGCCCCCCAGTGCTTGTGATTGGCTCCCACCCACAAACTCCGGCCCCCGGTCTGTGGAAATCCCAGAAATCCCGCCCCCACCCCCCAGGTTATAAATATCCAAATGGCCCTTGGCAGAAAAAAGGTTCCCCACCCCTGCTCTATACCAAACAGACATCTGATTAAAGCAGGAGCCTTCTACCTTGCTCTCTGCAGCACTGCAAACAGTCAGAAAATGGTATTGCAACAACCTCTTCCACAGGGATCAGGGACAATAGGTTTCCCACTGCCCCCCCACTGCCCCCCTCCCACTGGAGGCCAGGAGGCAAAGGTGTAATCATAAGTCCAGTCAGAATTCAAAAGGAGTTTCTTCCTATAGCTGAACTTCCCTGGGCGAATTCAAGCAACCTTATCTGACAGATGCCTGGAACAGTCCTCACAGTGGCCTTGCAGGTGTTTCTTCATTGTTTCATCTTCTGAAGCTTCTCTGAAAACCAGGTGGTTCTCTGGGATCCACACAGGCATGATCTAGTCTAAGGTATAAATTGCCTGTTCATTCTAAGCATTGACTAAGGCCTTGTTTGAATCATGCACCAAGACCTCAGGAACAATCTCAGGCTCCCTCTGAAACCTAGCTGGGCCCATCAGGTGCCTGGTACAGACTGATGAAACTGGTCTTACCTCCAAGCATTGGAGAAAAATCCAAGGCTAACAAGAAGTGATCTGTCCATGACAAGGGTCTGAAAGTACCCCTGCCCCAAATTCTGGATCTCTCTGCCACTGCCCAAGATAAAAAAAAATAGATCTGGTGTGTCACCCACCCCATCCCCCTATAGCCAGGACATCAATGACCTGGGTCAGGTCCATGGTGACCATGAACTCCCAACTGCTTCCATCTTTGTGCTCAGAGAAGGAAGATTGAAGTCCCCCCAAACCATAAGTTTGCTCTCCGAACGGTCACTCACGCCCTTGTCGTCTCCCACATAGACTATTGCAACGCTCTCTACATGGGGCTACCCTTGAGGAATATCCGGAAGCTACAGCTGGTACAGAATGCGGCCACGCGGGCAATTTTAGGTGCACCAAGATCAGCACATATAACACCTTTGCTCCGCGAGCTGCATTGGGTGCTGGTTTGCTTCCGGGTCCAATTCAAGGTGTTGGTTATTACCTTTAAAGCCCTACATGGCATGGGACCAGGATACCTGAGGGACCGTCTTATCCTCATATCATCGACCTGCCCCACCCGATCATTCAGAGAGGGCCTGGTACAGACCCCATCAATAAGAGAATTTCATCTAGTGTGGTCCAGGAGGCGGGCCTTCTCTGCAGTGACGCCCGCCCTCTGGAACACTCTGCCCCCAGAGTTGAGACAGGTTTCCTCCCTCCCGACCTTTAGGAAAGATCTGAAAACCTGGTTCTGTCGCCTAGCGTGGGAGGGGAAAAGTAATAGCTCCTCCTGGGGGTGGTTAATACCATAGTATCCTCCCTAGTATTTAAGATCAACTCAACAGATTGGATTTTACATTTATTTATATTATGTTAATAATTTGTAATATTATTTATATTTTAACGTTGGTTTTATTGTAAACCGCCCAGAGTCCCCCTTTGGGGGAGTTGGGCGGTCATATAAATTTAAAGAATAAATAATTAAATAAGCCTGGGGAACCTAATTGCCAACCTGGTCATGGCATCCAGCAGCCCAGGTACTGAGGTAGCTATGTAGCAGAGAGGTTGCTGCAGAAGCAGCAATTGCATCTGATCCTTAGAGCCCAACATCCAGGACAGGGTGTCATATCCAGTTATCTGCAGAGCAGCATCCCTGAAAACCAGCAGAATCGCCTGGATACCCAAAGCCATCCCCCTAGCCCTGTCCTGGGATTTTTGCCATACTGAAAACCTGCCTGATCACATTTCCAAGAGTAGCATCCTTCTTCTGCACCCAGCCAGGTCTCAGAAAAATTAGTGGAAGATCAAGATTATTATTCCCCAAAATTTAACATTTCTCAATTATAAAATTCTGAGTCAAATTTAATTATTGTTTTCTGACCTATTCTGGATTAAATTAGACAGAAATCAAATGCAGGTTATAATGTACTTGTCTTATTCAGAAATCTATCAATGTGCATCTTTGGAGCTGGAAAAGAAAGAATGCATATAAAAGCAAAGGGACAAAGTCATCTAAATAATCTTTGTTTTTTTGAGAAGAGGAAGATTGAAAAGAAAATCATTTACAATATGTTTCTCCTCCTTTAACCTTCTCATTCCATTACTTATCTAACCATAATAACGTTTCTTGCTCTTCCATTGTACTGATTTGCTTTGTAAGTCTACCATTTCCTTCACAGTAAATTCATCATTCTGCTTTGGGTCATTAATCTCTGCTTTTTTCTTCTAAAGAGAATATATCTTTAATGGCTGAGGAATGTAATATCACGGCAAGACCAGGAGTGTTTCACATGCAATTGAAGGGCAGCAGAAATAATGTTCTCTGAAATATTTACCAAATAAACTGGTAAAAAAACTTTTTTCAGTAAAAAGGTTCAAGGACAGTTCAAGCACTGTCTCACGATGTTTTGAATGCATGTGATGATTGATGGAATCAAATGGTTGTCTTCCAAAATATGTTGACTTTTGTTCTTGAGTCACTTTGCTGACATAACTGCGAAATACATGCTAGAAGGAAATGTTCTGTTGTTTGGATCTCATTCTTCTGCTAGAACTTGTTTATGCAGGTTCTCCAGAGGGTGAGAAAAAGAGAGAGAGAAAGAGAGAGGAAAAATGCCTAGATATTTTCTGCTGCTTTTTTTAATGGTTTGCTTTTTCTTTTGTGATCCTCTACCTATTCCCAAGTCTTTTCACCTTTACTCTTTCTTATCTCTTATTTGTCTGACAGGTCCTATAGTCTCTGAGTCAAGACTATTTACAGTTTGGCTTTAGTTCCCCCTTTTATCCATCCTTTAGTTTTATGTTTCATTCCCTTTCATTTCCCTCTGCCTCCAAAATAAAACAAATTCTGATTTCTTTATGTCTTTGTCTTGTCTTATACCTAATGAGACAATTGTTGGGTAAATGGCTCATTTATTTATTTATTGCTTGCATTTCTATGGCTGCCCATCTCACACAAGGCAACTCTGGGCGGCATACAACAATGAGATAAAAATGGTGAGTAAATAAAAACAATCATTAGAAAAAGATAAAATGATTATTAAAAAGAATATTATCACAAAATTTAAAATATACCAACCCCGCAGAGAGAGCAAGAATGGTATGTGCTTGGCCTTGCAGTATTGCACATAATATAGATTGCAGGGGCAGTGCCATGTAGAACACATTACAGTCGTTCATTTGAGAAGTAATGAGGGCATGAGTGACAGTTGCCAGTGCTTCTCATTGAAGGGACAGCCATTAGTGATGCACCAGCTGAAAAAGGGCAAAGGTATTCCTGGACGCAACTTCAGGATCTGTGAGTCCAGAACAAACCAGAGATTATGGACCTTCTGGGAGTGCACTACCCTATCAAGAGCTAACATTGGCACTATCTCAGAATCAGTTGCTTTCTGGATTAACAGCCACTTCATCCTCTTTGAGCCTCTTTCTCCCCACCCAGATCTTTCCAGTCTCCAGACATGATTTAAGATTTCTGCTGATTGTTTCGTTTGGCCTGGGGTAGAGATATATAGCTGGGTATTTTCTGGATATTGATAATACCATACCAAAACCATTGAATAAACTCTCCCAGTGGTTTCATGTACATATTAAAATGTGGGAGGAGGTCAAGCACTGAGGCACCCCATATTGGAGTCCCTGAGAGCTTGACCTCTCACCCCTCACTTACTGGAACAACCCACTCAGAAATGAACAGAACCACCCCAGAGGAGTGCCTCCAACAGCCTACATCAAAGTTCATTTCAACATCTCATCTCCTCAAGAGTAACAGGTTCAAACTTTTCCTTGATAGTCTCACAAGCCATCATCCTGGTCACCTCTTTGGATTCTGCCCAGCAGCACCTCTTGAAGCTAGAATATATCTGTATAGTGATATCATCATTTTTTCAAATATTTACAGTGCAGTTTATAATTCAGAAGATGCATATACAGAATATACTGGTTATAGTATCAGACTGGAACTGGGGAAATCCAGATTCAAGTCCCCCACCCCACCCCAACCACAAAGCTTAATGGATGACTTTGGCCTGGTCATTCTCTCTCAACCCAGCTTACCACACATGGTTGTTATTTCTGGGGATAATATTAGAGACCCTCCATCTCCTTGTATATGTGAACTTGAAATCTCAAAGGGAAAGTAGGCCATAAATACAACAAATGAATTTGTTGTTTATTCTTTCAGTCGCTTCCGACTCTTCGTGACTTCATGGACCAGCCCATGCCAGAGCTTTCTGTCGGCCGTCACCATCCCCAGCTCCCCCATGGTCGAGTCTGTCACCTCCAGAATATCATACATCCATCTTGCCCTTGGTCGGCCCCTCTTCCTTTTGCCTTCCACTTTCCCTAGCATCAGCATCTTCTCCAGGGTATCCTGTCTTCTCATTATGTGGCCAAAGTACTTCAGTTTTGGTTTTAATAACATTCCCTCAAGTGAGCAGTCTGGCTTTATTTCCTGGAGTATGGACTGGTTTGATCTTCTTGCAGTCCAAGGCACTCTCAGAATTTTCCTCCAACACCACAGTTCAAAAGCATCTATCTTCCTTCGCTCAGCCTTACTTATGGTCCAGCTCTCACAGCCATAGGTTACGACGGAGAATACCATTGCTTTAACTATGCAGACCTTTGTTGTCAGTGTGATGTCTCTGCTCTTAACTATTTTATCGAGATTTGTCATTGCTCTCCTCCCAAGAATTAGACGTCCTCTGTTTTCCTGGCTGCAGTCAGCATCTGCAGTAGTCTTTGCACCTAGAAATACAAAATCTGTCACTGCCTCCACTTTTTCTCCCTCTATTTGCCAGTTATCAATCAAGCTGGTTGCCATAATCTTGGTTTTTTTGAGGTTTAACTGCAACCCAGCTTTTGCACTTTCTTCTTTCACCTTCGTCATAAGGCTCCTCAGCTCCTCCTCGCTTTCAGCCATCAAAGTGGTATCATCTGCACATCTGAAATTGTTAATGTTTCTTCCAGCGATTTTAACTCCAGCCTTGGATTCATCAAGCCCAGCACATCGCATGATGTGTTCTGCATACAGGTTGAATAAGTAGGGTGAGAGTATACAACCCAGCCATACTCCTTTTCCAATCTTAAACCAGTCCGTTGTTCTGTGGTCTGTTCTTACCTTTGCAAGTTTTTAAACAGTTCAGCTGGGATACCATTGTCTCCTGCTGCCTTGTTATTAGCAATGCTTCTTAAGGCCCATTCAACCTCACTCTTCAGGATATCTGGCTCTAACTCACTGACCACACCGTCAAAGCTATCTCCTATATTATTATCCTTCCTATACAGATCTTCCGTATATTCTTGCCACCTTTTCTTGACCTCTTCTGCTTCTGTTAGCTCCTTGCCATCTTTGTTTTTGATCATACCCATTTTTGCCTGGAATTTACCTCCGATGTTTCTAACTTTCTGGACGAGGTCTCTTGTACTTCCTATTCTATTATCTTCTTCCACTTCCATGCATTGCTTGTTTAAAAATAATTCCTTATCTTTTCTGGCTAACCTCTGGAATTTTGCATTTAATTGGGCATATCTCCCCCTATCACTGTTGCCTTTTGCTTTCCTTCTTTCTTGGGCTACTTCCAGTGTCTCAGCAGACAGCCATCTTGCCTTCTTGGTTTTCTTTTTCTTTGGGACACTTTTGTTGCCGCCTCCTGAACAATGATGTGAACTTCTGTCCGTAGTTCTTCCGGCACCCTATCTACTAAATCTAGTCCCTTAAATCTATTCTTCACCTCCACTACATATTCCTTAGGAATATTAGTGAGCTCATATCTAACTGATCTGTGGGTCTTCCCTATTTTCTTTAGTCTGATTCTAAATTTTGCAATAAGAAGTTCGTGATCTGAACTACAGTCAGCTCCAGGTCTTGTTTTTACCAACTGTATAGATGTCCACCACCTTTGGCTACAAAGGATGTAGTCAATCTGATTTTGGTGTTGACCATCTGGTGAAGTCCATGTATTAAGTCGTCTTTTAGGTTGCTGGAAGAGAGTGTTCGTTATGCACAGTGAATTGTCTTGGCAAAATTCTATCAGCCTATGTCCCGCTTCATTTTGTTCTCCCAGACCATGCTTACCTGTAATTCCAGGTGTCAGATTACCAGACTACCCACCTTAGCATTCCAGTCTCCTGTAGTGAAAATAACATCTCTTTTTGGTGTATTATCCAGTAGGTGCTGCAGATCCTCATAGAACTGATCTACTTCTGCTTCTTCAGCATCTGTGGTTGGGGCATATATTTGGATCACTTTGATGTTAAATGGCTTACCCTGAATTCAAATTGAGATCATTCTATCGTTTTTTGGATTGTATCCAAGCACTGCTTTAGCCACTTTATTATTAATTATGAAGGCTACTCCATTTCTTCTGTGGTCCTCTTGTCCACAGTAGTAGATCTGGTGGTCATCTGATGTGAAGTGGCCCATTCCAGTCCATTTCAGTTCACTGACACCCAAAATGTATATATTTAATCTTGACATCTCACCAATAACCACATCCAATTTGCCCTGGCTCATAGATCTTACATTCCAGGTTCCTATGGTGTGTTGATCTTTAGAACATCGGATTTGTCGTTCACCACCAGCACCGTCGGCCGCTTGCCATCCTTTCGGCTTTGAGCTAGCTGCGTCGTCACATCTGGGGCTAGTTGAACGTATCCTCTGTTCCTCCCCAGTAGCATTTTAACCATCTTCCAACCTGGGAGTCCCATCTTCCGATGGTATACTGACATATCTCTGGTTGTACTGATCCATTTAGTTTTCACAGCAAGAATACTGGGGTGGGTTGTCGTTACCTTCCCCAGGGATCGTATTTAGTCTGACCTCTCTGCCACGACCTTCCCATCTTGGGTGTCCCTTCACGGTTTAGCTCATGGAGTCATTGAGGTGCTCAAGCTCCAGCACCACGACAAGGTAATTATCTCCTTTGTTGGAGAACAAATGAATAATCTAGAGTAAAATGCAAAAATACTATTTATTTATTATTTAAATTTATCCCTGCCCATCTCCCCGAATAGGGGACTCTGGGCGGTTTACAGCATATAAGGAAAAAATATACAAAAACATGTATCATCAGTAATAATCTACTGAAAATTGCTTGCATAAAATGTGCAATGTGAGCACAAAATATTAGCCGATAATGTGAATGAAAATATATATGTACTTTTATTTATTTATTTATTTGTCATATTTATATCCCGCCCATTCTCCCCCACAAGGAGAGACCCTGGGCGGTTCACAACAAGAGTTTAAAATCAGTAGAAATCATAAATAACAATAATAATCAATTAAAAATATCTAATACAGTCCGATCCAAGCAATGGTAGATCTTACTTATCCCATAGGTCGGTAAGGCTGGTCAAGGCAGATCTAAGAAACCAGCCAACCCCAAGACTAGCTGTTCCCCTCCCCTCCCCAAGCATGGTGGCAAAACCAGGTCTTTAGGTTTTTTCTAAAGTCCAGGAGGGAGGGGGCCGATCGTATTTCAGGGGTCAGAATATACTTTTGCATGGACTTTTGCCAAATTTACAAGTGGATGGTTGGAAAAATGGGAAATTGAGCAAAAACAAACCTGACAGATTGGCCCATCTGTTCTTGGATCATTTTTTAATTAAACACCTGACAATTATGACAGAGAACCTTCTCCCAGTTTCACCATTCTTCCACTTGCTGCTCTGCATCACAACGTCACTACCATCCATGTATACCACCTTTGGCACAATGCCATTGTCATGCCCACATTTCTAATTCATGCTCCTGCTAAGATGGCTGCCATAGGAATTCAAATATAGTAACAGTGACATCTGGTCATTTAAAAATAAATTTGCAGGCAATTGCTGGACATCCTACTCAGTGGGATTTCGATCAACCTGTTTCATCTAAATAGCACCTCACCAAATTCCATGCAGTCAAGCCCCATAGGCCATTGTTTACTAACTGAAAATGCTCCTTAGTTCTAAAAAGTGAGAGACCTTCAGAAAGCGGCCAGCTTCCAGAGCTAATTTGTTATTCGGCTAATTGCTGAACAAAATGCCTACTCGGGCAGCAGCCAACCAAAATAGAATGGATTTCTATTCTTCTCATCTCCTCTTAGAATCTCTGAGGTCTTCTTTGAAATGCCATTTTTCATCAAGCTCAGCTTTGCATGAGAGCGAGTTTAAAATAAATAAATGTGTAATGCCACGACAAGTCATTAAAGGCCATCTATCTCCAGAAATTGCTGGTTAAGAATGAAGAGAAGCAGGTAATATTCCATAAGCTTAATTTATAAAGGGCTATAAATCTGATTAGACCTTTGTACATGATTCTGTTGACAGATCAGGTTTTATAGCATAAAATGAAATTTTAAAAAATCAGAACAATGAATCAGGGCGAAAGCCCCAAAGAAGAATGAAATCACATGGAGGTTAGAGAAACCAAACATTTTTCAAAGGAATAATAATCTGAGCTGAAACAGGGAAATGTGGTTTCAGAAAAATGTCAGAAACCAAAAAGTGGACCTTCTCTGGCAATTTTTCAAAATGTAGTTGAAAAATTCAGTTCAAATATTTATTCCCAAGGGTTTGGGTTCACTATTCTGACAAGTATAGAGCGTATGATTTTTTTAGTGTTTCTTTAGTGCTTGGTTCTGTGTTTTTAGTGTCTGCAATAACTAATTTATTTATTGGTTGTATAGCAATGTAGGGGCAGGGTGGAGCACATAGAGTGCAAAGCTGAAGGTCTCAAACTTCCTCTCTCAGAAACTTCCTTCTCCTCTCGGTCTGCACACCCTACTTACATCTCCTGCCTCAGTGTAGCAGCTTGGCCATTTTTGTTGCCGATAACTACCAGGGGGATGCGTTTACCTGGTGTAAAAAATAGATCCCTTTAGAATTGGTGGACCACAACTCCTATACTTTCCAACCTTCATGGGTAATGGGGGCTGTATCTAAGACAGTGCTTTCTAAAGTGCCGCCGTTGGCGACACACCAATGGCGGCAGTGGCAGCAGCGGTGGCAGCGCAGCAGCGTGTGTGGGGGCAGGGGCGTGCACGGCGGCGGTGTGGGGGGGCGCGCGAGCATGGCGGTGGTGGCAGCGGCGGCAGTCTACGCTTCTGCCGCCGCCGCCGCCATACACGCCCCCGCTGCCACTTCCGGGTTGTGTGGTGACACACCAGACTGTGTGTTGCGACACACTAAAGTGTCGCGACACACAGTTTGGAAAGCTGTGATCTAAGACATTTGATAGGGAAAAGCTAATCTAAAGTGTCAGTTGTCCATTTAGTCATAATCACAATCATAGTGGAAACTAAGCTGCATTCCCTGATGTTATTACACCTGTAAGAGACTGTGGGAATAAAATGAGGGACAAGAAGTTTACGTGGGAGTAGCAACACAGTCCAGATGTCAGAGACATGGGAAGAAAGTGTTTGAAAGAGACTCCACCCTAATTCACTATAACTCTGGCTAGGAATTTCCTCTTACAGTTTTCAAGATTCAAGATTCTATTTTTACCCAGAGTGAAATCCATGGAGTTGCTTTCTTGGTTTCCCAGCTACATGGCAACTCCTAGCCAACACCTTACAATTGGTGATTCCATTATTTCTGGTCTTCTCCAACACCATTTGAATTAGAGTAAGTTATACAATTCTGATTAATCCGCAGGATCATGTTCATGCTTAAAATTAATAACACCCAAATTGTGTGTCCAAATTACATAGGTTCACCCACATCTAAGTGCTCTCCCCATTGTACCAGTTTCCAGTACAATTAATGTTCTTCTTAGCTGCAGAATCCACTGTTTTTGCACTGCACTTGCTCAGTTCTACAGTTCATAGTTCCTACAGTATGTGGAATGAAAATCTAGTAGAACATTATTCCTTATTGGCTTCATTGGCAAGTTATTATTTATTCGCATTATAGTCATGGCAAGTATTTGGATCGACATAGAGTAGAAAAGGTGTTTTATTTCCAGGAGTGTGGGCTGCAAAAAATCTTCAGGCCTTATTGGGGTATAGACTGAGACTCATGAATATTTAATTCTTTGGAAAAAATCTACTTTTAAAAATAGGTAGTAAAATTGTTTATTGGAAAGTATGGGTGGAAGCTGAAATAGTGACTTTAAATAAATTATTTTGTAATGATTATTATAAGGATTTTTTGCCAAAGAACCAAATATAGTCTTCCTAGGAGCCATGAAATTAAAAGACGCTTGCTCCTTGGGAGGAAAGCTATGGCAAACCTAGACAGCATATTAAAAAGCAGAGACATCACCTTGCCAACAAAGGTCCGTATAATTAAAGCTATGGTTTTCCCAGTAGTAATGTATGGCTGTGAGAGTCGGACCATAAGGAAGGCTGAGCGCCGAAGAATTGATGCTTTCGAACTGTGGTGCTGGAGAAGACTCTTGAGAGTCCCTTGGACTGCAAGGAGGTCAAACCAGTCAATCCTAAAGGAAATCAACCCTGACTGCTCATTGGAAGGACAGATGCTGAAGCTGAAGCTCAAATACTTTGGCCACCTAATGCGAAGAGAGGACTCACTGGAAAAGACCCTGATGCTGGGAAAGACTGAGGGCAAAAGGAGAAGGGGACGGCAGAGGATGAGATGGTTAGATAGCATCACCGAAGTAACGAACATGAATTTGAGTAAACTCCGGGAGACAGTGGAGGACAGGAAGGTCTGGCAAGCTATGGTCCATGAGGTCACGAAGAGTCGGACACAACTAAACGACTGAACAACAACAAAAAGTTCACAACAATGGCAGTATTTTCAACCCAAGTATGTTTCAACAGCTAATATGGGCCAGATGTTTTGCCACTGAGATGTTTTATTTGATGGACATAAGTTAAACCCAACAACATATTTTTATTATAAGTGGATATTACTGGGATATTTCAAACATGGACTAAAGAACTGGAATCTCTGAGAATGGTCCATTAATGGATGCAAGTCCTTAACAATGTTAAAATAGTACAAATGGTCTTGAGATTAAAATTGATTCATCAAAAATTATATTTAGGGTATATTGGACCCCCAAAGAATGTGCTCAAAAGGAAGGACATCAGATTTTCTTTGTGGGAGATGCAAAAAAAATTGAGAGTTTGTTGACCCATATGATATGGTCTTCTGAATTTTTGGTACTCTTTTGGAATAGTATTTCAGTATACATAAGTAAATTAATGGAGAAATCCCTAAACAGTAAAATTGTTAATGTGATATGGAATTATGTACCAAAACTCTGGAATCTTATTTATGAATTATAGTTGTACTGGGCATGGGGGGTGACCAAAAGAATTATATTGAGTTTCACAGCATTGGTTACCAGTTGCCTTCTGAGTACAATTCAAGGTGTTGGTTATCACCTATAAAGCCCTTCCAGACATATGGTCTGACTATCTGAGGGACTGCTTGTCTCCAATCATTTCTACCTGCCTGGCATGGACCAGCAGGGTGGGCATGCTCTAGGTCCTGTCAATGAAAGAATTCATCTCATGGGATCCAGGAAGCACACCTATTCTGTTGCAATTCCTGCCCTCTAGAATGATAAGATGGAGAACATCTTATCCAGGGAATTAAGACAATTTATACACCACAAAAGGCAAATATTATCATGAATGATGAACTAACTGAATCATGTCATATACAAAAAGGAACAAGACAAGGATGCCCATTGTCACCTTTGCTCTTTATTTTGGTACTGGAAGTTTTTAATAGAGACATTAGAAGAGATGGACAAATAAAGGGCTTAAAGATTAAACAAGAGGAATTTAAATTGAGAGCTTTTGCTGATGATTTAGTTAGACCCTTTGGATACTGTGGAACATCTGATGAAGAAATTGAAAGAATTTGGGTCATTGACAGGTTTTAAAGTAAATAAACAAAAATCAAAAATGTTAATTAAAAATATGACCTTGTCCAATCAAGAATTACTGATGGGTAAGACAGGTTTTAAGATTGAAAAAAAGATTAGATATCTGGGGGTGATCCTGTCAACTAAGAATAGTATGTTATATCAGAATAATTATGTTAAAATTTAGAATGATGTAAAAAAAGATTTGATAAAATGGGGGAAATTACAACTGTCTCTCATGGGAAGAATATATGTGATTAAGATGAATGTTTTGCCTAGAATGTTGTTTCTTTTCCAGACTTTACTGATTTTGTCAACAGATTTTCCATTTAAAGAGTGGCAGAGAGATATTTTGAAATTTATATGGCAAAGCAAGAAACAAAGAATTAAATATAAATTGTTGCAAGGTGCCAAAGAACGAGGAGGTTTGGGTCTGCCTAATTTGAAATTGTATTTTGATGCTTGTTGTCTACTTTGGGTGAAGGAATGGATTACTTTGGAAAATAAGAAACTACTACAACTTGAAGGACACGAATTAAGATTTGGGTGGCATGTCTACTTATGGTATGATAAAGTTAAAGTTAACAAGGATTTTAAAAATCATTTTGTTAGGAGTGCCATACTGAGAATCTGGAATAAATATAAGGTAAGACTGTGTCCTAATATACTATTATGGTTGTCACCTCAAGAAGCATTTGTTAGAAGAGAAAATGTGGGTGGAATAAGTTGGTTAAAATATAAAGATTTATTGAACTTTAAAGATGGTGAACCAAAACTTAAAACAAGGGAAATGTTAGAATTGGAAGGCTTTACAAGACATTGGTTTACCTATATGCAACTGTTAGAATGATTCAAAGAGAATAAAAAGAATTTTAAATTTGTTAATGAAACAACTCAGTTTGAAATGGAACTCTGCACAAATGATGAACATGTTATTACTAAAATGTATAAAATTTTATTATAGATGAATTTGGAGGATGAACAGGTTAAAGAATGTATGATTAAATGGGCTAAACATTTCGGATATAATATTATGTTGGAGCAATGGGAAAATACGTGGAATAAAGGTTTGAAATTCACTTTGAATTACAACTTAAAAAAGAATTTTTATAAGATGTATCGTTGGTATTTAACCCCCGATAAGCTGTCAAAAATGTATAACGGTGTAACTAATGTTTGTTGGAAATGTTTACAGGGTGAGGGAACCTTTTATCATCTCTGGTGGACTTGTGAGGAGGCTAAAAAGTTATGGGATCAAGTATGTATTACTATTCAAAAGATTCTCAAAGTTAATATACAAAAAAACCCAGAACTGTTTCTTCTGGGATTGATGGAAAAGGAGTTAGAGAAACAACATGGAATTTTGCTCTTATACATGATTACAGCTGCAAGACTTACATATGCACAACGATGGAAAGATCCACAAATACCTATGGTTGAACATTGGATGGTTAAATTAATGGATTTGGCTCAAATGGCTAAACTAACAGTATTAATAAGAGGACATTCTGTTTCTGGGTTTATATCTATTTGGCAACCACTTTTAGAGTACTTGCTTGTAGTAGAAAAAAATGAAATTTTGTTTTTGGGTTTTAGTGATTAAATGGTTTGCTTTAATAGAAATAATGTCACTATGGTTTAACTAATGGTAAGAGATTATATTTGTAAATGTATTTATATCTGTATTGGAGAAAGTCGGAAGTCACTTTCTGTTTCTGTTTTCTGTCTATTGACACTTTTATAGTTTTTTCTTTTTTCTTTAGTTCTATTCTCTATGTTTTCTATACTTTTTACTTTGTATTTTAAATATACTTTGAAAATAATAAAGTTCTTACAAAAAAAATAGAATGAACTCCCCCCAGAAAATTGTGTGGTTCCCACCTTTATGTCATTCAGGAAACTATGGAAGACCTGGTTGCTCTCCCTGGTTGCTCTCCCAGGCCTTGGGGACAGGGTGATTGTGGAGCCCCCTTTTGACTTTTTGCCTGTTTTGCTTTTTATTTTGTTTTGCTTTGTTTCAGTCTTGTTTGGAATACTTTGCTCTTCCAGTCAGGTGTATCTGTTACATGCATATGGATATATAGGTTCCTAGTGGCTCAGCGGTTAAGACGCCAGGCTTGCCGATCGGTAGGTTGGAGGTTCGAGACCCTAGCCCCGCATGATGGAATGAGCTCCCGCACTCTCCCCAGCTCTTGTCAACCTAGCAATTTGAAAGCATGCAAATGCAAGTAGATAAATAGGTACTTTGGTGGGAATGTAACAGTGTTCCACACGCGTCATGCCGGTCATATGACCGCGGATGCGTCTTCAGACAGCGCTGGCTCTTTGGCTAACAAACAGAGATGAGCACCGGCCCCTAGAGTCGGATATGACTGTGTGGGGGAACCTTTACCTTTACTTATCAGCAAGAGTTTATATAATTACAAGGGGTGTGATGGCTCAGCGGGTAAGACACCAGGCTTGTCGATCTGAAGATCGCAGGTTTGGGGGTTCAAATCCCTAGCCCTACGTGCGGAGTGAGCTCTTGCACTAGCTCCAGCTCTTGCCAACCTAGCAATTTGAAAGCATGCAAATGCAAGTAGATGAATAGGTACCACTTCGGTGGGACGGTAACAGCGTTCCGCATGCGTCATGTCAGCCACATGACCGCGGAAGCGTCTTCGGACAACGCTGGCTCTTCGGCTAACTAATGGAGATGAGCACCACCCCCTAGAGTTGGACATGACTGTGCAGGGGAAAACCTTTACCTTTACCTAATTGTAAGCTATCCAGAATGGTTTGGGAGTAGCCTATAAATTAAATAAATAAATTGGAAAGTGATATTATTCCAGATATTAAAGACTGGCTTTTGGAAATGTGTAACTTACCCTTCTGGAAAAGGCAATATTTTAAACTAATCAAGGAATGAAGTAATGTGTTCTTCTTTGGCATAGATTTTTATGATATTTTACCATTTCCAGCAAGTGCCTATACTAATCTTAAGGACCATGCATGCATGCAGTGAAACAGACTCCATCAAGTGCATCATTTTCCTATTACCTTTTCCTGCATTTTGTCAATGCAGTCAGGGAAATTGCCATCTCCAGCAGGACACCAATGAGAGGGGGCTCTTACAGTTTCTTCAAGGGAATTTGCTGCCATTCCCCTGTGAGAGGAAGCTGTCTCATGCATGATAGGTTTAGTCCAGTAAGTTGACTCTTATTTAATCAAGGCATAATAATAGAATAAGAGCTTTGTTGGATGAGACCAATGGTTCATCTATTCTAGTCCAACCATCTATGTCTCAAGACTAAAGGCTATTTTGATTGTTTGTGCCTAGCAATTTGTATTCAGTGGCATTGTTCCTACCTCTAAACAAAGAGACACTGAAAAGTTCAGTAAAAGTTCAGCCACTCTAGAACAAACTAATTTGCTTTGAACAACCTCCTGCTTCAGAAGAACATAAAATCTTCCCAGAACACCCCAGCGATAACAAATAGCTCCTAATGAGCCGGTGAGCTTGTTAGGAATGTTCTCTTCTAATTGTATATCCTCTTCCCTCTCTTTATAGTAATTCAGTTATTATCTGAAGTTCATTAGAAAGCAAATAACAGCTCCTTCTCAGAAAAGAAGTATCAAGGGGCTTGTGGACACAAGGGAGCCTTGAAATATCCCTTCTAACATTTCAAGGAGGTTTCTGGTACACCCCAAAAAGAGGAAATTACTCAGTGTCTCGCAGGGGCATCTGCAATGGAGGTCAAGATGGTGATGCGATGCATGTCAGAAAGAGGCAGGGGTTCATGCAATGACGTTTTTGACTCATCCCCCAATGGATGCCCTGGGATCTCATTTACCTTTTTGTATTCTGTAAATAATTCAGGTGGCTTGCTACATCATAAGCACATGTCGAGGCTGAAGATCAGATACAGATAAGCCTACTGACTGGTGATATTTCAGAACAGGAACGTAGTTCCACGACAGATTACTTAGGAAAGGATTTAGGATTTTTTGCCCCAGAGAAATCAGTGAAGGAATGTATAACAGCAGCAACAACAACCACAATTTATAAGGCTGCCTAATTAAAAATGACTCAAGGCAGCATAAACTAGGTTAAAAAATCATAAAAACAAAACAGAACCAAATAGAATAATAAACATAGACTTGGAAACATAAATTAGGATTCCAACAGCCACAAACAAAGTCTGAATAAGAATATTCATCCTTCCTTCAAAAAAAAATGTATGGGGCAGACAACTGCATTATGATTTCAAAACAAAGCGGCTAGGGGATTTCTTACTTTTCAACTTTTAATAAGACCTACCAGGCAGCATCAGACTTTTCACAAAGAGACTTTGTTTTCTAGCACTTCTGGAATGACCATGTGACTCTGAAACTAATACAAAAATGGAACTCCAGATATTGATACTTTACATGGTTTCAAAAATTTAAAAAAATGAAAGCTTTTTTTTCCTCTTTATTTGGGCCTTTGTGCCAGTGGGAAAATAGAGCCTACTTAAAACTAGCTAGAACCAAAGGTGACTATGTTCTTATGAAGATGAGCTTCTTCTGACTTCATTTGTATGCATGTGGTCTTTCTGTTGTTTTACTTTCCCTCCAGCGTTCCACGCGCGTCATGCCGGCCACATGACTGTGGAAGCATCTTCGAACAACGCTGGCTCTTTGGCTAACAAACGGAGATGAGCACCGGCCCCTAGAGTCGGACACGACTGCACAAATGTGTGGGGGGAACCTTTACCTTTACTTATGGACCCCAAAATATAATAACAGTAACAGTAACAGCAACAATAGGAAAAGAAAAGGAATAAAAAGGAGGAAGAGGAAGAGGAGGAGGAGGAGGAGGAGGAGGAGGAGGAGGAGGAGGAGGAGGATGGGGACGACATTGGAAGAATATCTGAAGGACAGTGAAGAAGATGCACTGAAGCTAGTACACCATGAAGGCTTACTGAATACAAAAGAGACCAAACTGGCCTACAAGAAAGACCAAATGAAGAATAGAAAAGAGACAAGGCAAGACAAAGTATTACATGGCCAGTACATTAAAAAAAAAACTAGCAGGCAAAGCAGATAAGAACAAGACGTGGCAATGGCTAAGAGCAGGAAAGTTGAAGGAAGAGACAGAGTGGCTAATTCTGGCTGCACAAGACCAAGCCTTAAGAACAAATGCATATAAAGCCAGAACTGAGAAGACAGCAACAGACAGCAAATGCCACCTCTGCAAAGAAGCTGAAGAAGCAGTGGACCACCTAGTTAACTGCTGCAAGAAGATGTCACAGACGGACTACAAACAATGGCATGACAAAGTAGCAACAATGGCGCATTAGAATATCTGCAAGAAGTACCACTTGACTGCAAGCAAGAACTGGTGGGACCACAAAATAGACAAATTAATAGAAAATGAAGAAGCTAAAGTGCTCTGTGTCTTTAGAATTCAAACAGACAAGAATCGGCCACATAACACCCCAGACTTAACAATTGTTGATAAGAAAGACAAAATAGTCTGGATAGTGGACATTGTAATACCTGGAGACAGAATAGAAGAGAAAGAACTGGAGAAAATCACAAAATATAAAGACCTGCAAATAGAAGTAGAATGACTGTGGCAAAAGAAAGCAAAGATAGTATCAGTAGTAATAGGCGCCTTGGGTGCAATGCAGGCCTGCAGCTAGGGTCTTTGTCACCCGGGGCAAACATGGATTCCGCACTCCCCCATGGATTCCGCACCCCCCCAAAATGAGAAGTTCTGCCACACACCCCTACTCGCACTACGGCGTATGTACAAGCCTGCGTAACATTTTCCCAAGTGCGTGCGAGAGAAGAGCGAGCGAGCCCCTGCCCTCCTGTTCTGGTGAGCGCGTTTGTCAGAGGAGCCGGGTGCATGAAAGCCGCTCCTGCTTTAGACCTGGTTGAGCGGTGGGTTCCACCCACAAGGAACCTGTGCGAGTGTGAGATTAAGTCTTGAATCGCACCGCAGGCCTAACACAAAGGACTTTTGGTAGGCTGACCATATGTCCCATTTTGAACGGGACAGTCCCGTTATTTAAACAATTCCCGACTGTCCCGTCGTTTTAAGAAAAATATCCATTTTGTCCTGTTTTGTAAAGTTCCCACGGCGAAGCGCGTGCACGTGCCCACACACACGCACGCATGCCTGCATGCACACGTGCACGCACGTGTGCACGCGAGCCCACTTTATCCGGTGAGCCGTGGGTAGGGTCCCATTTTTCTCTCAAGGAAATATAGTCAGCCTAACTTTTGGCGCCCCCCCCCCATGCCCTGCTTGCCCCCTCTACTTGCGGCCCTGGTGCAATGCCAAAACATCTGGAGTACCACTTGAACACCATTGGCATTGACAAAATCACCATCAGTCATTTGCAAAAGGCAGCTTTACATGGAACAGCTTACATCCTGCAACAATGCATTTAATATTATTAAACAACAACATCTGCCTATCCCAGGTCCTTGGGAAGGACTCAATAGGTGGACAAAAATGCCAAATCCAGTCTAAACATCTGGCTGACTGTGTGAACTGTTGGTGTGTGTGTTTTCTTGCATGTGCAGAGTATCAGAAAACATTGGCATTAGAGACCAATAATGACGCCAGGCATTGCAGTAACTTAGTTGCAATTGTATTAGATATTCATACAAATAGAAAATATTTACAGTTCTCTTCCAGATCCCTGGAAGTGTTACAAATCTTTCACACACAAAAAAGAAGAAGAAGGCAGGAACAGCAGTAGGAAGAACAGGAACAGAACAGCAGTAGTCCTGTGATGATAGGCAGCTTCTTTTATACTTTATTTAACCTGAGCACGTGATGCCTTATCTTTCTTCCCTTTAACCTTTTAGCCTGAGAGCATGTGATACCTTGTGACTTCCCCTTTTTGAATAATACACCAACATGACCAACCATAATAATACACTAGGTTTTTCTCCTATATGAGGCTCACCCTGTATAGGGTGAGGTTCTCCTATATGAGGCTCACCACTCATCCTGGAGTGGAACATGATTCCTATTTGCCATCCCCATGTGGCATTTTGTTGGCCTATATGACATTTGGTCACCCAAAGCTGTGACTATCTCTTCTAGGAAAGGTTAAATGTAAAGGGATTCACTTCAAGAACCTGATTAATCTACATATATAGGGAACTATAATAGTGATACTTGAATGCCGAATGGATGCATGAGCATTTGTCTAGCTTTTACAGCCTCAGGACTTGATGACTGCAAAACTCTGGGCTAACAATCCTATCCCAACCTATTGTGTGAGCATTTATTTTATTGATTTTTTAAAATTAATTTTTTTTAAACTGCCCAACAGCTGAAGATCTCTGGGTGAGATACAATAAAACACACTAAAAAAATAACAATTTGAATGAAAACATATACAATAAAACCAGATAAAATGGAAAATGAATGTGCCATGTAAAGAAGCCAACAGTAAGGCGGTTATTAAAAATCCAAAACAATACAAATTAAAAGCCAATCCAAAAGCCCAGGAAAATAGAAAGGTCTTCACCTGGCACTGAAATGCTAATGCGGGCATCAGTTGAACCTCTCTCAGAATGGCATCCTATAAATGTTGTACCACAGAAAAAGTTCTCTCTTTTGTAGAGACCCACCTCAGTCTCTTTGGTGAGGGGGACCTAGAGGAGGACTTCATCAGTTGATCTTAAGGTCCAGGTAGGACCTCCACACAGGAGGAGGCACTCCTTCAGAAAAACTGGTCCTAAGCCATTTAGGGCTTTAAAGATCAAAAGCAGCATTTTCAATGGAGCATAGATGTCCCATACACCCAACATGATGATGATGATGATGATGATCATCATCATCATCATCATCATCTTATTATGAATGCTTTAGAAGAGTCTACTCCATGCCCCCTCCATGATGGCTAACTGGACTCAAGCAAAGCCAGAGTTGTAAATCATACACCGCAAAGTCGTCGTCATCATCATCGTCATCTATGCTGTTCAGCATGGCATCAGAAAAACATTTGAGCAGAACAGACAGCCACAATGCCAGTTGGTGGGATTACACTGGAGGTAGCGTTCATCCACCTCCAAGCCTGACTTTGATAATACTCCATTAGATTCAGCAGAACCCTACTGGTTTGGTAATAGTTCTTTTGAAAAGTATTTTGGAATAGTTGATTGGAAACTGAATATGAATGAGCAGTGTGATATGGCTGTAAAGAAAAGATGCAATTTCAGATAAAGGTATATCATCAGAAGTATAGTGTCAAAATTGCAGGAAGCAATAGTTCTGCTTGGGTCAGGCTGCACCCAAAGGATTGTACTGAGTTTTGGGCATCACTCTTTAAGGATGAAACTAGGAAAATAGTGAGGGGACTAGAAACTCAGTTGCAAATTGAAGAAGTTTGGTCTGTTTAGCCCTGAGATGGGAAGATTGGAGAGGTGGGGGTTCATACTAGCACCCTTCAACTACCTGAAAGAATGCCACATAAAGGAAGCTCAGGACAGTCATTCCACAGTGCAAGACATGTAATGATAGATTCAAATTACAGGAAGGCAGATTCCATCTGAATATTTAAAAAAAATCCTAATAGGAAGAGCAGATTGACATTTAATTTGGATTTCTGCACTGAGCAGAGATTGGTCATTGGCCTAAAAAGGTCCCTTCCAACTCTGATTCTTTTCAATCTGAGGACAGCAAGGGCCACAGCAAACCACAGCAATGCCAAAATGACATGTGCATGATGACATAATCACACAAATTAAGTACCTACATTAGCTGCAGCATCTGCATGTCTACGTCATGGCACACATGTGCCATTTACCCCCTTTTTGCCCTCCAATGTCTGAGGGACATCAGATGCTGATGTCTGAGTGACTTAATGGTGGGGGGAAAAATTCTGCCCATGCAGGGCTAATGACAACCAAAGATCTGTGAGACAATATTACCAGGTCTCAATGCCAGCTGTGTAGTAGAGCCCAGTGGAGGCAATGGACTGCAGTTCCCCTGGTTGGGGAAGCCTTCTGGTTGGGCATCAGCAAAACAGACAGTAGAAACCAACAGAAAATGGTTCCCATAGAAGAGAATATATGTAGCTCAGGGTTGAACTTTTCAGTTGTTGGTGCTCCCTGATCTTGGTTGTTTTCATGCAGAAGTTTCATTACCGGACTAGGTAACATCATGAAGACAGAACAGACACTCACATTGATGATTACTTGACCAGTCCCCCACTGCACAAAGGTTGAAGTCCCCCAATACCAATGGGTGGGAGGATTCAACCATCATTCCAGCAACCAGATCCAGAAACCCAGGGTGGGATCCTGATGGGCAGCCGGATGGTCAATACACTAATGGTCCATAGCTTGCCCTTAGAGCCCAACATTGCATTAGGAAATATTCTTGAGCAATTTATATTAGCAATTATGCAAAATAAGGGATAATGCATAGAAAGCCTCCATATGTTACAAGATGTTGCAAACGCAAACTGTTGCTAAATTTGCTATTTTTTAAAAAAATGCATGAGAAAAACCCTGGGCTCGAAGCAGTTTATTTATTTACTGATAACATTTCTAAATTTTCCATTCAAAGAAATACTGAAGCGGTTTATAATTAAATATTACAATGACAAGTAAAAACGATACATTAAAACAATTAATAAAAATATGCCTGAAGGCATTTCATAAAACCCGGTATGAAAATACAAAATAAAATCAAGAAAATAAACATTAAAACAGTAACAGAAATTAAAAGCAGCAATAAAAAAGGGGAAGCCATAGCAGCACCAACACATTATTAAAAGGCTGGGAGAATAAAGTGGTCATTGCTTGGGGCCAAAAGCACAGTAGGGGGTGTCAATTCAGAGGTCTACCACTGAAAAGATCATCACTATCTGCACTTCAGAATGGGAACACAATTGTGGAGGATACATATTTAGCTATTCACACACATCCATATCTCCAGCAAAGGAGATCGTTACCTTGTCGTGGTGCTGGAGCTTGAGCACCTCAATGAAACCATGAGCTAAACCGTGAAGGGACACCCAAGACGGGAAGGTCGTGGCAGAGGTCAGATTAATACGATCCCTGGGGAAGGTAATGGCAACCCACCCCAGTATTCTTGCCGTGGAAACTAAATGGATCAGTACAACCAGAGATATGTCGGTATACCATCGGAAGATGGGACTCCCAGGTCGGAAGATGGTCAAAATGCTACAGGGGAGGAACAGAGGATACGTTCAACTAGCCCCAGATGTGATGACGCAGCTAGCTCAAAGCCGAAAGGACGGCTAGCGGCCGACGGTGCTGGTGGTGAACGATGAATCCGATGTTCTAAAGATCAACACACCATAGGAACCTGGAATGTAAGATCTATGAGCCAGGGCAAATTGGATGTGGTTACTGGGGAGATGTCAAGATTAAATATAGACAGTGCCTTGGACTGCAAGAAGATCAAACCAGTCCATACTCCAGGAAATAAAGCCAGACTGCTCACTTGAGGGAATGATATTAAAGGCAAAACTGAAGTACTTTGGCCACATAATGCAAAGACAGGATACCCTGGAGAAGAAGCTGATGCTAGGGAAAGTGGAAGGCAAAAGGAAGATGGGCCGACCAAGGGCAAGATGGATGGATGATATTCTGGAGGTGACAGACTCCACCATGGGGGAGCTGGGGATGGTGACGGCCGACAGGAAGCTCTGGCGTGGGCTGGTCCATGGTCACGAAGAGTCGGAAGCGACTGAACGAATAAACAAACAAAAAAAAACATCCATATAGGTAAAGGTAAGGGTTCCCACTGCACATTTGTGCAGTCGTGTCCGACTCTAGGGGCCGGTGCTCATCTCCGTTTGTTAGCCGAAGAGCCAGCGTTGTCCGAAGACGCTTCCATAGTCATGTGGCCGGCATTATGCACGCGGAATGCTGTTACCTTCCCACCAAAGTGGTACCTATTAATCTACTTGCATTTGCATGCTTTCGAATTGCTAGGTTGGCAAGAGCTGGGGCTAGTGCAGGAGCTCACTCCGTCACGCGGGGCTAGGGATTTGAACCTCCAAACTTGCGATCTTCCGATCAACAAGCCTGGCGTCTTACCCGCTGACCCACCATGCCCCCATCCATATACATATACATATGGTTATGGGGTGGGCTACCCTATCGAAGTGGTGATAGGCTGGGGATGTTATGACGGGAACCGGAGGGTGGGACATCTTCGGGGAAGACGCCCCCGGTGTTTGTTACCGGTGGCGTGTTCCAGCCCTCCAGGTTCAGACCCAGGCGCTGGTCAGCAGATCCTCGAGTGCTCTAGTGCAGATCCAGAGTTTAGCTGCTTCTTAATGCCAGGTCTGTTAACAACAAGGGCCCCCTCATATGTGACTTGATCACGGAGGAGGGGGCAGACCTGGCATGTATCACTGAGACCTGGCTGAGCCCAGAGGGGGGGGGTAGCCCTCTCTGAAATATGCCCGGCCGGGTTTTAGGTATGGCATCAGCCGAGACTCCGGGGCAGGGGAGGAGGGGTGGCGGTTGTAATCCGAGAGTCTCTAGTGGCCTTCAGGGACGCTGCTCCGCAAGTGGCCGGTTGTGAGACCCTGTTTTTCAAGTTGGGTTCTCGAGAACAGTTGGGAGTGTTGCTGCTGTACCAGCCTCCCTGCTGCGTAGCAACATCCCTGGCTGAGCTGCTGGAAGCCGTCTCGGGGCTGGCGGTGGAATTCCCTAGGCTTATGGTTCTGGGGGATTTCAATCTGCTATCCTTGGGACGTGCCTCTGAGGCAGCTCAGGAGTTCATGACTACCATGGCAGCCATGGGCCTGTTTTAGATTATCCGAGACCCAACTCGAGACAGTGGACTCACCCCGGACTTTGTCTTCTTGTCGGAGAAGTGGCAATGTACTCTGAGGGGAGAGTTACATCTTTCCCCTTTGTCATGGTCAGATCACGCTCTGGTGGCCTTGAGATTCTCATATGCCACCCCACTCCGCAGGGAGGCAGGACCCAGTCGATTGGTCTGCCCCCGGTGACTAATGGACCCAATAGGGTTTCAGAGGGAGCTGGGGGTTATACCTCAGGATCTACTGCACGCTCCAGCGGAGGTCCTGGCCGCAGCCTGGAATAGGGAGGCGGCCGGGGCCTTGGACAGGATTGCGCCTATGCGGCCTCTCTTGCCACATCTGACCCGATATTCCCCGTGGTTCACGGAGGAGTTGAGGGTCTTGAAGAGGGTTAAGAGACGCCTAGAGTGCCGCTGGAGAAAGACAAAGACTGAATATGACCAAACACAAGCTAGAGTCACTGTTGACCTACCTTGTGGCAGTAAGAGCGGAGAAACATCAATATTTTTCCGCTCTTATTGCATCCACAGAATGCCGCCTGACGGCCCTGTTTAAGGTAACACGATCTCTTTTAGGTAAGGTGGAGTCTGTGACCCACCAGCAGGGCCGTGTGGAGGAGTTTTCTGAGCATCTGCAGGATAAAATCGCTCAGATTCATTCTAAGTTGGACTCTAAGCATGTAGCACAGTCTGGGGAGATGCCGAGGGAACAGTCTTACCCTGTTATCTGGGAACAGTTCGATCCTGTTGGGCCTAAGGAAGTGGACAGGATCCTCCGGATTGTAAGGGCTACCACATGTCATCTAGACCCATGCCCTTCCTGGCTGGTACAGGCAGCCCGGGAGGTGACATGTGGTTGGGTCCAGGTGATGGTTAATTCATCCTTGTGGGAGGGGGTGTTTCCAGCTGCTTTTAAGGAGGCTTTGGTGCACCCCCTCCTCAAGAAACCATCATTGGACCCTACTGTATTGGACAATTTTCATCCTGTCTCCCAACTCCCCTTTTTAGGGAAGGTGGTTGAGAAAGTGGTGGCATTGCAACTCCAGAGGTTCCTGGATGATACGAATTATCTAGACCCCTTCCAGTCAGGTTTCAGGCTGGGATATGGGGTGGAAACTGCATTGGTCACACTTACAGATGATCTCTGGTGGGAGCAGGATGGAGGGAGTGCATCCATCCTGGCTCTTCTTGACCTCTCAGTGACATTCGATACCATCGACCATGGTATCCTTTTGGGACGGCTCAGGGAGTTGGGGGTGGGAGGCGTAGTTTTACGCTGGTTCACCTCCTTCCTCCATGGCCAGTCCCAATTGGTGGTAATAGGAGATGAGAGGTCCGACCCTCGCCCCCTCTCCTGTGGGGTGCCGCAGGGTTCAGTTCTCTCCCCTCTCCTATTTAATATCTACATGAAACCGCTGGGTGAGATCATCTGCCACCATGGGATGAGATACCATCAATATGCAGATGATACTCAATTATATATCTCCATCGCTGGTGAGGTAAGTGATGCAGTGGCTACCCTTTCTCAGTGCCTGGAGGCTGTGGGGGTCTGGATGGGGAACAACATGCTTCGACTGAACCCTGGTAAGACAGAGTGGCTGTGGATTGATGGCTCCTGTGGATCCAGGAAGTTATCATCTTTAGTTCTGGATGGGGTTGCACTACCCCATTCAGACCAAGTGCGGAATCTGGGGGTTCTTCTGGACTCTCGGCTCCTGCTCAAAGAGCAGGTGGCAGCCGTGGCCAGAAGGGCTTTTGCACAACTTCGCATTGTGCGCCAGTTAGGCCCTTTCCTGGATCAGGATGCCCTCCGTACAGTCACTCATGCCCTGGTCATCTCCCATATAGACTATTGCAATGCGCTCTACACAGGGCTACCCTTGAAGAGTATCCGGAAGCTTCAACTGGTCCAGAATGCAGCTGCTCGTGCAGTTATTGGTGCCCCAAGATCAGCACATGTGACTCCTCTGCTGCGACAGCTGCACTGGGTACCCGTGAGCTTCCGGGTCCAATTCAAGGTGTCGGTTATCACCTTTAAAGCCCTACATGGCATGGGACCAGGGTACCTGAGGGACCATCTCATCCCCATAACATCGAACCGTCCCACTCGGTCATTTAGAGAGGGCATGCTACGGACCCCGTTGGTAAGGGAATTTCACCTGACAGGGTCTAGAAAGCAGGCCTTCTCTATGGTGGCGCCCACCCTTTGGAATATCCTACCCCCGGAGGTGAGGCAGGCCCCATCGCTCCCGGCCTTCAGAAAGAACTTAAAGACCTGGTTCTGCCGCCTTGCTTGGGATGGGGGGGGGGGGGACAGTTCCTCTTGGGGATGGCTGGTGCCATAGAGCCCTTTTAAATACAAACAGCATCTTGGATTTTATATTTATTTTAATTATTATTGTATGGTATTATATGTTATTTTAGTTGTTGGATTTTAATTGCTGATTTTTGTAAACTGCCTAGAGTCCCCCTGTGGGGAGATGGAGCAGTGAATACAAATCGAATTATACATATACATATACATATACATATACATATACATATACATATACATATACATATAGAATATAGAATATAGAATATAGAATATAGAATATAGAATATAGAATATAGAATATAGAATATAGAATATAGAACAGGGCTTTCCAAAGTGCCGCCGCTGGCGACACACCCGGCGGCGGCGGCAACACGCCCACGCACGGCGGCGGCGCGGGGGGGCGTGCGGCGACACGCGCGCACGGCGGCGGTGCAGGGGGCGTGCGGCGGCGCGCGCGCGCACGGCGGCAGCGCGGGAGTGGCGTGCGGTGGCGCGGGGGGCGTGCGGTGGCACGCCGCCGCTTCCAGGTGGTGTGGCGACACACCACGCTGTGTGTGGCGACACACTTTTGTGTCGCGACACACAGTTTGGAAAGCTCTGATTATAGAATATAGAATATAGAATATAGAATATAGAATATAGAATATAGAATATAGAATATAGAATATAGAATATAGAATATATATATCCATCCATATACTTGTATGGATATAAAGCAGAGGCATCCACTGGAGTGTGTCAGAAAGGTCAAGATGGTGGCCATAATGCATGATTGAAACTCCCCTCTTCTTTACATGCAGCATACACATGTGCCATGCATAAAATAGGGTTGTGCAGTTGAAGCTGCCATCTTGTCTCCTCTGACACTTCCCCTCCCCATACCTCTGAGTATCTGAGTAACTCACAGCAGCCTTAGCCAATGTGGCCATTGGTGACAAAAATTGGGAGTTGTAGTTCAGCCATGTCTGGTTAGCCACAACCCTTTCTTTCCACCAAGCAAAAACCAGAACAGTAGGCACGGTGTTAGAATTTTTGAGGAGAAACCAGTTCAAAAATTTTGCAGACTGGAGGCTTGCTAGAATTATTTTACTTACGTTTTGCATTTCTAATCTTTCCAATAATTAAAGTTCTCTGGCTGGATTACAAAGTTTTTTATTTATCTGATCATTTTAGAAAATGCCCCATCATCCAGAAGACTCTAGGCAATGTACAGCATATTAAAAAATAGAACAAATAAGAAATAGTAATTAACAACAAAAAAACTTCCTTCCTTCCTTCCTTCCTTCCTTCCTTCCTTCCTTCCTTCCTTCCTTCCTTCCTTCCTTCCTTCCTTACCAGGGGTGTCCACAGGGTGTGATTTAAAAAGTCAAGATGGAGGCCTTCATGGGCTCCACCTGTTTTTTACATGTATTGCAAAAACAGGTGGAGATTTGATCGTACCACCACAGTGGCCATTTTCACTTTTTTTACCATACTGCGGACTCCTTCCTTCCTTCCTTCCTTCCTTCCTTCCTTCCTTCCTTCCTTCCTTCCTTCCTTCCTTCCTTCCTTCCTTCCTTTTTCTTTCTTTCCCACATTTGGGAAAAAAATATGAGAATCATGAAATAAGATCCCAATATCAATACAGAATCACAATCTGCCTGCCCTGGGTCCTACTGAAAGTGCCACGTTTTAAGGGCTTCCGTAAATGACAACAGAGTCAGGGCCATGTGGACTTCTTAAAACATTGTTGTTGTTGTTCAGTCATTTAGTCGTGTCCGACTCTTCATGACCTCATGGACCATAGCACGCCAGGCCTTCCTGTCCTCCACTGTCTCCCGGAGTTTACTCAAATTCATGTTCATTACATCGGTGATGCTATCTAACCATCTCATCCTCTGCCGTCCCCTTCTCCTTCTTCCTTCAGTCTTTCCCAGCATCAGGGTCTTTTCCAGTGAGTCCTCTCTTCGCATTAGGTGGCCAAAGTATTTGAGTTTCAGCTTCAGTATCTGTCCTTCCAATGAGCTGTCAGGGCTGATTTCCTTTAGGATTGACTGGTTTGACCTCCTTGCAGTCCAAGGGACTCTCAAGAGTCTTCTCCAGCACCACAGTTCGAAAGCATCAATTCTTCGGCACTCAGCCTTCCTTATGGTCCAACTCTCACAGCCATACATTACTACTGGGAAAACCATATATATATATGGTTTTCCCAGTAGTAATGTATGGCTGTGAGAGTTGGACCATAAGGAAGGCTGAGCGATGAAGAATTGATGCTTTCGAACTGTGGTGCTGGAGAAGACTCTTGACACAAAATTCCATATTTCAGTGCAGTACAAGGACTTAAAATCAGAATGACTACAAATTCTGTAAAAAATGTCTGGAAACTGAGTTGAACAAGCTACATGGCCACATGCAACATAGTTCCACGGTTGTTTCCCACCTTCTCCATCCTCCATGTCACCTGGCTACAAAGCTAGAGTTTTCCCAAGTCCATTTTCAAGTTTTTTTTAGCAAAGATTCTTCAAATACCCCAAGTCAGAATTCAACTCAGGCCCTAGACCAGGGCTTTCCAAACTTTTCCCGTTGGCAACACAGCAACGGTGGCACACGAAAACCCAAAAGCGCCGCAGCGGTGGTGGCGGTGCTTCTGGTTTTTTGTGCGCTGCCACCGCGGCGCTTTCAGATTTTCGTGCGCTGCAGCGGTGGCAGCAGCGGTGTCCTTGTGTGTCACATCAAAACCCGGAAGCGCTGATGGCCTGCCACCGCCATGCGCGCGGCCACGTGTGGCGGCGGCGCACCATCAGTGCTTCCGGGTTTTGATGCAACACACCTGGGCCACACAGGCAACACAGTATTGTGTCACGACACACAGTTTGGAAAGCTATGCCCTAGACGTATAGAGTTGTTTTATTCCAAATCAGTGCTGCACTACTGAGCAATATCATGGGTTGAACTACCAAATTGCAGCAGGTGGCAGCACCTAGCCAAGCTTGGCTAGTCTTGGAAGAGTTAAGCATGGTTGGATCTCATCCATTCACCAGAGTTCTTCTTGACTCAAAGGACAATTTATTTTGAACCAGTGCTGTACTAATGAACTATGATTCTACTCTAATGTATAGATTAGTTGATGTGGGCTTTTTGGTTTACTTTTGGAGTTCTCCAATTTTTTTACTTGTCCAACATCTAAAATCAGGGTAGAATTTACAGGCATTCTGTCCAAAATTATGATTTTCCTTATATCAGCAGTTTGGAGCAAAATGAGAAGAATGTAGCAATCTACCCACCTACCCTTTCCCAATTCACTGGAACATGATTTGTTACCAGAACCTGGGGGTTTCACATGAGCTACATATCCCCACAAGTCATGTTCCTTTCACATCTTTTGCCCTGTACTAAAAGAAATGACCATGCCATGTGATAAATTCCATTGGAATAGACATGGATGTTTCTTGAAACCTAAATAACTACCAATTATTTTTGCATCATTTTAAAAGCTTCCAATTGTATTGTATGAAAGCCTTTTATGAACTAGAAGTCACATTGTTGATTCTCATTTAGAAGATGATTATATTCAGAGGAGAGAGAGAGAGAGAGAGAGAGAGAGAGAGAGAGAGAGAGAGAGAGAGAGAGAGAGAGAGAATCTATTGGACCAGTTATAAATTATAAATCAGCATTAAAAGCACCATTCTCAATGCAGGTCTTATATGAACCCCATTTTATTTATCTCCAGTAAAATCTCTCATTTTATATGTGGGTTGACTGGGAAACTGTGGGAATTGAGATCCAACACATAAGGATGGCAATGTGGAAAAAAATGAACAATGAGACTTCTCCCGCTCTTGAGGTTATTCATACATTTTGGATGAGAAACTGATTTGGGGAAGATAATCCCAACACCAGTTGCATAATACTGTACTGATATGATATCGCTGAATTTAAAAATTATTATCTCATGAAGATGCTTTCCTCCAAGAGCCACTTTTTTCTTTTCTTTTTTTTGTAAAAAAAAATCCCAAACCATATTTTTAGGAGAATCACACAGAGAGATTCCTCAGACTCTGAGCTGTCAAATGGCTAACACACAAGAGATCTGGGCTTGACTGACAGCAATCCATGTTTAAATTTCATTTGCATAAAAATAGAACGCTAATTCATGCCAAGTGAGGTAAATGCTCACAATGCTGTCATTTGGTGCTTTAAAGCTTTAAATACATTTTGCAATCAGGAAATTCACATGTGCTGATTGATTACAGCTTCTTCATGAAAAAGGTATTGTTTAGGAGTGCCCTTGTCTTGTTGTGCTTCAGATGTTGCTGCATCACATGTTGTGTTATTCCAGGATGATCATCACAACAAGAAAGTCCTTCAGACTCTGTTTTACCTAATAAATATAAGTAGTCTGGATCTAGACTGGCCTTTGCCTGGCTCTTATGCTAGCTCTGGCTAACAGTTATTACTCATTCCATTTTCCCATTGTCTCGTTATAATATTTTTAATTCACCATGTAGTGTGGATTCTACAGTATTTCAAGAAAGTGATTTTCAACAAACTGAGGGGGAATTTTAAGTTTTGAGAATTCCATCCCTTCATGCCTACACACAATGTTACACAATTTGGCAACAGATTATTGATGTTTCTGTGTGTGTTTATTTAATGCTGGGATGGGCAATCTGCTGCTCATGTATGTCTGCCCCACTATGTATACCAGAGCAACAAAGTAGCTCCAAACAACTTTACTATATTGGCTATAATAACAGTATCTTACAAGTGTGATTGTGCTTTACTCCTCCCCCCCCCACAACCCCAACACCTTATAAGGTAAAGGTTCTCCCCGCACATTTGTGCACTCGTGTCCGACTCTAGGGGCCGGTGCTCATCTCCGTTTGTTAGCCAAAGAGCCAGCGTTGTCCGAAGACGCTTCCATGGTCATGTGGCCGCATGACGCGCGTGGAACGCTGTTACCTACCCACCGAAGTGGTACCTATTCATCTACTTGCATTTGCATGCTTTCGAATTGCTAGGTTGGCAAGAGCTGGAGCTAGTGCGGGAGCTCACTCCGCACGCAGGGCTAGGGATTCGAACCGCCGAATTTGCGATCTTCCGATTGACAAGCCTGGCGTCTTACCCACTGAGCCACCACGCCCCTATACTCCTTATACTCCTTATACTCCTTATACCCCTTATACTCCTGTGAAATTAAGGTGCCTGAGCTGTTTCTTCCTCCTCTCAGATTGTTTTGGGCTTGAATTATGCTTCTTACCTCATTGGTCTGGGAACAGATCTGGCTATTTTGCATCAAGGTCATCTTCTTTACTCACTCCAATGTATTGCAAATGGTCCCAGTTCTTTTTGGTGGCTTCCTAAATCCTCAAGGTCATGCTGCTGAAAATTATCAGGATTCATAAATAAGCAGTAAATTCAGCTTATTTCCCAATTCCATCCATCCTTAGCCACTGGAGAGCCAGTGTGGTCTAGTGGTTAAGATGCTGGCCTAGGACTCTGTCCTCTGTGCAAGCACCGAGTCATTACTGACCCTTTGAAGGGATGCTGCTTTCGCTGACCTTTCACTGGCCTAGGACTAGAGAGACCAAATTCAGGTCCACCTGCTGCCATGGAAAATCACCAAGTAATTTTGGGCCAGTCACTATCTCTCAGCCCAGTCTACTTCACAGGGTAGTTGCTGGGGGGATATCATGAACAGGGATCTCCATGTAAATTTCCATGAGCTTACCATGCAGAAAAGGTGGGATATACGTAAATTTAACAAATACAGAGCATTTGGATACTTGAATCCCATTCTTCGAAACACAGAAGCACCTGAAACTGTCTTACACCAAGTCAGGCCACTGGCTGATTTTCGTAACTCAGGTGCTCAACTCCTGGTGCCTTCTTTCTTGACCCGCTCTGCAGCACTTTCATTCCTGTGATATCCCTAATCCCCTCAATTCATCTTACACATTGTCTTCTCCTTCTTCTATTTCCTTCAATCGTGTCAAGCAGAGTTATTTTTCCTACTCTAGCATTCACTTGTATCACGTGCTCAAAGTACGTGGGTTACTTCCTGAACAACTCAAGGAAGCAATCAGCCTTAAATGCTTCCAGAACTCTCTCCTGCTCCTCTCCTCCTCCTCCTCCTCCTCCTCCTCCTCCTCCTCCTCCTCCTCCTCCTCTCTTTCTCAATGTCCAGCTTTCATAGCCATATTGTCAGGATGCCATTGCCATCCTGCCAGAGATAGATGGGGTTTGTAATTAGTAGGTAGATGGGCAGTAATTAGTTAGCATGCTTGCAGGACCTTAGAAGAAGCATTAGAGATAGGCAGGGAATGCAAGGCGTTGGAATGTGGGGGATGGAGAGACAGGAACCAGACTCCAAGGCCGTTCAGCTGGGATCATCAAAGGACTAACAGTTTAGAGTTATGGGAACTGAGTCAGTAGGGGAAGGGTTGGTGAGGAGTAAGTGGGAACTGGCATGTTTAAAGTTGTGATTGTGCGCGCTTTTGCTCAATCTGCTCTTTGCATCGATTCTATTCACTTGTATTAATAAAATAACTTTTCCATATCCTACCATGGCTTGTGCTGAAAGTTTCTAGATTAATATCAAAGGAGTGGATCGTCACACATATATTGCCAGTAAAAAGTCCATTGCTTTATTCTGATCATAGTTATCATAGACATACTATTTTTTAAAAAAATTATTAGGTTTTAAATATACATAGATAAAAGTCTGAAACAGAAAAGAAAATAGAAATACAAATCAAGTAAAGAAAGAGAGTAAAAAGTGTAGTAAAGCAAAAAGAAAAAAGATAGAAATGAAACATAGCAATTAGTCAACTTCCGATTTGTCTCTGGTCATAGTAATTTAACAATTTTATCTTACATGCTAGGTCTATATAAAACATTAAAAAAACATTTCTTGTCCATTATATCAATATATATATATTTTAATCTTCAAATCCCCATATAAGCTTTGCTCCTCCCGCATCTTGTAAGTAGTCAGTTAATGGTTTCCACTCTTTAAGGAAATAATAATTTGAATTTTCTTTTAATAAACATGTCAACTTATCATTCTCTGCCATATCCATCGATTTTAACATCCAATCTTGTATCGTGGGCAAAATCTGATTTTTCCAATTTTGTGCATATATAAGTCTTGCTGCTGTAATCATATATTGCATAATTCTTGTAAATTGCTTCCCAAATTGTCCTTCTATTATTCCCAACAAAAATAATTCCGATTTAAATGGGACTTGAATTTGTAATATATTTTGCATCAATGAATGTATTTGAGTCCAAAATTTCTTTGCAATCTCACATGTCCACCACATATGGTAAAAAGACCCCTCTTTTTTTTTACATTTCCAACATAAGTTGGAGACATTCCCATACATTTTAGAAAGTTTTTGTGGGGTCATATACCATCTGTACATCATCTTATAAAAGTTTTCTTTTAAATTATAGCACAAAGAAAAATTTAGTCCTTTAGTCCACATGTCTTCCCATTGTTGCATTTGAATATTATAACCAATATTTTTTGCCCATTTAATCATACAATCTTTAACTTATTCCTCTACCATTTCACCTTTTAACAATAGTTTATACATTTTAGCAATTAGGTGGTCATCAGCTTCACATACTGTAATTGTACCTCGAATTCTGATTTGGTTTGTTCAAATTCAAAGTCTTTCTTATCTGATTTAAATTTCTCTACAAGTTGCATGTATGAAAGCCATTGGAAAGTATATCCCTCTGATGCCAATTCTTCTATTGATTTAATTGTATATTGTCTTTAAAAATTCTTTATACGTCAACCATTTGTCTTTAGTTCTTACTTCTGTTCTATAAAATGCTTCTTGTGTTGAAATCCATAAAGGTCTTTTATAACATAAAGTTAGTTTATATTTATCCCAAATTCTTAACAAAGATCTTCTAATATAGTGATTTTTAAAGTCCACATTAACTTTTACTTTATCATACCACAAATATCCATGCCATCCATATCTTAATTCATGCCCCTCCAAATTCAATAGTTTTTCATTTTTCAAGACTATCCATTCTTTAATCCATACCAAGCAACAAGCAGCATAATATAATTTCAAATCCGGCAGACCTAGCCCGCCTCTTTCTTTTGAATCTTGCAAAACTTTATATTTTACTCTTGGTTTTTTTCCTTGCCAAATGAACTTAGAAATATCTCGCTGCCATTGTTTAAAAGGTTCTTCTGATGCCAATATAGGTAGTGTTTGGAAAAGATATAAAATTCTTGGCAAAACATTCATTTCATTGCTGAAATTCTACCTAATAGTGATAATTGCAATTTTTCCCAATGGTCCAAATCTTTTTTAATATCCATCCAAAGTGGAATATAGTTATTCTTAAACAACTTAACATTTTTAGGTGTTAAATATACTCCCAAATGTCGATGAAGGTTCTCAGTCATCCAGGTGGAATTGTCTGTAGCTTGAATCATGTCAACTGGATTTCTATTTTCTCAGTAGAAACGTTTCGCTCCTTATCCAAGAAGCTTCTTCAGTCTGAGCAAAGTTAGTAAGGGAATCCTTAAATATGTTTATAAGGTGGCTGTGTGACCTTGCACCTGGGGCTAGGTCATGGTTATTTGAGATGTTTATTTCTAAGTCCCTTTATCATCTAAAGGAGGATCGTTAAGATTACCATGCTGCTGTTGAGCTTGCGAAATGTTCTTAATCTTCCTAGGCACAGAAGACAAAGCAGGAAGGAAAATAGGGGAAAGATTGTGCCTGAGGCCCCCACCTCTATTCAAGGAAGGATTTTCCAAGTTGGCATAAATGGATTCCTTGACCCCTCTCTCAAACCACCTATCTTCTCTGTCTAAAATGTGAACATTAATGTCCTCAAATGCGTGTCCTTTTTCCTTTAGATGAAGGTAAACTGCTGACTCTGGTCCTGTGGTGTTGCTTCTCCTGTGTTGGGCCATCCTCCTGTACAAAGGTTGTTTGGTTTCTCTCTTGGTAGAGCTCAGAGCACTCCTCACTGCACTGGATTGCATTAACTACATTGATTTTCTTTTGGAGTTTGATCTTTAGGGTGTACAAGCCTCTGTCTCAGTGTGTTGGTGGGTTTGAAATTTCCAGTATGTGGTGTTTGCCAAATATCCTTTTTATCTTTTAAGACATGCCAGCCATGTAAGGAATGATCAGGTTCTTCCGTTTACTCTGAGTCTCAGCCCTGTCTGTCGCTGTTTTAGGTTTGGTAGACTTAGTTTTAGTGAAGGCCCAATTTGGATATCCACAGGCCTTCAGAGCTGTTCTCAGGTGCTGATTTTCATTCTTTTTGGAATCCATGGAGGTGGGGATGGTTTCTGCTCTGTGTGACAATGTCCTGATGACCCCTAGTTTGTGCTGTAGTGGATGGTGGGAGTCAAACATCAGATATTGATCTGTGTGTGTGGGTTTCCTGTAGATCCCTATTTCTAGCTTGCCACCAGTCCCAATGAGGACTTCACAGTCTAGGAATGCCAGTCTGTTGTCCTTGGTGTCTTCTCTGGTGAACCTAATGTTGGCATCTATGGTGTTTATATGGTCCGTGAAGGCCTGTACTTCCTGGGCCTTGATTTTAACCCAGGTGTCATCCACATACCTGAACCAGTGGGTGGGCGCTGTTCCCTGGAATGTGTTGAGTGCTTTCTTCTCCACTTCTTCCATGTATAAATTGGCCACAATGAGTGACACAGGAGAACCCATGGCACAGCCGTGTTTTTGTCTGTAAAAGTCACCTTTGTATGAGAAATAAGTAGTGTTAAGACACAGGTCCAGAAGATGGCAGATATGGTTTGGGTTGACATGGTTTCTCCTTTCAAGGGTGCTGTCCTCTTCTAGTCTCTTCCTGACAGCGGATAGAGCATGAGTGGTGGGGATGCTGGTGAAAAGGGAGGACACATCGAAGGAGACCATAGTTTCATCTGTATCCAGTTTCAGGATCTTTGCTTTGGAAACAAATTCTTCCGAATTATGGATGTGGTGTTCAGAGTGTCCAACCAGAGGTGCTAGTATGGTAGAGAGGTGTTTGGCAATGTTGTATGTTACCGAATTAATGCTGCTGACTATGGGTCGGAGGGGTGTTCCTTCCTTGTGGATCTTAGGGAGTCCGTAAATGCAGGGGATGGCTTCTCCAGGATACAGACGGTGGTAGGTAATCCTATCGATGGAGCCATCATGTTCCAATTGTTTCAAACTGTCTATTACCTTTTTCTTGTAATTGCTGGTGGGGTCTCTTTTCAGTTTTTCATATGTATGGTGATCCTCCAAAAGTGAGGTAATTTTATTGTGGTAGTCTGCAGTGTTTAGAACCACTGTACATCTTCCTTTGTCAGCAGGTAAAATGGTGATGGTTTCATCTTTGCTGAGGGCTGTCAGGGCTCTCCTCTCTTGGACGGTAAGGTTGGGGGGAGGAGGTTGAGCACTGGACAGAGCTGCAGATATTTTAAGCCGGAGTTGTTCTGCTTCCTCAAAAGGTAGGTGGTTGTTGTGGATGGCAGATTCTGTGGCTGTAATGAGCTCCACAACCGGAACTTGCTTGGGAGTGATGGCAAAATTAAGACCTTTGGCTAGGACATCTCTCTCTGGTTGGGTGAGTTCTCTGTCTGAGAGATTTTTCACCCACATGTTCTTTTTGTCCTCTCTGGTCCTGTTGTTGTTGTTCCTCCCAGTGGTTTCTCCAGTTCCTTGTTTCTGCTTGCTGCAAGAAAGAAGAATGTCAAATTTCTTAGTTTGCCTCTCCTTTGCCTTGTGATGCTGGGCCAGCTGTACTTTATTGCCAAGCTGAATAACTCTATCCAGGACTGGGTCAGGAAGGGTGGCTGTGAGTTCCTGGTGAAGGTTTTCAAAATTGTATTGCAGGGCATCAATGATGAAGTGGACTTGCCTTATTCTTTCATTTAGAAGATGTCTTTGTGCCTTCTGCAGGATCTGGTCTGCTTTGTGACCCTTAACTGTAGATTGCAGGCATAGGCTTGTCGGGATGAGTCTCTGTTGTCTGCATCTGAGGTTGAAACTCATATTCATATACTCCCAAATATTTTACTTTTTCTTCCATTGAATATCCTGTTATTTCTTTCAATTTCTCTTGTTGCTGATGATCTATATTTTTAGTCAATACTTTTGTTTTCTGTAAATTCACTTTGAACCCTGATAACGACCCAAAGTCTTTTAATTTCTGTATTAGAATTTCAATTCCATCTAGTGGATTCTCCAAAGTAATGACTAGGTCGTCTGCAAAGGCTCTTAGTTTATAAACTTCTTTTTTAACTTTAATACCATGGATACCATCATCTTGTCTAATATCTCTAAGTAAAACCTCTAATACCAGTATGAACAAAAGTGGAGATAATGGACAACCTTGTCTAGTACCTTTCTGAATTTCACATGGCTTACTAAATTCTCCATTAACAATTATTTTGGCAAATTGTGGAGTATATATTGATTTAATCCATTTTATGAAGTTTCCTCCAAAATTCATGTTTTCCAATACTTTGAACATAAAAGGCCAATTTAGGTTGTCAAAGGCTTTTTCAGCATCAATAAATATCAAGGCAGCTTGTTTTTCATAATGTTGTTCCAAATATTCAATTACATCTAATATATTTCGGACATTGTCTCGGATTTGTCTCTTGGGCGAAAATCCAGCTTGGTCTTGATGAATATAATTCTTGAGAATATTTTTCATTCTTTCTGCTAATATCGTTGTAAAAATCTTGTAGTCATTATTCAATAAAGATATTGGTCTGTAATTCTTAGTTAAAGTCAGATCTTGTTGTTCCTTGGGGATCAGTGTTATATGTGCTTCTTTCCAAGTTTCTGGCATAGTTCCTTTTTCCAAAATAGAATTCATGGTCTTCTGCAAAGGTAAGCATAAATCATCCTCAAAGCATTTATAGTAGGCTGCTGACAATCCATCCAGTCCAGGAGCTTTTCCACTGCTAATTTTCTTAAAAGCCTTTACCATTTCTTCTGTTGTTATAGAATTGTTTAGTGTCAATCTTTGTTGGTTGTTAAGAACAGTTAAGTTTTGTTTACTCAAGTATTCTTCAATATCATTTAAGTTGACGTCTTGTTTTTTATATAATTTAGAATAGTAATCATGGAAGGCTTTTTGAATGTCCATATTGTTCACCAAAGTTTTTCCTTCATGTTGAATATTGGCAATCAAATTCTTTTGTCTTTATTTTCTCAATTTATAGGTTAGCCATCTACCTGGTTTATTTGCATGTTCAAAATATATTTATTTTGTAAATTTCATTTGAGTCTCTATCTCTTGAGTTAATATCATTGATATTTGCTTTTGTAAAAATTTAATTTGAGTGAACAGAGTATCATCCATTGGTTTATCTCTTAAAGCTGTCTCTTTACTCTTAATTTCATCTAAAATCAATTGAATTCTCTTTTGTTTCTTCCTCCTCATTTGAGCATTATATTGAATAAAGTAACCCCTCATATATGCTTTACTGGCATCCCATACGGTTTGAATGTTAGTACCTTTGTTTAAATTAAGTTGAAAATATTATCTTAACTTTTTTTTTTACATACATCAACTACAGCATTATTCCGAAGTAATGACTCATTCAATCTCCATCTAGATACATGCTGTTTTCCTTTAACAGTCAACATTACAGGATTATGATCTGAGAGAGTCTTAGGTAATATATCAACTTTACTAATATCCATCATCAAGTTTTTAGATATCAAAATCATGTGTATTCTAGAGTGTGATTTAAATCTCTCTGAATAATATGTAAATTCTCTGGAAGTCCCATTCATGCATCTCCAAATGTCTTGTAAATCCAACATCTCTTTCAGGTCAAAAAATGTTTGCGGCAATTTTCCCTGTGTTTGTTTCACTTCTTTTTGTGACTGTCTGTCCAGCCTAGGGTAAATTATCCCATTCCAATCCCCCATAAAACACCAATTGTCATAAGTTAAGTCCAAAAGTTTATCCATCAAATTTTTGTAAAATATTCCTTTATCCATATTTGGTGCATAAAGTCCAACTATCAATGTTTTAATTCCTTGTATGTTAATTTCGACTACAACATATCGACCCTCTTCATCAGCTAATATCAGTTTTGGATTTAGCTTTGGTTGTACATATAGAACTACTCCCTTAGTTTTTTTATATCCAGCCGAAATAAATTCTTCTCCAAGCTGCTTTTGAATCAAATATTTAGTGTCTTTTTTACAAATATGAGTCTCTTGTAGGCAACTTATGTCCAATTTCAGTTTTTTCAAAAAATGAAATATCTTTCATCTCTTCTGTGGGGAGTTAGCCCCATTAATGTTCCATGTCAAGTATTTATGTTCCATAGACATTTTATTCTTTAAAATCCCTTTGTCAAGTCCACACCTGTAGCTCCCCTCTCAGATAAGTCTTCAGCCTTCTCTTTATTTTTCGATGTTTCTCCTCCTTCTGCCAATTCTCCATCTGGTAGACCCATTTCTTTATTATATTTCTCTAAAAAAGCTTTTGCTTTTAAAATGGAAGTTATTCTGAATCTCTGCCCTTTGAACATAAACGATACGCCTTCCAATTTTTCCCATCTAAATGAGATACCATGTTGTTTTAGTTTATCTATGAGGAAAAAATTGTCTTTTCTTTTCCTTAATATTCTCAAGGGAATTTCTTTTAATACAAACTTTTAAGGCAGTTGAGCTCCCCAGGCTTATGGTTCTGGGGGACTTTAACTTGCCTTCCCTGGGACGAACCTCAGAAGCGGCACGGGAGTTCATGACCTCCATGGCAACCATGGGCCTGTTCCAGATCATCCAGGACCCAACTCGAGACAGTGGCCTCACCCCGGATCTAGTTTTCTTGTCAGAGCAGTGGCAATGTGACCTGAGGGGAGAATTACATCTTTCCCCTTTGTCATGGTCAGAACACGCCCTGGTGACCCTGAGATTCTCCTATGCTGCCCACCTCCGCAGGGAGGCTGGACCAATTCGATTGGTCCGCCCCCGGCGACTGATGGACCCGTTAGATTCCAGAGGGAGCTGGGGGTTATACCGGAAGATCTGCTGCACGGTCCAGCGGAGGCTCTGGCTGCTGCCTGGAATAGAGAGGTGGCTGGGGTCTTGGACAGGATCGCGCCTGTGCAGCCTCTCTTGTCCAGTTGAACCCGACACTCCCCCTGGTTTACGGAGGAGTTGAGGGTTTTGAAGAGGGTTAAGAGACGCCTAGAGCGCCGCTGGAGGAAAACAAAGACTGAATCTGACCGAACACAATCTAGAGCCGCTATTAAGGCCTACCTTGTGGAGGTAAGAGCGGCGAAACATCAATATTTCTCCGCTCTTATTGCATCCGCAGAATGCCACCTGACGGCCCTGTTTAAGATTACCCGATCCCTTTTGGGGAAAGGGGAGTCGGAAATCCATCTGCAGGGCCGTGCTGAGGAATTTTCGAAGCATCTGCAGGATAAAATTGCTCGGATTCGCTCCAAGTTGGATTCCGAGCATGAGTCAGAGTCTAGAGAGATACCCAGGGAACGTACTTACTTTGTTATCTGGGAACAGTTTGATCCTGTTGGACCTGAGGAAGTGGACAGAGTTCTCCAGACTGTAAATGCCACCACCTGTCAATTAGATCCATGCCCCTCCTGGCTGGTGAAAGCAGCTCGGGAGGGGACTTGTAGTTGGGTCCAAGCAATGGTGAATGCATCCTTGGGAGAGGGGGTGCGGCTTTTAAGGAGGCGCTGGTTTGCCCCCTTCTCAATAAGCCATCGCTGGACCCTACTATACTGGATAATTTTCGTCCAGTCTCCCACCTTCCCTTTTTGGGAAAGGTGGTTGAGAAGGTGGTGGCGTTGCAGCTCCAGAGGATTCTGGATGAAACGGATTATCTGGACCCATTTCAGTCAGGTTTCAGGCCAGGTTACGGGATGGAAACTGCATTGGTCGTGCTTATGGATGATCTCTGGCGGGAGCGAGATGGAGGTAGTGCATCCATTCTCGCTCTTCTTGACCTCTCAGCGGCATTCGATACCGTCGACCACGGTATCCTTCTGGAACGACTTAGGGAGTTGGGGGTGGGGGGTGTGGTTTTACGCTGGTTCGCCTCCTTCCTCCGAGGCCGGGCCCAGTCGTTGTTGATTGGGAGCGAGAAATCCAGTCCGCGGGCCCTTCTTTGTGGGGTCCCACAGGGCTCGGCACTCTCTCCGCTCCTTTTTAACATCTACATGAAACCGCTGAGAGAGATCATCCGACACCATGGGGTGAGGTATCATCAATATGCCGATGATACCCAGTTGTATATCTCTATCCCGGGTGAAGTAAGTGATGCAGTGACCGTCCTGTACAAGTGCCTGAGGGCTGTAGGGGCCTGGATGGGGAAAAAAAGGCTTCAGCTGAACCCTAGTAAGATGGAGTGGCTGTGGATTAATGGCTCCTTGACTTCTGGGAAATTATCATCTTTAATTCTGGATGGGGTTGCACTACTCCAGACAGACCCGGTGCGTAACTTGGGAGTCCTCCTGGACTCACGACTCCTGCTTGAAGAGCAGGTGGCAGTCGTGGCCAGGAGAGCTTTTGCACAACTTCGGGTTGTGCGCCAGTTACGCCCCTTCCTGGAACAAGAGGCCCTTCGAACAGTCACTCATGCCCTGGTTATCTCCCACATAGACTACTGTAATGTGCTCTACATGGGGCTACCCTTGAAGAATATCCGGAAGCTACAACTGATCCAGAATGCAGCCGCGTGGACAGTTTTGGGTGTCCCAAAAAGGACTCACGTAACACCTTTGCTGCGTGAGCTTCACTGGGTTCCAGTTTGCTTCCGGGTACAATTCAAGGTGTTGGTTATCACCTTTAAAGCCCTACATGGCATGGGACCAGGATACCTAAGGGATCGTCTCATACCCATCACTTCATCCCGTCCCACCCGGGCATGCAGAGAGGGTATGGTACGGACCCCATCGGTTAAGGAGTTCCACCTAACGGGGTCTCGGAAGCGTGCTTTCTCTGCTGTTGCCCCTGCCCCCGGAGATCAGACAGTCCCCCTCACTCCTGGACTTCCGAAAAAGACTCAAAACCTGGTTTTGTCAGAATGCTTGGGGTCAGAAGGAGATTGGAGATACCTGGACATGGCTAGCACCTTAGATTTGCTCTGAGGGGCCCTTTTTATAAACTTAAGAATACTCTGCCTTTGGATCCCTTTTTATTCATTATATTTTAAATTATTACTTATTATGTATTTTATTTTATTTATAAATGTATATTAATGATTTTAATTCTGTTGTAAACCACCCAGAGTCCCCCTTGGGGGAGTTGGGCGGTGATAAATCCAATAAATAAATAAATAAATAAATAAATAAATAAATAAATAAATAAATAAATAATTTCCTTCCCTTCTATATTTAATCTAGTATTATAATGTTTCCTCAGAATTTGTTCTTTTGTCACTTTTCTTACAAAATATATCAATATGTCTCTAGGAACTTTTCTTTCTTTAGCATAACGTGAGTTTACTCTAAATATCTTATCTATCTCCAAATCTAAATCTTGTTCTCTTGTCTCCAAGAATTTAGCCAATTCAAAAATCATCCTTTCTCTCACATCTTCATCTACTTGTTCTGGAACTTCTCTAAGCCTCAAAATATACTCTTTCTCTCTCATTTCTGCTAAGGCTGTGATATCTAAATTATGTTCAATTTCTTTAATGACATATTCTGATTTAAATTCTAATTTTTGCATCTGGTCTTGCGCATCTTTAAGTTCTCCTGACAGAGAATTCACCACTTCCTTAACTGTTTGAATTTCTTTTTTGAAATCTTGCTTAATCTCTTGGGTTATTTCTTTCTTCATATCATCCATCTTTTTGTCTAGTGATGTAATTTGATCTTCCATCTGCTTTGTGGAGTCATCCATTTTCTTATTTAGTGCTGCAACAGCTTCAAGTATCTTTTTCATTTCTGGTAATAATGTTTCAGAGGCAGATGTGGCAGAATCAAGAGGTGGTCCTCCAGTCTCCTTCTTTTTCTTCTCTTTCTCCCTCTGTCTCGTTCCCAAAGACGCCATAGCCCTGCAAAAAAGAAGAAAAAAGGGAGAAAAGGGGAAGAAAACACAGCACAACAATAATTGTTTAAAAAAGTGAAAAAAATAAAAAAAAAAATAAAAGGAAAAAGGAAAAGGAAAAAGAGCAAATATCCAAATAGTTGTCCATAGGTAGGAAACTCAGACCAAACTGAAGATAATAACGAAAGTCACTTTCACTTATAGCAAAGTCAGTTAACCTTCTTTTCCCACCATTTAATCGTCGTTTAACAAGAAGGGAGTAACACACCAGCAAATATAAATCAAGTCCAGAGACAAATCTTAGCACTTAATAGGAAGATTAATGTTTAAAAGTAAAAAAAAATGTGTCTAAAAGGTTGATCGGGCAGCTACTTATCTTTTCCAGATTCACAGCTGCTGTAGAGCTTCGTTCCTCTTCCAGTCGCCTTTCGCCGCTTCAATCTCCCATCCCCCGTGGTGGAAATACGGGGGTCGGGAGAGAGCAGCTACTTCAGCGACCCTTGTGGTTTATCTTCTGATCACCCTCTCTTCGAGGGTGATTTTTTGGCGATTTTTCTTCTTCCAAATCACCGCAGACAGCTAACTGCGGAATCAAGGCTAAGAGCCTTGGTTCTTCGCTGCACTCTGATCAACACCCGGAAGTGAAAGTCATCATAGACATACTATTATCCTTCATGATCTTGACACTGCCTTACTCCCTAAGATTAATTTCCTCTTCTAGAGAGGAAGACAACCATGCTGTCCATCTTTATCTGTTCTTGAACCCAAGAGTAAAACTATCTATCACCTTCACTTCTTTGCTGACAACTGTGAATTCACTCAGCATGCTTGTTGACATTACCTTTGTCTTCTTACATTTTAACTTTCCTTATGAGATCTTCTGAGTCTTTACTTTCAGCTAACAAAGTGGTGTCATTTGCATATCTCAAATTATTAGAGTTTCAGTCTCCAAACTTGAGCCCTACTATAATCTCTTCTAACTTTGCCATGTTTATATTATGTTCACAAATTAAATCGATATGGGGACAATAAATATCCTTGTCTAGCATCCCTTGGGAGAAACTAATGCAGAGCTGATTAATAATAAATCTTTAGGATTTCATACAGGTGCTTTTCTAATCCGGCTTACAGTTGGAAAGTGAATCCTTGGCTTTCTGCATGCAAATAACTGAACCAGGCCCAGAATGTGTGTCTTTTGTGTGTCTATATGTTTGGGTGGTGTGCTCGGGCACCCTTCAGAGTGGTCCCTCAATTCTGCCCCCCCACCCCCCAGCATTACTCCTAGGTCCAGCCTACCTTTGTTGACTGCTTGGCAGCTCAGCCTCTAGTACTGTTCTTTATACCTTTATACATTCTTATTTATGGTTGTTCTGATCCAACTGATATTTCTCACTTTTCCTCCAAGTTTTCCTTTCCTTTTCTAATCTCTCCTTTTGGGGGGTGTTATTATTTTGTGCTCTTTTTCTGCACTCTGCATAATGCTGCTTATTTCAAAAGGAAATAATGTGATATGTGATACACATGATGTATTATGTATGTAACCTACAATAATCTTTAAGATGCCTCATGCTATGAGAAAATGATTGCAAAATTAAGTACAAGAACATATAATGTTAGAAGAACACCCTCCCTGCCTTGGGTGTCCCCAGAATGTATAATGGAAGCCCAGCTTTCAAACAAACCCCAGCTGGCAAATTCATCCATCTCTAACCCTATCTCTCCCTGGCTAACCTTACTGGTTCAATTCCATTCATTGGAAAGATACACAGTTGTCTTTCTGGCAATACTATGCCCACAAATATTTTACCACCCTGTTACTGAATTTCCTTCCTGAATCCTTGTCAGAAAGCAACATTTGCAGTTTTTCGTCTTCTCTACCTACCTAATGTGCTAACAAGTGTTATGATTACCAGAGTTACTCAAGCCTTGATTCAATGACAGTAGAGCCCTGCAAGGAACAAGGTCTGAAGGACATCAACAGGGAAAAGAAGGAAACAAGGAAGCAACAAGTACAGGGAAGAGGGTGTGGACTTATTCTCTTTAGCTCTCAAAGGTAGGACAAGAACCAATGGGTGGAAGCTTTACAGAAAGAAATTCAAACTGGAAAAAAGAAAGAATTTTATGATTGTCAGAGCTATTAAAAGGGGCATGGTGGCTCAGCGGGTAAGACACCAGGCTTGTCGATTGGAAGATAGCAAGTTCGGAGGTTCAAATCCCTAGTCCCGCATGACGGAGTGAGCTTAATAAGAGTAAACGAAATAAGAATAAACGAATAAGAGTAAACGAAAGAACCTGGTCATTCCCTACATGGCTGGCATGTCTGAAAAGTTAAAACGGATATTTGGCAAACACCACATACCTGTATATTTCAAACCCACCAACACACTGAGACAGAGGCTTGTACACCCCAAAGATCAAACTCCAAAACATAAGAAAAGCAATGTAGTTTATGCAATCCAGTGCAGTGAGGAGTGCTCTGAACTCTACATTGGAGAAACCAAACAACCTATGTACAGGAGGATGGCCCAACACAGGAGAAATAACACCACAGGACCAGAGTCAGCAGTTTATCTTCATCTAAAAGAAAAAGGACACTCATTTGAGGACATTAATGTTCACATTTTAGACAGAGAAGATAGGTGGTTTGAGAGAGGGGTCAAGGAATCCATTTATGCCAACTTGGAAAATCCTTCCTTGAATAGAGGTGGGGGCCTCAGGCACAAACTCTCCCCCATCTTCCTCCCCGTGTTGTCTTCTGTGCCTAGGAAGATTAAGACCATTTCAGAAGCTCAACAGCAGCATGGTGATTTTAACGACCCTCCATTAGATGATAAAAGGACTTAAAAATTACATCTCAATATAACCATGACCTAGCCCCAGGTGTAAGGTCACACAGCTACCTAGGAACATATTTAGGATTCCCTTACCAACTTTGCTCAGACTGAAGAAGCTCCTTGGATAAGGAGCGAAACGTTTCCACTAAGAAAATAGAAATCCAGTTGACATGATTCAAGCTACAGACACACACTTGCTCTGCTACAAAACTGGCCAGATAATATATAGGGATTGGGGAAGACAGGTGTGCTCAGTAGATGTTGATGTCAGCATGCCCAATTTGAAGTCAGCTTGAGTTTTTACTCTTTATCAGACACTCTCTGCCAGCATTCCATCACACATCATTTTAGCTGTCCTTTTATTAACCTGTTAGGGTACTGGGTAAAACATGACTTACTGCATGGCAGCCAATTGTTAACCTTCTTTTCCCTGTTGATGTCCTTCAGACCTTGTCAGATTTCACGGTTGAATTCCTTATCTCCTCAGCTTACTTGCTCCTGCATTCTTCTCTGGAGTGGACAAATTTTGGTTATTCTGCTCCATCTACTTTTCTCAACATTTTAGTTCTTGTGAAATAGCTATAAAAAGAGAAAAGAAGAGGATAATAATTGACAATGTTTATATGGTATGAATGGCAGAACATATGAAAAGCTATCAAAAAGATGAAATGAAAAGTCGGGGAAGGATATTAGCCAAGATTGGAACTGGTGCTAAATAGTTATCTCACTCTAGAAAACATCGCTAGGGTGATTTAGCCAATCAGAGTGAAGTGCTTGTCTACCAGGAGACTGATCAATGAGAAAGCATAATGAGTATTGTTGATATACCCAAGATTTGGTTCTCATTACTGAGTACATATGGGCAGATGGCAAGTGATATTTGAAGCTGCCTAATGCTGGCTCAGGAAACTTTGTGGATGTTTAACTAGATCTACTGACCTTTTCTTGTGGTTGCTAATGATTCCCATCAAATGTGATGAATATCCAAAAACTCAGAAATGGTAGCAAATGGTGACAGGCATTGAAGTGTGACATCAGTATTCACTGATCACATGTTGAAAGGGTGACCAGTGGCACTTAATTTTTAGCATCTTAAACCTGCTGGTCCCAAAAGGTAGTGGGATGTAGATTGAGAGTTAAAAATTTACTGTGTTACCTCATAGAATCAGAATCAGACCTTGTTTGGTGCAAGATCTGCTAAACTTGATTTGATAGCCAGTTAAAAAAAGTTTCAAACAGCCTGTTTGAAAACCTCCAAGGAAGGGGAACAAACCACTTCATGAGGCAGCCTATTCCACAGGTTGACAATTTCTATGACTTGGAAATTCCTAAAATCTAACCTGAATTTAATGGTAGTTTCAACCAATTGGTTATGGTCTTGCCCTCCAGGATGACAAAGAGCAAGTCCACTCCCTCTTTTATATGACAACCCTTTAATAGCTGAAGACTGTATCATAATTCATTTTGGTCTTCTCTCCTGCAGGCTAAATATACCTAAGGTCAAGGTAAAAGTTTTCCCCTGCACAGTCGTGTCTGACTCTAGGGGGCGGTGCTCATCTCCGTTTCTTAGCCGAAGAGCTAGCGCTGTCCGAAGACGCTTCCGCAGTCATGGGGCCGGGATATCTCATGGAGAACACTGTTACCTTCCCACCGAAGTGGTACCTATTTGTTTGTTTAGTCGTTCAGTTGCTTCTGACTCTTCGTGACTTCATGGACCAGCCCACGCCAGAGCTTCCTGTTGGCCGTCGCCACACCCAGCTCCCCCAAGGTTGAGTCCATCACCTCCAGAATATCATCCATCCATCTTGCCTTTGGTCAGCCCCTCTTCCTTTTGCCTTCCACTATCCCTAGCATCAGCATCTTCTCCAGGTACCTATTTATCTACTTGCATTTGTATGCTTTCGAATTGCTAGGTTGGCAAGAGCTGGGGCGAGTGCGGGAGCTCACTCCGTCACGCGGCGCTCGGGTCTCGAACCTCCAAACTTGTGACCTTCCAATTGACAAGCCTGGCATCTTAACCACTTAAATATAAGTATACCTACTTTAATAATAATACCTACCTTAATAATAATAAATACCTTAAATATACCTACCTTGTTTAATCATTATTCACAGGTCCCCTCACCATCTTGGTAGCCCACCTATGAACCTACTTCAGTTTGTTGATATTCTTTTAGACCAGCCTTTCTCAACCTTTTGACCCTGGAGGAACCCTTGAAATATTTTTCAGACCTCGGGGAACCCCTGCACATTCAGGCTCAAATATAGGCCAGAAGTTACAAAATTATTATATTTAGTCGAAGGCTTTCATGGCCGGAATCCGATGGTTGTTGTGGGTTTTCTGGGCTGTGTGGCTGTGTTCTGGCAGTTTTGGTTCCTAACGTTTCACCAGTCACTGTGGCTGGCATCTTCAGAGGACAGGAGCACAGCTAGAAGGGCACAGACAGAATCTTCTAGCTGGGCTCCTGTCCTCTGAAGATGCCAGCCACAGCGACTGGCGAAACATTAGGAACCAAAACTGCCAGAACACGGCCACACAGCCCGGAAAACCCACAACAACCATTATTATATTTGTTTCATGTGTAGGCCTGTATATATGCATCAACAGTGTTCTTAAACTAAAAATAGACAATGAAACTTACCTCTTTAATGTGAAGTTGCCTGAATTTGAAATATTTTTTTAAATAAATCATAATCTCCCAGGGAACCCCTAGTGACCTCTCACGGAACCCTAGGGTTCCAGGGAACCCAGGTTGAGAAGCCCTGTTTTAGACCGTAGTGCCTCAAAATAGACGTAATATTTCCAGTGGAAACTGACCAAGGCAGAGTTGTTGTTGTTTATTCGTTAAGTCGCTTCTGACTCTTCGTGACTTCATGGACCAGCCCACGCCAGAGCTTCCTGTCAGCTGTCACCATCCCCAGATCCCCCATGGTGGAGTCTGTCACCTCCAGAATATCATCCATCCATCTTGCCCTTGGTCGGCCCCTCTTCCTTTTCCCTTCCACTTTCCCTAGCATCAGCATCTTCTCCAGGGTATCCTGTCTTCTCATTATGTGGCCAAAGTACTTCAGTTTTGCCTTTAATATCATTCCCTCAAGTGAGCAGTCTGGCTTGATTTAATGGAGTATGGACTGGTTTGATCTTCTTGCAGTCCAAGGCACTCTCAGAATTTTCCTCCAAAACCACAGTTCAAAAGCATCTATCTTCCTTCGCTCAGCCTTCCTTATGGTCCAGCTCTCACAGCCATAGGTTACTACAGGGAATACCATTGCTTTAACTATGTGGACCTTTGTTGTCAGTGTGATGTCTCTGCTCTTAACTATTTTATCAAGATTTGCCATTGCTCTCCTCCCAAGAAGTAGACGTCTTCTGATTTCCTGGCTGCAGTCAGCGTCTGCAGTAATCTTTTTGCCTAGAAATACAAAGTCTGTCACTGCCTCCACTTTTTCTCCCTCTATTTGCCAGTTATCAATCAAGCTGGCTGCCATAATCTTGGTTTTTTTGAGGTTTAACTGCAACCCAGCTTTTGCACTTTATTCTTTCACCTTCATCATAAGGCTCCTCAACTCCTCCTCACTTTCAGCCATCAAAGTGGTATCATCTGCATATCTAAGATTGTTAATGTTTCTTCCAGCGATTTTAACTCCAGCCTTGGATTCCTCAAGCCCAGCACATCGCATGATGTGTTCTGCGTACAGGTTGAATAGGTAGGGTGAGAGTATACAGCCCTGCCGTACTCCTTTCCCAATCTTAAACCAGTCCGTTGTTCCGTGCTCTGTTCTTACCGTTGCTACTTGGTCGTTATACAGATTCCTCAGGAGGCAGACAAGATGACTTGGTATCCCCATACCACCAAGACCTTGCCACAATTTGTTATGATCCACACAGTCAAAGGCTTTAGAATAGTCAATAAAACAAAAAAAGATGTTTTTCTGAAACTCCCTGGCTTTCTCCATTATCCAGCGGATATTGGCAATTTGGTCTCTAGTTCCTCTGCCTTTTCTAAACCCAGCTTGCACATCTGGCAATTCTCGCTCCATGAATTGCTGGAGTCTACCTTGCAAGATCTTGAGCATTACCTTACTGGCATGTGAAATAAGTGCCACTGTTCGATAGTTTGAACATTCTTTAGTGCTTCCCTTTTTTGGTATGGGGATATAAGTTGATTTTTTCCAATCTGATGGCCATTCTTGTGTTTTCCAAATTTGGAATCACCTTGACAGCATCATCTTGCAAGATTTTAAACAGTTCAGCTGGGATACCGTCGTCTCCTGCTGCCTTGTTATTAGCAATGCTTCTTAAGGCCCATTCAACCTCACTCTTCAGGATGTCTGGCTCTAACTCACTGAACACACCGTCAAAGCTATCTCCAATATTATTATCCTTCCTATACAGATCTTCCGTATATTCTTGCCACCTTTTCTTGATCTCTTCTGCTTCTGTTAGGTCCTTACCATCTTTGTTTTTGATCATACCCATTTTTGCCTGGAATTTACCTCCGATGTTTCTAATTTTCTGGAAGAGGTCTCTTGTCCTTCCTATTCTATTGTCTTCTTCCACTTCCACACATTGCTTGTTTAAAAATAATTATCTCTGGTTGTACTGATCCATTTAGTTTTCACGGCAAGAATACTGGGGTGGGTTGCCATTACCTTCCCCAGGGATCGTATTTAGTCTGACCTCTCTGCCACGACCTTCCCGTCTTGGGTGTCCCTTCACGGTTTAGCTCATGGTTTCATTGAGGTGCTCAAGCTCCAGCACCACGACAAGGTAATTATCTCCTTTGCTGGAGCCAAGGCAGAGTAAAGTGGGACAATTTCTTACTGACATCTGGACTCTGTGATTCTCTTAATATATTATTCATATTAATATTATAACTTTTATGCCGCCCGACTCTCAATGACTGTAGGTGGCTCACAACAATCAAAGAAAGAAATTACAATAAAATCAATAAAACAGAAAAGATAAAGACAAAAGATGGCAAATGTGATGAAGTGAGGGGACTCACTGTCCCTCACCAAAGGCCTTAATACCACCCCAAATATCATTTGTATTTTTAGAAGCTGGATCGCACCATTGGATTATATCCAATTTGTGATCTACTGGAACACTCATATTCTTTTCAGATGTATTCCTGCTGAGCCATGTCTTCCTTATCCTTTATTTGTGCATTTTTTTCCTCTCCAGATGCAAGATGTTACATTTATTCTGGTTAATTTCATCCTATTTGTTTTGATCCACTTTTGGACCTAACTAGATCTTTTTGAATCTTCTCTTCTTTACTGAGTATTAGCCACCGTTCCCAGCTTCGTGTCACCTGCAGATTTTATAATCATCACCTCAACCCTGTCATCCAGATCATTAACAGAAATTTTGAACTGTATAGGAACAAGGTCAAATCATTTATTTATTTATTTATTTTATTTATTTATTACGTTTATATCCCGCCCATCTCCCCCACAAAGAGGGACCCTGGGCGGTTTAGAGTAATCTTCCCTAACCTGGTGGCTTCCAAATGTGTTTGGACTTCAACTCCTAAGAGTCCTAGCCAACAAGGCCAATCATTGTATTGACTAGGAATTCTAGACATTGAAGTCCAATGCATCAGGACTTCAGATTCAGGAAGGTTACCTTAGAATCTCCAAACCAGAACCAAATTCAGATGTGGATAATGGAAGGTAAAGAGCTTTCTCTCTGTGTGGGCCAACAGCATGTTTGCAACAATGCATATTTAAAAAAAGAAAGTTGTATCACTGGCTAGATGCCCTTCCCTACTACGCTTCTGTTCTCTCACATGTAGGCAGTGCTGATACGACTTGAAAGCCAGCCAAGTTTCAAGTTGGATTTACCAGTCCCTTCACATTAATTAGAGCAACTGTTTTGCTGCCACTTTGAAATTCATGAGGATGCACAGTTTATGAACTAGTAAATTAAGCTTCGAAGAATGCAGGTTCCTCTGTGTTATTCTGGCTCCTTGATCTTTATTTGTTTTGAATCATAATTAGAATGGGATACTTATGAATAGGCTGTTGGTGACAGAATCACTCAACTTGCAGTAGGGCAGTTGTAAATCCATCTCGACTCTTGAGATGATGCCCCATGACTCACAGAACCAATGGCCTGAAGAATTATTGTGGCTGTAATTAGCAATGAATTCTTGCATTTCACTGTACCTGAGGACAAAAGTTTGATGATGAATGAGGGAAACAAAACAGAGCACCAGTCAGCTCTCCATGGATACACTGATGCCACATAGATAATTATGTGTGGGCCCAGGTCCATTCTTATCAGTGAAAAAGCCTGTGTAGCATATTGGACAGTCCTTGAAGATCACTATGTGACTTCTGGACCATCTAACCTGGTTTAAGCTAGAGACTTTTTGAAGGTGAAGTATAATTCCAGCCAGCCTATTATGCTACTCTGAGCTTGTGATAAATACAGCTGTAATAATGCATATGTAGAACTAACAAGGTTTTGGTACAACTCATCAGCATATTAGACTGTGAATGCCTTTAAAGAATCTCTTGGTTTAAGATTAAGATGACCAGACATCCCCATTTTGCTGGGACAGTCCTGTTTTAAGAAAGGCATTCTAAGTGGCACATAACCTCCTAAACCAGGAAAATGTCTTAGTTTTCAGGAGGACATCCCAGGCTGCCAGTATCAGCATCAGTATGACCAACAGGAGACTTATTCAAGCAGCAATAAGCTCACTTTGCCTGAGCAGCTGTGCAGGAAACAACTTTGGTGTTCACAGTTCATTGTGCTGGCGCAAGTACTTGACTTTTTAAAGTAGAATGGTCAACAGTAGAATGGAATGACATAGTCATAGAAATGTCATCAGGTAATCAGGCTTTCTCAATAGTACCTTTTTATTCTTCCATTTATCAAATTCAACAATACTTCCTGGTGGAATGGGAGATGGGGAACAAAGAGAAGATCTACTCCATTTTCCATTTTCTGACCCATAATTAAAGAGGTATATTGCTTGTTAGTCATCCATTAATATGGTTTGACTTGGTAATCATTTTACACGCAACATAAAAATCCAACAGGGAATAAGAAGTATTTGGAAATATTGAAAGCTGCTTTATTACTGTGAAGACCTTCCAAACATTAACTTCCCATGCTTTTTTTTTTAATTGCCCAGGATTCTTGAGAAATTGAGTTATGGATTAACATGAATAAGCATGTAGCTTTATACAAATTAATGTGTCCCTGATTTTACTTTGGAAATGAGATCACCCTATGAGTAAGGCTTATGTATTGTCGAAGGCTTTCACGGCCGGAGTTCGATGGTTGTTGTGGGTCTTCCGGGCTGTGTGGCCGTGTTCTGCAAGTTGTGGTTCCTAACATTTCGCCAGCATCTGTGGCCAGCATCTTCAGAGGGCAGGAGCACAGACAGAAGCGCTCTTTCTGTGCTCAGGTAGAGTGGCAATATTTGTTTTCTATTTATAGAGCTAAGTTATAGGAGATTAGGTGGGGTTTTTTGTTGTGTTGAAATGTTAATGAGTGGCTGCTGAGCGTGATTAGCATGTTCATTGTTAGAAGTATTCCCATGTCCTGGTAGTTGAGCTGAGTTCGTTGACCTTTTGCAGGCTGTGTTTTTCAGGACTGGTAGCCAGGTTTTGCTAATTTTTAGACTTATCTTGTTAACTGTATACGTTATTGGTTATAGAAGGGAACTGAAGTTTAAAACAAAATTCCTTTTCATTGGCAAGAGTTATAAATTCTTTGGATTGGCCTGAAACCTACAAAAGTACTAGCATCTACCCTTGCCTGATCAGATGAGAGTCTTTTGATATTGATTGCCCTGGAGACTCCAGCTATTGTCAAAATCCTCTAGATCAGGGATAGATAACTCTTTTTCTGCTAAGGGATGCATTTCCTCAAAAATAATTTGAGTAGTTCTTTCTCTCTCTAATTATCTCGTTTTTTCCTGTCCCCCCCCCCCCCCCTTTCATGAATCTCCCAAGCAACAGGACAGAGAACTCTTCATAGAGATCTGAGTTGATATTTTGCAGGAAGTTTTTTGAAATTACACTGCTGATTGCAGGTTATCCATTGCTGCAATAAGCTTTAGGTTTGGATGTGGCTTCCCAAGGCCCAGGCCTCACTAAAGATGATGATTTGCACATCACTGTTTAGATGCAAATGAACACTTGTCCAAAAGAGTGAGACAGTGTCCCAGTCTACTTGATGAAGCACTGAGCATATGAGGTACACCATGTGGCATGTTACATCATGTGACTGGGGCTGCTAGCACTAAGGATGCTATTATGATGTCCAGGGAAGATCAACATTTGGTTCTAATCTTAACATTTTCAAAGTTAATTCTGGGTATAATCTATTTATTAAATATATAATAGAGTCCTGTCCTTCACTCTCTAAATGTTCTAACTTTCTTTGGAAATAAGGAGTAGCTGTGTTTGTCAAGCTTTTTGTTTTTCACTTTTTGGCAATGATCATAATGGCAGATATAGACTTGAAAAGAAATTGGACTACTCACATGGTTCTTACATTTGTCCATACCTCAAGGTTCAATATGCATGTCTTTCCCACTAGTGGCATCTTGTAGCCACAGTTACATCAGAATAACAGCTCATACATCATGATGTCATCATGCAAAAGGTACAAGATAGTACTGTATGTCTGATGCAAATATGTAAATCAAATCATGATTTCATAATGCATATGTTGTTATTTGGTGCCCTTTGCTTCCCTTGTGGAAGCCTGAGGTGACAATGAGGATTAATAATATGTCTAATGAAGTCACACAGGCAGAATGAAGTGAAGTCACTTCCTTATTCGGTTTTTTTGTCTGTGTGTGGAGGGGGGAAAGCCACCAAGATTTTCTCTTTATGTTGAACTGATACTTCTCTCCTCAACATAGTCTATTATCCCTCTCTTTTTAGGTTTCTGATAATGATTATGCCTCCCTCTTTGGCAAAGCAGTTATGGAAGAGAAGGTGGACAGACTGACATAGTCACAGTTGGTGGGGCATTATTAGCGAGGGTATGAAACTGAGAAGATAAAATCATATAATAATTACTTGCCACATCCAAAAATCATATAATAATTACTTCCACATCAAAAAGAAAAAGAAAAACAGGTGTGTGGAAATAATCCCAAAGGAGATTGGGCAAGAAGCAAAAGAAGCAAAAGACCACCTATGGGTTTACATTCTGCAAAAGAAATGAGGTTGTCCGCGTTATTGTTAGACAGGTAGTTAAAAAAGATGAGATCGTGTTTCCCCAACACCAACACAACAACTCATTAATCTTTTATGTGGCAAGAAACCCATCCCCACCCTCGTCTGCAGCTTGAAAACATGGAGTGCTAACTTAGCACCAATAACTGTGCTATGTGTGAAACTGAGGGATAGACCCAAATGCTATGAACTCTCTCTTCCTCCTTGTGACCTTTCAGTGATGAAGAGAACGTTTTCCTCCCTGTTCTCTGAAATCAAAACACATTGTGCAGCTGGGAGAAACAGTTATTTTGGGAGTTCCAAATGACTTTGAAAGAGGAGTTGATGGGAGGCAGGGAATGGCCATCAAAACGTGTGTAATGAAATGAGATTACAGAAAAATACAAAGGGTAGAGATTATGGGGCATATTTCCCACTAAGGAACTATAGAAGAAGCACAGCTAAGTATTCATGGTAGGTTATTTCCTTCCTCTGCCCCCCCCTCCACCTTCCAAAAAAGGCAAAATAAGGCTAATCTTATCAGATGGTAGAAGAGCATCTTTCCTTCTCCATCAACAGCTTAATTATCATTCAAGGTGCTGATGACAGCAAGCTTTATGACTTCAGCATAAACGGAGCTTTTGAGCAAACAGCTCCCCAAGCAGTCATCAATGTGCGAAGAGCCAGAAAAGGTGAGCTGGGGAGATGAATGCTGTTTCCCCAAGATAGACAAGGTCTCTAGCAATTTTATGGATTAGATTGCTGCTGCATCTGGTGCACTTAACAAAAGACATTGGGGGCCATGTGAGGGAAATACAGTCATAAAAACAAGCAATCTTTCAGGTGGCTGAGCCCCTGTGGGGGTAAGCCAACATACATGACTCTTCTAGGAGCTTCCCTGAAACCTGTAATGTGGAGGGCTTTTAAATTGCCATGAGTTTTACCTTCCTGCTGGGCTTATGCTGCAGCACAATCAAGCAGAAAACACTGAGGAAGAACACAGAAGGCAGGAACTGGGAGAAGAGTAGATGAGGCATGGATATGTCAGGTATTCTCATATGTCTGTCCTGTGTGAGTGACTAGGTTTGATAGCAGCAGGAGACTAAAAAGATTTAAGGGTGTGTTGCCAAAGGTCTGGGCTTCCCTTGGAACCTCTTTCAGTTTCCCTTTCTGAACTCAGTCTTTGTCCCTCAAGTCTTTGGGAGTAGGACAGGAAATAGAGAGTAAGGGACCAGTCCAAAGCACCCAAGTCTGTACTACGTGTGTTTGTGTGTGTGTACACATACCGTTGAACATAAAAATAAGCACTTGTTCTTATAATGAAATTTTGCATGAGCTTTCTTCCCCTTCCACTTTGAGTCTGAAATTATGATCTGGTTTCCCCAGCCAGGCACAGAAAACTTTCAGGGACAATAACAAGCCCCATTTTTGTTGCTGATGTCAGAGGTGCTACAGACTTACTCCTTCCTGATTATCAATCCATTTATGATTCTTCCTTGCCCAGATGAAACAGAAAAGAATATCTCCTCTAGGTTTGTAGATTGCACAGAATACAGAATTAGGTGTATGTATAGGATATTTTAGGGGCGTGGAGGCTCAGCGGGTAAGACGCCAGGCTTGTCGATCGGAAGATCACAAGTTCGGAGGTTCGAATCCCTAGCCCCGCTAGGAGTGAGCTCCCGCACTAGCTCCAGCTCTTGCCAACCTAGCAATTCGAAAGCATGCAAATGCAAGTAGATAAATAGGTACCACTTTGGTGGGAAGGTAACAGCGTTCTGTGCTTGTCATGCTGCCCATATGACCGCGGAACCATCTTCAGACAACGCTGGCTCTTCGGCTAACAAACAGAGATGAGCACCGGCCTCTAGAGTCGGACATGACTGCACAAATGTGCGGGAGGAACCTTTACCTTTTATAGGATATTTATTTATTTATACATACATACAATTTATATGATTTATATGGCCACCTATCTCACAGCAGTGACTCTCAATTATGTACAAAGTTAAAACCAACAATTGGAACAACAATCCAAATAATAAATGTCTGAGGATGCAAAACAAACAAATTCCAACATACAATAAAAACAACATTATCCGGCAAGTTCTCTTAACCTCTCAGCCCAAATGCTGGGGGGAACAGCCAGGTCTTTAAAGGCTAATAGAGTCAGGGTCACTAAGATCTTCAAAGGGATGCTGTTCCACAGGGCAGGCACTCCAACAGAGAAGGAATGTCTCCTTGGTCCAACAAGATAACACTGTTTAATGGAAGGGACCTGGAGCATGAACTGGTAGGGCAGGCAGAAACAATACCGGACAGATGGTCCTGGAAATGGCCTGGCTGTATGCCACGTAGAGCTTTACAGATGGTAACCAACACTTTGTATCACACATTGAAGCCCACTGGGAGTCCATGCAGCTTTATACAATAGATGCCTGGAATGTCCTCACAGTGGCCCTGTAAGTGTTCCCCATACTCTTCTTGCACAAGAAGGATTTGATCACCTTAAACAGGCCACCCAGCTGGCTCTCTGCAGATACAATGATGGTGGAAAAATAACTGTGTTTTGTCATCCTTACCATCACAGGGTAGTGCCTAAGAAAGGCTCTTGCCTGTGCTTGGTCAGGTTTGCTCTTTGTTTTCCTCCAGTGATGCTCTAGGCATCTATTATGCCACTTCATCTCCTGGAGTTTCTCTATAAACCAAGAGGCTCTCTGGGTTCCACATGCAGACAGAATCCATGCAGGTGAGCTCTGATCCAAATAGCTATGGTTTGGAAGTGCCCTTAGGCAATCTGTCCTAGTCATCTGGCACTTCATTCTGAAACTTTAAGCACTGTGCTTTAAATCTTAATGTTTTCTCCCTTCTTTTTCTCAGAAGGAAACCTATCTGGCCATCACTGTGCCACTAGTGGAAGAAGACAGCTTCAGCTCAGGATAGATAAGGATAAGGTAAAAGATTACTTAATTTAAATAATTCAAGTCTCTAGGGCCAGATGAATTATATCCCAGGGCACTGAAGGACCTAACAGAGGTGTCTGCAGAACTGTTAACTGTAATCTTTAAAAATTCCTGTAGAATAGTGAGGTTCCAGAATGCTGGAGGAAGCAAATTTTGCCCATATCTTCAAAAAAGGAAGAATAAGACCCCAGGAAATTATAGACCTGTCATAGTGACATCTATAATGGGCATAACCCTTGAGAAGACTGTCAAACACCATATCCATGTGCACTTGAATAAGAATGCAATGATTGACAACAGCCAGCATAAATTTGTCACAAAGAAGTCTTCAACAGAGTTACTAGCTTAAGAGAATTGGGGAATATCATGGATGTAGACTTCAGCAAAGCGTTTCATAACATCATTAATGATATCCTCATTAATAAACTGGCAAAATATGGGCTGGATGATGCAGTTGTTAGATAGATTCATATTTGGTTGAATTACTGCACCCAGAGAGTACTCATAAATGGTTGTACATCAGATTAGCAAGTTGTGTTGAGTAACAGAGGGCTCTGTTCTGGTCTAGTGTTGTTCAACATTTCTATCAATGTCCTAAATGAAAGAATTGAGGGGTTGATTATCAAATTTATGGATGATACAAAAAAAGGAAGTGTGGCTAGCCAATGGTGGTTTATTCAACAAACTATGGTTTAGGGTACTGTATGAACCAGATTGAACAGTTCACATTGACATGAACTTTTCCTTCAGAAAAATAAAGGGAAGCAGCAAGAAGGACTGACAGGTAGTAAAAAATGACAGTCCTCAACATATCCCAAGCTGTCATCCTCCTGATATGTTGGAGCTCCAACTCTCCGATTTTCATGCTGGCTCAGAATTCTGGGATCTGTAGCCCCATCCTATCTAGAAGGCAAAAAGTAGAATTCCTTCTTTGTTGGGCCCTTTAATTCCTGTTTCCAATATTTCCTCCCATTTCTGAGATTTAGCATCTTTTTTCCCCTTTTAAATTATAATCTCATCTTTCATTGTAGCATACCAAGCAAACTCTTTTGGTCAGTCCCAGACTGTTTGTTTGAAAGTATCTAGGATTATCTTTTAAAAAAAAGCAAAAGTAAAATCCTGCCATCTTCTCTCCAGGCACAAAGACCTTGCCCTGGTTCCCTGTAATGGCTTGGCCACTTCCAGGCATACAAAAACGAGCTGTAATCACTCACTTTCCGCTGTTCCTCTCAGCCCAACTGATGGCCAATTTATCCTCAGTAGCATATTTACAAGCCCTTCAGCTGCATTGAAATTCCACACCAGGGTTGATGCTACATCACCTCACAGTGCTATAGAATTTAATTGAACCAGAACAAGGAAGCTCTGATGAATGGAGCTTGCTGGCGAGCAATGGAAGGCACACAGGGGCAGAATTTCAATTGCTGACTTCAAGGATTGTCAGAGCACAGAGAAGCAGTGAGGAGAGAAGACAGGAACTTGGGGAGCTACATGTCAACACTGCCCTTATTTATTCTCAATGTTTGAGAGGAGAGCCACAAACATGTCTAATGAGAAGTATATATTTACTCATCCCATCTGGACTTGAGCACTACAACCCCTTCTATAGCTCCATCAGATTTATATGAACAGTCATGTTCATCTATAGGTTAAGAAGAAGGAAGGAAAGGAGGAAAGAAAGAAATGAAACATGGGACATGCTATGACTGTATCACTTCAGCATGCAGACATAAAATGAGAAGATAGCCATTTATTGCATGTATTTATAAAATTATTTTCTAGATTTACATCCCACCTTCCTTTCAAAAGCTCAAGGCGCTATACACAGCATTTTAATATAGGGTTGAATCAGAGCCTCCCAGTTTGCAAGAATCCTTGATCCATATGAAAAAGGCAGTGCGGAGAGTGAACGAATTTTGCAAAGGATTTGGATAGCAGGTGAGTCACCTTAGCTTGACTGTTGGAAATGAGTCTAATTTTATTCTTTCCTACCCAGAAAGAAAGGAAATGGGTAAAGGGCTTGAGAATTCATTCTGTCTGCGGGCAGAACAACTTTGAAAATTGAACAGGAACAAATCTGTTGAGGAGGAGATGCCAGCGAAAGGAAGATTGACTTTAAAAATGGGTCAAATCCATCTGGGGTCTCTGGAGAAAAATATTCTGGGGGAAAAAAAGACCAATGCATCTGTACAAGGGAGGCAGTTGGGCAGCTGTTTGGGAAGCTCTTGACTGCTCCTCTTAAGCCCCTCTCCCTCCGCCTTCTGGGTCACATTACCCAGAGTGGAGAAAATGCAGCCAGCCCTGTTCTTTCCAATGTGCGCATGCACAAACACACGGGAGAGCAAAATCACACATACATTGAGACGGAATTACTTTGTTACACACAAGAACATATAGATGCCTCCCATGGCTGCTGCCAGTAAAGCAATTAGAAAATGTTCCAGGAGCCATGCCCTAAACCAGTGTTTCTCAACCTCGGCAGCTTGAAAATGTGTGGACTTCAACTCCCAGAATCCCCCAGCCAGCTATGCTGGCTGGGGAATTCTAGGAGTTGAAGTCCACACATCTTCAAGCTGCCGAGGTTGAGAAACACTGCCCTAAACACTTCCACCACCTTGTTTTCCTTAGCAAAAGGAAAAGGCTCCCCCTCACTCCATATTAAAAGGACAACCTGACTGCAAAACATCATGCAGTCACATGCTCATTTTTCAAGGAAGCTTTATACTCGCATTTTGAAATGGTACTGTTGCAGGAAAATTCTTAATTTCTAGATCAGCTTTTACATTCCCAAGGTTGTTTGGCTATCAAGTGCAAACAAGTCCAAATAGGCACCTCATGTAGCATAATCCTTCGCATGTTAATTTAAAAAAAAAAAAAACAAGCCTAACATCAGTGCAACATACCCAAGTATATTGGATTACTCTCCTGCCTCCTTTTGCTGAATAGATCAAAAAAGCCATGTATGATAAATCTATCAATTCATAAAAACCCATATTTATTAGTTATGGGTGAGATGGTGATTTAGGCAAACCCAGATCTGCCTAAATCAACAGTTAGAAACTTTTGGTGGCCCATATGTGATCTAAAATGGTGGCCTGTGCAAGCTAGATTGTAGGTAGGTAGGTAGAGATAGATGATTAGATGATTGATAGATGAGAGAGAGAGAGAGAGAGAGAGAGAGAGAGAGAGAGAGAGAGAGAGAGAAAGAGAGAGAGAGAGAGACCGACCTGAATCACAAGATTTAGGTGATCTCACCATAAGGTCTTATATGATCACATGAAATTGCCAAAAATTCCAGCTCTTGTGAGATCACCCCAAACTCCTATGATTTCACTCTCATATGATTTCAGAATCCTTGAACAAGATAGTCTGAGATTCTGCCTTTTCTTCCCTTACCCTATGCCAATGGGCATTATGTTGTTCTCCCTGGCCTAGATCATGGCACAAATATGTTTCATTTTTTATTACATTATATACATATACTTCCATTTAAAAATAAAGCAGGAAAAGCATAATTCTTTAAACTGTTTCCACATGCTGGTGGAAGTGGATATGTTTCATTAATTTGGACTGTTATGTATTTTTTGTTTTTTATTTGTTCAGTCACTTCTGACTCTTCATGACTTCATGGACCAACCCACGCTAGAGCTTCCTCTGCTTTGGTTTCTAATTCCTCTGCCTTTTCTAAACCCAGCTTGTACATCTGGCAATTCTCGCTCCATGAATTGCTGGAGTCTACCTTGCAAGATCTTGAGCATTAGCTTACTGGCATATGAAATAAGTGCTACTGTTCGATAGTTTGAACATTCTGTGCTCCTGCCCTCTGAAGATGCTGGCCACAGATGCTGGCGAAATGTTAGGAACCACAACTTCCAGAACACGGCCACACAGCCCGGAAGACCCACAACAGTTTGAACATTCTTTAGTCTGTAGCTTGAATCATGTCAACTGGATTTCTATTTTCTCAGTGGAAACGTTTCGCTCCTTATCCAAGGAGCTTCTTCAGTCTGAGCAAAGTTGGTAAGGGAATCCTAAATATGTTTCTAGGTAGCTGTGTGACCTTACACCTGGGGCTAGGTCATGGTTATATTGAGATGTTATTTTAAGTCCTTTTATCATCTAAAGGAGGATCGTTAAGATCACCATGCTGCTGTTGAGCTTGTGAAATGGTCTTAATCTTCCTAGGCACAGAAGACATTAATGTCCTCAAAAATGTTCACACTTTAGACAGAGAAGATAGGTAGTTTGAGAGAGGGGTCAAGGAATCCATTTATGCCAACTTGGAAAATCCTTCCTTGAATAGAGGTGGGGGCCTCAGTCATAATCTTTCCCCCATCTTCCTCCCTGCTTTGTCTTCTGTGCCTAGGAAGATTAAGACCATTTCACAAGCTCAACAGCAGCATGGTGATCTTAACGATCCTCCTTTAGATGATAAAAGGACTTAAAATAACAACTCAATATAACCATGACCTAGCCCCAGGTGTAAGGTCACACAGCTACCTAGAAACATATTTAGGATTCCCTTACTAACTTTGCTCAGACTGAAGAAGCTTCTTGGATAAGGAGCGAAACGTTTCCACTGAGAAAATAGAAATCCAGTTGACATGATTCAAGCTACAGACAATTCCACCTGGATGACTGAGAACCTTCATAGAAACATTCTTTAGTGTTTTCCTTTTTTGGTATGGGAATATAAGTTGATTTTTTTCCAATCTGATGGCCATTCTTGTGTTTTCCAAATTTGCTGGCATATGGCACGCATTACCTTGACAGCATCATCTTCCAAGATTTTAACAGTTCAGCTGGGATACCGTTGTCTCCTGCTGCCTTATTATTAGCAATGCTTCTTAAGGCCCATTCAACCTCACTCTTCAGGATGTCTGGCTCTAACTCACTGACCACACTGTCAAAGCTATCCCCGATATTATTATCCTTCCTGTACAGATCTTCCATATATTCTTGCCACCTTTTCTTGACCTCTTCTGCTTCTGTTAGGTCCTTGCCATCTTTGTTTTTGATCATACCCATTTTTGCCTGGAATTTACCTCTGATGTTTCTAATTTTCTGGAAGAGGTCTCTTGTCCTTCCTATTCTATCATCTTCTTCCAATTCCGCACATTGCTTGTTTAAAAATGATTCCTTATCTCTTCTGGCTAACCTCTGGAATTTTGCATTTAATTGGGCATATCTCCCCCTATCACTGTTGCCTTTTGCTTTCCTTCTTTCTTGGGCTTCTTCCAGTGTCTCAGCAGACAGTCATCTTGCCTTCTTGGTTTTCTTTTTGTTTGGGACATTTTTTGTATTTTGTTTTTTGTTACTACTCCTCACCATCTCTGGTCCTTGTTTCATGCTTCTTTCTTTCTATTTATTTAGCCAACTTCTTTAGCATGAATATTCATATCCATTACATGAATACAGGAAGGCAAACCCTCAGAGCTCCATGGAGATTAGAGATGACTTCCCCACCCGTTTGATCATGTTACAAGATATCCCCCAGTGACCCCCAGCTTCATTATTAATGAGGAGAAAGATCTCCTCATCTCCTATCATAAGCCTTACTCAAGGCTCCAGTTATACCATGGATTCCAAAGCTTGGTGCCATATCTCTGTTTTATGCTATTCCAGTGAGCAGTACTGAAATGAATCAAATAATGCTGTTGAATTGAGCTTTCAGTATAATGACTGGATCTCAGTGAAAAGGTCGCACTGTGAAGCTGAATGGAGATAAAGCACAAGCAATTCAAGCAGAAATATCTTCATGTCTAGAATTATGGGGATAAGATGTAGAGGGAAGAGAAGGAGGCAGCACTGGGGGAAATACAGAAGGTGGTGATGTATGTCAAAATTCAACAATATCCCATTGCTTTAATGAGGAGTGAGTGGTGCATCCTAGATTCTGACTTTATAGTGGATGCCAGCTATGCAGTAACAGCCAAAACACTAAAAAAAACACAGTTCATATAACACAAAATGTTCAAAGCTCTGTCTCTTCTGCTTTCAATTTGCCTCTTGGGAACAATTCAAGATGCTGGATTATGAACAGTAATGTCCCTTTTAATGGCTCAGGCCCAGCTTACCTAGAAATTTCTTCTCCATCTGTCCAGTCATGTTACAGACTCCAAGACTGCCCAGAAAGATTTCACAAGGCTGCAACTATTAATAGGGTTGAGCAACAATCCTAATTCAAAGGGGAAAAGGAGGTTTGAAGCACATATGGGCCCACGTGTAGCATTTTGGCAACTCCTTAAATCGAACACATTTTCCTAGGTTCATGCATAAAGCTACAGAGTGAGGCTGCACAAGTCCAGGAAAAAATACAGGTTCTTTAAGGAGTTGCTGACTGGTGCTACTTGAGTTCCCTGGATGCTCTGCATCACCTTTTTTCCTCTTTCAATCCAATTCACTGCATAGTCTCCTAATTTTTAGTGGGCTTATTGTGCGATGTGTATATGCTGCTGCTTGTGTGCAAAGCTATGAAAAACTTCAAAGCAGAACTTTGATTAGATAAGGCTTCAATCAAATCTCCCAGAATAAATCAGATTTGGGGAAAGAAGCAGGGGCCTGCTTCAAAGGAGCAGTTGAAATCCGGAGACTATGAAAAACATTGTAATCTTCTGAAGCCCCTTGCAGATTCAATGGTTATGCTGCTTTGGGGTTATTATAGACAATATACATGTTGGAACTTCCACATTCTGAGAATGCTGAGGGTGAGGTTGAGTGATGAGATGAGTTCTCCGATACTGACAAGAAAAGGAAGCTAATCCATTCAACGCTCTTTAAACTCTATATATCCAAACTTTTTGAATAGGCAAGGCTAACATTGCTTTGGACTTGGTTCACTTTCTCAGGTCTCAGCTTCTCTAATGTGGCGAGCCACAAAAAGTAGCAGTCTCATGGTAATGGAATTTTACACATCTGTCCTGGCCCTGACAACACAGCTTCAATTCAACCTATCTGTCATTCTATTCTGATATGGGCACAAGGCTGATACATCTAGTATCTTGAGGGTCAAACTTTCTTTTTAATTCTGCATGATGGGGGGTTAAGACTCATGACAATGAATGAATGGATGCCTGGCTAACAGGCATTAAGAAGCTGACCTCCATGTTTACTCCTTTTAAGTTTACACAGTAACAATGTTCTGTGAATCTCAAAACCTGAATAGAATCAAATTGGTTGGCTCCTAAATCAATCATTTTAGTTTAGTTTCAGTTTCTTCTATTTGTTTTTTTTTTCTTTTTTCTACTTTTCGGTGTACTTTAGCAAATAAAATAATACATTTTTAAAAACTTGAATTGAATCATGCCCTTTTCAAATCTCACATCTCTGTTTTGAATCAAATCAATGCTGAGTTCCTCAAGGTGGAGAGAGGCATAGAATTGGAAAAAGCCATTTAGGGCATTGACTCCAACCATGCTGCTTATTGCAGAAATCCAAATTAAAGCAGCCTAACAGGTGTCTAGCCTCCTTCTGGTAAAGAAATCAAATGAAGGGGAGCCCACCATCTCTCTGGGTAATTGGTTCCACTGTAGAACTGCTTGTACTATTAGGAAGTTTTTCCTAACATGCAAATGGAATATGCCTTCCTGTTAACTTGGTTCCATGTCTTGGTAGAGATTAGACCATGGCCATGACCTTTTCCATGTATAGACCTTTGGCTCTTTGAAGATCATCACCCCCTTCCCTGCAATCTCTTCTTCACAAGGCTAAGCGTTTCCAGTCTTTCAATCTCTATTCGAAGGATGTCATTTCTAATCCCCAATCATCCTTATTGCCCATCTCTGAAGCTGTTCCTTTTAAAATTTAAAGAACTTGCACATTATTAGCAGTGGGTTTTGATCAAGGCATAATAGAGTGGAACTACTATTTTCAGTTATTTGAATCAGGAGGAGTCTGGTAGCAGCTTTTCAGACTAACACATTTTATTAAAATGCATAAGCTTTTTTGAATTACAGCTCACTCCATCAGATTCTTTCAGTGATTTGGAAACTATGCCTCCATTGATATGTATATAGTTATTTGGTGGGGGGAGAGAGAAAAATAAAAGAGAGACGCCATTTCTCCACCAGCAACTTATGGCATCTTCTAGCATTACCCAGCTATTGTTGAGGCAATATAAAACCTATCCTCATTACTATTATATCAGGAACATGATAGCGGGATGACTCTAAAAGACACTACCATTAGTGGGAAATCCTGCTGAGAGACAAAGAGAGAGATTGTGTGTGAGAGAGAGATTTCTAAGCTAGTTTCTTGTATTTCTACAACCAGATATGTATATTTTAAAACTGCATCATCTTATTGCTTCACTATTAATTACAAAAAGTGCACTTCCTTGCTTTCCCCCCCTCAAACAATCAAAGTAGCAATTAACTCTGGAAAAAAAGGCCTGTTGGGAGAGCAGAAACTAATTAAGCCCTGACCTGAGCTTGAATGTCCCAGAAATCACAGCCCACCAGCTACTAAGGGATTAAGACACAAGACATTTGCTCTGCTCTGCTGGGACAAAGATGAGGCTTTAGAGGGGGGGTCCGCAACATGACTTCTGCCCTCAGGCACCTTCTAAGTCAGTGCTTCCCAGACCTGGGTAAATTGCCCAAAATTGGGTAAAAGTGGTTTTTCTTTGGGTAACGACACACGGACCCATTAAATTGACTTAAAGTATTTTACCTACATTGGGTAAAAAGGACTTTCTGATAAGCGGCTAATGAAGGAAAAGGTTTGAAAAGCACTGCTCTAAGTGACACGACTACACGACTGAACAACAAACAAAAAAAGTGATACTCATAGCCATAAACAACTATAATTTGTCAAGAAATGGTCAAATTCTCCAAGATTCTTGTGATATATGAAATCTCATGAGAATATCAACATCTTGTGAGAGTTCAGAATTCATGTACAAGATCTTAGGAGATTTCCAGGTGAAATCATAGAAATCTTATGAGGTTAAGGCAATGAGGGCATTCTACTAGAAGAGGTTTCAGTCCGTTATTTTTGAGTCTCCTGGTCTGCTTAATATGACAATCTCTGGGGCAGTACACAGTTATAACCACCCAGAGTCCCTCCTTGTGGGGGGGGGGGAGATGGGCAGTGTTAGAAATTTGAACAATAAATAAATAAAATAAGTAAATAAATTTCCTTCCTCCAGAAATCTTCCATTGCTCCTTGCTTGTTCTTTGTATTACTTATAATCTTTTCATCGTTTGTCTTTTCCAGGTTTAAAAGACCTGAAAAGGTGGTTGTGTAGTCCTGCATTTCTGAATTTTGGAAAAAATGTGTTTGCTCACACATCACCTCAATCATACCAAGGCACTAGGTGAAGAGATAATGTGATTTGTTTTAACAAGTCTCTATGTATCTCCTCATAGCTCTGACCTGCACTGGCAAAAGTTGAAGATGCATTTGCACAAGAATTGCACATGCACAGAACTTCTTCTGATGATTGCAAGTGCTGGAGGATGCAATGAAGCAAACAAAGGGAAGTCACATGGCCACTTCGGTTTGGTCTTCATAGTGAGGAAACTACATTGATTGTGAAGCAGCCTTGAGAGGATGATTTAATCAAGGCTCTGTCAAAACAAATCACCTTCTCCAGGATCTACACAATCCTTGTATTTTGCTTGGTGTTCTGGCCGAATCTTTGTATTCCGTATGATTAGAAACAATATGCAAAAGCTGTGGTATTTACAATACAAGCACTACCATGATCAAAGCAATTGCCCTATTTAGAATATATTTGAATAATTCAGAATTTAATGTTTTGAGAAACTCTGAGATGTAAGGCACATATATTTGTTCCTCATAGGAATCATTTAGGTTTCCTTGATTTTCTTAGAGATGCCACCTGTCACTTGGAAAACATTTCTACTTGAATTCCATATCATAATGAGAGTGAGACACAATGGCCATCTTTCATCTGAAGTCCAACCCAAGTGTATCTTTTGAGAAAATGTGGCACATAACTAGCTACCATTTCTGTTTCCAAAGTTTGAGCAAAATTGAGTATTCTTTTCACCCTTACAGATGATTCTTACACAAAAGAAAATGTTCATTCTGGCACGTGAGTTTCCTACTGCTGGAAAGCACTAAAGCCATAACAAGGACAGGTTATTTAAATTTCAAGAGCAGAACATATTAAATGGGGCTCTTCTTCTCAACTAATCATTAATAAATGGCAGTCAACATGGTTATCTGTTGACAACTTTTAACATGGAAGAATTGTAACATGATGGGAAATTCCCTTGAGCACCAAAAACTACATAAGACAACCAAAGGAAGAAAAAGGCTATAATTTAATTCTGGAAAAAAATAGCTTTCACAGTGAAACAAACCAAAAAAAATCCCGCAAGGATTAATTATACAATAAAGGAATAAAATAGATTTTGAAGGTGCTTACTTTCTCTTGACATAAGACACATCCACCCAACAGAGTATAAGAATATTTCTTGTTCCAGGAGGAACAAATAAATGCCCCCTTCCCAATCCTTGTTAAAGTTTTGTATAGTTTAAATTGATCTCAAAGTGAGATCTTGAGACATCACTTCTTGGATAAAATTGCTCAAATTCACACTGATGGAGACATAGAAGGTGAATGTGAAAGCATCTTGTGATGTCACCTTTAATTGTTTTGGCTTATTTATTCTGATAAGAGATTATGGTGACCTATAGTATGAACATGTGGGCTAGATTCATGCCCCACTTGGTTCCTTTGGGAAGTGTAGGAAGGTAGGGACGGTATCTAGGAGGCAGTCAACACCTCACTGAAAGAGGGGTAGTGTCCCCTACCTTGAAGGAGGAGGTGGTATAGTCCTTCCTGAAGAGGCCCTCCTGAATCTGACCAATCTTGGTCTTGATAACTATCACTAGTTTCCAACCTTTCCTTTGTAGGGAAGATCATTGAGAGAAGGGTGGGGTTCCAACTACTGCCCACCCTAAAGGAAGAAGATTACGTGGACCCTTTGCAGTAAGATTCAGAATGGGCATTGGATGGAAAGCACATTGGTTACCCTGGTGCATTACCTAGATTGGGTCCTGGATGGGGGAAGTGTACCCCTCTTGGTCATCTTAGACTGTTCAATGGCCTTCAATACCATTATCCTTCTGGAACACTTGTGAAGTTGTTAGGTGAGTGTACTATTTTACAATGGTTCTGCTCTTTCCTTAATAGGTGTATGAGTTTGTGATAGTAGGGGAAAAGCCACTGAGGTAATTGCCAAGCTGAGGGTGTGATGGAAATCCTGACCTGGAATATGAAGGCTGTTTAAACCCCTTACCCAGTTCAAGAATCCACCATTACAGCTTCATAAACAGCCTCTAATATCCCCAGTTCCCAAGGCAGTCTGTTCCATTGTCAAACAACTCTTGCTTATCATCATTTCCAAGATGGCGGCGCCTTGTTTGGCTGCGGCTGCAGTGGCTCTCAATAGGATTGATGTGGAACAGAGAGGTAGTTTAGTGGTGAGGCAGCAAAGTAGTGCAGTTAGATTGATATACGACCGGCAACATATATTGGAATTGCAGATGACCAGCGGGCGTCCTGCTGTTTTGGAGAGGCTACGTGGCCTTGGGTTGCTACGACGACAAGGCCTGGAGATTTACAGGGCGGCAGGGCCTCTTACCAGTACTGGCTGTTTATGGAAGAGAAGAGGAAGGAGGCAGTGGATGAAATGGAGGCGGTGTGACAGAAAGCGAAAGCGGGGGAACGGGGAGGACTAAAGGCAAACCTGAAGGCTAACCCACATAGAGTGCCAGTTCCATCCATTTTGTTTACAAATGTACGTTCTTTGGAGAATAAAATGGATTACTTTAAGCTGGATTTTGCAACAAGGCATGAGGTGAGAGACTGCTGTGTTATAGTGCTGACGGAGACGTGGTTAAAGGCATCTGTTCCTGAGGAGGCTGTTGGAATGGAGGGACTGACAATGTTTCGACTGGATAGGAGTCTCGCTCTTAGTGGCAAAACTCGAGGTGGTGGTGTATGCATCTATATTAATAGCAGATGGTGTAATAACTCAAAGGTGGTTTCAACTTACTGTTCACTGGATGGAGAGTTGTTAACTATTAGATGTAGACTTTTTTATTTGCCCAGGGAGTTCACTGTTATGATTATTACAGCTGTGTATATACCCCCTCTGCAAATACTAAAGAGACTTTGAAAGTTCTTTATCATACCATCAGAGACTTGCAAACTACTCACCCGGAGGGTGTGTTTATTGTAGTTGGAGACTTTAATCAGGCTAATTTGAAAACCATCCTCCCTCATTTCCATCAATATGTGGATTTTGCGACTAGGGGTAAGAACACATTGGATTTAGCCTATTCTAACATCAAGAATGCATTTAAGGCCTACCACCGACCCAATCTCGGTTTCTCAGACCATCTTACTGTAATGCTAATTCCAGCATATAGGCCTTTGTTAACTAGAGAAAAACCAACTGTGAAGCAGGTGAGAGTTTGGCCTGAGGGAGCAGTGGAAGCACTGCAAGGCTGTTTTGAGTGTACAGATTGGAACATATTTAGAGAAGCTGCAATGACTTACCAACATACGAATGTGGAGGAATATGCTTCAACTGTAACTGCATATATCCAAAAATGTATGGATGATGTTAGTGTTATTAAGAACATCATCTTACGGGCGAATCAGAAAGCTTGGATGACTCGTGAAGTATATGTGAAGCTGAAAGAAAGAAACGCTGCTTTTAAATCGGGTGATATGGAGGCTCTTAGAACAGCCAGAGCTGATCTGAACCGGGCGATGAGAATAGCAAAGCGGGTCTATAGCCGGAAAGTTCAGGAATTTTTTCATGATTCCACAAATACCAGGCGCATGTGGCAGGGTATTCAAACTATTACAGATTATAAGGCTACTCCAACATCATGTGAGAAGAATATAGATTTTCTGAATGAACTCAATAGGTTTTTTGGTAGGTTTGAAGCATCTAATAATACTCCTGTGAGGAAGGTTGAATCCCACCCCGATGAGCAGGCACCTACCCTTGATATAATTGATGTCAGGAGGACCCTGAGGAAAATTAATATTCGGAAAGCAGCGGGCCCAGATAATATCCCAGGGCGGGTACTGAGGGACTGTGCTGAACATCTGGCCAGTGTCTTTACAGACATATTTAATATTTCCTTGCACCAGACTGTAGTCCCGGTGAGCTTTAAGGCTATTATACCTGTGCCTAAAAAATCTACGATCACGTGTCTCAATGACTATCGCCCGATAGCTCTCACTCCCATTGTGATGAAATGTTTTGAGAGACTGATGAAAGATTATATTGTTTCCAGACTCCCCCCTTCGTTTGATCCACTTCAGTTTGCTTATCGGCGGAATTGCTCCGTAGAGGATGCTATCTATTCTGTTCTTCATTCGAGTCTGATACATCTTGAGGAGAAGAACAGTTATGTGCGATTGCTGTTTATAGATTTCAGCTCAGTGTTCAATACGATTGTTCCCCAGCATTTGGTGGACAAAATGGGTTCTCTAGGTTTTAGTACTCCCTTGTGTAATTGGCTACTTGACTTCCTTACTGAGAGGTCTCAGTCGGTGCGAGTTGGATATAATACTTCTAGCTCTATCTCCCTAAGCTAGCTCTATCTCCCTAAGCATCGGCTCCCCACAGGGCTGTGTCTTGAGCCCATTGTTGTTCACCCTGATGACACATGACTGTTGCGCCAAGTATACCACCAATTCCATTGTGAAATATGCGGATGATACAACTGTAGTGGGTCTTATCAGGGGTGAGGATGAGTGGGCTTATAGGGAGGAGGTAAAGGGTTTGGTGGAGTGGTGCAATAAAAACAGCTTGGTTTTAAATGTGGAAAAAACTTTTTTTTTTTAAATTTTAAATAAATTTTATTAAACATCATTAACATAGACATACATCAACGTTAATACAATACAACATGCAACACTACAATACATACAACAATATTATACATTATACAATGTATTGTATAATTTCTAAGTATATACATTAATATATTAGATACCTTTAAATATATTACAGCTCTGCCCTCTACCCTTTCTTCTTGTTATCTCTTCTTTACACCTTCTTCATAATCTGTATTCTTTTCTTTCTTCCATACCTCTAACCTCTTCAGTCAAACCAAAACATTCTAATTAACTTTCTTCTCAACCTTTAACCCTTTACCTCCTACTCCTCTCAACGTACTTGTACCTTCTAAGATCTCATCTTTCCCTTCTTTCCTTTCTCTTCTTTCTTTAATCCCCTAATTCTCTATTTATTTATTTCTTATAATTTAGCTATTACCAAACAATATAAAACAGAAACAACAAAACAACAAAATAAAATGGACTTCCTACTTTCTCATCAAAAATTTCTACAATAGGTTCTATATGTTATATAATTTACTATTTATACAATTCTATATCTTCTTTACATTGAGTTTACTATTTGTATTTTTTGAGTTTTTTCTATGTATCTATAAAATGGGTCCCAACATAAGTTAAATTCTTCTTGGTTCTTGTCATTTAATAAATCTGTTAATTTTGCCATCTGAACTAAGTCCATTGTTTTTAATAACCATTCCTCAATTGTAGGTATACATTCCTCTTTCCAGTGTCTAGCAAATATAATTCTAGCCGCGGTTATTAAATAAAATAGTAATTTTCCATATTTCTTGTGTATCTCAGGTTTTAAAAATCCTAATAAATACATGTCTGGTTCAATAATTAAATCTTGTTCCAATATTTCACTTATTGTTTGATGTATTTTTAACCAATATTTTTTTGTTTTTTTACAAGACCACCAGAGATGGAAAAAAGTGCCCACTTCTTTTTTACATTTCCAACATCTGTTAGATAATCTATTATTCATTTTTGACAGAGTGTTTGGCGTTAGATACCACCTATACATCATTTTGTAGAAATTTTCTTTCATATTATAATTCAATGTGAATTTTAGATCTTTTAGCCACATATCTTCCCAGGTTTCAAATTGGATCTTGTGACCTAAATTTTTTCCCAGTTAGACATACATTTCTTTTTTTGTATATTTTTCGAATTATTTGATATTAATATTTTATACATTTTTGAAATTAAGTGGTTTTTATCTTTCCATAGGACGATATCCCAATTGTTTGCACTTTCTTTAAATTTAAAATTTTTATTATCCACTCTGAATTGTTCTTTAATTTGAGCATATGAAAACCAAGGAGATTATTATAGACTTCAGGAAGAACCGGTGCAGTCACACTCCACTTTTTATCAATAACATAGCTGTGGAGTCACTCAGTAGCATTAGATTCCTGGGGGTGCAGTTAACAAATAGTCTGTCCTGGTCCCTTAATACCACATTTTTGGTAAAGCGAGCACAGCAACGTTTGCACTTTTTGCGTCGGATGAAGAAAGTACATCTCCCATCTTCCATTCTCCTTACTTTCTACAGAGGCACTATAGAGAGTGTACTTACAAGCTGTATTTCCATCTGGTTTGGAGGCTGGAGGGCCTCAGATAGAAAGTCTGTGCAGAGAGTGGTAAGGGCAGCAGAAAAGATAATTGGGATATCTCTGCCCCTCATCCAAGATTTAGCTCATGCACGCTGTTTGTCCAGAGCTCGAAAGATCATCAGTGATGCCTCCCATCCTCATCATGGTTTGTTTTCTCTGTTACCCTCTGGGAAGAGGTTCCGCTGTATCCGATGTAGAACAGCCAGATTGGGAAACAGCTTTGTCCCCCAGGCTATTGGATTCTTGAATGCCAAATAGGTTCTTTTAGGTGAAATATGTTGGATATGTAAAGAATGTATATTTTATAGTAATTATGGACTTTTATTAGTATTTTAATGTTTGACTGAAATTGTGAGCTAAAGAATGTATATTTTTTAAGAATGTATATTTTATAAGAATGGGTATTTTATAGTAATTATGGTTTTTTATTATTATCATTAGTATTTTATTGCTTGAGTGAATTTGTGAGCCAACTGCAACGAAATTTCATTCTATTGTGCACTTGTATAGTGTATAGTGGGATGACAATAAAGTTATTATTCTATTCTATTATTCTATTCTATTATCATTAGGACAGTTTTCCCGATCTCCAATCAAAATCTACTTTCTTGTAATTTAAACCTATTGTTTCTTATCCTGCCTTCCTGAACAACTCTGAACAACTCTGCCCCAACTTCTATAGAACAGCACTTCAAATCCTTGATGACAGCTATCAAAACTGCATGCAGACTTCTCTTCTCCAGGCTAAACATACCCAACACCTTCAGTCATTCCTCATATTTATTTTCTTCTAAGCCTCTTATTGCTTTGGTTACTCTCCTCTGGATATTTCAGTTTGTTGTTTCTAAAATGCAGTTCCCAGAATGGGATGCAATATTATAGATGCAAGTTTGACTGAAGAGGAATAATAAGACTTTGAAAATGTATAAAATTGTATTTGCCTGCCCCTCCCTTCCTTGATTTCTCTCTTTCCATTTGCATCACATTTTGAGCAAATTCAGTTGGTAACCCACCGAGACACCCAGATTCTTTCTGCATATACTGCTGCCCACTATGTGTCCCCCGCCCCAACATTTATGATTTTGCATTCATCCTTATAGAAATACATCATGCCGCCCATTGTTCCAGCTTCTGCCCGGCTGCCTATCTTTGGGTCAATTACAAATTTCACAGGTATATATTTTATTTATTTATTTCTCAAATTTATATGGCTGCCCATCATAAAAAAGGTGATTCTGGGCAGCATTCAACAAAAGCAACCATTAAAATTGAACATAAAAACCAATTAAAACAATTAATCAACTCAAGTAAAACCAAGACTGTGAGAGGGTTAATTATGATGTCATACATGGTGGAATCAATGTGTGGGCTCTCTGCTGTCAGGGAATCCCCAGGCCTGATGAAAAAAAATGCGTTTTGAGGGCTTTCCAAAAGGCCATGAGGACTGGGGCTATTCTCACCTCGGGGGATGATGTTCCAGAGGGTGGGCGCAACAGCAGAAAAGGCTCATCTCCTGGGTCCCGTCAGGGTTGGTGGACAGGACCCGCAACATGCCTCTACTGCTGGACCTGATGGGACAGGTAGAAGAAGTCGGGGAGAGGCGGTCCCTCAGATATTCTGGCCCCATGCCATGTAGGGCTTTAAAAACCAAACCAGCTCCTTGAATTGTACTCAGAAGCAAACCAGCAACCAATGCAGCTCATAGAGCAGAGGTGTAACACATGTCCTTCTAGGAACACTCATATCTGCCCATGCTGCTGCATTCTGCACCAGCTGAAGCTTCCAGGTACTCATCAACGGCAGCCCCATGTAAAACGTGTTACAGTAGTCCATTTGGGAGATGACCAGGGCATGAGTAACTGAGAGTAAAGCTTGTCCACTTCCTCAGGCCCAACAGGTTAAACCGTTCCCAGATAACAGGACAAAACTGTGTTCCAGGCATCTTCACAGGGCCTCCACAAGGCTGGAGTCAAAGAGGGTACAATTCTATCTGAGTTTGAAATTTAATGGCAACATTATTCAGTTCAAACCACTTCAAGAGTCAATTTAAAAAAAAGATTCATCCATCAGCTATAATGGGGAAGGATCAAAAAGTTTGCAACTGGTTCATTTTTTGGCAGAATATCAGATGAACATAGCAGGGATGGTAGACACTTTGGATGGCATGAAGCCTGTCAAGCTTCACCTGGATATATTGAAGAGTTTCACAGCAATACATTTTTGAAATGTTACCCCTGTACCTCCTTTAAGGCAGAGATATCAGGGATGAAGAAAGAAGAGCACAGCAGACTCCAAATTGTCTAGGATGGAGAAGAAATTGTACTGAATCAATGCAGAAAGTGACTTATTCCAATTTCAAAAGAAAACTTTGAAAAGTTTTAAAAAGAAAACTCTGAGTTTCCATTTGCTTGTCTGGTGTGCAAAGCTTGGCATGACTTTGAAGAATGGCACGTCCTTTGGAACAGGATGCTTTGCTGCCTCATCACTTGGATTTTTTTGGAAATGGGAACAGGAGGGTTCACACAACTTGTTGGCAAGCATGATTTCTCCTGCTAAGAACCTCCACATGTGTGAGGTCCTACCTGGATAGGACCTACTGGCAAATCTTGATCTCTTCTGGACAGAAAAAAGGAGTCTGATAGCACCTTTACCAACTAACAAATTATATTAAGAGGCATAAGCTTTTGTGAGCTGCAGCTCACTTCATCAGATGCCCAGAATAGTTAGACTGATGTAGGATTTAAATTGAGATGAGGTGGGGGGAAGTTGGGGGGAAAGGGAGGGGAAGATTGATTGATTATGTAGGTGCAGATTACATGAAACAGACTAGAAGTACCTTATCAATAAGAATTTTAATGTGTTAAAACCCATACTGTTTGTTTAGACCTTCTAACATTGCCTTGAACCTTTTGATGTATGTAACTTCAGCAATTTCTTGCTTGATGGTGCTGTTAAAATCCTACTTTTCCAAAATAGTAATCTTGGGGTTTACCAGGTCCAGGGAGGTTAAAATGCTCTGATATTATTGTGTTCTATTTTGAGTCCTGATGTCAAACTTGTGCCCATATTGGAGGAAGAGCATGTGAAAGCACCACTCATCTTGTGTGTATACTTGCTGGGACCTGTGATAATGCTGTTGGTATAGATGTGGGGTCAAAGTAGATATCTGGGTTTGTTGCAGGGACTGGTTCACATGTTGGCATCATTGTCCGGTTGTTTCTTGCTGCTTGTGAGAATTTGCTTCAGGTTGGATGGTTGTCTGTAAGCAAGCATGGGGCTGCTACTCAGTGCCTGAGAAAGTGTTGTGTCATAGTCCAATGTGGACTGTAGCTAATTAATTAATTAATTAATTAATTAATTTTTCAAATTTTACCACCGCCCATCTCCCCCAAGAAGAGGGACTCTGGGTGGTTTACAGTAACAAACACATTAAAACAATAAACATAAATAACATCTAAAACATAAATGCAAAATTGTTGTTTATTCATTCAGTCACTTCCGACTCTTCGTGACTTCATGGACCAACCCACGCCAGAGATTCCTGTCGGCCGTCACCATCCAAAGCTCCCCCACGGTTGAGTCTGTCACCTCCAGAATATCATCCATCCATCTTGCCCTTGGTTGGCCCCTCTTCCTTTTGCCTCCCACTTTCCCTAGCATCAGCATCTTCTCCAGGGTATCCTGTCTTCTCATTATGTGGCCAAAGTACTTCAGTTTTGCCTTTAATATCATTCCCTCAAGTGAGCAGTCTGGCTTTATTTCCTGGAGTATGGACTGGTTTGATCTTCTTGCAGTCCAAGGCACTCTCAGAATTTTCTTCCAACACCACAGTTCAAAAGCACCTATCTTCCTTTGCTCAACCTTCCTTATGGTCCAGCTCTCGCAGCCATAGGTTACTACGGGGAATAACACTGCTTTGACTATGCAGATCTTTGTTGTCAGTGTGATGTCTCTGCTCTTAACTATTTTATCAAGATTTGTCATTGCTCTCCTCCCAAGAAGTAGACATCTTCTGATTTCTTGGCAGCAGTCAGCGACAGCAGTAATCTTTGCGCCTAGAAATACAAAGTTTGTCACTGCCTCCACTTTTTCTCCCACTATTTGCCAGTTATCAATCAAGCTCGTTGCCATAATCTTGGTTTTTTGAGGTTTAACTGCAACCCAGCTTTTGCACTTTCTTCTTTCACCTTCATCATAAGGCTCCTCAGCTCCTCCTTGCTTTCAGCCATCAAAGTGGCATCATCTACATATCTGAGATTGTTAATGTTACTTCCAACGATTTTAACTCGAGCCTTGGATTCATCAAGTCCAGCATGTCGCATGATGTGTTCTGCGTACAGGTTGAATAGGTAGGGTGAGAGTATACAACCCTGCCGTACTCCTTTCCCAATTTAAACCAGTCCGTTGTTCCGTGCTCTGTTCTTACCGTTGCTTCTTGGTCATACAGATTCCTCAGGAGGCAGAAAAGATGACTTGGTATCCCCATACTACCAAGAACTTGCCACAATTTGTTATGATCCACACAGTCAAAGACTTTAGAATAGTCAATTAAACAAAAATAGATGCTTCTGTGAAACTCCCTGGCTTTCTCCATTATCCAGCGGATATTGGCAATTTGGTCTCTAGTTCCTCTGCCTTTTGTAAACCCAGCTTGTACATCTGGCAATTCTCGCTCCATGACTTGCTGGAGTCTACCTTGCAAGAGCTTGAGCATTACCTTACTGGCATGTGAAATAAGTGCCACTGTTCGATAGTTTGAAGATTCTTTAGTATTTCCCTTCTTTGGTATGGGGATATAAGTTTATTTTTTCCAATCTGATGCCCATTCTTGTGTTCTCCAAATTTGCTGGCATATGGCATGCATCACCTTGAGAGCATCATCTTGCAAGATTTTAAACAGTTCAGCTGGGATACCGTCGTCTCCTGCTGCCTTGTTATTAGCAATGCTTCTTAAGGCTCATTGAACCTCACTCTTCAGGATTTCTGGCTCTAACTCACTGACCACACCATCAAAGCTATCCCCGATATTATTATCCTTCCTGTGCAGATAATACACAATTACCTTCCTGTACAGATAATACAAAATTACCAAATATAAATATAAATATAAAGTAAAAATAAATATAAAATCCAAGTGGCCATAAAAGATCTAATTCAGTGAGGAGAGCTCTAAGGCGCCAGCCACCCCCAAGAATAACTACTCCCCTTCCCACCCTAGGCGAGATGGCAGAGCCAAGTCTTCCGGAAGGTCAGGAGCAATGGGGCTTGCCTCACCTCTGGGGGCAGAGTGTTCCAGAGGGCGGCCCGCTTCCTGGACCCCACCAAGTGAAATTCTCTTACAGACAGGGTCCGTAACATGCCCTCTGTGCATGATCGGGTGGCATGAGTTGATGTCATGGGGATGAGACGGTCCCTCAGGTAACCTGGACCCATGCCATGTAGGGCTTTAAAGGTAATAACCAACACCTTGAATTGGACCCAGAAGCAAACTGGCACCCAATGCAGCTCGCGTACCAATGGTGTCACATGTTCTTGGGGCACAAAGAATTGCCCGCACAGCCACATTCTGGACCAGCTGAAGCTTCTAGATACTCTTCAAGGGTAGCCCCATTAATGATGTCTGAGTGATTTGTGCTATGAGCTGTAGGTGACAACCAGTTGTGTTCTGTTGTTCTGTTTCTGTGGAATTCAGTTCCTCCCTGGGAATTAATCTGGCTCTATTGATTTGTTTATTGATCTCATTGGGTGGGTAATACATTCTCCTGAGTGCCTGGTTTAATTCCACCAGTTAAACATCTCTCTCAAGTGGGTCAGAACAAATGGGGTTATTGCATGGAGCCTGGCTATAGATGATATATTTGGTGGTCTGGTCTGAGTGGAAGCTGGAAGCATATAGGTATGCATGGCAAACTGTAAGTTTCCTGTATTACATGGTGTCTATGTGTACATTGTGCAGTTTTAGAGTGACTTCAAGGAAGTGGACTTGTTCTGTGGATAGGTCTAGGCTGAAGTTGATGGTAGGGTGACAGTTGTTGAAATCACTGTGCTACTTGATGAGAGATTCATTTCCATGTGTCCAGATTCTGAAAATGTCATCAGCAAAGCTCAAGAAAAGGGGATGAGACTTAAGGAAGTGTTTATCTAGGTCAGCCATGAAGATGTTAGCATACTGAAGAGCCATGGATGTGACCATGGCTGTGCCACTGATTTGCAGTACATGCCATTGCCAAATGTGAAGTAATTATGGGTGAGTACCTAATGTGAAGAGAGGACTCACTGGAAAAGACCCTGATGCTGGGAAAGACTGAAGGCAAAAGGAGAAGGGGACGGCAGAGGATGAGATGGTTAGATAGCATCACCGATGTAATGAACATAAATTTGAGTAAACTCCGGGAGACAGTGGAGGACAGGAAGACCTAGCGTGCTATGGTCCATGGGGTCACGAAGAGTCGGACATGACTTAACGACTGAACAACAAAAATTCTTATATTTGATGTCTTTAACCTTGATGATCTTTTCAAAGTTTGTCATTATAGGTAGTCCTCTCTTAACAACCATTCATTTAGTGATGGTTCAAATCTCCCCGTCTCGGGGCTGGCGGTGGAATTCCCTAAGCTTATGGTTCTGGGGGATTTCAATCTGCTATCCCTGGGATGTGCCTCTGAGGGGGCTCAGGAGTTCATGACTACCATGGCAGCCATGGGCCTGTTCCAGATTATCCGAGACCGAACTCGAGACAGTGGACTCACCCCGGACTTAGTCTTCTTGTCGGAGAAGTGGCCATGTACTCTGTGGGGAGAGTTACATCTTTCCCCTTTGTCATGGTCAGATCACGCTCTGGTGGCCTTGAGATTCTCTTATGCCGCCCCACTCTGCAGGTAGGCAGGACCCAGTCGATTGGTCCACCCCCGGTGACTAATGGACCCAATAGGGTTTCAGAGGGAGCTGGGGGTTATACCTTAGGATCTACTGCATGCTCCAGCGGAGGTCCTGGCTGCAGCCTGGAATAGGGAGGTGGCCGGGGCCTTGGACAGGATCGCGCCTATGCGGCCTCTCTTGCCAAATCTGACCTGATATTCCCCGTGGTTCACGGAGGAGTTGAGGGTCTTGAAGAGGGTTAAGAGTCACCTAGAGCACCGCTGGAGAAAGACAAAGACTGAATCTGACCGAACACAAGCTAGAGTCGCTGTTAAGACCTACCTTGTGGCGGTAAGAGAGGCGAAATGTCAATATTTTTCCGCTCTTATTGTGTCCGCAGAATGCCGCCCGACGGCCCTGTTTAAGATAACACGATCTCTTTTAGGTAAGGTGGAGTCTGAGACCCACCTGCAGGGCCGTGCGGAGGAGTTTTCTGAGCATCTGCAGGATAAAATCACTCAGATTCTTTCTAAGTTGGACTCTAAGCGTGTAGCACATTCTGGGGAGATGCCGAGGGAACAGTCTTACCCTGTTATCTGGGAACAGTTCGATCCTGTTGGACCTAATGAAGTGGACAGGATCCTCCGGATTGTAAGGGCCACCACATGTCATCTAGACCCATGCCCTTCTTGGCTGGTACAAGCAGCCCGGGAGGTGACATGTGGTTGGGTCCAGGTGATGGTTAATTCATCCTTGGGGGAGGGGGTGTTTCCAGCTGCTTTTAAGGAGGCTCTGGTGCACCCCCTCCTCAAGAAACCATCATTGGACCCTACTGTATTGGACAATTTTCGTTCTGTCTCCCACCTCCCCTTTTTAGGGAAGGTGGTTGAGAAAGTGGTGGCATTGGAACTCCAGAAGATCCTGGATGATACGAATTATCTGGACCCCTTCCAGTCAGGTTTCAGGCCAGGATATGGGGTGGAAACTGCATTGGTCACACTTACAGATGATCTCTGGCGGGAGCGGGATGGAGGGAGTGCATCCATCCTGGCTCTCCTTGACCTCTCAGCGGCATTCGATACCATCGACCATGGTATCCTTTTGGGACGGCTCAGGGAGTTGGGGGTGGGGGGCGTAGTTTTATGCTGGTTCACCTCCTTCCTCCAGGGCCGGTCCCAATTGGTGGTAATAGGAGATGAGAGGTCTGACCCTCGCCCCCTCTCCTGTGGGGTGCCGCAGGGTTCGGTTCTCTCCCCTCTCCTATTTAATATCTACATGAAACCGCTGGGTGAGATCATCTGCCACCATGGGATGAGATACCATCAATATGCAGATGATACTCAATTATATATCTCCATCCCTGGTGAGGTAAGTGATGCAGTGGCTACCCTTTCTCAGTGCCTGGAGGCTGTGGGGGTCTGGATGGGGAACAACATGCTTCGACTGAGCCCTGGTAAGATGGAGTGGCTGTGGATTGATGGCTCCTGTGGATCCAGGAAGTTATCATCTTTAGTTCTGGATGGGGTTGCACTACCCCATTCAGACCAAGTGCGGAATCTGGGGGTTCTTCTGGACTTTCGGCTTCTGCTCGAAGAGCAGGTGGCAGCCATGGCCAGAAGGGCTTTTGCACAACTTCACTTTGTGCGCCAGTTATGCCCTTTCCTGGATCAGGATGCCCTCCGTACAGTCACTCATGTCCTGGTCATCTCCCATATAGACTATTGCAATGCGCTCTACATGGGGCTACCCTTGAAGAGTATCCGGAAGCTTCAACTGGTCCAGAATGCAGCTGCTCGCACAGTTACTGGTGCCCCAAGATCAGCACATGTGACACCTCTGCTGCGACAGCTGCACTGGGTACCTGTGTGCTTCTGGGTCCAATTCAAAGTGTTGGTTATCACCTTTAAAGCCCTACATGGCATGGGACCAGGGTACCTGAGGGACCATCTCATCCCCATAACATCAAACCGTCCCACTCGGTCATTTAGAGAGGGCATGCTACGGACCCCGTTGGTAAGGGAATTTCACCTGACGGGGTCTAGAAAGCGGGCCTTCTCTATGGTGGCACCCACACTTTGGAATATCCTACCCCTGGAGGTGAGGCAGGCCCCATCGCTCCCGGCCTTCAGAAAGAACTTAAAGACCTGGTTCTGCCGCCTTGCTTGGGATGGGGGGGGAACAGTTTCTCTTGGGGATGGCTGGTGCCATAGAGCCCTTTTAAATACAAACAGCATCTTGGATTTTATATTTATTTTAATTATTATTGTATGGTATTATATGTTGTTTTAATTGTTGGATTTTAATTGCTGATTTTTGGAAACCGCCCAGAGTCCCTCTGTGGGGAGATGGAGCGGTGAATACAAATCGAATTATACATATACATATACATATACATATACATATACATATACATATACATATACATATAGAATATAGAATATAGAATATAGAATATAGAATATAGAATATAGAATATAGAATATAGAATATAGAATATATATATTCATCCATATACATGTATGGATATAAAGCAGAGGCATCCACTGAAGTGTGTCAGAAAGGTCAAGATGGTGGCCATAATGCATGATTGAAACTCCCCTCTTCCCTACATGCAGCGTACACATGTGCCATGCATAAAATAGGGTTGTGCAGTTGAAGCTGCCATCTTGTCTCCTCTGACACTTCCCCTCCCCATACCTCTGAGTATCTGAATAACTCACAGCAGCCTTGGCCAATGTGGCCATTGGTGACAAAAATTGGGAGTTGTAGTTCAGCCATGTCTGGTTAGCCACAACCCTTTCTTTCCACCAAGCAAAAACCAGAACAGTAGGCACGGTGTTAGAATTTTTGAGGAGAAACCAGTTCAAAAATTTTGCAGACTGGAGGCTTGCTAGAATTATTTTACTTATGTTTTGTATTTCTATTCTTTCCAATAATTGAAGTTCTCTGGCTGGATTACAAAGTTTTTTATTTATCTGATCATTTTAGAAAATGTCCCCATCATCCACAAGACTCTAGGCAATGTACAGCATATTAAAAAATAGAACAAATAAGAAATAGTAATTAACAACAAAAAAACTTCCTCCCTCCCTCCCTCCCTCCCTTCCTTCCTTCCTTTTTCTTTCTTTCCCACATTTGGGAAGAAAATAGCAGAATCATGAAATAAGATCCCAATATCAATACAGAATCACAATCTGCCTGCCCTGGGTCCTACTGAAAGTGTCACGTTTTAAGGGCTTCCGTAAATGACAACAGAGTCAGGGCCATGTGGACTTCTTAAAACATTGTTGTTATTGTTCAGTCATTTAGTCGTGTCCGACTCTTCGTGACCTCATGGACCATAGCACGCCAGGCCTTCCTGTCCTCCACTGTCTCCCGGAGTTTACTCAAATTCATGTTCGTTACATCGGTGATGCTATCTAACCATCTCATCCTTTGCCGTCCCCTTCTCCTTTTGCCTTCAGTCTTTCCCAGCATCAGGGTCCTTTCCAGTGAGTCCTCTCTTCGCATTAGGTGGCCAAAGTATTTGAGCTTCAGCTTCAGTATCTGTCCTTCCAATGAGCAGTCCGGGTTGATTTCCTTTAGGATTGACTGATTTGACCTTCTTGCAGTCCAAGGGACTCTCAAGAGTCTTCTCCAGCACCACAGTTCGAAAGCATCAATTCTTCGGTGCTCAGCCTTTGTGATTCATCCAGCCTGGCATTTCTCATGATGTACTCTGCATATAAGTTAAACAAGCAGGGTGATAATATACAGCCTTGTCATACTTCTTTCCCAATTTTGAACCAATCGGTTGTTCCATGTCCGGTTCTAACTGTTGCTTCTTGACCCGCATACAGGTTTCTCAGGAGACAGGTAAGGTGGTCTGGTACTCCCATCTCTTTAAGACTTTGCCACAGTTTGTTGTGATCCACACAATCAAAGCCTTTAGCGTAATCAATGAAGCAGAAGTAGATGTTTTTCTGGAACTCTCTTGCTTTTTCCATGATCCAGCGAATGTTGGCAATCTGACCTCTAGTTCCTCTGCCTCTTAGAAACCCAGCTTGCACTTTTGGTAGTTCTTGGTTCACATACTGCTGAAGCCTAGCTTGTAGGATTTTGTTTGTTACCAAGAAGTTAAGTTGTTTGTTTGTTACCAAGAAGTTAAGTTGTATAAAGCTGATCTTTTGTTTCTGCCTGCTGGATCTGTTTATCTCTATCTATTCAAATGTAAGTTGTTTTAAGCTTGCCTCTGTGCCTTTCTGGAGGTGAGAGAGATTGTAAATATGTTCTTTTGTTTTGAATAAATGCAACTATATTTTTTACTGCAAGAGACCAGTTTATTTTATTGATCTCTCTATGCTAGCTTCTAAAACTCTGGACTTAAAAATAAATATAAAACATCAACCTTCCATGCAATCTAGTCCAATCTCCTTCTCAGTTTCAGAGGTAGCCATTCAGGCTCCATTTAATCACTTCCGCTTATGGGGAAGCCACCACTGGTTCACAGATTGTTCCACTGTTTAACAGCTTTTATGATGCCAGCCAATACACCTCTGCTGATTAGAGATTTATAGGTGCTAATTCTCATTAGCTGGCTACTGATATCAGAATCAGAGAGCTTGTTACACCATGCCCCAGCCCCTTCAGCATTCTCCAAATGCAGAAATGAAGAAGCAAAAACGGTATAGCCCCGAAGCAGCAGAAAAAACACTGAATCATCCCAGCACTTCAAAAGTTTACAAAACACTTTGCAGCCAACCAGATTTGATTTGATCTGATCTGATCAAGGAGTTCCTGTTTTGATTTGCAAATCTGCTTCAATTAGGTGATTTGATTGAAGCGTGGTCAGATCACAGCACCCTTTCAAAGTTTAGCACAGTCCTGGGAATAATTCATCCCTGAGATCAATTTGGCAGCCATGATAGAAGCAACATCCCTTTTTAATGCATGTAACATGCAATATATATAAAAAAGGGTGGGGCTTCTATTACATGGTCATATCCACTTTCTTTTTCCATTTTTTATCTCCTTCCACCCTCTCCCCCATTGACACCACTGCACACCTCTTTGTCATGGTAAAATAGAATTTTGGAACACATTTTCTTCTGCATCCATATCATTCAAGCAGCCCATAAACTCATTTTATCAGCAGAGAGGGGAAATTTGTTAGTGTCAAAGTACTGTTGATATTTCAGTTTTCTATTATATATCTCTTTGTTTCATTCTGTCAGGATAGCCACTCACGTGGCAGCCATGGAGAGAGTTTCAGCACTGGGAGGGGGGGCGCATTCCAGAGAGCGCTGGAGACTGTTAGAGTTAGAGACTGTCTTTGCCAGTTTCAAGGACAGGCACCTGCAAGAGGCAAAGAGGAGGGGGTGGGCTACGGAGTGGAAATCGAAGAGGGGGTTGGAACTGTGGGCGAAGGGGAGAATTCAACTTTCAGACTTTTGGCGGGAATATTCATTCAGGTCTTTGAGAATGCTTTGAGTTACATGTATCCTTAATAAAGCTTATTCTGCAATTCTGATGAACTGTATTGAGAAGTGTATATTGGGGATTTGAACTCAGGGTCATGTATCCTTAATAAAGCTTATTCTGCAATTCTGATGAACTGTATTGAGAAGTGTATATTGGGGATTTGAACTCAGGGTCATGTATCCTTAATAAAGCTTATTCTGCAATTCTGATGAACTGTATTGAGAAGTGTATATTGGGGATTTGAACTCAGGGTCATCACACATTCTGCCTGTCTATTGCTTCTATCTTTCTCTCTCTCTCTTGACCCTATCAGCATCTGAATGAAAACACACACACACACACACACACACACACACACACCTCACTTGTAGACTTCATCCATATGGGAATTACTAGGAAATAAACTATGTTTGTGCTTGTTTATACTTGCCATCTGTGCTAAAGGAAAAAAATAGTTGCAATGCCATATTTTTGGGAAAAAATAATGTGAAACCCTTCTAAAAAAAATAATATGTCGTTTATGTCATTTATTTATCAAAAACAAGAGCCTGATTTAATGATGTACCGATAGAAAGGAAAATAGATCTGTAGACTTAATTTGCTGTTTCAGTGTTTCCAGCAAAATCACACAATCCAGTCCAGTGCAGCTGACTTTTTTTTCAAACAAACAGCAAAATAAGATTTTCCTCCCCTTTTAGTAATTATCAAAAACATGTCCAGTTTCTTGCATGCAGCGCAGAGCCAAAGGAATTTTTAATTTTTTTTAATTAAATTTGAAGCAAAGATAAAAACTACAAAAAAGAAGAAAAAACTACAAAAAGGAAAAAAAGGAAAAAGTGGAAAAACCGGAAATGAAAAAAGATTTTTTAAGAAATTACAAGATTTATTTATTTATTTAAATTTATATAACCGCCCATCTCCCCCAATGGGGAACTCTGGGCGGTTTACAATAAAATAGATTAAAACAGGATAAAACATCAATGTACAATATATAAAATTAATAAATAATTATAAATCCAGATGGAGATGGAATTAAACGAAGGACAATAAATTAAGGAATTAACCACCCCCATGAGGAACTATCCCTTCCTCCTTCCCATGCCAGGCGGCAGAACCAGGTCTTCAGCTCTTTCCTAAAGGTCGGGAGGGAGGAGATCTGCCTCAACTCTGGGGGCAAGATGTTCCACAGTGTGGGCGCTACCACAGAGAAGGCCCGCCTCCTAGACCCCATATGATGACATTCTTTAATTGATGGGGTTCGTAGCAGGCCCTCTCTGAATGACCTGGTGGGGCGGGTCGATAAAATGGGGATAAGACGGTCCTTCAGGTATTCTGGCCCCATGCCATGTAGGGCTTTAAAGGTAATAACCAACACCTTGAATTGTACCCGGAAGCAGACCGGCACCCAATGCAGCTCGCGGAGCAGAGGTGTTATGTGTGCGGATTTTGGTGCACCCAAAATTGCTCACGTGGCCGCATTCTGCACTAGCTGAAGCTTCCGGATAGTCTTCAAGGGTAGCCCCATGTAGAGCGCATTGCAATAATCTACATGGGAGATGATGAGAGCATGAGTGACTGTTCAGAGGGCGTCGCGATCCAGGGATGGGCGCAACTGGCGCACCAACCAAAGTTGTGCGAAAGCCCTCCTAGCCACGACTGCCACCTGCTCTTCGAGCAGGAGTCGTGAGTCTAGAAGGACCCCCAAGTTGTGCACCGGTTCCGAATGGGGCAGTGCTACCCCATCAAGAACCAAAGATGATAATTTCCCAGAAGACGCTAGGCCATCAATCCACAGCCACTCGGTCTTGCTAGGGTTCAATTGTAGCCTGTTGTTCCCCATCCAGGTCCTCACAGCCCCCAGGCACTGGGACAGGGTTGTCACTGCATCACTTACTTCACCAGGGATGGAGATATACAATTGAGTATCATCCGCATACTGATGATACCTCATCCCATGGTGTCGGATGACCTCGCCCAGCGGTTTCATGTAGATGTTAAATAGGAGAGGAGAGAGAACCGAACCCTGCGGCACCCCACACAAGAGGGGCCGAGGGTCAGATCTCTCCTCTCCTATTACCACCGACTGGGATCGGCCTCAGAGGAAGGAGGTGAACCAGCGCAAAACTACGCCGCCCACCCCCAACTCCCTAAGCCGCCCCAACAGGATACCATGGTCGATGGTATCGAATGCCGCTGAGAAATCCAAGAGAGCAAGGATGGATGCACTACCACCATCCCGCTCCCGCCAGAGATCATCCGTAAGCGCGACCAATGCAGTCTCCATCCCATATCCCGGCCTGAAACCTGACTGAAAAGGGTCTAGATAATCCGCTTCATCCAGGGTCCTTTGAAGTTGCAACGCCACCACTTTCTCAACCACCTTTCCCAAAAAGGGGAGGTGGGAGACTGGACGAAATTTGTCCAGGATGGTAGGGTCCAGGGCTGGCTTCTTGAGGAGGGGGTGCACCAGTGCCTCTTTAAAGGCAGTTGGAACCACCCCCTCCGCCAAGGAAGTATTAATCATGGCCTGGACCCATCCACATGTCACCTCCCTGGCTGATTTCACCAGCCAGGAAGGGCAGGGATCTAAATCACATGTGGTGGAATTAACAATTCGAAAGATCCTGTCCACTTCCTCAGGTCCAACAGGATCAAATCGTTCCCAGATAACAGGGCAAGACCATTCTCCCGGCATCTCCCCAGACTGAAAGTTGGAAGATGACTTCCAACTTTCAACAACAAGAATATACAGCAATTTCCATAGTTAAACCCTTACTCTAAATCTAACCAAGATCATATTATTTCTGTAAATCATTCCATAGGCATATTATAAAAATCACTAAAGACAATTGCTCCCTCCTCTTATATATATATATATATATAAAAATAAACAAATGTATAAACTTTTAATACAACTTCCCCCCCTCAAAGGAACCCATTTATTTATGTAATTCCTTCCTAACACTATTCTATATATTTCTGGCCACTATAATAAAAATCAAATTTATTTATTTATTTATTTGTCAAATTTATCACTGCCCATCTCTACAGCAGTTAATGTTTAAAAACATTAAATGCCAAAGGCATTTTTGAGTGTGTTTTTGTTTTAATGCCTGCCTTTAGTTGTCTGTCTTTGAGAGAACTCCATAGAAAGCTGTTGCAGGAGTTCAAATACAACTTCATATGGGAATGGGATTAATTGCGTACAAGTCGTCTAAAAGCATTAAGTACATTAACTGTATGGATTTTGCTAGGCTTGTTTTAAAATGAAGTATGCAATGCTGTATTTGTTTCCTGTAATAATTAAACTGGATGAACACATCCAGCATTCAGTACCCTAAAGGTAGAAAGCAAGATATGAATCATATATATAGCATGAATTATAAATAAGAGAAAGCCAGTTTGGTGCAGTGGTTCTAGTCCCGCCTTAGGCACAAAGCCAGCTGGGTGACCTTGCACCAGTCACTTTCTCTCAGCCCTAGGAAGGAGGCAATGGCAAGCCACTTCTGAAAAACTTTGCCAAGAAAAGTGCAGGGACTTGTCCAGATAGATAGATAGATAGATAGATAGATAGATAGATAGATAGATAGATAGATAGATAGATAGATATAGAAAGAAAAAGATATTCCATCTTTTCTTCTTCATAGCATCAGAATTTAGAGTTAGAAGTTACCTCAGAGGACAGTCCCTGCTCAGTGCAGGATTCACTAAAGCATGACAGTCTCTGAAAACCTCCAGTAAAGGGGAACATGCCAGATCCTGAGGCAGCCTATTCCATTAGTTGACACCTCTCACTGTCAGGACTTTCCTCCTGATATGTAACCTGAATCCACTTCAGCCTCATGGTTCTGCTCCTGCCTTCTGGGACAACAGAAAACAAGTTCATTCCCCACTCTGTATTTCAACCCTTTGGTTATCTGAAAACTGCTATTGTATCACCCCTGAGTCTTCTCTTCTGCAGGCTAAATGTATTCAGTTCTTTTAATCATTCCTCATAGGATTTCATTTACATTCCCCTTGCCTCTCTCCTCTCAATTCATTCCTGTTAGTTGATGTCCTTTTTGGACTGTGGTGCCCAGAACTGGACACAGTATTCCAGATACAGTCTGACCAAGGCAGAGTACAATGGGACAATTACTTCCTGTGGTCTGGACTCTATGCTTCTCTTAATACATTCCAAACAACATTTGCCTTTTTAGCAGTTGCATCACATTGTTGGGTCATGTTCAACTTGCAGTCTTCTAAAACATTCAGATCCTTTTCACATGTACTCCTGCTAAGCCATGTCTTCCCCATCCTTTGCCTGCCTGCCTGCTTGCTTTCTTCTCACTAGGTGCAGCACTTTAGATTTCTAAATGCATTATGTACCCTGTTTTGGACATAGCCCACTTTGAGCTAAAATATATTTGCCTTTACAATTGTTACGAGAATACATATTCAAAAATACATATTGAAATACATATTGAAATATTAATTTGAATCTTTTAAAAAATACAAATTAGTGCAGAAAATAGTTAGAAAAATTATATGAATGAAGATCCATGCTGAAAGTTTCTCTCCGAGACCACATCCCAAGTAGTCAGATTAGAGCACGAAGTGGAATAAATGACGTTGCCGTCGAATATCGCAAACAGAAGCTATGCTGGGCAGGACACGTTGAGCGCATGTCGGATGGCCGTTGGACAACAGCAGTTGCCAAATGGTATCCAAGAGAAGTAAAAAGTCCCCTTGGCCGACCTCCAAAGAGATGGGAAGACCCAATAGTCAAGAACTTTGGCCAGACCTGGAGAAGAAAAGCCAGGATTCGAGACAAATGGAAAGCGAGTTGCGACCAGCAGGATTCTGTCCGGCGACAGTCTGGTCAATTGAGGTGATTGAGGTGATATTAATGAAGAAATTTTTACAAACTGTTCTGGATAAATTTTTAGATTAATTGTAATGAAAAGTTGTAATAAATACCACTATGGAGATACAGAGACCACATGATCTCACTGGGATCCAGTCAGAAACCCCAGAAACAGCCTAATCTGGTACAAGTCATTCTGACACTACTTCTAGCTGAATTAATTTCCAGATCTGGTTTGAGATTTAGAGTCCAGCATGAAAGAAAATATATATATATATATATATATGTATGTATGTATGTATGTATGTATGTTTGTTTGTTTGTTTGTTTGTGAATTTCAATGGCTTCTCTGTATAATCTGGTGTAGTGGCTTTTGGTGTTGTCCAGTATTTCTGTGTTTTCAAATAGCATTTTGTGTCCCATTTGCTTGACAGCATGTTCAGCTACTGAAGATTTTTCCGGTTGCTGTAGTCTGCAGTGCCTTTCATGTTCACAAACACCAGCACAGTTACAATAAAAAAGAAGAAAGTCTAAAAATTAGCAAAACCTGGCTACCAGTCCTGAAAAACACAGCCTGCAAAAGGTCAACGAACTCAGTCCAACCACCAGGACATGGGAATACTTCTCACAATGAACATGCTAATCACACTCATCAGCCACTCGTTAACATTTCAACACAACAAAAAACTCCACCTACTCTGCTATAACTTAGCTCTATAAATAGAAAACAAACAAAACATTGCCACTCTACCTGGGCACAGAGATTTCGCTTCTTTCTGTGCTCCTGCCCTCTGAAGATGCTGTCCACAGATGCTGGCGAAACGTTAGGAACCACAGCTTCCAGAACACGGCCACACAGCCGGAAGACCCACAACAGCCATCGAACTCCGGCCGTGAAAGCCTTCGACAATACAAGATAAATCACTTCAGATTTTTTTCCACCTATAATATAACATACAAGCTGTACAATTTAATTGAAAAATGAACTGAAATCTTTTAGGGCGAAAAAATAAAAATAAAAAAACTAGAATAACGTGGTTGCATAAGTGTGCACACCCTTAAATACTTCGTTGAAGCACCTTCTGATTTTATGACAGCATTCAGTCTTTTGGGGTAGGAGTCTATCAGCACGGCACATCTTGCCTTGGGAATCTTTGCCCATTCTTCCTTGCAGAAGCGCTCCAAATCTGTCAGATTGCGAGGGCATCTCCTGTGCACAGCCCTCTTCAGGTCACCCCACAGATTTTCAATTGGATTCAGGTCCGGGCTCTGGCTGGGCCATTCCAAAACTTTGATCTGGTGAAGCCATTCTTTTGTTCATTTGGAGGTATGTTTTGGGTCGTGGTCGTGTTGAAAGGTGAAATTCCTCTTCATCTTCAGCATTTTAGCAGAGGCCTGAAGGTTTTGTGCCAAAACTGACTGATATTTGGAACTGTTCCTAATTCCCTCCACCTTGACTAAAGCCCCAGTTCCAGCTGAAGAAAAGCAGCCCCAAAGCATAATGCTGCCACCGCCATGCTTCACTGTGGGTATGGTGCACTTTTGGGGATGCGCAGTGTTGTTTTTGCGCCAAACATACTGTTTGGAATTATGGCCAAAAAGTTCAACCTTGGTCTCATTAGACCATAACACATTTTCCCACGTGCTTTTGTCAGACTTGATGTAGGTTTTTGCAAAATGTAGCCGGGCTCGGGTGTTTTTCTTTGAACCTTTTGGCCATAAATTCCCCTTCCCCTTCCCCTTCCCCTTCCCCTTCCCCTTCCCCTTCCCCTTCCCCTTCCTTTTTTTTTTCTTTTTAAATTTTTTGGTACCTTTAAGTCAGTGTTGACTCCTTGTGACTGCCTGGACAAGTCCCTGCAGTTTTCTTGGCAAGGTTTTTCGGAAATGGTTTGCCATTGCCTCCTTCCTAGGGCTGAGAGAGAGTGACTGGCCCAAGGTCACCCAGCTTGGCTTTGTGCCTCAGGCGGGACTAGAACTCACAGATTCCTGGTTTCTAGCCTGGTGCCTTAACTACTACACAAGACTGGCTTTCTTCTCACACCATGCTAAACTACAAATTACCTAATCACAGTTACTGAAGGGAAAGGACAGTTGCCTCTTTATGCAGAATCCAATGTGCTCATCAGAAACTCTCTGCTTGCAGTTTAGTGTTCTCCTTGGAATTATATGTTAAACTTGTGATAGTTGCACAAAATGGCTGCTTTGCATCTTCTTTCTGTATTTGTTTAGCATAATTCTCCCACTTTGTGGTATTATCAATTTCATTGTTTCCCTGTCCTGGGCCCACATCATTACCTATTGCTGTCAGAGTATAAACGAATGATATTGCACATGTTAGTGCTCTCCAAGGTTGTTTTGGCTCCATCTTGGTGATGCACCCTGAAATGAAGCCTAGAGAAGCTTCAGGATGCTAATTTTTTTCTTTAAATGGGGGTTACAGCAACAGCATTTCCAAGCACAGTATATTTCTCCTTCAGTTAGAATTACTGTTATTACCATTAAGTGCATCTTCTGCTGGTTTGCAATTTGCATTGTCAATTGATTTAAAGCATCCCTCCCATCCTACTAAGCTTCACAAATTCTGGATTTGTATTCCAGTCTCCATAGAAACAGACCGCAGTCATTTTCACTTGAAAGTGATCATCAAAACTATGTACTCCAGCACTACCTAAATACCAGGGCCACTCAGCAAATATACAAGCAGACCAGTGACTGCTTGAGAATGAAATTGCTACTTGCAGATCACATGCCTCAAAAGAAGTGGCTCTCCTTCTTGGAAATGAGGATTGGAGTAGTCTGAGCAATCAACAAGATATTTATCTTTGACCTTTTGGCATGGAGATATATCATCTGATTCCTTCATTAAGGCTGTTCTTACATACAGTACTTCCAGCAACCATAAGGCTATAGGCAGGGATAGAGAAACAGCAACCCTCCAGATGATTTGGATGAGAGCTACTGCAGTGCCTTGCCATTGGCCAAGATATAAGTCCAAAACTGGGTGAGGTCATCTGCTGGTTTGGGGTTTGGTATCATCAGTATGCTGATGATCAGTGTGCTGATGATACCCAATTATATCTTTTGACTCTGGGCTGGCCAAGTGAGGTTGTTAAAGTTCTGTCTCAGTTCCTGGACGCTGTGCGGGTTTGGATGGGGAAGAATCAGCTTTCACTCAATCCTACCAATTCTTGGACCACCCATATCTGGGGATATTCCAACTTTGACCTTGAATGGGGTGACATTTCCCCATTCAAGGGTGGTGCACAATTTGAGGGGTCTTCCTTGAGCAGTCAGAATCAAGCGTTCAGTTTCTTTTTTTAATGTTCCAGTTGGAAGCCATTGCCAGGTTTTATCTTTATCTACTTTCCACTCAATCTTTTGTAGAAATTGACCATGTAATACTTTTCCTTGCAAGCATTATGTGCCATTATTATTATTATTATTATTATTATTATTATTATTATTATTATTATTTCTAGAAGCAACAGGCTGCTCCCCCCTGCTAGTTCCCCCCTGCTAGGGCCACAGTAGTTCCTCTGACTCAAGCAAAGGTGCCCATCATCTAAACCTGGGTTGTGTAATTTCTATTGCCTCAAAGGCTCCATTGTGTATCATACCAAGGTTGGCATTCCAAAAAGAGGTGGTAGCAGGGTTCATTTTAAGAACAGGCTTAAGACTTTTAAGTAGTGAAATGGTTGTCTTGAGCATCTGCAAAGCTAATGGCATATATTTTGCCTTTTAGAACATTTTAAAAACTCCAAAAATGCAACCCCTCACCAAACCTTATGTTTTGGACTCACCCACCCACCCTACAGTTTTGTTGTTTATTCGTTCAGTCGCTTCCGACCCTTCGTGACTTCATGGACCAGCCCACGCCACAGCTTCCTGTCGGCCGTCACCATCCCCAGCTCCCCCACGGTCGAGTCCGTCACCTCCAGAATATCATCCATCCATCTTGCCCTTGGTCGGCCCCTCTTCCTTTTGCCTTCCACTTTCCCTAGCATCAGCTTCTTCTCCAGGGTATCCTGTCTTCTCATTATGTGGCCAAAGTACTTCAGTTTTGCCTTTAATATCATTCCCTCAAGTGAGCAGTCTGGCTTTATTTCCTGGAGTATGGACTGGTTTGATCTTCTTGCAGTCCAACGCACTCTCAGAATTTTCCTCCAACACCACATCCTACAGTAACTGTTCAAATATATAGACGTTCTGGTTGTTTTTGGTTATAAGTAGGAAACCCCTGCCTTAAGCAATTCATTGGCATGGCTAGGAATTCTGAACAGCCTCACTGAACACCCTTCAACTGGATATAGTGTGCCATGTCTTGCTGTATTACATTATGAAGCTTATGCCCAGGCTTCAAAGATGAACTGGGAGACAAAATATATCCAGGAATTTTAAGAGAAGTCCAATTAATTTTCTATGCATTACTGTTCTGTTTGGTCAGGAACCTTCATGCTTCATTCAAGGCAGAAAACAACTCTGAGATGGATTTGACTTCTCTATTTCCATAACTGGGTGGTGGTGGGGACTCAGCCATTGCTCCTTTTATCCAAGAATGCTAGGCATAATCAGCTAACTAACACGGTGTGATGAACTGGTACGCAGTTATTAATCCAGAAACTCTCAATTACACACCATAAGGTGAAGTAGAAGAGTACTTTATTAATACAGATGCTCAGTCCAATTCAAAGATAAGTCTGAGGGAAAGCGTGCAAAATGCTAAGATAAAATCCCCCTTCTTCTATAACCCCCTCCCTAATGGCTACATTCTGTTCTACAGTCTCTTACAGCTATATTTTCCCTTTACTTGCTAAATCTATCTAACAGGAAAATTCCATTCTACCTTCTAACTGTTATCTAGTCCCTTTCTAACATTCCTTGGTAATGAGCACTGATAAGCCAGCCACGCTGACCTTGAAGGTGCCCAGGCCTCTCAACAATCTTACTTTTCCCATACCCAAATGCTATTACAGGTCTGCTAATACAAATACTACTACAAACCCCATCTCTTATACACTTATCCCTTTACTGGCAGGATGCTACATCCTGACACTTGGTTTTGTAGTCTCCATTTGGAGACTGGATTTAAGCTCCAGAAAACTATGTGCCACTGTCCAGATAAGGAGATAAGTATTTTTTCAAGGGCCATGGAAGGGACAACACCATGTGGAAGCAAATATCTAATCATCAAGCAACTGCTGACCTTGTTACTCCTGCGAAAAGTTCTTTGGTGCCCATTTAAGTTCTGACAGGCTCCATCAGTTTCACTGAAACTTCCTTTTAATTGAATTATGCAAGTTATCCATGGCTGAGCCATTAAGAGAACAATGAGTAATGTGATTCATTAGCACAACTCAGGTCCTGTGTGTGCTGTTTGTTTACCCCTTGCAATTCTTCAAATTTCTATTACTGTTTCACTGCATTCTATATGGCTTACTTTCAATGATTTACAGTGTGACAGTCAGGTTATTTTTCATGTTCGTGTAGAATTATCCTACTGGGGCTACTAGCATATTCAGCTGCTTTTGTTTAAAACTTATATCACGCACCTACACTTGTATTCAGAAACACAATCATCTAGCTAGTGGTTCAACCCCTCCTTTGAACTGTCAGTTTCTATTTAAGATATGCACAGAGAAGTCCCAGCAATTTCCACTATAGCTTCTTGATCACAGCTCAGTGATGGAGTGCATTATTTTGCTTGCACAAGATCTTCCTGACATCTTTGGATGAAACATGGACTTGGAGAGCAGGCAAACGAATCTACAATTTGGTCTTAGTGAACTGATGCATACAAAACTATTCCAGGCTAGTAGTAATGATCTGATTCAACATAACCCGTTATTATGCAGAGATAAGGAGAAAAATTGGTTATTTTAACTCTGTTATCCTGGTTTAGTCCATTAGCTGATGGAGGGTATGATTGAATTAAGATCATACCATCCAAGTTATCCAGATAATAGCCAAACTGGTAACATGTCCTAGAGAAATAATGAGAGCATGATTTAAAATTATGCACATTTTTCATAATAATGATTGATCAGGAAAAGCAATTGCAATGTTGTTGGCTACAGTCATAATAAATGGTAACTTAGAAAGTAATCAAGGCAAAATCAATGGCAAAAGATATATTAATTCAAATTGGGCAAAATACATTAAATTTGAATCCCTGCAAGACCCAGTCCTAATGTAAGCATGTTTAAGCATGTTAAATATTTAAGCTTAAATGATAATAATATCATTTAATATAATATTATTATAATAATAATATAATATTTACACATTGGTGGAAGCTTAACATTCTTGGATGATTTTCAGGTTTAGATGAAGGGGCCAAGAGTGCAGAGGAAGTTAGGAGAGAAAAAAAAGTTCCAAAAAGGAAGTTTATCTACCATCTAAGGAAACTCAAGGAATAAAATAGTCTGCCTCTCCATATTGGGAAAGAGATAAAAACCTAGAGTTAGAAAGAATTTAGCTGCTTGTCTATCTAAGGGAAAGAAGATGCCTCCCCCATTGTCTGTGTCAACATTTTATACTCACCTGCATCTCCTAGTGACATAGGATTGATATCTTAAGATCTGATGGGACACTATGCTGTTGATGTTACCCACAAATGTCATTATTTGCTACTTGTTCAGATTCTCCTTGATGTGGCAAACATAAAATGAGAACTTATTTTTAGGACACTTTCCTCCGATCCTGCAAGCATCACAGGGACCAGGTCCAGTTCTCCATTTACATAATCTTGTCATGCCTAAAGGACTCCTGCCTTTAAACAAAACTCCTTAATCCTTTCCTGGCCAAAAACAAAAGAATATTACTTACCTAAACAAAGGCCGAATGAAACTGATTCAAGGCAAGTAAAGATCCAGCCCCATGTAATTGTCAAAGGCAAGCCAGATAAGGAAAAGGTTAACAGGGTAACTAGATGAAATGCAAAGGATCTTCAGGCTCTAGTAATAAAAGTTAAAGAGCAAAGTGAAAAAATGGGACTATAATTAAATATAAAGAAGACCACAAGTAGAACAACCAGCCTTAGAATTGGCAATGAGGATATCAAAGTGGTGGGTAGCTTCTGCCTTTTAGGATCAACCATCAACAGTAAAGCAACCAGGAGTCAAGAATACACTGCATACTAGCACTTGGTAGAGCAGCTATGAAGGCCTTGGAAAAGATATTCAAATGCTGTGGTGTGTCTATACCTATAAACATCAGAATCGTGCAAGCCATAATATTCCCTGTGACACTCTATGAAAGCAAAAGTTGGACTTTGAAGAAGCAAGATTGCAAAAGTATTGGCACCTTTGAACTTTGGTGTTGGAGAAGACTCCTGAGAATACTGTGGACAGCCAAGAAAACAAACCAATGGACCATCGAACAAATCAACTCAGAGTTCTCATTTGAGGCACAAATGACCAGGCTCAAATGATCCTACTTTTGACACATTATGCAAAGACCCAGCTCTCTGGAAAAGGCTGTAATGCTGGGAAAGGTGGAAGGAAAGAGAGGAAGAGGATGACCAGCAGCAAGGTGGATGGACTCAGTTACAGTGATGATGAGTGTACCATTGGAAGACCAGGTTAGGGATAGATTGTCATTGAGAAAATCTACCTATGTGGTCACTAGGAGTTGAAAACAACTTGATGGCACATCATCATCATCATCATAGATGACACCAAAGATGTTCCATACAAATTAAGGACACACCTAATCCCTTCAACATTCCACTGCTTATTAACAAAGAGATAATGGCTCATCCCAATGTAGGTGCCACTTCAGAAAGGCATGATTTTTTTATCAACAGTAAAACTGCCCTATTTATATAGACAAAAACTAATCTAATTTTCTTCCTATGGTCCTGAAATCCCACCAGCAAATCAAAGCCCTAGTATTTCCCACTCTACAGTTCAAAATTCCGATAAAAGATCTTACCTTTCTATTGTGTTTCATTTCTTTTCCAAGTTGGAACCCAAAAATTATTGTCTTAATAAAGTGAATGATCTTTGTCCTCAGATGTGTACTTTATTTTTCACCTTCCACAACAGCTGGTTATAACCTAGGTCCTATCAGTTCAAAGTGAAACTATATTGGTGGGTTACTAGATCAATATATGATAAAATTCTTGAAATCTGTGCCTCTTAATTGGCTTTCGCACATCTGGAGTCTCCAGTCAGTCACTAATGCTAAATTTCCCCATTTCAAATATTTTAATTTATTTATTAGATTTTTATAGTGCTGCAATTGTGCAATGCTTGGCAGTGTACAGATAAATAGTCTGTTCTTGACACCCAGAATAAAAAATTGATAGGAAGTAAGCATAGTTATGTTATATAACAGAATCAGTAAAGCAACATACAACATACACACTTATATGTGTTACATTCTATTAAAATGAATTTTTTTTCTCTGTCGAAAAACTGCATTATAATAAGGCTAGCTGGAAAATAATGCCACAGTAAGATAAATATAAATGTATTTAAGTAACTACAATGTAACTTTTATCATTCTAATAAGTTCTGTATTCCTCCATGGTCAAATAAAGGCAAATGTCAGTTATGAGGATCTTCAAGTGCATTAATTTCATTTCTTTGGACTTCAACTGATAAAATCATAGTGTTAGAAAGGGACATTTAGGTTATTGAGCATCTCTTCCTGAGTTCAGGGATCCAAATTAAATCACCTAGGTAGCTATCTGTATAGCCTCCACTTGAACAAATCCAGTGGAGAGAAGCCCTCCAATTCTTTACATAATTGGTTAGACGGTTGAAATTATTTTATTGTTAGATTTGTTTTTTCTGTCATTCAATTAAGATCTGCCTTCCTGTAACTTAAATCCATTATTCCATGTCCTTCATTCTGGAATGAAAGAGAACAGGTCTTCTTCCATGTGACCTCCTTTTGGTTATTAGAAGATTAATATCATATCCTTGCTCAGTCATCTTTTCTCAAGGTTAAACATACCCACATAACCAATTCCTTTCATAGGACTTAGTTGGTAATCCCCTGATCATATCCCTTCTGTGAACCTGTTCCAATTTCTCTGAATGATGCTCAGAACTGGACACAATTCTTGAAGTGAGATCTGATCAAAGCAGTATAGTGTGAAATGGTTACTTCCTTTCATCTGGAAATTATACACGTTGATGCAACCTACATTTGAATGTGCTTATTTTGCAGCCGTACCACACCACTCACTCAGTTTGCATCAACTATACTTCCAAGCACTTTTTCATAAGTATGGGTACCAAATCAGGTATCTCACATCCTATACCTGGGCATTTGATTTTTCCCCCCTAGAATAAGAACTTTGTCTTATGTCTATGTTGAATATCAATCTGCTACTTACAGTACAATCTGCCCATTGCTCTAAACTATCAAGGTCATTTTAAAGTCTAGTTTGGTCTTCTTGGTTATGAGTTATCTTACCCAGTTTTTATATCTAATAAACCTTCACCTTCATTGTTGTATGAGACCAATGACCAAAACCAAGAGATGTATAAACAATTATGCATCGCTGCCTTAGATAGATGGGATTTGTAGTAATTAGTTAGTGCCACCGTTAGAGATAAGAATGGCATCGCAGTGTAAAGTTATGGGAAGTAAGTCAGGAGGGGAGGGGTGGATGAGGGGTGCTTGAGAGTCTGGCAGGTTTTAAAAATATGTTTGCACGCAAAAAATGATTAGTCTGCTCTTTGCATCAATTCTATTCACTTGTATTAATAAATGAACTTTTTCATATCCTATCATGGCTTGTGCTAAAAGTTTCTAAGTTAATATCAAAGGAGTGAGTCATAACACATGGCTTTGTCTCTGAAACAGGCTCAACTCCAACAATTCAGGCTTCTCCAACAAACAAGTATGCATCACTTATGCATGTGGTCCTTAATAGATTGTAGGAAGGCTGTACACATAGTATAATTTAACTTCATCAAGACATTTAACTAAATACCCCAGGATATGCTGATTAGTAAGCTAGATAAGTGTGGGTTTGAAGTCATGACATAGCTGGCTTAACAATCATACTCAAAGAAATAAAGAAATAAAAAAAATTAAATTAATAGTGCCCTAAGAAGCAAATGTGAATTGTGAGCTACAGTGTTTGTAGTATGTTTATCATCCACCCTGAAAGGAGGCACTACAACAGAAACTGATGACAGAAGCAACTCTTTGTACAGCCAATATCTTCATTCAGATATTAATAAAACTATTTAAGAATTTAAATAGAATTTTTTTATTTCCTTACCAGGTTCGTTTCTGAGCTGGGATCAAAGAAACAGGCAGTTGCATGACATTACGTTCTTTATTTTTTACCCAAGAGCAAAAGCAATAACAGCAAGCTGTTAGGTGGGCGATCATGCAGGACCCCCTCCTTACAGCACATTATATACATTCCATTCAACTCCTCCTTTAGAATACCACCCCTTGCTCAGTTATCCATACTCCACCCTAACCTCATTCCATATTAGGAATTTCCTTCCTTCACTCTATCTTAACATCATTCCATATAAGGAACTTCCTTCCATCCTTGCTAGGGCCCCTTGACAGTTATTAAACAATACCTTTCCTCTGGAGGAGCTATCTTTGGAATGTACACTTTATCTTGTTTCTGTGGTCACAGCTATCTATCAAGGCCTGTTAGAAAGGAAGAGTAAGAAAGCCAACACAACTCTTCAAGGAAATATAACATGGTTTCAGAGCCATCATAAGAGTGCAAATGTTTCTAAAATATTTATACTAAATATAAAATATATGAATATGAAATATATTTGTATTTAAGTTCTATATATGTAAAATCTTCTATCAGATGGATGAATGGATGGATATATACACATATACACATACACACACAAATTGAATGTATCTATACACAGTTAAAGCATCAAAATGTGCTTAAATGCAAACACAACAGCAAGCTGCAAAATAACATCTTGGCCTTCTGCCCTGTTTGCCTCCAATGTCTTTAAAGAGCAACTTTTACCAGGAATGCTGTAGCCGAACAATAGTTATAATACTTGCCTTTTAAGTTAGAGGGTTGCTCGCTCAAAACCCAGCAGGAATACTTTTAATTCCTATTTTTGTTTCTGTTTCCTTGTGCTTTTCTTTTTTTAAAGTCCTATACTGAACTTATTTTAAAAAATAAATAAAAGCACAGGAAAACATAAGTAGCATGGGGGGGTTTGTAGTAGTGGGGAGAGAATTAAAAAAAATCTTTCTGGCAGCTTTTGAACCAGCAATTTTGTATTTTCAAGACAAGTGTATTGTGCTCTCACAGCGTTCCTGGTAAAGATAGATCTGAATTATACTAGAGGTCATGGTAACCATTGATTCAGCTGAAGGGGCACTCCTGCCTCAGCAAAATAGGCCAAAGTACAGCCTGTAACAAGCTGAAGAGCCCCATCTGAAATGGACAGGTGCACACATAACTTGGAAAGGTGCACTTCAGAAGTGCGGTGGAAAAAGGTGGGCAGAAGTGCTTTGATGGTGAGTAGGAGGATGAATAGAGGGTGATCTAATTTGTTAGTGCCCTCCAAAAATGATTGCTGGCTTGCTCTGGCAACTGGACAACCAGGCATTGTGGATAAGCCCTCAGCTGCTGGGTGAGAATTCCACATGCAGAATTGATCACTAAAAAGACTCTGTCTCTGATGCCGATCCAGCTAATATTTCTGGATGGTGGAAAGACCTTTAATTAGACCTCCAAGGCTGCTATAAAGAGCTGGATGGGATTGTGCTAGAGTTGAGCAAATCTTCCAATCTTTTCCTTCAAAAAGGACTCCTAATTTCCAAGTGTAAAGCTGTTAGCTTATAACATAAAACGATTTGCACAGAAGTCTCTTCTGGCTTTGGCAAATGTAAGAGGAGAATAAGAGAAGGTTGCAAGGTGACGCAGAGCAGCTTGTTGAGGTGAATTCCATCAGCTTTTTGCCCTCTCGAAGAGAATCATGTTGGCTCCACAGCAGAGAGCTCTTTTTTTGAGATGAATCCAAACCACCTCACACAGACCCATTTTCTAAGGTAAAGAATGAGGGTTGAACAAGTTAGAAGTCTCGGGCCCACTTACAGCTCTAAAACCCCTTTTCCTGTGTTTCCTGAAGCCATATCTGAATAGCTGCCCAAAGCTGGTAGGATGGTTTCTTGACATTTTGAGGTAGTAAGCACACAAAACATTTAGTGCAAGCCCAAGAAATGGTTTAACATAATTTAAGCACACAAACATATACACACACAGACACAAACTCAACAAATCTCAGCTCCACCCATTTGCATCGTCACTTCGGCCCTTGGCTATCACAAAATCTTACATGCATTCCCCAGCCATCTAAAGATTCGTCACTCCTGGATTAGGTGGTGATCCTTCATCTCTAATATTCATGAACCTGACTTCGAAACAATTTTGGAATTTGTAGTGAGAGAGAATTAGACATCAATGCTTTATTATTAGAACTGGTTCACCAAGAACTGGATCTTTTCAAAAAGATCAACCAGTATATGTCCCCCTGGTGATATTTTATTTTTTTTAATTTTTTTATAGTGCTATTTATACCCCCTCCAGCAAAGGAGATCGTTACCTTGTCATGGTGCTGGAGCTTGAGCACCTCAATGAAACCATGAGCTAAACCGTGAAGGGACACCCAAGAAGGGAAGGTCGTGGCAGAGAGGTCAGACTAAATACGATCCCTGGGGAAGGTAATGGCAACCCACCCCAGTATTCTTGCTGTGAAAACTAAATGGATCAGTACAACCAGAGATATGTCGGTATACCATCGGAAGATGGGACTCCCAGGTCGGAAGATGGTCAAAATGCTACTGGGGAGGAACAGAGGATACGTTCAACTAGCCCCAGATGTGATGACGCAGCTAGCTCAAAGCCGAAAGGACGGCTAGCGACCGACGGTGCTGGTATTGATATTAAAGGCAAAACTGAAGTACTTTGGCCACATAATGAGAAGACAGGATACCCTGGAGAAGAAGCTGATGCTAGGGAAAGTGGAAGGCAAAAGGAAGAGGGGCCGACCAAGGGCAAGATGGATGGATGATATTCTGGAGGTGACAGACTCAACCATGGGGGAGCTGGGGATGGTGACGGCCGACAGGAAGCTCTGGCGTGGGCTGGTCCATGAAGTCATGAAGAGTCGGAAGTGACTGAACAAATAAACAATAATTTACACCCCGCCTATCCCCTCCCTAACGGAGGACTCTAGGCGGCTTACATATATATATATATATATATATATATATATATATATATATATACATACATTTTATCATTATACAATGTCACCAAGTGTAATTAACCAGTGCACCACGAGAGGGGGTAAGGGAACTGGCTCTTCTAAGGCTCTGGACTACAATTCCCAGGATGCCTTGAGCCGGCTGCTGACGTCCTCTTGATGTCACTTCCAGGTCTGTCCTCACCGTCACCATTCAATCTTTCCTCTGATCTTTCCTCCGGTGGAACCGGCTCCCGACAGGACGCCAGCAAATTCTCCCACTTAAGGTGGTACCCATTTTATCTACTTGCTAAGCTTTCGAACTGCTGGGTTGATATGCTATGCACCCTACTGTGCACGTAAAGAAGGGTATATGTGCAATGTGTTTTAGTTTTTACTTTGCAGGATAATTTTCAATTTAACGTATTTTGCCTGTATTTTAATGAAATGTCTGGACACAAATATGATGTTCCATAAAAGGTCAGATGGATTTTTACTTACCTTTTAAATACATGAGTTGGTCAAGCCTCTTGACCTTTTCCTTCTTCTCACAGCAAAAATGCCCCATGTACTCTCAACAGAAGGGTGTTTTTTTCAGTTTTTTTTTCAGACCAAAAGTATAAACGCTCAGAAATGTCTGCTGTTCTCAGAGGCAACTTCTCTAGTAGCAGCTCTCTGGACAAACCATGTCATCATACACTGTGTTGCATGTCCATACTGGGCGGGGAATAAATTTGAAAAATAAATAAATAAATAAATAAATAAATACATACATACATACATACATACATACATACATACATACATACTAGAATTCAAAGATGTGATGCAAACTCAGCTTCAGAGCAGAGCTTCATGCTCTTGAAGCATGCTTACCTTGCTTATATATTTTCAAAAGTGAGTCAATTTATTTCCCTAAGGGAGGATGAGCACTATTTAGACTTTTTTCCAACTAGTTTTTGTCATGCCCTACATTGAGCATGAAGTTTGCAAGATCTGTGGCTAAATTCCTTTATATCCCTAAATAAGATCTGTAGAACTGCATGCCAGCCACCCATTTAGAGTACAAATATTTGATGTTCAAAAGCTGTTTTATTTCACAACTAAGAACAAATCAAATCAAATCTTTATTACAGCCATAAGGCCAGCAGTCAAATGCAAGTAAAAGAGGTAAAAATGGAAATAGATAAGGCCAAAAAGAAAAGAATAGTACAAATGTTTAGACCTATGGAGAGGTAGATGGTATGTACAGAAGTACAGAATTGAGTAACCCAGAAAGATATATTTGAAAAATGGTCATCCAGGAGAAGCAACAAATAGAAGTCAAGGACTTTGCCAAGGAATGAAAAAGCATATTGCTCAAGGATTCTACTGAGCTGTGCCCACAAGGACATATAAATTGATATAGGGGAGTAGTTTTGTAGCTGGATGGCTACATGGTCAAAGTAAAGGCCAGCAAAATTTCAGGTCTGTGATAGATGAGAGATATGAGGCTGGTATGTGCTGTTTGGAAAACCAACCAACCAATGATATACTGCAAGTCTAGAAACCAGACTTACATGGATTAGATGGGAGATGATCTTGGCTATGAAGATCCTTGCAAACTTCAGGAATTATGTGGACTCCCTCTGAATGGAAAAATCTCAGGTTAGCTGAGGAGTTATGCTGAGAAACACTGGTGAGATATATAAAATTTTCTCTCTAAGATGCTGAAATCTGAAACAGCACTTCAAAGTATTTATAAGTGTGCACCTGCTTGATAGCATTCCCATTAATTGTCAATTATGAATTTTATGATAATTTCATGCAAATCCTAGGGCTTTTTGTTTCCTGATAATTTATTACTGTTTTTTCTCTGAGCAGAAAGAGACCAAAGCCCTCAATGCCCTTTTCATTCCCACTTGGGAGACAGACATGATCACAACATTATCTACATGTAAAAGAGCTGGAACTACTTGGCTTGCTAATATGGGGAGTAATGAATTGGGACACGGGGGGGGGGGGGGGCTGGATTATTGCGTTGATGAACATGTTGAAAGTAGAGGAGCTAGAATACATTCCTGCTTCACCCTCTCTCGGTAGTGACAGCTCCAGAGAGATCTCCCCAGGGAAAGCATATAATTCTCAAAGTGGTTTTGAAATGGAGGGACTGAATGAGAAGAAGCAACCTTTTATCTGTGGAGGATCTCCCATGGTATTAAATCAAAGAGCTTTAAAATTAACATAGTCTGAAAAAAGGAAGCCTCTGGGTTGGGAAGATGATTTCTAAGCTAAATGGTGGAGAACCAGATAGTGGTTGACAGTTGAAACTGCCTGGTCCGGAACAAGGATGTTTTCTTGTTCAACCCATTCCAACAGTTTTGAATAGAGATATTTAGCATACAGCTTCTTGATTGTATTAAGCATGCTGATGGGTCTGTAACTGGCAGGGTCTAATACTTTGTTTCTGTAGAATGGGATAGGAATGGCATGGCTCTAGTCAGTAGAAAAACAAGCTGAGCTTTTACTGTGGGTGAATAGGACAGCCAGCATTGAAGACCACCACTCCTTGTTCTCCCTTAAAAATTCTCAGGCACAACTAAGAAGATCATCTTGTCTTACTGTTGAATATAATAAAATGAGCAAGCAGGATCCTTTCAAAGGGAGTTAAAGACATACTGTGGTTACCAGCAGAAATAATCTGGTAAATATGATGCCTTTAAGGTGATGAGGAATCTATTGAAAACAAATTCAGTAAAGGCTATTAAGACTAAATGAATGTTTTATTAGATATATAAATCTTGTGCTTCTCTATTAAGTGCCATATGGATTTATTAAATTTTGTGTGGTTTGAGGAGCACACTAGAATTTTAATAAAAACGACAGATTGAATCTCATCAAATGTTAATAATCCTCAAGGAGGTCAATTAGATTTTCTGTGACATGGGTGAATATTGGAGGAGAGTATCAAAGAACCACTAATATGTGTTGGAAAACAGTCAGCAGTGAGAACTGTGCAGAGTTAGGATGCTTAAAAGGTATTCACCACAATTCATTGCCTGATTCTGTGGATGTCAGATTCTGTTTTCAGCATTTCTCATTCATTCTTCTATCAACTGATAGAAGAAAACCTGCTTAAGGATCATGTTCTTCGAACTCAGCATTTTGGCGTATATCTGATAGAATGATGCTTTCACACGTCTCTAATTTGAAATAGAAAAATCCAGCTTAGTATGTTACAAATTGTACACTATTTCTCCCAAAAATGTCTCACCCAATTTGCAGTACAAGCCAGAGAAGACTATTTTTTTGGACCAAATATATTTCCAGCCTGAAAAGCAAACCTGTTTAGCCCTCCTAGTGTGAAAATGGTTTATGGCTAATTGTGCTAAGGAGAAACACTTTAAAGTGAGAATGTACCTATCTGGACCTTGAGAAGAGCCAACAACCATCCTCCCAAAGTCTTGTAGGTCCATGGCAAAAATTTTGTAAAAATGACCTGTAGCCAAATTAATGCTCTGCTGAAATCTGCCATGCAGTTTCTCAGATTTTTTTTTCCTCCATTGAAAGAAGGTTCTCTTTTTCTCTTTATTCTCAGGGCATTTTGAATTTCTGTCTAAGTTCTCTTGTTGGTGTTTTCCACCTCTTTTTATTGTTAGAAGTGGTGGTGCAACATCAGATGTTGTTTTTCTCTTACACTTCTTTCCATGGATGCTTCCTGGTGCCCACCTTCTCCAAACTGAAGAGTTCGCTTGGGATGGAAAGGGGAGTAATTATTCTTGGGGGTGGCTGGCACCTTAGAGCTCTCCTCACGGAATTAGATCTTTATGGCCACTTGGTTTTATACTTATTTTATATTTATATTTAGTAAATTGTATATGTATAGTTTAGATGTTTTTATATGTATCCTTTTAATATGGCTCTTATTGTAAACCGCCCAGAGTTCCCCTTTTCTGGGGGAGATGGGCGGTGGCGAAATTTGAATTATAAATAAATAAATTTAGGGAGTTGGGGGTGGGAGGCGTAGTTTTGCGAGAGAGTTGGGCTGTTGGCTGTGAGAGTTGGACCATAAGGAAGGCCGAGCGCCAAAGAATTGATGCTTTTGAGCTGTGGTGCTGGGGAAGACTCTTGAGAGTCCCTTGGACTGCAAGGAGGTCAAATCAGTCAATCCTAAAGGAAATCAACCCTGACTGCTCATTGGAAGGACAGATCCTGAAGCTGAAGCTCAAATACTTTGGCCACCTAATGCGAAGAGAGGACTCACTGGAAAAGACCCTGATGCTGGGAAAGACTGAAGGCAAAAGGAGAAGGGGACGGCAGAGGATGAGATGGTTAGATAGCATCACCGATGTAATGAACATGAATTTGAGTAAACTCCGGGAGACAGTGGAGGACAGAAAGGCCTGGTGTGCTATGGTCCATGAGGTCACGAAGAGTCGGACACGACTGAACGACTGAACAACAACAAATCCTTTGAAATAAATTTTCTAGTCAAATTCTCTTTCACCAGTTGTAGTGAAGTAGTAGAAAATTCAGGAAAAAATATTCCACACTTATGGAATCCAGGTGGAAAAACAGTGTGGAAAGCAAGCTGGGTTTCAGAAATACTCTTTGAATAAGAGGACTACTTAGGCGATCATGCTGTGAAAGGCAGAATATTAAAACATAAACTTTGGCAACCTAGTAACTGAGTTATGGTTAACTAGATTAAAGAGCTAGCACAACATGTAGGGTAGCATGTTGTGTGAACTCAACCTCCTTAGTTAGGTTAGGGTGCAAGACATTGTCCACACAGAACCTAGAAAATGAGGTAATTCAGTAACAGCGTAAATATATTCTGCAAATGCAGCACAAGTGGACCGGGGCCCTTCCGCTAGTTCTAGGGGTATTGCCACCCTTGCCTTCCAGGTCTTTCAGTGGTGTGATCCCCCACTGTGTGTGTGGTGGGGGGTTAGGTGGTTGGTGGGGTTTTGGGTGCTTTCCGTATGGATGTGTGCCCCCCTAGAGACTACTTGCTTGGGTAGGAGCGGGCAGGAGTGGGCAGGAGTGGTTGGGTGCCTTTTGGGTAACGTGGGTTGTTGGGGGCTTGGTTGCATGTGTGGCATGTGTGGGGTTGGTGAGTGTGTGCCAACCTGGGAGGAGGGAATGTGTCCTGGTTCAGCCTCTGCCCCAGGACTCCAGCGAGGAGTCGGCAGACGAGCTGCCCCTGGTGAACCCCCAGGGGACTGAACCAGACAAAGCCTCAGACTTAGGCACGGCTCCAGAAGTAGACCCAGCACCATAGGGCAGTGGGGAGTTGGCAACAACCGAGGCTACAGGGGAGCAAACTGGGGGTGGTGGTTTGTCCCCACCCTCTAGCCAGCAGCCAGCTGGTCCCCATCAAACTTCCAGCTCACCAGAATCACCCAAAGGGCAGAGACGGAGGCGTGTACGCATTGCCTTAAAGGACAGGCGGAGAAGTGCGAGGCTAGCTGCAAGGGATCTACGTAGGGGAGACGTTGAGTCATTGCAGGATCCAGATGACAGCCCCTAATCTCCTAATAAATCACCAGCGGAGCGGTGACTGAGTTGTGGGAGCAATGTAGCATTTTGGCTTCGTGACCACTCCAGCATCTTGGCTTTGTTTCCTGATTTCCTGACCCTGGTTGGACTACTGTTAATCTGTTTTCTGGACTCCTTGACCCAGCTTTGACTTCTCGCTGACCTCCTTGGTACCACCCCTGACCTGGCTTCAGAATATCGGTTGTCTTCTGGCTCCAACTCTGGCTTCGGCAAATGGACTCCTGGCTTCTCTCTCGGCTTTTCCCTGCAGCGTGACTTCTGGCTGTATTTGTTACTAAGCTCACAGCTGGTGAGTGAATTCCTGCCTCCAGCTCACAGCAGAGACTCTGTGTAACCTGATATCCGTGACAGGCCATTACAGAATGAGAGATGGGAGCAGGCTGAGGGGAGCTGAGAGGGCAGGCAGGAACATCAGGATGATAATGGGCAGACATATGTATGGTGGGAACCCATGGATGGGCCACACTTGGGGACATCAGGTCCACTGTTTGAAAGTAGTTCTGCTGTCTGGCCCAAAAAGCAATGCCACTATCTGGCTGTCTGACTTTTGGTTTCCACCTTTTTGGGGATTTCATTTCACAGCATTTAATTAATTAATTAATTAATTAATTAATTAATTAATCAGATTTATCACCACCCATCTCCCCCACAAGAATTCAGAGCAGTTCAGGAGTTCATAGCAACCATGGACCTAACCCAGGTCATCAATGATCCAACACATACCAGTGGCTGCACGTTGGATCTGGTTTGTGCCTCAGGGCAGTTGCAACATGACTTAGTAGTGAAGGGCATTAGCATCTTACCTTACCTTACCTTACCTTACCTTACCTTACCTTACCTTACCTTACCTTACCTTACCTTACCTTACCTTACCTTCTTATTTTTTACTTGGTTGAGTATTAGAAAAATACTCAGAAGCCATATTTGGTCTTCATTTTATCATAAAGGGTTTCCTTTGGAAAGGAGTCAAAACTTTTTGCACTTTTTCCAACTCTTCCTTAATGGAATTCAATTCTTCCAAAAACATATTCATGTCTGTTTGCCATGGACAGATCACTCTGTAATTGCCTTTCAGCTCATTCAGGTCATACCCACACCCACACGCAATGGGGGATAGAGCCCATTAGAGTGGCCATCCCCAGGCAACTGATGAACCCAATAGGATTCCAGAGGAAGCTTTGGGTTTTTTTCTGAGGATCTGGTTAAAAATTAAAAATCTCACCAAACATGCCCATTCATTAAAAGATTTTATTTTTGCCAAGAAAACTTATACATACTGTATTATCTGTGTAACCAAGCAACTAAGCATCCTCTTGTTTCGGTGAGTAGTTTCTATGTATGTTCTCAATAGTTTTCTTGCAGAGATGCAGCTATTGTGTTCTTCATTTGGGACAGAACATTTGATTCCCCACCTGTGGTGATATAGTAATTTTCTAAAAGATGCATACAGTTTTGTCATATTAATGGAGGAATTAAAGAGAACATAAACACCAGATACATGAATTCCCCAAGAATCTATCTGACCTGACCTGACCTGACCTTACCCCTTACCCCTTACCCCTTACCCCTTACCCCTTACCCCTTACCACTTACCCCTTACCCCTTACCCCTTACCCCTTACCTTTTACCCCTTAAAGGGTTTCCTTTGGAAAGGAGTCGAAACTTTTTGCACTTTTTCTAACTCTTCCTTAATGGAATTCAATTCTTCTTGCAAAAACATATTCATGTCTGTTTCTATTTCCCTCGTTTGCTGCCTTCAGTGGCAACTTTCAACATCAATCATAGATGTCTATGGTCATTTTCTTCACTGATGGGCTCCTATCATTCATGTGACTGATTTAGGCTGGGTGAAGAAACTGTAGCCAAAGGTAGGGCTGGGCACCGCTAGGCAGGAAAGAAATAGTAGCAGAACAGCAACAACTAGGGAAATCAATGGCACAGTGTGGGATGAAAAAGATAAAGCCAGAAACTGATAAGAAGGAATATTTATTGAAGCTCTGTTTTTCTATTTATTTATCTAACTTTGTGGCATTTCATTTCAAAACTTTTATTCCTTTTCTTTAAAAGTAATCCAGTCTCACACAACCATTTATATGAAACATTTGCCCTTTGCAGACTATAAGCAGTGGTCCCCAACCGTTTTGGCACCAGGGACCAGCCATGGAAGATGGACCAGGGGGGCGGGGTTTGCAGGCAGGAGCCAATCGCGCGCACCGGGGGCGGGGTTTGCAGGCGGGAGCCCCGCGGCCCACTTCCTAACAGGCCACAGCCCACTAGTGGGCCGTGGCGCACAGGTTGGGGACCCCTGCTATAAGAATGCTTTTTTCTTATAGGATCTGTATTCTTATCGCTAAAGAACTGATCACCTATTGATGTCTTCCAATGCCTGATCTCTTTTAATGATGTACTATGTTATGATTGTTACCTATTCTGTTCTATTGTTTTTACTGTATATTGTAAGCTGCTTTAGGTTATCATTTGAATAGAAGAGTAGGATAAACAGAATGATGTAGAATTAGCTTTGGCAAGGCAGAGTTGAGAGTGCCTGAATCAATTCCATGTACTCTCTGAAATGATTAGCACGAAGGGAGATGCATAACTGCAGAGTCCTTGGATCTCTCTGAGCTTGGAGGTTTGCTTGCAGATGTTTCATTACCCAGCTAGGTAACATCATCAGTGCGAGTGAGAGTGGGGTTTGCTCCCTTTTTATATACAGTAGCTTGACCTGCCAGGGTTGGTGGGGGTGTGGTTTTCTCCTTCGTAGTTCCTTGATTAGGGTACTGTTTTCTGCTTGATTGTTTGCCTGGTGTTAATCCCTGCTTATCTAGGTGTTGCCTGCTGGAGAGGATGTGTTCTGGTCTCAAACCCCACACTCACTAACACTGATGATATGTATTACCTAGTTGGGTAATGAAACGTCTGCAAGCATACAACCAAGTTCAGAAAGCACCAAGGACTCACAGTTCAACCCTGAGCTACATATATTCTTTTTTATTGGAAATTCATAAATGTGTTTTCCTTTTACAATGTCACCATTTCTTTTATCAAGCCTAATTTCCTTTGATGCATTTTCCCCAAATCCATACAAAACTTTTCATGCATTTCTATGCCCAGGATACCCATTTCTGTACTTAGGTTTTCTTAACAGGTGTTCTCCCTCTTTGTTTTTCTCTTGGGCAAACACTTTCTTCTGATACAAGGATGAACAATATTTTTCAGGCTGAATGCTATATTCAGCCTTTAAAAACTAGACTGGGGGCTGCACTCCAACAAGTGAGTGAGGCTAGAAAAAAATGAAATTTGATTTAATCTAAATGTAAATATAATTAAAATTAATTTGCTTTAATTAAATATAGTTATCATGATTACTCTCAGTGTAGTTAATATTTCTCCCATGTTACATTAAAATTATAATTCAACCACAACTTTAGAAAAAGGATCATACTCAAGTTTTTGGGGAGAGCTAACTGTAACTCTGAGACTTCAAGCTATGCACCTCAGCTCTAATATAGGCTTCCATTCCCAGTCATGACATGGACCAGTTCATTATTTCATCATGGTAGAGAAGCATAACTGCCCTTAGCAGCCAATATCAGCCAAGGCGCCTGGTAGGCTTTCAGCAGTAAATAGTCATATCATTCCCTAACAATCTTCACAGAAGCTCCTTTTTCAATGCTCCTCATCAATGTTCTTGTTAGGTTATCAGGTTAAAAATTAATATATTGATGCGGTGGCTCAGCGGGTTAAACCGCTGAAGCTGTAGGGCTGCCGGTCGGAAGGTCGGCAGTTCGAATCCCCACGCAACGAGGTGAGCTCTCGTTCCTAGTCCCAGCTCCTGTCGACCCAACAGTTCGAAAGCTTACAAGTAGATAAATTGGGTACCACCTTAAGCGGGAAAATATGCTGGCGTCCTGTCCTGTTGGAGGTCAGGTTCCACCGGACGGAAGATCCTCGAATGGCGGCAGATCCCGGAAGTAACAACACCCACAGGACGTCAGCAGCCGGCTCCGATGCAAGGCATCATGGGACATGTAGTCTGGAAAGCCAGGAAGAGTCGGTTCCCTTACCCCCTCCCCTTACGCGCGGATTGTATAATGGAAAAATGTATAATGTATAACAATGTATGTAAGCCGCTCAGACTCCTCTGTTAGGGAGGGGATGGGCGGGGTATAAATATAAGTATAAATAAATAAATAAGTAAATAAATAAATAAATAAATAAATGTATTATTAAAGGTAAAGTTTCCCCCCGCACATTTGTGCAGTTGTGTCTGACTCTAGGGGCTGGTGCTCATCTCCGTTTGTTAGCCAAAGAGCCAGCATTGTCCGAAGACACTTCCACGGTCATGTGCCCGGCATGACACATGCGGAATGCTGTTACCTACCCACCAAAGTGGTACCTATTAATCTACTTGCATTTGCATGCTTTCAAATTGTTTGGTTGGCAAGAGCTGGGGCTAGTGCAGGAGATCACTCCGTCATGTGGGACTAGGGATTCGAACCTCCAAGCAATCTTCCAATAGACAAGCCTGGCATCTTAATTGAAAGCAACAAGGCACTATAGAGAACACATGGAAGGAAAGGAAGGAGTGAGACAATGAACTTGCAGAGAATGTTGGGTGTTCTGTCAGGCCTACCCAAATTCTCAATCATTTTGCTCAGAGATGCCATCTTATTGTATAAAAAATTCCACTTTGAATAAGATCCTTCATGCAATGATAGTGGGTACGTGTAGCTCAAGATTGTCATGTTGCATAGTTGGAAGTTTCTTAGCTAGCTTTTGGGGTCTCTGACCTTTCATTATCCTACTAGGTAACTTCATCAGGGCTGGAAACTGCATGTGGCCCACAGGCCATTGGTTATGCACTGGTGGCTGAGAACAAAGATAGGCAACCTTGTGACCACTCTCCACCAAGTTTTGGATGACAACTCTCATAATCCTTTGTTATTGGCCATGCTGGCTGGGGCTGATGGAAATTATAGTCATAAATATTGTAGAACACTGGGTTGCCTACTGTTGGCATAAGGAAAGATCAGCAGCAGAGAGGCACACCTCATAATTCAGAAGTCCCACCAAAGTGCTGCAGAAAATTGTGATAGTTGCATAATTTAGTCTCTAAACACGTACAGCATGTTTTCCTTTACCCAACTTCTCTTCCAAAGTCTGTATCCCTTATCTTTACAAAGATACACTTGAAAGTACATTAGGTATGTATTGTCTGGGGAACTGTCCAATGAGAGAAATGGTATGGATAGCAGGAGAAGGTCAAGAAAACCATTCCTTTCTCTTAAAATGTCTCTTCCTACCATAGTTTCTTTACTGAAAAGCAATTGTGGTATTTGCAACTCTCATATTTCTAAAAGGGATGTTTTAAAATGGACCTGGTCACAATGGATTTCTCTCCTGAGAGATGTAGTCAATTCAAACTAATTGACATCACCGTATCTGTTATCTTATTAGACCAGCTAAACAATTCATAAAAGAATTCAGTTTACAATTTATGGCTGAAGGTTTATATTATTTGCACAGGAAGAAGAACTCTGACTTCAGGCAGAACATTTAGCATTCTTGATTGCTAGCAAAAGGGAAAAGGAAAAGCAAAAAAATAATAGTAAAGCAGCTATTAACAACCCAACTCTTAATCAAGTAGTTTTAATCAAGATCAGCGATGGGAGAAAGTATATAACTAATACACAAGATTATCATGCTGTATTCAAGTTAATGGCAGAAACTGGAAGGCAGGCAAACATTATTGCTGGCAATTGTAAAACTCAATTCTCCCTACTAGCAGGAGGACAACAGTGGAGTCACAATGGGAGGATTATCAATTTTGAATCATAATGTCTTGTAAGTCAAGCAAAGCATTTCCTTATGCATAACATTTACCATAACTCTAGGGTAGAGAACATGGGTGTTTCTTTTAATACAATGGAAACCTATTAATCGGTTCTTTGTAACAAACATGGCATACAAATACAGAAGTTTGGGAAACTGTTAATTACAATCTCATTCCATTTCAGATCATGAACAGACTCAGTATGCACCCCCCAACCGCATCAGCTGAGAGAAACTAATACATATGAAGTATTTAAGCTTCAACTGGTGCAGAATGAAGCTGCACGGGTAGTAAATGGAGTTGGATATTCAACGCACATAACACCGCTGCTATGTGAGCTGCATTGGTTGCCGGTGTGCTTCCGAGTGCAATTCAAGGTGCTGGTTGTCACCTTTAAAGCCCTTCATGGCTTGGGACCGGGTTACCTAAGGGACCGTCTTCTCCCAGTTGTTTCTACCCGTCCAATTCGGCCTGGTAGGCTGGGTATGCTACAGGTCCCATCTGTCAGGGAGATAACTGGTGAAGAAGGAGGAGGCTCCGTCCAGGGGGATAAGTGCATGAGCAGCACTGAATCGCTTTGCTTTCTTCCCAAGAGGCTAAAGAAGGCCCCGCCCTAGTTTCTTGGGCCTTTTCTCTGAGCATCACTAATTCATTTTAGTTTAGCTGGATTCTGTCTAGCAGAGTAGAACAATAAAACACTAGAGCCTTTACACCAAGTCTCAGCGTGTTCCTTCACTTGAAGTCAGGACACCGTCAACCAAGGAATGTTGGTTGGCGGGGACTAGAAGGCACACCTTCTCTGCCGTAGCTCCTGCCCTCTGGAATATTCTCCCTTCAGAGATCAGGATGTCCCAGACCCTGTTGGCCTTTCGCAAGGCCGTGAAGACTTGGTTATGTGCCTGGGCCGGGGCCCCCGAACGTGGGAATGGTCCCGTTTCTTGGCTATATTAACATCCATACATTGCTTACTTGGCAGCCATGTATATTTATTTTGTATTTTAATTGATTTAATTGTAATTGCTTCAACTGTTTTATGGTTTTTATTGCTGTAAACCACCCGGAGTAACTTGTTGAGATGGGTGGCTATAGAAATCGAATAAATAAAATAAATAAATAAATAAATAAATTTCCTTAATGTATTTATTATACGCTTTATTTCAAGCCAATGCTCTGTAGAAAGGGAAGGGATGGGAAAGGAAAGGAAAAAAGTGTTGTTAAACACCATAAAATACAGAATAAAGCAGTGTTACCCATTTTTTTTAGTTTTTTTTTTAGTTATGGAAAATCAAATGGAGAAGGATGGAGGGAGGTTGCACTTCTTTTAAATACGTAGAAAGTAGTTGAAGGCTTCTTCCTGTTGGATAAATGCTGGCTAATAGGGAGGAAGCTAGAGAAGAGTAAACAGACACAGAGTGCAGCTTTTCAAAGCTATAAATCTTTACTATAGATAAAAGCAGAGTTGTATAGTTGTATATACAGTTACAGCGTTGCAAAAGTAAAAAACAGCTTACAAGCAGTGTACACAATCTTCCGTGTTGCTTCCACTGATAGACGTTAAGGAGCACAAAACCTTGGCAACACTCTCATAGCCAGGTATAGCTACACACTTCTCAGTCCTCAGGAGCAGAACACACGAAGATGGCTAATAGACGAGCAGAAGTCAAGAAGCAAAGGAACCATTGTTCACAGCTAAGATATACACTTACCAATTTTCTGATTGGCTGAACCTTAGGTGTGAAAAACACCAAGCACAAAGCATAGAACATAGCACATAGCAGAACCTGCCATAAGGTGGCAGTGCTGCATCTAAGCAAGCATGCTGTCTGCCCCCTTCCCGACTTTCCCAGGACAAGCTTCCCACGAAGCATCAGGGGTAGACATAACAGGACACACGTGACACTATGAAAGATATGAAGAAAGCCATTCAAAGCTATGAGAAAGCTTTGTTTTATGCAGAAAGCGATTTGCCATTTCACATGAGAAATCTGACACTTCCAGCTTTGTTAACATTTAAAAAGCTCAGTGTAGTGTTCATCGAGAATTACATTTTAACACATGGTGATTTTGTTTTGTGTTATTTGGGGGGGGGGGGTTGTGTTGTTTCTTTGTTTTAAAAAGTTTTAAAAACTTTGTAAATTGCCCAGAGTCACTGGGAGTCAGGTGGCATATAAATTTAATAAATTAGTATTAGGATGATGATGATGATGATTAGCCATCAAGTCAGTGTTGACTCTTACTGAACACATAGACAGATTTTCTCCATTATGATATGTCCCTAACCTGGCCCTTCAGGTCTTCCAACAGTGCACCCATTGCCCCTGTAACTGAGTCCATCGACCTTGATCATCCTCTTCTTCTCTTTCCTTCCACCTTTTCCAGCATTATAGTCTTCTCCAGTGAGCTAGGTCTTTGCATATTTTATACAAAGTAAGTTCTTATTATTTTTATCCTGTGTATATTTTAACAGGTAGTGGACTTATGGTGGGTGGTGGTAGACCTGATAAATGTTTAATCTCGTTCTGAAATAGCCTTGAGCCAATCTTGGGCTCCTACCCCAACCACAACAATTATTAACACAATCAGGAGACAGGTCCCTTCACACACTTGCACCCCCAGGCGCAGGCACAAAGCCAGGTCTTTAGGGCCTTACAAAAGGCCAGCAGAGTCAGAGCAACCTGATTTCTTTTTTAATATATAATAATTTTTATTAAAGATTAGAATTAGGAAACATAACAACTAATACAAAATACAAAAAATATAAGGATAAAAAGAAAAAAGAAAAAGTGTAGAAAATAAGAAAATAAAAAATAAAAAAGGAAAAGGAAAAGGAAAAGGAAAAGGAAAAAGGAAAAAGGAAAAAAAGAAAGCACTGTATATAAAGAAGTAACTTCCCCCTTCATCATAATGTATAAATGTTTGTAAACCGCCCAGAGTCCCCTTTGGGGGAGATGGTGCGGTGATAGAAGTTGAAATATAAAATAAAAATAAATAAATAAACACTTTTAGTAATTTATCACCACCTCTTAGAATACAACAAATACTCAATTCATCCCACATCATATTTCTTAACTATAAACAAAATCCAAAAGCCTCATCATTCATTCCTTATCAGTAAAAGTCCATTAAGGGTTACCAGAAATAACTACATATCTATTTTAACCTTGATCAGATAAGCCAACTGTATGTATGTATGTGTGTGTGTGTGTGTGTGTGTGTGTGTGTGTGTGTGTGTGTATGTATGTATGTGTATATATATATATATATATATATATATATATATATATATATATATATCTCAACTTGTATTACCGCTCCATCTCCCCCAAGGGGGACTCTGGGCGGTTTACAGTACAACAATTTAAAATCTTTAAAAGTAACTACAATTTAAAATACATTACAAAACTAATACATTAAGTATAAAAATCCAATAGGTGATAGATGGTTCTCTTTAAAAGGGCTCTATGGCACTAGCCATCCCCAAGAGGAACTATTCCCATTCCCATCCCACGCGAGGCGGCACAGCCAGGTCTTTAAATTCTTGCGGAAGGGTAGGAGCGATGGGGCCTGTCTCACCTCCGGGGACAGAATGTTCCAAAGAGTGGGTGCCACCATGGAAAAGGCTCGTACTATACAGTACCTTCCCGGTAGTTTTAACAATCTTGGTTTTTAATCCCTTCAAATAATGACCTAGAGCGTGATTTCTTTTCTTTTCCTTTTTTTTTTGTCCCTTCTCAGAGATCTCTTTTGTACATCCAGTAAGAAAAGGTTATCCAAATAACTCCTCCGGTTTGAGACTTGTATGTCCCATTTAAGTATTAAGACATCAACAAACTTCATTTTTATGTCCAGCATATCATCTTGTTCCATATCATTCTTGTAACCTGTCATATTTAAAACCACATTCAAATCAATTTCAGTCTTATCCAGTATAGCTTGTTCTTCTTCTATGACCTCATTGACACACCATTTATCTATAGAGAGATACAAGTAAAAACCACAGGCATCTGGAAGAAGAAAGACCATTCATTCTAAAAACAACACAGCATGCAAAATCCACCATTCAGTGTATTCCAAGGCTTGGGGGAAGAACCAAGTTTTAAGGACTCTTTTAAATATTGTCGGGGGGGGGGGAATGGATCTCAAGAAGAATGTTGTTCCAAAGGGCTGTCCCTGTGATAGAGAAGGCACATTTTCTAGGTCCTTCCAGATGACACTGTTTAATGGATGGGACATGGAACATGCCAACTCAGCCCAATTGTACAAGGACAGGCAGAAACTATGGAAGTGTCAGGATCTCTGTTTGAGTCCTGCCATTACTGAGAGCAAGTCCATGGCAGATACGTGTCAGCCAGAGACAGCGCACCAAAGAGGAAGGGGGAGTGCATTCCGATAGCCGCGCCAGACTGTTCGCGCCAGACCGTTACAGCCTGTTTGTTCTTCATCAAGGTTGCACACCTGCATTGGCTAGGAGGCCCCACCGCAGAGTGGGAAAAGGAGCTGGACAATGACTCATGTTTAGAGGGGGCTGGCACAAAGGGAGGAGAAGTCAACATTCAATTCTTTGACGGGAACTGTCATTCAGGTCTTAACCTATGTCTTCATCATTCATCATTGGCGATCACTCGTAGCTGAGTAAGATTGTCTTCCAAAGTTAAAATTTTAACAGTGGATCCGTAAGTGGCTATAAAGGCCAATTCTGGATCCGCACAACCTCCCACAATGAGGTTATAGGTTTCCGGGTGGGAGACGGTCATGATGAGGGTTTGCCTGACGTGCCTTCCTTTTAGCTCTTTTCTCCCTTTCGCCCTGTACTCGTGCTTCTTCAAAGTCCATAGCGCCATTAATAAAGGCTGACCTCCAATTGAAACGCTCATGAGTTAGGGCTTCCCAGTTCTCAATGCTGATATTACATTTTTTTAAATTAGCTTTGAGAGTATCTTTGAATCTATTTTGCTGTCCACCAATATTCCGTTTTCCATTCTTAAGTTGGGAGTAAAGTAGCTGCTTTGGAAGACGATGGTCAGGCATTCGAACAACATGACCGGTCCAGTGAAGTTGATGTTGGATGATCATTGTTTCAATGCTGGTGGTTTTCGCTTCTTCTAATACGCTAACATTAGTCCGCCTATCTTCCCAAGTAATTTGCAGAATTTTTCGGAGGCAGCGTTGATGGAATCTTTCAAGAAGTTGGAGGTGGCGTTTGTAGAGGGTCCATGTTTCACAGGCGTACAGAAGGGTTGGTAGTACAATGGCTTTGTAAACAAGCATTTTGGTCTCCCTGCGAATGTCCCGATCCTCAAACACTCTACGCTTCATTCGGGAGAAAGCTACACTCGCAGAGCTCAGGCGATGCTGAATTTCAGCGTCGATGTTGGCTTTTGTAGATAGATGGCTGCCGAGATAAGAAAAGTGGTCGACATTTTCTAGTGACACACCTTTAAGCTGGATTGATGGCGCTGGAGAAGGATTGGTTCGAACTTGCTGGTAAAGCACTTTGGTTTTTTTAATGTCAATCGAGAGGCCGAGCTTTTCATATGCTTCTGCAAAGATGTTTAGGATAGTTTGAAGATCTTCTTTGGAGTGTGCACAGACTACGTTATCATCAGCATATTGAAGTTCTATAACAGAAGTTGTAGTTACCTTATTTTTTGCTTTCAGCTTACTAAGATTAAAAAACCTATGTCTTGACTTACATGTAGCCTCAATAAAACGTTACTATCTTGCAAAGCTTTGCATGGAGAGGTGTTTATTGGGAAATTGAAGTTAAGAACATTACAGGAAGACAGGTAGTTCCTTAGATTACTAGGCCCTATGTCTGTGTATGTCATTCAGGATGTTTAGAGTCATGCACATCTGGCAGATTGCTCTGAGAGCAATATCTCTTAAATGCAATTGATTAACTGCTCCTTGCAACAGTCTAGAGAGTAGAGATAGGTGCCCTGCTCAACTTTGGACAAGAGTGTTTCATCAGTTGAAGCAACTACTTCATGTCAGCTAGAGTTAGGTCATGGAGAAAGTCTATCTATGTGGTCGCTAAGAGTCGACACCAACTTGATGGCACATAATCGATAATCAGAGTTAGATCCAGCTCTGTAGCTGAGGCAGACCTTTGCCCAATTTTCTAAAGTCTAGGTCCACCAGGATTCAGTAAAGCAAGCTCTCTGAATTCTATATGCTGTGCTATTTTTCTTAAATTTTAATGTAGATCCACTAGATCTACAGAATGTAGGCAGGGTGGAAAGCCTGCTCTGAACTGTCTGAGACCAGAAGATACAACCAAGGAACATTTTAGCTGGTATCAGCAAAAATGATAACCTGTGATTACCAATATGCTGAATCAAATCTCCAGGATATAGCTTCTGATGCCTAAGATGAAAAGCACAGGGTTAAAAAAATGTATTTAAAATGTGTAAGCATAGGAATGTGCTTGGATCCATTAAGGTAGATGATTTGGGAACATTTAGATTCCTCCCCTTAATGTCAGAGGAACCTAACTGTTCCATTTCTTAAATACCGCTGAAGATTAGTGTTGTTGTTTATTCGTTCAGTCGTTTCCGACTCTTCGTGACTTCATGGACCAGTCCACGCCAGAGCTTCCTGTCGGCTGTCACCATCCCCAGCTCCCCCATGGTTGAGTCCGTCACCTCCAGAATACCATCCATCCATCTTGCCCTTGGTCGGCCCCTCTTCCTTTGGCCTTCCACTTTCCCTAGCATCAGCTTCTTCTCCAGGGTATCCTGTCTTCTCATTATGTGGCCAAAGTACTTCAGTTTTGCCTTTAATATCATTCCCTCAAGTGAGCAGTCTGGCTTGATTTCCTGGAGTATGGACTGGTTTGATCTTCTTGCAGTCCAAGGCACTCTCAGAATTTTCCTCCAGCACCACAGTTCAAAAGCATCTATCTTCCTTCGCTCAGCCTTCCTTATGGTCCAGCTCTCGCAGCCATAGGTTACTACAGGGAATACCATTGCTTTAACTATGCGGACCTTTGTTGTCAGTGTGATGTCTCTGCTCTTAACTATTTTATCAAGATTTGCCATTGCTCTCCTCCCAAGAAGTAGACGTCTTCTGATTTCCTGGCTGCAGTCAGCGTCTGCAGTAATCTTTTCGCCTAGAAATACAAAGTCTGTCACTGCCTCCACTTTTTCTCCCTCTATTTGCCAGTCATCAATCAAGCTCGTTGCCATAATCTTGGTTTTTTTGAGGTTTAACTGCAACCCAGCTTTTGCACTTTCTTCTTTCACCTTCGTCATAAGGCTCCTCAACTCCTCCTCGCTTTCAGCCATCAAAGTGGTATCATCTGCATATCTGAGATTGTTAATGTTTCTTCCAGCGATTTTAACTCCAGCCTTGGATTCCTCAAGCCCAGCATGTCGCATGATGTGTTCTGCGTACAGGTTGAATAGGTAGGGTGAGAGTATACAACCCTGCCGTACTCCTTTCCCAATCTTAAACCAGTCCGTTGTTCCGTGCTCTGTTCTTACCGTTGCTACTTGGTCATTATACAGATTCCTCAGGAGGCAGACAAGATGACTTGGTATCCCCATACCATCAAGAACTTGCCACAATTTGTTATGATCCACACAGTCAAAGGCTTTAGAATATTCAATAAAACAGAAATAGATGTTTTTCTGAAATTCCCTGGCTTTCTCCATTATCCAGCGGATATTGGCAATTTGGTCTCTAGTTCCTCTGCCTTTTCTAAACACAGCTTGTACATCTGGCAATTCTCGCTCCATGAATTGCTGGAGTCTACCCTGCAAGATCTTGAGCATTACCTTACTGGCATGTGAAATAAGTGCCACTGTTCGATAGTTTGAACATTCTTTAGTGCTTCCCTTTTTTGGTATGGGGATATAAGTTGATTTTTTCCAATCTGATGGCCATTCTTGTGTTTTCCAAATTTGCTGGCATATGGCATGCATCACCCTGACAGCATCATCTTGCAAGATTTTAAACAGTTCAGCTGGGATACCATCGTCTCCTGCTGCCTTGTTATTAGCAATGCTTCTTAAGGCCCATTCAACCTCACTCTTCAGGATGTCTGGCTCTAACTCACTGACCACACCGTCAAAGCTATCTCCAATATTATTATCCTTCCTATACAGATCTTCCGTATATTCTTGCCACCTTTTCTTGATCTCTTCTGCTTCTGTTAGGTCCTTACCATCTTTGTTTTTGATCATACCCATTTTTGCCTGGAATTTACCTCCGATGTTTCTAATTTTCTGGAAGAGGTCTCTTGTCCTTCCTATTCTATTGTCTTCTTCCACTTCCGCACATTGCTTGTTTAAAAATAATTCCTTATCTCTTCTGGCTAACCTCTGGAATTTTGCATTTAATTGGGCATATCTCCCCCTATCACTGTTGCCTTTTGCTTTCCTTCTTTCTTGGGCTACTTCCAGTGTTTCAGCAGACAGCCATCTTGCCTTCTTGGTTTTCTTTTTCTTTGGGACGTTTTTTGTTGCCGCCTCCTGAACAATGTTGCGAACTTCTGTCCATAGTTCTTCTGGGACCCTATCTACTAAATCTAGTCCCTTAAATCTATTCTTCACCTCCACTGCATATTCCTTAGGAATATTAGTGAGCTGATATCTAACTGATCTGTGGGTCTTCCCTATTCTCTTTAGTCTGATTCTAAATTTTGCAATAAGAAGTTCGTGATCTGAACTACAGTCAGCTCCAGGTCTTGTTTTTACCGACTGTATAGATGTTCGCCACCTTTGGCTGCAAAGGATGTAGTCAATCTGATTTCGGTGTCGACCATCTGGTGAAGTCCATGTATAAAGTCATCTTTTAGGTTGTTGGAAGAGAGTGTTTGTTATGCACAGTGAGTTGTCTTGGCAAAATTCTATCAGCCTATGTCCTGCTTCATTTTGTTCTCCCAGACCATGCTTTCCTGTAATTCCAGGTGTCGTCTGACTACCCACCTTAGCATTCCAGTCTCCTGTAATGAAAATAACATCTCTTTTTGGTGTATTATCTAGTAGGTGCTGCAGATCCTCATAGAACTGATCTACTTCTGCTTCTTCAGCATCTGTGGTTGGGGCGTATATTTGGATCACTGTGATGTTAAATGGCTTACCCTGAATTCGAATTGAGATCATTCTATCGTTTTTTGGATTGTATCCAAGCACTGCTTTAGCCACTTTATTATTAATTATGAAGGCTACTCCATTTCTTCTGTGGTCCTCTTGTCCACAGTAGTAGATCTGGTGGTCATCTGATGTGAAGTGGCCCATTCCAGTCCATTTCAGTTCACTGACACCTAAAATTATTATTATTATTATTATTATTATTATTATTATTATTATTATTTATCCTATTTATACCCCGCCTATCCCCTCCCTACTGGAGGACTCTAGGCGGCTTACAACAACATCAGTACATTTTTCCAATTATACATCACATATCATTTTTGTAAATTTACCGCGCGATAGGGAGGAGGGCAGGGAACCGGCTCTTCGGCTGCAGGCACTGGACTACAAGCCCCAACATGCCTCGCTTCTGTGCCGGCTGCTGACGTCCAGGAAGCTGTTCTTTTTTCCGGATCCGTCGTCCTCCGCCGTCATCACCGGGATTCCCTAGGTCTTCTTCGGAACGAGGACGACCCTCCGCTGGACGCCGGCAAATTGACCCACGAAGTGGTACCCATTTATCTACTCGCATATGCTTTCGATCCGCTGGGTGGGCGGAAGCTGGAGCTAGTGGCGGGAGCTCACCCCACCCCGCGGTTTCGAACTGCCGACCTTATGGTCGGCAGACTAACGGCTCAGCGGTTTAACCTGCTGAGCCACCGCGCTCCTATATGTCTATATTTAATCTTGACATCTCACCAATAACCACATCCAATTTGCCCTGGCTCATAGATCTTACATTCCAGGTTCCTATGGTGTGTTGATCTTTAGAACATCGGATTCGTCGTTCACCACCAGCACCGTCGGCCGCTAGCCGTCCTTTCGGCTTTGAGCTAGCTGCGTCATCACATCTGGGGCTAGTTGAACGTATCCTCTGTTCCTCCCCAGTAGCATTTTGACCATCTTCCGACCTGGGAGTCCCATCTTCCGATGGTATACCGACATATCTTTGGTTGTACTGATCCATTTAGTTTTCATGGCAAGAATACTGGGGTGGGTTGCCATTACCTTCCCCAGGGATCGTATTTAGTCTGACCTCTCTGCCACGACCTTCCCGTCTTGGGTGTCCCTTCACGGTTTAGCTCATGGTTTCATTGAGGTGCTCAAGCTCCAGCACCACGACAAGGTAACGATCTCCTTTGCTGGAGGAAGATTAGTAGGAGCTGATATAAATCTGGTTCTTTAGTGTGTGTGAAATGTTACTTAGTTTTAGTGCCAGGATGTTATATAGAAACTTTATTTATTTATTTTTTATTTTATTTTATTAAGATTTTGAATATACAAAGTTAAAAGTTGAAAATGAAACAGAGATAGAAATACAAATTAAAAGGAAAGAAAAGAAAAGAAAAGAAAAGAAAAGAAAAGAAAAGAAAAGAAAAGAAAAGAAAAGAAAAGAAAAGAAAAGTGTAGTAAAGTAAAAGAACAAAAGAAAAAACAAACATAGAAATTGAATAACTTCCGATCTATCTATGGTCATAAGAATAAAGAAAAATAGTTTGTTCTTACATGCTGGCTATTCATATAACATTCATATACATTTCTTGTCTAATATATTCTATTTATATATAATCTAATCATCAAAACTCCATGCAAGCTTTACTCCTGCTTTTTGCAAATAGTCCATCAAAGGTTTCCACTCTTTAAGAAAATAACGGTTTGAGTTTTCTTTTAATAAACATGTCAATTTGTCATTTTCTGCCATATCTAATAATTTTAACATCCATTCCTGTATCGTTGGTACACTTTGGTTTTTCCAATTTTGTGCATATAAAAGTCTTGCTGCTGTAATCATGTATTGTATTATTCTAAAAATATGTTTTTCTATTTGTACATCCAAGATTCCGAGTAAAAAAAATTCTGGTTTAAATGGTATTCGTATTTGTAATATACTTTGCATCAGTGAATGTATCTCAATCCAAAATTTCTTTGCTATTTTACATGTCCACCACATATGGTAAAAAGATCCCTCTTGTTTTTTACATTTCCAACATAGGTTGGAAATATTCCCATACATTTTTGAAAGTTTTTGTGGGGTCATATACCATCGGTTCATCATCTTATAAAAATTTTCTTTTAGATTATAAGACAAAGTAAATTTTAATCCTTTAGTCCACATATCTTCCCATTGTTGGAGTTGTATATTATGTCCAATATTTTTTGCCCATTGAATCATACAGTCTTTAACTTGTTCCTCCACCATTTCCCCTTTTAACAATAATTTATACATTTTAGCAATTAAGTGTTCATCAGTTTCACATAATTGTATTTCAAATTCTGATTTGGTTTGTTCAAATTCCAATTTTTTTTTATCTACTTTAAATTTCTCTGTAAGTTGCATATAGGAAAGCCATTGAAAAGTATATCCTTCTTGAGCAAGTTCTTCTTTTGATTTTATTACATAATGCCCTTGTTCCGTTTTTAGAAAGTCCTTATAAGTCAACCACTTGTCCTTATTTTTTACTTCTGTTCTATAAAATGCTTCTTGCGTGGAAATCCATAAAGGTCTCTTATAACATAAAGTCGATTTATATTTATTCCAAATTCTCAACAAAGATCTTCTAATATAATGATTTTTAAAGTCCACATTAACTGTAGCTTTTGCTGTTGTTGTTGTTCAGTCATTTAGTCGTGTCCGACTCTTCGTGACCTCATGGACCATAGCACGCCAGGCCTCCCTGTCCTCCACTGTCACCCGGAGTTTACTCAAATTCATGTTCATTACATCGGTGATGCTATCTAACCATCTCATCCTCTGCCGTCCCCTTCTCCTTTTGCCTTCAGTCTTTCCCAGCAAAGTGGGAAACTGTAGCTTTATCATACCACAAATATCCATGCCATCCAAATCTTAATTCATGTCCCTCCAAATTTAATAATTTTTCATTTTTCAAAACAATCCATTCTTTAAGCCATACCAAACCACAGGCAGCATGATATAATTTCAAATCCAGAAGACCTAAACCTCCTCTTTCTTTTGAATCTTGCACTTTATATTTTATTATTGGTTTTTTCCCTTGCCAAATAAACTTAGAAATATCCTTCTGCCACTGTTTAAATGGTTCCTCTGATGTCAATATAGGTAATGTTTGAAAAAGGTATAAAATTCGTGGTAATATATTCATTTTGATTGCTGATATTCTACCCAATAATGATAGTTGCAACTTTCCCCATCGATCTAAATCTTTTTTAATGTCTGTCCAAAGTGGAACATAGATATTTTGAAATAGTTTGACATTCTTTGATGTTAAATAAACTCCCAAATATTTTACTTTTTTCTCCATAGAGTATCCCGTCATTTCTCTCAGTTTCTCTTGTTGATGGTAATTCATATTCTTAGTCAAAACTTTTGTTTTCTGTAAATTAACTTTGAACCCTGCTAACAACCCAAAGTCTTTCAATTTCTGCATCAATAACTCAATTCCATCCAGTGGATTCTCTAAGGTAATGACTAGATCGTCAGCAAAGGCTCTTAATTTATAAACTTCCTTTTTGACTCTAATGCCATGAATACCATTATCTTGTCTAATATCTCTAAGCAAGACTTCTAAAACCAATATAAACAGAAGTGGAGATAAAGGACAACCTTGTCTTGTACCTTTTTGTATTTCACATGGTTTACTAAATTCTCCATTAACAATTATTTTTGCATGTTGTGGTGTATATATTGATTTAATCCACTTAATAAAGTTTCCTCCAAAATTCATAGTCTCCAATACTTTAAACATAAAAGACCAGTTTAAATTATCAAACGCTTTTTCTGCATCTATAAATATCAAAGCAGCTTGTTTTTCATTATGTTGTTCTAAATACTCCAAAACATCCAGGACATTTCTAACATTGTCTCTAATTTGTCTTTTGGGTAAAAAACCAGCTTGTTCTTGATGAATAAAATCCTTGAGTATATTTTTCATTCTTTCTGCCAATATAGTTGTAAATATCTTATAGTCATTATTCAATAGTGATATTGGTCTATAATTCTTTGTTGAATTCAAATTTAACTGTTCCTTCGGAATCAATGTAATGTGGGCCTCCTTCCAGGTTTCTGGCATAATTCCTGTTTCCAAAATCACATTTATAGTTTTCTGAAGAGGTATACATAGTTCATCTTCGAAATATTTATAATAAGCTGCCGATAAGCCATCCGGTCCTGGCGCTTTTCCACTATTAATTTTCTTAAAAGCCATTGTCATTTCCTCTTTTGTTATAGGATTATTAAGTATTGTTCTTTGTTGTTCATTTAAAACAGTTAGTCTTTGCTTACTCATATATTCATCAATTTCAGCTAATTGAACATCTTGTTTTTATACAGTGATGTATAATAAGAATGAAAAGCTTCTTGTATGTCTACATTATTCACTAGAGTTTTCCCTTCATATTGTATATTAGAAATTATATTTTTTTGTCTTTGTTTTCTTAATTTATAGGCTAACCATCTTCCTGGTTTATTTGCAAATTCAAAATGTTTCTGTTTCGTAAATTTCATTTGGGTCTCTATTTCCTGTACCAAAATCATCGATATTTGTTTTTGTAGAAATTTAATTTGAGTTATCAATGTATTATCCATTGGTTTATCCCTCAGACATTTCTCTTTTCTTTTAATTTCATCCAAAATCAATTGAATTTTTTCTCGCTTCTTTCTCCTCATTTGAGTATTATGTTGAATGAAATAACCCCTCATATAAGCTTTACTTGCGTCCCAAACAATTTGAGTACTAGTGTCCTTATTTAAATTCAATAAAAATTATTCTCTTAGCCTTTTCTTACATGTATCAACAATGTCTTCTTTCTGAAAGATTGACTCATTTAATCTCCATCGGAATATATTCCTTTTCCCTTTGATAGTTAACAATACAGGGTTATGGCCTGATAAAGTTTCAGGTAATATTTCAACCTTGTTGACATCCATCATTAAACTTTTAGAAATCAAAAACATATCTATTCTAGAAAATGATTTATATCTCTCTGAGTAATATGTATATTCTTTAGAGTTCCCATTCATAAGTCTCCAAATATCTTGTAAATCCAACATGTCTTTCAAATCAAAAAATGTTTGGGGTAGTTTTCCCTGAGTGGGTTTCACATTTTTTTGCGAATGTCTATCTTCCATTCGGAGAATCACCCCATTCCAGTCACCCATAAGACACCAATTCTCATATGATAAGTCCAAAAGTTTATCCATCAAATTCTTATAAAATAATCCTTTGTAAAAATTTGGAGCATAAAGTCCAACCATCAATATTTTAGTCCCTTGTATATTTACTTCCACTGCTATATATCTTCCTTCATCATCGGTCAATATTAACTTTGGGTTCAATTTTTGTTGTATATACAAAACTACCCCCTTAGTTTTTTTTGACCCAGCTGAAATGAATTCTCCTCCTAATTGTTTTTGAATCAAATATTTAATGTCTTTTTTACAAATATGAGTCTCTTGTAGACAAATTATATCCAATCTCATTTTTTTCAGAAAATGAAAAATTTTCTTTCTTTTTTGGGGGGAATTCTTCCCATTGATATTCCATGTTAAATATTTATATTCCATAGTGTTTTAATATTTAAAAGTTCTTTCTTAAATCCACTCCAGAAGCTCCCATCTCCGATAAATCTTCACTCTTCTCTTTATCTTTAGATGTCTCTCCCTTTTCCTCCAAATCTTTGGATGCATTACTCATGTCTGTCTTGTGTTTCTCCAAGAATGCTTTTGCTTTTAGGATGGAAGTTATCTTATATCTTTGCCCTTTAAACATAAAAGATACTCCTTCTAATCTTTCCCATCTAAATGGTATGTTATTTTGTTTTAATTTGTCTGTGTTTGTTGTTTATTCGTTCAGTCGTTTCCGACTCTTCGTGACTTCATGGACCAGTCCACGCCAGAGCTTTCTGTCGGCCGTCACCATCCCCAGCTCCCCAATAGTTGAGTCCGTCACCTCCAGAATACCATCCATCCATCTTGCCCTTGGTCGGCCCCTCTTCCTTTTGCCTTCCACTTTCCCTAGCATCAGCTTCTTCTCCAGGGTATCCTGTCTTCTCATGATGTGGCCAAAGTACTTCAGTTTTGCCTTTAATATCATTCCCTCAAGTGAGCAGTCTGGCTTGATTTCCTGGAGTATGGACTGGTTTGATCTTCTTGCAGTCCAAGGCACTCTCAGAATTTTCCTCCAACACCACAGTTCAAAAGCATCTATCTTCCTTCGCTCAGCCTTCCTTATGGTCCAGCTCTCGCAGCCATAGGTTACTACAGGGAATACCATTGCTTTAACTATGCGGACCTTTGTTGTCAGTGTGATGTCTCTGCTCTTAACTATTTTATCAAGATTTGCCATTGCTCTCCTCCCAAGAAGTAGACGTCTTCTGATTTCCTGGCTGCAGTCAGCGTCTGCAGTAATCTTTTCGCCTAGAAATACAAAGTCTGTCACTGCCTCCACTTTTTCTCCCTCTATTTGCCAGTCATCAATCAAGCTCGTTGCCATAATCTTGGTTTTTTTGAGGTTTAACTGCAACCCAGCTTTTGCACTTTCTTCTTTCACCTTCGTCATAAGGCTCCTCAACTCCTCCTCGCTTTCAGCCATCAAAGTGGTATCATCTGCATATCTGAGATTGTTAATGTTTCTTCCAGCGATTTTAACTCCAGCCTTGGATTCCTCAAGCCCAGCATGTCGCATGATGTGTTCTGCGTACAGGTTGAATAGGTAGGGTGAGAGTATACAACCCTGCCGTACTCCTTTCCCAATCTTAAACCAGTCCGTTGTTCCGTGCTCTGTTCTTACCGTTGCTACTTGGTCATTATACAGATTCCTCAGGAGGCAGACAAGATGACTTGGTATCCCCATACCATCAAGAACTTGCCACAATTTGTTATGATCCACACAGTCAAAGGCTTTAGAATATTCAATAAAACAGAAATAGATGTTTTTCTGAAATTCCCTGGCTTTCTCCATTATCCAGCGGATATTGGCAATTTGGTCTCTAGTTCCTCTGCCTTTTCTAAACACAGCTTGTACATCTGGCAATTCTCGCTCCATGAATTGCTGGAGTCTACCCTGCAAGATCTTGAGCATTACCTTACTGGCATGTGAAATAAGTGCCACTGTTCGATAGTTTGAACATTCTTTAGTGCTTCCCTTTTTTGGTATGGGGATATAAGTTGATTTTTTCCAATCTGATGGCCATTCTTGTGTTTTCCAAATTTGCTGGCATATGGCATGCATCACCCTGACAGCATCATCTTGCAAGATTTTAAACAGTTCAGCTGGGATACCATCGTCTCCTGCTGCCTTGTTATTAGCAATGCTTCTTAAGGCCCATTCAACCTCACTCTTCAGGATGTCTGGCTCTAACTCACTGACCACACCGTCAAAGCTATCTCCAATATTATTATCCTTCCTATACAGATCTTCCGTATATTCTTGCCACCTTTTCTTGATCTCTTCTGCTTCTGTTAGGTCCTTACCATCTTTGTTTTTGATCATACCCATTTTTGCCTGGAATTTACCTCCGATGTTTCTAATTTTCTGGAAGAGGTCTCTTGTCCTTCCTATTCTATTGTCTTCTTCCACTTCCGCACATTGCTTGTTTAAAAATAATTCCTTATCTCTTCTGGCTAACCTCTGAAATTTTGCATTTAATTGGGCATATCTCCCCCTATCACTGTTGCCTTTTGCTTTCCTTCTTTCTTGGGCTACTTCCAGTGTTTCAGCAGACAGCCATCTTGCCTTCTTGGTTTTCTTTTTCTTTGGGACGTTTTTTGTTGCCGCCTCCTGAACAATGTTGCGAACTTCTGTCCATAGTTCTTCTGGGACCCTATCTACTAAATCTAGTCCCTTAAATCTATTCTTCACCTCCACTGCATATTCCTTAGGAATATTAGTGAGCTGATATCTAACTGATCTGTGGGTCTTCCCTATTCTCTTTAGTCTGATTCTAAATTTTGCAATAAGAAGTTCATGATCTGAACTACAGTCAGCTCCAGGTCTTGTTTTTACCGACTGTATAGATGTTCGCCACCTTTGGCTGCAAAGGATGTAGTCAATCTGATTTCGGTGTCGACCATCTGGTGAAGTCCATGTATAAAGTCATCTTTTAGGTTGTTGGAAGAGAGTGTTTGTTATGCACAGTGAGTTGTCTTGGCAAAATTCTATCAGCCTATGTCCTGCTTCATTTTGTTCTCCCAGACCATGCTTTCCTGTAATTCCAGGTGTCGTCTGACTACCCACCTTAGCATTCCAGTCTCCTGTAATGAAAATAACATCTCTTTTTGGTGTATTATCTAGTAGGTGCTGCAGATCCTCATAGAACTGATCTACTTCTGCTTCTTCAGCATCTGTGGTTGGGGCGTATATTTGGATCACTGTGATGTTAAATGGCTTACCCTGAATTCGAATTGAGATCATTCTATCGTTTTTTGGATTGTATCCAAGCACTGCTTTAGCCACTTTATTATTAATTATGAAGGCTACTCCATTTCTTCTGTGGTCCTCTTGTCCACAGTAGTAGATCTGGTGGTCATCTGATGTGAAGTGGCCCATTCCAGTCCATTTCAGTTCACTGACACCTAAAATGTCTATATTTAATCTTGACATCTCACCAATAACCACATCCAATTTGCCCTGGCTCATAGATCTTACATTCCAGGTTCCTATGGTGTGTTGATCTTTAGAACATCGGATTCGTCGTTCACCACCAGCACCGTCGGCCGCTAGCCGTCCTTTCGGCTTTGAGCTAGCTGCGTCATCACATCTGGGGCTAGTTGAACGTATCCTCTGTTCCTCCCCAGTAGCATTTTGACCATCTTCCGACCTGGGAGTCCCATCTTCCGATGGTATACCGATATATCTTTGGTTGTACTGATCCATTTAGTTTTCATGGCAAGAATACTGGGGTGGGTTGCCATTACCTTCCCCAGGGATCGTATTTAGTCTGACCTCTCTGCCACGACCTTCCCGTCTTGGGTGTCCCTTCACGGTTTAGCTCATGGTTTCATTGAGGTGCTCAAGCTCCAGCACCACGACAAGGTAACGATCTCCTTTGCTGGAGGAAGATTAGTAGGAGCTGATATAAATCTGGTTCTTTAGTGTGTGTGAAATGTTACTTAGTTTTAGTGCCAGGATGTTATATAGAAACTTTATTTATTTATTTTTTATTTTATTTTATTAAGATTTTGAATATACAAAGTTAAAAGTTGAAAATGAAACAGAGATAGAAATACAAATTAAAAGGAAAGAAAAGAAAAGAAAAGAAAAGAAAAGAAAAGAAAAGAAAAGAAAAGAAAAGAAAAGAAAAGTGTAGTAAAGTAAAAGAACAAAAGAAAAAACAAACATAGAAATTGAATAACTTCCGATCTATCTATGGTCATAAGAATAAAGAAAAATAGTTTGTTCTTACATGCTGGCTATTCATATAACATTCATATACATTTCTTGTCTAATATATTCTATTTATATATAATCTAATCATCAAAACTCCATGCAAGCTTTACTCCTGCTTTTTGCAAATAGTCCATCAAAGGTTTCCACTCTTTAAGAAAATAACGGTTTGAGTTTTCTTTTAATAAACATGTCAATTTGTCATTTTCTGCCATATCTAATAATTTTAACATCCATTCCTGTATCGTTGGTACACTTTGGTTTTTCCAATTTTGTGCATATAAAAGTCTTGCTGCTGTAATCATGTATTGTATTATTCTAAAAATATGTTTTTCTATTTGTACATCCAAGATTCCGAGTAAAAAAAATTCTGGTTTAAATGGTATTCGTATTTGTAATATACTTTGCATCAGTGAATGTATCTCAATCCAAAATTTCTTTGCTATTTTACATGTCCACCACATATGGTAAAAAGATCCCTCTTGTTTTTTACATTTCCAACATAGGTTGGAAATATTCCCATACATTTTTGAAAGTTTTTGTGGGGTCATATACCATCGGTTCATCATCTTATAAAAATTTTCTTTTAGATTATAAGACAAAGTAAATTTTAATCCTTTAGTCCACATATCTTCCCATTGTTGGAGTTGTATATTATGTCCAATATTTTTTGCCCATTGAATCATACAGTCTTTAACTTGTTCCTCCACCATTTCCCCTTTTAACAATAATTTATACATTTTAGCAATTAAGTGTTCATCAGTTTCACATAATTGTATTTCAAATTCTGATTTGGTTTGTTCAAATTCCAATTTTTTTTATCTACTTTAAATTTCTCTGTAAGTTGCATATAGGAAAGCCATTGAAAAGTATATCCTTCTTGAGCAAGTTCTTCTTTTGATTTTATTACATAATGCCCTTGTTCCGTTTTTAGAAAGTCCTTATAAGTCAACCACTTGTCCTTATTTTTTACTTCTGTTCTATAAAATGCTTCTTGCGTGGAAATCCATAAAGGTCTCTTATAACATAAAGTCGATTTATATTTATTCCAAATTCTCAACAAAGATCTTCTAATATAATGATTTTTAAAGTCCACATTAACTGTAGCTTTTGCTGTTGTTGTTGTTCAGTCATTTAGTCGTGTCCGACTCTTCGTGACCTCATGGACCATAGCACGCCAGGCCTCCCTGTCCTCCACTGTCACCCGGAGTTTACTCAAATTCATGTTCATTACATCGGTGATGCTATCTAACCATCTCATCCTCTGCCGTCCCCTTCTCCTTTTGCCTTCAGTCTTTCCCAGCAAAGTGGGAAACTGTAGCTTTATCATACCACAAATATCCATGCCATCCAAATCTTAATTCATGTCCCTCCAAATTTAATAATTTTTCATTTTTCAAAACAATCCATTCTTTAAGCCATACCAAACCACAGGCAGCATGATATAATTTCAAATCCAGAAGACCTAAACCTCCTCTTTCTTTTGAATCTTGCACTTTATATTTTATTATTGGTTTTTTCCCTTGCCAAATAAACTTAGAAATATCCTTCTGCCACTGTTTAAATGGTTCCTCTGATGTCAATATAGGTAATGTTTGAAAAAGGTATAAAATTCGTGGTAATATATTCATTTTGATTGCTGATATTCTACCCAATAATGATAGTTGCAACTTTCCCCATCGATCTAAATCTTTTTTAATGTCTGTCCAAAGTGGAACATAGATATTTTGAAATAGTTTGACATTCTTTGATGTTAAATAAACTCCCAAATATTTTACTTTTTTCTCCATAGAGTATCCCGTCATTTCTCTCAGTTTCTCTTGTTGATGGTAATTCATATTCTTAGTCAAAACTTTTGTTTTCTGTAAATTAACTTTGAACCCTGCTAACAACCCAAAGTCTTTCAATTTCTGCATCAATAACTCAATTCCATCCAGTGGATTCTCTAAGGTAATGACTAGATCGTCAGCAAAGGCTCTTAATTTATAAACTTCCTTTTTGACTCTAATGCCATGAATACCATTATCTTGTCTAATATCTCTAAGCAAGACTTCTAAAACCAATATAAACAGAAGTGGAGATAAAGGACAACCTTGTCTTGTACCTTTTTGTATTTCACATGGTTTACTAAATTCTCCATTAACAATTATTTTTGCATGTTGTGGTGTATATATTGATTTAATCCACTTAATAAAGTTTCCTCCAAAATTCATAGTCTCCAATACTTTAAACATAAAAGACCAGTTTAAATTATCAAACGCTTTTTCTGCATCTATAAATATCAAAGCAGCTTGTTTTTCATTATGTTGTTCTAAATACTCCAAAACATCCAGGACATTTCTAACATTGTCTCTAATTTGTCTTTTGGGTAAAAAACCAGCTTGTTCTTGATGAATAAAATCCTTGAGTATATTTTTCATTCTTTCTGCCAATATAGTTGTAAATATCTTATAGTCATTATTCAATAGTGATATTGGTCTATAATTCTTTGTTGAATTCAAATTTAACTGTTCCTTCGGAATCAATGTAATGTGGGCCTCCTTCCAGGTTTCTGGCATAATTCCTGTTTCCAAAATCACATTTATAGTTTTCTGAAGAGGTATACATAGTTCATCTTCGAAATATTTATAATAAGCTGCCGATAAGCCATCCGGTCCTGGCGCTTTTCCACTATTAATTTTCTTAAAAGCCATTGTCATTTCCTCTTTTGTTATAGGATTATTAAGTATTGTTCTTTGTTGTTCATTTAAAACAGTTAGTCTTTGCTTACTCATATATTCATCAATTTCAGCTAATTGAACATCTTGTTTTTATACAGTGATGTATAATAAGAATGAAAAGCTTCTTGTATGTCTACATTATTCACTAGAGTTTTCCCTTCATATTGTATATTAGAAATTATATTTTTTTGTCTTTGTTTTCTTAATTTATAGGCTAACCATCTTCCTGGTTTATTTGCAAATTCAAAATGTTTCTGTTTCGTAAATTTCATTTGGGTCTCTATTTCCTGTACCAAAATCATCGATATTTGTTTTTGTAGAAATTTAATTTGAGTTATCAATGTATTATCCATTGGTTTATCCCTCAGACATTTCTCTTTTCTTTTAATTTCATCCAAAATCAATTGAATTTTTTCTCGCTTCTTTCTCCTCATTTGAGTATTATGTTGAATGAAATAACCCCTCATATAAGCTTTACTTGCGTCCCAAACAATTTGAGTACTAGTGTCCTTATTTAAATTCAATAAAAATTATTCTCTTAGCCTTTTCTTACATGTATCAACAATGTCTTCTTTCTGAAAGATTGACTCATTTAATCTCCATCGGAATATATTCCTTTTCCCTTTGATAGTTAACAATACAGGGTTATGGCCTGATAAAGTTTCAGGTAATATTTCAACCTTGTTGACATCCATCATTAAACTTTTAGAAATCAAAAACATATCTATTCTAGAAAATGATTTATATCTCTCTGAGTAATATGTATATTCTTTAGAGTTCCCATTCATAAGTCTCCAAATATCTTGTAAATCCAACATGTCTTTCAAATCAAAAAATGTTTGGGGTAGTTTTCCCTGAGTGGGTTTCACATTTTTTTGCGAATGTCTATCTTCCATTCGGAGAATCACCCCATTCCAGTCACCCATAAGACACCAATTCTCATATGATAAGTCCAAAAGTTTATCCATCAAATTCTTATAAAATAATCCTTTGTAAAAATTTGGAGCATAAAGTCCAACCATCAATATTTTAGTCCCTTGTATATTTACTTCCACTGCTATATATCTTCCTTCATCATCGGTCAATATTAACTTTGGGTTCAATTTTTGTTGTATATACAAAACTACCCCCTTAGTTTTTTTTGACCCAGCTGAAATGAATTCTCCTCCTAATTGTTTTTGAATCAAATATTTAATGTCTTTTTTACAAATATGAGTCTCTTGTAGACAAATTATATCCAATCTCATTTTTTTCAGAAAATGAAAAATTTTCTTTCTTTTTTGGGGGGAATTCTTCCCATTGATATTCCATGTTAAATATTTATATTCCATAGTGTTTTAATATTTAAAAGTTCTTTCTTAAATCCACTCCAGAAGCTCCCATCTCCGATAAATCTTCACTCTTCTCTTTATCTTTAGATGTCTCTCCCTTTTCCTCCAAATCTTTGGATGCATTACTCATGTCTGTCTTGTGTTTCTCCAAGAATGCTTTTGCTTTTAGGATGGAAGTTATCTTATATCTTTGCCCTTTAAACATAAAAGATACTCCTTCTAATCTTTCCCATCTAAATGGTATGTTATTTTGTTTTAATTTGTCTGTGTTTGTTGTTTATTCGTTCAGTCGTTTCCGACTCTTCGTGACTTCATGGACCAGTCCACGCCAGAGCTTTCTGTCGGCCGTCACCATCCCCAGCTCCCCAATAGTTGAGTCCGTCACCTCCAGAATACCATCCATCCATCTTGCCCTTGGTCGGCCCCTCTTCCTTTTGCCTTCCACTTTCCCTAGCATCAGCTTCTTCTCCAGGGTATCCTGTCTTCTCATGATGTGGCCAAAGTACTTCAGTTTTGCCTTTAATATCATTCCCTCAAGTGAGCAGTCTGGCTTGATTTCCTGGAGTATGGACTGGTTTGATCTTCTTGCAGTCCAAGGCACTCTCAGAATTTTCCTCCAACACCACAGTTCAAAAGCATCTATCTTCCTTCGCTCAGCCTTCCTTATGGTCCAGCTCTCGCAGCCATAGGTTACTACAGGGAATACCATTGCTTTAACTATGCGGACCTTTGTTGTCAGTGTGATGTCTCTGCTCTTAACTATTTTATCAAGATTTGCCATTGCTCTCCTCCCAAGAAGTAGACGTCTTCTGATTTCCTGGCTGCAGTCAGCGTCTGCAGTAATCTTTTCGCCTAGAAATACAAAGTCTGTCACTGCCTCCACTTTTTCTCCCTCTATTTGCCAGTCATCAATCAAGCTCGTTGCCATAATCTTGGTTTTTTTGAGGTTTAACTGCAACCCAGCTTTTGCACTTTCTTCTTTCACCTTCGTCATAAGGCTCCTCAACTCCTCCTCGCTTTCAGCCATCAAAGTGGTATCATCTGCATATCTGAGATTGTTAATGTTTCTTCCAGCGATTTTAACTCCAGCCTTGGATTCCTCAAGCCCAGCATGTCGCATGATGTGTTCTGCGTACAGGTTGAATAGGTAGGGTGAGAGTATACAACCCTGCCGTACTCCTTTCCCAATCTTAAACCAGTCCGTTGTTCCGTGCTCTGTTCTTACCGTTGCTACTTGGTCATTATACAGATTCCTCAGGAGGCAGACAAGATGACTTGGTATCCCCATACCATCAAGAACTTGCCACAATTTGTTATGATCCACACAGTCAAAGGCTTTAGAATATTCAATAAAACAGAAATAGATGTTTTTCTGAAATTCCCTGGCTTTCTCCATTATCCAGCGGATATTGGCAATTTGGTCTCTAGTTCCTCTGCCTTTTCTAAACACAGCTTGTACATCTGGCAATTCTCGCTCCATGAATTGCTGGAGTCTACCCTGCAAGATCTTGAGCATTACCTTACTGGCATGTGAAATAAGTGCCACTGTTCGATAGTTTGAACATTCTTTAGTGCTTCCCTTTTTTGGTATGGGGATATAAGTTGATTTTTTCCAATCTGATGGCCATTCTTGTGTTTTCCAAATTTGCTGGCATATGGCATGCATCACCCTGACAGCATCATCTTGCAAGATTTTAAACAGTTCAGCTGGGATACCATCGTCTCCTGCTGCCTTGTTATTAGCAATGCTTCTTAAGGCCCATTCAACCTCACTCTTCAGGATGTCTGGCTCTAACTCACTGACCACACCGTCAAAGCTATCTCCAATATTATTATCCTTCCTATACAGATCTTCCGTATATTCTTGCCACCTTTTCTTGATCTCTTCTGCTTCTGTTAGGTCCTTACCATCTTTGTTTTTGATCATACCCATTTTTGCCTGGAATTTACCTCCGATGTTTCTAATTTTCTGGAAGAGGTCTCTTGTCCTTCCTATTCTATTGTCTTCTTCCACTTCCGCACATTGCTTGTTTAAAAATAATTCCTTATCTCTTCTGGCTAACCTCTGGAATTTTGCATTTAATTGGGCATATCTCCCCCTATCACTGTTGCCTTTTGCTTTCCTTCTTTCTTGGGCTACTTCCAGTGTTTCAGCAGACAGCCATCTTGCCTTCTTGGTTTTCTTTTTCTTTGGGACGTTTTTTGTTGCCGCCTCCTGAACAATGTTGCGAACTTCTGTCCATAGTTCTTCTGGGACCCTATCTACTAAATCTAGTCCCTTAAATCTATTCTTCACCTCCACTGCATATTCCTTAGGAATATTAGTGAGCTGATATCTAACTGATCTGTGGGTCTTCCCTATTCTCTTTAGTCTGATTCTAAATTTTGCAATAAGAAGTTCGTGATCTGAACTACAGTCAGCTCCAGGTCTTGTTTTTACCGACTGTATAGATGTTCGCCACCTTTGGCTGCAAAGGATGTAGTCAATCTGATTTCGGTGTCGACCATCTGGTGAAGTCCATGTATAAAGTCATCTTTTAGGTTGTTGGAAGAGAGTGTTTGTTATGCACAGTGAGTTGTCTTGGCAAAATTCTATCAGCCTATGTCCTGCTTCATTTTGTTCTCCCAGACCATGCTTGCCTGTAATTCCAGGTGTCGTCTGACTACCCACCTTAGCATTCCAGTCTCCTGTAATGAAAATAACATCTCTTTTTGGTGTATTATCTAGTAGGTGCTGCAGAACCTCATAGAACTGATCTACTTCTGCTTCTTCAGCATCTGTGGTTGGGGCGTATATTTGGATCACTGTGATGTTAAATGGCTTACCCTGAATTCGAATTGAGATCATTCTATCGTTTTTTGGATTGTATCCAAGCACTGCTTTAGCCACTTTATTATTAATTATGAAGGCTACTCCATTTCTTCTGTGGTCCTCTTGTCCACAGTAGTAGATCTGGTGGTCATCTGATGTGAAGTGGCCCATCCCAGTCCATTTCAGTTCACTGACACCTAAAATGTCTATATTTAATCTTGACATCTCACCAATAACCACATCCAATTTGCCCTGGCTCATAGATCTTACATTCCAGGTTCCTATGGTGTGTTGATCTTTAGAACATCGGATTCGTCGTTCACCACCAGCACCGTCGGCCGCTAGCCGTCCTTTCGGCTTTGAGCTAGCTGCGTCATCACATCTGGGGCTAGTTGAACGTATCCTCTGTTCCTCCCCAGTAGCATTTTGACCATCTTCCGACCTGGGAGTCCCATCTTCCGATGGTATACCGACATATCTTTGGTTGTACTGATCCATTTAGTTTTCATGGCAAGAATACTGGGGTGGGTTGCCATTACCTTCCCCAGGGATCGTATTTAGTCTGACCTCTCTGCCACGACCTTCCCATCTTGGGTGTCCCTTCACGGTTTAGCTCATGGTTTCATTGAGGTGCTCAAGCTCCAGCACCATGACAAGGTAACAATCTCCTTTGCTGGAGCAAAATTTGTCTGTAAAGAAGGAGTAATCTTTTCTTTTTCTTAATATTCTCAAGGGTACTTCTTTTAAAATAATTATATCTTTCCCTGCTATATTTAATCTGGTGTTATAATGTTTCTTCAGAATTTGCTCCTTTATAACTTTCCTCACAAAGTATATCAGTATATCTCTTGGCACATTCTTTTCTCTGGCATAACGTGAGTTGACTCTAAAGATTTTATCTATTTCAGAGTCAAGATCTTGTTCTTCCATCTCTAAAAATTGGGCTAAAGCACCAACTATATTTTATCTCATGTTCTCATTTGATTTTTCTGGAACTCCTCTCAATCTCAAAATAAATTCTTTCTCTCTCATTTCTACTAGTGTGATAGCATCTAAATTGTATTCCATATCTTTGGTAATAGATTCTGATTTAGTCTCTAGTTTTTGAACCTGTCCTTGTGTCTCTTTAAGTTCCCATGATAGATTATTCACTACCTCTTTGACATTCTGTATTTCTTTTCTGAATTCCTGTTTTAAATCTTCTTTCATAGCTTCCATTTTTTTCTCTACTTGTTGGCCTAAATTATCTATTTTTTGTCCATTTTTTTATCTAGGGAAGCAATTGAGTCTTCCATCTTTTTCTCTAAGGTAACAATAGAGTCTTCCATCTTTTTCTCTAAAGTAGCAGTTGAGTCATCTATTTTTTTATTCAGTGCTGTAATCGCATCCAATGTTTTTTTCATATCTGATGTTGGTGGTTCTGAAGACGTTGCACTAGAGTCTCTGGACATCCTTCCAGTCTCTTTCTCCTTTTCCTTATCTCTGTCTCTCTTCACCCTGGCAGCCACAGTTGCCATACTGTATTCTTTGTTCCTGTAAAGATAAAAAAAGACAGGAGGAAAAGGGAAACAACAACAAGCTACCGGAAAAAAAATGGAGAGGGGAAAATGGAGTAGGAATTATTCAAAAAAAAGTATTAAATAAAAGATACAAAAAGTAAAAATAAAACTGCATTTTCATAGTAGTTGTCATAAGAAAAAAAAAGTTGTACTTTAGTTAACTCAAGAGTCCCCACATAAAGAAAATAAAAGATAAGAATACTGCAGATGTTCTCTTTAATTGTAGTCAAAATATCTTTGAAAATAGTAAACACTCCAGGATCCAACAAATCCAACCAGAGGAAAAAAAATTGGAGGAAAGGCTTCAATTCTGTAACTGTCTTTGTTCTCCAAAAAGCAAGCAATTACAATCCCAAAAGAATAGGAAAAATCCAAATGATATACAAAACATAGGCATTCAAAAAGTATCTTTTATATTCCAAATAATATTCAAACAGCTTACAAAAGAAAAAGAAATGCAGCCTCAAAGTAAAAGAACAGGAGTTTAAATCAGCAAACCATTAATCCACTAAAGTTCAAAGTCTAAAGAAGGCAAAATAATTCCAATTAAGCAATTGAACCATTCATCAATAGGCAATGTCACTTTAGCTTCAAGTAAAGTCAATTAATCTTTAAGCTTCCACCGTTTTCCCAAATCTCCTTGGCAAGAAAGTTATAAAAACACCAGCATTATTAATCATGTCCATAGAAAGATCTTAGCTGATAATAGGCAAATTTTAATTAACAAAAAACAATCATAAATTAGTGACTAAAAGGTTGAGTTTTAGGTGCTACTTATCTTTAAAGAATTCACGTCTTCCTGCAGAGCAACCACTTCCAGTCGCTTTCGCCGCGTCAATTTCCTTTTCCCCGTGGTGGAAATACAGGGATTGGGAAAGAGTGGCGATTCCAGCGACCCTTCTTGGTTAATCTTCCGATCCTCTTTTCTTCAGAGAGGAAATTTCAGCGGTTTTTTTCTTTTAAAACCGCTGCAAGCAGGAAAACCACAGAGCCGAGACAGAGAGCTCGGTTCAGCGCACCGACAATCTCAACACCCGGAAGCGATCTGTTATATAGAAACTTTAGAATAAAACCTACAGGACTGGCTTTAAAAAAATGTCGTTTGATTTATTTGGTTAGTTGGTTGTTTTACTATCACTGACATTCTGATCTACTGCAAAGATTCTGAGAGGCTAACACCAGCTAATAAAAAACATATTTTTTTTTTATAATGGGGCGCGGTGGCTCAGCGGGTTAAACCACTGAGCTGTTAGTCTGCCGACCATAAGGTCGGCAGTTCGAATCCGCGTGGCGGGGTGAGCTCCCGTCACTAGCCCCAGCTTCTGCCCACCCAGCAGATCGAAAGCTAATGGCAAGTAGATGAATGGGGACCACTCACGTGGGCCAATTTGCTGGCGTCCTTTTCGGAGGGTCGCCCTCGGACCAAGAAGAGCTGGTGATTCCCGTAGATGGCGGCGGAGAATGGCAGAGGACGACGGATCCCGAAAATAACAACTTCCTGGATGTCAGCAGCCGGCTCAGAAGCAAAGGTTTCTGGGACATGTAGTCCGACCTGCGGATGAGGAGCCGGTTCCCTCTCCCCTTCCCTAACGCGCGGGTAAAAATGTATGATGTCAATGAATGTACAGTAAGCCGCCTAGAACTCTACGCTTAGGGAGGGGATAGGCGGGGTATAAATAGAATAATAAATAAATAAATAAATAAATAAATAAATAAATAAATAAATAATATTGCCAATAACAATAGTGAGAATAAAACCATATTAATGATTTGATTTGATTTGATTATATGCCATCAAGACAGTGTTAACTCTTAGCGACCATATACTGTACATTTTCTTCAGGATCATCTGTCCCCATACAATTGAGACCAGAGGTTTTTCTTTGGAGATTGATGGACAAACGGTTGGAAAAAAGTCATGGAACTTTTTTTTTGTATATGATAACTGCAGCAAGATTATTGTATGCACGAAGATGGAAAGACTCGGCAATACCTACAATAGAGGAATGGTTGGTGAAGATGATGGAACTTGCTGAGATGGCTAAATTGACTTCCTTGATTAGAGAAAAGACAGTATCCACATTTATTGCTGACTGGAAGCCCCTTATAGACTTTTTGCATGAAACAGAAAAAAATGAATTTATGATTTATGGTTTTGATGATTATTTTTGTTGTTGTTGTTCAGTCGTTTAGTCGTGTCCGACTCTTCGTGACCTCATGGACCATAGCACGTCAGGTCTTCCTGTCCTCCACTGCCTCCCGGAGTTTACTCAAGTTCATGTTCATCACATCGGTGATGCTATCTAACCATCTCATCCTCTGCCGTCCCCTTCTCCTTTTGCCTTCAGTCTTTCCCAGCATCAGGGTCTTTTCCAGTGAGTCCTCTCTTCGCATTAGGTGGCCAAAGTATTTGAGCTTCAGCTTCAGTATCTGTCCTTCCAATGAGCAGTCAGGGTTGATTTCCTTTAGGATTGACTGGTTTGACCTCCTTGCAGTCCAAGGGACTCTTAAGAGTCTTCTCCAGCACCACAGTTCGAAAGCATCAATTCTTCGGCGCTCAGCCTTCCTTATGATCCAACTCTCACAGCCATACTGGAAAAACCATAGCATTAACTATACGGACCTTTATCGGCAAGATGATGTCTCTGCTTTTTAATATGCTGTCTAGGTTTGCCATAGCTTTCCTACCAAGGAGCAAGCGTCTTTTAATTTCATGGCTGCAGTCACCATCTGCGGTGATCTTGGAGCCCAAGAAAATAAAATCTGTCACTGCTTCCATTTCTTCCCCTTCTATTTGCCAGGAAGTGATGGGACCAGATGCCATGATCTGAGTTTTTTTAATGTTGAGTTTCAAGCCAGCTTTTGCACTCTCCTCTTTCACCCTCATCAGGAGGCTCTTTAGTTCCTCTTCACTTTCTGCCATTAGGGTGGTATACAGGAGAGATTATAGAAAGAAGAGAGTTATGTTGTAACCATAGAGCAAGAGGTAAATTTATAATTGTACTTATAACAGCTATAAAGAAGATCAGAAGCCACTTCTTTGTATCTTTTTTCTTTCTTTTCTATTTTTTTTACTAATTTTTTCTTTCTTGCACTTTCAGCTTTCTCTTTGATTCCTTTCTTTTTCTTACTTTATATTAGTTTGTATTAGTTTTTATCTTCCTTTTAAAAAAATATTTAATAATAATTATACACACACACACACACAAACACACACACATGTATACATGTGGAGTCCTTGGTGCTCTCTGACCCTTGTTGTTTTCTTGCAGATGTTTCGTTGCCAGGCTAGGCAACATCTTCAGTGCGAAAAGGGAGTGGGACTTGCTCTCTGTTTACATACCCTGGCTTGTCCTGGTTGTGTTGGTGGGGGTGTTCTCTCCTTGGGAGTTCCTTGATTGGGCTGTTGTTTGCTGCTTGGTTGATTGACTGAGTTAATAGTTCCTTGATTAAGGTATATTGTGCTGTTTGATTGTTCCTCTGGTGCTAATCTGATGTATTATTATGCAGTAAAATTATGATAATTGTGGGAGGTTGGGTTATTGCTTTGGTAGTGGAGCACTTGGTTAGTGTGGGTAGATTTCCGGTAGACTTGTGTTTCTAGAATGCCATCATTTCCTCTACTGATGAGGATGTCCAAGAAGGGTAGTGTGTTGTTGTTTTCTTCTTCCCTTGTGAATTTTATTCCTTTGAAGATGTTATTGATGGTTTCATGTGTTTCCTCCAGTTGTTCCTTTTTTATTATGATGAAGGTGTCATCTACATACCGGATCCATACTTTGAGTTGTATGTGTGGGAGTGCTATCCTTTCTAGACGTTGCATTACTATCTCTGCTATGAGTCCTGAGAGTGGTGATCCCATAGGTGTTCCTTTGATTTGTTGGTATATTTGTCCATCAAACTGAAAGTAGGTGGTGAGGCAGAGGTTGATGAGGTCCATGATTCTGGGTATTTTGATCTTGGTTTATCTAGTAAGGTCAGGTGTGTTGCATAGAACTGCTGCCATGGATTGAATCCATTGTGCCTCGAATGAGAACCTCATCAACCTCTGCCTCACAAGAGGAGCTGTGTAAGAACACTATTCAGATGAGCACAAATGCACTGCAGCAACCCAGAACACCAAAAAAAGGAAACAGACCACCTATATAGCATCTTCCAGCAAAATGGATACCCAAGCAACTTTATCAAAAAGTTCCTGACCACTCAACCCACCACAGCAAAACCAACAGAAGCTATGAAAAGGATTACACTATCATACATCAGAAACATCTCAGAAACTACTAAGAGACTGTTACAACCACATGGCATCACCATAGCACATAAACCAACCAAAACCCTTCAGAACATCGTAAGTAACCCAAAAGACCCAGTAGCCCAAGAAGAAAAAACAGGAGTTATCTACAACATACAGTGTAAGGACTGTAGCAGCCACTATGTAGGACAGACAGGCAGGAGACTAGCAGAACGCATCCACGAACACCAACTAGCAGTCAGAAGACATGATGAAAACTCCTTAATCTCACAACACATGGACAGACTTAACCATAATTTCAACTGGGAAACTGTGAGCATCTTAAACCAAGCCAAATCCAAAAATGCTAGAGAATTCCTGGAAGCTTGGCACTCAGACAAAGCAGCCATCAACAGACACATAGAGGTAAACAACATTTACATACCATTCATAAGAGGCAATAGAAAAGCCAGAAGACCAGAACACCTCCTTTCCAGCAATCAACACCCAGATAGGCAAAGATTAACAGCAAGATTAGCACTAGAGGAGCAATCAAACAACACAATAGACCTAATCAAGGAACTATTAACTAAGTCAATCAACCAAGCAGCAAACAGCAGCCCAACCAAGGAACTACCAAGGAGAGTACAACACCCCCACCAACACAGGCAGGACAAGCCAGGGTATATAAACAGAGAGCAAGTCCCACTCCCTTTTCGCACTGAAGATGTTGCCTAGCCTGGCAATGAAACATCTGCAAGAAAACAACAAGACTCAGAGAGCACCAAGGACTCCACAGTTCAACCCTGAGCTACAAATATTCTCTTCAATTGGTATACATATACATATGCAGGTCCATCTGTCCCCAATCTGGTTCTTTAGATCCTTCAATGGTGCAGCATCAGTGCTGTAATAGAGTCCATCCACCTTGCTGCTGGTTGTCCTCTTCTCTTTCCATCCACCTTTCCCAGCATTATGGACTTCTCCAGAGAGCTAGGTCTTTGCATAATATGTCCAAAGTAGGCAAATTTGAGCCTGCTCATTTGTGCCTCGAGTGAGAACTCTGGGTTGATTTGTTTAAAGATCCATTTCTTTTCTTTCTCAGCTATCCATGGCATTTTCAGGAGTCAGATGAGGACATCAACCCATCCCACCCGATCATGCAGAGAGGGCATGTTACGGACCCCGTCTGTAAAAGAATTTCATCTGGCGGGGTCCAGGAAGTGGGCCTTCTCTGCAGTGGCCCCCGCCCTGTGGAACACTCTGCCCCCGGAGGTGAGACAGGCTCCATCACTGCTGGCCTTCCGGAAGAATCTGAAGACTTGGCTCTGCCATCTCGCTTGGGGTGGGAAGGGGAGTAGTTATTCTTGGGGTTGGCTGGCACCTTAGAGCTCTCCTCACGGAATTAGATCTTTATGGCCACTTGGTTTTATACTTATTTTATATTTATATTTGGTAAATTGTATATGTATATTTTAGATGTTTTTATATTTATCTTTTTAATATGGTTCTTATTGTAAACCACCCAGAGTTCCCCTTTTCTGGGGGAGATGGGCAGTGGCAAAATTTAAATTATAAATAAATAAATAAAATATGGGTGGTTTCCCCAGAGATCCTCCCTTTTTAACCCAGAATTGGTAAAAGTCCGTTACTCCTCCTGTATTGAAACCAAAGATTGGGGGAGCATGGATCATCTGGAGGGCTTGCATAACCCATCCCCATCATTACCAACTTTGCTTCTTACTCTCACCATCCCAAACCAAATGAATCCTACTGTGAATTTCTCTACACTTCTAAGCCATAAGTGCACAGGTGATCTATTGTAAAATAGATCAGGACAAATACTTAGTCACATGGCCTGCATACAACTCCTTGAAAAATAGTGCTAAAAGATAAAGCAAGGTAATAATGGATTTGTGGATCACTGCGTATCTGGTTTATTCTAGTGCTTTTTGAATTCATATATTATTCCATTCCATCCAGTTTCTCAGTAGACATTCTTTTAAAAAAACTGCTTTGTATAGCCATAGTTACTGTTACACAGATTTCCACTATATTTTTCTGCATTATATATTTTTGTGCAACTTATGTAAAATTTACAATGTAAATTTTCCCTGTATAATTGCCCTTCATGTATGATTCTTCTTCTATGCATCTTTACCTATGTTTGTTTTATTTGTTCAATTTATATGGCAGTCCATTCATCAAGTGAGTCTGGGCAGCTAACAAGGGTTAAAAACATCACAATACAAAAGGACTAGGATAAAAGTATCCTACATGGCTCCAGGGACCAGACATATATCTCATATACTTACAACAGGCTCATATACAATTGTGGTCCACTACCTGAGGGAAGAAAGAGGTATTCAGCATCTTCCTAAAGGATGGCCAGACAAATCTGGGGGCGGGGGGGGGGGGGAGGCTGTTCCATAGGACAGGTGCTGTGACAGAGAGGGCATGACTCCTGGGTCCCATAAGGTGGCACTGTTTGATCAATGGAACCCAGAGTATGCCAGCCCTGTCAGACCTTATAGGCCCTGTGCCATGCTGAGTATATATAACATCCCTAAATATGCATTGATATTTATGCAGTTTTCCTTACCAGGCATGATGGATGCCATTTGTGGCTATAGCTCATGACTTGGGTGATAGGTGGATATCGTATTTTTTATATATCTATGTTTGACCATTTTATGGTAGCACATTTGGTAACTTTTATAATACACCATGATCTGCTCCTCGGTGATGTGTACAAGGACTCCCTGCTGAAAGAGACATTATCAACCAGCTGTCTGAAGAAATGTACCAGATAACTCATGATGGCCAAGTTGAATTGTGTAATGGAGATGCAGAAAAGCATGACAGCCACAATAGGCAGAACAAATCTACTTGACAAGCCACAGGATTTCATACAGCCAAGGTATATGTCCCTTTTGAACTAGATGACACAGCTCAGCACCAGCCTGCAAGATGTTGGAGATTGAAAACTGCACCGTTCAACTGTTGAGAAGAACTTAACAAGTCATGCTTTGTGCTGGCCATACCAACCATGACAAGAAAGCCAAATTCCTCAAAAGGTATTGTATTGAATAAAATAATAGAAAGAATTGACCTAATTCAACAGTTTAGCACCAAACAGGGGAGAGAATAAAACTTAATGCTAAATAAAGAAGCGCATATAAGATATAGTGTTTTGATGCAAAGATTAATGCATTTTGTTCTGTAGCTGATCAAGTGCTGTGGGAAACACACATGCGGGTTAGGAATGTAATATACATTCCCACTCACATTGACCAGCAAATGGTATTGGCATATTACATCTGCTTCCAGAAATATGTGTGAGAGCTGGATGGCATGACAATTAAATGAACATATAGCCAGTTTGAAAATCTTATTCAGAGAGTGCTCATAAAAAGTTCTTTTGAAATTGGAGAGAAGTATCAAGTGGAATGCCACTGAGATCAGCTCTTTGTCCTTTACTCTTCAATGTTTTCATTAGTGATTCAGTTAATGATTCAATATTTTCATTAATGGTTTGGATGAAGAGGTGGAGGCACACAGATGATTAACTGGGTGGGATGACTAATAACATAGAAGATAGAAATGAGTGTTTTAAAATTACTTATTTATTTCATTATTCTTGCTTGGACTATTTATTTATGTTTCAATTTATATACCGCTCCATCTCCCCGCAAGGGAACTCTGGGCGGTTTACAAAACACAAAAATTAAAATCCGACAATTAAAACAACCCAATAAAACACTATAATATATTAAAATTAAATATAAAAATCCAAGATGTGGTGGTATGATGTTTGGATGTTTAAAAGGGCCCTATGGCACCAGCCATCCCCAAGAGGAATTGTTCCCCCCCTCCCCCCACGCAAGGCGGCAGAACCAGGTCTTTAAGTTCTTTCTGAAGGCTGGGAGCGATGAGGCCTGCCTCACCTCCGGGGGTAGCATATTCCAAAGGGTGGGCGCCGTTATCGAGAAGGCACGCCTCCTAGACCCTGTCAGGTGACATTCCTTTACGGACGGGATCCGTAGCATGCCCTCTCTGAATGACCGAGTGGGACGGTTCGACGTTATGGGGATGAGACGGTCCCTCAGGTAACCTGGCCCCATGCCATGTAGGGCTTTAAAGGTGATAACCAACACCTTGAATTGGACCCGGAAGCACACAGGCACCCAGTGCAGCTGTCGCAACAGAGGTGTCACATGCGCTGATCTAGGCGCACCAATAACTGCGCGAGCAGCCGCATTCTGGACCAATTGAAGCTTCCGGATACTCCTCAAGGGTAGCCCCATGTAGAGCGCGTTGCAATAGTCTATATGGGAGATGACCAGGGCATGAGTGACTGTACGGAGGGCTTCCCGATCCAGGAAAGGGCGTAACTGACGCACAACACGAAGTTGTGCAAAAGCCCTCCTGGCCACGGCTACCACCTGCTCTTCGAGCAGGAGCCGTGAGTCCAGAAGAACCCCCAAATTACGCACTTGGTCTGAATGGGGTAGTGCAACCCCACCCAGAACTAGAGATGACAACTTCCTGGATCCACGGGAGCCATCAATCCACAGCCACTCCGTCTTACCAGGGTTCAGTCGAAGCCTCTTGTTCCCCATCCAGACCCCCACAGCCTCCAGGCACTGAGAAAGGGTAGCCACTGCATCACTTATCTCACCAGGGATGGAAATATATAATTGAGTATCGTCTGCATATTGATGGTATCTCATCCCATGGTGACGGATGATCTCACCCAGCGGTTTCATGTAGATGTTAAATAGGAGAGGGGAAAGAACCGAACCCTGCGGTACCCCACAGACGAGGGGGCGAGGGTCGGACCTTTCCTCTCCTATTACCACCGATTGGGAACGGCCCTGGAGGAAGGAGGTGAACCAACGCAGAACTACGCCTCCCACCCCCAACTCCCTGAGCCGTCCCAAAAGGATACCATGGTCGATGGTATCGAATGCCGCTGAGAGGTCAAGAAGAGCTAGGATGGATGCACTCCCTCCATCCCGCTCCCGCCAGAGATCATCTGTAAGCGCGACCAATGCAGTTTCCACCCCATATCCCGGCCTGAAACCTGACTGGAAGGGGTCCAGATAATCCGTATCATCCAGGATCCTCTGGAGTTGCAACGCCACCGCTTTCTCAACCACCTTCCCTAAAAAGGGGAGGTGGGAGACAGGACGAAAATTGTCCAATATAGTAGGGTCCAGTGATGGTTTCTTGAGGAGGGGGTGCACCAAAGCCCCTTTAAAAGCAGCTGGGAACACCCCCTCCCCCAGAGATGCATTAACCATCACCTGGACCCAACCACATGTCACCTCCCGGGCTGCCTGTACCAGCCAGGAAGGGCATGGGTCCAGATGACATGTGGTGGCCCTTACAACCCGAAGGATCCTGTCTACTTCCTTAGGTCCAACAGGATCGAACTGTTCCCAGATAACCGGGCAAAGACGTTCCCTCGGCATCTCCCCAGACTGTGCTACACGCTTAGAGTCCAACTTAGACCAAATCTGAGCGACTTTATCCTGCAGATGCTCAGAAAATTCTTCCGCACGGCCCTGTAGGTGGGTCACAGACTCCACCTTACCCAACAGAGATCTTGTTATCTTAAACAGGGTCGTCGGGCGGCATTCTGCGGACGCAATAAGAGCGGAGAAATATTGACGTTTCGCCGCTCTTACCGCCACAAGGTAGGTCTTAACAGTGACTCTAGCTTGTGTTCGGTCAGATTCAGACCTTGTCTTTCTCCAGCGGCGCTCTAGGCGTCTCTTAACCCTCTTCAAGACCCTCAACTCCTCCGTATACCAAGGGGAGTATCGGGTCAAGTGTGGCAAGAGAGGCCGCATAGGCGCGATCCTGTCCAAGGCCCCGGCCGCCTCCCTATTCCAGGTTGCGGCCAGGACCTCTGCTGGAGCGTGCAGTAGATCCTGAGGTACAGCCCCCAGCTCCCTCTGAAACCCTATTGGGTCCATTAGTCACCGGGGGCGGACCAATCGATTGGGTCCTGCCTCCCTGCGGAGTGGGGCGGCATAAGAGAATCTCAAGGTCACCAGGGCATGATCTGACCATGACAAAGGGGAAAGATGTAACTCTCCCCTCAGAGCATACTGCCACTGCTCCGACAAGAAAACTAAGTCCGGGGTGAGTCCACTGTCTCGAGTTGGGTCTCGGATAATCTGGAACAGGCCCATGGCTGCCATGGTAGTCATGAACTCCCGAGCTGCCTCCGAGGCACGTCCCAGGGACGGCAGATTGAAATCCCCCAGAACCATAAGCCTAGGGAATTCCACCGCCAGCCCCGAGACGGCCTCCAGCAGCTCAGGCAGGGATGTTGCTACGCAGCAGGGAGGCTGGTACAGCAGCAACACTCCCAACTGTTCTCGAGAACCCAACTTGAAAAACAGGGTCTCACAACCGGCTACTTGCAGAGCAGTGCCCCTGAAGGCCACTAGAGACTCTCGAATTACAACCGCCACCCCTCCTCCCCTGCCCCTGAGTCTCGGCTGGTGCCACACTTGAAACCCGGCTGGGCATATTTCAGAGAGGGCTACCCCCCCCTCCGAGCTCAGCCAGGTCTCGGTGATACATGCCAGGTCTGCCCCCTCTTCCGTGATCAAATCACATATGAGGGGGCCCTTGTTGTTAACAGACCTGGCATTAAGCAGCAGCAGCCGGAAACCGGGGCCCTGAAGGATCTGCTGACCAGGACCTGGGTATGAACGTGGAGGGCCGGAACACGCCACCGGTAATAAACACCGGGGGCGTCTTCCCCAACGATGGCCCGCCCTCCAGTTCCCGTCATAACATCCCCGGCCCGTCACCACTTCGATAGGGCAGCCCACTCCATAACCCCCAGAGCTTCCAGGTCCAGATGCTATACTATACTGGGGATTGATGGCTTCATTAGATCAGGATTCATTTATTTTAAATATAATCTGATTTTTACAATGGATGTTTTAGTGGTTTATGTTTTTTTCTTATGAACATTTTAAAAATTACTATAAACCACTGGAAGTCTGTGGCTGATGCAGCAGATTATATATGTGATTAATAAATATGATCTTGAAAGATTGAAAAAATGGGTTCAAAGTAACTGAATGAAATTAAAGAGAAAGAACTGCAAAGGTCTTCACTTAGGAAAGAGAAAAGAAATGCCAGGCATAGGATGGGTGATATTGGCTTAGTTGTAATTTTTTTGACAAAGACCTTGGAACAGGAGTTGACTGCATATGAATCAACTGAATATGAGCCAGTTGTGTGATGTGCTAGCAAAGAAGACAAATGCAATTTTAGGTTGCATCAACAGAATTATAATTTCCAAATAATGGAAGCAATTATTTTGGTCTTGCCAGAATAGTGCCAGAAAAATATCTTGAGTACTTTGTCCAGTTCTTGGCACCACACTTTAAGGCAGATCCAGAGAAATTGGAACAGAGAGAAGGGCAGTGAAGATGATCAGGGGATTAGAAACTAAGCCCTATGAAGAGAAATTAAAGGAGTACAGTATAACTCAGTATAATTAGCAGTATAATTATGATAAAGGTAAAGGTAAAGGTTCCTCCCGCACAGTTGTGCAGTCGTGTCCGACTCTAGGGGCCGGTGCTCATCTCCGTTTGTTAGCTGAAGAGCCAGTGTTGACTGAAGACGCTTCCATGCTTCGTGGTCATGTGGCCGGCATGACACACGTGGAACACTGTTACCTTCCCACCAAAGTGGTACCTATTCATCTACTTGCATTTGCATCCTTTCGAATTGCTAGGTTGGCAAGAGATGGGGTGAGTGCAGGAGCTCACTCCGTCACACGGGGCTAGGGATTCGAACCTCCGAACTTGCAATCTTCTGATCGACAAGCCTGGTGTCTTACCCGCTGAGCCACCACGCCCCTCATTATTATGATAATAATTATGATATTATGATAATAATTATGATAGCACTCCTCAAATAGCTGAAATACCAAGTCAAGACCTGTTCATTTTCATTACAGAGTGCAGGACAGAGAACCATGGATTCAAGTTAAAGGAAGGCAGTTTCTTCATTGGGTACATTCAAGGTGAGTCTGGGTTGATATCTATCTGGGATGCTTTGATTTGGGTTTCTGCCTTGAGCAGGAAGTTGTGCTTAAAGTCCCTTCCCAACTCTATGGTGCTATATAGCCAACATGGCTAGTAGGCATTGATAATCTTATTTAAAATAACCTACGTTGTGTGGCCATCGCTGAATCTTAACTTTCTCCATATGACACATCAATGTAGACAGCACTGTCATTTGGTGTCTTAGTTTGGAAAAAAGGTATGAAGGGCATCATGATAAAAATATAGAAAATTATTCATGAATGGAAAATGTCAACAGAGGAAAGGTTTTCTCTTTGTCTCACAATGTTACAACTTGAGTCATGCACTGAAATGAAATGCAGGGAGTTTCAGGACAAGTAAAAATAAATGTGTTTTGTTGAATGCCTAAGCTATGGAATTGGCTGTCACAGTTGTGGCAATGACAGTTTTTTTTAAACATCAGCAATATCATACTGGAGCTCTTTCAGAAATTTTTGGTATATTCTGTCACCCTTTATTTTGCCTTGGTGCTTCAGATACTCTTTGTAAATATATCAATTGAGTCACAAGTACTGTACTTTATATGCCTTACAGTTTTTACACTGAAGACCAACCCAAATAATTCATTCACCTACTCTGCAATCTCCTTATCCTTCATTAGTTTCTGATTTCTTGCTTTTTCCTCTTCTGAATGGCATTGGAGTAACGTCCTCTTGTTGCTGCTGCTGCTGCTGCTGCTCAAGAAAAAATACTTAGCACCTCCTCCTCTGTTGTTTCTATACAACAACACTGTCAGATAGCTTGGCCAGAGATGATTACTACCATAAAGTCATCCAGTGAGCTTCCATGGCCAAAAGTGGGCTTGAACCTGGATCTCCATAGTCCTAGTCCAAAACCTGAACTATTACATTTCCTCTTTTTTCCCATTCCCTTAAGATTCAGGTTTCTGAAATAACTTTCTGTATATCCTGTAATGAATTGTTGTTGTTGTTCAGTCATTTAGTCGTGTCCGACTCTTTGTGACCTCATGGACCATAGCACACCAGGCCTTCCTGTCCTCCACTGTCTCCCGGAGTTTACTCAAATTCATGTTCATTACATCGGTGATGCTATCTAACCATCTCATCCTCTGCCGTCCCCTTCTCCTTTTGCCTTCAGTCTTTCCCAGCATCAGGGTCTTTTCCAGTGAGTCCTCTCTTCTCATTAGGTGGCCAAAGTGTTTGAGCTTCAGCTTCAGCATCTGTCCTTCCAATGAGCAGTCAGGGTTGATTTCCTTTAGGATTGACTGATTTGACCTCCTTGCAGCCCAAGGGACTCCTTGCAGCCCAAGGGACTCCTTGCAGCCCAAGGGACAGCCCAAGGGACTCTTCTCCAGCACCACAGTTCGAAAGCATAAATTCTTTGACGCTTAGCCTTCCTTATGGTCCAACTCTCACAGCCATACATTACTACTGGGCCTGTAATGAATGCCTCCTGTCAAATAATAGCCTTTTTCCTCTAGAAAGAAAGGAACTGTGTAACTATTAAATAGTTGAAGAGCTTCATCCCATCACATTTGGTCATCAAAGAATGGCATCCCATTGCCTAGAAACAATCCTTTGTGACTCCTGGCCTGAGGACCTGAGACCAGTGGGAACTTTCTCTCTAAATGTGGCTTCATCCTGTCTATATTTCGGTTCTCTCTCCTCTCCTATTTAACATCTACATGAAGCCGCTGGGGGAGATAATCCATCAACACAGGATGAGGTATCATCAATACGCTGATGATACTCAGCTGTATATCTCCATCCCGGGTGAAGTACGTGATGCAGTCGACACCCTGTCTCAGTGCCTGGGGGCTGTGGGGGCCTGGATGGGGAACAACAGTCTTCAATTGAACCCTGGTAAGATGGAGTGGCTGTGGATTGATGGCCTCTTGGTTTGCAGGAAGTTGTCATCTTTAACTCTGGATGTGGTGGCACTGCCCCATTCAGATTCAGTGCGGAACTTGTGGGTCCTCTTGGACTCATGATTCCTGCTTGAAGAGCAGGTGGCAGTCATGGCTAGGAGGGCCTTTGCACAACTTTGGGTTGTCTGCCAGTTGCGCCCCTTCCTGGATCGTGATGCCCTCCAAACAGTCACTCATGCCCTGGTCATCTCCCATATAGATTATTGCAATGTGCTCTACATGGGGCTACCTTTGAAGAGTATCCGGAAGCTTCAGCTGGTCCAGAATGCGGGCGCGCGGGCAATTATGGGTGCGATAAGATCAGCCCATGTAACACCACTGCTGCGCAAGCTGCATTGGGTACCAGTTTGCTTCCGGGTCCAATTCAAGGTGTTGGTTATCACCTTTAAAGCCCTACATGGCATGGGACCAGGGTACCTGAGGGACCGTCTCATCCCAATTACATCTACCCGCCCCACCCGGTCATGCAGAGAGGGCATGCTTCGGACCCCATCAGTGAAGGAATTTCATTTGGCGGGGTCCAGGAGACGTGCCTTCTCTGCGGTAGCACCCGCCTTGTGGAATATCTTGCCCCCGGAGGTGAGACAGGCGCCTTCACTCCTGGCCTTCAGAAAGTCTTTAAAGACCTGGTTCTGCCGCCTTGCTTGGGACAAAGGAGGTAATAGTTCCTCCTGGGGGTGGTTAGCCCCATAATACCCTCCTTTTTTAGGGCGGTCATAAATTTGAATAATAAATTAAATAAATAAATATTTGAAGTGACATGCTACTCAAATCCTGCTTTAAACCCATATTTGAATCCTTGCTTGTTTCTTGAACGTAGCCTAAAGCTGCACAAAGCACCCAATCATTTTTAAAGTCTGGAATGTAAGGTAGTAGCTAGAATAGTGATAAAGAGACGTAGAGCAGAGGAATTCAAGACAATATGGTAGAAATAGATCAAAACACATTCCTAAGAATGAGATCCTCTCCCAACAAAGTAATTATCTTCTCTGATTATTTTTTTTGTTTTGTTTTAATTTCTGCACGTGTAGAAAAAATATGCAGACCAAAGAGTGGCAATTCATTTATCTCTATCACACTACTTTGAACAAATCAGGCTTTTTATTTAACATTGGGTGGAGTTGGAATCAAAAGAGATGAGGATGGAGAAAACACAGATAAAGGATTCAGGTGTTATATATGTAATTAAAGGTGTCTTCATCTGTGTAGAAGAGTGCTAGGTGGTTGGCTTGGAGTAGTGATAAAAAGCATGGCTTTCAAATTCTGCTAGCTCTGAATATGGGCAGTGGGTGTCTAAAAAAACTAAAGTTGGCTTCCTGTTTCCCACAAGTTCATCCTGTTATTGTGTGCCACCATTTTATGACATGAAATTGGACTTCTGAAATCAATGATACTTAACATGCTGCAGATTGAGCTGAGAATAGAAACCTTTTGTTTTTTTCTTCAGTCACCATAAAGGACTTGAATACAGATCAAATTAGGGGACTGGTGTTAACTACCGTCAGCTTTGGAACTATGAACAGGAATGCCTTTAAAGATGTGTGTGTGTGTGTGTGTGTTTAATTTTTTCCCCCAGGCCTGTTGTCTGAAAGTTGGCTAACTGGCTAGCAATCCCTCTTCTTTTAGCATAATTCCAATATGTAGGAAACAATTGTAGTTATTTAACATGATTAAACAGCAAATAAATTAACAATAACCTGCAAATACATTCAATCTTACAAATATTCTCTAATACTCAGGGCTTCTCTTCCCATTTTTAGACCCAGCTGGGCAAATCTGAAGCCTGTGTCCTGTAGCTCTACCACAAAATTTAATGCAAAATTTCAGAGTGTTGCCATCTTTCTACAGCAATGGAGTACAAAACAAGTACCAGTTGCAAGAATTTGAGGTGTGCTGAAAAAAGGATTGAATAAGCAGTAACTGGGAGGTTTTTATAACTTTTCCTAGGCTATAGGTACCGTATGGCTAGCCAGACAAATCTTTGGAAGATATCTTGTATTGAGTGGAGAAGTAAAGCCACTCCTGATGGCTTGTTCCAGCAAAGACTAAGGCCCTTTCAAGTCAGAAACAACAAGATACAGTATATCCTCAGGCAACAGGATCAAATGGGTTCTTCAACAAAACCACAGTTAAACAAAGTATGGCTTAGTACAAAGCACCACCTTTTCCCCTTCCTAATTTTCATTTTTCTAACATCCTGTAGTGTGTTTGCTTGCAATAATCATGCAAATGATGGGCACCATCCATCACAAGTTGAGGTATGTACTCTTTTTAGCTTTATATATATGGTCTTTAAATTCTGTGGTGGAAACCACACTATAGAACATGGGAGAAAAAGATGGATGTGACCAGAGGAAAAAATTAAATTAGTTTTGATTTGATTGTGTTTTTAATTCCATTCCAATTAAATGTTTTTTTTAAAAAAAAACAGTTACTACTATCCATGTATGTAACCATTCTGACCTGCAGTTTGGTGGTCAGCTTGTTGGTTCCCAGGGGCCTCAACCATGACTTTCAAGGGTCACATGTGGACCTGAGGCTTCAGATCATCCACATCTTCTATAGACCTAGCTGTGCAAACTGAATCAAAGAGTATAATGCAGATTTACATGTTCACCCACAGAAATTATAGGAACTTAAAGCACAAAAGCTCAAGACAGTCCTTTTCTTTCAAAAAGCTATAGATGCTGAATGTAAGGACCAATCTTATTGCTTGCTAAGCTTTTACTTTCTCCTATGCCTGAGACAGAGAGCCAGTTTGGTGTAGTGGTTAAGGCCTCACACTAGAAACCAGGAGGTTGTGAGTTCTAGACCCACCTTAGGCATAAAGCCATCTGGGTGGCTTTGGGCCAGTCATTGTCTCTCAGCCCTAGAAAGAAGGCAATGGGAAACCAAGAAGACTGCAGGGGCTTGTCCAGGCAGTTGTCAGGAGTCAACACTGACTGAAAGGCACACACACACACACATATACCTGAGACAGGTTTTATTATTATTATTTTCGTGTCCAGATCAAACTTTACTCTGCCAAAATGTAGCCACTGCCACAGCTTTGTCATTAGCTTGCTGTAGGTCATCAACAGTACAAGGCTCCGGCAGTAATCGACACACCATCAGATGCTCCAGGTCTTGGGTTTCTCCACCGTCGGTTGGTCATGACAACAACCATTTTGGTGGGTTCATCTTCCGCTTAGCTGTGGTTTGATCTGGTTTTAGAAGGATTAGCTGGTGCAATTCACCGTTTCCAGGGTACGCCTGATTGTATTATTGTTTCGACAATCTTCGGGGAGGCTCCTTCTGTGTACTTTACTTTATATGAGTTAGTTGGTTTGTACTGCCAAGACAACTCAGACGTCATTGAAGTAAGGTGGTGAAACCATTCTCCTTGATAAAGTATCTTTCATCACTTCCAAGCCTTGACCAGCAGTTCCAATAGGTGGAAGAATCTTCAGTGCATGTACTGCACATGGGAAGGACCCTCTTCTGGAATTTCCAGCACTTGACTAGAAGCAACAGAAGAGACTCCTTGCATGCACAGAAGACCCCTACACTTGTTAGAATTGATGAAATTGTCAGTTGAAGCAGGACAAGAAAGCAATGGGTTGATTTACTCTTTGAAGCCAAAGGGGGCTGCATTGATCCCTGAAGCAGCTTTGAGAGGGAGCTTCACTTAAACCTTCAGTACACTGTAAAAATCTGCACAGTCCTGTTTTCTTCCCTGTTATGATCATTTAAAGATCTTTGGAAACACAAGCCATCAGAAATAGGATTTGTTTTTCAATCCCCCAGTTCTGAAACTTGCCAATTAAGGTGCTATCTCTTTGCTCCCATAATGCACTACAAGGTCTCAAACGTCTAGTCTGAAACAGTGCTGAAACATTTTTTGTTCTTTAGATAGTTAGGATGGGGCTGGAAGGGAAATGGAACATAAAAATGAGAGAATGTCAAGGGGTGTACAGAACAACAGAAAGACTGGGTTAATCATGAATTCAACTTTCCAAGGCAAACATGACATTTTTCAGAGGTAATTATTACTTTGGCTGATGAGAATAATTTATTTATCGCATTTCTTCACCGCCCATCTCGACAAATGACTCTGGGCGGTTTACAAGTGAATTAAAACAATAAATGAAATATCATTAAAAGAGATACCTTATAAAAATATAAATATACAAATATACAAAAACTCTGAGATATAAAATATGAGATATAAAATCCAAGATGGTGAGACCACGGTCTTGATAAAATTTCCCAGGGCCACATCAATAATGCAATATAAGTGCAAGATGCCTGAAGTTAATAAAAAAGATGAGGGTGAAAACTCGATACTAGAAGAGAGACAGCCATGTGAAATCTGTAAAATGAGTTCAGTATTAAGAAAATCCCACCTTTATAAAACTGACATTCAGTGGAAGTGTTCCTATTCCAATGGCACCTCATGCTAGGTAGGCTAGTTATGAAATATATATATATATATAAAATAATATAAAATATATATTGTCTTGTTGGATCAGACAAAAATCTGCATTTTATTTTTTTCCCCTATTTTTCTATTCCCATTCCTTTTGATAAGAAAATTTGATACTTTTTTTTCAAAAAAGAAGAGAATTTTAGAGAAATTTCCATGAGCAAAGTGTGGTGTTCTTACACACTGAGTAAGCCAATGTGCATTTTTTTCACTCTCTCTCTCTCTCTCACACATACACACAGTCTAAAATCACCTCTCTTGAAATCTGTTTCCCATATTTCCATTAGATGTCAGAAAGATGACAGCATGAGAGAACTTCTCCCACTGAGATTTCTCACTATCAGTATATTGTCTTAACTACTTGCTCTTGATAAATTATTGGAAAAACTCAGATAAATTGTCCATCGGGTTTCTCTGTCTACAAATCTGATGGAGAATTTTTCTGAAATGCCATTTGTGCCCAACTCTAAATCAATCCACCTTAGTAAACTTTGCTGATTTCAGAAAAGCTAAGCAAGTTTGGACCAAGCTAGTATTTATACACAGTATTTTTTAATATATACTGTATAATAATAGATAAGTAGATAGATAAATACAGACAGACGGACAGATACACCATTCATTCCCAATAAACTTTATGGATGTTGAATCTGTCCATGTACTAGGAGTTGAGCTGTACTTGAAGGAGTTTTTACCATTTATGTAGATCAGAACATCACAAACATGCGGTCAGTTCATATTTTACATTTACTCTATTCAGGCAGTTTTCTGCACATAGATAGGGCTCAATATCTACACATATGTGACTATTCATGAAGTTCTTCATTCACTCAGCAAAGAACAAGTAGTTCTGTAAGTAGTAAAGATTTTCCCCTGCACAGTCATGTCTGACTCTAGGGGGCAGTGCTCATCTCTGTTTCTTAGCCAAAGAGCCAGCGTTGTCCGAAGATGCTTCCGCAGTCATGTGGCCGGCATGATACACGCGGAATGCTGTTACCATCCCACCAAAATGGTACTTATTTATCTACTCGCATTTGCATGCTTTTGAATTGCTAGGTTGGCAAGAGCTGGGGCAAGTGCAGGAGCTCACTCCGTCACGCGGTGCTTGGGTCTCGAACCGCCAATCTTCCGATTGACAAGCCTGGCGTCTTAACCACTGAGCCATCGCGCCCCCCTAGTTCTGTAAATACTTTCAGATTTAATTGAATAAACTGATAAGGCAGAGTTTTCCTGTAAAGCTGTGCATAAGCAGCTGGATATACAGAAATGTAGCATGCAAATCTTGTAGGTAAAATCATGCAGCCATTATAGTTAAGTTCTGCTTGTCAGTAGCTGAATGCTACATAGGAATACAGAGTACTTTAAGATCCATCTGTAACTGAAGAGCTTGGTTTTTCAACCTTGTCCCTCAAAATCAAAACTGGTAAATAACATGATTAAAAAACACAATCAAGTTTTGATCAGATGTCACTTCATCTCTATCAGATGGAAAAGCTGGTCATTCCACTAAGTTGGTATTAAAAGTAGATACCATTGCTTGCTTTATTTGAGATACAAATCTCCACTCAATAGTCACTGTGGCTCTGAGCAAATCAAACTCTTCTAATTTGTTTTTCGCCCTTATTTTCTGTTATTAAATTGATAAAGTTAAATATTAAAACTTTATTCATGTTTCAGAAAGACAACTAATGTGCAGCAGCAAGCTTCCTCAATCTGGGATCCTCCAGATGGCATGGATTTTGGTCAAGCTTGTTGGGAGCTGAAGTCTAATACATCTAAAGGATATCAAGCTGGGAAAACCCAATTTATGGAATAAATTGAAAGGAGGAGAGAATGTACTGGAAGGAGGAAGAGAATATTCACATAGTCAGGGAAGATTAACAAAGGATGTTAATCTTGCCCAACTATATGAACATTTTATTCTTCTTCCTCTTCCTCCTCCATCAAAAAATATTACAGTACTGTTCAAATGTTCTCCTACAGTTAACCTTTTCTCATTGTTCTTCACTTTTGAAAATGTAGCCTTATAACTTTTAAATATATACTTTCAAATGAGCATTAATCAATGGAAGCTGACCTCTCTCGGCTATCTTCAAATGCCAAAGCTGTTGTAAGAAGAGAAACAACTTCTGAGCATGTTGTACAAGTATAGAACATAAATACTTTGGATTTTAATTTAAAAATTGTCAATATTTTAGTTTTCATAAAACCACATATAACCTCCCCCCACCCAAAAAAAAAAAAGGTATGTAGCCCAGTTTTGGCCTTAAGAAAAGCGATAAAGAGCTGAGGTAGAAATTCAAGGAATAGAAATAGGAATTGGGCAATGAGGTCAATAAGTATTTGGGACTCTATGCTTTACTCTTGACAAGTGCAAAGTGTATTGAGATTTAGCTGTTCATCTTGCACATTTCAACAATTTTTTCTTTAAAAAAAAGAAGAGGGGAATCAAAATGTCTGTGCAATCATTGTTGTGAAAATATAATCATTTTTTCAAGGAGATTTTCAATTTCACTCTTACATTGATCCAACATAATAACTCATCTGACTATACCTCATGCTACCAGATTCTGGTCTCTTGAGTAGCAATGGGAGCAAAATTAATTATAATGGACCAATTTGCCTGTTCTGAGCTACTTATTTATTTAGTATACTTATATCCCATTTTTGTTCCATGCTGGAACTAAAGGCAAATACATAAGGTTTCAAGGTTATCTCCTATCTACTTATATTCACAGCTTCAGAAAGCCAATTATTGTAACATTTTAGCTTTCAGACCAGTACCAGGATTCATATGTAATTATCTTTCAGTTTTCCACTTCTCTAAATTTTATGCTGTAGCTCTGTAATAAAAAATTAGAAACAGAAATGCATAAAAAGGTAAAGGCTCCCCCCGCACATTTGTGCAGTCGTGTCCGACTCTAGGGGCCGGTGCTCATCTCCATTTGTTAGCCGAAGAGCCAGCGTTGTCCAAAGACGCTTCCACGGTCATGTGGCCGCATGACATGCGCGGAACGCTGTTACCTACCCACCGAAGTGGTACCTATTCATCTACTTGCATTTGCATGCTTTCGAATTGCTAGGTTGGCAAGAGCTGGGGTGAGTGCGGGAGCTCACTCCGCATGCAAGGCTAGGGATTCGAACCTCCGAACTTGCGATCTTCCGATCGACAAGCCTGGTGTCTTACCTGCTGAGCCACCACGCCCCTTATGACAGAAATGCATACATTAGGCCAAATAGTGTCCTAACTGGGAGAGGTAAAATCTCCTTCAAGTTGAGCTCAAGAGGTGACTTCAAGAACACCTCTCAGCAGCTGTACAGAAACTGTTTGCCATTGGTAGGCTGACCATACGTCTCATTTTGAACAAGATTGTCCCATTATTTCACCATTTCTGGAGCGTCCTGTTGTTACAGTAAAAAAACTCAATTTTGTCCCATTTTTGAAAGCTTCCCAAGGAAGCATGCAAATGCACGTGCATGCCCACACACCCCCTGCATGTGCACGTGCATGCCTGCACACACACCCTGCATGCCCCCCTGTATGCCTGCATGCCCATCCCGCACACCCATGCGCCCCTGCATGCATGCGCCCGCCCCCGCCCGCCCGCATGCCCACCCCCCCACACGCACCCGCACTTTGTCAGGCGACGTTTTTGCCTCAAGGAAATATGGTCAGCCTAGCCATTGGCTTCTTCTGGGAGGTTTTCAACTTAGCTTCTGAATCCAGACAAGATCATCCTCTTCTCTTTCCTTCTCCTTTTCCCAGCGTTATGGATAATATGATAGCCTGAAGCCGGTCATTGGTACCTTGAGTGAGAACTCTGAATTGATTTGTTCTATGATCCATTTGCTTGTTTTCCTGTCTACGTATGGCATTCTTAGGAGTCTGTGTTGATTTTTCCCATATTCATGCTTCTTACATTCCACGTTCCCAGTGTAATTCTGTCTCTTTGGAACTTCAGATTTTCTTCTCCTGCATGGCAACATCAGCAATTCTGCCCTTATCATTAAAGTCAAGATCCACCTCCAACATCTTCCTATATCACTGCTGCTTGATATAAGTGCCTGCTTTGCTTTATCTGGGCAGCTGGGATGACCTTCACAGCTTGGATGACCCCACAGGGAATATATACTCTTAGCATACCTCCCCTGTGCTTTCCAATCCCTCTCTGGAACACACACAGAGACCAAAATGAGACAGCATAGCAGATAATCCAATCCTGAACAGAACTCTTATAGGTCTGCTTCCTTTTCTTGAACATCTGAAATATTAGTGCCAACCCATTCTTGTTCCATATCAGGTTATGCCAGAGTACTAGAAGTGGGGAGGAGTGGCACTTCTAAATAGTGCATAGACACCCATCCTGGTGGAAGAAACTGCCTGCCCTTCAAGAGAAGCCTGCTATATCCTTTCCAAAGAAAATATCATTTGGCATCCATTTCTCCCTCTGGTTATCCAGAAGCTTCTGGGAAGCCTACAAGAAATCTTCTTATGGCCACAAATTGATATTCACCCGTATAATCTTAAACCACAAAATCCATATATCTATTCTGCCAGGTACAATTGTATTGTCTTCTACGTCCATCCCTTTTTAAAAAGACCATTCAAATTAACGACAGTTTAAGTCAGTAGCCATCAAATTCCATAAATTAATTATATATTGCATGACTAATAGGGCTGGGCCAAGTTGAAGATCTGATTCAGAAGAGGTGCTTCCGAAAGCACAGGAGAGCAGTGGCAGCATCTGTCTGCAATTCATTAAAGCAGCCATGTTGGCTTCCAAGATTGTACAGCTGCAATAAAAGCTTCCTTACAACAGCTGCGCAATCCTAGAACATGGTGCCGCCGCTCTAATGTGATGCAAATGAGGGCTGCATTTGCATTCCTGAAACACCTTTTCCAAATGGAATTTGAAACATTGCACAGACCTAATTAATTACCTGCCAATTAATTTCTCAGAATGGGTGTGAATCCCAGCTCTGCAAAAAAAGTGTGGCAGAAAAAAAACACAAACCCTACCTTTATGTACTGTTTCTGGGCACAACGCATGGCCTTAATTAAAAGAACACTCCTAACGTATATCAGAGATTGTAGTGAGGATGTTTTGTGCAAGTGGGAAAAGAACTGTGAAAATGATTTTCCAGGATCGTAGGTGAGTTTGGCCAAAGCTTGAGCTAATCCAAAACTCAGTCTGGGGTCAGCAGCAGACTGAAGTTCTTTGCTCCTGTAGTTCTGAAGAGCTGATAGGAAGCAAAAATAACAGCATACCTAAATTATGCCAGATCATAATGTATTTAGCTTTGGTTCGGAGTGTTGTGTGAATACGGCCATTGTAATTTGTAAACCATGATTTACGGCTTGTTCAACGAACCCAGCCAGTTATGTTTTAATCCACATAGTATTGGTATGCAAACCATGCCTTAACATAATAGGTAGCTTAAGACATGCCATTTGTGAAAAATCAATAAATGTGGAGTCTAATGTATAGTCAAAGGCTTTCACGGCCAGAATCCAATGGTTGTTGTGGGTTTTCGGGGCTGTGTGGCCGTGTTCTGGCAGTTTTGGTTCCTAACGTTTCGCCAGTCACTGTGGCTGGCATCTTCAGAGGACAGGAGCACAGCTAGAAGATTCTGTCTGTGCCCAAGTGGAGGGTGTGAGTTCCTGCTGGTGTTTATAGCTGCTGAGAGGGTGTGTGTCTTCTGTGGGTCATTTACAAGAGATTAGGAGAGGGTTTATTGTGGTAATTAGGGATTGTGGTGATTAGGGAATGTGGAGCCCTTGGTGCTCTCTAAGCCTTGTTGTTTTCTTGCAGATGTTTCATTGCCAGACTAGACAACATCTTCAGTGCGAAAAGGGACTGGGACTTGCTCTCTGTTTATACACCATAGCTTGTCCTGCTTGTGTTGGTGGAGGTGTTGTTCTCCCCTTGGGAGTTCCTTAATTGGGCTGTTGTTTGCTGCTTGGTTGATTGACTGAGTGAATAGTTCCTTGATTAGGGTATATTGTGCTGTTTGATTGTTCCTCTGGTGCTAATCCTGGTGTTAATCTTTGCATATCTGGGTGATGATTGCTGGCATCATCACCCAGAAACAACAAGAAAGCAACAAGGCTCAGAGAGCATCAAGGACTCCACAGTTCAACCCTGAGCTACAAATTAATAAATGTTATGATTTATGTCGACACCGAAATCAGATTGACTACATCCTTTGCAGCCAAAGGTGGCGGACATCTATACAGTCGGTAAAAACAAGACCTGGAGCTGACTGTAGTTCAGATCACGAACTTCTTATTGCAAAATTTAGAATCAGACTAAAGAGAATAGGGAAGACCCACAGATCAGTTAGATATGAGCTCACTAATATTCCTAAGGAATATGCAGTGGAGGTGAAGAATAGATTTAAGGGACTAGATTTAGTAGATAGGGTCCCAGAAGAACTATGGACAGAAGTTCGCAACATTGTTCAGGAGGCGGCAACAAAAAACGTCCCAAAGAAAAAGAAAACCAAGAAGGCAAGATGGCTGTCTGCTGAAACACTGGAAGTAGCCCAAGAAAGAAGGAAAGCAAAAGGCAACAGTGATAGGGGGAGATATGCCCAATTAAATGCAAAATTCCAGAGGTTAGCCAGAAGAGATAAGGAATTATTTTTAAACAAGCAATGTGCGGAAGTGGAAGAAGACAATAGAATAGGAAGGACAAGAGACCTCTTCCAGAAAATTAGAAACATCGGAGGTAAATTCCAGGCAAAAATGGGTATGATCAAAAACAAAGATGGTAAGGACCTAACAGAAGCAGAAGAGATCAAGAAAAGGTGGCAAGAATATACGGAAGATCTGTATAGGAAGGATAATAATATTGGAGATAGCTTTGACGGTGTGGTCAGTGAGTTAGAGCCAGACATCCTGAAGAGTGAGGTTGAATGGGCCTTAAGAAGCATTGCTAATAACAAGGCAGCAGGAGACGATGGTATCCCAGCTGAACTGTTTAAAATCTTGCAAGATGATGCTGTCAAGGTGATGCATGCCATATGCCAGCAAATTTGGAAAACACAAGAATGGCCATCAGATTGGAAAAAATCAACTTATATCCCCATACCAAAAAAGGGAAGCACTAAAGAATGTTCAAACTATCGAACAGTGGCACTTATTTCACATGCCAGTAAGGTAATGCTCAAGATCTTACAAGGTAGACTCCAGCAATTCATGGAGCGAGAATTGCCAGATGTACAAGCTGGGTTTAGAAAAGGCAGAGGAACTAGAGACCAAATTGCCAATATCCGCTGGATAATGGAGAAAGCCAGGGAATTTCAGAAAAACATCTATTTCTGTTTTATTGACTATTCTAAAACCTTTGACTGTGTGGATCATAACAAATTGTGGCAAGTTCTTGGTGGTATGGGGATACCAAGTCATCTTGTCTGCCTCCTGAGGAATCTATATAACGACCAAGTAACAACGGTAAGAACAGAGCACGGAACAACGGACTGGTTTAAGATTGGGAAAGGAGTACGGCAGGGTTGTATACTCTCACCCTACCTATTCAACCTGTACGCAGAACACATCATGCGACATGCTGGGCTTGATGAATCCAAGGCTGGAGTTAAAATCGCTGGAAGAAACATTAACAATCTCAGATATGCAGATGATACCACTTTGATGGCTGAAAGCGAGGAGGAGTTGAGGAGCCTTATGACGAAGGTGAAAGAAGAAAGTGCAAAAGCTGGGTTGCAGTTAAACCTCAAAAAAACCAAGATTATGGCAACGAGCTTGATTGATGACTGGCAAATAGAGGGAGAAAAAGTGGAGGCAGTGACAAACTTTGTATTTCTAGGCGCAAAGATTACTGCAGACGCTGACTGCAGCCAGGAAATCAGAAGACGTCTACTTCTTGGGAGGAGAGCAATGGCAAATCTTGATAAAATAGTTAAGAGCAGAGACATCACACTGACAACAAAGGTCCGCATAGTTAAAGCAATGGTATTCCCTGTAGTAACCTATGGCTGTGAGAGCTGGACCATAAGGAAGGCTGAGCGAAGGAAGATAGATGCTTTTGAACTGTGGTGTTGGAGGAAAATTCTGAGAGTGCCTTGGACTGCAAGAAGATCAAACCAGTCCATACTCCAGGAAATCAAGCCAGACTGCTCACTTGAGGGAATGATATTAAAGGCAAAACTGAAGTACTTTGGCCACATAATGAGAAGACAGGATACCCTGGAGAAGAAGCTGATGCTAGGAAAAGTGGAAGGCAAAAGGAAGAGGGGCCGACCAAGGGCAAGATGGATGGATGATATTCTGGAGGTGACAGACTCAACCATTGGGGAGCTGGGGATGGTGACGGCCGACAGAAAGCTCTGGCGTGGACTGGTCCATGAAGTCACGAAGAGTCGGAAACGACTGAACGAATAAACAACAACAAAAATGATTTATGTCTTGAAAAAATGTCTTGTTTTCAAGGCAAAAATATCTTTGTCATTGATTTTAATGTGCTTGTGGGAGAGTCTCCCCTGCCCCTGAATCCACAGTTGGTTTGCATGTGATTATGGTAAATCTGACATTTACCAATAAATGTCTCATTCTATCAGGATGCTCTGTAACCTTTTCTGGGTGTGAATTTCTACCATTCAGACTGTTGGTTCTGAACTGATAAATTGCTTTGCTCTCAGATGAGCCATTACAAGGGTCAGTCAAGCTCCTCACTTTCTTTTGCAAAGAAGTCAACCCCTTCCAAATGCCAATGGCCTCTTAGTGGTCTCAGAGCAATGCATCCAGATAGATTGGTCTGCTCAGGTGATGCAACATGCATTGAAAAGATCAGAGTGTCTCTTTTTTGGGGTGGACAAGCTGGAACAAGACTTCTTCCAACCCTCAATGTCTTTTACCTGCAATCAGGCTTGGGAGAATTTGGGGATTAAAAATGCAATCCTTTCAGTAAATGAATCCAACCAATAATTAGTAGAAACAATGTCTGTCTTGACATCATGGTTTTACCTGTTTTCAACAGCAAACAATTCATGTAACAATGAAGCAGAATTAACTTCAGGGTGAATGTGACTGCTTACAAGAGAGTTTATTTATTTTATTTATTATTTAAATTCATATGACCACCCATCTCACCCAATTGGGATATGGTCCAGTTACTGGACCATTTCTACAAGAAGACAATGGAATTCTAGAGTTGGAAGACTAAGTTTTGAGGCAAATTGCAGAGGACCTAATCCTTCAATGGAGAAGGTGTTGGACCTATCCCCTCAGTGAAAGAAGTCCTTTTCCTTCTTCAGCAGGGAATGTACTGTTATCCAACCAATTCAGTCAATCACTACAAGAAAAAGTATGGGATTAAAAACCTAACATCTGAACTCCTCATGACTGCAGAACAATCTAAAAAGAAGTCTTCTCATAAGTAGGACTCTCTATGAAAGTCTGCAGTTAAACTGCTTGCAGGACTGAAATGCTAGGTTTTAAAACGATCCATGCTGGAACAATGTTTTTCAACTTGCTACATTGTTCTTTATTGGATCCATGAATTTAATTTTTACGTTTTTCTAGTAAATGTTTCAGTGTGTTATGAGCTTGTAATAGAATCATGCTTTTCACTTGTCAGATTGGATCCATTTCACAGTTCCAACCCATTAACTGAGACTAAGGGCTCCACATGTCTTCTCTGCCCCAATCCAAGGATGGCCCACTAACAATTTCCTGAGGACAGGGACGGACAATGTTATTCTTGTCCCACCTCCACTCCACCATGAAGGCAACTTCCCTCTATCTTTTCTTCTTCCATGTCAGAATTATGCTTTCCAACTTCTTCCAGCACAACTGTTGTTGTGTGGTCCAGTGCTTGCTTTGCTGTGCTGTGCTTCATTTCTTTGTAGGCAAATGCCTCTGTTCCAGTTGGCTACTGTGTGTTATAGTGGGAACATCCCCTAGAAAGCCTTTGAATCCTGGGCTACTGGATTTCCTGCTTGCTTTTGAAGTAACATCCCATGGTGGACCATTAGACCTCTCCATTTTGCTTTGTTGATTTCATCAATGGACCAGTGGACTGGTGAAATTCTGATCATTTTTTTCCTTTGTTCTATTTGTCTACCAGTAGACCAGTGAAAGGCTGAACTATATACATACGTGTGTGTGTGTGTGTGTGTATACGCATACATAAACACACACACATACATACACACTCACACACACACACACACCAATAAAATGGTGGACCTTCCTTTTTCCTGTCTTTCTTTAATGACAAAAATCATTTAAATGGACAAACGTTCTGTCATTTTCCCCTTCTAGCTGAAGTGACAGAAGAAATAGTAAAACTGTTGGGTTTTCCCCCCACTGGTCCACTGGTAGGGAGATAAGAAGATGTCACGTATGGGCGGGGGGAGTCAACAGAAAGAGCTCATACAAAAAGTCTATCAATGGAAGTCATAAGTCCTCAAACCTGTCCAAGGAAAGGGGAAAAAAAACTGGTGCTTTCTATTTGGACAGCAATTTCATAAGCCATTTTCATTTCCATCTGGTTTCAACATTAGAGACAAGCAGCTTAAAGCTGCCATGCAGAAAAGCCCTAAAATGGAGCAGTTCCCTGTAATGCAGAATACCTGCCTTGCCGTATCTCACTAGTGTTCTGATGGCTGCATCAGTGCATACTGGGGCACGTGTTTTGGATAGGTAGGCAGGCAAGTTAGTTAGCAAAGAAGTTTGAAGACTGTGGATTGTTAGCTTAGTGGTACAGAGTGACAGGGAGAAATTGTTGATAGCAAACCGAGGAAGAAGATTTGGAAATTTTATATAGGATGGAGAAAAGGTAGGACATAAATCTAACACACATACATCCATAAATTTTAGAGGTACTAATCAAGTGCTGTTTTTTTTCCGGTAGTCCCCCAAATCCTTTGGTGCAACTCCCACAGCCCCACACCAAATTCCAATTGGTTTTAATGTGACCAATGGCAGAAATCATTACAAACACATTCAGCAATCACATTAACCGTAGCTAACTAATTTAACTTGATTTTAATTAATTGATTAATAGTAAATTAACTCCTAGTTTGTTTCTGTCCTATTTTGTGGAGTGTGGTCCTGGCATACCATCCAAAAGCCAGATGTGGCCTTCAGCCTCCAAAGGTTTGTTGTTGTTCAGTCATTTAGTTGTGTCCGACTCTTTGTGACCTCATGGACCATAGCACGCCAGGCCTTCCTGTCCTCCACTGCCTCCCAGAGTTTACTCAAGTTCATGTTCATCACATCGGTGATGCTATCCAACCATCTCATCCTCTGCCATCCCCTTCTCCTTTTGCCTTCAGTCTTTCCCAGCATCAGGATCTTTTCCAGAGAGTCCTCTCTTTGCATTAGGTGGCCAAAGTATTTGAGCTTCAGCTTCTGTATCTGTCCTTCCAATGAGCAGTCAGGGTTGATTTAATTTTCCAACATTTACCTACTCCTAACCTCGTTCAAAGACTTTCCAATCCAGACTCCTAAGTAGTCTATTGAAAACTCCTCAGCCTGAAGGTAGCCACTAAAGTTCCATCATCTTTGGACCACAGAACTAGGAATGCTTGCTGCATTTGCAAGACCTTTGCTGTCAAGGACAAGCTGATATGTTCAATGCAGACAATGGCTCTCTAATGGGAAACAATTATTCAGTGCCATTTATTCAGCCTAACTTGACAACTAGTCAGCATCTGTGCAGTAAAATTTTACTTTAAAGTCATTAGTTATTATATCCAGCACCTATGAGGAAAACCATAGATCTTGCCCAAAGCTAGCAATAATGACAATGAAAGTTATGTATTTTTCTGCTCAGGGAAATGTTGGCTCTTTTTGTCCAGTCAGTGGTCAGAAAAGCATGGGCTTTATTTGAGGATGGAGAGATACCTTTATTCAAGCAGGAACTCTTTAACAAAAAGCATATATATTTATCTGTCATGATCTTCTGTTTTATTGTGAGAAGGGGAAGTTACATCCAGAGAGATAAGAAGATTAGAATAAAATGGGGGTGGGGTGGAAGTGGAATTATTTGCACATCCTGAAAACAGATCTCCCTAATGTCTTCATAAGATCCCAGCAGGTTTAATGAGTTCTATGGTTTTCTTCAGAAATGGAAGTCATACCCAAAAGCAGAAAACAAAAATGACCACCAATTCTTGGTCAATAAAATATAAGTTGACCATCAAACAATCCACAGCTATTTGTTCTGAAAATTCACACTGTTGTGAGTGTCATTTGGCACCACGGCACCTTAGCTGTGGGAGTTGGGGAGTCCATGGGTCAGGAGGTGATACAAAGTGGCAGTTCCTGTCAATGGAAAACCATCTATCCTGAGAAGCTCCAGGCTGCTGCAAAAATAATTTCACAAAGTTTGCTCTAGAGCAGAAGCTGAGCTGATAATTGGCTCAATTTTTCAAGCTGCCTACAAGCATCGTGACACCTTGAAGATACAGGAGGGTGGCACTGATCTCAGACTGGCAAAGTTTTCACAGGTGGGAGGGGTCTCAGTAATCTTGATTAATGAAGCTGCTGTCCTGTTCTCATCAAAATAAGTCACTGAAATTTGCAGCTATCACGAGGAGGCATATACTATATTTGAGTGATTAATTGAATATATTTCTGTCTTGGAAAGGGAGTGTCCATTACTCAGAATGGAGCATTGCACTGAATGAATTATAGGCAATTCACTAGTCACGTTCTGAATTCCTCACACTTATGTTGGCTAATGTATTCTTAGAAGACCAAGGATGCTTTTGCCTTCTCTTGACCTCTTTTCATCTTCATTTTGTCAGACATCTAAATTAGGTTCATTTATTTTGTTGTCAGACAGATGGGGATGTTGTTTTGTTTTTAGTTTTGATTCATGCAAGGACTACAATCCAGTTTATCATGCTTGATGATCTCCAAGTCAAATTGATCAAATTGTCCTAGAAGGCTCTTCCCATAGACTCCAATTCTACAATGGCAAATTCAAAGAATTCAACGTTATTAGAGGAAAGACTTTGCTTGGTACTTATTCTGGCTAATGTAAGTGTAAGTTTGGATCCCAGAATAATTTAAAGTCACATATATGTTCAGCCATGAGTAGATGATATTGAGCCATTTGACTTTTGATCCACTGTATAGGAACACAATAAGAACTTTGTTGAATGAGGGCCAAATGTCCATATCTTAATCAGTTTTGATTTAATGAATCCTTTGATTCATTAAATGAAGACTCATCTTCATAGGACAAACCTGAGATGTAAGAATTCAGAACTATGAAATGGAATGGTAATTGAAATATCTTTATAAGTGCCTTCTCGGTAGTGGCGCCCACCCTTTGGAATATGCTACCCCCGGAGGTGAGGCAGGCCTCATCGCTCCCGGCCTTCAGAAAGAACTTAAAGACCTGGTTCTGCCGCCTTGCGTGGGGGGGGGGGATAGTTCCTCTTGGGGATGGCTGGTGCCATAGGGCCCTTTTAAACATCTAAACATCACACCATCACATCTTGGATTTTATATTTAATTTTATTATATGAGAGTATTTTATTATGCTGTTTTAACTGTTAAATCTTAATTGTTGTATCCTGTAAACCGCCCAGAGTTCCCTTGTGGGGAGATGGAGCGGTATACAAATTGAAGCATGCATGCATGCATGCATGCATGCATGCATGCATAAATAAGATCTGAGACCATAGTATTCTATTCTTATGTGTATGTGTGTCCTTGAGTCAATCTTGATTCCTGGTGACTACTTGGCCAAATCCCTGCAGCTTTCCTGGCAACAATTTCAGAAGTGGTTTGCCATTGGCTTCTTCCTAGAGCTGAGAGAGAGTGACTGGCCCAAAGTCACTCACCTTTTTTCATGCCTAAAATAGGACTAGAAGTCATGGTCTTCCAGTTTATAGCCTGGTGCCTTTAACCACTGCACCAAACTGGATCTCCAATGTTTATGTACAGGAAGGGATGCCAGAAAGCCTCAAGGCCAGATAGCTGGTAGATTAAGAAATGTTTCTCTTCAGGGAAAAACTCCTCTAGAGTAAGAAATATCATGAGCAAACAACTTAATTTTACAATCTACTTTGAACCCTCTGATTCGATTACTAGTCTTTACCAAAACTGATTCCTAGATTGTATCAGACTGACTTTGCACATGAATAATTCTTGACCCATTTCCTCCTTCTTAGGGCTGTGCATATTTGAAATGCTTCCCATAAAATTCTATCTCCATTTTCTACTGAAGGATAGCTTTCTTGATGCTATAGCTCAGGTGGCAAGATTCTGCTCAGAGGCTATCCAAACCATAAGAACTTTATAGACAATAGGTAGCAGTAGGTCTATATAACTAAAATGTTTACATATTTACTATTCTCAAGTGGTATAGCTTATCTTAACTCTCTTTATTCTTTTAGATTAGCTTTAGGTTTTATACGTTTTAGGCTAACTTTATAACTTTATATGTTATATGCTACCTATGTTGGTTCTACTATTTTATAATATTGTATGATATTTATTTAAAAAGTGGAGGCAGTGACAGACTTTGTATTTCTAGGAGCAAAGATTACTGCAGACACTGACTGCAGCCAGGAAATCAGAACATGTCTACTTCTTGGGAGGAGAGCAATGGCAAATCTTGATAAAATAGTTAAGAGCAGAGACATCACACTGACAACAAAGGTCCGCATAGTTAAAGCAATGGTATTTCCCATAGTAACCTATGGCTGCGAGAGCTGGACCATAAGGAAGGCTGAGCGAAGGAAGATAGATGCTTTTGAACTTTGGTGTTGGAGGAAAATTCTGAGAGTGCCTTGGACTGCAAGAAGATCAAACCAGTCCATACTCCAGGAAATAAAGCCAGACTGCTCACTTGAGGGAATGATATTAAAGGCAAAACTGAAGTACCTTGGCCACATAATGAGAAGACAGGATACCCTGGAGAAGAAGCTGATGCTAGGGAAAGTGGAAGGCAAAAGGAAGAGGGTCCGACCAAGGGCAAGATGGATGGATGGTATTCTGGAGGTGACGGACTCAACCGTGGGGGAGCTGGGGATGGTGACGACCAACAGGAAGCTCTGGCATGGGCTGGTCCATGAAGTCACGAAGAGTCGGAAGCAACTGAACAAATAAACAACAAATGATATTTATGTATTGTCCTGGTGAATAACCAAAATTAATATGATACTGAATACTGAAATGCTTCAGAACACACAGAACCGAAAGCATATCATCTCTTTAAAGAAGCTACATCTTTTTCAATCTGCTTTAGTGAGTCACATTAATGAAACATATTAAAAACCGGACAGCATTAATGAGTCTCCCCTTTTTCATTTTCTTTTTCCAGGCTCATATAGAAGTCCTACTGCGTGGATCCAGTTTGACCTTTACTTTGATTTTGGATTATCCTGACTTAATTGCCTTGGTGGCCCCCTTGCACTCTGCCCTGAAAGTTACCCCTGGAAAAAGGCTGCTATTGGAGATCTCAGTACCCCTAGAATAGAATACCCAATTGTGAATGGAGATACCCAATGATGAATCTTTCAGTGATGAACCTTTCATGGGCATACCCATCACAGCCACCAGATCTCTCTCCTGGTTATTCAATGCTGGTTTAGATACCTTCAGATGATGGTGATAATTATGATGATTTTATACCACTTTTCCTCCCAAAGGAGCCCAGAGCACTGTGTAGAACAGCAATAAAAACAATTTCAAATACACAATTAACAATATAATTACCAAAATTAATTGCTTTAGTGTCTTTAGTTAGTTTCGAAAACAAGACAGTGTGGGGGGCAGGCATACTTCCCTTGGGAGAGAATTCCATTATTCTCTCCCAAGTATACGTGATATTCTTTCAGAATGACTATATTTTTTTCTAATGTGAAGGTGAGGTCTTAGGTTGCATCTCTTCTTGATCAAGCCTCCCCTGTGTCTGTGAAGGGGACTTCCAATTTATCTTATGATTTGTGGGATGTCCTTCTTCTGTGGAATCTTAATGACATGTATAGTATTGGATGTGGCTTAAGCATGAGTAAAAGCATGAGAGTAGAAAGCAGCAACTGGAACTGTAAGCCCGGAAAGAGACGGGTAACAAAAAACAGGTTGCTGCCCTTCCATAGTATGAAAGGAGGCAGTATATGGGCACAATAAATGCCATTGTTCATGGTACATGGTGTTAGTATCTAAGGCAGGGATAGAATCCCGTTAGTTTGGAGGAATGTAGGGGCACTGCAGTAAGGTCATCCCCTATTATCTGAGATACTCCAGTTGCAGAGGTCATAGTATGATTTGCAATAGTTCTTTATCATTCCTATGTAACAAACCAAAGGTGTATAACCTATAACCTTGCTTTGTTCAAGGCTCTTCTGTGTTCATATAGAGTGGAGCCCAGTGATCACTGTAGTTGTGCATGCCGATAAAAAATATTTTTTTTCAACTATCTCAAATCTCTTTAGTTCCTAATTTAAGTTGGAATTTTTACTCAAAATTTTTTACCCAGTGCCTTGGACTGCAAGAAGATCAAACCAGTCCATACTCCAGGAAATAGAGCCAGACTGCTCACTTGAGGGAATGATATTAAAGGCAAAACTGAAGTACTTTGGCCACATAATGAGAAGACAGGATACTCTGGAGAAGAAGCTGATGCTAGGGAAAGTGGAAGGCAAAAGGAAGAAGGCCCACCAAGGGCAAGATGGATGGATGATATTCTGGAGGTGACGGACTCGACCATGGGGGAGCTGGGGATGGTGACGGCCCACAGGAAGCTCTGGCGTGGGCTGGTCCATGAAGTCACGAAGAGTCGGAAGCGACTGAATGAATAAACAACAAAAAACATATGATAATCTGAAAAAAAAAAGATTCTATCGATATTCTTTTGCTTTCCTTTTAAGGGGTTAAAAAAGAAGATATATAGCTAACAAAATAACCGGTACAGAAAGCAAATGTGATTTTGAGTTAGATTTAACCAAGACAAGATCAGCAGAGAAACTATGAGATTTGTATTTAATATTTGATGGCCTGGTAACTTTTTAATGGTCCTGAATGAGCATTTAATTTAGATTTAATAAAGCAGCTAGTCTATTGCAATTAAATATCAATTGATTGCTTTTAAGAGATCGCTTTCTGAGGTTTAATATATGAGATAAACCTGAGTTGGTGTGTAATTAAAACATGGAATAAAAGCAAAATGAGATTGCGAAGATGCAAACAAGGCTTTGAAAGAAAACTGATTGAATCGCAAGATATCATAGGAATGGCATCAAATGAGATGCATTAAAATGCAAATCATTTCTCAGGTGGACATTGAAGTTTATCAGCTTATAAGATTTAATATTTGCAAGAATGATTGAAATCCAAGCCAACCTGAACTCAGATGAGTTTAGGTGAGCCCCAATTTATTGGTGGTAAATGTAAACTCCTTCCTTGTGAGCAAGAAGGCTTTTCTCCTTCTGCCATCTCTAGCACTGATTGGAAAGCAGCTGAACTGGGAATTAAACACCCATGAAAGTCTAGGTACCGCAGCTCTTCAATTCCTCCATATCTCTGGCATTTTTCTACCCATATTGAGAGAAACAAAAGTAGAAAACTAGAGATTCTTCTTCAAGCACTATAAATGTATTAGTACTGAGTACGGATAAAGTTATCAGATTTGGACTGCAAAGATAACATTTTTGATAATACTCTGCAGCCAATGAGTGGTCATCTGGATTTTAGTAGCCCAGATCTGTTAACCCTTCTAGTGGCAAGGTTGTTAATCTAGGACAGTGCTTTCCAAAGTGCCGCCATTGGCGACACACCAATGGCAGCAGCAGCGGCGGCGCAGGGGCACGCACGGGGGCGGGGGGGGGGCGGCGGCTCAACACATTCCAGGGAACAGCGCCCACTCACTGGTTCAGGTATGTGGATGACACCTGGGTTAAAATCAAGGCCCAGGAAGTACAGGCCTTCACGGACCATATAAACACCATAGATGCCAACATTAGGTTCACCAGAGAAGACACCAAGGACAACAGACTGGCATTCCTAGACTGTGAAGTCCTCATTGGGACTGGTGGCAAGCTAGAAATAGGGATCTACAGGAAACCCCCACACACAGATCAAGATCTGATGTTTGACTCCCACCATCCACTACAGCACAAACTAGGAGTCATCAGGACATTGTCACACAGAGCAGAAACCATCCCCACCTCCATGGATTCCAAAAAGAATTAAAATCAGCACCTGAGAACAGCTCTGAAGGCCTGTGGATATCCAAATTGGGCCTTCACTAAATCTAAGTCTACCAGACCTAAAACAGCGACAGACAGGGCTGAGACTCAGAGTAAACGGAAGAACCTGGTCATTCCTTACATGGCTGGCGTATCTGAAAAGATAAAAAGGATATTTGGCAAACACCACATACCTGTATATTTCAAACCCACCAACACACTGAGACAGAGGCTTGTACACCCCAAAGATCAAACTCCAAAACACAAGAAAGCAATGTAGTGAATGCAATCCAGTGCAGTGAGGAGTGCTCTGAGCTCTACATTGGAGAAACCAAACAACCTTTGTACAGGAGGATGGCCCAACACAGGAGGAGTAACACCACAGGACCAGAGTCAGCAGTTTACCTTCATCTAAAGGAAAAAGGACACTCATTTGAGGACATTAATGTTCACATTTTAGACAGGGAAGATAGGTGGTTTGAAAGAGGGGTCAAGGAATCCATTTATGCTAACTTGGAAAATCCTTCTTTGAATAGAGGTGGGGGCCTCAGGCACAATCTTCCCCCTATTTTCCTTCCTGCTTTGTCTTCTGTGCCTAGGAAGATTAAGACCATTTCACAATCTCAACAACAGCAAGGTAATCTTAACGATCCTCCTTTGGATGATAAAGGGACTTAGAAATAAACATCTCAAATAACCATGGCCTAGCCCCAGGTGCAAGGTCACACAGCCACCCTAGAAACATATTTAAGGATTCCCTTACCAACTTTGCTCAGACTGAAGAAGCTTCTTGGATAAGGAGCGAAACGTTTCCACTGAGAAAATAGAAATCCAGTTGACATGATTCAAGCTACAGACAATTCCACCTGGATGACTGAGAACCTTCATCGACATAGTGTGGTTTATTCCATTTGTTTTCATTTTGGTTTATTTATTGCAAAGCTGCCTTAGCACAGGGGAAGAAATTAAACACTATCAGCTTTCCCTGTTATTGCTAGAGCCTTTAAGAACTGTGCCAGCATGAGACAGAGTGCTATATATGGAACTATCATCTGTAAGGCAGCTAGAGAGTCCTCAATACCCAAGAAAGAAGAAGAGTTATGCTTTCCTTTGTTATAGGTTTTTAAGTGGTTTTATGGCTATATGATATGGCTATTTTCAAAGGATTTAATTCATTTGGGGATTGTTTGTCAAAGAATTTGATTGTTTGATTGATTGATCATATTTGTATAGCCGTCCATCTTACAAGAAAGTGACTCTGGGTGGTGTACAACACTCAATTAAAAGAACCAATAAATACATATAAAACAATCATTAAAACTATAAAAACTATTAAAAACACACAAAACAGGAGAGGATGATGTTAACCCTCACAAAATCTCCCCGGTCCCCTGGAACTGATTACAGGCCTGTAATTACATAGTAATTAATTACAACCCCCAGGCCTGATTACATAGCCAAGTCTTGAGGGACTTGAGGAATATTAAAAGGGATGGTGCTAACCTTACCCCCGGGGGAAGAGGATTCCACAAGGCAGGCACCACGGCAGAGAGGGCCCACCTCCTGGGACCCGCCAAATGTAATTCCCTGACAGGTGGGACCCACAGCATGCCCCCAAAGAATTTGGGGTTGTTTTATCAATGAAAGAAGAGTTATAAACTTACGTTAGAATTTTAAAAAGGATATCAATATAAATCGGGTCTATTTACTGCCTGCATAAGCAGGGCAGTTTCTGGTCATGGGTTAAGAAAAAGAAATATAGCTACAGTAAATCCAGGATACCTTGGCATTGCTCTTTATATCCCTTCCTTCATAACTTTCTATCCTTGCTAACCATTTTTGCATCCACTACATGCAAATACTGTATATACCTTCATACATAGCCTTTTATTTTTTAAATTTTTCCATTTTGGGGTGGGGGTGGGAGAGAGGAATCTCATCAGTGCCATTCAAGCATGACTTTCTCAGTCTTCCCCAACCCATTCATATTTCCGTCATATATTTGTTTTGCTGTTTGATCCTAATTCATTCTCTCTGTATGATGACAACACCTATGCACTTCTCTTGTTCTCATCCTTCTCCTTTGCATGCAATCTACATTCATCATCCATTCATTCTTGATCCTGTCTCTTTTTGTTTTACTGAACTTAAATTCCCCATTCCCACCACATTCAACTTATTTTAAGGTTTCTTCTGGCACACCCAACTGTCAAGCACATATAACAAAGTGGGCAGAAGTTCACTGTCACACACCACTGTTTTTGCTTCCTTGGAAAACATTAGAGAGCCAGCTTGGTCTAGTGGTTAAGGCAACGGGCTAGAAACCAGGAGGCTGTGAGTTCTAGTCCCGCCTTAGGCATGAAAGCTGGCTGGGTGACCTTGGGCCAGTCACTCTCTCTCAGCCCAACTCACCTCACAGGGTTGTTGTGGGGAAAATAGGAGGAGGAAGGAGTATTAGTTATGTTAGCCGCCTTGAGTTATTTATAAAAATAATAGAGGCAGGATAGAAAATAAATAAATAAATAAATAAATAAACAAACAAACAAACAAATAATAATTCCTCACAACAGATCACATAGTACCCAATATTTGCATGACTTAGTTTCTCCATCCTTTGTCCCATCTTTAATTGATATTGCAAACCATCTCCTCCTCTGGAAGTTTTAGCCTGTTTCTCCCCATCCAGACCCTCCCGGAATGGGACATAGCTTTGACTGCATCTCCTGTCCTGCCTGTAGTAGAGCTAAACAACTGGATATCATCAACATACTGATGATACCTCACACTATTCTGGCAGATGGACTTTCCCTGGTAGCTTTATGTAGATATTAAACAATAAGAGGAAAACTGTCAAGCCCCAGGATACCCTCTGCTGGAGGGCCCAAAAGCTGTTCTCCCTTACTGTGACTGACTGGATTCATCCACTCAGGAAAGAGCCCCTCTGCCACACAGTGTCCACCACTCCTAATCCTCAAGAAGGATATTTAGCAAATTTATCTCAGTGGTTCGCTGATTGCTCTTCTTGATGGGATATACGCTGGCTTAAAGGGGAAAAACCGAGGCTTGAGAATAAACAGACAAGAATGCAGCTTGTTAGGGCTAACAGTGTTTACTGGTAGCATAAGGCAATAATGTATATACAATCACATTATCGCAAAAATGAAAAAGATGAATATACAAGATACATCATTGTAAAAGGAAAAACAAAACAAACTTATAAGCAGAGTTCCGTGTATTGATCCCATTTATTTACTGTCCTCTTGAACAGCCCAAGAGCAGAAGCTTTAGGCTACAGCTAGATATCAGCAATGCTCTACTGCAGGTCTTCCTTGAAGTAAACAACTTAGACAGCCTCACCTTCATCTTGCACATGGGTCTTCTGCTTTTAGTACAGAAATACTACCAGGTTATGATCACCCATAGGTATCCATTCCTAACCACAGTGACACCAAAGTCATGAAACGTGTTTCACATCATAATGTCATATCGTCACCATGCAAACTTCCCCTTTTGTACTTGCTTCACAGTGGCGTGACATTGCCAAAGAAGGACAAAGGGGCAGAGTTTGCATTGAGACATCATAATGCACTTCATTACTTTCCTTCCTTGCCTCCCACTACAGATGCCTAAGTCAAAATGTTGATGCTGATATTTAAAGCCCAGAGCAGTTTGCAGCCAAAGTATCTGAAGAAATGCCTCCTCCAAATGGAATGCCTAAATACATTGGTCATTTGCAGAGATATCCTGTTGGGTGTCCCTGCCAAGGGAATATGAGAAGGTGGCTGAAAGAGCTTTCTCAGCTGTGGGTCCTGCTTGTGGATTGCCCTCCCCAAGACCTGCCTAATACCCACATCAATGTCAGGTTAAGACAGTCCTCTTCACCCAGTGAGTGTCTGTGGCTGAGGATGGGTTTGAACCTGGGTCCCCCTCAGTCTTAATTCAACATGTTGACCACTGTATCACATCAGCTCTCTGTGCCTTATATTGTGCTCCTGGCAAAAAAAAAAATCATGCTGCCAATACATGTTGCCTTTCAAATGAAAAAAAATAAATTAAAACGTTCAAGATCACACTGCTTATTAAAGATATTATGTTCTTCCCATTTTCTTTGCATCTGGAAACATCAGGATGTGGCTTTGCTCCTGGCATTTGATCAGCACCAAAGCCAGATCAATAAGTACCTTTTAAAATGTAAATGTGATTCCATCTCAAACACTTCACTTAACAAGGTACAATGATGTTTCTTGCAGAGGTTGAGCAACAGAACACAGAATGGGAGTGAACAAAGATTTCTTTGAGACTGTGTAGAAACTGTCCCTGTCAAACGGTTTGCAAAGCCAGTTAAACACATTGTAGACCTTGGGATTTCCCCCTTCTCCCACCCAGCAGCTCTGTCCTTGTTGTTGGTTTTCCAGGATAAAGTTCCAAGATTATTATCTTTAATGGCCAGCCTAGACCATGTGGAGTTTTAGCAAGACATCTGTGAAAGCTGCATTTAGTGAGATGCTTTGATTCAGTATATTCATATAGCATGCTTTACCTAGTTACTGAGTTAACCCATTTTCTGGATGCAATACACTGAAACATAAATCAGCCAAAAGGCTGGAGGCACAACATGCTGAGCCACAAAACACTAAGTTTAGCATTTTGTGTAAATATATTGATTGGGTCTCTAACTGATCTGGTTGAGTGAACACAACCACTAACTTTAGCATGCCACTTGGGATGATTTTTCAACCTGACTGAAAGCTGCTTGGTGACATGAAAACAAAGGGAAGATAGGAATACTTTGCAGAAGTCCCGTGTTTCAATGTCTTCCAAGGCCCACTGAGACAGCAAAGGAAGTCAGCAGAAAGCATCTGGAACAGCCAAGCAAGCACAGGTTCAGAGTCCATGGAAGAGATGCAAGGATAAGCAGGTAACATCAAAGCCATCTGCAGGATCCACTACATTTGTCAAAATGACAAAAGCATGTCACACTGACACAATGCAAGATCCACCCTTTTTGTTTGTAACATCACAATACAAGTACAAAAGGGGCAGAACATTGTCACATCAGTGCAATGCTGCATTCAGCATTTGCTTCCTTTATCCCCATTGCAGACACCACATCAGTACAAATCTGGCCTGTGCAAGTGCTCTGTATAATCAAGTATATTTTTATTTATGTTATTGCTTTGATTTACATAGCCACCCATCTCTCAGAGTGATTCTGGGTGGCGAAGATAATTTAAAAACACCCATAAAAATAACAAGTGGTAGAGAGCCAGTCTGGTCTAGTAATTAAAGCTCCAGGCTAGAAACCATGAGACCGTGAGTTCTAGTCCTGCCTTAGACATGAAAGCCAGCTGGGTGACTTTGGGCAAGTCACTCTCTCTCAGCCCATGATGTCAGGCTCAGACAATAAGCCAGTCAGTCAATTCCTGTTGCACCCAATGGATCAACCATTTGGTTGATCCGAAAAGTGGACCGTGCACCTGCAGGAAAATGCTAGGAAGAAAAAAAAAACCATCTAAATAACAAGTAACAAAAACAACCAAGACATATAAGAAAAAAGAAGCAAAAACTAATCAACCATAATTAACAAAACTTCATAGACTCAGCTAACTTCCCAACTCTCATACCTGCAGCTAGGTCTTAAGAGCTTTCAAAAGAGTCAATAGAGGTAGGGACAATCTAATCTCATACAGATGGTGTTCCAAAGGGAAGGAGCAGTTAGGTTTGAGCTGAAGCCTGTTCTTCCCCATCCAGAACCCCCCACAGCCTCTAGACATCAGGAAAGAACCTCCAGAGCTCTGCTTGATAGGCCCAGGGCCAAAACATACAACTCAGTATCATCGGCATACTGTTGAAACATCACCCAATGCCATGGAATGACCTCATCCAGCACCTTCATATAGCTGTATATTTTATCCCTCAAATTTCAGAGCAGATTTTTAAAATAACACCTGGAAAAATCTCTATTTGTTGCCAGGCAGATGTTGAATGTATTTTATTATAACACATATTTTAGTTGCCTGCACCTAGATGACCTTCACTGAATTCAAAAAGCTACTGTATTCTTTCACCTTGTTTCTACCCATCCATTGATGTCACCTAATATATTTTTTCACCCTGTCTAGCTTTCATTCAGAATGTTACACAATTCTTTCCCAAACCCATCTTGGCTTCTTCCAATCATTGGAGTGTATCATGCAAGTATCAACAACTTATTGCTACCTACTTTGTTACATATGTTTTAGCCTTTTCATTTATAATTAAACCTACACCTTCACTTCCATGCATGTATTCATCAACTCCACTCCACAAGTCCAAGCCATCTTCATTCTGATTGATTATGCCCTTCCCCTTCGTCTTACTTTCACATGATCCATATCTATTTTTGTTTTACCTTCACATGACCCATATCTATTTTTCTTTCATTTCATTTCATTTCATTTCATTATTTCATTTCATTCATAAATACATAGCCTTTACCATTTAATTCTCAAATTCCACATAACAATCTTCCATATGCCATATCATCAAATGGACCCTTAAATCTGACCACTACCATCATGCCTTCAGTCAGGTGAGACTTTCACATGATTTTAGTAAAATAATGAAGGCAAAGTCTACATTAATCTCTGCTATATGCAGCATTCCTTGCTATTAATAAGGGCAATAAGAGTCACTTGTGGCACATTTTGGCCAGTTTGCCACAAGTGCAAGCAAAGCCCAGTTTTCCTCTGAGCATGCTCACACTATTCTATGGAAGCCATGAAACACATTCTTGCTTGCATGGCATCTACTCAGAGGTAGATGTACGTTGTACTGATCCATATGCCGATCACAATTGAATCAACTTTATGGCTTATTCTATACAACTTTTACAAGATTTAAATACAATTAAGCCAAGATATAGTATTTTTACATAATGTTCTTTTAAGATATGCTGACATTGAATACAGCTTTTTCAGATGTTCACTGGCCTTTATGAATTTTTCTAAGAAAGAATGCTGGACTGTTTATTACTACAGCAGAGTCCACTTGTGTGGATCTAAAGTAACTTGATTGGATGTTGTTAGAACCATTATTTTGCTGAGGGTGTTCTTAAAGTCACTTTTCTGGTCAATAAATTCTGTTATGTATGGGGAGAGGCATATGGAGCTTTGCAGAGATCAAGCCTCTCTGCTGGATTTCTAGATTTCACTATGTGTTGTCCACTTCCTTTTTGCCCCAAGACACTCATAAAACTTGTTCCTCCTCTACATATTTATTGAAGAGGCCTTAAACATGAGCACATCTATTCATATTACTTTCCTAGAGCTTTATACATGTTCAAATAAATATGAACACTATTTCATTGCAGTTCTCCTAGCTAAACATTTTGTGGGCTGTGGACCATATGTCACCACACATGGCCACACAATCCCTAATGGCCCCTTTACTTCAAGACTGTGCTGCTGAAATGCTTGCCTCCAAAATTCATGACAAAATGGCCAAACTGGTAGCACGGTTCATTGTCATTTTCATCCAAAAATGTTAGTTCCAATGATGACATTGCCACTTAATGGGGCTGTCTCCTGTGGCTCTCCAGCAAATCAGAAGACTCAACTGTGACCTTCAACAATTTAGAAGTTGCCTACCCCAGCATGCATACTCTCCCCAGCATGGAATTCTATCTAACCACTCAGACTGAGCAGCCATAATATATTTAATAAAATAAAATAAAATCCTGTTCAGGTGAAAACCAAGACTGGGCAATAATGAACAAAATAAGAACTACATTGCTGGATTTGGCGAAGAGTTGATTAATCCAGTGCTGCCTGTCCTACAGTAGCTAGTCATACAAACACAGCAGGAAGAGGTTTAAATCCTGAAACATCCATGCCTAGTGGTCTTTTCCATGTCCACGTCCTATTGCTGTCAGTCCTAACTGCCCACGAATAAACCTGTTAATCAAGGTCAAGGAAGTTCTAATAAGCTGTGGAGCTGTCCAGTATGCAAGACAGCAGCCATACTTAATTAAGTTAAATAAGAAAAAGAAAAAAAAACATTGGTGGATTTCTTATGTTAGTAAATATGTGCTAGGAAACTTGGAATTTATTAATCTCATATTTGATTTGTTTCAGAGTTGAATCAGCCTGTTTTTTTGAAACATCGAATTTGGGTCTGAACTATATTTTATATTTGATGCATGCCCTTATTTATAAGAGTGGGAAACAATGTTCCTTTTTCCTGCATGTGAATTACTATTAGGTCTAGGGAAAATATAGCTGATGCACATAGCTCTGTTGAAAAAAATCGAGATCAGAGGTTTTTATTTATACTTGAAGGAAATGAAAACATGTTTCTGGGTTTAATTATTACATGTGGAAGCATGAATAAAACAACAGTAGTCCAAGACTGGCAGACTTTAAGTCAGTGTTTCTCACACTCAGCAACTTTAAGGTGTGTGGACTGAATTCTGGGAGTTGAAGTCCACACACCTTATAGTTGCTGAATGTGAGAAACACTGATTTAAGTTAAAAGAAGGATCTTTTATCATGGTGACAAGCCACCCTTTTACAACTCTCAGCAAACACAGAACTGGAGAAGTGTTCTATAAGACTTCCTGGCTAGAACTTCCTGGATCTCTGCTCAGCTGCTAGTCTTTCCTCTGGAACCTGAGTCTCTCTCCATGAGGTTCTACTACTCATATATAATTTTGATTGAAGACTTTTACATGAATAAAAGATAAACATAACATATATAAAGGAGAGTTAAGGAAAAGGGTGAGAAACAGTACAAATAAAGGAAGAAGAAAAGAAAAAGATAATTAAAGAAGTGACTTCCGATCTTCTTTACAGCAGGTACTAACAAACTTATTATCCCTCTGCCCTCTCTAAGATTACATCCCATAGTTCCTCTCTACCCCATATTCAACCCTTTTAATCAGCAAATCCAAGGTTCGATTACTCATAATGATGAATAGGGTTGGCTTAGAATAAGTTCTTAAGATGACTCATTATAGTCTTCAGTAAGATATCCTGTTTTGTGTAAATGTTTTCATTAATGTTTTATTGTAATTGTCCTTATCATCATTTTAAGCATTTTTATATTATTACATTTTCTCTCATGATGTTTTATCAAAACTGTACATCTGCTGCCTCAAGATGCCTTGTGCCATGGGAAGCAGTATTACCTAAATAACCTAAATAATTGATAATTATACCCCATCTGGACTGCTTCCCTGGCTCCTATCTTAATCTGACCAAAACATACCTCCCATTAGTTGTTGTTGTTGTTGTTGTTGTTTATGGTGTCCAGAAGACTCTCTCTTTACTAAGTTGATGAAGCTTCAGTAATGGATGTTGCTCATACTTTCTCCTTGTCAGCTCTATCGACTTCTCATCCCTTCTTTTTCACCAGTTTCTGTAACCAAAACAGAGAAGGGAAAGAAGTCTATTCTTCCCCCTCTCCTACTGTTTGTATCATCCATGTAATTTTCCCATCATAGAAAGAGAGCAGTGTTAGTCTGTGGTAGCCAAAAATCAGAAGCACATTTTCTGGCTAACAAATTTTACTTAAAAATGTAAGCCCTTGTGAGCTGCAGTTTCATACAGTGTCAAAGCCACATTAGAGAAGCAATCCATGATGGCACCACAGCTCAATCAATGGTTGAGTGTTGAGAGGGAAGTTGGTTTTGCCAAATCTTAATCTTTCAACTAAGTTTTTTATATCACACATTGTTCCTGAATAATGGTGGATAAATAAGATGTTTATTAAATGAAGCTAACAGATTCTGACTATTGCCCTCTGTTTATATCTTATTTTCCTTTGATGCAGTTTTCTGAAACATGGCATCAAGTACTCTAGATGTAAAGTCTGTCTTGAAGACAGGAGACACTATGGTAGAAATCTTTCTCAAGAAGATAGATTTATTGAGCTACTTATGAATTCATGCTACATGTTCTATTCATTTGTAGTTCAGTTTTGTTAAACTAATCAATCACTGCTGATTTCTTGTAATTTACATTCAACATCAAGAGGTTTAAAAACAAAATGTTTTTTTTAAATCAAGGAGGCCTACATAATTGAAGGAGTTAAAATACAAAGAAGAAAGATGAGGAATCCAGCCCCTAAAACTGTCCCTTCTCTCCCTCCCAAAAACTCAATTCCCACTCACTCCATCCTCAGAACAATATTTGAAGTTGATGAGTGTTAGAGAGTGGGAGAGAGATAGGAATTGGCCACAGTGAGTGCCACTTTTGGACTTCCCAAATATATAAAAGAACCATAATGGATGTTCGTACTTAGAGGTGTCTGCGAGACCCAACATTTTTATCAGAATGAAAAAGCAATGTCACTCCATTTTAATGCAAGCTCTACTCCTTTTGTACATGCATGTGACATCATGAGATATGTATCAAAGGGATGAAGCTTACATTATGATAGTGCAATGCTGTGTTCATTGTTTGGCCTCCCTTGACCCTCTCTGCAGATGCCTTTGTATACACAAAAATGAATCTGAACATAAACTTCATATATTAATACATTTTATTATGAAATAGACCTTGTAAAAAACACAGCACAGATGATTAATGATAACTTCTTTTCCAGTATAATGCAAACACTGATGGGGAATAGCAGAAAACAACTTGACAAACAGTGAGGTGAGAAATCTGGGGGGGAAATGATGTAATTTAGCTACATTTTTATTGATTATGTGCCATCAGCCAAACCAGGACTTTAGCACTTCTGAAGTTTACTATCTGACCTGCTGTTTTCCCTTTTAGCTTTTGCATGCGCTATTTCAACTGTGTTATTATTTCAACTTTATTCTCAATGACTCAAAGCCTTGGCATGATTTGGCAGAATTGAGTCCCAATGTATAATACATCAAATGTTACTGCTTATTGCATCATGGAAGAGCAATCATACACCTAGCAGCTCCATCAAACCCATGCAAGGCTTCATCATTGTGTAGCTGGTGACAAGAATCCATCACAAGTATGAAGTAAAATATATAAAGAGCTATAGGTCCATGTGGGGGTGTATCCAGCATGGAGTTCTTTTCGAGGGAAACAGCATGAAATGTTAAATAGAATTTGTAGCAACATGGCAGGTATGTAATTCATGGGGTCCAACTTTGCAGTTCCAAATTAATTTTTAAAAAGCATATGTTTGGAAATGTTATATACAAAACTACTTATATTAAGGGTAGACTGACACATATAACTTGTGGATACTAGAGAAAAGTCTCTCTCTGTGTGTGGCTTTAAAAAGAATTGGAGAAAGATGTGGAATTTTAGCAGACAGAACTGAATAAAAGTTATGAACATGTATACAGGCTGAGTTGTACATTGTGAGTCCTTAGTGCTTTCTGAGCTTGGTTGTTTGCTTGCAGACATTTCATTACTGACTAGGAAACATCATCTGTTGTACATTGCTAGTATACAGTATGTGTGAATGGGAGAAAACAGGATATTTGCAGTATATCTCACAGGGTCTTCTAGATTCATTTTGTGTGTGTGTGTGTGTGTGTGTGTGTGTTTTCTTGCATTTTATCCTTCTGCTGATGTTACCTTCTTGACTATTTTATCCCTATGTATTTTTATTTAATGCCAACTGCTATAAAAGTACACAATCAAAACTTTGAGGACAATATTTTTAAGCCAAGAATGTTCTGTGCCTGCTGATTCAGCTTCACTAATGAGTTTCTTTGCTGTTCCTCCACTCTTCTTTAGCCAGTGGCAGGAGGAAAAATAGTGTTTAATTGGACTGCCAACAAAAACCATATAGGCTGCTCTGGTGATTGTGAAGATCAGACACCAGTGCAAAAATCTGAAGAAAGTTCCTTTAAATTGTCAGACTAACAGGTACTGTATATTAAAAACACCGCTGGAAAGAACTTGTTACATAAAACTTCTCCCCCAAAGAGAAGACTTTTCTCAGATCAAAAATTGTCTGCTGCTGAATGTCCTGTTTGAAAGACACTAAGTGCATAGTGGGACAGGCACAAGAATACAGGATAACAAACTGGAGTCAAAGATGGAATGCTGTTCCAAAAAGACACTTCTCTTTTCAGATGCATCATGTCAGAAAGGAGTGGGATGAAAAGGGCTATTGTTTGTGGAGGAAAGAAGGTGTTGTATTGAACTTTTGTATCAATATTGTATTTCATTGCAAGAGGCAACAGCAAGAATTAGAACCACAATCCATTTATCTCAACTTCAGGAAGGGACCAAATTGCATGCCCTATTACATTTTCTTCTATCAACTTCCTCTTTATTTATTTTTGCATCTGCTTTTTCCTAAATATGCTATGAGTTTGCGTTACTCTTTGGCACTGATATCTGGCCCCCACAACTCACCACATAGTGTATGCCAAAATAATATTTTGGGCTGATCTGAAACAAAGGAAATATATCAGTCTAATCCAGGGTTTCTCAACCAGGGTTCTGTGGCACTCTAGGGTTCTGCGAGAGGTCACTAATGGTTCCCTAGGAGATCACAATTTATTTTAAAATTATTTCAAATTTGGGCAACTTCACATTAAAGAGGTAAGTTTCATTCTTTATTTTTAGTTTAAGAACACTGTTAATGCTTATATACAGGCCTACACATGAAATGAATACAATAGTTTTGTAACTTCTGGCCTATATTTGTGGCTGAATGTGCAGGGGTTCTCCAAGGTCTGAAAAATATTTCAAGGGTTCCTCCAGGTTCAAAAGGTTGAGAAAGGCTGGTTTAATCATATGCCTTTAACCATGTACAAACTGTCTTTCTCCAGCTTATTAAACAACTACTGTATATTGGAATCCATGAAGCTGTTGTTGTTCTAAAGGTGAGAATGTCTCTGAGAACACGAATAGCATCTTTTTCTTCTCATAGGATAACTACAGCCTGCTTCAACAACTTTTGGAATTGGGTGTTCATCATTCCCAAGTCAATCTATTTTTCAAGCAAAAACTGAACCAATTCAAAACTCAAAGTTTGTTAGCCAGCATTCTTGTGCCTGTCCCACTATGTAGGGATTTGAAACGTGTATGTGAATGCTCCTCTCTGTAAATTTCCCTGCAGATGAAAATTGTATTTAAGCAAAGCAAGGAAGCTCGGTTAGAAGCAGAAATTGCCGAGAAATATGATATGTGTGTATTTCAGTATGAACTGACCAGGCAGAAACATAGTAATCCACTAGGATTTGCAAAAGGTTCTTGCAGAGTTTTCAGCTCACATGAAATATTAACATGCATATTTTGAGATAAAATATAATTTGAAATGAACATGCTAAAGGTAGAAAACATGTTCTCTCCTGATCTAGCACATTTCACGATATCCATATCCGTAAATTACTGAACATTTGGACACCCTTCTAATATGTGCTTCTAAGGTAAAAGGTAAAGGTTCCCCCTGCACATTTGTGCAGTCGTGTCCAACTCTAGGGGCTGGTGCTCATCTCCATTTGTTAGCCAAAGAGCCATCGCTGTCCGAAGATGCTTCCACAGTCATGTGGCCAGCATGACACCCGCAGAACGCTGTTACCATCCCACCAAAGTGGTACCTATTCATCTACTTGCATTTGCATGCTTTCGAATTGCTAGGTTGGCAAGAGCTGAGTGCGGGAGCTCACTCCGTCACACAGGGTTAGGGTCTCAAACCTCCAAACTTGCGATCTTCCGATCGACAGGCCTGGCATCTTACCCACTGAGCCACCATGCCCCACTATGTGCTTCTATGTGCTTCTAGGCAGGTATTAAAAGTTTTATTCTGGCAGGTGTAGCTAATAGGATGGGATATGTGGCTGTTTAACTCAACCAAGTTATGTCATGTCCTGTCAGCTTCCTTCCAACAGGATGGTAGGCCACAGGAACACCAAACAGTTGTTATTAGCTATATTGAAATGTGACGCAATTACAGTGGCAGCTTGCCTGAGCATGGAAGGTGCAGGATAACTTGATCTGCAAATATTCTGCACCTCAGTCTGAGCCCTGAGCTCCTAATAACTTGTGGCAGAAGACCTGTCAAGGTCTTGTTATATAACCTGTTTGGCTGCATGTGTATCTCATATGAGTAACTCACACACATGGCTAAGCACCAGATGGTGGCGAAATGTAACTGCCAAAGGAGTGAGCTGTAAGTACCACTGGGTGTGCCTCTTCTCACAAGTTGACACAGTTTCTTGCTGCAGTGTTTCTTTTTTAAAGTGTTCATGGCAACACATGCCTAGCTAAAAGGAGGAAGTTCTTTATTTGCTTGTCCTCATTCAAGCAACTGTGGCCCTTCAGCATTATTGCATTCTTTTTCTCTCCAGTGCTCAGGGTTTATCAATTAATTAATTAATTAAATTTCTATGGCCACCCATCTCAACAAGCGACTCTTTGAGTTGCACGGAATGAATCACATATTTGTAACTTTGATGACTGACATTCTATCCCTCACTATCTTTGCCTCTCCCTTCCCTTCTCCTGTTTTTTTTCTTTCTTTTCCCATCCAAAGTGTGTGTTATTTTGGGTATGGATCCATCCTGTTCAAGTATATTATCCTGGAATGTGCTGTGTCCAATGAATTGTGTTACAAATATGACTACCGTTAAATACTTCTTGGGGGGGGGGGAAATACAACAGATTCAGAACACAGTAGTTGTTAGCTTCTCAGAAAAGACTGGTTGTATGGAACACACCTTCATGATGATGAATTTCATTGATAAGATATGACCACATCAACATAATTGGCACTTGCTCACTTTCAAAAGTATATACAGGGAGCTTATATAGACGGGAACCTTGGTGAGAGGGTTAGGCAGTTTCGACTCTTCATTCCTTCTCTATGATCGTAGTCCAGATCAGGGGACCCACATCTGTTTTTAGTCTGTTGATGAAATTAACCACTTATTTTCTTCCTAATGTAAATAGTAGGCACTGGATTGGTGATGAAGCAGGTTGGCAAAAGGCTACCCTCCACCACCACCCCCATCAGGATCTGGATCCATCCTCTTCCATTATTTTCTGTGTCAAGAAAACCTTTCCTTGATTTGTCCATTGCACACAGTAAACATCCCTCTTTGATTTATCCATTGCATGCATCTCTTTACAGAATCTCTTTAGTTCAATGCACCTTCACCGAGAGGGGAAATCTGTTATTTGCAAGGATGCTTGTGGAAAATGTTCCCTACAGGAAAAATCCAAGAGTGATGCTTGTAAAATTTATTTGTATTATTTCTTACAGCTCAAAGAGAGACAAGGATGAACTGCCATAAAATTTAATTTCTAATCAGTCATGCGCTAGTGATGGGGTTTCTCTATTGTAACCAGATCTCTGCACTATAGGTGGTTAACATTATTACAGCATGGCTGCTATACAGAGCAGGAGACAAGTCAAGGTGGCTTTCATGATTTTGACAAGCATATTCCCATGTGCATCACTTAATCATTTATAAATAACCTTGAATCTCTTCCTCTGTCCCCAGTTTCCTAAAGTTGTAAAATGAATTAGCTGGGAGGGAGATTCTAAATTGACAAAGCCTCTGAGAAATGGAAAGGGAAGAGGGACAAGCCCCATCACAATATGCCCAGTAGAAAGATAAGATGTTCATGGAAGTGTTCTAGAGCTGAGCAGAAGTTACTTTTACTTTTTTTTAGAAATGGAAGCTTTGGAAAAGGAAAGATGGAAAGCTTCACAAAACTTATTGGGAAGGATGAGGGATGGACAGAGCAAACTTATTTTCAGCAATGAAAATCCTGCTACTAATGTTAAGTTTTTTAAAAAAATCCTCCAGAGTCTAAAGCCTGCTGGCTGGGGAGTTCTAGGAGTTGAAGTCCACATATCTTAAAGTTGCCAAGATTGAGAAAAACTGGTCTAAAGATTAGAATGTTTGTCTTCCCATGATTTGCTCCATTCTGTCACATAGACCCTTCTTAAAGTAAATGAAGTGATGTGTCATCAACTCAATGGACATGACATTTTGGTGATCTAAGATGACAACCAGAGGATGATAAACATTTAAAACTGCAGCTTGGTCTATAGCCTGGGTGTTCCATAGTAAGACTGGCCCTGGCCATTTTCCAATATTGCAATTGTTTGATCCATTTAGCCATGACTGTTGTCCAACAGATCGATTCTTATTTTGCAATAAATCAGCTGAAGAATAATTCAGAGGTTATACAGAAGGAAATCAAAGAAGAAAAAAAGAACAGTTGGGAAACACAGAGATACAAAATAGTTACTTTTTTTGGCAGATACTGCATAAAAAATAAACAAACAAAATTTAAAAGCCAAATTGCTTTGCAATTCACAGCAACAAACTAAGAATAAAGCTGTTGAGGCTTTAATTTCCGGGAGACCTGAAGGGTTTTAAATCACATTTGTAAATTTTTTAGAGGCCATATTTTAGAACTGAAATATTTGGAACATAGAAAGTCCATCTTAGGGCAGTTCTGTGGATGTCAGGAAGATGTTATGAATGGTCAAACCAGATTTATGTTTTTCTTTATAGTCTTTGCTCCCAAAGTCTGGAGCATCACAGAAAGGCATATTTGGATTGCTTTGTAATGAGCAATTAAATAGGTTTCAGGGTAAAATCACCCCACCCCACCCCCACCCCCAGGATATGTCAGAATATAAAAGAAAAGAGGAGAAAAGTCTCAAGTGAAAAAGAAAAACCAAGGATCATTGGTAAACTTCAAAACCATCTGTTTCCAATTTGCAGATAAGGAGCACAATCAAGTGGCAATCCTGCACAAGCCTTATTGAAATGAATTGGAGATGAAAAGATCACCGTGCATTTCTATCCATTGGGTCTAAATGTTCTTCCATCTGAAGAAATAGCCACCTGAATTCCCACAGTGGGCAAAAGCCTTTTAGACTGATAATTGCCATGCAATTTGGATTGGGATCCTCGCTCCATGGTTACATGCCGAGCGACCTCTGGATCTGCATTGCGTCTAATTGCTGTCGACCATCTCACATCCCGTAGTGAGGGGTTTGGACCGATCTCCATTTCTGCGAACTGGATTTTGGGTCGGGCTCCAAAGTTCTGCCACTCCATCATGGGATGACTAACATCCCCTCTGTTTCTGGAGCTGGGTCTCTTCTGTAGCTCTTCCCTCACCTGGGGCTCTTTACTTTGCATGTCCCAGGTTTCTTCAGTGGGGAAGCCTTCCAACAACTCCATCATGGTAGTGCCCCAAATCCATTATGGGGGACTGGGAAAGTCTTACCCCTGCTGGGAGGAAACCTCCAGTCCCCACATCCAATGTGGGGGACTGGGAAAGTCTTACTCACCTCCAGACTCAGAGATGAATTGTTCATCTTGCCACTCATCCATAATGGTTAATTCCAGATTGCTTGACAACCCTGGGTCCACAGAAGGTACTGCTGTCTTAAAAAGAACAGTATCCTCAGGGCAGGTTGCCATTATTGGGTATTCAGAGCTTTCTGTGGTTGTCCCAGTGCCAGGATCTTAGCTTAAGAAATTCTCCAGACAATTCATCAGAATGCTAAAAGAATTCATTTATTAAGATCAGACTATATGGAACAACTGCAAAGCTCTGAATACCAAATTTGGCGCCAAGCATTCAAAGTTAACAACATCCCACTGATCTCATCCTGTTAGCTTCAAAACAAACTGTCCTGTTCTGACTAAGACTGACACAGGAACCATTATTTAAATGTCTTTATTTACAAATTACAATAGGCAGCCCAGTCAAGGAGAGATTCTTCTTCTTCCACAACAAGAATGGAAAGCCCAAGAGCGGAGTTGACCTCAGAGGCGGTGGCTGGGAAGACTGGCTATCAGGGCTGGACGTCCCCTCTCCCAAGGTCGCAGAAGGTGGCCCAGTCTACTCCTTCCCCTGGCTCACACGGGACCGGCTCCAGAGGTGCGGCGCCCGCCAGCAGCACCACCAAGGTGGCAGACAGGTGAGGCACGGGCATGGAGCAGACCCGGGTGGCCGAGGTTTGCGTGGCCTCGATGTTGCAGTAGGAAGCCCAGCCAGTGCTGGGTCCGGTTTTGCACAGGTCCGGGAGGGGTGTGTCCTTTGAGGCTGGTGGCCGTGGTGCGGAACCGGGAGGTGACTGAGGAGCAGGAACTGGCAGGGACTCCAGACAAGGCTGGAAGGTCAGGGCTGACTCAGTCGCAAGGCAAGGTGGCAAGGCAGGCACGCTTACCACGGCTGAGGTTCCTTCAACAGTTAGCAGTCTCGGTGCAAGACGACGTGAGTCAGCCAGTGGCTCTTGGGATCCGGAAGCTGGGAACGCGGCAGCAGGATGCAGCTCGGGGACCGGTGGCCTAGTGGGTCAGGTTGCACAGCGGCGGCAGGGTCTGGCGCAGAGGTGGAATCTGGGGTGACCACATGGCTAGGCTCGGCTCCAGGGGCCCACGTGTTGGGTGGAACGCTCTCCTCAAGGCGTGCAGGCGGCGGGTACAAACGGTTGTCTCCGGCAACACGCTGCGGCTGTGCTGGTCCTTTTCTACTTTAGGTTTTGCACCATTTGCGGTTGGGAGCCAATTGGGCCTCGCGCTACTCTCCGCCCTCCTGTGGTGCACACTGATTGGCAGGGATGCCTATTCTTCCAGTCCCCCTCCAATCAGCGCTTCTGGCTCGTCTGCCGTTTTCGCACCGTGACCTCCGCTTCCTGTTGCCAGCTCTTCTTCTTCCGACTCGGAGTCCGGCAGGGCGGCGGCCCCAGGCACGATCCCGACACAAACATTTTCTCACTCTTGATTTTCCCCCCTCCCAATTTGTTAAGTTTAATGAGAGTTCAGGTGTCTTATCAGTGTCCTTGGTCTTTCACAGTCAGTGGAGGAATGTGCGGGAGGCAAACGGTTCTTTTCGGTTTGCAAAGCATCTGGCTACAAAGGAAGCTGACACGGGTCGGCTTCTATACTGCTTGACACATGTTGGCTCAAATACATGGCAGGCAAGCAAAGCGAGTCTGACAGACACCATCAAAAGAGTCTAAAAGCTTCTGGCAATTATGCCATTAGTATGAGAATATACTTTTTCTTCCCGTTTAGTAGTGCTTATTCTGATTATCAACCCTTTTCTGAATTTTACCCAGGGAAATATTTCCACACCCCCTGCTATCTTAAACTACACGTAGGGCTCTTGTTCATCCTTGGGCCTGTTCCACCCAACCAGCATAGCTCAGGTTAACGCTTTCAGAATAGAATAGAATAGAATAGAATAGAATAGAATAGAATAGAATAGAACAGAACAGAACAGAACAGAACAGAACAGAACAGAACAATAACTTTATTGTCATCCCACTATACACTATACGAGTGCACAATAGAATGAAATTTCGTTGCAGTTGGCTCACAATTTCACTCAAGCAATAAAATACTAATGATAATAATAAAAAACCATAATTACTATAAAATACCCATTCTTATAAAATATACATTCTTTAACTCACAATTTCAGTCAAACATTAAAATACTAATAAAAATCCATAATTACTATAAAACAGAGCTTTCCAAACTGTGTGTGGCGACACAAAAGTGTGTCGCCACACACAGTCTGGTGTGTCGCCACACAACCCGGAAGCGCTGATCATCATCAGCGCTTCCGGGTTTTCCCGCGGCGACACACCAACGGCAGCGCGCAAAAACCGAAAGCAGCAGCAGCGCTTCCGGGTTTTTGCGCGCTGCCGCAATAGCGCCACTTCCGGGTTTTTCCGCGGCGACACACCAACGGCGGTTGGTGTGTCGCCGCGGGAAAACTTTGGAAAGCCCTGCTATAAAATATACATTCTTTACATATCCAACATATTTCACCTAAAAGAACCTATTTGGCATTCAAGAATCCAATAGCCTGGGGGACAAAGCTGTTTCCCAATCTGGCTGTTCTACATCGGATACAGCGGAACCTCTTCCCAGAGGGTAACAGAGAAAACAAACCATGATGAGGATGGGAGGCATCACTGGTGATCTTTCGAGCTCTGGACAAACAGCGTGCATGTGCTAAATCTTGGATGAGGGGCAGAGATATCCCAATTATCTTTTCTGCTCCCCTTACCACTCTCTGCACAGACTTTCTATCTGAGGCCCTACAGCCTCCAAACCAGATGGAAATACAGCTTGTAAGTACACTCTCTATAGTGCCTCTGTAGAAAGTAAGGAGAATGGAAGATGGGAGATGTACTTTCTTCATCCAACGCAAAAAGTGCAAATGTTGCTGTGCTCGCTTTACCAAAAATGTGGTGTTAAGGGACCAGGACAGACTATTTGTTAACTGCACCCCCAGGAATCTAATGCTGACTGACTCCATAGCTATGTTATTGATAAAAAGTGGAGTGTGACTGCACCGGTTCTTCCTGAAGTCTATAATAATCTCCTTAGTTTTTTCCACATTTAAAACCAAGCTGATTTTATTGCACCACTCCACCAAACCCTTTACCTCCTCCCTATAAGCCCACTCATCCTCACCCCTGATAAGACCCACTACAGTTGTATCGTCCGCATATTTCAGAATGGAATTGGTGGTATACTTGGTGCAACAGTCATGTGTCATCAGGGTGAACAACAATGGGCTCAAGACTGCTTAGGGAGATAGAGCTAGAAGTATTATATCCAACTCGCACCGACTGATATTTTCTAGCAGCACTTCCTTTCCCTCACCTCAGCCAAGGTTATAGGAGCAAGACCAAAATAAGAATAATGCTTTCCCCTTTCTATTTGCTGAGGAACAGAAGAGAGCCTTAAACCCAATATCTGCCAGTCAGTCTGAAGAGGCTTGGGCCTTCTGAGACTTGGTACCTGATCATAACGTCCTCCAGATACAACTGACATCAAAATAGCTGTTCAAAATAGTACTTAGAGTTGATTAGGAACACACAACAGCAAAGAAAATATGGACAAGTATTAGGCTTAGAGGAAGTGGATTCACTTATTTATTTGTCATATTTATATCCCGCCATATTTATATTAGGATTCAAAGAGCAAAGGAACAATGGAGTTTAGCCTTACAGGAAAAAAAAACTTTGGAGGAAATAGTTAATTTGCCTTGTACATCTACTGGCTGCCAGTATGATATGGTTAGGTGTGGGATTAGTACCAGGTGCAAGTCCTAGAAACATGCTGAGTGACTTTGGACAGGTTTTTGTCTCTCAGCTCAAACCACAAGTTGTTGTGGAAATTGGAAAGGTAGTGTCAGGTCTGTTGCTTTATGTTTCTGGAGGAAAGGTGGAACATAAATCTAACAAATCAAATGCATAAATATGCAGAATCTGTGAGTTGAGTACCCAGGAACTGTGCCCAATATTTCATTTCTTGATCCAGTGGGGTATAATGGTGAAGGTGCCAGAGGGAGAGTGGAGGGAGAGACCCAGGTTTTAGTCCACCCTCAGCAGCCACAGAAGGTCATGGGGTTACTTTGCCCCAGTCATTCCCTTCCACCCCAGCCTACCTCATAGTGCTGTTTCCATAAGGAAAAAAGGGGGAGGAAATACAACATAAAATCAGCCCCTAATGCCGCTGTAAATACGCACAGTAGCTAGAAGTCTGGGTTAGATTAAATTCTTTTCTGAAGTCCTGAAACATTTCACCCCACAACCAAGGGTAGGTTTAGATTCTTTCCTTTCCTTCCAAACAGCCAGCTGCTGCTCCTAGGATGATTCCAAGAATAAAACATCCCCAACAATCTTCTCCCTTGCTATTTAAATTCAAGGATTTTTATTTTTGTATTATGCTTACTAGAAATAGAAAGAATTCATTCACAAGATCAGTTGTAGGTAACTTACAGAGCTAATAGAGATTTTTAGCGTTAGTATTTCTTCTATTAGAAGAAAGTCTATTACAGGTAGTCCTCGCTTAACAACCACAATTGGGACCGGAATGTTGGTTGATAAGTGAAGCGGTCCTTAAGCGAATCCGACCCAATTTTATGACCTTTTTGTGGTGGTCAGTAAGTGAATCACCGCGGGTTTAAGCAAACCATGTGGTCATTAAGCAAATCATGCTGTTCTCCATTGATTTTGCTTGCCAGAAGCCAGCAGGGAAGGTTGAAAATGGTGATCACGTGACCACGGGATACTGCCATGGTCATAAATGCGAACCAGTTGCCAAGCGCCCAAATTGTGATTGCTGGGATGCTGCAATGGTCATAAGTGTGAGAACCAGTGGTAAGTCATTTTTTCAACACCGTTGTAAGTCTCAACTGTCACTAAATGAATGGTTGTTAAGTGAGGACTACCTGTATACTAGTCCATGGTTTGATGCAAGTATCTTCTAACAAAAGAAAAGCATTACTTCAGTAGGCCTGTGCTCATGGAAAGCAAAATGCAGACCTAGAACACAGAGTCAGCACAAGAGCTCATAGAACTAGGCTGTAAGAGCAGGTATACTTGGTGGAGCTCCTACCAGAAGAATGGCTCTCCTTTTATAATTTGTTCAAAGTGTGCCAAATGAGAAATACCAGGAGCACATGAGATTAACAAAAGTATCATGTTTTCAATTAATATAAACACACACAAAGAAGCATGCCATTTGCATTATTGCTAAAGCCCAACATTGCAGAAGCATGTTTAGATAGGATCTAACATGATAGCAGTGGTAAGTTAATTAGATAATTGCCCAACATGCTAATTAATTTTTTAATTAGCAAGAACAAAGCTTGGAGCTCAACTATGCCTGGAGACAGCTTCCTCATTAGAAAGCTAAAGAGCATGTTAGAAAATGTTGTAGAAAGCATGTTTGCAGAAGCATGTTTGGATAGGATCTAACATGATAACATTGGTAAGTTAATTAGATAATTGCTCAACATGCTAATTGATTTTTAATTACCAAAAACAAAGCTTACAGCTCAACTATGCCTGGAAGACAGCTTCCTCATTAGAAAGCTAAAGAGCATTTTAGAAAATGTTGTAGAAAACATGGAGGTGGCACCTTTTTAGAGTGTTCATGACCTCCATTCTTACATTTTGGGAACTGCTATAACAGATAGATACTTTTCTCCTTGATACATCATTGAAAAGAAACCTTCAGGCCAAAGATACTGATCAGGTTGTAGAAGAGCCTCTGTACTCAACCCATCACAATATGCTTTTGTCTTCCTTGTTTCCAAAAAAGGCTGCACTTCTCTGATAAAAGCTTAATAAGCCATGAGAGTAATAATTTCCCTTCAACTCCCTTTGCAATCAGTTCTGCATACAGTAGGTATTATGTATCGGGAACTGCAACGAACATGAATTTGAGTAAACTCCGGGAGACATTGGAGGACAGGAAGGCCTGGCGTGCTATGGTCCATGAGGTCACAAAGAGTCGGACACGACTAAATAACTGAACAATAAAAAATACAGTTCTGGAGGGTCTGGAAATGACTCTGGTTTGTCCAGAATTAGTCCAATCCAATGCAATCCAGGATTTGGATCAATAAAAGAATTTCTCATGTTCTAGGTCTTTCTGATGGGATAACTTGTTGTTTATTCGTTCAGTCGCTTCCGACTCTTCGTGACTTCATGGACCAGCTGACACCAGAGCTTCCTGTCAGCTGTCGACATCCCCAGCTCCTCCACGGTTGAGTCCATCACCTCCAGAATATCATCCATCCATCTTGCCCTTGGTCGGCCCCTCTTCCTTTTCCCTTCCACATTCCCCAGCATCAGCATCTTTTCCAGGGTATCCTGTCTTCTCATTATGTGGCCAAAGTACTTCAGTTTTGCCTTTAATATCATTCCCTCAAGTGAGCAGTCTGGCTTTATTTCCTGGAGCATGGACTGGTTTGATCTTCTTCCAGTCCAAGGCACTCTCAGAATTTTCCTCCAACACCACAGTTCAAAAGCATCTATATTCCTTTGCTCAGCCTTCCTTATGGTCCAGCTATCACAGCCATAGGTTACTACAGGGAATACCATTGCTTTGACTATGCAGATCTTTGTTGTCAGTGTGCTGTCTCTGCTCTTAACTATTTTATCAAGATTTGTCATTGCTCTCCTCCCAAGAAGTAGACATCTTCTGATTTCCTGGCTGCAGTCAGAGTCTGCAGTAATCTTTGCGCCTAGAAATACAAAGTCTTTCACTGCCTCCACTTTTTCTCCCTCTATTTGCCAGTGATCAGTCAAGCTGGTTGCCATAATCTTGGTTTTTTTGAGGTTTAACTGCAACCCAGCTTTTGCACTTTCTTCTTTCACCTTCATCACAAGGCTCCTCAGCTCCTCCTCGCTTTCAGCCATCAAAGTGGTATCATCTGCATATCTGAGATTGTTAATGTTTCTTCCAGTGATTTTAACTCCAGCCTTGGATCCATCAAGTCCAGCATGTTGCATGATGTGTTCTGCGTACAGGTTGAATAGGTAGGGTGAGAGTATACAGCCCTGCCGTACTCCTTTCCCAATTGTAAACCAGTCCATTGTTCCGTGATCTGTTCTTACCGTTGCTACTTGGTCATTATACAGATTCCTCAGGAGGCAGACAAGATGACTTGGTATCCCCATACCACCAAGAACTTGCCACAATTTGTTATGATCCACACAGTCAAAGGCTTTAGAATAGACAATAAAACAAAAATAGATGTTTTTCTGAAACTCCCTGGCTTTCTCCATTATCCAGCGGATATTGGCAATTTGGTCTCTAGTTCCTCTGCCTTTTCTAAACCCAGCTTGTACTTCTGGCAATTCTCGCTCCATGAATTGCTGGAGTCTACCTTGCAAGATCTTGAGCATTACCTTACTGGCATGTGAAATAAGTGCCAATGTTCGATAGTTTGAACATTCTGTAGTGTTTCCCTTCTTTGGTATGGGGATATAAGTTGATTTTTTCCAATCTGATGGCCATTCTTGTGTTTTCCAAATTTGCTGGCATATGGCATGCATCACCTTGACAGCATCATCTTGCAAGATTTTAAACAGTTCAGCTAGGATACCATCGTCTCCGGCTGCCTTGTTATTAGCAATGCTTCTTAAGGCCCATTCAACCTCACTCTTCAGGATGTCTGGCTCTAACTCACTGACCACACCATCTGTCAGGGAGACACAGGAGAGCGGTGGGGGGAGCTTACTCATGGGAGAGAAGCGAGCATGAAGCTCGGAGGGCCTGGACTTATTTCCCAAACGCCTCCAGAAAGCTCCGCCCTAGATTGGACTCATGTCTCCGGGATTCTTCGAGCCCTATCAGTTTAGCAGGATTCTGTATGTAGGAAGCAATAAACACTAGAGACTAGATTCCAAGCCTCGGCGTGTTATTTCTGCACCCACACAGGACATCAATCCTGCTAAACCACAACTCCCATCGGAAGAGGGAGGAAAGACAAAACCAGGAGAATGGCTTCTCAGACACAAGAACTTCGGCAGGCAATAATACAGCTCGCTGCAACATTAACACAACACCAACAGCAAGTCGACGACCAGATTAACAATTTGCAAGCAGCTATGCTACAACAAATGCAACAACCAGCTCCAGTCATCCAGCAGCCGGCCCCAGCAGCAGCACCCCCACCAGTTGTTGGGCGGTCCCCAGGGTGTTTGCCAGAGAAATTTGGGGGAGAGACAGCACAGCTCAGGACCTTCGTCGCTCAGTGCACCATGTATTTCGACAGCTGACCAGCTGAGTTCCCGACGGAAAGGTCCAGAGTCACCTTCATTTTAAGTTTGCTGAAAGGCTCAGCTGCCAGATGGTCCATCCCTATGGTGGAAGCCAACGACCCAATTCTAGACAACTACCAGAATTTTATGGCCCGTTTCAGAGCCCATTTTGATGACCCAATCAGAGAAGTCACTGCTAGCCGAGAGATCCGACGGCTCCGACAGGGGAACAGGAGGGTAGGAGCATACATCGCAGATTTCAAACTGCTAGCATGAGACTTGCGTTGGAATGAGGTGGCATTGAAGGATCAGTTTAAACAAGGACTTGACGAAGATATTAAAACGGAATTAGTGTGTCAGGGCACACCAGCTACATTGGAAGACTTATATCAGTTGGCAGTGGTCATAGATGCTTGGCTGGAGGAGTTAAGGCAGCTCCTGCCAGGGAGAGGCAGGGCAGAAACCTGGCCGGCGTTTCCAGGTTTTGCAACCTTCCCTAACACGGCTGTTTCTCTGGGCGCAGAGGAACCTATGCAAATTGGGGCCTCACGAAGGTTGGTTTCTGAAGCCGAGCGGCAAAGAAGAGGGGAGAATGCACTTTGTTTCTATTGCGGGGAGCCAGGACACATAGCAAGGGCTTGCCCGGCCAGACGCCAAGCAGCTCTGGTAAGATTTACAGCCCAGGAGACAGAGCAGGCACAAATTCCAGCTTCATCTTCCCAGCAGTTAAACTCCACCTCCCCCCCTCGCCAGAGCCCCACAGGGAGGCCATTCAACAATTAAGAAGGGCTCAGTCTACAGATTTCAGCCAAAATTTTTACTTTGTTCCAGCCACGCTGACAACAGATTCCAAGCAGCCATTACCTGTAGAATTGATGATCGACTTCGGTGCAACGACAAATTTTATAGATGTGGAAGCAGTGGAAAAGTTTCAGGTTCCAACAATTGCCTTACCAAGCCCCATACAGGTCGAAACCATCGACGGGCAACCTCTCAAAGCAGGTCCAGTCACACACTGCACGTAGCCGATTCAACTCTCTATCGCAGATCACACCGAGTGGATTCAACTTAATGTCACAGCCTCATTGCAAGTTCCTATCATCCTGGGCACTCCGTGGTTAAAACTTCATAACCCCGATTTGGACTGGATGACTGGGGCGGTTTCTTTCCCCGCTCAGGACTGTCTGCACTACAAATTACAGGCAACCACCCGCTCCCCAGTGACAATTGCAACCTTGGAAGCAGGGGGGGCTCACCTACTAACAAAGTATGGGGACTATGCAGACATTTTTGGCGAACAGGAGGCCACAGCGATGCCACCCCATAGACCTTTCGACTGCACGGTGGACCTAAAGCCTGGAGCCAAGATTCCAGCGGCAAAGCATTATGCTATGTCACCAAAGGAGCTAGCTACACTGAAGTAGTATGTGGATATAAACCTCAAGAAAGGATTCATTCAACCATCAAAATCGCCAGCATCTGCCACCACCTTCTTCGTCCCAAAGAAGCCGGACCCCTTAACTCCTTCGGCACAGGCTGGTGGAAAAGGGGCTCCCATGCACACGGTGAATGACTACAGCACACTCAACACAGTTACTGTTAGGGACCACTACCCCCTTCCCCTTATATCGGATTTGCTAAATCGCCTACAAAAGGCATGCATTTTTACCAAGTTAGACCTCAGGAATGCCTACAATTTAATCAGAATGAAGGAGGGGCATGAATACCTCACAGCCTTCGATACCAGGTATGGTAAATTTGAATATTTGGTCATGCCTTTCGGACTAAGTCATTGTGGGGCTGTATTTTCCAGATTTATGAACCACATTTTTTCAGATTTGTTAGATAAGTATGTAGTCATTTATCTCGATGACATTCTGATATTTTCTGATGACCCCACGTCTCACATAACTCATGTACACAATATTCTGCAGAGGCTGAGGGACAACAAACTTTTCGCCAAGCTAGAGAAGTGTGCCTTTGATTTAACTCAATTGGACTATCTGGGCTACAGGATTTCCACAGAAGGCATAGCCATGGATCCTGAAAAGGTCCAAGCAATTCTATCTTGGAAACCTCCCCGCAATGTCAAGGAGGTCCAACAATTCCTCGGGTATGCAAATTTCTTTCACAAATTCATTAACGGCTATGCAGAGAGGGCACGACCCCTTACTCAGCTTTTAAAGAAAGGCACACGCTTTTGCTGGGGTGAACAACAACAGGCTGCCTTCCAAGAGTTTAAGCAGCTGTTTGCCTCCCCTCCTCTCCTGAGGCATCCGGATCCACAAAGACAATTCTTTGTCCATACAGACGCTTCTAACATGGCGATCGCCACCATTCTGCTCCAAGCGGCAGACCCAAAAGGGGAGGACTTGCTTCCTTGTGCCTATTTCTCTCACACACTGTCACCAGCAGAGAGGAATTATGATGTCTTCAATAAAGAATTACTTGCTATAAATTCAGCCTTTCAAGAGTGGAGACATTGGTTAGAAGGGGCTACATTTCCAGTCAAGGTCTCCACAGACCACAAAAACTTAGAAATGTTGCAAAAGACCGGATCACTCACCCCCCCCCCCGCCAGATCAGATGGAGTCAATTTTTTTCACGTTTCGATTTTGTAATCTCGTACTTACCCGGCAAGCAGAATAAGCTGGCTGACGCCTTGTCCAGGCAGCCGCAGGACATTGCATACCCCGGCCAGGCCACTCAAGCCACAATTTTGCAGCCTCAAAATTTTGAGAGACCTCCCGAAAGGGACCAAGCAGAGATCTTAGCAGCCGTCAGGCAAGCGGACGATCTCCTTGCATGAATCAAGGCTCAGCAGTAACAAGACCCCTATGCAAGGGCTAGGCTAGATGACCTCCAGGGGACCCAGCATGGAACACCGTCCCCATTCACAGTAGAGGCGGGGACCCTTTGGCATAGCGGGCGGGTTTATGTTCCCATTACCCTGAGGGAAGAGGTCCTACAGCTATGTCATGATAGCCCAACAGCAGGGCACGGGGGGGTGTTCAAAACGCTGCACAGAACACTCAGAGATTACTGGTGGCCCAAGATGGCGGCGCACATTAAGACTTACGTGGCCTCTTGCCACACATGTAGATGCGCTAAAACCGTTGCAGGAAAACAGGCAGGCCTTTTGCAACCCCTACCCACACCCCCCCAGCCTTGGGACACTATCTCCATGGATTTTATCACTGACTTGCCACAGGCACAAGGTTTCACTTCCATTCTGGTGGTGCTGGACTGTTTTACAAAGATGGCACATTTTATTCCCTGCAAAGGCCTCCCAACGGCACAAGCTACAGCACAGCTCTTTTTGGACAATGTCTTCCGGTATAGAGGCATGGTTAACCACGATCTCAGACCGGGGTTCGCAATTTACTTCCAGGTTCTGGGGGGTGCTTTTTCAGACATTGGGGGTCAAAATACACTTATTCTCTGTGAGCCATCAAGCTTCTAATGGAGAAGCTGAGAAAACTAACCAATTATTGCAGCAATATCTCAGATGTTACATTAACTATTGCCAGGACAATTGGCCAGACCTGCTCCCCATGGCAGAATTTGCTTACAACAATTCAGTGCATTCCTCGACCAAGATGTCCCCTTTCCAGGCACTCTATGGCACGAACCCAAGAGTATTGCCTCTCTCCTCCCAACAGACAGCTGTCCCTGCAGCCACTGATTTCCTGGCAGAAAGGCAGGCGGCCCATCAGCTGTTAAAGGAGCAGCTTGATATGGCGAAAGCAGCCTATAAAAGGAATGCAGATGCACATAGGCAAGAAGGGCCTCCGATTGCAGTTGGAGACAAGGTCTGGCTCTCCACCAAGTTTTTGCCATCCAGCAGGCCTTGCAAGAAATTGGACTCTAAGTTCATTGGCCCTTTCCCAGTGTTACAGCAGATAAACCCTGTGGCTTATCATTTGCAGCTTCCACACTCCATGAAGATCCACCCAGTGTTTCACAAGTCATTGTTAGTCAAAGACTCCCCTCCAAGCGCCTTGCATTCAAATACCACCACCACCACCTCCAGTACTTGTCGAAGAGGAATCGGAGTATGAGGTGCAAGAAATCTTGGATTCCAGGCGGAGGGGCAGGAGAATTCAGTATTTAATACACTGGAAGGGGTATTCTCAAACAGAGCGCTCCTGGGAAAATGCCAAGGACGTACATGCCCCTTTGCTAGTTCACAAGTTTCATCAGCTTTTCCCTCACAAGCCACAACCACCTCAACTGCCAGAGCTACATCCCTTGGCTGAAAACGACGAAGCCGGCCAGCCTGAGGTGTTCGTAAGTTGCCAGCATCCGCCTCAACTCCAAGAACCGGGGCCAGCGCGGGGGGCGGAGGTGGATTCTCGCCCATCCACTTCTGGTTTGTAGTTCCCAGGCGGGGGGGGGGGGGGGGGAAGCTGTACTAACCCTCTAGCTGTTTTTCAGATGCCGCCAGCTGTGCCTGAGATGTTATCTGATCAAACAGACAGCGATGATTCCTCCCCTGAAATTCCTTCCTTGGAAGACTTCCCTCCTCTGCCCAGTTCTCAGGAGGAGGAGGAGATGGAATTGACTTCCCACGGGACTGTACCTGACACCAAGGACGAAGGAGGGGAGGGGGTTGCTATGGAGTGTTTTTCTGGAGAGGGGGGTGGTGTCAGGGAGACACAGGAGAGCGGTGGGGGGAGCTTACTCACGGGAGAGAAGCGAGCACGAACCTCGGAGGGCCTGGCCTTATTTCCCAAACGCCTCCGGAAAGCTCCGCCCTAGATTGGACTCATGTCTCTGGGATTCTTCGAGCCCTATCAGTTTAGCAGGATTCTGTATGTACGAAGCAATAAACACTAGAGACTAGTTTCCAAGCCTCGGCATGTTATTTCTGCACATACACAGGACACCATCAAAGCTATCCCTGATATTATTATCCTTCCTGTACAGATCTTCTGTATATTCTTGCCACCTTTTCTTGACCTCTTCTGCTTCTGTTAGGTCCTTGCCATCTTTGTTTTTGATCATACCCATTTTTGCCTGGAATTTACCTCCGATGTTTCTAATTTTCTGGAAGAGGTCTCTTGTCCTTCCTATTCTATTATCTTCTTCCACTTCCGCACATTGCTTGTTTAAAAATAATTCCTTATCTCTTCTGGCTAACCTCTGGAATTTTGCATTTAATTGGGCATATCTCCCCCTATCACTGTTGCCTTTTGCTTTCCTTCTTTCTTGGGCTACTTCCAGTGTCTCAGCAGACTGCCATCTTGCCTTCTTGGTTTTCTTTTTCTTTGGGACGTTTTTTGTTGCCGCCTCCTAAACAATGTTGCGAACTTCTGTCCATAGTTCTTCCGGGACCCTATCTACTAAATCTAGTCCCTAAAATCTATTCTTCACCTCCACTGCATATTCATTAGGAATGTTAGTGAGCTCATATCTAACTGATCTGTGGGTCTTCCCTATCCTATGGGATAATGCATGACAAAATATTGAGAAATCACAGGGTGTTCAAGTTTTGCTTTCTTGGAATCTATTTTCTTTAACTGTAACTTCAAATTTTTAGGACAAAATGAGATTAAACCTGTAGCATTAGAGGGCGGTGATGCCCCATGCTAAATGTGGGAGGGTTTTTTTGTCAAAGGCTAAGAGAGAACTCTAACGAATTAACTCCATTATCTTTTCCATAAAATAAACCATGAGAACAAGGACAAATCAGCTAGCTAATGCAGCACAAAAAATTCATTATTCAACCATGTGCAGGATAAAAATGTGAACAACAATTTAGTAAAAGTAATCTCTCATCCTTCCAGATCCTCAGGAAGATACTTATACCCACAATCTAGTGCAATCTAACAGAAAAGGAAAAGAAGGCATCAGAAAATAGCACCAGGTCCCTGGCAGGATTTTGCTCTTTCCAGCTTCCATCTCTTCATACTAAGCTTCAGCCATATTTGGGTTCAATGGCTGATCATTTTCACTGGTTTCCTGCAAGCAGTGTAATAATAACTTGGTGCTTTCAAGATATTTTTGACATCTGTTCTGACAGTTCCTTGACACTGGTAATGCTAGCTAAGACCAATGTAAATCTGGAAAGCACCAATATCACAAAGTCTCTTTTTCTCAACTACATTAACCATCATTAAAATATAGAAATATACACAAACAGAGAGACAGACATACACATACACTAATTGTTCTTTATATAATGCCATCAACATGCACCCTTTTTGTGAGAGATAGCTACCCCATAGTTTTCTTTTCAGCCTCATGAGGATGAGCAGCAATAGCTGGTTATGCTAACGGATGGCAATCTTCTCTTTCTTTTCTCTGTGGTTCAGTTGCCATTAAACTAGATTTTGTTGCAGGCTTTGTGTGATAAGAGTAGATTTACTTGGATTTTATTATTGGATTTTATTAATCCTCTATCAGGTAGAAGAAAGAGCATAGAGAGTAACGTGCCATGCATCAGAAGAGGTGACAAGAGCAAATATGGAAGGAGGGGAGAATATGAGCAATTATCGTTACATTATAGGGGCGTGATGGCTCAGTGGTTAAGACGCCAAGCCTGTCGATCGGAAGGTCGGCGGTTCGAGACCCGAGCGCCGCGTGACGGAGTGAGCTCCCGCACTCGCCCCAGCTCTTGCCAACCTAGCAATTCGAAAGCATGCAAATGCAAGTAGATAAATAGGTACCACTTCGGTGGGATGGTAACAGCATTCCACGTGCGTCATGCTGGCCACATGACTGCAGAAGCGTCTTCGGACAGCCCTGGCTCTTCAGCTAAGAAACGGAGATGAGCACCGCCCCCTAGAGCCGGATATGACTGTGCAGGGGAAAACCTTTACCTTTACCTTTACCTTATCATTACATATATAGAGTTCAGTGCCTTGTGGATGGGGATGAAGATGGTAGAATTCAGCTTTGTATGCACTAGCTTTCAACACCTATTGACTACTAGAGGCAATTGATGTAGAGATAGTAGTTAGCAGTGGAACTCTGCATTTTTATCTTCTTTCCTTGTCTAAATGACTTTGCATATCTCTATACAGGCAGTCCTCACCTAACAACCATTCATTTAGTGATGGTTCAGACTTACGACGGTGCTAGAAAAACTGGCTTGTGACCGGTCCTCACACTTATGACCATCGCGGCATCCCATGGTCACGTGATTGCCATTTTTTACCTTCCCGGCTGGCTTCTGGCAAGCAAAACCAATGGGGAACCATGTGATTCGCTTAACAACCATATGGTTCACTTAACGCCCACAGTGATTCACTTAATGGCCGCTGCAAAAAAGGTAATAAAATTAGGTCAGATTCGCTTAATGACCACTTCGCTTAGCAACCAAAATTCTGGTCCCAATTGTGGCCGTTAAGCGAGGACTACCTGTAATATGCTTCCTATTGGTTAGACGAATATTGTCAGAGGTTTCATCATTTCCTTCCACCCTCAATTCAGTCTTCTCTCTCTTCTCTCTCTGATCTGTGCAGTTCAAGTACTTCTTTGACTCCCTCTGTCTCCATAATTGAGGATAGCCCACTACTCTTAGTAATTGTAGATAAACGTAAGTAACTCAGGCTTTCCTATCACCGTTATTTTTTAAATAAAATCTATCTTTATTTTTTTTCTTTCATGCAAACACCCAGACTCAGTAGTGTTTTCTTATAAAAGTTATACTTCTAACTTTAGCATTTCTTTTTCTAGCCCTTCTTTCTGCTGTATAAGGCTATCTGCTACCCAACAACTTAGTAGGTTCAACACTCTGCAAGCTCTAGAGAGAATTCTAAAATAACAGTTTAAAAATATAACTGCAGTCCCACAAAAAAGAATGGAATAGATGGCTCATATTATATCATGTATTACATTTACCTGAATCCCAATTGCTGAACATTCCAAATGAGAATGTGCAACTTTGGGGGAGTCAGAAATGTGATCCTCTCCCCCTTAACAATTTGTTGGTGGTTTTGCTCACTCTGGTGCTGTTATTTCATGAGTGTATCCACATGCACGGATGTGTTAACCCTACATTCTCCTGCTGCCACATACATATAATCATGTAGCCAAGGTGTACAGGGACATGAAAGTGGAGGCAATTTGCCAATGGGTCTATATTCAGACCTAGACCTTTAAATGAATCATGTCAAAATGCTTGAATTATTGAAGTGGGCTTGCTTGGATGACAGCCAACCGCCTCTGTGTTTGTCTCTGTTTTGTATGCTTGCATCTCCAGAGTTCCTGGGTGTTTTTCATTTCGTTGGCTGTGCCCTCCAAACACACTAAATTATGCAAGAAAGGATGTTATGAATAATGGAAATGGTGCTGCTGGCACAAGGTGCAACAGTAAAAATAAAGGTTTCAGGATGGAGGTCGTTTTTTGAAGGCCTCTATGCTGTACCAGCCATAACACGACAAAAATATTTTTGCTAATGGAGAAAACTAAAGATGAAGGTTGCTGCTTGTGGATGGTCTGTTGTGGATGCAAGTGTTTTCTGCAGACAACAAACGTGGACTATTCATTGCATCACTCCCACGGGTGCAGCTTGCACACTGCAGCCTGGGAGTCAGGAGGTATGGCCAAGACCCAGCATCTCCTCCAGTCCCAATGCAATGGGATGTAAGCACACCCAGGTAAATGCTTTTCTCCCAATGCAGAGGTGAACAGGAAAAGATACAAAAACAAAAAGCAACCCACTCACTCTGCATTTCCAGGGATTGGAAAGGAGATGCAATGTTTCACTGCTTGAAATGATCTATCAGTAGATTGTAGGCATCACCATATGAGTGATGGGCCGGGGATGGGACTTTCCCTATATATGACTGGAACATGAGTCAGGAATGAAAAGGCAACTGAGCATCAGCCTTTCTCAACCTTTTGACCCTGGAGGAACCCCTGAAATATTGCTATTCTGGTCATGTATTTTATTTTATTTTATTTTATTTTATTTTATTTTATTTTATTTTATTTTATTTTATTTTATTTATTTTATTTTATTTTATTTTATTTTATTTTATTATTTTATTATTATTTTATTTTATTTTATTTTATTTTATTTATTTTTTATTTTTTTTATTTTTTTATTTTATTTTATTATTTTATTTTATTTTATTTTATTTTATTTTATTTTATTTTATTTTATTTTATTATTTTATTTTATTTTATTTTATTTTATTTTATATTTTATATTTTATATTTTATATTTTATATTTTATATTTTATATTTTATATTTTATATTTTATTTTATTTTATTTTATTTTATTTTATTTTTATTTTATTTTATTTTATTATTTTATTTTATTTATTTTATTTTATTTTATTTTATTATTTTATTTTATTTTATTTTATTTTATTTTATTTTATTTTATTTTATTTTATTTTATTTTATTATTTTATTTTATTATTTTATATTTTAATTTTAAGGGGCTGTGATTTCTCTCAGGCCAGACAAAGGGATCTGCATGACGAAGAAGTTGAATGGATTCTATAGTTAATGATGTGTGGGGTTTTTTTTTACTTTATGCTCTAGAGCAGCCTTTCTCAACCTTTTGACCCTGGAGGAACCCTTGAAATATTTTTCAGGCCTCGGGGAACCCCTGCACATTCAGGCTCAAATATAGGCCAGAAGTTACAACATTATAATATTTGTTTCATGGGTAGGCCTGTATATGTGCATTCGCATTGTTCTTAAACTCAGAATAAAGAATGAAACTTACCTCTTTAATGTGAAGTTGCCCAAATTTGAAATAATTTTTTAAATAAATCATGATCTCCCAGGGAACCCCTAGTGACCTCTCACAGAACCCTGGTCGAGAAACCCTGCTTTGGGTCTTTCCCACTTCATGTTTTGTGTCACTGTTAGGTGCAAGTGGGGAAGGACCCAATGTGCAACATTGCGACATCTTTTTTTCCACATGCCTCCATGACATGGTTTCCATCTCATTCCCAGCTGATGCGTAGAACAGCCTGAATTTGTTTTTTGTTGGTTTGTTTTTCCCCATGTCTTTTCCTTTTATTGTAATACTGTAAGTCATTATACATTGTATTATTTCAATGTGGATTTCAATGCAGTAATGTTGAAATAATATGATTAAGGATGATTACCATTCTATTATTTTAAAAGCTTAAAGACTTGAAAGTAAAAAGAAAAAAAATAAATTCTGTCAGTATTAATTCCCATTTAGAATATCAGTATTACAAGCATAAGATTATTTAACTTTTCATCCAAATTTGAATATATGATAAAAAAAGAAAGAACCACTGTAATTCACATCAAAGTATTAATTATGTGATAGTAGTTTCAGTCTTAAACTAATTACTTAATATTAAGATCTCCACTGTACTGTTACTTAGTGTGTATTACCTGAATTTGTTCTTAGTTGCATCAGTGGTTATTTATTTACATCACTGATAGCGTCTCTGATTCCACAGGCTCTGAACAGCTACAGCAGAGCTTTCCAAACTATGTGTCGCAACACGTTAGTGTGTTGGCTGCAGTGTGTAGGTGTGTCGTGCGAATGTAAGGAGAAACCTCTGAGTCGCCTCCGAGCCCTGCCAGGATTCCGCGCAGGTCCTAGTGCCTGCCTTGTGCCCTACTGTAAGAGGGGAGCTCTGTCCAAGCCTTGCCCTGCTGTAAAGGGGAACTCTGTTTTCATGAGATATGTTGTGTCCCCATACATTTTGCTATTACAATATATGTATGTGTCCATATCTCTTATACGTTAGTTAGTTTAACCTCCGGTTTGCTAGTAAAACTGAATTACTGTGTCGCAAAATGATGCATGTCTAAAAAGTATGTCACCAACATGAAAAGTTTGGAAAGCTCTGAGCTACAGTATTAAATTAATAGTTTCCCCTTCTTCCAATCCTATCCAAGGGCAGCCTCCAGGTCTGTAAAATCCATTAGGCTTAGTCACCTATCACCTTGGAGGGAAGTCAGGTGACTGTAGTGGCTGTGAGCAGAGGCACAGAAGGCAGGATAGAGATCAGCAATGGGGACAGCCAATTTAATGTCTGTATAGTTTTCTGCTGATTCAAGGATGGAAAGGCAGAATTTGAACTGATCAATGGGGAAAGCCCACAGTCCAAGATGATAACCTCATCTTGAGTTTCCTCACCTGTTTGGATAAAATATTATTTGCCTGTTTGTTTGCTCAAAGCATAGGGTGACCATACGTCCCGTTTTGAACGGGACAGTCCCGTTATTTTAGCATTTTTCCACCATCCCGTCGTTTTGATCAAAATCTCAATTTTGTCCCTTTTTTAAACCCGGCGGGAAGGAGGACAAGAAGACAGGAAGGAGGACTGGAGCTGGACTTGCCATTGGAGGCAGCCCGGAAGAGGCCCTATCAGCGCGGCAACTGGAAGCCCAGTTGCCACGTGCGATCCCAGCAGCAGACACAGCACCACAGTCCAGGTTCCTGCCTCCTTACCTGATCCTGAGATTGTCTGCCCAGCAGTGGTGAGGCCAGGGGAAGGTTGTGGAAAGAGGGTGCGTGTGTGTGTGTGTGTGTGTGTGTGTGTGCGTGCGTGCGCAGATTACTTGCTCAACGTAATCGAGCACACACACACACACACACACACACCACCCTCTTTCTCCAGCCTCCCTGCAACAGGTCCGGGTGCATTTGGTCATGGGGAGGCTGGAGAAAGAGCGTATGGGGTGCATGTGTGTGTATGTGTGCGCATCTGATCGGGCTTGGCCGAGGGAGGAGAGTTGGCGGGCCGCTGAGCAGGAGAATCTGGTTGCGCTCGGCTGCTTCAGCCACACCACTCCGCCCCTTGCTGCCCGCTGAAGCTCCCCAGGGTGGCCGCTCCTGCTTCTCACATACACACACACACACACTCACAGGACAGACTGCCCTGGCAGGAGCCAGCCACGCTGAGGGGCTTCAGCCACACCACTTGGCCCCTTGCTGTGTGTGTGTGTGTGTATGTGAGGAGCAGGAGCGGCCACCCTGGGGAGCTTCAGCGGGTGGCGAGGGGCGGAGTGGTGTGGCTGAAGCCCCTCAGTGCGGCTGGCTCCTGCCAGGGCAGTCTGTCCTGTGAGTGTGTGAGTGTGTGTGTGTGCATCTGATCGGGGTTGGCCGAGGGAGGAGAGTTGTTGCCGCTACACATAACAATAACTACATTTATGTATACATATTTACATTTGATTTATAATATTCATTATCTAATATATTTCATAAAACATATCTTTATTCTAAATTATTTTCCCTGTTTCCCTCTTCCCTTCTTCTTCCTCTAACCCTTTCTAACTACTTTATTTATATATATTTATTTCTAACCTTATCACTATTTTCTTTTTCTTCTCTTATGTTATATTACTGATTTATTAAGTATTTATTTCAAATTCAATTTTTGACTTATACATCTTTACCATACAATACTTACGTACATTTCATTAAAATACCTCCAGTTTTCTTAACAAAAAATTGTGTAAATACTTGATTTACATTTTTCTTCTTTCTTCTATATATATTCAAAAAGAATATAATATTAAGTAGAGATTAATAAACTATAAAAATAAAAATACAAACATGGGGGGGCGGGGGGGAAAAAGAGGTATAAGAAGAAAAATGTGTGTATGTGCATCTGATCGGGCTTGGCCGAGGGAGGAGAGTTGACGGGCCGCCGAGCAGGAGAAGCAAGAGCCGGCCACCCTGGGGAGCTTCAGCGGGCAGCAAGGGGCGGAGTGGTGTGGCTGAAGCAGCCGAGCACAGCTGGCTCCTCCTGCTTCTCCTGCTCTGCGGCGGTGGCAGCAGCAGTGACTCTCCTCCCTCCTTCGGCCAAGCCCGAGGGGGATGGGGCAGTGGTGGGCCTCCATCCCCTCCATCCCCGCCCCTTGTTCCCCAGCCGATGACGGTGCTGTGTGCACAGTGTGTGTACTCCGGCCTCCCCCAAACACACCAGCTCTGACGCACCATTTACTGCTAGAAGAAAAAAAAACCCTTTAAAAATAAAGAAAAATTAAAATCCGAGCCAATCACGCTGATGGGGGCGGGGTTTTCAGGCGGGAGCCAATCGTGTGGGGCGGGGGCGGGGTTTTCAGGTGGGAGCCAATTGCGTGGACTGTGGGGCGGGGTTTGGAGGCTGGCATTGTGGCATAAGACCCTGTCCCGTTTTGCCATCCCAAATGTCCCGTTTTTGTCTGAAGGAAATATGGTCAGCCTATCAAAGCAGTGTTTCTCAACCTTGGCCACTTTAAGATGGGTGGACTTCAACTCCAGCAGAGCTGCCTGGGGAATTCTGGGAGTTGAAGTCCACCCATCTTAAAGTGGCCAAGGTTGAGAAACACTGGCTTAGAGAATCCTTCATTGTCTTCTAAAACCAAAATTCCCACCCACAAATGATTAGATTTCTAGATTAGAAACCACAAATGAGCCAAAAACAGTTCAAAGTAAAAATGCAATAGAGCAGGAAGAAAATGGAACTTAAATTTCTATAAATAATAAATGAATGTATTTGCTGTCAAAAATATTCCTCAAAATGGAGACCCTTGGATAAGTTGAATTATAGTCTGTCCTCTACCATGACTTTAGCTGTTAGGAGTAGCATGTTAGGGCCCAGACAAGCAGTTCTAGGGTATGCCTTGTATAGGCAGGATACACCAGCAACAATCAGGGGCATCTGCAGGAAAGGTAAAAGCAATCAAGATGGTGGCCACAGCTGTTCAGTTGAAGCCCTGTTCCTTTTTTCCAGGCATCATGCAGGCAATGCACATAAAAAAGTGGTGGGGCTTTGATTACATGGTCACCACTGCCATATTGCCTTTGTGAGAAAAAATCAAGATCTCTCCCTCCTCGCCATACTGTCTTCCCCAAACACTGTTTTCTCGTGGTATCACTTCCCCTCCTCAAGCGAGGTAAAAGGTTAAAGATTACAAATAGAATGGGTTCAATACAAAGAGGACGCAAGAGATTAATATGTAACAGGGAGCACCCAGCTGTTTATACAAAGGATTCCCTTTAGACTTAATCAGAGACCTGGCAAAACAAAAGGTTGCCCCTTCATAGAACTTAGCAGAGCCCATTCAGGTAGACCTTCTTCCCCAGCCAAACAGATCTCCATAATCAGATAACAAAAGATTCCTTCCAAGGTGAACATTCCAAGCTAGTAGACAAAAGCCCCAGCCCAGCAAGGAACCTGGACTATCTGAGAACAGGAAACCACAAACAGCAGGGAAGCCTGACCACAGAGTGCCTCCTCTCTGACCTCTGGTAAATTGCACTTTCCTAGAATTCCTAGAGAGTGCCCCCTTCCAAGAAACCGGCCAAGTGCACTTTCTCAGAAGTTCCTAGAGGGCGGGAACACTTTCGCATAACAATAGCCAAGCTCTCCTATATAAAGGGCTTCCAGGAAATGTCTAAGTGTGGCCACCTCTGACCAGCAGACTTTGTACCATGCTCTCAGAAAATAAATATCTGGTTCAAGCAACTGCCTGCCTGTGCATTTATTCCTGGCTCGAAAAATGAACTTGGTAAGATTTTCTTCCAACACCGTTTTTGACCCCTTCCCCAGGACTTCCTTGCCAAAAAGTCTTTGTCCCTGGTTACTACCCATTTGAATTCTAATGGTAAGGACCTAGAAAAAGCATGCCAATGAAAACCTTTATGCAAAGCAAAAGCACAGCCAGTCTTCCACTCCACTAAACGGCCACATTTGGAGTTGCCTATATTTAGTACATAAGACTTCTTTGTTTTGGGATCCCCCTTGAATGTGCTTTTTTACCCTTTGTTATGCTTAAATGCTCCAGATAACCCTTTTTAGTCACTGCAATTTCAAGCACAGCAACAGTGTTCTAAAAACATATTTAGTTTCTTTTGTTAAACACCCTGTAACTCAACTAGGGTATTTTTTTCTCTTTCTCCAGGATCATTTAAGCATAAGCTTGATTGATCCACCACGAGACAGACATAATCGTGAGCAAGAAAGGCGCTCTTTCTTTCTATTTTTTTCTTTCTCTACCAACCAGAAAAAATTGCTCTGCACTTTTTCCCATCGGTTCTAATTCAATTGGAAAAAGAGATAATTTGATTTGAAATGTTTTAAAGGGAGAGTAGAGTTTTGATGACATTCTCATTGGAGAAGTCGGGTGTTCTTCGTCTTATTTTGTTATAACACGGCCAACAGGTGAGAGTGAAGGTCCTGTCTTTCATTGTACATTTATCTTTCTAGTTGTCTACAGCTTCCCAATTTCCCATTTTCTCAAAATACCAAGAGAAGCCATCATGACAGACAGGAAACTCTCCCATAGGATTTTCAGTAGCAATGCTACTACTGATGAGAAAACGTTGGAGAACTCCTCCTCCAAGAAGTTGGGAAAAGTGATTTCCCCAATACTTTTTAACATAATGTTGGTGAAGAATTTTGAAAGACTATTTGTTTCCAGCTTTAATCCCAGCTTCCTTTCCATCTTTGGAAGGGAAATATGACAACTCTTCACTTAGAAACATATTTTTATGAATGAAAATAGGTTTAGAAGTTTATCCAATGTTGGTGAAGAATTTTGAAAGACTATTTGTGTCCAGGTCTAATCCCAGCTTCCTTTCCATCTTCGGAAGGGAAATATGACAACTCTTCACTTAGAAATGTATTTTAATGAATGAAAAATAGGTTTAGAAGTTTATCCAGCTATCAGTCAATCAATCAATCAATCAGCAAATAACATTCTATTGCACATGAAATGTTCAACCAGGGACTACAGACATGTACATAATATGTCATGCGCTGTAAAGAATCAAGAATTTATTTTAAGTCTGAAAAGGGAAGAATGTGCAAAATAATTAAAGCATTCTTCTTAATGTAGCTACCTTAGAACAAAAGGTCACCGTAATTAAGGGAGCCATGTTAGTCACAAGGAAGTCCTTAACAACATCTTGAGCTCCTGAGGTAGATTACAGTTTTGGCTTGAAAAGTTCTTTCTCTCCCTTGCCTTTTGTTCCTACTTCTTGAAAAAGGATTCCTCACAAACATCTTGCTAATTACTTCTTATAATTAGTCAGGAGTGAAAAAAGAAAGGTGAGACTTTTTCATGAGCTTGTAGGAGCCATAGCTCATTTTTCCCCCCTTCATTTGATTAGACACAACTCTAGAATTCAGAGACTAATTACAACCTCCTACTTTTCTGTTATCACGGGGCAGGGCTGATTCTTTTTATAGTTGTTGCAAAAATGTAAGATACACACCATGGCAGATTCCAAAGATAAATATTATTCCGACAAAGTATAACATAGATAAACAACGAAGGTGGAACTGTTGGAAGTAGGAGGTGTGAAATATTGCGTATTAGTCTGCTAGAATCAACATTGTTGTCTTGGATCTGGAGTGCTTGTTTTTAAAAGTGTTGCTTTAAAATAGAAGTGGGAAATTTCCCAGCTTTAAGCTGTAAAGTACTTCAAAGTTGTTTAAAGTGTTTTTTGCCTTGTTGTTTTGTTTTTTATTCCATCTCTTCTGGAATGAACTTATGGCATTCAAGATAGTTTTAGCTTCTTTGTTTAATGAAAATGTACTTTGGCTTGGCTACTCAATTATTAGGAGGAGTAATACAGGAAGCATCCAGTTTGATGCTAGCTCCTGACATATTTGGGTAAAAATGGGGGGTTTTTTTAACACAAGACTTCATTTCCCCCCACATTGTAATGGAAATGATTATGAAAATTTCCAGACTCTCTGGAAAACTTTGTGTTGCTAAGAGCCACTGTGGTATAATAGTTACTGTAAGGTGTTGGACTACGGTTGGAGAGACCCAGATTCACATCCACCCTCAGCCATGGAAACTCACTGGGTGACTAGCCCGTTCACTATCTCTCAGCTCAACTTCGGTCACAGGGTTGCTCTTGTGGGGATTCCAGAAAGGGAGGTCCTTATATAAGCAGACTTACGCTCTTGAAAGAAAAGCAAGCTATAAATCTAACAAATCCACAACATATACAATGATAAAATAAATGCATTAACTGTGAGGAGGGCTATCAGAAAAGGAGCTGGGAATCCTATCTCAGCAAGATCAAAGAAGCAAGAACAACACAGATTTCAGTAAGGAATTTTTAATGCTAGTCTGGGGTACACAAAATCTTGGAAACTCTAAGAGGAATTTCCCGGCCTCTTTTATATTGAGTTTATTATGGTGGAGTCTGTTGTAATGGCTTGAAACACTTCTTCCCAATTTCTCTCCACTGGGGCTAAATTGTTGTTTATGAGATGAACTGTCAGTAGACTCACCTGCTGTCTTTTGATTGTTTATGTCTGTGTTCTTATTCATTCCTTTCCCACCCTCCCAAAAATCTATGCAATAGTTCTTGCTGGGACACTTTTAACTGTATCTTTTCTTAAGCAGCTGGCACACAATGCTAGAAAAAGACATATTTGGATTAAGATGTTTCCAACAGGTGCTACATATCAGCCCACACTCTCTCTGAATCACATTGCCACTCAGCCCTTATAAATGGTCCTTCCCAACTCCACTTTTTATGAACTCTTGGGACTGTATTTTAAGTGAGGAGTTTTACTGCCTTGGGTGAAAAATATTGATTCATCTTCTCATTTCAAATACCAAACCTTACTTTGGGTTCCCCCCCTCCACACCTTTTATGTGAAAGAAGCTGGGAAACTTGTCCCCATGACTTCAATATAAAATAAATAAAATTCCCAAGCACTCTTTTCAAAGTCTACCAATCCAGATGGTAAGACGCAGCTGAATGTTTGAACTGCATCAGCTATTAATACATCTAATCCACCCGCTCTGAAATTAAACATTTTAAAGGGCTTATTTTTAGTAAGAGCTCTTTAGTAACACTTCATGAACAGTGTGCTATTGCATAGACATAGACATTTCATTTTGCTGATACTGCCCCCCACATCATTTGAAAACTCATGAGAACCCTAAATATCATCTTAAGATTTCATGAGATTCTTTGGCAAATGACCAAATCTCATGAGATCTCACAGGATATTTTGGCATGTCCATGAGAGCTGACCCTAGACATAAAAATGTTGTGAAATTTTCAACATTTTTATTTTCAAACTGTTTGATTTGGGTGGGATCAGGCATTGTTCTGGGGGATGATATATATGGGCACTGCCCCGATGACCCATGGATTAATTTATCTAGCTCAGTATTATGTATTCTGGCAGTCATTTTCCTGCTGGTAAAAGATTTTCCTGTGAACCTGTTTGCTGATCCAATAATAATAATAATAATAATAATAATAATAATAATAATAATAATAATAATAATAATAGAAATGAGGTCCAGGAAGTAAGTTTGAGACCTTTTCCATGCAAAGCCATCTCTGAAGTGGAACATCCTCCTGTTTCAGCAACAGATGAAGCACAGAGGCTAAATCCATACAATCCACTGGATTAAACTAAAATAAGTTTGGAATGTTTGAAGCTCAGCACATTAATATAAATGTAATAAATAAATAAATTGTTGAAGTCCAGCCATTGTCTTTGTACATTGTGTGAACTGGGCCATTGCATTAAGCCATCATGTGATTCAGTTATTTGGCCATCAGGGATGTGCAAATCCAAGGGGTGCTTCATTTAATGAGGTTCGAGCAAAGTACCCTATTGAAGCTGCTTCATAAAGCAACAGGACCGCTTTGCTTTTAAGAGGAAAGCAAAATGGTGATGTTCTTTGTTTCTCATTTTGCCCAACTTCTTTCATAATCTCCTGTGAAAAAGGAGGACACAAAACATCTGTCAAGCCTCTGAAATGCAGATCATGATAACATTCATATAGGCTTCTTTAATCAGTTTTAATGCCAAGAATTAGGAGTTACATTCTTCGGAACTAAGATAGGAACTTCCAGCCCTCTTTTATTAGTGAGTTCATTAAGGTGGGGTCTCTTTGAAGCTTTGGAAATTTTTTCCCTAGGCCATTGGCATGACGGGCTAAGAATCCATTTCTTTGATAAACGCAATGCCGAAGGCGAAGTCTCTGAAGCTCCACGTGTAGAAAACGCAAAAGCATGACAGACAAATATGTGAGGCTGACACTGTAACAAACTCCCCCATCTGCTAATTCTTTGTTTAAAAATCCTCTTCCTCCTCTCAGCTTCAACTGAATCTTTCCCATAACCAATCAACAATGAAATAATGTTGCTTTCTTCTCTCAGTGAAGAGAATTGTGTTGCCTTCAGGGGGTGATGCTCTTTGTCAAAGTGAACCCAAGCTGTGTTGCACAGTCTTACTAGGCACAGCATGTTACGTAAATATAGCTGCCGTGTTTTGTTAACTTGGATAAGGGGTTTCACATGGTGTATGAATCCAGCCATGCTCTGCCTATGAAATAGAAACATTTGGAGCAGATCTGGGATTTGCTCCCACTTACCTCTTCTTGCTGTCCATCCATGTCTCTTCCATGTAGTTTTCTTGGCAGGAACATGGAACTTGTTTGCCACTATGTCTATGAAGGTTCTCAGTCATCCAGGTGGAATTGTCTGTAGCTTGAATCATGTCAACTGGATTTCTATTTTCTCAGTGGAAACGTTACGCTCCTTATCCAAGGAGCTTCTTCAGTCTGAGCAAAGTTGGTAAGGGAATCCTAAATATGTTTCTAGGTAGCTGTGTGACCTTACACCTGGGGCTAGGTCATGGTTATATTGAGATGTTATTTTAAGTCCTTTTATCATCTAAAGGAGGATCGTTAAGATCACCATGCTGCTGTTGAGCTTGTGAAATGGTCTTAATCTTCCTAGGCACAGAAGACAGAGCCGGGAGAAAGATTGTGCCTGAGGCCCCCACCTCTATTCAAGGAAGGATTTTCCAAGTTGCACAATCTTTCTCCCATCTTTCTCCCGGCTCTGTCTTCTGTGCCTAGGAAGATTAAGACCATTTCACAAGCTCAACAGCAGCAGGGTAATCTTAACGATCCTCCTTTAGATAATAAAAGGACTTAAAATACATCTCAATATAACCATGACCCCAGGTGTAAGGTGACACAGCTACCTAGAAACATATTTAGGATTCCCTTACCAACTTTGCTCAGACTGAAGAAGCTCCTTGGATAAGGAGCGAAACGTTTCCACTGAGAAAATAGAAATCCAGTTGACATGATTCAAGCTACAGACTTGTTTGCCACTACCTTCTAGTACAGTGTTTCTCAACCTTGGCAACTTTAAGATGTGTGGACTTCAATTCCCAGAATTCCCCAGCCAGCATGGCTGGCTGGGGAATTCCGGGAGTTGAAATCCACACGTCTGAAAGTTGCCAAGGTTTAGAAACACTATTCTGGGATGTTTTTTCAACTTTCCAGTCTAGTCTACAAACCTCCTTATTCTGGTGGGCATCCATCCAGGTACTAACCATGTGACTCCATAATTTCCTTAGAGAACATACAAGGTCATCTAGATTCTACCACTTGCTATGAAGGACTCCAGTTCATTGCCTGGTCTATCACCCAAAGCTTCACTGCTTCAAATTGTAAAGCTGGACTCTGGCCAGCAGCCGAAACCTATCTACCAACTATGTTTTTGTGCATCTATCTCAAAAGTCTTTCACAAAACAAGTTCTCCTATTTGTCATTGTAACTTGCCTCTTGGTGACAGTGCCACTAAATTGCCTACATATCCATTTTTATAGTTAGGCTCCCTCACCCATTTTAATTAAAAAGCCATGTAAGAGTTATATCAATTCTCTGATGGCACTATAGTCCTTGCTACATAAAATAATAACTTTTTCTAATTAAATGTGTTTTGGGTGTCTATGTAAGTAGAGTAAGGATGTATTCCACATCGTCTGTCATAGTTTAACTATGTTAAGGACAGTTCTCCTGAATCTAGACTGTAATAGTAAGAGCATATCAACTCTGGCAGTCTGCTCCATTGTGACTACTGTGCTCCAACAATTTCTGGAGGACAGGGATGGGTCTTGATGTCCTCTACTTGGCCCAGGCCACTGTGAATATGATCTCGGCCATGTTTTTCTGCTCTGTGTTGAAAATAGTGTTTTCTGCTTTGTGCCAGCTTAAGCATTGCTGTCTGGTTAGAAGTCTGGACTTTACCTTTTTCTAGGTAGACTCTTCCACTTTAATCCGCTACAGCACAGAGGCAGAAAATGCCTCACCTTGGTAAGTGGGTGACACCTGTAGCTCTCTAATCATTGCTACAGTTACTGTTACCAGTGGTGTTCCAGGAGTTTAGTGGTTGTAATGCTTGCCTGATGTGCACATGGTCACTGATTTGAAACTCAGCATAAACTATTGTTACTGTTATTTCCCTGAGCTACTTCCTTTGCTGTTTTTTTTTAAAAATAAGTCTAACGGTGCACTATTTCATAATTCTTCCAGGCACTTGAGGCAGAAGGGTTTTATCCAAGCTCCTAAATCATCCAAACAAATAAGCATTGCAGTAAAGTGGATAGCTCAGAGAAAGAAAAATAGTAATTAAAAAAATATTTCTGCTGGCTTTCGAAAGAATGATGTTCTGCAAGTCATCCATATGTTATAACCACTACACTACTGAGAAGTTCCTATAATAAAAGCTACAACAGACTTTATCAAGCCAAATCTGGGGAAATGCAAGAAAGGAATATTTATTTTAAAGATGCTGTTGGCCTGCACATTTGTGCATTTTAATGTTTTAACTTTGTAAATATACAGAAAATGATTGGCAATTGTTTCCCTGGCATGGAAAGTTGGTTGGGTACAACAGTGGGTAACTGCCCAGTGCTGTACCCAGTCTAGATTGCTATAGTAACCAGCAATCTAGACTGAACACCTGAGAAGTCACTGATGAAGAATCCCAAGCCAGAAACAATTTTTAAAGCCAGCATTAGCACAGGCCAGGAGCAGCTTAAGGGGCAGTGTGGATATCTAGTAAATAGCACACTAAGACTTATGACATTTTACTTCCTGAGGCACAGCAGCAAATGTTGCCCCTATATAACCAAGTCAAGGAGTTTAAAAGGAGCTTAAAGAAGCCATCTCATTTTTCACCTGAACCAAAAAATAAAATATCCACAACTTCCTTTTCTCATACCTGGAAGTAAAAGCACAAAACTTTAAGTCACCAGGAATTTGCTGCCCTTTCATGATACCTAAAATCCCCTCCCTGAAGCCTCTACCTCACTCTACTGCAAAAGTGGGGAATCTAAAACCCCAGAACTTCATGCAACTCCAAATGAATTTTATAATTGAAACCCAGGACCCCCTCCAAACACAGTTGCAGAAAATATATAGCGCAGTTTCTGGCCACATATGAATGCTGTACTGGGGTGCAAATGCTTCCCCCAGGCCCCAGTATTTAGCCCTCAGAGCACTTCAGGAACCGGTTTCACAAGAATGGCTGATTGCTGGAAGTGTGGGTTTCCCCTCTTTGGGGGAAATAAACATCAAAAGGAAAAGGACAAGGACTTCTGTAGCCCTTTAAATAATAATAATATTAAAAGTGCTCCCTAAAAAGCACAGCCTAACCAAAGGAACTCCTCCATACATTTAACCCCCCAAAACTGGGGAGAATAAAAATTCAGACCATTCTTATTTGCATGATAAGGCCCTGTTCACTTGGTATTATTGTCCTACCTTCTAAAAATATGAAGTGCAGCCCCCTTGTCTCTTAATAGCCAATAGTTTTCCAGCTGTGTATCTAGGAATGAGATGAATATTTCAGGTAGGTCACTTGACTAGAACATGTAACTCCTATTTTGTATCTGCTACACCGGTTCCTTGCAATTCCAAAAAGAGGGTGTGGAGGAAGCCATATCAAGGATCAGTGGAACTCCAAAAGAGAGACAAAAAAGGCCAGATGGCAGTTGTAACAATGTAATTTCTTTGTGTGTGTGTGAGTGTGTGTGTGTGTGAATATTTAACATGGAGAAGGTCTGTAGCTTGAATCATGTCAACTGGATTTCTATTTTCTCAGTGGAAACGTTTCGCTCCTTATCCACTTTATCAACTTTATCCTTTATCAACGTTTCCACTGAGAAAATAGAAATCCAGTTGACATGATTCAAGCTACAGACAATTCCACCTGGATGACTGAGAACCTTCATAGACATGAAGGAGAAGGGCTTTGTTCATATTGTCAGGACTGCCATCTTGTCTTTTTTTAACCGTCCCCATGGATGCCACTTCCAAGGACCACAGAATGTGGATTGGTTACTGTGTATATTTTCCTCATGCACAAACGCCCTTCCTACGTTATACTAGCTCTGAGGCTGATTCGTAAAGATTCAAGCAAGAGCTTTAGATTGCTATCCAGGAACATAAAGCAGCAGAGATTTGTAAGAATACTTGGGCCCGGCTCCATCTGAGCCAATAATACTGATAATACTTTGAACTGAGCCTGAAGCAGAAACACTAAAATGGTATGTTTCCCTATTTTTATTCTGCCTTTTCCAACCTGATTGTAAAAGTCTATGTGACCTGGTGAAAAAAGGCTTCCTATTTCCCAGGAAATGTTACTTGAGCTTCTGGGATTGTACAAACCGAGTAACCCATTCCACCTCATGCTTGACTGCCACACCTTCATCCTCTGCAGAAACTTCTACACTTGTTTTGATGGTACCACTTTCCAAGTCCACATATGTTTGCGCAGAATCTATGTTCACCAGAGCTCCCTCGCCCAGGAATTCTTCAATATACTCATAATAATCGTCACTGTTGCTAGTATGGGAATCTCTTTGCTGCCAGAACTCTTCCTGTGAATTATGCACACTGATATCTGGGCAGCATGGATTTTTCATGTAAGGGGGTGATCTTTCAGTTTCTCTGTTGTTTTGTTTGGGACACAGCAAACAAAAGTCTTCACCCATCTTGCCTTCAACTGCAGTAGTATGAATTTGGGCTTCTTTTCCTACACCTTGATGTGCATCTGCATAATTTTCAATAATCCTGGATTGGGTTTGATTTGATGACCTTTTGTTGACATTTTCACAATCTCTTGGATTCATCCCATAGATATCTGGAAGCTCAGTTTCTCTTGCCTTCGGACTACAGCTTGATAAGACTTCGTTGGAAATATTGTTGACTAAGACTCCCTCTCTGGGGGACAGTAAGACATATGTGTCCCAAGTATAGTCTTGTCCTTTAAACGAATGGTTGGAAATATCACTTAATGCATTTCTACCAATTTGTTCTTCCTGTCTATTCATCAGAAGATACTGATCTGAAAATTCTGTACTAGGAAAGGTTTCCCCTGGGGAATTTTCTTCCATGACAGTGCTGTCATCCATGCACATCTGCTGTTGGTACATCTCATTCCCAGTCTGTACTCCCATTTCAGCATTATAGTTATCTTCCACAGTACCTACTGTTTCTTCTGTTCCCTTGAAGTACCTGAGAATAATCTGTCTCAGTAAAGGTTCAGGGTCATTTAATCTTCCTTTCTCTTCCATTCTACTATGCCACATGATTTGGCCCCAGCAGAGGGCAGTGGCTACAGTGATTCTTTGTTGGTTTTTTAAGCCAATGAAAATCTCTTCCCTACCCTCCTGTCTTGTTCTCTTTTCCTGTGGACCAATGTTTATCTCTCCTCACTAAGGTATAAGTAATGAAACTTGAGAACTACTATTTTCGCTTGTATTGTTCCAGATGTCCAAAGTCTTGGCCTTATTCTTCCTGGCTCATTGTTCAAATAGCTTCTAAGGTTTCATGGTCCTTCTGTTAAAGCAAAATGCTTTAAACTTCTGCTGTCATTGTGGAATGGTGTCTCTGCTTTTCCCTCTAACTGACAACCTGTTCTGGAAGCTTCCAGAGATTATTCCCACCATAGTTATGACATCACAATGGCTTTTCATCTCCATCTCTGGACCTGACAATGATTTTTAGTAGCTGGAAAGCAGGATGGTTCTCACAAATTGTCATTGGTCTTATCCTGTTTCACATACTAGGAGATTACTCTGCTCAGAAAATGGCTGATACTGAAGGGGCAAGAAGCAAACTAGATGATTTCTCCATTTCATTAATGACTTGAGAACAGTACCATGAGCATATGGTATTTGAAGCATTGAAATGGTCTTCTAAAGCTTGTTTTTAAGTTTATCAGTATCAACACTGAATTCTTGGGATTTCATTGAAGGGTGAGAATGTTCAGATTGCTGGAGAAATGATGGTACAATGAAAGATACACATCTATACACAATAAGAGTATAATTATTTTTCTCTATAAACTTTAAAATCTCCTTTACATTAGTAAAAACAAATCCCATAGGAGAATTGTTGTTCTATTTTTCTCCTTTGAAGGACCGAAAGGAAGCTGGGGACAAATAGCCTTTCAAAATTATTTACCAACTTTATGTTCAAAGGAATTGAGCAAATGACTTCTCCCAATTTTTCCAGGGAAGAAAAAAAAAATCCGAATTTTTTTTTCTAAACAGCAGGGCTCCCCCTTAATATAGCATTGCTATTAAGATAAGTGTCCAATGAAAGACAGGACTTCACACTCACCTTGAAACTAAACAAGTGCAGAGTGCATGGCAGCCAAAAGGGCAGAGATGGGGGAGATAGGTGGGCGAGGGGACTTGAAACACACCCTGCAGTCGTAAATGCAGCCAAGCACCCGAATTTTGATAACGTGACCACAGGGGTGCTGCGACAGCCATAACTTTGAGGACTGGTCATAAGTACCATTTGTTCAGCGCCGTCATAACTTCAAATGGTTGCGGAACGAATGGTTGTTAAGCCAGGACTACCTGTATTTGAGGCTGTGTGCGCGTCTGCATACACGCCTGCCTGCTGCTGCTGTAATTACTCAACCGAGTAAAGCCTTGAACTGTACTCCTTGTGCATGTTTGTGTGAAGGCCTGGGACAGGACACAAAGTGAATTTCCATGCCCAGTCTTAGCACTGACCATGGAAGGGAAAATCTGGTTTCGGAAACCCCCTTCTAGCCAAGACAGGTTCTTTGTGACACTGGAGTTCCAAAATTGGAAACAGAGAAATGGTAACTTGTTAGTGGTAGGCTATGGTTTGTTTCTGGAAGGGAACATTGTCCCATTGTACTGAAAGCCCTCCTAGCAACTCAATATGCATCCAGTCAGGGTCCAATCTAATAATATGTGAATTGCTTTTCAAAAACTGCTAGAAACCCCACTCTTGTTTTGTTTCATCGCTCTAATATCAGGAGTTCTGTAAATTATTCTCCCCAATAAACACAGGGTTTTGTTTGCTGGCACCTTCAGTGTGTGTGTGTATATATAATAATTCCTTTTCATCAAACCCTTGGAAGAAAAATATTGATTTTTTCAAGAACTGTATATGACCACTCATCTTCACAAATGACTCTGGCTGGCTCACAATCCCAAACAATAATTAAAAAAACAGGGTGAAGTACAACTACAAATACATTCGATAAGCACAGAATGCAAAACACCAAAGCCAAGCCCCCTTAACCATAATTCTCAGTCAACACATTCCCCAATATTGGGCTCCACTGACAACTCAGCTCTAACCCCTGTGAGAAAAGCCAGGTTTTTACAGCCTTCCAGCAGGCCAACAGGGTCAGGGCCATCCAGATCACCAGAGGAGGCTGTTCCATATGGCAGATGCTAGGAGAAAGAAGGCGTGTCTCCTGGCTCCCACAGGATGGCACTGTTTTCCTGAGGGGACCCAGAGCATGCCTCCCTTGCCAGATCTGACAGAATGGGCAGAAACAACTGGAGACAGGTGGACCTGCAAGTAACCTGGCCCTGTGCCCCATAAGGTTTTAAAGGTGGTGACCTTTCTCTGCTATCTATTCAGGAGGATGGATGGATGGATGGATGGATGGATGGATGGATGGATGGATGGATGGATAGATAGATAGATAGATAGATAGATAGATAGATAGATAGATAGATAGATAGATAGATAGATGATAGATAGATGATAGATCAGAGCTTTCCAAACTGTGTGTCGGGACACGTTAGTGTGTCGGCTGCAGTGTCTGGGTGTGTCACGGTTGCTGCTGCCTCCGAGTCCTGCCAGGATTCCATGCAGGTCCTAGTGCCTGCCTTGTGCCTTGCTGCCTCCAAACCTGCCCTGCTATGATTCCGCGCAGGTCCTAGTGCCTGCCTGGTGCCTTGCTGCCTCCAAACCTGCTGTGATTCTGCGCAGGTCCTAGTGCCTGCCTTGTGCCCTGCTGTAAGAGTGTGTCGCGAAATGATGCATGTCTAAAAAGTGTGTCACCAACATGAAAAGTTTGGAAAGCTCTGTGATAGATAGATATTATTTTATTTTATTTATCACATTTATATCACCACCCATCTCCCCCACAAGGATAGAGAGATGATAGAGAGAAAGAGAGAGAGAGAGAGAGAGAGAGAGAGAGAGAGAGAGAGAGAGAGGGAGAGAGAGAGAGAGAGAGAGAGAGAGAGAAATCCCTTCTCACCCCTATGGGTGGTATGTGGTTTCTTCAACCTTGGGTCCTCTACCACCCTTGCAACCGCTACATTGCATTCATTCATTCATTCATTCATTCATTCATTCATTCATTCATACATACATACATACATACATACATTCATTTATTTTCTATCCCCCCTTTATTATTTTTATAAATAACTCAAGGCGGCGAACATACCTAATACTCCTTCCTCCTCCTATTTTCCCCACAACAACAACCCTGTGAGGTGAGTTGGGCTGAGAGAGAGCGACTGGCCCAAGGTCACCCAGCCGGCTTTCATGCCTAAGGCGGGACTAGAACTCACAGACTCCTGGTTTCTAGCCCGTTGCCTTAACCACTATATACTGTATATATCTATATCTATATTTATTTATTTATTATTCACATTTCTATCACCACCCATCTCCCCCAAAAGGGGGACTCTGGGCAGTTTACAATAAAATCAGCAATTAAAACCATACAAATATAAAATTACAATCAAACAATCAATATAAATAGAAAATAAATCTATATCTATAAATAAATGCAATCAGGCTTTTGCTCCGCTGTATTTCTTATAGGTCATCCCTCTTCCTAGTGGTTCCTTTTTTAAATGCTAGCTCACCTGCTATTTTTGGAGCAAGAATGGATTCCTTCAACCGAGCTGTCATGTGAAAAGCCATAAGCCACATTTGAATGGAGAGACAGAACTTCCCTTTCTCTCTGCAAGGGACGAAGGAGAAAGAAGCTAGCCGCAAGGTTTTTCTATTTACCCCTGAGTCCCTTGAAGAATTTACCCTTAGTCCCTTGCTGAGTGTTCTTTTTTTTTCTTTAGTCACTAAGGCAAGGTTTCTGGCTGTGGAGTTCTGGGAGTAGAAGTCCACACATCTTAAAGTTGCCAAGGTTGAGAAACACTGCACTAAGGAGTAAGGAAACTCCCCAAAAGGGACTAGTTTGAAAACCCCACCTTAGTCCCTTGTGGAAAAGTCTTTTTTCTCTCTTTGGTCCAATTGGTTTGATGAAGGACTGGACCCCTCACTAATGCAGCCTGTTGTTTCTCCCCCTCCCCCTCCCACCTGCCAGAAGATCAGTGTTCCCATCAGCTCAAAAACTGAACAGATCTGCAGGACCCACATGAATTCCCAGCCCCGCAAAGAATATCCCTCTGATACCATCTCACTCAGGCGACAGTTGCCATTTCTTCAGTTAGAAAACAGCCTGCAGCAGCTGTTTGTTTGAGCCTTGGCATCCCAGAATGACCCTTCTGATCCTTGGGAACAAACGGCAGGGTCTTTGTGAGAGGAGGAAGATGGGAAAGCTGGAAGGCCCAGGTGGGGAAGCTGTACTATCTAGCAGCACTCTGACAAAAGGGAAGGGGTGGATTCCAGCTGGGAAATTTATCACCCCACCCTTGGTTGCACCAAAGACTAGGCTGAGAAAAGTTGAGCCTCCCTCACCCATCCATCTGCCTGCCCAGAGCAGAAGACGGAGGAGAACAACCTGTTTGACTGAGCCGTAAGCCGGCAACTCCCAGGCATGAATTGAGTGGCTGCTCCCAACTCTGCTGAGGGCTGTGTTCAGCTGTTCATCAACATGATGCCCTGTAAATGCAGAAAAGGAAGGGATGGAGGGAGGGAGAAAAGTGCTAAGGCACCCTTGTTTTGCTGACACCTTTTGCTTATTGTGGGAAGGGAGATGGAATATCCCATTCAGAGCCCACTTTCTTTCTTCTCCTTGTATCCTATGACTATGCATGCTTTCCTCTGTTGGCTTTTTCTCTCTGGCAGCAGGATTTTTTTGTTCACAGTTGTCAGGAGAGAGCGCCTGTCCACACACCCAGCTGCTTTTTGGAGAACCAATCACTGCCTTGAGAGGAACCCACACTACTTTTGGTGAGGGCACCAACACTACCGGCCCCATTCCTGAGACAAGGGAGGTCTTTAAAGCATTGCACATTCCTTTAATCTCAAGAATGGAAGGCGCATCAAAATAATTGTGCGGATGAACCCTATTTCTAGAAACTTTTAATGGGCTTGTTTCTATCCCAGATCTATGCTCTGCTTAAGACGTGAAATTTTGCTAACATTTTCAAGGTTGGTTGTGGTTAGATCAATCATGGATTGGTGGGAAACTGAGGGTTTGGTATATAAAAAAGTGGCAGTGTGGAAGTGCCTGAACTTGGTGCCATCATGACACGCTGAGGATGTGGATCCCATAATTTAATTATGCATTGTATTTTTAAAAAGTACTTTTTCGTCTTCTTTGAAATTTGGTGCTTAGACACCAAACATAATGCATTTAATACATTTGTTTTTTTCTAAAGATGGAAGCTGGAGTGAGAGTCAGGATAGAATCTCAGCACAGATACATGTTGTTCACTTTTATCTTTATACTATCATAGAGGTCTGCTAAGCAGAAGGCATCACATGCATAATAGAAATTATGGAAATTATGTGATTTGTACAATAATGTCATGGTACCCATGGCAGCGTTATGACTTCTACGGATGCCTATGTATGCTGTGTTTCTGTAACAAATCCTGCCCATCCCTCACCCCCCAGATCTGGAATTAAAAGGCCAGAAATAAAACCTATCCAGTATACTGCAATTGTGATATTGATCTGACACCCTTCCTTGTCATTTCAAAAGAAAACTAAGTGTGTTAAAGCATCGTTCCACAACTTGATGCCCTCCATATATTTTAGAGTACAAGCATGGTCTTTGAAGTCTATTACATCTGGAGAACATAAAATCAAGGAAGTATACTGTATGTTACTATTTGTGGTCACACATTTAACATATTGTGTAGTTTGGGGTCTGGTACTAAATGAGAGTTGGACCATAAGGAAGGCTGAGCACCGAAGAATTGATGCTTTTGAACTGTGGTGCTGGAGAAGACTCTTAAGAGTCCCTTGGACTGCAAGGAGGTCAAATCAGTCAATCCTAAAGGAAATCAACCCTGACTGCTCATTGGAAGGGCAGATACTGAAGCTGAAGCTCAAATACTTTGGCCACCTAATGCAAAGAGAGGACTAACTGGAAAAGACCCTGATGCTGGGAAAGACTGAAGGCAAAAGGAGAAGGGGACGGCAGAGGATGAGATGGTTAGATAGCATCACCGATGTAACAAACATGAATTTGAGCAAACTCCGGGAGACAGTGGAGGACAGGAAGGCCTGGCGTGCTATGGTCCATGAGGTCACGAAGAGTCGGACACGACTTAACAACTGAACAACCACCACCAAATGTTCTCAGTATCAAGTGGACACATTTGGCCCTTCTTTATTAGAAAGGCAAGTCCTTTTTCAGGTTCAGCTGGATTGCTTTCTCCCTTCCAGTAATCATGAGCAAACAAAATCTAGGAGAAAGATGGAGACAAAGAGAAGCACCATGAGACACTTTGCTCTACTGAACACCATGAACACTTTGGGGACCGAAAAAAAGCATAAAAACTCTGATGATGAAAAGGATCGCCAGATTATAGAGTGGAAGGGGCCATTTAGACCTGATTCCAACCCCCCTGCTTAATGCAAGAATCTGGTTTTAAGCACTTCCAGTAGGCAGCTGATAGGTTATCCCCTCCTGTGCAGTTAGTTCCATGTCAAGCTGCTCTTATTCCTGGGAAAGTACAGAACTGGTTTGCCACTATTTTCCTCTGAAGTGTTCTCTTGATTTCATGCCGGAATTCGATGGTGGCCTCCTGAAGCAGTTAATCACCTTTCTACTTTGAGTCCAGCCAATCTTCTTCTCTTAGCCCATTACTTCATGCACTACTAACTGTGCCGTGGTTCCTCAGAAGTTAATTTTATGAGAATGTCCACTTTCAAATTATTAGGAAAATTTGGTCTCTCTTCCAAAGCTTTTCTCAGATTCCAAAATCCTCAAGACAGATCCTTTTAGCTCTCTTGCTAAATGCTTTTACTGTAGCTCTCCTGTTTTGTTCTCAATGCATTATACGGCAGTGTGATTTTTCCTTCATTGTTTCTGGCCGTTGAAGTCCGTAGACCAGAAATAGGACGGTTGTGGATATTTGAAGGACTCTTTGGGATTCTTTTTTGTTTTTCTTCTTTCCAACCCAATGGAACATTGGAAAGAAATGATATAAAGGGGCTGAGGACTCTACTCACCCTTCAGCAAGATAACTCTCCAAAAAATGAACAGAATGTAATGTCAGGGGGAGACGTTTGAGTTCTAAAATGGGTTGCATGAAGCTGGGGCAGTAGAGAAAAACATTCCAGAAAAATTCCCCCAATGCTACCTTTCCTATGGGAAAGGTAGTAGGACAGCAGCTTGGAATGCTGCCAACTGTTCCCTTCTTAAGCCCATCTCCCTCCTGCTCATGTGATCAAGAGTGGAGCTGCTATTAAGGATTTGGGAAGAATTCCAAAAGCTTTGCTTTATAGGCTTTCCTTGCCAGACTTATTTTACTGCTTATAATGAAAAGTATCCATCAATCCAGCCATTTCAAATGCTGAGCCCTATTTTGATTCCACCCATTTAGATGAAGGCCCAGAAAAGTTGCCTTCTGCTCATAGAAGACTTTCTCCCTTTATATTACTTTGCACAAGGAATGGAGGAGTTTGGGGATTCCTGCTTTGCTTGGCCCACTCCTGAACCAGAGAAAAAGCTTTTTCTGGACCACACTGCCCCGTTCCTAAGCCAATTTCCCCAACAATGTGCCTTAGAAACACATGAGACTCCAACTTCTATCGTCCCCAGCCCCTCATGTCATCAGAAAGATCTGAAGAGGACGTAGTTGCAGAAACTTGGTGTAAACTTTTTGAATGTTTTTTTTTCATCTCTGCTGAAAAGGAAGGGACGTGTTCACATCAGTGAAGCGGACAGGAAATCCTACATAGAGTACACAAATGGATGAGGAAATTCTTTCCAACCTGACATGAAGAAATCCCTCTTTGAGAAGTAAATTGGAATCCAAGTCTTTTAAAAGAAAGGCATTAGAGTTTGGCTGTAAGCCAGCACTGCCGTGGTGCTCTTTTAAAAAAAAAAAAAGACATGCCAACCTTTCATATTTCAAAAGAATGTCTAACATTCAAGTCTCTGAAATCAACTGGCAGGCAGTGAATCACTTTGGAAGATGCAATTAAAAATAGATTAATAGTCGCCAAAGATGAGTCTTTTATCAACAAGGACCAATGCTACAAGGCGAAGCCACAAGTGTCAGAGTGAAATTGCTGTCACAGGTTGAGCAGTGCAAGCATTTAAATAATTCTCTCTTTCCATTTGTCTCCTTCTTCCTGCTTGCCAGCAAGGCTGCTCCCACAGTACTTAGAACTAAGCACATAATTTAAACAAAGATTAAACAGAGGAGAGCTAAAGATGTATTACTCTCTACACAGCAGTGAGACTCAATGGTCATGAATCCAAAGTTGAGGGGGAGATACTGAAAAAGAACAGCTCCATCCTTAATTTCCTTAATTAAATACTTTTTTAAGGCTCCCTCCTCTGTTTTGAAAACTTTGAGCCAAGGCCAACATTTAAAGTCCACTAATTCATAATTTTAGGGTTGCCGGAAACTAAAAAGAATTTGCAGCCAATTAATAAATTCAGAATTAAACCTCCTTCAACTTGCATATTGCCAGATCCTCAATATTGCTCAGATCCATTCCAAGTTGGACTCTGAGAGTGAGGCAGGGTCTGAGGAGGTACCCAGGGAATGTATTTACCTAGTTATCTGGGAATGGTTTGATCCTTTTGGGCCCGAGGAAGTGGACAGGATCCTCTGGACTGTAAATGCCACCACTTGCCAATTAGATCCATGCCCCTCCTGGCTGGGGAAAGCAGCTCGAGAGGTGACATGTGGCTGGGTCCAGACGATGGTAAAAACATCCTTGAGAGAGGGGGTGTTTCTGGTGGCCTTTAAGGAGGCACTGGTGTGCCCCCTCCTCAAGAAACAATCACTGGAACCTACTGTACTAGACAATTTCTGTCCAGTCTCCCACCTCCCCATTTTGGGGAAGGTGGTTGAGAAAGTGGTGGTGTTGCAGCTCCAGAGGATTCTGGATGAAACGGATTATCTAGACCCCTTTCAGTCAGGTTTCAGGCCCGGTCATGGGATGGAAACGGCATTGGTCACACTTATGGATGATTTCTGGCAGGAGAAGGATGGGGGCAGAGCATCCTTGCTCTTCTTGACCTCTGAGCAGCTTTCAATACCATCGACCATGGTATCCTTTTGGGCCGACTCAGGGAGTTCGGGGTGGGCGGCGTAGTTCTGCGCTGGTTCACCTCCTTCCTCCAGGGTCGGTCCCAATCGGTGTTGATAGGGACCGAGAGATCCAGCCCGCGGCCCCTTCTTTGTGGGGTGTTGCAGGGCTCGGTACTCTCTCCGCTCCTTTTTAACATCTACATGAAACCGCTGGACGAGATCATCCATCATCATGGGATGAGGTAACATCAATATGCTGAGGATACCCAATTATACATCTCCATCCCGGGTGAAGTAAGTGATGCTGTGACCACCCTTTCCAGGTACCTGGGGGCTGTGGGGGCCTGGATGGGGAACAACAGGCTTCGGCTGAACCCTGGTAAGATGGAGTGGCTGTGGATTAATGGCTCCTCAGTATCAGAGAAATTGTCGCCTTTAGTTCTGGATGGGGTTGCACTGCCCCAGACAGACCCAGTGCGTAACTTGGGGGTCCTCTTGGACTCACGGCTCCTGCTCAAAGAGCAGGTGGCAGTCATGGCCAGAAGGGCCTTTGCTCAACTTTGTGTTGTGCGCCAGTTATGCCCTTTCCTGGAGTGAGAGGCCCTTCGAACGGTCACTCATGTCCTGATTATCTCCCATATAGACTACTGTAATGCGCTCTACATGGGGCTACCCTTGAAGAATATCCAGAAGCTACACCTGGTCCAGAATGCAGCTGCGTGGGCAATCTTAGGTGCCCCAAGGTTGGGGCCCACATATAACACCTTTGCTACGCGAGCTGCACTGGGTTCCAGTTTGCTTCCGGGTCTAATTCAAGGTGTTGGCTATGACCCTTAAAGCCCTACATGGCATGAGTCCAGGTTACCTAAGGGACCGTCTCATCCCCCTCACATTGACCCGTCCCACCTGGTCATGCAGAGAGGGCATGTTACAGACCCCATCTGTTAAAGAATTCCATCTGGTGGGGTCTCAGAAGCGCGGCTTCTCTGCAGTAGCCCCTGCCTTTTGGAATATCCTTCCCTGGAGGTAAGACAGACCCCCTCGCTCCTGGACTTCCACAAAAAACTAAAAACCTGGTTTTACCAACAGGCCTTGAATAGGAAGGACAATGGTCAGTCCTGGGGATGGTTAGCCCCCTAGAATGGCCCTAAAATAACACTTATACTCACAGATTGATAGAGAGCTTTTAGCCATCTGGATTTATCATATTTTATATTTTTGTTGTTTATTTATATGTATATTTATTGTATTTATAGTTGTATTGTATTTTAATTGTGTTTTTTGTTGTGAACCGCCCAGAGTCCCTCCTTGGGGGGAGATGGGTGGTGATAGAAATTTAATAAATAAATTAAATAAATAAATATGATTGTTTTTACATGAAAAGAGCTTACTTGGAAATAACACACATAAGATTATACCCCAACACTTCTAGTTCTGCTTACTTTTCTGGGATCCTTCCCTTTATGTTTTTGGCATTTCAAGAGATCCTGTAGGGTTTTGCTATTATGAAAGAAATGCTTTGAAAACCCTTGGTTTAGACTATCAGATCTGGACTGCAACAATCCAGGTGATCACTAGATGACAGCAAAAAATTATCCTAACTGCCATAAAGTGGATCCTCTGGATTTTTGCAGCTGAGATCTGGTAGCCCTTGTGTAGATTTTCTACACTGTATCCTAAATGTACCTTTTGACTATTTTGTGAGTCCTGCCTCCAATTCCCTTTTAACCTGAAGGTGCACCTATTCTTGATGCAAGAGCCTCTCCCCACAAACAACCATCAGGACTATCTCTAAACCAGGACCATACACTAGAGCAGAGCTTTCCAAACTTTGTGTCGGGACACGTTAGTGTGTCGGCTGCAGTGTCTGGGTGTGTCGCGGTTGCTGCTGCCTCTGAGCCCTGCCAGGATTCCGCGCAGGTCCTAGTGCCTGCCTTGTGCCCTGCTGTAAGAGTGTGTCGCGAAATGATGTATGTCTAAAAAGTGTGTCACCAACATGAAACGTTTAGAGCTCTGCTCTAGTGTGTGTATTTTCCATAGTCATCCAGCAGCTACTTCTGGATGCTGCTGGCCAGAAGGTCAGAAATTAGACCCCGCCAGATGGAATTAGGTCTATTAGAGCAGAGCTTTCCAAACTGTGTGTTGCGACACATTAGTGTGTCGGCTGCAGTGTCTGGGTGTGTCGCAGCTGCTGCTGCCTCTAAGCCCTGCCAGGATTCCACGCAGGTCCTAGTGCCTGCCTTGTGCCTTGCTGCCTCCAAACCTGCTGCGATTCCGCACAGGTCCTAATGCCTGCCTTGTGCCCTGCTGTAAGAGTGTGTCGCGAAATGATGCCCTGCTGTAAGAGTGTTTCGCAAAATGATGCATGTCTAAAAAGTGTGTCACCAACATGAAAAGTTTGGAAAGCTCTGCATTAGAGAAAACTTTGTTGAGGGAGGACACATTTGCATATTGAATCAAGAAGAGGGAGAATTACAAGATTTTCAGCAAATCTCAACCACCGTCAACCCAGTATGTATTTGTAGTTATTGTGTTGATTAGTTTAGCATACCAAAATTTTAAAAAAATACCATAAGCTGCCCAATAACTGGAGACTGATTATTATTGGGGGCTACATACTTTTTTTTTAAAAAAAATTGCATTTAAAAATCCAAAAGCTCACCCCTCTCATATGCTCATTGTCATGCATCACGATCAACAGGAGAGGCTGAGCTTTGCAAATCATCAGCATCATCACCGCTCTTGGAGGTTCATTATTGCTTACTTACTAAATTGAGAGGGCACAACAATATTTCTAGCCCAGGGACACTTGACTTTTACAAAATTCATTAAATTAAGATTAGTCTTTAAATTTTTAAGAGGCATCCATTAAAAGAAATTTCCTAAGTCTGTACCAGTACACTGAATGTATCTCCTAGTTGGTGGGATGCAGACAACCGTATGTTAGTTTGCAAGGTAATCTCAGGATTAAAGATGCTAGCTTGCATAGAATAGTGAGAGCATTCTTGGGGTAAAACTAGACTTTTTCTGCACTTATGGTAGAGTGGATAGAGCTGACTGATATTGTCCTTAACAGGGAATGCTGGATGTGGCACAAATATGATAAAGCTGTTAAGTTACTCTTCACCTTCTCTATCTTACTTAAGAGGTTTACATGAAAGATTTGATTAACCAAAGCTATGGTGGATGGCAGAAGTCAATATTTATGGGCTCATCTGATGACAATCATGGCATATGGGAGACCACAACTTGGAATGCAAGAGGATTAAATGATAAAGTACATGAATGAACCAATGAAAGAGAAATTATACACAGAAACACATAGTATGTCTGAAACTATGAGAAAGGGGAAGGAATTAATAGACCTGAATGAAGGTGGCCTTATCTCCTGAAGTGGAGTTGATGAATACATGCATGGAAGTGAAGGCCTAGGTTTAATTATAAAACAATGGGCTAAAATCTGTTTGAAAGTGTGAATTTGTGTCATTAGGTTGTAATGGTGCAAATGGAAAGTAAGAATCTGTTATTGATAGTTGTATGTTAGACTCAGTTTAATGGTGATAATAGTTGAACCAGAAATGTGTACTGAGGAAAACTGAGCAAGGTGATATGAAAAGAAGGGTGAGAACCAGAGAGTGCCAAAAAAAAATGTTGGGCCATTTATGAGAATGATGACTATCTAGTAAACATCTGCTTAGAAAACGATTAGTTTATTTTGAATAAGTGATTTAAACATAAGTTTATTCACACACACACACACACAAAGGAATTAATCAAAAAGCCTGACTGATTGATTGATTGATTGATTGACCAATCCATTAATTAATCTTTCTGATGAAAGATTAAGAGAATAAGTGAAAAATACAAGTGATTAGAGAATTTGAATGTGAAACAGACAATTATTTGAAAGAGTCAAGGGTGGATATTGGGAAGAAAAGGAAAGGAAAAAAATGAAATGAAAAGAGAAAATAGAAATGTAGGAAGAGAAGTACTGAATGAAAAAGTACCAGAAGACAGGTTCATCTCTCAAGAGAACAAACAGAAAGAGGACATAAGGAAGAAGTGAACAGAAGAAAATAATCATGACACAGAATGATGCAAAACGTATATGAAATATGTATATGATGCATATAAGAGAATGTTTGCTGTACAGTATGAGAGAAAGCTATTGTATAATGTGTATACCAAGGAAAAGATAGTTGAGAAGACTGTAGTCAAACAATGGTTAACATTAAAAGAGGCAGAGAAAATGCAGAGCAATTTTTATGGAAATAAAAAAAAATGTTTTGAAAGTGAGTGAAAGGAGTAAATAAGGAGCCCCTAATAGAATGGTTGCAATTTAAAGTAATGAAATTATTTGAGGATATAACTGAGAGGAAATGCTGGGAAGTAGTAGTTTAGAGATGTGTATGTGAATTAAAAGATAGGTCAAAGAGTAGAATCAAAATGAATGCAATGAATATTAGTACCCAAGAAAAAATGATAAGTAAGTCATAAATGCTGAAAATGTTGAAAAACGGTAAGTGATATAACTGGAAAATGTTACAATATGAATGTGGTTAGCTTATGGAATGGCTATGTGACTTTTTTAATGTGACTGTGAAGATCATTTGCACCTCACAGCTGGAATAATGCTGTAATTTTTCCTTAATACAGTACAAATGAAAAGGTAGCAAGAGTAAATGCAAAAACCTGCTGGAGGATTCATACGTTCAAGTGTGCCCGGGAAGTTGTTTGATCGAATTATAATTGAAGGGGTACAAGAGGTGATAATGAGCAAAATTTGGAAAGTGTAATGCAGATTTATTTTGGTAGGGATGTGCAGACAAGATTTTTGTTTTTCAGCAGCTCAGTAAGAAATGTATTAATATGAGAAACAACATTTATCATACTTTTCATCACATTTATATCACCGTCCATCTCCCCCACAAGGAGGGACCCTGGGCGGTTCACAATAAAACAATTTAAAATTCAATAAAAGTCATAAATAAATACCAATAATCAATAAAAATATAAAATACAGTCAAATCCAAGTAATGGCAGTTCTACTTCATCCCATGAGCAGGTAAGGCCGGTCCAGGGCAGGTCTAAGGGACCAGCCAACCCCAAGAATGGCTATTCCCCTCCTCACTCCAAGCATGGTGGCAGAGCCAGGTCTTCAGTTTTTTTCTGAAGTCCAGGAGAGAGGGGGCTAACCTCACTTCTGGGGGAAGGATGTTCCAAAGGGCGGGAGTGACTGCAGAGAAGGCCCGCCTCCTGGACCCTGCCAAATGGAATTCTCTTACGGACGGGGTCCGTAGCATGCCCTCTCTGTATAACCGGGTGGGACGGGTTGATGTAACGGGGATGAGACGGTCCCTCAGGTAACCTGGACCCATGCCATGTAGGGCTTTAAAGGTGATAACCAACACCTTGAATTGAATCCAGAAGTAAACTGGCACCCAATGCAGCTCGTGGATCAAAGGTGTTATATGTGCTGATCTTGAGGCACCTAAAATCGCCCGCGCAGCTGCATTCTGGACCAGTTGAAGCTTCCGAATGCTCTTCAAGGGTAGCCCCATGTAGAGAGCATTACAATAGTCTGTATGGGAGATGACCAGGGCATGAATGACCGTTCGAAGGGCCTCTCGCTCCAGGAAAGGGCATAACTGGCACACAACCCGAAGTTGTGCAAAGGCCCTTCTGGCCACGACTGCCACCTGCTCTTTGAGCAGGAGTCGTGAGTCCAAGAGGACCCCCAAGTTATGCACTGGGTCTGTCTGGGGCAGTGCAACCCCATCCAGAGCTAAAGATGGCAAATCCCTGGAAACCGAGGGGCCATTAACCCACAGCCACTCCATCTTACCAGAGTTCAGCTGAAGTCTGTTGTTCCCCATCCAGCCCCCCCCCCAGCCCCCAGACACATGGACAGGGTGGTCACTGCATCACTTACTTCCCCCGAGATGGAGATATATAACTGAGTATCATCGGCATATTGATGATACCTCATCCTGTGGAGACGAATGATCTCGCCCAGCTGCTTACTGTTTTTTACTCATTTTCTGTGCTTTGCATAACATCCCAAAATGGAATGGCATGATGAGTATACTTATATGTACAGTATGTTACTTTAAAATAAATGTTAAAATAAATATTTACAATATTTCAAAAAGGTTTGAAACTTAGAAAACATTTTAAACTTTTAAAGAGATCTGTTAATTTTTCAGGACTTTTAAACAAGTCTTTTAATTTTAAAAAGAATGTCATCTTTACAAGTTTGGTTAAATTAAAACCACTCCCTGCAGGAAAGAAATTCTGCCACAAGGAGGCAAGTGAGAGCTGGTTTTATTCAGTTTGCTTTCTTTGATCTCCCTTATCTGTTAATTCTGTGGTGAGATGGTTTGATTTTCTACATTGAAAAGGTATATATTGAACTAGGGTTTCTTTAGTTTTCCTCTTGGTAATCAGGGATTGATTAATATAGTTGATCTCCCAACCGTTTTGAGGATCAATAAGACTAGTCATGGGTATAAATTTTTGGAAATAAATAATCACAGAACTAGAAAGTATATTCTATAAATATACAGAAAAGGAAAAATAATACAATGGGGAAGAATAAGGATGGGTGAATAATTCAATATCCATTCTGTGGCAGTCTTGCATGTATTCACACATGAGACAATTTCATAATTAATCTACAGTTGTAAAAAGCACTTGGGAAATGTGTGTGCATGTTTGTGTGTGTGTGTGTGTGTGTATGTATGCTATATACACACACATATAGACATGTGTGTAGACATCTTCTATTAAACTAGCCATTTATTTGAGGCAATACTGGATCAGTCAGAAAATGTGAACTTTCTGATCCATATTAATTCAGAGACAGCAGATTTGAGCAGTGTGTTTTGGAATTCACAAAGATCAGTTTCTTTAGGCATCTCCAGTGGGACAATCTGTTTCTCTTCTCATCGTTTACCACCTTTGTGTAATTCCATGAACATGGATTAGATTTCCTAAACCATTGTAGTGTAAGGATAGACGGGTTTAAGAGGATTGGATGAATGAAAGAAAACACCCAAGGTCAATACAATGGCTCTAGTAAAAGTTGTTCGGTGTTAGGGAAAATATGTTTCTTCTAAACATCTGTCTTTTGGACAATTGTTTTTTCCCAGCATGACAGTTTTTAAACAATCAATGAAGAATAAAATGACAGCTAATCCAATCATTGCAAAAAGAAAAAGCAGAAGAAAAGAAGCCAGCCCATGAAGGTAGTCCATTACACAGAGCATGAACGATATGAAACATAAGAGGATTTGAACACTGTTCCTATATATAGTGCTTGTTCTTGAATTAAAGCAGTTGCTAAACTTCTTTGGTATGGCTTCTAACTTTCCACCACACCTCTCAGTAGGGAATTCTTTCCCACCCAGCCAAAGGATATTTGAAGAGAATGTCAGAGAGCCTCCTGGCCTCTTCATTCCTCTTCAATACATCCAAAACTCAAGAAACAAGCATCCCTGAATCTTTGCATTCCTCCCCAGCAAACTCGACCAGAGAAGCAAGCCCTTGAGCATGTGCAAAGTCTCTTTCCCTCACCACTGTCCTACAGAGCTAACTCTCAGCCCTAACTCCGGTACATTCAACATTAAGAAAGAGGAGTATCTGGGTATGTTGGCTTTCACCAAGCTTGCCATGACCTGCCTCTAAATTATCTTGATGTTTTTGTCCTTTAAAAAAAAAGAAAAAAGAAAACTCTAAAAACTGTCTGGTCATTCTGCACCGCCTATGGAGCCAGTTGGTGTCTTAAATGTACAAGCGGTGCGCTTCACTGGCTCAGAATAAAGCACTCATGCAGATCAAAATAAAAGGAGCAGACAAGATGCCGGGCACTGGACCTTCTCATCTTGCTTCTTAAGCTGCATTCCAGGATACAATATAATTATCTCCGGGATCAAAATAACTACTCCAGACTAGCTGATACAGGCTGGATTTATTTGGTTTTGCCAACAGAAAGAGAGAACTTAATACTTTTCTTGGCTTCTTCTCAGCTGGTCCCGCGCAGTTCCAGCCTGTGCCGAAGCAGTCACACCTTAATAAGATGCTGCATAACAATTGGCCTGACAATGCTGCACAACAGTAATTATGTAGAACAATGCCAATAAACCAACCACCTCATCATACCCATTAAAGAGGAATCAAAACAAAACAGCCTTTTATGAATGATAAAGGACCCCTTATCTCACATCTGCATATGAAATAACCCTGCCTGATTCTTTTTCCAGGAGTAAATTTACTTGTACCATATGTCACAGGTCATAAGTTTTTAATGCTCATCAGCTGGAGGAATCCTGAACAGCCATACAAATGAGGGGAAAACTAAGTTCTTGCAAGAGACAACATGGGTTTTTTCTTTTCTTCCCCTCTCCTCTAACTTAATAAATGGTTTGCTATCAGCTTTCCTGGGTCAAAATTAGATCAGCCTGCAACCAACAGTGCTGGGGAGGTAGGACTGGGATCTAATTAGCTATTTGTTTCTTTATGCTTTTGTGATTAATTAGGAATGCTTGTTCGGCTCCAGAAAGAGAGAGAAATGGACAAATAGCTAAGGAAATATAAGCTTCTGGAAGCAATTAGAGATCTAACTTAACTGTCTTAGTGCAGCCAAAAGGAATAGCAGATGCCCTTGGTTTGGTAGAATTAAGTCTGCATAACCAATAATTAATTATGATCTCATCAGAGGCAACATTTTGAGCCCCATGGAGCCAAACTCTCAGAGCACTTCCTCAGAATGTCTTCACCACTATCTCAGAATGTCTTGACAAACAGGACAAGTTTTTAACACAACTGTTAATTGATAAAGTATGTGTAATCAGAAAGGGGGCGCGATGGCTCAGTGGTTAAGACACCAGGCATGTCGATCGGAAGGTTGGCGGTTCGAGACCCGAGCGCCACATGACGGAGTGAGCTCCCGCACTCACCCCAGCTCTTGCTAACCAAGCAATCTGAAAGCTTGCAAATGCAAGTAGATAAATAGGTACCACTGTGGTGGGATTGTAACAGCGTTCAGCATGCGTCATGCCAGCCACATGACCATGGAAACGTCTTCGGACAACACTGGCTCTTCGGCTAACAAACGGAGATGAGCACTGGCCCCTAAAGTCAGACACGACTGCACAACTGTGCAGGGGGAAACTTTACCTTTTTACCTAACTTTCTTCAGTAAATATTACTTATCCAAAATTTGTGAATTTCTTGTGCACTTGCCAAAGTGGTTTATTTCTGCTTTGGCATGAAGCCTGATGCCCAGTTCATCACAGGAAATGTCACCCCTGGATAGAGCACTTATTGGTATAGTCCTGCTCTGTGGACAGCATTAAGGGTCGATGATAGTATAGGTTCCCAGAGAAGTTGGCAATGAGCTGCTGTAGCCAAGAGTTGCATTTGAACGCAGTGGTTGATAGGTATGCTATACCAACTCTCCAAAAAGCAGAATTCTCAATTCTGGCACTGAAGCCAGTGTGATTCAGTAGATTAAGAACTGAACTCAAACTGGGGAGCCCCAGGTTCAATCTGGCACCTGGCAACTGTCTTGGCAACATTTTTCAGAAGTGGATTGCTATTGCCTTCTCCCTGGAGCTGAGAGAGAATGACTGGCCCAAAGTCAGTCAGCTAGCTTCATCTATATACTACTAAAACTCTCATTTCTGTTTGATTGTTTGTAACCTTCAATTGGGCGAAATGATGCATCATAGGGCAACAATTTTTGAACCAAGGTACCTCAAATGAACTAACTTATAGAATGCCAGAACCCATTACTCCCATTGGAATGAATTTGGGAAAGTTGTGGCTGCTTCAGTGCCGCCACGCTGCTGCTGCTTCAGCACTGCCACTGCCACAGTCAGCTGTGGTCACATGATCCTCATTTCCAGTGCTCCCTGACAACTTCCCACAAGTCAGTGGGGAAGCCACCAGGAAGTCTAAATTCAATCGAAGCCACCAAGAAGTTGCAAGTCCAAGGCCTGCAGGCAGGTAATTGGCTGCTGCCAGCTAGGGGAGGGAGCGAGGGAGTGCAGGAGAGGTGCAGAAGGAAGGGAGGAAGGGAGAGGAAGAAAAGGAGGGAGGGAGGGAGGGAGGGAGGGGGATTTCCAATGTTCCCTGCCAGCTTCCCACAAGCAAAATCAATGGGGAAGATGGAGGAAGTCAGAAGTTGGTCCTGCTCCTTGTGCGTTATACCACAACAATTTTTGAATAAAGGTACCTCAAATCCACTAACTTAAAGAATGCGTTAAAAATCCGGGACCCATTACTCCTGTGGAACTGAAACTTCTGGATGACCCGATAGGTCTTGGGTTGTTTAGTGCTGACTAAAAGTATCACAATATCCCAGTTTCTAGCCTGCTGTCTTTAACCACTGCACCAGACTGGCTCTTGGTTAAATTAAACCTAGAGCTTTTCAGATCAGGTTGGCTATATACAGTATATTTTAATTAAATTCACTTCTACTTCCTTCAAAGCAGCCTCACTTGTAATTTCATTTCATTTCCATAGGGACTGTAAAAAAATAAAATAATCTATTGTATCAATCTTTATGTAACACTTTGTGTATTTTAACACAAGAATCTGAAGAACACTATTAAATAGACATTATCAATAATTTATCTTTTTCAATTGTTTATCCCAGTTTTGGTTAGGTAGTCCTGAATCCATGTCCTTTTGAGTAGCTGGAATAAAATCTAAATTCATTAGATTTACTAATGAATCAATAGCTTTAGGCACTTCTGTGGCTTTTTCTAGTAGAATCTGAAAAGTTAATATTTTAATAGATTTGCTTCCTTGTTCAAAATCTATTTACACTGCAAGTTAAAAGGACTTCTGTAAGGTAAGGGAGAATCCACAGGAAGCCTGAGACCATCTAACAAAATGGATGAAAACTGCTCTTTTTTCTATCATGAACATATCTATAAAGTTCACTGCACTCAGAGTAACTTGCAGGCCAAGGAACTATCCTGGTGAGTTTCACTAAGAAAGGCTGTAAGGTTAAATGTCTTTACACAGGATGCCCTGTATTTCCATGGCAACTGAATTAAGGCATAGTCAGAATTTTAATGAGGATGTGGTCAGCATCACAACAATGGGAAATATTAGTAACTCAGATGAAGTGGCCAGTTGGGAAAATGTTCTAGAATGGAATAACTAGGTGTATTGAGATTTAATCCAGATTTCCTCAAGGAACCACCAAGGAGGAAACCATGCCCCCACCCAAACTGGCAGGGCAAGCTACTATATATAAACAGGCACTCACTCACATTGATGATGTTACCTAAATAGGTAATGAAATGTCTGCAAGCAAACAACGAAGCTCAGAGAGCACCAAGAACTCCACAAATAAAATATTATTTTACATTATCTTGCCTGACATAATTGGCCCTCTTATGATGAAAGCCAGGTAAAACGTCTGGGAGATGTTTGGGCATAATACGATTTGGAAATTAGCAAGCTAGGTCAAATTCCCAACCGAATTTCAGGTATACACTTTTCTTTTTCAATAGCAAACTCAGTCCTGTAATGTAAGGTCTAAAATGATAGACAATGCAGAATTCCCATTCATCTACCACATGACCGAGAAAAAGCAAGCGTGCATCTTTTCATTAAGAATTTAGAGAGCTTTTATTGCCAGACATTCATTCTCATTTCATGTCTCTCTCTGATAAATTAAATAGTTTTCCAATATCCAACGCTTTCTTCTTAATCAAATTTACCTTTTAGCATCTTACTCAATTGGCATTCTTTATGCTTACTTTCTCTGCCAGTCATCTAATCTACTTCTTTATTATCAGTCTATTATCCTTTGATCGAAGATGACAGTGTAACATCATTCCAATGTCCACTCATATGCCCAAAATCCAGGAAAAATGTTTTAAATGTGTACGTTTGTGTGTGTGTGTGAGAGAGAGAGAGAGAGAGAATGTGTGAAAATCTTATTTCCTGTACCACATAAGTCATTAAGATTTTTTAAAAAAGATTTAGAAGTCAAGGTCAACTTTTAGATCAACTTCAGCCTGTGTAGGATGAATCCCAGCAGACATTTATGAGTTGTATCTTCCCCAGTCACCAAGGGAAAATTGCAATGATGCCAAAATGGCAACTATATGAGGTGACATTATGCAAATGTCAACCTTAGATACTCACATATTTGCATGAGACATCAGGACCCAAGTCGCTGCCTTTGCATGATGATGTTATCATGCATGTTTCATTATTTGCCCCTTCCCTCTTCCAGCAGATGCTCATGCCAGACACTTGATAGAGATGCCCTTGAGAACATTATGCCTAATGCATTAGTATAAGGCTTGATGTGTTCCCCAATTTCTAGAACATGCTAGACTGGATTAAAACTGGCTTTTGTCATGGTTCAGTGTATTTTTGAAACCTAGCCATTGTCTTAGCAAGGTGCGTGAATGTCAGTCTCTTTGCGGTTGGCAAACTCAAGATAAAGAACCAATTGGATTTCTGAAAAGATCTTTATTGCTGGTAGGGTACTGTAACAGAATCTTGAAAGCCTGCCCAAGCCACTCTCCAGATCAACCTATACCTAGTATAATTAAGGTTCAGTTACTCTGAGTCTCTTTCTCACATTTCCCCCCTTTCTTTGGACTAAGGAATCTTTTCTGTAATGGTTCTGCTCCCTCCTCTACATTCCCAGGGTCTGTTAGCTTTTCCATTAGAGTGAACCAGGCCATCATGTTAAGCCATAATGTGTTTTACAATTTTTGGCATAGCATGTTATTTAAAGAAAGAAATTATGTTTTGTTCACTTGTGTTTGGCATATTGTGTGAACCCAATATACAAAACCCAAATGAACAAAAGACAATTGTTTGTGACCTTTTCTTAACTCAGCTGCCCAAATGGCTGCTCTTTCTTTGGAGGAAAATTACACCTTGAATAACCTAAGATGTTGTGAAAGTATACCTTCCCCACCACTAATTGTTCAATTATTGCACCTTCTAGTGGCCCCAGTGCCTGCCAAGAGGCAGCCAAAGTTTTTTTCTGATACATTTTTAGTTTATCCAAATGCAAATAAATAAAAGGGCAATTTTTATCCCAGCCTTCCCCAACCTGATGCTGCACAGATGTGTTAAACTGCAACTCCCCAAATTCCTAACGAACAGCAGCATCCACAGAGAAGTGAAAACAGGCAAGATGGCAGATGCAGTATTATGAAGCAAGCCCCACCCCCTCTTGTACGTAGCCAATGTTCATGTTGGGGTTTGATAAACCCAGGAATTTACTTCTAGATATAAATTATACAGAGAGGCTTGATTTCTAGGTAAAAGGTGAAATATTCTGCACAGTCACCCAATTAGCAGCCATTGTTGTAGGAATGATGTGTCATGTGTGACTCATTCAACAGGTGCTTAGAGTTAGGTTGGGTGTGGTGAATAATGAGAGTGACCTATAATGTGATTGGTCAGGTTCACTATATATGCAGAGACATTCTCAGTTCCTATTATTCCCATTTTACCTCGTGAAAGCTGTATCGTTGATGGTGTATCATTTGTTACTTGTGGAAGTGATCTGTAAATACGTATGTATATAAAGTAAATAGGATATTTGATATAACTTCTGTTTGGAGTCTATTTACTGCATAGTACGTGGATCACTGGTGCCTAGGAGAGAGGCAGGCCGCTCCATCTCCGCGCGCTCCCTCTGACAGGGTTACGGGCCCAGAGGCGGCAGAGGAGCCATAGACAACAGAAGGCTTTGCACTGGCTGTGGATCGGTGGATCGTGTGCAGTCTGTGAGCTGGACGCTTTGGAAGCCTATCCAGGAGTCGTGTGGCTATTTGGAGTGATTTGGAGCTTTAACAGGTTCCGTGCCTGTGTGTGTGCTTTTTTTTTTCTCCTACACTTGTTTTGCAGCTGGAGGACATTCTGATAAGGTCTGTGTCTTTAATCATCGGTGTCTGCCCAGAAGGGGCTGAAGACAGATGAGCACAGCGAAGATGTTGCCGGCAGTCGGGGGAGGTTTTCCTCTGGAAAGACTGAATGACAGTAATTATTTGTCATGGTCATATAAAATGGAAATGTATCTTTGGCGTGAAGGGCTTTGGAGGAGTGTACTTTGCCCTGAACCAGACCTGGAAGATGAAGAAGTTGCTCTAAAGGACGATAGATCATTGGCAAGCATAATTTTATGTCTGGAAGATAGCCAATTGTGTTATGTTAGAGACTGTCAGTTAGCCTATAAGTGTTGGGAAGCTTTAAAGAATGTTTATCTAAGAAGCTCACCATTATGTTAAGTTTTACTAACAAGAAAACTTTATCACGCTAGATTAGGGGTATCTGATAACATAAGGGATCACCTGCATTATATGACAGGGTTGTTCCAGGAATTGGCTCAGAGAGATATGCAATTTACAGAAGCTAACAAAGTGTATATAATTCTCAGTTCTCTAAATGAAATGTGGGATACTTTGGCAATTAGCTTTGGTTCGTTATCTGAGGAAGATTTAACCATAAGATACTTATCTAGCAGGCTTTTAGAAGAAGAGCAAAGAAGGCAGCAGTGTTCTAACGTAATTAGGTCTAAGCAAAACAGTGTTTGTTTTAAGGGATGTTCTGATAACCAAAACAATGTATTATTTGTAAAGAGAAAATGTTTCTGCTGTGGGTCACAAAAGCATTTGTTGCGGGATTGTGATAAGAAACGGAAGCCGAAGGCTAAGCTGAAAATTTCCAAGCCGGGAGATGCTGCACAGCTGTCTTTAATTAGTTCAAGTGTAGAACAAGATTTAAAGGGACCATTTATACTTGACAGCGGGGCTTGTCAGCATATAGGAAATAACAGACAGATGTTTAAGAGTTTTAGGCAGGCTGATAAAGATCATGTTACTCTAGCTAATGGAAGCATTGCATCTGTCACTGGTAAGGGATTTGTATATGTACCAGGGTTAAATATTGAATTATCAATGTTGTGTGTACCTGAACTGGAGTACAATATAATTAGTGTGTCACAATTGGATAAACAGGGTTATACTGTACAGTTTGGTAATAATGAATGTATTGTCATGAAGGATAACAATGTTTGTGGCAAAGGTATTTTGCAAAACTGTCTTTATGAAATAGTTCAAACCAGGACAAGCAGCAACCATCATGGTGTAGCTATGATTAATAAGCCAACACACGATTCATGTGTGCACCTATGGCACAGAAGGCTTGGGCGTCCGAGTTTCAAAGTGATTGAAAAGATGTCAGAAGCAAGTTCTGGAATGGAATTGAAAAAGTGCCAAGTGTATTTGGATTGCACAGCTTGTAAGGTTGCAAAGTCAAAGGTGTTTCCTGTGAGCAAATTCAGTGATAGGACGTCACATAAATGTTTTGAATTAGTTCACGCTGACTTAATTGGTCCATTACCAGCTTCAATAGGGGGTGCTAAATATGTTTTAGTCATTGTAGATGATTACACAAGATTTGGGTTCTGTTATCTATTGAAAGCTAAAAGTCAAACATTTGAAAAGTTTAGAAACTGGGTGCAGTTTGTGGAACGAAGGTATAGCACAAAGGTGTGTAGTTTACAAACTGACCGGGGTACAGAGTTTCTGAGTGGGAGTTTTCAGCAATGGCTCCGTAGAAGGGGCATTGTGCATAGGAGAACTAACCCACATAGTTCAGCTGAGAATGGCGTGGCTGAACGTAGGAATTTGGCATTGCAGACAGTGAAGGATTTACTCATTGCTGACTCAGGGTTATCAAGAGGATACTGGGGAGAGGCAATATTAACTGCTAATTATTTAATTAACAGGTTATGGAGTGCATCTGTAAACCAAACTCCATATTATATGTTATATGGCAAGAAGCCACCATTAGCCCATTTGAAGGTGTTTGGGTGCACTGCCTATGTTCACGTGCATAAGGAGGTACGTAGGAAAGGACAGGCAAAAGCACAGAAGATGACGTTTGTGGGGTATGAGCCAGGGACCAAGGGATATAGGTTCACTGATGGCAGGAAAGTTGTTATTTCTAGATCAGCAAGTTTTAGTGAGCATAGCAATTGGCAGAGATTACACGGGAGCAGTGAGGTTTATCTTCCTAGTCAGGGACATTTTGAGTTCTCAGAGCGGAGAGAGTCCACTGATGTGATTAAGTAGGAAGAGGAATTAACTCCTAGTGTGCCAATGATGCAGGATGCTACAGTGTTGCGTAGATCTGAGAGAGTTAACAAGGGCATACCACCTCAGCGTTATACACCAGGTGATGTAAAAGTGTGTTTTATTGATTATGAACCTCGTAATTACAAGGACGTATTGAAGTTGCCACAACACGAGCAGAGTAGATGGAAAGCTGCAATGGATGTGGAAATGAAAGCCATTAATTCTCATAAGGTTTTCAAATCTACTAGGCTGCCTGAGGGGCATAGAGCAGTAGGCTGTAGATGGGTGTATAAGAAGAAAACCTTAGTGAATGGTGATATTCAGTATAAGGCTAGGTTGGTAGCACAAGGATTTTCCCAGATAAAGAATCAGACTTATGATGAAGTTTTTGCACCAACGCTAAGAGGGGAGACATTTAGGTTTGCCTTAGCAATGGCAGCAGCTGGGAATTGTGTAGTACAGCATTATGATATCACAACAGCATATTTGCATGCTGATTTGAATGAAGAGATCTATATGATTGAAGCCCCAGGTTATGAATCAAAGATTGCAGGAAGGGTATACAAGTTGCAGAAAGCATTGTATGGACTCAAGCAGTCGGCACGTTGCTGGAATCTTAGGTTAGATAAGGAATTACAAAGAATGGGATTCAAGTGTAGGATAGCTGACCCATGTCTGTATGTAAAGCAATGTGAAAACGATGAACAGATTTTGCTTGTGATTTTTGTAGACGATTTGTGTCTTATAGCGAAAGATCAAAGCAGGGTAATTGAATTTACTGAAAATCTGAAACAGCACTTTGATGTCAAAGATCTGGGAGAAATTAAGAATTACCTAGTCATGGGTATTCAGAAGGTTGATGGGGGTTATGTTCTAGAGCAGCGGAAGAAGATTGAAGCACTGCTAAGAGAGAACAATATGGAACAGTGTAAAGAAGTTTCAACCCCGATGACAACAGATTTTGTCAAAACAGAGACTGGAGATGATGACCAAACTTCATGTGATCAAGAACACTATCATTCAATAATTGGAAGTTTATTGTATATAGCACAATGGTCACATCCTGATATCGGGAACACAGTAAATGTTCTGAGTAGATATGTAACCAAACCTACTCAGAGGCATTGGCAAGGTATCAAATGTGTGTTTAGGTATCTGAAGGGGACTATTGATAAATGTTTATTGATAAAACCATGTAAGCCATTGAAATTGAAATGCTATGTAGATAGTGATTGGGGTAACGATGTACATGACAGAAAATCAATGGCAGGGTTGATAATAATGTTTGGTAACACCTTGGTTGGGTGAAGGTCTCGTAAACAAAGTTCAGTTGCCGTGTCAATGGCAGAGGCGGAGTATGCAGCATTATCTGATTTATGTTCAGAATTAATTTGGTATAGGCAATTGTTAATGGATGTTAATATAACAATTAAAGGGCCTATATGTGTATACGATGATAGTGAAGAATGTATACAGATTGCAAAGAGTGATAAGGTCAGAGCACGAAGCAAGCATGTTGATATCAAGTATCATAATGTTAGGAATGCTGTTAAAGAGTCTCTGATAGATTTGCAATATTGTCCATCTGAGTGTAATGTAGCAGATGTGATGACAAAGCCTCTAAGCATAGAGAGACATAGGATGTGTATATCTCAAATGTGTATGTCTTCTATTCTGTACAATTGAATGTAATATCTATTGTAAATTGAAGGGGTGTTGGGGTTTGATAAACCCAGGAATTTACTTCTAGATATAAATTATACAGAGAGGCTTGATTTCTAGGTAAAAGGTGAAATATTCTGCACAGTCACCCAATTAGCAGCCATTGTTGTAGGAATGATGTGTCATGTGTGACTCATAGCAACAGGTGCTTAGAGTTAGGTTGGGTGTGGTGAATAACAAGAGTGACCTATAATGTGATTGGTCAGGTTCACTATATATACAGGGACATTCTCAGTTCCCATTATTCCCATTTTCCCTCGTGAAAGCTGAATCGTTGATGGTGTATCATTTGTTACTTGTGGAAGTGATCTGTAAATACGTATGTATATAAAGTAAATAGGATATTTGATATAACTTCTGTTTGGAGTCTATTTACTGCATAGTACGTGGATCACTGGTGCCTAGGAGAGAGGCAGGCCGCTCCATCTCCGCGCGCTCCCTCTGACAGTTCATGATGATTAAGCATTCTGGGATTGTAGTCCAACATGTCCAGAGTTGATCATATTGGGAAATGGCCTAGTGGTCTATTAAAATTCTGTTTCATCTACAAACATGCAGTGACAACCACAGAATGGGTCAAAAAAGGCAAGATGATGATTATGGCTGCATAATCAAAGCCCTTCCCCTTTGTACATGTGTGAGCATTAACACACATAAAAAGGGGGCAAGATTTCCATGCTGCTATGATCGCCATCTTGCCTTCTTTTTTAACCTCCTTCCTTGGGCACCGCTGCAAACAATAGAGAGTGACACCAAGTTCACCTTCTGATTTAAGCTTGAGCTGCAAACCAAAACTGTGATGGCCCTACTTGACTGCACAATGGCAATGGTTTTAAGTCCCATTTTGCCATTTTAAACCTAACCCAAAATTAAAAGCAGGAAGGCAAAATAGATTTCACAGCCCCAAGTTCATGGAAAGCCCTTTAGGTAAGCATGCGCTTCTGTTCAGCGCTTGCCAGCATAGCTTTTAGCAATACATTCCTTCCTGCCTCGCAGCAACTAAATAAAACCTGAAATGTGTAAAACTAAATACTAATAATGAAAGCTGTTTTTTGGCTTTCATGCAGTCCTCAGTTAGAGACAAAAAACAGTGCTTGGGCAGCATATTCCACTTCCAGCTGCATTTTTAATGGCTGCCTCGAGAACCACGTCTTCAAATCCCAAACCTAATTATAAAGGAAACCTGATGAGATAACCGAGTTTGGATAAATAACACCCCACCGAGGAATGGGGAGAAAATTTAGCAGCTTTAAATCACCTCCTTTTCAGTGAGAAGCAGCTCTAGTCTATTTTAAATGAGATCAGATATCTGTGCATTTATATATTGCCCTTTCTTATAAAAGGCAGAAGTTTGGACATTTCATCATCCTCACCCTGTACAGTCAGAGTTGGTTTTTAAAACAAATTGTTCTAAGATTCAGACTTGACCTGAAAGCTGTGTCTTCTACATTTCCAACTGTCCTCTGCAATGTGAAAGCTGTAGGAATTCTGGGATGGTAGTACCAGAACTCCATGCAGCTTCTTATTAGTATATAGCAGAGTAGAAGCATTCCCATAAACTTGCACAAGGCTTAATCAGTTCAAACACAAAATAAACACACTTCACACGTTAATGTAAAGTTACATAAAAAGAGAGTTTACAATTTTATTGTAACTCACAGTTCCTTGGTAGAAACAGTCCATGCATGCGAGCAAGTGGTTCTGACCAAACCCACAGTCTTCATTAATGTGGCCTTGCTGTTTGGAAGTATGAGAAACACGTGGCAGCAGCTATAGCTGGCCCATGCTCCTTGGTAGGAGATCCGAGCAGAAAGGGGAAGAGAAGGGAACAGGAAACCGGGATTCAGCCCCTCCCACACAAAGCAAGTAAGATCAGGTTACAGCAGAGGCTATCTCCTCCTTCGAGCCTGTGTGTGAGACGTGCTTGGTTGAAACCCGATCTCTAACAAAAGCGCCTTCAATAGCTGTATGATGAGGCAAGAACTGCTACATGTATTCAGTGGCATTCCTTATTTGAGTATTAGTTATTTGGCCAGTCACTCTCAACAATAGGTGTTTTATTTATTTAATTTTATTCAGATAGATAGATAGATAGATAGATAGATAGATAGATAGATAGATAGATAGATTTGTGCATACACACACACACACACACGAATACTGGTGTGTCATACTTCAAGCAGCTGAAACGTCATATGAAGGTAGGTAGGAAAGAAAGAAAGAAAATGGGTGAGCCTGAGCATTTCTGTTTACATCAAAGATTGACTGTTCTAACTGCCTTTGAAGATTATGCAGAAACTGTATTTAGCTCAACATACACTGCAGTGCAACCAATCAGTATAAAAATATATTTTGCTGATTTTGTTGTTTATTCATTCAGTCGCTTCCGACTCTTCGTGACTTCATGGACCAGCCCACGCCAGAGCTTCCTGTCAGCTGTCGCCATCCCCAGCTCCCCCACGGTCGAGTCCGTCACCTCCAGAATATCATCCATCCATCTTGCCCTTGGTCGGCCCCTCTTCCTTTTGCCTTCCTACATTTCTGAGCATAATGTAAAATACTAGTGCTTGTCTTTAAAGTCCAACATGGCTTTAGGATCCAGGTATTAGAAAAAATGCCTGCTCCCATAACCACCCGCCTGTGGTTTGAGACCAACTTTGGCCATCCTCCTCCAGATGATCTCAAATATCCAAAGAAAGGCTGGCAGTGATCAGAGAGTCTTTTCAGCAGTAGAACCCCCGAGTCCAATGGTCTCTTCAGAATAGCCCACTTGGTTATGGCTTACCAGATATCTTTGCTGTCTTCCTTTCACTAAGAAGGGAAAAGTAAATAAAAATGCCTGGTTTTGGAAATGTACATTGTCTAAGGGTGGTTTTTTTTTCCAATACAAGTTGTATATTTACATTACAGCTACTTTCACACAATGGAAGGGAAAAAAAGTCATTTATGTGAAAAACCAATTGTCATATGATTCTGGGATGTTTTCTCCCATGTGCAGATTTGACTGTGAGTATCCCAGCCATTTAGAAGTCTTTTTAATCTGTAGCTTGAGAAGGACCAGGCTCTCCTGACTTAGTCAAACCCAGTCTTTGCATTTTTGCCATACCAAATCTGGCAAGAGGGTAATTTCCTGCTTGGGGCGGGAAGGACAACGGGCACATCTGGAGAGGGCTAGGACCTCAGATTATCCCTGGAGTGCCATTTTTACTTAAGAAGAACTTAGAAGATCCCGTCATTGGATTTTATTATATTTTTTATATTTTAAATTGTTATTTAATTTGGATTTTATTCTATTTATAATTGTACATTGTTGATTATATTTTGTTATTGTTATAAACCGCCCAGAGTTGAATTGAAACAAGGGTGGGCCAACAGAAGAGAAAAAGCTATTTGAACATCTGCATGTCATAATAGTCATTTCTGTTATTGTAAGTGCATGATTCCTTGAATGCATGAAATATTTTTTACTAGTTTTAGGCTGGTTCATCAATTGCATTTGACGAACCAGTCCACATTAGCCCACATTCACTAATCGATCCTTGCTGCCTTCCAGCTACTGGTATATAGAGCTGCTCTGAAGACAGTTCAGAAGCTACACTTCAGGTTACAACTGTTAGACTTTTAGCTGGGATCAACTGTTATAGCAATATTATTCTGATGCTTCATTAGCTGCATTGGTTGCTGATGCAGGTAACACTTCCTTCATTTTCAGTACAAGGACTGGGCACATCATCAGATTAATTTGATTTGAGGAGAAGACCCATGATCTGGGGAAGGAATTTAGGGTTAAACCGTACAGTCCATCAAACTGGAACATTAAGCCTTTCTAAGGCCATGGGCCTTTCTTCTCGTGTGATGTACCAAAATAGTCTGATGCCCCCATGAGCCTGGCCTTGTCTAATCCCTTAGCCATGATTTAAGCAGTTCTTTTCTGTAGCGCAAAACTCTAGCCAACAGCAAAACATGGGTAGCCAAGACAGTCAGTGCAATACATCATTATGAGAGAGGCCAGGGGGCAGAACATTCATTTCAGCCATCTCACCGCATGTCAATGTGAGTTTTATCTACTTTTTTTGTCCACTGAAGTTAAAATACCCACTGAAATTCTGCAATAACTCTTTAATTTCTATTTGAGCTTCAAGTAGGCAATTTCCCTTGAGCTAGGGACCACAACTAACTCTCTGGCCCAGCCGTCTGATGATGAAATAGTGTCATCAGAATGGGTGGGGCATAATTGGGGGGATCCTTTTTCTTGCATTTTGGGGAATAGAAGCAGGGGGTCCTTGAGAAGGAAACAATCTCATATCTACCCTTAAACATTTCCCCAACATATGCAATCACTCAAAATGCCCCCAAACTATATTGCTAAAATTCCCTGCTGAGAAGCCCTCCCCTTAATGAGGTTCAGGGGACTTGGCAAAGGTAAAAGGCCACCTCTGTGGCGGCCCCTTTATTATGGAACGTTATTTTTCAGGGTCTTGGTGGAATTAACTCTGGAACTTTTCTCCGATTTCCCAATCTTCCAGACACTTTCTGCTGTGATTCCTACCCTTACTTTTTGGTTTGAAAAAATGGAAGAAATTGCACCATCGCTAATTGGCCATTTGATGGGGGTATGATCTTGGGCGCTGTGGAGTCTGCCCAAAATGGGATGTTTGAGAGGCTCAGAACCAGGCTATAGCCTAAGGGTTGCTGTTGTGGTAAAAAAAATCACCTACCAAGAAAACCACCAAAATGGAGGAGGTCTAAACAATCGTTTTATTAGTCACTGGTCTCTTCTACCCATCAAAGACATAGACATTATATAGAATGTTACCTATGGATATCTGAGGGGCTGCTTATCTCCAATTGTTTCTGCCCGTCTGGTCTGTTCCAGCAGAGTGGATGCACACCAGTTCCCCTATACTAAATGTTGTCATCTTGTGGAAACAAGGAAGCATGCCTTCTCTGTTGCAGCCCCCAACCTCTGGAACAGCATCCCCCCCAGAGATAAGGACTGCACCCTCTCTCCTGGGTTTCTGGAAAGCTCCGGAAAGCTCTTAAAACCTGGCTTTGGTCCCAGGCTTGTGGTTAATGTATTGTTGTTTTGGAGTGCTGCTGTTTTGTTTGTGTCATTTTTAGATCATTTTAGTCTGGGCTATCTGTGTGGTTTTAGGTTTTATCTGTTTTTATGGATTTTTGTTTTGTTTTGTACACCACCCATTGGAATTGAGCAGCTATAATAAATTGAAATAATAATACATAATAATGTTGATCAAAATATAATTGAATGTTATACTTTATATTTTGTATTCATATATTATTTGTTGTTTTTTTCTTCTTTTTGATTTATTGTGTGTCTCTGCTATATGCCACCCAGAGTCACACTGAGTTAGGCAGCCTTATAAATCTTGAAATAAATAAAATAAATTAAAATACCCAGAATTCGCATCAATGGCCACGCTGGTGGTTGAATTTGATATATTTATTTATGCATGCATACATGCATACATACATACATACACTGTACATACGATTTATAGCCTGCCTGGTATAATTTTATAATTATCATTGTATATAATTTTATTAAATTTTATTAAATTTATAGGAATATAAGGATTTAAGTCCGCACACCTGGAACTTGCCAGGGCTGAGGAACACTGAGTTAATTCATGAAATACAACAAGAAGACAGATGCGTTGACTGCAATGTAATTTGCAGTCACTCTTTACAGCCCCACAAAGACAGTCGTTCTAGCCCCAGAACGGGTAGGGCCATGTCTCAATCCTCCAGGGTTTATTTTTAAGTTTCATCTCAGTGAATGTAACCCACACAAGAAATATGAAAATATTCCATGACTCTTGCAGTGTTCTTCAAATTTTGCTTGAAAACTAATTTTATTACAGTTTATAAAACCTGTCTCTGTAACAGCAACAGCATCAGCAAATGATAAAAGATAAAATATTCATATGTCTGGCTCTTCTTTCCCTATATGACAATTGCATACTTATTAAGTTTTTACCATGTCCACTCTATTGATTTCATTTCTTGGCAGGCACTGGATAAAAATAACATTGTTTTTCTACCTATTAATAAGTCAGGGTAGGGATAATTGTTTATCTAATTCATGAAAAAGATTTAGTTTTAACTCTTAGCACTTACCAGCCTTCTGCTGCTTCTAAGGATGCCATTTTTTCCCTCTAAAATGCAACAAAGGCAGACAAAATGCAATTACAAGTTAAAAATTCAAGGAATTTGCACTTGTTACACATTTGAAAAGATCTATGACTATGACATTGATTCTTTCTTTCTACAATTGAAAAATATAAGATGGCAATTCTTCTATCACTTTTTTTATTAACTACATTATTTTTAGAAACAATAGATTCTTGCTGAATTCATTTTGGAAAAGTTGCTCCTTTTAATATGATATCCTAAACTACCCTGGGAAATGCAATTGTTTGTTTTTTCCCAATGTTTGTTAAAAGAAATTCATTGTGTGGTTGTGAGACAGGGTCTTATGAAACTTGTCAAGAAATTAAGGTCCTGATATCTGCTTTGCCAGTTCTCAAAAGTTTTCTTCTCTGTAAAAGAGACTTCATTTTTCCACTTTATTCTCAGGCTGCTTGAGAATTTCTTTCAAACTTTTATTTGAGTTTATTGTTGGAGATGGCAGAGGAAATGCTGCTGCTGCTGTTGTTTTACAGGTAGTCCTCACTTAACGACCATTCATTTAGTGATGGTTCGGACTTATAATGGTGCTGAAAAACCGGCTTACCTCCAGTCCTTGCACTTACGATTGTCACAGCATCCCCGTGATCACATGATCACAATTTGGGCACTTGGCAACCAGTTCGCATTTACAACCATCACAGTGTCCTGCAGTCATGTGATCGCCATTTTTGACCTTCCCGGCCAGCTTCTGGCAAGCAAAATCAATTGGGGAACCGCGTGATTCACTTAACGACTGCCACAAAAAAGGTCGTAAAATCGGGTCAAATTCGCTTAATGACTGCTTTGCTTAGCAACCAAAATTCTGTTCCCAATTGTGGTCGTTAAGTGAGGACTACCTGTATTATACTTCTTTTCTTCACTCTGATGACTCTTGTTGCTTGTTGTCATCAGAATGACAAAAGCAGCAGTGCGCTGCAAGCTCCACCCCTTTTGGTATGCATGTGTCATTGGAACACATATAGAAAAGGGACAGGGCTCATGTCACTTTGCCCCAACGCCCCTTGTGTACCCAACAGCTCTTGTCTGGTCCTGGTCTGACAGACTTCAGTGGGAGGGGTTGTTTGCCTCTTGAGACCTTCCACTGGCCTTTAATGGAAGCATGCAGAGCCAGGAGGCTCAGACTGGTGCAGAGGTGATTGCGCAATGGTTTTTCTGGACATTTTCAGATACCTTATGGGTACTTGGCTGAAATTTTATTCTCCTTTGCAAAAGAAATCAAAAGTAAATATAATCCAACCAAGACTATAATGGAGAAGGAAAGTCTAATCCAGTGGCATCAGTGTGTGTGTGTTTGTTTGTGTGTGTGTGTGTGTGTGTGTGTGTGAAAATTGGCCAGATGCAAGCCCTGCCTCTTCTGTATGTGCACTGACATCACATACATGTTCAAAAGGGGTGCAGTTTGCATCAAAATGCCCCTGCTGTCATCTTGCTGATTTTGACTCTCCCCACCATCACTACGGTGGATGCCACTGGCCTAATCCTTCCCCCCAGGACTCTTATTTTAAAAGTTCACAGACACACACCACTCGAGGATACAGTCTGCTGTTTTGTTTAACTCCCTTGGTGCCAGAAGTACTGCCAGCTAAATGTGTAGGGGATCTGGATTTAGCAAAGAATTGTACAGGACAGGGATGCCTAAAGAAATATATGATTTCTCTTTTGCAAGGTCCAAAAGAAAGAGCGTGTCATCTTGGCTTCCGATCGTTATGGAACTTTTCATTTCCGTGGCATTCTGAACTCCTGACTGATGCAACATCCGTGCCGGTGCTCCCACTTCTTTTTAATGATATGCTGGTGAAAGTAAATTGCCAGTAAGTAGACCCTTTGCTAGTTGCATAAGTGGTGAGCGAGGGATTGTACGTGAATGTGATGCCTGCATTCATTAACACCCACATTGCTTGGAAGGGGTTAATGGAAGAGGCCACTAAAGGCTTGCAGGAGAGAGGGAAGGGTATGGAAAGGGATCTCTGGTGCACAGCTGCACCTGAATTAGGAGCTTGCTGCAGATGTGGGGAAATAGGCATTTGATTCATGTGCCACTGACATCTCTTCTTCTGAGATAGCAAAAAGTAATAAAATGGGGGGGGGGAATCAACTGAAACCGGTAAATTGCAAAAAAACAACAACAATTAATTCACCCAAAAGAAAACAAATGGCAGCTTTTTAAAAAAAAAAAATAGATATAGTGCTTACATGTAAAACCTAACACAAAATCAATTTGGGAAGACCAAACAGCAGAGAGGATGAAAAGAGCAGTCTAATAAAGAACAGGCAGGAAATTGATGCAGTGCAAATCTGAGTAGGTAGCCAGGAATAGTTACATAACCATTACGCATGCGCTTTGGATTCAGACACTGAAGAATAAAGTCCGGACATTCCCTTTCCTTGTGTCTTGTGCCTTTTAAGGTATCTGCCCAATGGAAAGGGTTATGCATAATCATTGATTTTCCTAAACCATGCAGAAGAGTCTCTTGTTCAAAGAGCAAGGTTAAAATGTTTTAAATAAATAATATCAAGGAAGCTGAGTGTGGTGAAGGGAAAAGGCCAGCCTCCTTATGAGTAAGCCACAGCAGCGGAATATTAATATCTACAGATTCCCGTTCCTGTTGAGCATAAAGGCTGCTCTGATGAAGAAGCAGGTATAGGGGTTGGAGAAGAAGATTGAGAGAGATGTCAGAGGGTGACAAAGAGAAGCCTACAGAGAAAGCATCTACTGCAGGGCTTTCCAAAGTGCCACCGCTGGTGACACACCAGTGGTGGCGGCGGCAGCAGCGTGGCGGCGGCGCGCGCATGCACGGCGGTGGCGTGGGGGGGCATGCGGCAGCGTGCGCACGGTGGCGGCGCGGGGGGCATGCGGCGGCGTGCGCGTGCGCGGTGGCAGCGGCGGCAGCCTCCGCTAAAACGCGGAAGCACTGATCTCACGCCGCTGCCGCTGCCGCCGTGCACGCGCGCACCGCCGCTTCCGGGTGGTGTGGCGACACACTACGCTGTGTGTGGCGACACACTTTTGTGTCGCGACACACAGTTTGGAAAGCTCTGATCTACTGGATTACCCTTATCAGGCCTGTATGAACAAGCTCCCCCACCCTTCCACACTACCTGGCTAGACTGAGCTCATTGCCCAGACAGAAAAGCGAGCTGGTTCCTCAGCTGGAAAACCTTCCTTGGAAGGAATGAAGAAAGGGGGCAGAGACTACAAAAATGAGTTGGTTATATGCCCCCAGCTGAGGTTGGAAGGCATATTGAGAGGGTTGGTGTGAGAGTAGAACAAGCCTCAAACTGTTGCTGTCCAATCAGTTTACTTTCCTGGTTATACATGCTGTGGCTCCAAGGGTCTGTTTTTTTTCCCCTTCGGCACCAGTCCCTGAATGCTCAAGAGACTGGGGCGAAATAAATTTCAGCAGGTTATCTACATCTTTGGAGAATCCAGTGTTTGCTTTTTGTAACTTGCTAGTCAGCCCACCCCACCCCACCTCTCTGTCTACAAGGTTCTCTGCCACACTGAGATCTGTTAACATGTATTTACATTAATAAACAGTACCATGGAAAATGAGACCTCTTTCTAATAATTCATCTAACTGGCACATATATGAAACACTTTCAGAATATGAAATTATGAGGATGTGATGGAATGTAAGGGTGACCTTGGAAGATGGGGGAAGAGATAGGGAATGAACAGATAAAAGAGAAAGGAGCCTGCAACAGAGTAACGACCAGAGAAATAAATTTAGGAAGGACCCGCCCTAACTACTCAGGCAGTAAATAGGGAAGAGAAGATAGGTGGTTTGAGAGAGGGGTCAAGGAATCCATTTATGCCAACTTGGAAAATCCTTCCTTGAATAGAGGTGGGGGCCTCAGGCATAACCTTTCCCCTATCTTCCTTCCTGCTTTGTCTTCTGTGCCTAGGAAGATTAAGATCATTTCGCAAGCTCAACAGCAGCAGGGTAATCTTAACGATCCTCCTTTAGATGATAAAGGGACTTAGAAATAAACATCTCAAAATAACCATGACCTAGCCCCAGGTGCAAGGTCACACAGCCACCCTAGAAACATATTTAAGGATTCCCTTACTAACTTTACTCAGACTGAAGAAGCTCCTTGGATAAGGAGTGAAACGTTTCTACTGAGAAAATAGAAATCCAGTTGACATGATTCAAGCCACAGACTGTTCCACCTGGATGACTGAGAACCTTCATCGACATAGTAAATAGGGAGGGCAGGAGATTTGTACTTTCAGACCTGCAAGATTCTGTTAATGTAGCCTTAAAATAAAGTAGAATTATTTTATCTAGTGGTGTTTCCTGTCTGGTTTACTGGGTGGGCTGACAGAGGGCAGTCCTGAAAAAAAGCTGTTTATCCCCAAATGAGTAACATGTTTGGTTGTCATAAGGCATTCTTGGAAGTTCATAATAAAGGAGAATTTCTGGTTTATAATGGTTGGCCATCGGTACGTATGCAATTGCGAGAGACAGATAGATACAGGTAGTCCTCAGTTAATGATCACAATTGGGACCGGAACTTTGGTTGCTAAGTGAAGTGGTCATTAAGTGAATCTGAGCTGATTTTACAACCTTTTTCGCAGTAGTCGTTAAGTGAAACACCATGAGTGTTAAGTGAACCAGATGGTCATTAAGCAAATCACGCGGTTTCTCATTGATTTTGCTTGCCAGAAGCTAGCCAGAAAGGTCAAAAATGGCTATCACATGACCACAGAATGCTGCGAGGGTCATAAATATGAACTGGTTGCCAAGTGCCCAAATCGCGATCACATGACCATGGTGATGCTGCAACAGTTGTAAGTGTGAGTTCCGGTCATAAGTCAGTTTTTTCAGCACTGTTGTAAGTCCAAACCATCACTAAATGAATGGTTGTAAAGTGTGGACTACCTGTAATAGATAGATCCCTCCATCTCATACAGAAATGTAGCAGATCCAGGAAACCCATTTATGTCTGAGTCCAGCAAATGTGCATTTTCTCTCTCTCCAATTCTTCTCAAACAGAAATGCAACAGTTCAAGAAGAAGACTCATTTGTCTCAGTGCAGTAAACTCCAGTCTGAAGCATCCAGTACATCAAGATAATGAGCACCAATAAAATATAGATAAACAAAGTCTTATCAAAACCATTGACATCACAGTTCAAATTCATACTGAACAGATTTGATTTTAGGAAGGAGCCTAGCACAACTGAGGGTGTGCTTAAATAATTTGGGACTAATATAGGGAAAAGTCATTTTTTTGTACACCCACAAATGTTTGAAAGTAAAGGCTTTTAAAGTTGGCCTTTCCTGCTCTCTCTGCCTTTACTAACCTGTGCCATCCTACAAGGACCATGGAGCTCTGGTCTATCCTAATAGTCTTAATCTCTTTCAAGTGCAAAAACACTACCCCTAACTCTTAGATTGCAAATCTTGAAGACATGGAAAATGTATTTGCTTTCTTTTCAAATTGGCTTGAGTGTTCTTGGTATAACTTTCACACTCATGAGTGTTTAGGGACAGGGTCCTCCCACATGCCCTATTGAAAGATCCACAGAGCTGGTCATTCATATCCAGCCACTTGATAAATTGAATTTTCACAAGCCATCTTCTGGGAGCTTGCTGATACTTGCCTCCCCAGAGATACCTATCTTTCTGCATCGCTAGGAAGGTCTCCCTGTGATATTCTGCCACAACAGAAAAGTAATTTGTATGTCTCTCTGCATCTAACATTCTTTTGATTGCACAATAATGTTTTTATCTAGAATGAATGTTGCTTAGTTTTACACTTGGAAGCATAGACCTAGTAAGAATCTTTCAGTGCACATATACTGCAGCTGAATCAAGTAAAGAGACAAATCTAAACAGAAGATGTCCCAATGAAACAATGCAAATACAAGTAGTCCTCACTTACCAACTGCCTCGTTCAGCTACCGTTCAAAGTTACGACGGTGCTGTCCCTCAGTCATGTGATTGCCATTCAAGTCAGTATGCATTGTCATGTGCCTGACCTGTTGTTTTTCTCCTTAAGCCCCTTGCAGAGCAGAGAGATCAGAGAGGAAGGCATTACAAAAGGGTAAGCAAGCCCACAATGGGGAATACACAACAAAAGCAATGTGCTGGTGTTGACAGCTGCAAGCGTGCTACGCAAACACTCTGGTGTATTCCCCATTGTGGGCCTGCTTACTTTCTTGTAATCCCTTCCTCTCCAATGAATGTAAATACAAACATTAATTCCCTTCTTGTTAATTATCCCAGCACGAGGTGAGCATTCCAAAGGGTAGTGGAGTGGTTAGGGGGTCAACAAAAGCGAAAGGTGTGAAACTGATTAGTCTTGTCAGTTTTGAGCCAGCTATCCCAGCACCAGGGTGAGCATTCCAAAAGGTGGGGGACTGGGGAAAAGGAAAGCATGGTCGCAGTCATGTGATTTCCCACTTAGCAACCACTTTGCTTAGGGACAGAGTTGCTGGTCCCAATTGTGGTCACTAAACAGGACTACCTGCATAATGCCTTAATAGTCATTTCTCTACTTGACCAAATACAACTGCAGCTGGGGACAGAACAAGTGCTTATCACTGTGTCAAAGGGATTCAAACTTAGTCATTTGTGAGAAAGATAAATAAAAGGTGATTACTCGGGTAAAAAAGTATAACAGCATGTTTATTTATCCTCTCAGTTGCCTCTCCAATGAAGAGTAAGGCACACTAGCTTTATGCCTTCCAACTCACCTGCTTGTTGATGTACCTATGTATCATGTCCCCTAATTTGCTAGCCCAACGTATATAGGTAGTCCAACTGCACACTGTTGTGCAGTTCATCTGTAGACACAGAGGTGGCCCTGCAGTCACAGTCTGGAAGCACAGAGTCTAGCACAGTGGGGGCACTGGAAGTCCATTGTTGTAATAACCGTGGGTGTTATTCTGTGACGCTGCTCACGGTTTTCTATCAATTTTTGGTGGCATCTGTCTTCAAAGCTGGTGGAGGCTACACAGCACAGGGCTCGCCAGCATGTTTTGTCAGCAGCCGCAGTTTCTAGTTCCCTTGGCTGGATGTCACAGTGGCGTAGGGTTTCCTTCGCAGAATCTTTGTAGCGCTTGCATGGACGGCCTTGAGGTCTCTTCCCAGTCTCCAGTACACCATAGAGCAACTGGTGAGGCAATGACTACAATGACAAAACGTTATGATAAGTAAATTGTTAAGGCAATTCTAATTTCAACTCTTCCCAATGGTACAAAAAAGTTGAAGAGAGTGTGGTCAAATGATATGACTAAAATGGCCTCCTGCTTTTCTTGCAACCACTGATTATTAAGGATGTGTGTAACTGCAAGAACTGCAGGCAGCAAATAAACCTGCAGTTTCCCAGCATTACAACAAAAAAACTATCATGAGAAAAAAACATAAAGCCTTGTGAACAGATGTGATTGCTAGAACAAAATGCTTATACCAATTTATCCTTTTTTTGTACCAAAATACACTCCGTACAACTAGCAAGCATAAAGCCAACAATCCATTATACTTTAAGATTGAATGTCTGTAGCTTGAATCATGTCAACTGGATTTCTATTTTCTTAATGGAAACGTTTCGCTCCTTATCCAAGGGGCTTCTTCAGTCTGAGCAAAGTTGGTAAGGGAATCCTAAATATGTTCCTAGGTAGCTGTGTGACCTTACACCTGGGGCTAGGTCATGGTTATATTGAGATGTAATTTTTAAGTCCTTTTATCATCTAATGGAGGGTCGTTAAAAACACCATGCTGCTGTTGACGACTGTTAACGACCCTCCATTAGATGATAAAAGGACTTAAAAATTACATCTCAATATAACCATGACCTAGCCCCAGGTGTAAGGTCACACAGCTACCTAGGAACATATTTAGGATTCCCTTACCAACTTTGCTCAGACTGAAGAAGCCCCTTGGATAAGGAGCGAAACGTTTCCATTAAGAAAATAGAAATCCAGTTGACATGATTCAAGCTACAGACAATTCCACCTGGATGACTGAGAACCTTCATAGACTTTAAGATTGAATGTAAGACATTATAAATGTAAATAAATACAACTTTATCAACAAGAGTAAAAATATTATCCCCTCCTCACCAATTTTGAACTGGATGGAATCTATTTTGAATTCCCAGTTAGAAAATCAATTTCTGACCTTGTAGGAAAAGAGTATAAAGGGAGTAAAAACAGTTCTCTGTTGTAGTTGTAGATTCTTTAGAATGAAAGGTCTTCACTAGTGGACAACAGTTAATATAGATGCAATCTGTTTTATCTTGATTTTACTAGATATATTGAGTTTTTATATATATATATTAATTTTAATTTTTTGTTTGCCTTTATTTAATAAAGCAGAAAGAAAAAGGAAAGCAATAATGAGAGTGAAAAAAGAAAGAAAAAAATATTACATACATACATACATACATACATACATACATACAGTACATACATCTAAAATTGTAATATTATTGTAAGCCACCTGCACCCTTGGAATAGTCTGTCCACTGAGGTCCAGATAGTCCCCATACTTTAGCATTTAGGAAAATTGTGAAGACCGTGCTTTTCCATGATGTTTGGTGCTGAAAATATTATGCTGGATTGTTTTTAATTTTTTATTATTAAGGTTATCTTTTTTATTTCTTTTATTTTTAATTACAATTTTACTTTTAACTTTGGTTATTTGGGCACTTGAATTTGTTGCTTTGGAGAGTATGGTTTTATGTGAACCACCCAGAGCCCAACAGACAGAAATGGGATATAAATTATAGATAGATAGATGGATGATAGATAAGATTGTAACTCTGTATGTATGCATGAGAGAGAGAGAGAGAGAGAGAGAGAGAGAAGAGTGACCTCTCTTATCTTCTTCAAATTTTGGCAGACTGTCCCTTGACAGAATTATCTTTCTGGGCAAATGGAAGAGTTTACAAATATCAGTGACTGTCAACTGCATGACTAATCCAATCAACTTCTTTGAGAGCATCATCTAATCTGGTGCTTCTTTAAAAATGTATTTCCCGTAAGTGATCATAGTCCAGGAGTTGAAAGAGTTTTTTCTATGTATAAGCACATTATGTACAAAAAAGAAAAAACAAAGAAAGGAAACTAAGGGCTGCAGAGGTATGATAAAAAATTTGCCTGGAGGTAAGTTTCAACGTACCAATCGAAGAGGAAATGATGGCAGTCTAGAAACACAAGTCTACCGGAAATCTACCCACACTAACCAAGTGCTCCACTACCAAAGCATTAACTCTACCTCCCACAAGAGGAGCTGTGTAAGAACACTATTCAGACGAGCACAAACGCACTGCAGCAACCCAGAACACCAAAAAAAGGAAATAGACCACTTAAATAGCATCTTCCAGCAAAATGGATACCCACGCAACTTTATCAAAAAGTGCCTGACCACTCAACCCACTACAGCAAAACCAACAGAAGCTATGAAAAGGATTATACTGCCATACATCAGAAACATCTCAGAAACTACTAATAGACTGTTACAACCACACGGCAACACCGTAGCACACAAACCAACCAAAACCCTTCAGAACATCGTAAGTGAACCAAAAGACCCAGTAGCCCAAGAAGAAAAAACAGGAGTTATCTACAACATACAGTGTAAGGACTGTAACAGCCACTATGTAGGACAGACTGGCAGAATATTACCATAACGCATCCATGAACACCAACTAGCAGTCAGAAGACATGATGAAAACTCCTTAATCTCACAACACATGGACAGACTTAACCATAATTTCAATTGGGAAACTGTGAGCATCTTAAACCAAGCCAAATCCAAAAATGCTAGAGAATTCCTAGAAGCTTGGCACTCAGACAAAGCAGCCATCAACAGACACATAGAGGTAAACAACATTTACATACCATTCATAAGAGACAATAGAAAAGCCAGAAGAACAGAACACCTCCTTGCCAGCAATCAACAACAAGATAGGCAAAGATTAACAGCAAGATTAGCAGCAGAGGAGCAATCAAACAACACAATAGACCCTAATCAAGGAACTATTAACTCAGTCATTCAACCAAGCAGCAAACAACAACCCAATCAAGGTACTACCAAGGAGAGTACAACACCCCCACCAACACAGGCAGGACAAGCCAGGGTATATAAACAGAGAGCAAGTCCCACTCCCTTTTCGCACTGAAGATGTTGCCTAGGCTGGCAATGAAACGTCTGCAAGAAAACAACAAGGCTCAGAGAGCACCATGGACTCCAAAGTTTCAACGTTTCTGCCACTGAGGATACTTGTTATGGTGCAAGTTGCAGGAGGTGGGAATAGGGGTAGCAGTTAAAGAAGTCCCAGGAATATGTTCCTCAATTCAAACACTAGATCCCAACTTAGAGCAATGTTCTTGCAAAGCTGAGCCTGGTTTCCAAATTATAGGAACGGTGACTTAGAGCTGTAATTTAATTAAATGCTGTCTCCTGTGGCCATGATGATTTATAGTGCCTGCTCTGACACATGAATTAAGAAAGACAAATCATCGACCATCTCCTTCTTGAGCTGATAAGTGCTGCAGATTCTCTTCATCTCCCACCAGTGCACCCTCCCATCATCAACTTTCTCCACAGAATAAACAAGGAGCCATTTTACACATCTGATGATATATTTTAACACATGAAAAATTGAGAATGTATCGCTTCGACATTCAGTGTTTAATTCCAGACAAGAAAGGAATGCCAGCAGTTGTCTGGTTTTCCTTAGAAGTTGAAACTGGTCGAGAAGATATATATCTATATTGCCTTTAAACCAGCAGAAATCAGAAAATACCAGCTTTCTTGTACAATTACTGGTTCCTATGCAGAAATCAAGCAGATATGCTTTGAGCCAGGGGTAAAACACTGTGATCTTCAGAAGTGTATATATTTATTAGGTTTATATCACATCTTTTTGTTCAAGTACTCAAGGGGGTAGATGGTGCTTTCTCCTATTTTTTCCCCATCACAAATCCGAGAGTGACTAGCCCAAGGTCACCCAGTGAGTTTTCATGGTTAAGGTGGACTACAACCTGGGCCTCCCTGGTACCCATCCAACACCTTAACCACTACGCTACATTGGTTCTCTAGAATTCTCCACCACTGTATAGGCTGAAACTGCAGGGAGTTGTGGTTCAGCTGTTTTATCATCTAAGTCAGGGGTGGGGAACCTTTTTTCTGCCAAGGGCCATCTGGATATTTATAACCGGGGACCGGGGGGTGGGGTTTCTGGGATTTCCGCGGACCAGGGGCTGGAGTTTGCGGGCGGGAGCCAATCACAAGCACTGGGGGGCAGGGTTTGCAGGCGGGAGCCCTGCGGGCCTTAGGCAGGAGCCCTGCAGGCCTTATATGGCCCGCAGGCCTGACGTTGCCCACCTCTGATCTAAGTGAATGATAAATAGTAGGAAAATGTGGATAAGTTATGGAAGAACAATATGTGGTCCTGAAGAAGTAGAAACCATCTTGTCCCAATTACATCGACCCATCCCACCCGGTCCAGCAGGAAGGGCGTTTTACGGACCCCATTGGCTAAAGAATTCCGACTGGCAGGGTCGAGGAGAGTCTTTTCTGCCATTGCCCCTGCCCTGTGGAACATCTTGGCCCCCACGGTGAGGTTGGCCCCCACACTTCTGGCCTTCGCGAAGAGTGTCAAGACCTGGCTCTGCCAACTAGCTTTGGGATCCAAGAGTTATAGGCAGCCCTGGGGGTGATTGGTGGCTTAAAGATGCTCTCTGCCTTTTAGTTTCCCTCTTTTATCTTCTTCCGTTTCTGTACTTTTTCTATTTTTATAATGGTTTATAACTTTTATTTGTAAGCCACCCAGAGTCACTTTTGTAGTGAGATGAGCGGTGTATATAATAATAATAATAATAATAATAATAATAATAATAATAATAATAATATATAACATGCCTCCCACCAACTCTACTAAAATGTTGGGGGGGGGAATCTTTTTGCCAGGGAACTGAGCAATATTAATTATGGAATCCATTTCAGGAACAGATGTCCAATATCTATGAGGAAATATCGTTCAGCAGCTGGCTGATTAGGTACCAAATGAACCAGGGGTAATGAAGTTTGGCCTGGAATTGCTGGAAGCAGAAAGAACTAGCAAAAATTCATATGAGCTTCAGTCCCTTTCTCCTGAGTGCATGTCACCAAATTTAATCCCTATTAAAATAATCTGAGGAAGAAGAAAAGGATAACATGAAATAGCTAGACAACTGAGCCTGGATCTACAATTTTCCAGTTTAGGAAAGCATTGTCTGAGGAAGCTAATAGGGTGTGAAAAACTGATGCTGGATTTCTTTGGACACTGTTAAAATCAGACCTAAATGAACTTGATGTTTTCCTAATGTGATGCCTATGGTGTGTACTGGGAATTTCCTTATACAACCATTCAAGAATGATACCATCAGACTGAGATGCAGTGATCAACCTGCAGTTGAGGATGGCTTGGACATGTATGCCCACTTTCCTTACAGGCTACTATGAAGAAACTGGCCTGCACAGTGAAGGTTCAATGAACAGCACCAATGAAAATATGGGCAAAGCAAATTGAAAATAATTGAAAAACTGAAAGCTCAATTTAAACTATGTGAAACAAGCAGTTCTCAATCAGAAAACATGGGAACTCATTAGAAGAGATGTCCATAGTCCAGACACATCCATAGTAAGGTTCTGGCTTTGAGATCAGCCCTACCCAGAAGCTTGCTAAGGGAAAGAAGGAAGAAAAGGAGAAGAGCAAATTGTCCCCACAATGAATGATCAAAATGATTAAAATCAAGATTATAAATTAGAAAATAGAAAGGGAAAGGTTGACTGGTGGAGAGGGGGGTATTTGAAGATTGAAGTGAGGAGGGGAAAAATTTGTTAAAGTTATTTGGTTAAAGTATTCTATGCAGAATTAAACGCATGGCATTTTCTCCACTGAGTCTGGCCAGAGAGTGGAAAAGTACAAGTTACAAGTGAAAACAATTTACAAGTGACCCTGCATTGAAAGTTTGGTTCTCAAAACATTCCAAACGTAAGCAGCAGATGTCCCTCTAGCTAGCCATAATAAACCCTTATCACGATTGTTCTCAAGAGAACTGTAGCTCGAGGGAATACACAACACTGCCATCGTGTGACGCTTTATAGTAAGTACAATTACTACCAAAATGCTATGCTGAAAGAGATGCCCATGTTTGAACCAATCAGATGTGAGCTATGAACCATGGGTATTCCTTCATACTTATGTTCTCACTTATGTTCTTTATATATGCCTTCTGTTCTTTATGTAGACTGCTATCTACATGTACTTGTATCTGAACTGTAACCATGCCTGGTCTTTGCACAGACCATGATGTTTTTCTTTCCTCACTTCTGGTGATGGAACTCTGCTTATGCTTTGATTTTACCTTTTTGCAATAATGCACTATACATCCATTATTGCCTTATGCTATCAATAAAGATATTGTTAGCCTTACAACACGTTGTTTGGATTACTTCAAGCCTGAAACCCCAAATAGTTAACCATCACCCAATAGGTTATGGGCCCAGAGAGAATTTTGCGTTTTCTTTGCTGCGCTGGATCTAGCTGTAACAACGGGGTTTGTTTTTAAGGCTGTATTTTGAAGTAAACGTGTTTTCTTTGAGTGGTCAGCATGGCTGCTGCTGCAGGGCTAACCAGTCTGCCCTTTGAGCGTTTGAATGGCACAAACTATCGGACCTGGTGTGTGAAGATCAAGTCTTTCTTCCTAAAAGAAGGTTTGTGGAAGTATGTGAGAGATGCACCTCCAGCTGGTGTTATTACTGATGAAGTGCAGTTGTGTTTGGATCGTGCTTATGGCAATTTGATTCTGGGACTAGAATCATCACAGCTACTGCATATCAGTAATTTGGAGACTGCACATGCCTGTTGGGAAGCTCTTAAAGCCCTTTATTCCAAGCAAACCTCTGCTGCCATTGTTGGTCTATCACGTCAGCTTTACAACTTGAAGCTGCAGCCCGGTGGAAACGTGATGACCCACCTCCATAAAATCAAGACTTTGTTTCTTGAACTTGAGGACCGGGATGTTGTGATCCCTGATACCCAGAGAGCTTGTATCATCCTGTCAAGCTTGGACAAGAGCTTTGACATGCTCATCGAGGCAACTCAGACGTTGAGGCCCCAAGACCTCACTGTGGATTATCTTACAAATCGGCTGCAAGAAATCCAGCAAGCTCGTGATTTGGAGAAGATGCAGAGTAAGTCATCTGTTGCTGTTCCTGAGGCTTCAGCACAGCGTTTTCCAGTTGGAACAGAGGCTGCGTGTGCTGTGAGGAGATGTTTCCGGTGCAACTCGACCCAACACTTCATGAGAGACTGTCCCCAGCCACCTCGCCCAGCCGGTGGAGCCAGTGGAAAGAGGTTCGTGCGAAAGAAGGGGAAACAAGCGCCTAGACAACGTACCCAGGTGTCTGCTTTGCTCACGGCTGTGAGTAGACGTTCCCCAGAGACTTGGCTTTTGGACTCAGCCTGTAGTCAAATCATTGTCAACAATGAACAGTTGTTGTTATCAAAAAGCAAGCCTAAAGTCCAACAGGTTGCTCTGGCTGATGGATCAATGGCTGATGTGTCCTTTCAGGGTGAAGTATACATTCCTTGTTTGGGGATAAATGTGCAAAATGTGTTGTGTGTACCTACACTTGACTTTTCCCTCCTTAGCGTTCCAGCCCTGGTAAAGTCTGGTTATACTGTTGTGTTCAAGGGTACTGGATGTTCTATTGAAAAAGACGGGGTAGAATGTGCTAGGGGGAGGTTAGTGAATCAATTGTATGAAATGCTTCCTAAGCAGGGGATTGTGTCAGGAAATTGTATTTCCAATGTTCCCCCACATAACAAATGCATTCACTATTATCACAGAGTTCTGGGACATCCTGGGTGGGGAAGTTTGTCCCAACTGGCCAAGGTGTATCCTGAGTTAGGATCCAAAAAGTGTGATGACTTTCTTGATTGTACTGTGTGCAAACAATCTAAAATTAAGGCTGCTCCTGTTGCTAGAAAAAGTGACCGGGTGTCAAATAGGCCTTTTCAGTTGGTTCATGGAGATTTAGCTGGCCCCAATGCTCCTAGTGAAGGGGGGGCGCGTTTCATGTTCCTTTTGGTGGATGACCATACTCGCTATACGTTTTGTTATTTGCTCAAATCTAAAGCGGAGGCTTTTGCTCGCTTTAAGGAGTTTGTTGCAATGGTGGAGAGAAACTATGGCTATCAAGTAGGTCAATTTCAATCGGATTGTGGAGGAGAGTTTCTAGGCCATGAGTTTCAGAATTGGCTTCGTAGAAAAGGAATCTCCCATAGACTTGCCAATGTTGGTGTTCCTGCTGAGAATGGAATAGCTGAAAGGAAGATTGGTGTTGTTAATACCATTAGAAATAGCCTGATGTTAGATGCCCAGGTGCCAGCCCGTTTTTGGGGTGAGGCTACCATGACTGCAGTGTATCTGACTAACAGGGTGTGGAATTCAGCTGTGAATGAAGTTCCTTACTTCCTTTTGTTTGGCAAGCGCCCTTCGCTGAAGCATCTGCGTGTTTTTGGAACATTTGCATATGTGCATATTCCTAAGTCTCAGCGAAGGAAGAACCAGCCAAAAGCACAACGCTTAAGGTTTGTTGGTTATTCATCTAGATCTAAGGGTTACCGTTTTTCTGCAGGCTATGGTCGTGTGGTAGTCTCCAGAAGTGCTAATTTTGAGCACCCTACTGGTTGGGATAGGTTGAATGCTAGTTCAGAGGTTTTGTTGCAATCTAGTGTACAGCCAACTGTCCATGCTCCTGTGGCTGGACAACAACCAGTTCAGCTGCCTTCTGGTTCCCAGTCTCCTAGTGTGGTGAGAGGATCCCATCAGGTGAAGGAAGAGGAAATTTCACCTGAGCAAGTTCAGGATCTGAAGGGGGAATCAGGTAGTGAAAAGGCAGAGGACAGTAATGAGGAAGAGGCAGTGGTAATTCCTCGTAGGTCTGCACGCTCCACAAAGGGTGTGAAGCCTGACAGATTTGTGATTCAGCAGGTGAGAGTGTGTCAGATTACCTGTGAACCTCAGTCTTTCCAGGAGATGTTGCTTCTGCCTGTTGAAGAGCAGGAGCAGTGGAACACAGCGATGGATAAGGAGTTTGAGGCATTAGTGAGTCAAAAGGTGTTTGAGGTCACTGATTTGCCCCCATCCCAGAAAGCTGTTGGTTCCAGATGGGTTTTCAGAAAGAAGCTTCTTCCTGATAATACAGTGCAGTACAAAGCCAGGCTTGTTGCTCAGGGATTTGCACAGGAGAGGTTTTTGAACTATGATCTCACATATGCACCCACAGCTAGACCAGAGTCTTTACGTATGGTACTTTCTCTGGCTGCACAGCGTGGACTTGTTGTCCATCATTTTGATGTTGACACAGCATATTTGAATGCAGAGCTCCCTGAAACTGTGTACATGAAGCAGGCTCCTGGCTATGCTTGTGACAATTCTCAGAAGGTGTACAGACTGCGCAAGGCGCTGTACGGATTGAAGCAAGCCGGACGTTGTTGGCATCAATGTTTAGATAAGGCTTTGTTAGAGCTAAAGTTTAAGAAGTCTGTTGCTGATCCTTGTGTGTATGTAAGAGGTTCTGGAAGTGATTACACAGTGTTGCTAACGTATGTTGATGATTTTTGCCTAGCAACTGGTTCTTTGCACCTTGTACAAGAGTTTGCAACACAATTGAGACAGTACTTTCAATTGAAAGACCTAGGTGAGCTGAAATACTATCTAGATGTTGAAGTCACTAGAGCTCAGAGTGGTGAGTTCTATCTGAGTCAGAAGAGAAAAATTGACCAATTGTTGAGTCAACTTGAAATGTCAAATGCAAAACCAACCAAAACACCAATGACTCTTGATTTCCTAAAGAGTAATGCATGTGAGGAACCTTGTTCTCAATCTGCATTGTATCACTCAGCTGTAGGAAGTTTGCTACACTTAACACAATGGACACGCCCTGACTTAGCTTACTCAGTTGGAGTGCTTAGTCGTAAGGTTGCCAAAACATCCATGCGAGATTGGAAAGGGTTAAAGAGAGTCCTACACTACCTTAAAGGCACAGCTGATTTTTGCCTTAAAATATCAGCCACTAAGGCTGAAATGCCTGTGATTTATGCTGACAGCTCTTTTGCAGAAGAGGGAGACAGAAAGTCTGTGAGTGGTTTTGTTTGTTTGTTTGCAAATACACCCATTGCCTGGAGAGCAAGAAAACAAAATTTAACTGCCGTTTCCACCTGTGAAGCCGAATTTGTGGCCCTCAGTGAGGCAATCAATGAAATGTATTGGTTAAAACAATTGTTTACAGATTTATCTGTAGATATAATCACACCAATAACAATGTATGAAGATTCCCAGGCCTGTCTATCTCTAGCTGCTTCGGAAAATGTCAATAATCGCACCAAATACATCCATGTGAAATACCAAAATGTAAGACATGCAATTCAGGAAAAAATTATACAATTAGAGTATTGTCCGTCTGAGCTGAACATTGCAGACATTTTCACGAAAGCACTTTCTCCTACAAAGCATGCAACCATGGTAACCAGATTGGGGCTAGAGCAAATGTGTCTGAAATAAAATCATTTGTGTCTCTGTGTGCTTTTGAGATAACAGCTTTCCCCCACAGCGTTTCAAAAATCCATGCGGAAGGGGTGTTAAAGTTATTTGGTTAAAGTATTCTATGCAGAATTAAACGCATGGCATTTTCTCCATTGAGTCTGGCCAGAGAGTGGAAAAGTACAAGTTACAAGTGAAAACATTTACAAGTGACCCTGCATTGAAAGTTTGGTTCTCAAAACATTCCAAACGTAAGCAGCAGATGTCCCTCTAGCTAGCCATAATAAACCCTTATCATGATTGTTCTCAAGAGAACTGTAGCTCGAGGGAATACACAACACTGCCATCGTGTGACGCTTTATAGTAAGTACAATTACTACCAAAATGCTATGCTGAAAGAGATGCCCATGTTTGAACCAATCAGATGTGAGCTATGAACCATGGGTATTCCTTCATACTTATGTTCTCACTTATGTTCTTTATATATGCCTTCTGTTCTTTATGTAGACTGCTATCTACATGTACTTGTATCTCAACTGTAACCATGCCTGGTCTTTGCACAGACCATGATGTTTTTCTTTCCTCACTTCTGGTGATGGAACTCTGCTTATGCTTTGATTTTACCTTTTTGCAATAATGCACTATACATCCATTATTGCCTTATGCTATCAATAAAGATATTGTTAGCCTTACAACACGTTGTTTGGATTACTTCAAGCCTGAAACCCCAAATAGTTAACCATCACCCAATAAAATTGCAAGGAGATTTTCAGCAAATCTCAATGTCCTACAGGCAGACTCTCCCAAGGCATCTAAAGGAAGGTGGGGAGATCACAGTGAACATTCTTGGTGGGTCTGTAGCTTGAATCATGTCAACTGGATTTCTATTTTCTCAGTGGAAGCTCCTTGGATAAGGAGCGAAACGTTTCCACTGAGAAAATAGAAATCCAGTTGACATGATTCCACCTGGATGACTGAGAACCTTCATAGACATATTCTTGGTGGGTGGGTTTGGCTCAGAGCATAAACAAATTCACATTTTGACATTTCAGAATAACCAGATTCCAGCCTTGGTCAGTCTGTCTGTCTTTCTCTATGCATCCATCTATGTCATATCCCAAGACCTCACATGGTTTATATTCATTAAAAATTAAAATATGCTAAAATATAAATAAAAACAATAACATTAATCAATGAACAATAATATCTATTATGCTATATGTCGATGAAGGTTCTCAGTCATCCAGGTGGAACAGTCTGTGGCTTGAATCATGTCAACTGGATTTCTATTTTCTCAGTAGAAACGTTTCACTCCTTATCCAAGGAGCTTCTTCAGTCTGAGTAAAGTTAGTAAGGGAATCCTTAAATATGTTTCTAGGGTGGCTGTGTGACCTTGCACCTGGGGCTAGGTCATGGTTATTTTGAGATGTTTATTTCTAAGTCCCTTTATCATCTAAAGGAGGATCATTAAGATTACCCTGCTGCTGTTGAGCTTGCGAAATGTTCTTAATCTTCCTAGGCACAGAAGACAAAGCAGGAAGGAAGATAGGGGAAAGGTTATGCCTGAGGCCCCCACCTCTATTCAAGGAAGGATTTTCCAAGTTGGCATAAGTGGATTCCTTGACCCCTCTCTCAAACCACCTATCTTCCCTGTCTAAAATGTGAACATTAATGTCCTCAAATGAGTGTCCTTTTTCTTTTAGATGAAGATAAACTGCTGACTCTGGTCCTGTGGTGTTACTTCTCCTGTGTTGGGCCATCCTCCTGTACAAAGGTTGTTTGGTTTCTCCAATGTAGAGTTCAGAGCACTCCTCACTGCACTGGATTGCATACACTACATTGCTTTCCTTGTGTTTTGGAGTTTGATCTTTGGGGTGTACAAGCCTCTGTCTCAGTGTGTTGGTGGGTTTGAAATATACAGGTATGTGGTGTTTGCCAAATATCCGTTTTATCTTTTCAGACACGCCAGCCATGTAAGGAATGACCAGGTTCTTCCGTTTACTCTGAGTCTCAGCCCTATCTGTCGCTGTTTTAGGTCTGGTAGACTTAGATTTGGTGAAGGCCCAATTTGGATATCCACAGGCCTTCAGAGCTGTTCTCAGGTGCTGCTTTTCATTCTTTTTGGAATCCATGGAGGTGGGGATGGTTTCTGCTCTGTGTGATAATGTCCTGATGACTCCTAGTTTGTGCTGCAGTGGATGGTGGGAGTCAAACATCAGGTATTGATCTGTGTGTGTGGGTTTCCTGTAGATCCCTATTTCTAGCTTGCCACCGGTCCCAATGAGGACTTCACAGTCTAGGAATGCCAGTCTGTTGTCCTTGGTGTCTTCTCTGGTGAACCTAATGTTGGCATCTATAGTGTTTATATGGTCCGTGAAGGCCTGTACTTCCTGGGCCTTGATTTTGACCCATGTGTCATCCACATACCTAAACCAGTGGGTGGGCACCGTTCCCTGGAAAGTGTTGAGTGCTTTCTTCTCCACTTCTTCCATGTATAAATTGGCCACAATGGGTGACACAGGAGAACCCATGGCACAGCCGTGTTTTTGTGTGTAAAAGTCACCTCTGTATGAGAAATAAGTGGTGTTAAGACACAGGTCCAGAAGATGGCAGATCTGGTTTGGGTTGAGATGGTTTCTCCTTTCAAGGGTGCTGTCCTCTTATAGTCTCTTCCTGACAGCGGATAGAGCATGAGTGGTGGGGATGCTGGTGAAAAGGGAGGACACATCGAAGGAGACCATAGTTTCATCTGTATCCAGGTTCAGGATCTTTGCTTTGGAAACAAATTCTTCCGAATTTTGGATGTGGTGTTCAGAGTGTCCAACTAGAGGTGCTAGTATGGTAGCGAGGTGTTTGGCAATGTTGTATGTTACCGAATTAATGCTGCTGACTATGGGTCGGAGGGGTGTTCCTTCCTTGTGGATCTTAGGAAGTCCATAGATGCAAGGGATGGCTTCTCCAGGATACAGACGGTGGTAGGTAATCCTATCGATGAAGCCATCATGTTCCAATTGTTTCAAACTGTCTATTACCTTTTTCTTGTAATTGCTGGTGGGGTCTCTTTTCAGTTTTTCATATGTATGGTGATCCTCCAAAAGTGAGGTAATTTTATTGTGGTAGTCTGCAGTGTTTAGAACCACTGTACATCTTCCTTTGTCAGCAGGTAAAATGGTGATGGTTTCATCTTTGCTGAGGGTTGTCAGGGCTCTCCTCTCTTGGACGGTAAGGTTGGGGGGAGGAGGCTTAGCACTGGACAGAGCTGCAGATATTTTAAGCCGGAGTTGTTCCGCTTCCTCAAAAGGTAGGTGGTTGTTGTGGATGGCAGATTCTGTGGCTGTAATGAGCTCCACCACCGGAACTTGCTTGGGAGTGATGGCAAAACCTAGCCAAAGGTCTTAATTTGTGGTAAAACTGGGTGGTAGCTATACTTAAGAACATAAGCATTGCCCTGCTGGACTGGGCCCATGGCCCATCTAGTCCAACAATTTGTTCTCACAGCGCTCAACCAACTGCACAAGGACACCCATTGGTTAGGCTGACCATACATCCCATTTTTTTAGCATTTTTCAACCATCCCATTGTTTTCATAAAAATCTCAATTTTGTCCCATTTTTCAAACCCGGCAGGAATGGCACAGAAAGAGGATCCAAGCCGGAGTGCAGACCGGGAGGCGGGGTTTGCAGGTGGGAGCCAATTGCGTGTACCAGGGGGCGGGGTTTGCAGGCGGGAGCAAATTGCGTGGACCAGGGGCGGGGTTTGCAGGCGGGAGCCAATCGCGCTGACCTGGGGCGGGGACTCCTGTCTTTTTCATAAATACAGAATATTACATAAGACCCCATCCCGTTTTGCCATCCTGAAATATGGTCAGCCTACCACTGGTTTCCCAGCAGATGGCCTGCAGAGGTAGTCACACTGCAATCAAGGCTAATAGCCCTTGATCCCCAGGACTTCCATGAATTGATCCAACCCCTTTTTGAAGCCAGCCAAGCAGGTAGCAAATTCCAAAGTTTTAATTCCCAACTTTAATTTTAGGCAACCTACCTAAAATATACCAGAACTGACTAGTACTCTCAACATTTGCAGTTAGTGTTGCATGTAGCATAGTCATGACTAAGGCTAGTAAACTAATTTGCTCTTTCTCTATCTTACTAAAAATGTTACATGAAAGCCTCAACTGACCAAAGCAAAGATGGATGGTGGAAATCAAGATCTGTGGGCCAATGCCATATGGAAGAATGTAACTTGGACTACTGTGTAAGAAAGTAAATGATAAAGATCATGAATTGCAGCCCAGATATGATGGGTCCATCTATAAACTCAGAACATGTTTCAAATATTTTCATTGACCAACATTTTCAAGTCCTTCCTTGCTTCTTATAGTAAACAGTAGATTTATTTAAATGATTGATTCATTGAATCATTGATATGGCTGCCCATCTCAGAGCAGTGACTCTGATCAGCAATCTCTTCACTAAAATCATTTCTGTTTTCACTTCTATCTGCATTTTTTCATCATCCAAAATCTCCTTCATACTTTCACTACCTCCGCAACTTTCATTTGACCTGATCCCAAGTTTTACCACCAGCTAATAAAATTGGTCCTTAAAACAAAATATATTGCAGCCATAATGCAGAAGAAGTAATTTTTCTCCAAAGCATTTTTCTCTCAATCTGTTTATATAACATTAGGATTTATTGCTCTAAGATTATTGGGGTATATTTTAAAATAATAATAATAATAATAATACACAGAAACCTAGGTATTTTCTACAGGAAAAACAGTAGAACTGTGGCAGCAAAAGGTCTTAAAACATATATTACCAAAAAATTACTGTATTGTTTTCAGGATTTCTTAAACTCACACAGAGAACCACACACATACATGTGCACAAACATACGCACATCCCATCAGCTGAGGGGAGACAGAAAAACAACAGAAAGCAATGGATCTGTGTGAGAATAAGTGTCAAGAAGGGCTTGACCTGAATATTTCTATGAAAGGTAGTTTGCTGGCTAATAAGTCATGGTTCAGAGTTGACACCTGGGTGCAGCTGGGTACATAACCATCTACTTATTCCCTCATATATACTTACTGTTGATACTCTCTTCCACTGACAATCAAAAACTCTACCTATGCCCTATATTTTGGGAGCATCAGCAATACGATGGGTCTCTGACTTTAGTCAATGCCAGCTTATTTCCCATTCTTGTAAAAAATTAAAGTTACATTTAACCTTCCCCACGGTCCATAAAATGGCTCTTCTTATGTTAAATTTCACATCTCTGTATTTTCATATGAGACTTTGCAATATTTGGAGTGTGTGTGTATATGTATATATGTATAGGGGTGTGTGTGTGTATAGAGTATGTATGTATGTATGTATGTGTGTATGTGTATGTGTATGTGTGTATGTGTGTGTGTGTGTGTGTGTGTGTGTGTGTGTGTATGTGTGTGTGTGTGTGTGTGTGTGTGTGTGTATATATATATATATATATATATATATATATATATATATATATATCTGTGTATGTGTGTATACTTTTTGAATGTATCTTCCCCTGATTTTGCTGAATCAAGTGGAGGCAGCTAAATCTAGTCTAGTAGAGGAATAAGAACAAGTGACCAATCGGCAGGTGATACATCCACAAAGACAGAGAAGACCTTTTCCCAGAATAGCTAGACTTGCTTACGGCTCTTTGAAGAGACCCACTCATAAGGTGTGATGTGAGAGTGGTGACCTCCCTAGACAGAACTTGTGTGTGCTGGGTTCAAGAGAAACATAACTTCTAAAGGAGTATTTGGAGGTCAAGCTAAAAGCCCCTAACCCAAATATACTTTCCCAGGGAAACTACATCATCAGCTCAGCCATAAAACATTTAGGAGGCCAACGAATGCTGATAAGCTGGGAAAAGATACTGGGAAGTGAGCAGAACTCTAGGAAAGCTAAAGAAAGGAATTCCTTATTATGTTCATGAAATATTGTCTCTTTGTTCTTTTAAAATCCAGGTCTTTATTATTATTATTTATTATTATTTATCTTATTTATACCCCGCCTATCCCCTCCCTAAATGGAGGGCTCTAGGCGGCTTACAATCAGTACATATATATTTCAATTATACATCATCTTATAGTACCCGCGCAATTAGGGAGGGGGGTGAGGGAACCGGCTCTTCAATCGCAGGTCGGACTACATGTCCCAGGAACCTTTGCTTCCGAGCCGGCTGCTGACGTCCAGGAAGTTGATGTTTTTTTTTTTTTTTTTTTTTTTTTTTTCGGGATCCGTCGTCCTCTGCCGTCCTCCATCGCATCCACGGGAACCAGCTTTTCTTCTCGGTTCGAGGGCGACCCTCCGAAAAGGACGCCAGCAAATTGGCCCACGTGAGTGGTCCCCATTCATCTACTTGCTAGGCTTTCGATCAGCTGGGTGGGCTGGAGCTGGGGCTAGTGACGGGCGCTCACCCCGCCACGCGGATTCGAACTGCCGACGTTATGGTCGGCAGACTACCGGCTCAGCGGTTTAACCCGCTGAGCCACCGCGCCCCCCCTCTTTATCATCCTATAGCCTAATGGCCTCGCTGACCTCACTCAGTATTTGATGTGCTATATCCAGTTAAATACTTGATGTTCTCCCTACTCAACTAAATACTTTGCTGCTGTCCCCAGTCGCATGCATGCTCTAATTTTTCTAAATCTCTAAAGAGATATTGTAAACCCTCCCCTCTTTATGCTTGTCTTTGCCTCCAGCAGTGTCAATAAACTGATTTGTGCTTCAGAGTAATTGTGTCCTGGTCTCCAGTTCAAATGTCCCCTGGGAAAGTTCTCCTACACTTCAATGCCCCCACCAAATTCTCTGTGGAAGGATAAGTGTTGCAAGGCATGGAGTAAGGAATGCCATGCATCCCCCCTTCCATGTTCATTTTCAAAGATCCCTTCTGCCTATGCTGGAGAAGTTCTTCATCTTCTAGAAAGATAAAAGTCAGGAATTTACAGCCAAGAGAGAAATATTGATTTTTTTTTCTTGAAGAATGGAGCTGACTGGAGTGAAGAGATGCTGTGTGACACATTATTTCTTTGTGTAAGGAGCTGACAGTTTTTCCTATGAGCCAAAGAGCTAAAACACTGAGAATCTGAGGGAAAAAAGCAGCTCAGCTGAATGTGTCTGTAGGAACCAAAAGCATGGAGATAAGGCAGCATCAAGGCCAGGAGAAGACTTGGTGGCAGTCAAGCAGTCGAGGCCTAAGACAGCCCAGTGGAAGCAGGCCTCTGAAGAGGCTTCTCAACAAAGTTGGCATGGGAGGCCATAAGCAGCCCAGTGGGTAAGGCCATTGAAAACACTTTGCTGCTGTAAGTAGTGCAGTGACTGTAAAAGACCAGCAGCTGAGGCCCACAAAAAAGGCCCTGGAGCAGGCGAATGTGGGGGGCCATGTAACCGACCAAGAGGCTTTTGCAGGACAGGCCCTGTAGAATTGACCAAAAGTGGCAGTGACCCATCAAAGAGGTTCAGCAGCACAGAATAGCTGCCAGGAGCTTCACAGGCTAAGACAGGCTGGGGCTTCCTAGGAGAGCACAGTGTAAGGTAACAGGCAAAGATGGGAGGAATCTGCAGAGTAGAGCTAACAGTAGGCCTGTAGGTGCAGTGAATTTCATCAAGCCTTTGGCTAGAGTAAACCCTAGTGGTTCAGAGAGGGAACTTGGGGAGAAACTGGGGAGGCAATTATGCTACCAACATGTAATTAAACTGCCAATAAGCTGTCCAATTCATGGGACTTGTCCCCCTGTCTGGCTGTGTGTGATACTATCCCAAGTCAAGCCTACAACACTCTTCATCACATAAGATAAAGACTAGGTAGAGACAACCATCTGGAGGGAGGCAGCTTCTACAGCTCATCCAGGAGGATCAGCTGATGATTCACCACTAGAACTAATGACAGAGATGCTTCACTAATAGCTGGAAATCATCTTGCTTGAGAAATTAGATGTCCATAAAAGATTGGAGGAAATTATCTGTTAAACAGAGGAAAGAGGCAAAGAAACAACAGAAGCAGATGGTAGTTTGAATCATGAGTCCGAGAGGAAAAGAGGAAGCTGAGAAAGATTCAACCTTAAAGGGCTACAGCTGATGGAGAAGCTCTGGGGTATCTGAAGAAGGCCAGGCATTCTACCTTACATGTCAGTCCTCCCAGGAAAACCGGACTGGAAACATGACCAGATGAGCTATTCCTACCTTATTGCTAGGCTACATTAACAGAATCTTGCAAGTTTGAAAGTACCAATCTCCCACCGTCCCTATTTACTACCTAACCAGTTAGGGTGGGTCCCTTCTAAGTTTCTTTCTCTGCCCGTTACTCAGTTGCAGACTCCTCCCTCTTTTATCAAATCATTCCCTAGGCAGCATCTCTTCCCTGCGTCTTCCAAGGTCATTCTCACATTCCCTTAAATCAGGACAGCATTTCACAAGATAATGTAAGAGGAAAATTTTTAAATGTTAAAAAGTAGGCTAAGAACTAATTCAGATTCTGCTATGTTCCTCCCTTCACCACCACCCCAAAGCACAAATTAAAATATACCAGATTGACACCATAAGTAGGAATGACAAGAGCACATACCTCTCAGTGCTAATGGAGAGTTTTCTCACTCTCTCATTTGTTCTTCTTCCATCTGCAGGAAAGGGGAAAAAAACTAGAGCATAAAGGGAAGGAAAATGCCCACTGGTAGTTTCCTTGGAGACAAAAGAATGCAAACCTGGTTATCAGTGGTCCTTGGAGCACCATTGGAAGAGATGGACCACACATATTAACAGCTCACTCTGAGAGTATAATGGGTATCAGAAAGAAACATGTAGACAAGGAGAGTGGGCTTCAACAGTAAAGTGACAGAACAATAAATTTTATGAACCATGGTCTGGAACAGCTTCCATGGTGAAGGTCATAACAAGGAGATTGAGTGAGGAAGGAGAGGAACTGAGTCTACTCTGCAAAGACTAAACATTGCAATGGCTAGTTGAGACAGGGAGTTTATCCTGGGCAATTTCCTGGGGGGAGGGGGCAATTTCCTCAGTCTGTAAATAAAAGATTGCAAAATGTCTCATGTCTTGAAACAGCTGAAAATGTACCCTTGGCTTTCTTAGCCTGGCCATTCTCCCAAGAGCAAAAGGCTGCACAATATTTTCCTTCCTCTCTATAGCAATACTGTGAGATTACATACTGTTTGCCTTGAAAGTACTGTTGATCCTGAGACACCTATTTTAGATTTGTGTGCTGAACATGGAGGGGAGGCACTGTCTACCAGTGGTAATGGTTTGCCCCCCACCCCTGGAATTTCTTTTCAGACATCCTTACGTTGTTGTTTTTTCTCTAGTTATGGGACAGGAACCTCCCTAATTTCAAAGAATTGAGAGCCAGGCTGCTGAGTACCAGAAACGGTGTCTTCCCTTGGGATTAAATTGAAGTGTGGGAAGTCAAAGAGGCTGTAGGCTATTGGAAAAACGATTGTACAATGAAAGACAGGACACCCGCAGAATGAAGTAGTGGTGGCCAATTAGAAGACTAATCAAACTGAACAAAGGGAAAAAGTGAGATGGGGTGGCAACTGCCAATCAGCTTGAGAAGAACAAAACAAGGGGGTATTGAAAGAGAGTTATAGGAACCTCCCAGGTTGATTCTTAAATTGTTGTTCTTGGATTTACTTCTTTTTTTTAATCTGTTCAATCGTGTCCAATTCTCGTAGATTGCCTGGGCAAGTCCCTGCAGTTTTCTTGGCAAGGTTTTTCAGAAGTGGGTTGCCATTGGCTCCTTCCTAGGGCTGAGAGAGAGTGACTGGCCCAAGGCCACCCGGTCGGCTTTGTGCCTAAGGCCGGACAAGAACTCAGTTTCTAGCTTACACCAAACTGGCTCTCACTTGGATTTACTATTGTTTGTGACTATTCCTGACTTAGTCACAGCAGGATGAAGGTATTCCTTCCTTCTGACCATGTAACATTATGTGGTCATCTGATATTGCATGGTCAAGAAATATTTTTGCAACATAGTACGGCAGGGGGAGGAGCTCCTGTCCTGCTATGAGCCTCTTGGCCATATTTTCAAAAGTAAAAGGAGAGAACAAAAACATGGTATCAAAAAGTGATTTATCAAGCACTGAATGTTTTTCCTTCCCCAGTATTTTCTGGTGAAGAAGCTGTACAACTGTGTGATCACTTGACCTGGTGTGGAAGAACAGTCATTCTAGGAAAGAAAGAAGAGGGGAAAAATTCTAACCCAAGGCAACAGTACATAAGCCTTTTTTAAATTAAAAAGAGAAACCCAAGATAAAGTGATCTCTCTTTGCCACTCATGACTTTTATATGAAATTCTCAAACCCTGCCTCTTTTCTGTTCTCACTCTACTTTGAATCCACCTTTCCAGCTTCTCAAATAGAGTAAATTTAAAGCAGAGCACATGGGTTGAGACAGCATTAGCATGTTTAACTTGGAGAAGACTATTCTGGCAGGATAGAGTCATGATTGTGCTCTTAATATGGCCATCATATTGAAGAGGGCAAAAATGAGCTCTTACTTGTGAGAAGGTGCTGGTGGAGCGCACATGAGCAAGCAGTGTGCTGCAGCTGCCAAAAGAGTCAGTGCAATATTTGGCTGCATCAACAGAGGTATATATTGAGATTGTGGGAAGTTATAGGCATGATGAAAACTCCTGAATCTCACAATACATGGCAGACTCAACCATACTTTCAACTGGGAAACTGTGAGCATCCTAGACCAAGCCAAATCCAAAAACGCTGGGGAATTCCTGGAAGCTTGGCACTCAGACAAGTCAGCCATCAACAGGCACATAGAGGTAAACAACATTTACATGCCATTCAAAAGAGACAATAGAAAAGCTAAAAGACGAGAACACCTCCTCACCAGCAATCAACACCCAGATATGCAAAGATTAACACCAGGATTAACACCAGATGAACAATCAAACAGTTCACAATACTCTAATCTAGGAACTATTAACTCAGTCAATCAACCAAGCAGCAAACAACAGCCTAATCAAGGAACTACCAAGGAGATAACAACACCCCCCACCAACACGAGCAGGGCAAGCCACTGTATATAAACAGAGAGCAAAGCCCACTCCCTTTTCGCACTGAAGATGTTGCCTAGTCTGGCAATGAAACGTCTGCAAGAAAACAACAAGGCTCAGAGGACTCCACAGAAATTGATAAGTTGGTCTCCTGCTTCATTTCAATCAATCTTCTTCCATAATGTATATTAAAACTTAACTTCTATAGTTAAGTATATTAAAACTTAACTTCTATATCACAATACTGTACTCTTTATTTCCCTTCTATGTTGCCACTCTTAGTATCAAATGTCATGACCACATGATACAGGTAAGTTGTACTATAAAATAGAAGAGATCTAAATATCAATGAACCATTTTCAGTTTCTAATAACTCATTCAATATGCAGTCCCCATGTGAAGACTGCATCTAAGAAACAGACTTCTTGGATTATTTGTATTTTCTTGCTTCTTGTATCAGCTAATCTGATGAATAGCTTTGGAGAATTCAAAACTTGTGCAAGTTTCTTTAAAGGGAAGTGGCATTTCATTTGGGTTTCACAAAGGTGTTCCTCCTATGAAGTGGCATACCAACAGTGGGGTGGTAGGAGCCATCTGCCCTAGATGCAGGCCATAAGGGGTGCATTGTGTGTATCCAATTTGAGAACCAAACTGACTAAAATGTTGGGTCTCTTGGCAACTTGGGGACAAAGGACTGCTGGCAAGATCCTCTTACCTGCCAAAGACAATGAAGCTATCCAGATGATCAGCAGTGTGGATTTGGGTTACTGCTAGTGGTGCATCAGTCCGAGTCTCAATGACCTAAATGGGGACCTGAGCAGGGGTGTTCACAGGGGGAGTCAAAAAAGTCAAATGGGAGCCACAGCCATGCGATCAAAGCCACCATCTTGAATTTTTTACCCCATCTCTACCACCCTCATGTTGGTCCTGGCCCTGAGCCTTCAAAAAATTGTGCAATCCTTTATGCTTTGAGTCTGTGGAAGTAATTTACATAGAGGCAGGCCTCTTTTACTGACTGCCTTGTTTAATGACCATTCACAGTTATGACAGTGATGAAAAAGTAACTTTACAACCAATACTCACATTTACGACCTTCGCAGGTCTGTAAAACAAAGCAAAGCTGAAGTAAGACCATAAGCATAGTCACGGTTTCACTTAGTGACTGCTTCGCTTAAGAACTGAGATGCCAGTCCCCAGTTGTGGTTGCTAAACGAGGGCTACCTATGAAATAGATTTTATAAGCTCTCTTCCCCTGTGTGTAATTTATAAGGTAAGTGCAATCCTCCCCCCACCAAAATTAGAATCCTCAAGGTCTGCCTCCCCCAAGATTTGTTGGGGAAAAATAAAGGAAGGAGAGAAAAGTTGGCACAACCCTTAATATACAGCCTTCTCTTGGTGTCAGATGTCTAAAGTTATCCCATTTTATTATGCCATTTATGTGTAGCAAGGAAAATGAGTGAAACAGACAAACAAACAGTCATATCCAAATCAAGATTCATGTCTTGTAAATTATTCACAGATACCATTCTTTTCCTGTTATTAATTACGATCCAATTGAAATCCCTAATATTAATTATTGTTAACATTAAGAAAAATGTCTAATTTCTGTCAGGTCTGTCCTGTCATCCTTGAATGTAATTATCCCTTATCTTTCAACACAGCCAGGCCTGGATATACAATTATGGAAATGTATGTTTACTGGAGTGTGCATAGTAAGTTCATAAAATTAATATTGTATTTACCCTTCTACATTTAATAGTTATAAAATGAGCCATGGATTTTCTGGTTGCTGTTCTGGTCATGAATTTTATTTTATTTTATTTTATTTTGAGGGGCTGTGATTTCTCTCAGGCCAGACAAAGGGATCTGCATGAGGAAGAAGTTGAATGGATTCTATAGTTATTATGTGTGTGGGCTTTCTTACTTTATGCTCTAGAGCAGCCTTTCTCAACCTTTTGACCCTGGAAGAACCCTTGAAATATATTTTTCAGGTCTCGGGGAACTGCTGCACATTCAGGCTCAAACATAAGCCGGAAGTTACAAAATTATTGTATTTGTTTCATGTGTAGACCTGTATATATGCATTAACAGTGTTCTTAAACTAAAAAGAAAGAAAGAAAGAAACTTACCACTTTAATGTGAAGTTACCCGAATTTGAAATAACCTTTTAAATAAATTGTGATCTTCCAGGGAACCCCTAGTGTCCTCTCGCAGAACCCTAGGGTGCCACAGAGCCCTGGTTGAGAAACCCTGATCTAGAGCAATAGGCATGCAAGGATGCAGGTTAAGAAAAGAAATGCCAACAGTCCATTTAGTTGGGATCTTTGCTGCTGATACCATTCTCATTTCAGATGCCCTGAAAACATTGTTGGTAGCCTTATCTAATTCAGATTGAGCTCATATGGGGATTGGCAGTCATGGTAGATAAAAGCCATATTCCCAAGTATTCAAAAATCTCTTGCAGTGGGGTGATAATTGTAGGAATTCTGGAATGCTAATACCAGAACTCCACGCAGCTTCTAATTAGTTTTTGTTTAGCAGAGCAGAAGCATCCCAATTAACTTGCACAAGGCTTAATCAGTTCAAAACACAAAATAAACACACTTCACACGTTAATATAAGGAAACATAAAAAAGAGCTTACAGTTTTATTGTAACTCAGTTTCTTAGTAGAAACGGTCCATGTGTGTGAGCAATAGGTTCTGACGAGACCCACATGCTTCTTAATGTGGCCCACCTGAATGTAAGTGTGAGCAACGTGGGCAGCCATAGCTGACCATCCTCCTTGGTGCAGATTTGAGCAGGGAAGAGGAGAAGAGAAGGGAACTGGAACAGGAAATCGAGATTCAGCCCCTCCCACACAAAGCAAGTAAGATTAGGTTACAACAGAGGCTGCCTCCTCCTTCAAGCTTGTGTGAGACGTGCTTGGTTGAAACCCGATATCTCTAACAATAATGAAAAATGAGCAGTTTTTTTAAGTTGAGGAACCTGTGGCCTCGGTGACCACAATGGCCTGATCTGGAGGCCAATATTCACTTGCTCTATGCTAGGGTGATACCAAGAGGAGTATATACCACAGATGTGCAAACTGTCTATGCCGAGTGCATTACTGTAGTCAAGTGAAGAACTTGGCCTCAGCTTTTGTTGTTGTTCAGTCATTTAGTCGTGTCTGACTCTTCATGACCTCATGGAACATAGCACGCCAGGCCCTCCTGTCCTCCACTGTCTCCCAGAGTTTACTCAAATTCATGTTCATTACATCGGTGATGATATAGTGGAGAAGGATGACATTATGAGACAGATGATGAGGTCATTGATAGTATAGCACACAAATGTTCTCTCCTTTGTCTCCTGGATAGCGTGCCCATAGCCAGAACAGTTCTTTTTTTTCAACCTAACCTTAACTCTTCCCACTGTAAATGATGGAATAAGATTTATAGTCTTCCTTGTTGAAGAAAGCTAATAGGTAGTCCAATCAGGAAAAACTATTCCAATGCTTTGGACCCTTTCAAAGCTAGTCCAAGCTACAACTAGCAGGTTTGCTGGCTTGTAATCTGCAGAGCTTTTGTTTCTAGCTTTAACCCTTGTAACTCTAGGTACTTCAAAACCAGACTTATGATCACCTTGCAGTGTAACAGCTTTTGATTGTCAGACATTCATTTGATAAATGTAAAGTCTGTCCCAAAATGATAAATTTTCTAAATAACAATATATAATTGCATTTTGGAAATTGCATTTCATGGCCATGAAGAACAACAGGTGCTTAGTTGGCACCTGGGTAAGTAAAAAAAATGGATCTTGGTTAAAATAAGCTGTCTTCATTTAAAAAAAAAAGGAAAGAAAGAGCAAGAACTGGAATTAACTTCCACATCCTTTTCTTTTTTAGTTTTGAAATTTGGGGACTATTCATAACTCTGGAATATACAGCAACAACAAAAAATAATCCCAATCTTGAATCTACATGCTTTCTAACCTACACATAAGTATTGCGTTGTTGCTTTTCCTTGCCTGCATGTTACCCAGAAGTTCTATACCTATTGTTTGGAAGGAAGGAAGGAAGGAAGGAAGGAAGGAAGGAAGGAAGGAAGGAAGGAAGGAAGGAAGGAAGGAAGGGTTTTCAACCACTGAGCCTCCCTTGTACAATATATAGCCTAGGTCAGGGTTTCTCAACCTTCGCAACTTTAAGATGTGTGGACTCCCAGAATCCCCCAGCCAGCCATGAGAGATTGCTTTCCCAAAAGTGTATGACACCTATTCTCCTGCAAACATGTATTCATGGTGGGAAATGAAATAACCAAGTTCAGAAAAATGGCTAGACAACATGATATGTACAAGGTGCTTTAAAAAAAACCTCAATTTTGATTACTGTGTAATACACTGTACAATATTTCTTTATCCTAGGTATTGTTGAGCCTGTTCAAGCAGTAAATATATGCATTGACTTTAAGAGTGGGTTATGCTATGTAAACATCTACTGAACAATTTTGTTGTTCAAGCTGTCAGGTTTGTTGACATGTAGAGACAAGTAGGGATGAGTAGCAAAGTTACAAGAACAGTGTCTTTGTCAGATTAAAATACCCTTCTCATTCCTCCCTACCCTACTTGTATTGTACAGAATGCTGCTGCTGTATGCCTCCCCCACGCAGAAGCTTTAGTGCAGCATTCTTAACCTTTCTTTAGTTGCATATTGACACTATGAATCATTGAGGGAAACAGATCTACTTCTATCAATCTCCCAGACCAACTTGCTTTTAAGGCACTTTCCATCATCAACCAAGTAACACTTATGAGGTTCTTCCAGCCCATAAGGAATAGAAGAGAAATGAAGAGGAGCCAGGAATCAGTTTATGTCTCAGATCAAGGTGTATCTTCATATTGAAACTCTTCAGAAAGAACAACCATTGATCCTGTAGTGAGCACTCCAGAAGCTCTGACTAAGAGCAAGGAGATTTTTAACTTTTTAATTTATATATATATTCAGTGTCAATAAAGAAAAACAATGTTCCTTAAGGTTGCAATCTCATATGAGTCTAATCAGAAATAGAATTGGAGATGCAGCTCCAGAAACATTTTATCTTATTCTACCACTAGAGCAGTGTTTCTCAACCTTGGCAACTTTAAGGGGTATGGACTTCAACTCCCAGAACTCCCCAGTCAGCAAACGTGCCAGGTATCAAAGAAATGACTGGATCTGACACAAGAAAAAAAACAATTATTGATGTTTTTTATTTTAATAATACAAAACAACATACAACACATATTATACATTATAGGATGTATTTTATAATTTCTAAGTATATACATTAATATATTAAATGCCTTTAAATATATTACAACTCTACCCTCTACCTTTTCTTCTTCTTATCTCTTCTTTACACCTTCTTCAAAATCTGTATTCTTTTCTTTCTTCCATACCTCTAACCTCTTCAATCAAGCCAAAACATTCTATTTAACTTTCCACTTTCTGAGTGCATTTAAGTATTTTTTTTAAACTCTCAACCTTTAACCCTTTACCTCCTACTCCTTTCAACATACTTGTACCTTCTAAGATCTCTTCTTTCCCTTCTTTCCCTTCTCTTCTTTCTGTAATCCCCTAATTCTCTATTTCTTTCTTTCTTATAATTTAGCTATAACCAAACAACATAGAAACAGAAACAGAACAGAAACAACAAAACAACAAAACAACAAAATAAAATGGACTTCCTACTTTCTCATCAATAATTTCTACAATAGGTTCTACATATTATATAATTAACTATTTATACAATTCTATATCTTATTTACATTGAATTTACTATTTGTATTTTTTGAGTTTTTTCTATGTATCTATAAAATGGGTCCCAACATAAGTTGAATTCTTCTTGGTTCTTGTCATTTAATAAATCTGTTAATTTTGCCATCTGAACTAAATCCATTGTTTTTAATAACCATTCCTCAATTGTAGGTATACAATCCTCTTTCCAGTGTCTAGCAAATATAATTCTAGCTGCAGTTATTAAATAAAATAGTAATTTCCCATATTTCTTGTGTATCTCAGGTTTTAAAAAATCCTAATAAATACATGTCTGGTTCAATAATTAGATCTTCTTCCAATATTTCACTTACTGTTTGATGTATTTTTAACCAATATTTTTTTGTTTCCTTACAAGACCATCAAAGATGGAAAAAAGTGCCCACTTCTTTTTTACACTTCCAACATCTGTTAGATAATCTATTATTCATTTTTGACAGAGTGTTTGGTGTTAGATACCACCTATACATCATTTTATAGAAATTTTCTTTCATATTTTAATTCAATGTGAATTTTAGATCTTTTAGCCAGATATCTTCCCAGGTTTCAAATTGGATTTTGTGACCTAGATTTTTTCCCCAATTACACATACATTTCTTTTTTTGTATATTTTCCGAATTATTTGATGTTAATATCTTATACATTTTTGAAATTAAGTGGTTTTTATTATTGATGTTTGTTATTTGGGGGAATCTATGAAGCAAAGCTGGCTGGGGAATTCTGGGACTTGAAGTCCACACCCCTTAAAGTTGCCAAGGTTGAGAAACACTGCACTAGAGGTGCACTGCATTAGAAGTAGCAACAGCAAGACCAACTCCTACTGGGTCCCTCTCTTTGCCTCTGTTCTGATTTTCTCTGCATGGAATATTCTTAGATTCTCTTCTTCAGCCTGCTTTCTAAAGAAATAATAGAGATACTTCTTTCTTCTTTTCCCCACTATGAGAACAAAAAGCTCGGAGATGCAAGCTTTCACTGGAGCATGTAACTTCCTTAAATAAATTGCCTCTAGATACTCCTAATGGATTTGAGTATACTCCTATACTTTTGCTCTGCTAAATACAGTATGTACTCCAGTGAGTGAACTGGAGGGTTCCAACCAGAGTTAGCTCAGCATTTTCTCTACAGATAAGGACAGAAGGCCAATGCTCATCTAATCCAGCATTTTTGTATCACACAGTGGCCAATCAGATCCTTTCAAGAACCTCAGCAACACAAACAGGAGGGCTATAACTCAGTATTGTTCTCTAGCAACTGATATTTACACAAGTGCTAGGAGTTCTGGGGAATCCTGTGTTATCCAAAAAAAAGAGTCTCTTTCCTGTATGGGCTTTTCTTGCTATTGAAAGAGGATCAGTGGACAACAGATTCACCAATCATGGAGAATAAAAGGTCATCTGGAAAGAATCTTAAATTTTTCTGCCCATAGTGAACATTCTGAATATATAGATGCCTTTCTGACCACTTATTCACTTCCAGACAGCCAAAGAGAACCTCAGAGATACTAATAATTTATCAGTATTACGCAGAAAACCAGCAGCTGTTGAGACAATTAACTGGCAGACCCTGCATTTGACTGCAGTTATGCCCTTGGCCTTACTGTGCAAGAAATGATGCCAAAAGGCTCTAAAGAGGCAGAGCTTCATTTGTTGTTGTTCAGTCGTTTAGTTGTGTCCGACTCTTCGTGACCTCATGGACCATAGCACGCCACCCCTTCCTGTCCTCCACTGTCTCCCGGAGTTTACTCAGATTCATGTTCATTACATCGGTGATGCTATCTAACCATCTCATTCCTGTCCATTTTAGTTCGCTGATTTCCAAGATGTCGATGTTCAATCTTGTCATCTCATGTTTGACCACATCAAGCTTACCTTGATTCATAGATCTTACATTCCAGGTTCCTATGCAATATTGTTCTTTACAGCATCGGACTTTCCTTCCACTTCCAGACACATCCACAACTTCATAGATTCCCCCAAATAACAAACATCAATAATTGTTTTTTCCCTTGTGACAGAATCAGTCATTTCTTAGATCCATGGCGAGATGCATCATTTTTGAAGCTTTTCTCACTGAAGTGAATCATGAGTGATAGAACTGACATCAGATGCTGAAGGGTTTGAGCTAAGGGCATTCTCCTGCCACTGAAAGCCATCAGAGATATATAATCAAATAGGTACCTTTTCAGGGAAATCCTGAACTTCTGTCATTATCCTTAAACATTCCCATTCAGGAAAAATTGAGTTAGGACATGTTCATTGGCCCCAGCCAATGTATTAACCCCCATTGCCTCATCTAGAAACCCAGCAAAATGCAATATACGTATTTAGGTCTATTATTGAAGCCCAAAATTTTGTTATGACGTACATTATTTCAAGGGGCGTGGTGGCTCAGCGGGTAAGATGCCAGGCTTGTTGATCGGAAGATTGCAAGTTCGGAGGTTCGAATCCCTAGCCCTGCGTGCAGAGTGAGCTCCTGCACTCGCCCCAGCTCTTGCCAACCTAGCAATCCGAAAGCATGCAAATGCAAGTAGATTAATAGGTACCACTTCGGTGGGTAGGTAACAGCGTTCCGCGCATGTCATGCGGCCACATGACCGTGGAAGCGTCTTCGGACAACGCTGGCTCTTTGGCTAACAAACGGAGATGAGCACCGGCCCCTAGAGTCGGACACGACTGCACAAATGTGCGGGGGGTACCTTTACCTTTTTTTACATTATTTCAAAACTGTTTAGAAATTCCATCAAAGTGATAGAAGGACCTACTGAACCATTGTTAAATTCACATATCATCATCATCCTACTCTGCATATGCAGTGTAAGCATATGATCCAAGACCAAAGAATAGAAATCTTTAGTTGATGCAATGGATGATAATGAGTTAGTATAGAATGAGGCATTCATTGTTGTTTATTCGTTCAGTCGTTTCTGACTCTTCGTGACTTCATGGACCAGTCCACGCCAGAGCTTTCTGTCGGCCGTCACCATTCCCAGCTCCCCAATGGTTGAGTCCGTCACCTCCAGAATGCCATCCATCCATCTTGCCCTTGGTCGGCCCCTCTTCCTTTTGCCTTCCACTTTCCCTAGCATCAGCTTCTTCTCCAGGGTATCCTGTCTTCTCATTATGTGGCCAAAGTACTTCAGTTTTGCCTTTAATATCATTCCCTCAAGTGAGCAGTCTGGCTTGATTTCCTGGAGTATGGACTGGTTTGATCTTCTTGCAGTCCAAGGAACTCTCAGAATTTTCCTCCAACACCACAGTTCAAAAGCATCTATCTTCCTTCGCTCAGCCTTCCTTATGGTCCAGCTCTCGCAGCCATAGCTTACTACGGGGAATACCATTGCTTTAACTATGCGGACCTTTGTTGTCAGTGTGATGTCTCTGCTCTTAACTATTTTATCAAGATTTGCCATTGCTCTCCTCCCAAGAAGTAGACGTCTTCTGATTTCCTGGCTGCAGTCAGCATCTGCAGTAATCTTTGCGCCTAGAAATACAAAGTCTGTCACTGCCTCCACTTTTTCTCCCTCTATTTGCCAGTCATCAATCAAGCTCGTTGCCATAATCTTGGTTTTTTTGAGGTTTAACTGCAACCCAGCTTTTGCACTTTCTTCTTTCACCTTCGTCATAAGACTCCTCAACTCCTCCTCGCTTTCAGCCATCAAAGTGGTATCATCTGCATATCTGAGATTGTTAATGTTTCTTCCAGCGATCTTAACTCCAGACTTGGATTCCTCAAGCCCAGCATGTCGCATGATGTGTTCTGCATACAGGTTGAATAGGTAGGGTGAGAGTATACAACCCTGCCATACTCCTTTCCCAATCTTAAACCAGTCCATTGTTCCGTGCTCTGTTCTTACCGTTGCTACTTGGTCGTTATACAGATTCCTCAGGAGGCAGACAAGATGACTTGGTATCCCCATACCACCAAGAACTTGCCACAATTTGTTATGATCCACACAGTCAAAGGCTTTAGAATAGTCAATAAAACAGAAATAGATGTTTTTCTGAAATTCCCTGGCTTTCTCCATTATCCAGCGGATATTAGCAATTTGGTCTCTAGTTCCTCTGCCTTTTCTAAACCCAGCTTGTACATCTGGCAATTCTCGCTCCATGAATTGCTGGAGTCTACCTTGCAAGATCTTGAGCATTACCTTACTGGCATGTGAAATAAGTGCCACTGTTCGATAGTTTGAACATTCTTTAGTGCTTCCCTTTTTTGGTATGGGGATATAAGTTGATTTTTTCCAATCTGATGGCCATTCTTGTGTTTTCCAAATTTGCTGGCATATGGCATGCATCACCTTGACAGCATCATCTTGCAAGATTTTAAACAGTTCAGCTGGGATACCATCGTCTCCTGCTGCCTTGTTATTAGCAATGCTTCTTAAGGCCCATTCAACCTCACTCTTCAGGATGTCTGGCTCTAACTCACTGACCACACCGTCAAAGCTATCTCCAATATTATTATCCTTCCTATACAGATCTTCCGTATATTCTTGCCACATTTTCTTGATCTCTTCTGCTTCTGTTAGGTCCTTACCATCTTTGTTTTTGATCATACCCATTTTTGCCTGGAATTTTCCTCCGATGTTTCTAATTTTCTGGAAGAGGTCTCTTGTCCTTCCTATTCTATTGTCTTCTTCCACTTCCGCACATTGCTTGTTTAAAAATAATTCCTTATCTCTTCTGGCTAACCTCTGGAATTTTGCATTTAATTGGGCATATCTCCCCCTATCACTGTTGCCTTTTGCTTTCCTTCTTTCTTGGGCTACTTCCAGTGTTTCAGCAGACAGCCATCTTGCCTTCTTGGTTTTCTTTTTCTTTGGGACATTTTTTGTTGCCGCCTCCTGAACAATGTTGCGAACTTCTGTCCATAGTTCTTCCGGGACCCTATCTACTAAATCTAGTCCCTTAAATCTATTCTTCACCTCCACTGCATATTCCTTAGGAATATTAGTGAGCTCATATCTAACTGATCTGTGGGTCTTCCCTATTCTCTTTAGTCTGATTCTAAATTTTGCAATAAGAAGTTCATGATCTGAACTACAGTCAGCTCCAGGTCTTGTTTTTACCGACTGTATAGATGTCCGCCACCTTTGGCTGCAAAGGATGTAGTCAATCTGATTTCGGTGTCGACCATCTGGTGAAGTCCATGTATAAAGTCGTCTTTTAAGTTGTTGGAAGAGAGTGTTTGTTATGCACAGTGAGTTGTCTTGGCAAAATTCTATCAGCCTATGTCCTGCTTCATTTTGTTCTCCCAGACCATGCTTGCCTGTAATTCCAGGTGTCGTCTGACTACCCACCTTAGCATTCCAGTCTCCTGTAATGAAAATAACATCTCTTTTTGGTGTATTATCCAGTAGGTGCTGCAGATCCTCATAGAACTGATCTACTTCTGCTTCTTCAGCATCTGTGGTTGGGGCGTATATTTGGATCACTGTGATGTTAAATGGCTTACCCTGAATTCGAATTGAGATCATTCTATCGTTTTTTGGATTGTATCCAAGCACTGCTTTAGCCACTTTATTATTAATTATGAAGGCTACTCCATTTCTTCTGTGGTCCTCTTGTCCACAGTAGTAGATCTGGTGGTCATCTGATGTGAAGTGGCCCATCCCAGTCCATTTCAGTTCACTGACACCTAAAATGTCTATATTTAATCTTGACATCTCACCAATAACCACATCCAATTTGCCCTGGCTCATAGATCTTACATTCCAGGTTCCTATGGTGTGTTGATCTTTAGAACATCGGTTTCGTCGTTCACCACCAGCACCGTCGGCCGCTAGCCGTCCTTTCGGCTTTGAGCTAGCTGCGTCATCACATCTGGGGCTAGTTGAACGTATCCTCTGTTCCTCCCCAGTAGCATTTTGACCATCTTCCAACCTGGGAGTCCCATCTTCCGATGGTATACCGACATATCTCTGGTTGTACTGATCCATTTAGTTTTCACGGCAAGAATACTGGGGTGGGTTGCCATTACCTTCCCCAGGGATCGTATTTAGTCTGACCTCTCTGCCACGACCTTCCCGTCTTGGGTGTCCCTTCACGGTTTAGCTCATGGTTTCATTGAGGTGCTCAAGCTCCAGCACCATGACAAGGTAACGATCTCCTTTGCTGGAGGAGGCATTCATAGCAACAGAAAGAAAAGGCTACATTTCGCATCCAGAACATAAGAGGTACTCAAATAATCATCTTGGTATTGAAGGCCCACAGCATCCTGTGATCTGATGGACTTCACCTCTGAAAGTGCACAGTACAGTATATTTAGCTTTCATGGTTAATGGGCACTGGGAGACCAGTCCCTGTAATACAGTATGGTTTTAACCCTTTACAAATGCAAGTGAAACTTTAAACCTGCCAATGCAGCAATCACCATGTCTTCTGGCAGCGAATTCTATCAATTAACTACAGGACTTATGAAGAAGATTTTATTACTTTTCTTGACAACATAGTCCCCCGGGCAAATCACAAAATTTTAAATCACAAGAACACCAGCCTCAATCATGAAATAAATTATATTGTCACCATAGGATGAACTATGGATAAAATGAAACAACAACAAAACAGTATTCATTGCATCCATCCATCCATCCATCCTCCACCCATGCATACATGCATACTTCTGGCTGACCTTAAAACATTTTTAAACCAATCTTGATTATTACCTTAGAAAGGTTTTGAAATATCCTGGAAAATAAAAAGGTCTTCACCAGAATATATATGATACAAGCCTCTCTGGAAGGAGCATTCCTCAATCATGCTTTTATTTGGCAATCATCTGTAAAATATGGGCACTTTAAATAGACCTTTTAAAGTTGATGTTAGAATATGAAGAGGAAGATGATATTTCAATCACCTCATCCCAAGCCAAAAAGGGCTTTATCTTTTACATCAGAACTTTGAGTCACTCCCAGAAATGGACTGCCAGATATTTTAGATGAAAATGCACTCACGTGTTATGATCAATGAGGCCATTCCTAGGGTGTAACCTTGCCAATCTCCTTTTGGATATCCATTGCATCATTTTGCCAAGCTCTTTTAGGTCACTTCTAACCATCAGTCCTAGGGCATCATCTTGCCAACCTCTTTCCAGACACTTTCAAAATCACACATACACTGCATGAATGAATGAATGAATGAATGAATGAATGAATGAATGAATGAATGAATGAATTCAATTTATTATGGTCGTAGACCAGAACAAGCAGAGTGCTCAGTGAATATATATAAATTTATCTTGTTTATTTGTTCAGTCGCTTCCGACTCTTCGTGACTTCATAGACCAGCCCACGCCAGAGCTTCCTGTTGGCCATCACCACCCCCAGCTCCCCCACGGTCGAGTCCGTCACCTCCAGAATATCATCCATCCATCTTGCCCTTGGTCGGCCCCTCTTCCTTTTGCCTTCCACTTTCCCTAGCATCAGCATCTTCTCCAGGGTATCCTGTCTTCTCATTATGTGGCCAAAGTACTTCAGTTTTGCCTTTAATATCATTCCCTCAAGTGAGCAGTCTGGCTTGATTTCCTGGAGTATGGACTGGTTTGATCTTCTTGCAGTCCAAAGCACTCTCAGAATTTTCCTCCAACACCACAGTTCAAAAGCATCTATCTTCCTTTGCTCAGCCTTCCTTATGGTCCAGATGTCGCAGCCATAGGTTACTATGGGGAATACCATGGCTTTAACTATGCGGACCTTTGTTGTCAGTGTGATGTCTCTGCTCTTAACTATTTTATCAAGATTTATCAAGACTGAGCAGTTATGGGTGCCAGGAGATCGGCACATGTGACACCTCTGCTACGCGAGCTGCATTGGGTGCCAGTTTGCTTCCGGGTCCAATTCAAGGTGTTGGTGATTACCTTTAAAGCCCTACATGGCATAGGACCAGGGTACCTGAGGGACCGTCTCGTCCCGATAACGTCGGCCCATCCCACCCGTGCATGCAGAGAGGGCATGCTTCGGACCCCCTCAACAAGAGAATTCCATCTAGCGGGGTCCAGGAGGCGTGCCTTCTCTGCGATAGCGCCCGCCTTATGGAATATCTTGCCCCCGGAGGTGAGACTGGCCCCCTCCCTCCTGGCCTTTCGGAAGGCCCTTAAGACCTGGCTCTGCCACCTGGCCTGGGACGACGGAGGTAGTAGTGCCTCCTGGGGTTGGCTCGCCCCGTAGCTCTGTGATCTATCTGCGGGTTTTAATCCATCTTGGATTTTATGGTATTTATTTTTTGTTGTGTTTTTTAGATATTTTTGTATAGTTTTTAAATTGTATTTGTTGTAACCTGCCCAGAATCCCTTGCATGGGAGATGGGCGGGGAATAAATCTGAAAAATAAAAAAAATAAAATTTGTCATTACTCTCCTCCCAAGAAGTAGACGTCTTCTGATTTCCTGGCTGCAGTCAGTGTCTGCAGTAATCTTTGCATCTAGAAACACAATGTCTGTTACTGCCTCCACTTTTTCTCCCTCTATTTGCCAGTTATCAATCAAGCTGGTTGCCATAATCTTGGTTTGTTTGAGGTTTAACTGCAACCCAGCTTTTGCACTTTCTTCTTTCACCTTCGTCATAAGGCTCCTCAGCTCCTCCTTGCTTTCAGCCATCAAAGTGGTATCATCTGCATATCTGAGATTGTTAATGTTTCTTCCAGCGTTAACTCCAGCCTTGGATTCATCAAGTCCAGCATGTCGCATGATGTGTTCTGCATACAGGTTGAATAGGTAGGGTGAGAGTATACAACCCTGCCATACTCCTTTCCCAATCTTAAACCAGTCCGTTGTTCCGTGGTCTGTTCTTACCGTTGCTACTTGGTCATTATACAGGTTCCTCAGGAGGCAGTCAAGATGACTTGTTATCCCCATACCAAGAACATGCTATGATCCACACAGTCAAAGGCTTTAGAATAGTCAATAAAACAGAAATAGATGTTTTTCTGAAACTCCCTGGCTTTCTCCATTATCCAGCGGATATTGGCAATTAGGTCTCTAGTTCCTCTGCCTTTTCTAAACCCAGTTTGTACATTTCCAAATTTGCTGGTATATGGCATGCATCACCTTGACAGCATCATCTTGCAAGATTTTAAACAGTTCAGCTGGGATACCATCGTCTCCTGCTGCCTTGTGATTAGCAATGCTTCTTAAGGCCCATTCAACCTCACTCTTCAGGATGTCTGGCTCTAACTCACTGACCACACTGTCAAATCTATCCCCAATATTATTATCCTTCCTATAGAGATCTTCCATATATTCTTGCCACATTTTCTTGATCTCTTCTGCTTCTGTTAGGTCCTTTCCATCTTTGTTTTTGATCGTACCCATTTTTGCCTGGAATTTACCTCCGATGTTTCTAATTTTCTGGAAGAGGTCCTTCTTGTCCTTCCTATTCTATTGTCTTCTTCCACTTCTGTGCATTGCTTGTTTAAAAATGATTCCTTATCTCTTCTGGCTAACCTCTGGAATTTTGCATTTAATTGGGCATATCTCCCCCTATCACTGTTGCCTTTTGCTTTCCTTCTTTCTTGGGCTACTTCCAGTGTCTCAGCAGACAGCCATCTTGCCTTCTTGGTTTTCTTTTTCTTTGGGACATTTTTTATTGCCTCCTCCTGAACAATGTTGCGAACTTCTGTCCATAGTTCTTCCGGGACCCTATCTACTAAATCTAGTCCCTTAAATCTATTCTTCACCTCCACTGCATATTCCTTAGGAATATTAGTGAGCTCATATCTAACTGATCTGTGGGTCTTCCCTATTCTCTTTAGTTTGATTCTAAATTTTGCAATAAGAAGTTCGTGATCTGAACTACAGTCAGCTCCAGGTCTTGTTTTTACCGACTGTATAGATGTCCGCCACCTTTGGCTGCAAAGGATGTATTCAATCTGATTTTGGTGTCGACCATCTGGTGAAATCCATGTGTAAAGCCGTCTTTTAGGTTGTTGGAAGATTTACCTTAATAGATAATAAACAAAATAAAATTTAAGACAAAGTTAAAATACATTTATAAAACAACCTAACTAACATCTATGAGTGAGGTCCAGTTGGCAGTCTATATTTAAATTATAAGATAGACCCTAAAATGATATAAGTATAGTAACATCTAAAATTACAAAGAAGTGATAATATCTAAAATTTAAATGAATTATAGTTACATAAAATGCATTTGGCTAGTGGAAAATTGGCCCTTCAGAGTCCGGCAGAACTTCCGTGCTACTGCACAAAACCTAGCCACATGCGCTGTAACAAAAGGCAGTTCGTCTATGAGCAGCATCTGGGCATAGGCTGAGTCTGAAGAACCACGATGTCTACTAATCAGAGGTAGGATGAATCTGGTTCGAATGTCTGCATAAAAGGGGCAACAAAGAAGAACATGTTCTGTAGTTTCCACCTCTCCGGAATCACAGGGGCAAAGCCTTTCAGCCAATGGTATTTTTTATATTTGCCATCCAATGCTGCAGAGGGGAGTGCATGACATCGGGCAAGAGAGAAAGCTCTCTGATGGCTGGTTGTTTCTAGCTGTGTAAGGTAGCTGGCAGCAATGACCATGGATCTGTTGTGTACTGGTGACAGGAAGGCTCAGGCCTTCCCTAGATCTGCTTGCTTTCAGAGTTTCTTTCGCCTGTTCGTATTTCATCTTAAGAAGCGAGGAGGGAGAGTAGCCTAAATTTGAAAGTTTAGATTCTACAGCCTTAATCCATGTGGATTGGAAATTGTCCTGGAGAATTAATCATGCTAGGTCTTGAGGATAAAAGTTAAGCTTTAACCAAAGGTTTATAGAAGCTAGACAGACTCTGACTCAACTTTTATCATACCTGTCTCCAGTCGTAAATGTGCATTAGGGACACAATGAGATAGCTGGAGAGCTGCTGTGATGAATTTAGATTGTACTCACTCCAAGAAGGTGAAGCAAGATGCTGGGGGGCGAACCAAAGTCCCATAAAGGAGCTGGGCTAGTGGCTTCACCTGAAAGAGCTTAAGTGCAGCTGGAACATAGTATCCTCCCTTGGAGCGGAAAAAATTGAGGATGGCATTGGCAGATCTTTGTCCAGTAGCAGCAGCATATTCACAGTGGGCTCTCCTTGAGCTTGTGGCATGCATGATTACTCCTAAATACTTAAAACAAGTTACTTGTTCTATTCTATGGCCATTAATGCTCCATGAACAGAGTCGATGAAGATTCTCAGTCATCCAGGTGGAATTGTCTGTAGGTTGGGTGATGGCAACTGGATTTCTTTCTTTTGGTTGAAACTTTTCGCTGCTTATGGCCAATCAGGTGTAAGGTCAATAAAGCCACCCTGGAAGACATATATGGGGTCCCCTCACCAACTTTTGCCCAGACTGAAGAAGCTACTTGGACAAGCAGCGAAACGTTTCAACCAAAAGAAAGAAATCCAGTTGCCATGACTCAACCTACAGTCCATGAACAGAGCTTTGGCCTTTTGGTTTTTTGATAGTTTATTTCCAAATGATCATTTTTGCAGTATTGGACCAGAGTTCTCATAGCTCTTTTAAGGCCTATTGGTGTTCTGGAAAGAGCTACAACGTTGTCTGCATATAGCAGCAGGGAAATGCTGTGATCCCCTAGTTTTCTAGGGGAATAGAGATTTGGATTGTTTAGACATCTCACCATACCATTGATATAAAAATTGAAAAGCAAGAGGGCCAGAATGCATCCCTGTTTACCAATTTTTCCTACATACATAGAAAACGTGGATAATTGGAACAAGGTGATGCTGCATATCAGCTTAAACTGATAAAAGTTGCTTTGTGATGCTGAAACAACCTGTGATGGAATGTGTCCCTGAAGGGGGGGGGGTGATGTGGATTTTGAGGCTGCCGCTGGTTCTCAGGAAGGAGGGAGCACATTCCAAGGAGATAAGAGGACTCGCAGTCTAGAGAGTCTTGGCAGGGATGCAAAGAGAGTCAGAGTAGCCCCGCCCTAGACTCTCCTAGGTTATTTCTCCTTAGGTTAGTTAGGATAGCTTGAGTCTGGCAAGATTGATGTCAGGGGTCAGCCCAAGAACAACGATGAGTCAGTGTATTCCAATTCTCCAGTTCCTTATTGCATCCACCATACAGACAGAATCTGTACATTGTTTTCCTGTGGCATCTTACATTGAGTGTAAGATGCCACAGGAAAAGCAACCCCAACTGTTTTTCTTAATGTATGATGGATGGGGCTGCATGACTGAAGAAGGGTGCTTTCTATGGCAGGTTTAGTCACCTATCAAGTTGCCCAAATAACAGGTTACAGATATGGAGATGCTACACACCTGCAACCTGTTAGATTTTTTCTGAACACAGGCCCAGAATAGGAAGAAGCAGGAGAAAGTTCCTGCAACTTCAAAAGGGTGCTAGAACCCTATTCATAAATAGCCCTACTGACAGGTCACAGATCTGGAGGATGGGTTGTGAGGCACATCCAGGGTACTCCTTCCTATTTCTCCCCACACTGTGACCTGGAAAGGGAAGCAGAAGGGAGAGCTAGCTCCATTCTCAGTTAATGCTGCAAATGTAGGGCCATATGAAAACCTTTGTCACCTTTGAAAAACAATGGAAGCAGCACAAAACCTGCAATGCATTCACAGGTGACAGAACCAGCAACACAGAGCTGGTAGAAATTTTCCAGGTAACGTAGGCTGACCATATTTCCTTCAGACAAAAACGGGACATTTGGGATGGCAAAACGGGACAGGGTCTTATGCCACCATGCCGGCCTCCAAACCCCGCCCCCCAGTCCACGCAATTGGCTCCCACCTTCAAACCCCGCCCCCGCCCCACACGATTGACTCCCGCCTGCAAACCCCGCCCCCATCAGTGTGATTGGCTCGGATTTTAATTTTTCTTTATTTTTAAAGGGTTTTTTTTTCTTCTAGCAGTAAATGGTGCATCAGAGCTGGTGTGTTTGGGGGAGGCCGGAGTACACACACTGTGCACACAGCACCGTCATCGGCCAGGGAACAAGGGGTGGGGATGGAGGGGATGGAGGCCCACCACTGCCCCATCCCCCTCGGGCTTGGCCGAAGGAGGGAGGAGAGTCACTGCTGCTGCCACCGCTGCAGAGCAGGAGAAGCAGGAGGAGCCGGCTGCGCTCGGCTGCTTCAACCACACCACTCCGCCCCTTGCTGCCTGCTGAAGCTCCCCAGGGTGGCCGGCTCCTGCTTCTCCTGCTCGGCGGCCCGTCAACTCTCCTCCCTCGGCCAAGCCCGATCAGATGCACATACAAACATTTTTCTTCTTATACCTCTTTTTTTTCCCCACCCCACCCATGTTTGTATTTTTATTTTTATAGTTTATTAATCTCTACTTAATATTATATTCTTTTTGAATATATATAGAAGAAAGAAGAAAAATGTAAATCAAGTATTTACACAATTTTTTGTTAAGAAAACTGGAGGTATTTTAATGAAATGTACGTAAGTATTGTATGGTAAAGATGTATAAGTCAAAAATTGAATTTGAAATAAATACTTAATAAATCAGTAATATAACATAAGAGAAGAAAAAGAAAATAGTGATAAGGTTAGAAATAGATATATATAAATAAAGTAGTTAGAAAGGGTTAGAGGAAGAAGAAGGGAAGAGGGAAACAGGGAAAATAATTTAGAATAAAGATATGTTATATGAAATATATTAGATAATGAATATTATAAATCAAATGTAAATATGTATACATAAATGTAGTTATTGTTATGTGTAGCGGCAACAACTCTCCTCCCTCGGCCAACCCCGATCAGATGCACACACACACACTCACAAGACAGACTGCCCTCGGCAGGAGCCGGCCGCGCTGAGGGGCTTCAGCCACACCACTCCGCCCCTCGCCACCCGCTGAAGCCCCTCAGCATGGTCAGCTCCTGCCAGGGCAGTCTGTCCTTTGAGTGTGTGTGTGTGTGTATGTGAGAAGCAGGAGCGGCCACCCTGGGGAGCTTCAGTGGGCAGCAAGGGGCGGAGTGGTGTGGCTGAAGCAGCGGAGCGCAGCCGGCTTCTCCGGCTCAGCGGCCCGCCAACTCTCCTCCCTCGGCCTGATCAGATGCGCACACACACACTCACAGGAAAGACTGCCCTCGGCAGGAGCCAGCCGCGCTGAGGGGCTTCAGCCACACCACTCTGCCCCTCACCACCCGCTGAAGCCCCCCAGCATGGTCAGCTCCTGCCAGGGCAGTCTGTCCTGTGAGTGTGTGTGTGTGTGTGTGTGTGAGAAGCAGGAGCGGCCACCCTGGGGAGCTTCAGCGGGCAGCAAGGGGCGGAGTGGTGTGGCTGAAGCCCCTTAGCGTGGCTGGCTCCTGCCAGGGCAGTCTGTCCTGTGAGTGTGTGTGTGTGTGTATGTGAGAAGCAGGAGCGGCCACCCTGGGGAGCTTCAGCGGGCAGCAAGGGGCAGAGTGGTGTGGCTGAAGCAGCCGAGCGCAGCCGGATTCTCCTGCTCAGCGGCCCGCCAACTCTCCTCCTTAGGCCAAGCCCGATCAGATGCGCACACATACACACACATGCACCCCATACACTCTTTCTCCAGCCTCCCCATGACCAAATGCACCCGGACCTGTTGCAGGGAGGCTGGAGAAAGAGGTTGTGGGGTGCGTGTGTGTGTGTGTGTGCGTGCGCGTGATTACGCTGAGCAAGTAATCTGCGCACGCACACGCGCACACACACACACACACACACATGCACCCTCTTTCCACAACCTTCCCCTGGCCTCACCACTGCTGGGCAGACAATCTCAGGATCAGGTAAGGAGGCAGGAACCTGGACTGTGGTGCTGCTTCTGCTGCTGGGATCGCACGTGGCAACTGGGCTTCCAGTTGCCGCGCTGATAGGGCCTCTTCCGGGCTGCCTCCAATGGCAAGTCCGGCTCCAGTCCTCCTTCCTGTCTTCCTGTCCTCCTTCCCGCCGGGTTTAAAAAAGGGACAAAATGGAGATTTTGATCAAAACGACGGGATGGTTGAAAAATGCTAAAATAACGGGACTGTCCCGTTCAAAACGGGACGTATGGTCACCCTAAGGTTATGTCAACCTTCTGTGCAGCATAGGACTAAGGCTTTCTCAAGATCTGACAAATTTTCAGAAAGTGCCAAACAGATATTATGTGGACAAATGCCTCTACAGAAGCCCAGTGTCTGTTCTCTTTTGCAGCCCAAGTCAAAATGGACATGAAGGGCAAGATTACCAGTGACCAGAGGGGAGACAGCATACCTGCACCAGCCTAACACAGCAAAAAGGGAGCTGGACATGCTGAATTAGCAACCATATTTTCAATGAAGAAAGCTACATTATGTCCATGGCCAAAACTGTTTTGGGAGAATAGAGACAATGCTACTAAATAAGACTTTAAGTTGTCTGAGCTATGTGTTGGAGATGGGATGAAGGAAAATTCATAAGGACTCATCATATGAAAACAATTACCAGGACATGTTCATATTCAGAAAGAAATGAGAATCAGCTCTTAGAAGTATCCCTAAACTGTGAGCCACAATCCTTTAGAGTGTGTTTAACTTGTTCCAGAGGAACATGTTGGAAGCCACTTGGTTAAATGGAAGGATCACTACCCTCCACGAATAGTATCTCCATCCTAACCGAAATAAATTACTGGCCTTCATCCAGTCGTTGTCTTCTTCAAAACTAGATTTAAAATTTCCATTTGCACTAGAAGGAAGAGAGTGGGATGCTTAAATCCCTGGATGATCCCACCCAATGGTTTCATCTATATGTTAAACACCATAAAATATAGAAGTCTTCTGGGAAACTAGTCATTATTATCCCTCCAGGAATTATTCACCAGTTGGCCAGCTGTTGTTCATGGGCAGTGATCTGAAACTAAACAGCCTAGCAGTCTTCAAGGGATTCATAAAATCATAGAGGTCAGGGGATAATTCAAATCAAAGGTGGGAAAGAGTGCACTTTCCAGAATCCCAGATCCCACTGCCAAAATTTGGCAGCAAAACAATATAATTTAAGTGGTATTTTTTAATTGTTATTCCAATATGGAATACCGAAGTGGGAGGCATACACTTCCCGTTCCCATGGTGAGCCTTAGACTTACTTCCACCCCACCCACCCCCACCAATATTTCTGGAAATGTTTTGACTTTGGAAAGAGTTTAGAAAGATATAAATCAGTATTTCTCAACCTTGACAACTTTAAGATGGGTGGACTTCAACTTCCAGAATTCCCCAGCCAGCATCTGAGAGAGACAAACTGCCATTTTTATTGGCTTGGGTGTGGTAAAGAATGGCAGTGGGAGTGGATTGCCTCCTAGAGGGATTTTCGTCCATACCTTTTAAAGCCCCCCTAACAGAAACAGGTGGAAAAAGTTAATCCCTGCCAGTCCTGATGACATTGTCACATTACTGAATGACCTTCTGTGGTACTTTGGATGGTCAATAGGTAGAATTGCAGCCCCCAACCTTTCATATGTTTCCCAAGATGGACTGAGACCATTGTGTACAACACCCTACTCAATTTACGAATCCAAATTAAAACATCCAGACAGAGTGCTGTCCAGGCTCTTTATATAGGTATCTAGCGAAGGGGAGGTCAATTCTTCTCTGGGTGACCAGTTTCATGTTGAACTGTTCCTGCTGTTAGGAGGTGGGGGGGGGGGGTTGTAATATTCAGTTCAGTTGGAAACTCCCAACTTTTCTGTTGCATTGCACCATATATCTGTGTTCTACACTACAGGATGAATGAGGCCATGGGTTTTTGTGTGTGACAGCCTTTAGAGTATTATCATATCTCTTCTAAGTATTTTTTTTTAGTTTTCACAATTTCATTCTAATGGATATGAATTCTTCTTAAAGTCAGCTGGTTACAATACTCAAGGTGGGTTGTGAAGTGCAGAGAACAGTGAAGCTAATGTGACTTGGGAACTCTATATCTATTGATGCTGCCTAAAATTGCATTTGCCTTTTCTGCATCCACATTGCAGTATCAGTTCACATGTGTCTGTGATCCATATAAAAAGAACAAGAAAATAGTGATACAGGGATCTCAGCATTATTTGAGCAGAAACTACCTCAATCTTTTCTTGTAGCCAGCTGTGACGATTAACAAAGCTGATGTTCAATTATCCTGTTATGCTTCCATTGAATATTTAACCAAATGTGAATAACCTCCCTTCAATAAGACCTGACCATTTGTTTATTGGTTTGCTGCACTCATCAAACTGGGATCATTACTATCCTCAAGCAGGAACCAAGAGTGACCACCTAGCTCATTGTCTGCCTTGCTGTGCAGCCTGCTACATATTTATCTTCTGGACTCCCCATTGATTTTCCTAAATGGCCATGACTCATGGAAAATGTCCAAGTTGTAAGCAGTGGGCCAGCCGCATTAAGAATGTGCTGCATTCTTTGTCAGCACATCTTCATACCTTCCGTTTTGTGTTTGCAGAAATGCTGATAAACCTGACAAAATGGCCCTCAAGGCCACCGTGCATGCATACAAACACATTCATGTATTTTCCCATTTCCAAAACCATTTTCATTTTCTTGTTTCCAGAATACAGTGCCATTTTAGTGGCAGTTTAAAAAAATGTATATTCAACAGCAAAAGTTCCTTCTGATAGATGGATGGCTACATAAGTTTGTTTAATAAATAAACAGACAAATCTATCTGTTCCAAGTCTGTGTCATTTTCTTTTTACACAAATGTCCATTCCGTTCAGCAGTCACATTAATTTGTCATTGGAAGGGATACATTAATTCAACATGTGCATATAAATATACTTTAATTTATACTGCATACATTTAAATAATGTTAAAACATTCTTTTATATCAACATTATAAATGAATACATTTCCTAAAATATATACTTCAAAAGATGTTTTGGTCTTCCAAGTCTAACCAAATTGCATTTTCCCTGCAACCTTTGTTTTAAACATAGATGTTCATACATTTAGGAGAACATCGAATTTAAAGACATGTAAAATCTAGTGGTTTGTAAATATTTTTTCCTAGGTTTTCCTCATTTCTTGTCCTACCATGCTAACTTGAATAAAATGTAGATTTTTTACAATTGATGCAAGACTTAAAAGTAAAAGTTGTGGGAATAGGCAGGCCTGCAGAAAGATAAACTCATTGACTCATAGATTCATAGAAGACCTTGGAGGTCTTCCAATCCAACCTCCTGCCCAGAGCAGGAAACCTCATGCCATCCCAGAGAGTTATCCAACCTTTATTTGAAAACCTTCAGTGATGGAGCACCATGATTCCAGGAAGCAGGCTGCTCCACTACTTAACATCTCTCACAGTCAGGAAATTCCTCCTTATTTTGAGTTTGGACCTCCCTCTGAAAAGTCTCCATCCATTGGTTCTGTCCTGCCCTCAGATGCTATGGAGAATAAATCCACACCCTCTTCCCTGTGACAGCCCTTCAAGTGTTGAAAGACTGCTATCATGTCTCTCCTTGGCCTTCTCCTCATTAAGCTAAACATATCCAATTCATCTAAACATTCTTCAAAGGATTTAGCCTCCAAGCCCCTCAGATCAGTGAGGTAGGCCAATGAAAATATTGGCAGCAGAAGTGGCAAGGTTCCAGGAAGATCAGGGCTTACATCCAAACCAGGTGTTGTCTAATTTAGATAGCTTTAGTTGTTAGGCTGGTCTTAGGCAGTACAGCTTTCACCAAAAAAATATGAAATCACCTGCAGTGGAACCAAGGGCAAAAAGATACAAACATTGCTAATAGGAAAGTTATATGCAGTTTGGGCAATGTTGGGCTTCAGGGTTTAGTAATTGTGGTCTAGAGTACAGATTTCCTGACATTTCACCAGCAACTGTAGCTGGCATCTTCAAAGGCAAAGCAGTCTGCTATGCAGACCACAGGCAACTAAACAGGGGGCTGTCTGGGCTCCTGTCTTTATAGCCAGGTGTCCTGACTTCTTTTTCCAGTTTCAATTTTTATTAAAGTTTTAGATATAAATAGTTACAAATTAGAAATGAAAAAGAAATAGAAATACAAATCAAAGAAAGGAGAAGAAAAAAAGTGTAGTAAAGTAAAGAAGAAGAAAGAAAAAAAGAAAAAGATAAGAAATAGAAATTGGTTAACTTCCGATTTATCTCTGGTCATAGTACTTTAACAGATTTATCATACATGCTAGCAATATATATAACATTCAAAAAACCTTTCCTGTCTAATATATCAATTTATATATATTTTAATCTTCAGTACCCCATATAAGCTTTGCCCCCTCTGCATATTACAAATAGTCCATCAATAGTTTCCACTCCTTAATAAAATAATAATTTGAATTTTCTTTTAATAAACATATCAATTTATCATTTTCTGCCAATCCATCAATTTTAACATCCAATCATGTGTCATTGGTAGAACTAATTTTCCCAATTTTTAAGAAGTCCTTCTAAGTCAGCCATTTATCTCTATTTCTTACTTCTATCTATGAAATGCTTCTTTCGTTCTCCTGGTGCATCCCTCATATCTGTCTTATATTTTTCTAAAAATGTTTTTACTTTTAAAGTAGAGGCTATCCTTAACTTTTGCCCTTTGAACACTTTCTTTTCTCTAGCATACCATGAATTAGCTCTGAAAGTTTTATCTATTTCCAAATCCAAATCTTGTTCTCTCATTTCTAGAAGTTTAAACTAATTCAAAAACAATCCTTTTTCTTGCCTTTTCATTTAATTGTTCTAGGGATGCACTCAATCTCAAAGTATGTTCTTTTTCTATCATTTCTGCTAAAACAGTGATATCTAAGTTGTATTCAACTTCTTTAATAACACTTTCTGAATTAGTCTCTAATTTCTGCATCTGGCCTTGCATCTCTTTAAATTCCCCTGATAAGGTATTAACCACTTCCTTAACTATCTGCACTTGTTTTTTAAATTCTTGTTGTATTTCCTGGGTTGGTTCTTCTTTTGCCTCTTCCATCTTCTTAACTACTTGTTGTCCCAATAAATCCATCTTTTTGTCCATCTTTTTTTTCTAAAGTAAACAAATTTTCTATCTTTGTTGATTTGTTGACCCCAAACATCCATTTTTTCGTCTAATAAAGAAATTGTGTCCAGAATTGCATCCAGAATTTTTTTCTCTTCTAATGGTGGAGCTTCCATTGATACTGCAGTTATTGAAAGTTCTATAGTTGCACTTCCAGTTTCTTTTTCTTTCTCTTTGTCACTCTTCATCCTCAATGCCATATTCCTGTAAAAAAAAAGAGAGAGAGGAGAGAGGGGGAAAAAAAGGAGAGAGATAATAATTGTTGCAATGGTTGTTTACAAAAAGGAGAGAGTAAAAAAATACAAAAAGTAAAAACAATCCTTTAAAAAATAGTTGTCATAATAACAAGATTGTAATCCATTAGGTATATAAGTCCATATAAATGTAAAAACAAAAGATAAAAAAGAAGAAAGAAACTTCTTTGAACTGTAGACAAAATAGTAGTAAAAACAATAAACAATTCCAAGATTTCTCATGCCAGCTTACATCCGTTCAATTCAACCATAAAAGAAGAGAAAGGTAGAAAGCAAAAAAGAATCTACAATAATCCAATTTATTTTTCCATCCAGAATACACCTTAAACACTCAAATTTCAATAAAAAGAAAGTCCAGTTAAAACATAAAAAATTTAAAAGGCATCTTATAATCCAAATGATATTCCAGAAGTTTAAAAGAAAATAGAGAAAGAAGAAAAGAAAAATTCTTTCTTGGCAAGCGTCACAAAAAGTTAAAAGAAAGGATGTTAAATCACCAATTCACTATTCCATAAAGTCTTAAAATCCAGGCAGAATAACTCCAAAAAAAAGAATACTTTTATTTATCCATAAGTGGTAAAATAAATCCAAGTAAAAATAAAAGTGAAAGTCACTCATTTCATTCCAGGCAAAGTCAATAGCTTTTTCACTCCCACCATTTAACAGTCTCTTGGCAAGAAAGAAATAAAACACCAGCATTTATTAGTCAAGTCCAGAGATAAATCTTAGATCAATAAGGCAAATAATATTCAAAAAGTAAAAAGTGAATCTAAAAGGTTGGGTGAGGTGCTACTTATCTTGGTCAGATTTCAGGGCTTCCGCAGAGCTTCTTGACAATCCCAGCCGCCTCTCTCCGCTTCAATCTCCCTTCCCCCGTGGTGGAAATACAGGGGTCAGAAAAGAGCAGAGAGTCCGGCGACCCTCTGTGGGTAATCTTCTGCTCACCCTCTCTTGAAGGGTGAATTTGGCGATTTCTTCTTTTTTTAATCACCGCAAATGGAAAGCCTTGGAGCTTTCGGCTTAGAGCCTCAGCCTCAGCGCACTGCTCACTCCAATGCCTGGAAGCAAACTGAGGTGTCCTGACTTCTGATTGGCCTTTGGCCGAGCTGGTTTCCAGTTGGTGCAGGTTGGTGACAGCTATGATTGGTTCTTTGTGTCCAATCCTGATTGGTTATTTTGGTGGTGTTGGTTCAGGATTGGTCATTTGTTTATGCCAGCTTCTGAGTGGTCATTTTTGGACTGCTGATTCCTGATTGGTTCTTAGTTTGTGCTGGGTTCTGGGTTCAGATAACTGCTGTGAAAGCCTACACCAGTATATTATCTGCAGTTTATAAGATCTCCCCACCCACCTGATTCTCTTTTTAATATATTTCTATTAGAAAATATCTCATTGCAAAAATGAGAGAAGTGTTCCCAATGTTCAATTTTTGTAATTCTCTGTATGAGAACAAGCTGCTCATTTAAAAGGCCAGAACCTGAAGGAAATAAATAGCACCTGGATCAGCTTAATTTAGTTGTCCTGTCTTGTAGCAACCACAGTAATAAAGCCTGGGTCCTGCTGAGGATACTAAGCTGAAAATTACAGTTCCCATGATTCTTTGGACCAAAAGATGCAAACACCCAGTTAAGTTGGGCTGCAGGGACTGATTTACTGCCAGTTTTACTTCCTCGTGCCTAGATCTAGATTTCACCATTTGGTGACCATGTAATAGACTCATAGTTGTTTCTGAACTGTGCAACATCATTTGGTTCATGGAAAATTTTTGTAATACATTTTTACTTGTCTAGATTAGTCCACTATGCTACAGCAAATTGTGAACTCTAAACAACTACTTATCTTCTGTAGCTGACGTTCACACAGTTTGGAGAGAAATTAATCACACAGCAAGTTTTCAGGATCCTGGCAAGCCAGCATTTAGTTGTATGCTATAATTAGCCTATTAATAACTATATTTTTCTAATATAGCTCAGTTGGAAAACCTGAAATTAAACATCAACAAAAGACTGGGCTTTCTTTATCCATTCTATCTTCCCAGCAAACAGAGGGATAAAATTATTTTTGTTCATTTCAAAAAAGATTAGTGGAATGACTACTCTTCAAGTTAATAGACCAGACGACAAAAAAATTCCCTTGCCTCTTTTTTAATTATTTTCTCTGCTGTTTTTATTGTCTAAATTAGACTGCAAGCATCCTATCTGGATAGGATGAAATCTCATTCAGAAAATAATTTAATTTTATTATAGTCAATCATAAAAATGATTATGATTATGTGCCATCAAGTTGGTATCATCTCTTAGCAACCACATAGATGGACTTTCTCCAAGATGATCTGTTCCCAACCTGATCCTTCAGGAATTCCAATGCTGCACCCATCACTTATACAACCAAGTCCATCCACCTTACTGCTTGTCTTCCTCTTCTTCTCTTTCCTTCTACCTTTTCCAACATTATGGACTTTTCGAGAGAGTTAGGTTTTGCATAATGTGTCCAAAATATAATTTGAGCCTGGTCATTTGTGCCTTGAGCGTGAACTCTGTGTTGATTTATTTGATGATCCATTTGTTTGTTTCCTAGGCTATCCACGGTATTCTCGGGAGTCTTCTTCAACAGAAATACATAGGCATCAATATTCTTTCTGTCCTTCAAAGCTGAATTTTCACTGTCAGAGTGTGTCACAGGGAAACCCATTCCCTGCAGAATTCTGACCTTTGTGGGTAAAGACATATCCTGGCATTTGAATATCTCTTCCAAGGCCTTCATGGCTTCTCTACCAAGATTTCAGACTGAATTGACCATAAAACTCATAAATCTCTTCAACTTGGATAACCATCATATGAAATGTTTGTCCTCAATATGTAATTTGTGACCAATATTTTGATCATTGACTATGTTGTACCGAAGTTAATTTCACATGTAACAGTAGGATGCCATTGTTGCTTAGCAATAGAGGAAATGAACAGTGATGAGATGCAGAGGGAAATAGTCCAGCTTGTCTGCCTTTATATCCCCAAAGTATGATTTTCCATTTGAACCTTATCATGAATAGGTTAAAAAAGCAGAACTTTCTGAAATTCCCTCTATTTCATGATTTCTACACATTGGAGTCCTGCTCTTCTCCTTTATGCCTAGAAACCCAAGAATAGTGTGAGGAACATGGGTTTGAACCACATATGTTACTGGCTTACTACTCCTATCATTATCCAGGAGTTGATGGGATTTAGAGTCTAAGAAAAGCTGGACTCCATCTGTCTTGGTTGATGGTGTGTGTGTGCCTTCGAGTCAGTGTTGACTCCTGGCAACTGCCTGGACAAGTCCCTGCAGTTTTCTTGGCAAGATTTCAGAAGTGGTCTTTGCCCCCTGAGAGAGAGGGACTGGCCTAAGGTCACCCAGCTGGCTTCATGCCTAAAGTGGGACTAGAACTCACAGACTCCCAGTTTCAAGCCAGATGCCTTAACCACTACACCAAACTGGCTCTCATGATGGTTGATGATAATCTTCATAAAATAGATTTGCCTTGCTAGAGTTAGCCTAGTGCAAGATACGAAGGGACTAAGTCATTTTTGCCTAATCAACAGGCGAAACAGCTTTTAACAGACTTTTATATTGCATGGTTTACATTGCCTTTTTATCTTTTGATACCGTTTAATATTAGGTCACAGGGTAAGAAGCAATAGATATGTTCCTTCTTGTTGAGTTGGGAAAATCTTATGACTCTATGTAAGCATGCTTAAAGATTGGTGCTATTCATATTCACATTGCTTATCCCCCAAAAAAAGTTCCTCTGCTTTAACACAACATGCCAGTATCATCAAACTTCATAACATGGACTTAGTTTGATAAAAACTCAAAGGCAGCTAAGGTAATCCAAGTGTTTGGAAATGGATGGCTATCCAGGGCACCTCCAGGCCCTTCATGAAATCATTCCACTTCCATTTTCCATAAATGTCTCCATTTACATAAAACTCCCTGCAAATAATTAAAGTTAATTAAGATTATTTATCACTCAAAGGTAAAGCTGCCTTATCAGCAGGAATCAATCCACTAAGCAAACAAAGGATTAGTAGTCAGAAAATCACCAGGTCCCTGTACCATTTTGAATACAAAAAAATTTCTTTATGATGCCTCTTGTTTGAACTCAATGTTCTGTTTGCTGAGTAATTAATGGCAATTAGCTAATCACTCTTCTTTAGCAGTGAAGTTGGTGACACTACACTGTAGGAGTGACTCTTTTACACTTTGGCAGTTTTTCTGTATATCAACCATGAGCAAAAACTTTCTATGTACATGAGAACATTTTGAGAAACTATTGCAGGTTCCTGTGATACTAGCTGCCTTGCCACAAAATAGCAATATTATCCTGATTAGTTGTCCCTACTCATTATTAGCTAATCACCTCCCTCCATATTGGGACACTGATGAGTTTCCCTGACAATGGATTTTTCCTTGAAGAGTTGAAGCACACTATCAGCCATGGTGGACCCAAACCAGGTTAAAACTGCTTGATAAATTCTCAGCCAGCATTTTTTGCTTAGGGGCTGAATGCTATGCTCCTGCTGAATCAGAGTAACACTAAGCTAAAACTAGTAAATAAGTTAACTCTTCAAAAAACATATTAGACAATCTGGGTCCCAAGTTTCCATCCAGCCCATGAAAGCCTTAGGTGCAGCTTGCAGAGATCACCAAAAGATTTATCCAAATGCAATTTTAAACATGACAGGAAAAACTTATTATATGCATGATTAGAGAGAACTCATATATTGATTCTGTTTAATTTTAATTAAACAAGTTACATCAAATCAAAGGCAGTTTTTGTTCTAGCACCACCATCACTTTTTAGAGCGATGCCCTTGGGCTCGAAAAAGATTGCCACCACTTATTTATATAGTGTTCTTGATATATTTTAGAAATCAAGATGAATAGGGAGTGGAGGAAGCAGTTTCTTATTTATATTATAAGGTGGAGCCATTGTGATTTTATGTTTTATTACTAGCTTCTCATATCTTATTTGGAAGACATTGGGAACCAACCCTGCTACAGTTAATTGCTCCATGCATTAAATAGCAGTCAAGAATCGGGTCTTCACTTCCTTTCATAATTTGCTTCTGAGATACCAAAATATTAGCAACTGCATGTAGATTCTCCATCATTTCCAGCTGCATAATTTCTTGCTTAGCTATTCAGTTCTGCTCTAATACATATCATCTGGAAATAGGGGTACCATTTTTAAACAGGTAATCGGTTGGTTAGTTAGAGAGGCTTTCTGATTAAGCTACAGTAATTATAGTCCAACAATAATTGCATGTAAGCACTTGTGGTAACTGTATTTTCCTATCTGTAAGAAGCTCTGTAATATAACTTCTAAGAACAAAACTATGTGTTCCATGAAGGCTACAGTCCAACACTCACTTCATCTGGGAGTAAAACCCTCTTACTTCTGAGTAATCAAACATAGAAGAAACAGCCTTGCTGGGAAAGGAACCAACCTGACTTCTGCAGATAAGTATTGTTGCAATAATCTAGATTATTTTGATCATGTCAAAAACCATAACAGCTGCACCAAAGCAGCACAATGGTATAAGAGGAGCTCTTTCAATTGGTAGCCAGGTAAAGAACAAGAAACACAGAGCAGAATTAAATTGATGATTTTGAAATTGGAAAGTTTTAAAGTGAAGTTTCTCAGGAATCAGAGTTGGAACCAGTACTTATTAATTTGTTTAAAAATTATCTAGAATTGGGGAGTGGCCAAGTTTATTAACAATACCAAATGGTTCAGAATAGCAACATAAAAAACAATGATCGTAGAAAGACTATTGTAGGCTGAGAAGTGTAACAATAGGTTGGTTGAATTGTGTATTGGTTGGGGTTAGTAATTGACTGGTATTGTGGAGTGAATGGTGCTGTTATTGAAGGTGTGTGTGTTGGGGACAGTTGGAGTTTGGCAGCCCACAAAAGTGTCTTACACATGGCAGTTAGTGGTGATGACATCTCTAAGTGGGATACAGGTTGTAGGAGATGTTGAGGGGGCTAGGCAAAAAAACTGGTGACTTTATGGTGGGAGCTTGTATAATGACTGTAATGGGCAGAGGTAGATTAGAGACTTTTATTGTATAGTTTTTAACCTTTGATTATTGTAACCCGCCCAGAGTCCCTTGTATGGGAGATGGGCGGGGAATAAATTGAAATAATAAATAAAATAAATAAACAAATAGATATGATGGGGGAAGTCCCTTCTCTAACCCTGTGCCCCAAGCCTGGCCCAGATGCCAGGTGCCTTGGACATAGGCTGCTACTGGCAAATGACAGATCTGTACAAAATAAGACCACATCCATCTAAACGTGCAGACCTGGCATTTATTATTGAGACCTGGTTGGACAGCAATAAGAAAATACCCTTTCTGGAATGTTGTTTTCCTATGTTTCCTGCAGTAGCCTCAATTCTAGAAGCTGGGAGGAGGGGTTACCACAATTATTCATGAGGCCATTGCAATGATCAGTAATACTGATCAATAACTACTTTTGGATGTCAGATTATGAGTTAAACTACAGATACAAGCTGGAGTTGCTGATAGAGTGTTGCCCACCCAACTGCCTGGCAGGGTCCCTTCACACACTTCTGAATCCTATCTCAGGGCTGGTGCTGGGATCCCCATAGCTTGTTGTATTTGGACACAATAGGAGAAAGGTGGTCCTGCAAGTAGCCTTGCCCCCCCTGCCCTCCTCCCATTGGCTGAGTGTCCTACTTGTAAGAGCACATCTTCATGGGATTTGCTTTTTTATTACTCTATGGAACAGCTTTTCCCTACCTTGCCTTTTCAAATAGTTAGATCTGCAATTCCTAGAATCCATGCTGTCTGACAACTCTGGGAGTTGTAGTAAGTTCCAACTTATCAGAAGGAGTAGGTTGGGGATGATTGCTGTAGAAAGAAAGCTCAGAGTAACACCCTTCCAAGAGGTTAGATAGGTGGGTAGGTAACAAAATCCTTAAACGGTGCGTGCCAATTTTGGGTTATTTAGGGGAAACAAAACCATTCATTCCTAAATTTGAACATAATGTCAATAAAGTGAATACATTCTCTATCTCTCCTCAATAGCAATAAGCTGTAACAAAGGACAGCTTGGCTATGCTCATGGTTATGCTTTTGTTAAGACTGCTGCAATGATCATCTTAAAGTAGAGAGAGATGGGGTGTGGGGGAAGGGGGAAGAAGAGTTTAATTTTGTATTTTTGTGATTAGTTACATATTAATATTCATAACTGCATTAGCCCATCAGGGTAAACTGACTTAATGCTATACAAGGACCACTAAAAGACAAGGAGGAAGAGTAATTTTAAAAATTAATTTAAAACAATTTCAGAGAGTGCCAGGGGGAGGGAGGTACATTAAGTGGGTGAGATTAATATTCACAGCATTTGGTAACTATATCCTCTCACTTGCAAGTGCTGTTTGTAGGGACAGTGCATGAAATCCATCCACTGCCAGCCAGCCAAGACCTGGTAGGCCTTCAAAATTACCTCCTTCCCTTTGGCCTGCTGCAAAGTTTTTAAACTTGATCAAGAGAAGCTATTCAATGTTCACAAATAATAAAAGGGCATCCAAGAAAACATCTCTATTCCATTGATAGGAGAGTCATAGGGGAGAATGCAGTTCTTGCATCTTACGTCCTTCAAAGATAACTATGCCTAAAATCAATTGGTTACTTTATGCCCTCTGGTTTCTGCTTCCTTCAGAAGAAGAAATGCACAGAAGAAAATCCCATTCATTCATTCATTCATTCATTCATTCATTCATTCATTCATTCATTCATTCATTCAATCGTACATTCATTTGTACATTCGTACATTCGTACATTCGTACATACAATTTATATTCCAGTCTCACAACAATGACTGTGTTTGCTACTTGCTTCTTCTTTCCTCTCAGGTTTCTTTTGTTACTTAGTGAGTAACTCACTAAAAATTTTCCCAATGAATAAATCTAATGCTTCCTTCAAGGTCCACTAAGAAGACCTGCATAGTAAACTCCCCCAGAGTTAAGACAGTCCCCCTTGCTCCTGGACTTCCGGAAAAAAATCAAGACTTGGCTCTGCCAACAGGCTTGGGGCGGGAAGAAGAGTATACACTCTTGGGGGTGGCTAATACATTAGGATGGCCCTAGAATTGCCCTTTCCAGTGTTTTAAAAAAAGATACTACCATCTTGATTTTATTATATTTATTGTATTTTTTAAATTGCTTATTTTAATGTTTATTTGACTCTATTTATATTGTATTGGAGTTTTTGAGGGATTGTAAACCGCCCAGAGTCCCTGTGAGGGAGTTGGGTGGTGATAATAATAATAGAATAGAATAGAATAGAATAGAATAGAATAGAATAGAATAGAATAGAATAGAATAATAACTTTATTGTCATCCCACTATACACTATACAAGTGCACAATAGAATGAAATTTCGTTGCAGTTGGCTCACAATTTCACTCAAGCAATAAAATACTAATGATAATAATAAAAAACCATAATTACTATAAAATACCCATTCTTATAAAATATACATTCTTATAAAATATACATTCTTTAACTCACAATTTCAGTCAAACATTAAAATACTAATAAAAATCCGTAATTACTATAAAATATACATTCTTTACATATACAACATATTTCACCTAAAAGAACCTATTTGGCATTCAAGAATCCAATAGCCTGGGGGACAAAGCTGTTTCCCAATCTGGCTGTTCTACATCGGATACAGCGGAACCTCTTCCCAGAGGGTAAGAAAGAAAACAAACCATGATGAGCATGGGAGGCATCACTGATGATCTTTCGAGCTCTGGACAAACAGCGTGCATGTGCTAAATCTTGGATGAGGGGCAGAGATATCCCAATTATCTTTTCTGCTGCCCTTACCACTCTCTGCACAGACTTTCTATCTGAGGCCCTACAGCCTCCAAACCAGATGGAAATACAGCTTGTAAGTAGACTCTCTATAGTGCCTCTGTAGAAAGTAAGGAGAATGGAAGATGGGAGATGTACTTTCTTCATCCGACGCAAAAAGTGCAAATGTTGCTGTGCTCGCTTTACCAAAAATGTGGTGTTAAGGGACCAGGACAGACTATTTGTTAACTGCACCCCCAGGAATCTAATGCTACTGAGTGACTCCACAGCTATGTTATTGATAAAAAGTGGAGTGTGACTGCACCGGTTCTTCCTGAAGTCTATAATAATCTCCTTAGTTTTTTCCACATTTAAAACCAAGCTGTTTTTATTGCACCACTCCACCAAACCCTTTACCTCCTCCCTATAAGCCCACTCATCCTCACCCCTGATAAGACCCACTACAGTTGTATCGTCCGCATATTTCACAATGGAATTGGTGGTATACTTGGCGCAACAGTCATGTGTCATCAGGGTGAACAACAATGGGCTCAAGACACAGCCCTCTGGGGAGCCGATGCTTAGGGAGATAGAACTAGAAGTATTATATCCAACTCGCACCGACTGAGACCTCTCAGTAAGGAAGTCAAGTAGCCAATTACACAAGGGAGTACTAAAACCTAGAGAACCCATTTTGTCCACCAAATGCTGGGGAACAATCGTATTGAACGCTGAGCTGAAATCTATAAACAGCAATCGCACATAACTGTTCTTCTCCTCAAGATGTATCAGACTCGAATGAAGAACAGAATAGATAGCATCCTCTACGGAGCGATTCCGCCGATAAGCAAACTGAAGTGGATCAAACGAAGGGGGGAGTCTGGAAACAATATAATCTTTCATCAGTCTCTCAAAACATTTCATCACAATGGGAGTGAGAGCTATCGGGCAATAGTCATTGAGACACGTGATCGTAGATTTTTTAGGCACAGGTATAATAGTCGCAGCCTTAAAGCTCACCAGGACTACAGTCTGATGCAAGGAAATATTAAATATGTCTGTAAAGACACTGGTCAGCTGTTCAGCACAGTCCCTCAGTACCCGCGCTGGGATATTATCTGGGCCCGCTGCTTTCCGAATATTAATTTTCCTCAGGGTCCTCCTGACATCAATTATATCAAGGGTAGGTGCCTGCTCGTCGGGGTGGGATTCAACCTTCCTCACAGGAGTATTATTAGATGTTTCAAACCTACCAAAAAACCTATTGAGTTCATTCAGAAAATCTATATTCTCCCCACATGATGTCGGAGTAGCCTTATAATCTGTAATAGTTTGAATACCCTGCCACATGCGCCTGGTATTTGTGGAATCATGAAAAAATTCCTGAACTTTCCGGCTATAGACCCGCTTTGCTATTCTCATCGCCCGGTTCAGATCAGCTCTGGCTGTTCTAAGAGCCAGATAAATCGAATAAATAAATAAATAAATGGGTAGGAGTTGTCAATGAACTCAGTACTGGATGATGGGTCTCCTGATGAGTCTCAGTAAGGCTGATAGGCTAGATTCACACCCTGTACAAGTTCTTGGCAGTTTGAAATTTGTCTGCAAATGGAGAAGTCAATGATGTATCTCTTTTAATTTAACAATCTGCATAATTGCAGAAGCTTGTGGTTCTAATAATAACCAAATCAAACCTCAGAACAGCTACCTCCAATTAGATGGCCTTTGGATATTTTAAGAGAGTACAGTTCTCGATGGCAACCAGTTGATATTTGATCAGGAAATATTAAAACATATTTAAATAAAGTCTCCTTTAAATTGAGTTTGACTCCTGATGACTTCATGGACACATCCATTTAATTTTTATTCACAGTAATATGGAAGTATGTTATTATTTAATTTTTTTATTGCTTGCTCCATTTCCTTCCTGTTTTTTGTTTTTGTCATGTTTTTGTTTTATGCTGGTCATTGACGCAAAAAGTAAAACGGAACTTGCACTTATCCAAGTACTAATCAGGTACTGTTAAATAAATAAATAAACAAATAAATAAATAAAAAGCGACCCGAATTCTTTCTTATCTCGTTTGGTCCTCAGAAGACCCTCCAGATGATCACTCGTGCCCTATTCATGTCACAGTTGAACAATTGCAATGCCCTTGAAAACCATTTAGAAGCTGCATCTGGTCCAGAATGCAGCTGCATAGGCAGTTTTGGGCATGCCACAGTATGCCAATGTTATATCTCTGCTCCGCAAGCTGCTCTGGTTGAAAGTGAGCTTCTGTGTGCAATTTAAGGTGCTTGTTGTCACCTATAAAGCCCTTCATGACACAGAGCCCAGTAATCTGAGGGACTGCCTATCTCCCGTTGGTAAAATTGGGCAGACTTGGTGTACTTTGGGTCCCTTCAATCAAATCATATCATCTATTAGGACCCAGGATGCACACCTTCTCTCTTGCAGTGCTGCCCTTTGGAATGACATCCCCTTAGAGATCTGTGTAGCTCCTACCCTGATGATGTTCCAGAAGTCTTTAAAAATGTAGCTGTCCTCTCAGGCCTTGGTTCAAGGCATTTGTGGAGCCCCATTGGGTGATGTATTATGTCTGGGGGAGTGTGTTCATTTAGATGCATGGGATTTATTATTATTATTATTATTATTATTATGTACACAACAACATGAAATCACAGCTGCCAGTTCTTTAGCTGGTGTTGGCATGGTACTGTGTATTGTGGATCCAAGCAGTGTGGCCTTTTATAATTGACAGGTGGAAATTTTGTCATCATCATCATCATCATCATCATCATCATCATCAGTTTCCTTTTATTGTTTTCAATTTCTAATGTATGTTGCCCAATCAATTTGGAGTCAGGCAGCCTCCAGATCAAATCAAATCAATAAATAAATAAGAAGAGATTTCTCCACACTACCAAAAACTCCCTTCCCCTGACTACAGTGAAGCGTAAACACAAATTAAAATGATAGATCTTCACACTTCAGGCCATCCTCCCATTCCATCTTTGGAGAATCATCGCCATTTTGTTTATTTTCTAAATACAGGTTGCCACTTTTTTTACTGTTGTTTCAAGGTTGGCAGTGATTTAGACTTGGTGTATTTTTACAACCAGCACCTAATCTGGGATATAAATCATTCTGAAGGATGCTTATTTCTGCTTGTCATTTGGCAAGAAGATGCTATTGAAGTGACACTCAGTATAACGTGCAATTCAAAAACAAATTTGTGGCTGATGATTTTGACATATATTACTTTTTCATCACTTGCTGATAGAGTCAGGAATTGGGTTGGAGGAGGAGAATGCCAGTAGATTTCTCTGGCAAAATGATAATTGCTTTTTCCTTCATTAAAGGGCATGTCAATGTTTATTATTATTATTATTATTATTATTATTATTATTATTATTATTATTTGCATTTGTTTTGAATTCCTTGCTCATCTTGAAAGTGAGTGCTAAGAAGTCTTCCTGAGAAATGATTAAAAACTGGATTTTAAACCCTTCCTGGAACATCAACATAAAACCTATATCACTGGAACAGATCTCTACTCCAATGCAATTGCCATCATTTTGTCCTTCTGTGGTGTGACTAATGAACACATGCCAATAGATGACTAATGAAATATAGAGAGATAATGTCATACAAAAAGATGGAGGGAAGGAAAAGGAGAAGGAGAATTTTTCCTTGTCCTACTCTAGAACCCAATGAGTCATGCAATGAAAGTGAATTATGGGAGACTAAGAACAGATAAAAAGGTATTTGACACAGTGCAAAGCACTAGACTTAATTTCCTTATTGACAATATTGCAAAATATAGCTTGGGTGCTGCTGCTGAAGGGTAGGTATCCGAGAGTAAGATGTGACCTTGGCTTTAAAATTCTTCTAAACTTCCTGGAGGTGTATGTCTCACCATTGTGGGAAGCAGAATGCTAATCCAGGATATAAAATGCTAATCCAGGATATAAATTAGAAATGGGCTTTGAATGGTCTAGTTCAGGAAGAATTATTTCAGTTCTTATGATATCAGGACCTCTTTGAGTCTCCTGCCATTATTGCGAGTTGAGTTTTTGCAGATACGTGTCAGCCAGAGACAGCGCGCCAAAAAGGAAGGGGGAGTGCATTCCGTTCTCCATGCCAGACTGTTCATGCCAGACCGTTACAGCTTGTTTGCGCTGAGTCAAAGTCGCACACCTGCACAGCCAGGAGGGGCATGCTGAGGAGTGGGAAAAGGAGATGGACAATGATTCGTGGTTGGAGGGGGCTGGCACTTGTGGAAAGAAGAAGTCAAATTTCAATTATTTGGCGGGAATGGTCATTCTGGTCTTAACCTATGTCTTGACTTACATGTAACCTTAATAAACTTTTACTATCGTGCAAGGCTTTGCATGGAGAAGTGTTTATTGGGACAGTGAAGATCAGAACATTACATATGATTTCAAACTGGTCACCTGGTATAGTTAGATGCAACATAGGGTGTTTGCAGACCATATAAAATATTGGGGAAAGAGGAAATGTTCCAAATATTTATCTCTACTTATCTCTACTTGTTCCCAGTAAATGATTGCATGATCCAGGCTGTAAGGAAAAGAAGCAAATGCTGTTGGGTTTTAGCTTGTGAGTTCACACACACACACACATACAGTATAATACAATCCTCTTTCAGCCACTGCCGTATTAGCATTTCTGCTTGCCTGCCTCCATTGCAACATTGTTGATGAGTTCTTCATGCATTCCATTTACGAAACATAATTATTTCAAGAGCTGATAGTGAGGTTATCCATCAAACCATTAATGCTGTACTGTTCCCTAATGGTTGCTTAGAACTGGCATGTTTTGCTCCTGATGTAACAAGGAATAACAATTTTCTAATTCTAAATGCCAATTTTCTCATTGGAAAGGCCGAATGGTGACAATAAAACCACTCATGTTCCCAAAAAGTTTTTTTCTCCTTGAACATTTGAAATCATGTTGAGTTCAGTTGCCCCAAATGTGCTTCATACACAAAGATTGCTCTATACCCATGGCAGATTTAAAGCACACAGTAGAAATAATTCAACAGCCTGATCAAGTAATATATAAACCAATTGAAGCCCATAAAGAACTATTGTGATCCAAACTAAATAAACTGGTTAGCCAAGGTGTCTTCCTATGCTAATGTTCCAATCAAAAAGTTGCAAGATTCTCTGTAAGAAGAAGAACAGAAGAACTGTTCTATGATATGTACAATGTTAAAACTCTGATTCATATTTTTGGAATCCCTCCTTTCCTATGAATAAAAGGCAATCAGAAGTGTTACTTGGCAGTCCAATATTTAGAGTGGTCAGATGTAAAGTTAGGAGGAAGAGTTCCTGTATTTTGAACAATTGTGCATGAATTATTCTGTTCTGCAAAAGTCATATACTTTATGCCACTAAGAATATCTACTGTCCTTCAAGGCTTGCTTTGTCCAAATTTCAGAATGTCAGAGTACTCAAAATGTGTGCAATTATTTATCAGCTTTCTATCTAACCCAGAAGTATCTCCACCTATTTTGAAAGAAGCTCTTCAGTGATATACAAGTATCCTCTATCATCGAAGTGCTACCTTGCACAAAATCCAAAATAAAATTAAAAGCAAAACATTGCCAGAAAAGACACACCAAAAGCTGGTTTTTAATGTAAACTCTAGCACAGATTCATGCTGAGAAGCAGAATGCTTTGGGGGTAGAAAGAGATGAAAGAAACAGCTTGCTTTGGCCTTCAATATAATCCAAAATAGACAGGATTGTTGTAGACTACTTATGGATTTATTTATTTAATAAATGTATTAGTAGCCTTAATTGCTGAAAGTTGAACTGTTCTAAGCAGTAATAAACCATTAAAACAGTAGAAAAACATGTACAATCACAATCAAAAATATAGCATCTACTGTATATCAGGAACAAACAATGCTATGTAAGGTTTGCCAAATGGGGCTTGCAGAGCCATTGTTACATCTGGCAAATATTTCTTTGCTTAAAATAGCTATCTACAGTAATGAATCTCACTAGCTGCCTCTTTCTGAAGCTGGCCTCTAGAATGTTGCACAGGCAAAATAATAGCATTTCTGAGTTAGCCATTCCATGGGCAATATAATAGTGAGGGATGTAAAGTTCTGCATCTGGGTAGGAAAAATGTAAGACACAAGGGTAGGATGGAGGAGACCTAGCCTGGCAGTATTACACGTGAAAGGGATTTGGACATCTCTCAATCATGTTAAACATGAGCCAGCAGTGTGATGCAGCTGCTAGAAAGGCAAAACTATATTGGGATACATTCACAGAAGCATACTGTACATCGTGGGAAGTAATTGTTCCACTTTATGCTGCCCTGGTCAGACCCCATTTGGAGTACTGGGTCTAGCTACGGTCAGCACAGTTCAAAAAGGTCAGTGACAAATTGGAGCAAGTTCAGAGGAGGGCTACAAAGATGGTGATGGGTCTGGAAACCAAGCCCTACAAGGAACAGTTAAAGGATCTGGATATGGTTATGCAAGGAGCCACAGGGTGACCTTGGGGAAACTCTGCAAGAGCAATTTAAAAAACATGATTTAAACCCAGGACAATAAGAAAACATCAGAAGCTTAAACTGACTTTGCCTTGGCTCTCTTGAGTATAAGAGGGAGAGAGGGACTTTGAGGGAGACTTTCAAGATTCTGTTGTTGTTATTATTGTAGCCTGTCTCAGTAAAGTAGAGTTCCAGTCATTTTTGAGGAGTCTGTTTCCTGACCTGGCCTATCTCAAAGGGGTGACAGTTTAGCCTACAGAAAAGATAACTAAAAGGAGATATCATAGCCATCTTTCAGGTATCTGAAGCACTGTCACACCGATGAGGAAGTAGATCTATTCTCTTTTGGGAAGGAGCAGAACGACTGAGGACCAGAACGGCTGCATTAAAACGGTACAGAAACAGATTCAGGAGGAACCTCCTCACTATATGAACTCCTAGTCAGAGGACAGACTGACACATGAAGTGATGAGTCCTTTTTGCCAAAGGTCTTCAAACAGAGGTTGGATGGTCATCTGTCTGAGATGCTGAAGTGGATTCTGCACTGAGCTGAGAGTTTGTCAGGCCCAGCCCAAGAACGACAAAGAATCCAACCAAACTTCAGTTCTTTATTTGCTCACACCGTATAGACAGAATCTTGCCAGACTAAAGCTACTCTACCTAACCTGAGGGGAAATAACCTGGGAAGGCTCTAGGGTGGGGCTATTCTGAACCTCATAGTTTTCCCACATTCCATTTCTGGACTGTGTCTCCTTTTATCTTGCTCCCCTCCTTGGAGTGTGCTCCCTCTTTCCTGAGAACCAGCAGGGTTACTGAAGTCCATCATATCACCTCCCCTTCAGAGACACATTCTGTTAAGGTTTGAGAATAAAACCTGGAATTTACAGATAGAACAGACTGGAAATGTATTCAGTGTATCTAGGTGAAAGGTTATAGAAACTGCTATGTCATTCTATCAGGTGAAAGATGATGACACCTACTGGCAAGAGTATGCTAATGTATGATGTGGCTGATGCAATGCTACTGTAATGTGAGTCCTGATTGGACAGATATGTGTATAAAAGTACTGTGCAAAGGTGCTGTTCTCTCTCTTTCATTTGATGTGCCATTGGACAACGTATCTGTATTACTTGGACTGCTGTGTATGAAGACTGTGTATGTATAATTGTACATAGACTTTTTACCTAAATCTCATTTCGTGTGAGTCTGTTTACTCCTATCAGGACTGGAAGAACGTATTGCACTAAGGCTTCTTGGATATTGGGCCACCCCAGTACCGCTGACTCTGACACATTCCATCACAGAGTTGGACTAGAGCAGGGGTCGGCAAAATTTTTTATGCCGGGAGCCATTTTGACATGCTCGAGGACATTTTGACATGCTCGAGAGCCAGGGGGCGGGGTTTGCGGGCGGGGGGCAATCGCATGGAAGGGGGTGGGGTTTGCGGGCGGGAGCCAATCGCGTGGAAGGGGGCAGGGTTTATGGGTGGGAGCCAATCGCGTGGAAGGGTAAGATACAGGGCTGCGCTGCGCTTGGCCAGCCGCCCCGGCCCTCACTCACCTTCCATGGCCGGTCCTTGCGGGCCGCCGGTGATGCTCCCATCCCGCTGCACCCCAGCTCTCCAAGGCCGGGGCCACCCACACAACCCAAGGCATCTGCCAAGTGGCAGAGGGAGAGATCCAAATCACAGCCCCACAGACGCGATTCCTCCCCCTTCCCAGCCCACCTCGGGATCGTAGCCGCTTCCCAAACGAGCGGTGCCGCGATCCCCGACCCGGCCATGCACGCCTGCCCGGGAATGCCGTGGCACCCAGCGGAGCCCTCTGCACATGCTCCGCAACGCTCCCTCCTTCCCGCCGCCTCTCCTGAGCTGAGCTCCGCAGCCGAGCCTGGGCGTGCGTGCGGGAGGGAAGCCGCCATCGCGGGCTTCCTCGATGAGTTTGTCCGCCGCCTGCAGGGAGGGAGGCGGGGGGGACAGGGCTGGGCGCTGGGGCAGGGGCAGGGACCGCGGACGGCAGGCCAAAGGGAGATGCCAGGGCGATTGTAGCGACCGGAGGCGGCCAAGGGGAGAGCAGGCGGCTCTTCGCCCTCGGCGCGCCGTGGAGCCAGACGAGCCTCCGGCTGCTGCTTCCTGCGCCCGTGGCCTCTTCGCTGCCACCGCCCGCCTCGCCTCTGCCGCTCTCCGCTTCCCCCTCGCTTGCTGGAACATATTGAAGGGGAGGAAAAGGAAACATTAAGATCAACCGGGAGCTTTGCGGAGAAGCGGAGAGCGGCAGAGGCGAGGCGGGCGGCGGCAGCAGCGAAGAGGCCACGGGCGCAGGAAGCAGCAGCCGGAGGCTCGTCTGGCCCCATGGCGCGCCGAGGGCGAAGAGCCGCCTGCTCTCCCCTTGGCTGCCTCCGGTTGCTACAGTCGCCCGAGATGCCGAGAGAGCACAGCCGGGCTGGGCGCCCCATCCCGAGAGGCGGCCCGGGCACCGCTTCTACATGGGGGAGAATGCAACTCAGCAGAACCCAATGCATGTTGAGAGCTCCCATTAAATTCACTGGGTTCCACGCAGACTAGTTTAGGATCGCCGCTTTCACGTGCTGTCACGTCTCCCCTACCACAGGAGGCCGAACCCCATCCCTTTTGCAATCTTTGAGCCCCACACAATCAACCGTGTATTACCTAATTCCCTCGCTCGCTTGCACGTTGGGCATATTGGAACCTCTGCTAAGGTACAGTCTTTACAACTGCTTTTAATGCATCGTTGATCCCTGGCCTGGGATCCAAACGGGAAGAGCAAAAGAGCCCTCGGGACTTCATGTGCCTTCAGGCTGCCGGGGAAAAAGGTAGTTTGCTGAGCGGCACCAGCAATGCTAAAAGCAGCGGCAGCAAGAGCAGCGGTTGGGGAAAGGGAAGCCTGGTAGGAAATACGGCCAATTCTGGGGCCCCGCTCCATTGAAAGCACAGCTGGGAGAGGAAGGGAAGGCAAGGCGAGGTGAGGCGAGGCGAAGCGAGGCGCCCGTTGAGTGTTGTGGGCGACTTTGGAGCCCGTCGTGGAGCCACTGTGTTTTGCCCCCTCCCTTCCCAAGGCTGCTCCGAGGGAACGGAGCTTGCTCCCCCCTCCCCGCGTTTCTCTGTGGAGCGACGGGACCCAATGCAGTACGCCGCCCCGCGCTCGTCCTCCTGCTCTTCCCTGGGGGCTGCGTTCCGGCTAGCGGCTGCGCTTGGCCAGGAGAGGCAGGGGTCCCGAGCGGCGGAGCCCGGGAGCAGCAGGGCCCGGCCGCGGCGTTTTTCCCTCTCAGAGGAGGAAGAGGGGGGTCTTCCTGTAGCCACAGTGGGAAGCTCCTTGGGGGAAGCGAGTCCCCGTGCACAAAGCTTGATCCCCCGGCTCCTATATCAATCCTACATTCCTGCAGGAAGGTAGCCAGGAATCAGCCCCGAGCTCGGGCCGCTTCCCCCAGGTACAGCACACGGACAAGTTCCCCGCCGACCTCTCTCCCCCAAGTGACTTCACAATGCTGCACAATCCCGCTTTGACCACCAGGGCCGCTTCTCCGGGAACAGCAAAAGGAGGGGGGGGATGCGCAGGAGAGGCGGCGAAAGCAAGAGGGTTCAGGTTTTGGAGGAGGCGAGGAAAGGAGAACCCGGTTCGCTGAGCTCCGCCAGGCCTATTTTGGCGTTTCCCGGTTTCCAAGCACCCTTTATAACCAGGAGCCATTTACGGGGGAATCCGGAAGAGAAGCGACTGGAGCAGTCGAGCCTCTTTCTCCCTTCTCCTTCTTCCAAACCCTGCGGGCTGTGCGCGAGGTGTGGGCGGCTGCGGGTGGCCCCGGCCTTGGAGGGCGAGAGCGCGTAAGAGCGTAAGAGTTTGGGGGCGGGATCCAATCGCGTGGAAGGTGCGGGGTGAGTTCAGGTGCAGAAGAGCCACACTCAAGGGGCCAAAAAGCCGCACCTGGCTCGCGAGCCGCCATTTCCAACCCTTGGACTAGAGGACCTCTATATGGAGCCAGTTTGGTCTAGTGGTTAAGGTGCTGGGCTAGAAACCAGGAGTATGTGAGTTCTAGTCCCACCTTAGGCATGAAAGCCGGCTGGGTGTCCTTGGGCCAATCACTCTCTCTCAGCCCAACTCACCTCACAGGGTGGTTGTTGTGGGGAAAATAGGAGGAGGACGGAGTATTTGGTAGGTTCGCCGCCTTGAGTTATTTATAAAGATAATAAAGGTGGGATAGAAAATTAAATAAATAAATAAATAAATAAATAAATAAATAAATAAATAAATAAATAAATAGTCACTTCTTTCTTCATGATTCTATACTATTTCTACACTGGGGGAGGTAGGGAATTATTGCAAGAGACAGAAAGGGGCTCCCATCCTCCAGATAACAAAGAAGTTGTGCTATTTTGTTCTCCTTTTCAAAAGTTTATTTCTCATTTGCTGTCCTGTGGTTGAGGCAGATGATGACTGAGATAGTCTCCAAAACTGACTAAAAGTGCCAGATGGCATCGATTTTATTGCTTAAGTATTTTGTTTGCAGGAAAGCTTTGCACAGGCCTCTTGTGACTCCCTGCTCAAGAGCACTGTGTGAAATGGGTTGGCTGCAGTGAAGTAATTTCTGGATCCCCCTTTTTTTTAATGTAATTGTTCTCACTATTAGACAAAAGCTCCACCCAGAACATCAGGTGACTCAGTGGAGAATGTGTGACAAATGAATGAAGCTGAAGGGAAAATGAAGGAAAAATCAGTGGGGAAACATTTAGGTACCATTGGTATTCAACATGATAAGCTGTCTAAAAGGTATAATGGGGTAACAAATGTTTGATGGAAATATATACAGGAGGAAGGAACATTCTATAATTTATGGTGGACTTGTGGAAAAGCTAAGTAGAAGCAATGGATAGATGGATAAAAATGGATAGATGAAGTACCCAAGTTTCATTGGGTTGAAATTCTGGAACCAAATATGTACTATTATTCAAAAGATTCTCAGAGTGGACTTACAACTGAAACCAGAGCTGTTTCTCTTGGGTTTGAGGAATCAACAGTTTGAGAAGCAACATGGGACTCTATTCTTATATATGAAAACAGCTTTCTATCTGTGCTGGAGAAGGGCAGAAGCCACATGTCTTATATGTTTTTCTGTCTATTCCTGCACTGTTTTAGCTTTTCTTGTTTCTTTTTTAATTGTATTTTGTATGTCCTATATTCTGTATTTTGTGTTTTAATTATATCTTGAAAAATAAAAATAATAATAATTAAAAAAAAAGGAAAGCACTTCCATTTGAACCAGTCAAAGTAAAGGTTCCCCCTGCACATTTGTGCAGTCGTGTCCGACTCTAGGGGCCGGTGCTCACCTCCCTTTCTTAGATGAAGAGCCAGTGTTGTCCGAAGATGCTTCCACGGTCATGTGGCCGGCATGATGCATGCGAAACACTGTTACCTACCCACTGAAATGGTACCTATTAATCTACTTGCATTTCCATGCTTTCAAATTGCTAGGTTGGCAAGTGCTGGAGCTAGTGTGGGAGCTCACTCCATCACGTGGGGCTAGGGATTCAAACCTCCAAACTTGTGATCTTCCGATCGACAAGCCTGGCATCTTACCCGCTGAGCCACCACGCCCCTATTTGAACCAGTACACGTACGGTTTTGGGACGCAGTGGAAGCTTCTCTGTCTGTGCCATGAAAAATAGGCACCAAAGCAAAGTCCTTTGGCTTTTTCTTTGTCACATTGGATGAGTGAAAAAGACAGTGGGATCCCTGAAGAAAATGTGGACCTATTGCTGAGCTTCTGTGATTGGGGAAATTTACTGTCCCAAACTGGAATTTTATAGACAAACATTTATAGCCTGTAAATTTGTATTGTGTTCTACTTAGGCATCCTTTCAGAAGAAGGCCAACATATATAAACTTTTTTTACTAATTGTTATTAAAAATCTTTACATAGGTAAAAGACAAATACAGAAATACAGTATATAAAGAAAAGAAAAGAATACTGTTAAAGAAAGGAAAAGAAAAAAAAGAAAAAAAGATAAAGAAGTGACTTCCACCCTTCTTTACAGCAGTTACAAGTAAACTCATTAGCCCTCCTCCATCCTTAACATCACAGTAATCCAAGTCTATGCCCCAACCACTGATGCCGAAGAAGCTGAAGTTGACCGGTTCTATGAAGACCTACAACACCTTCTAGAACTAACACCAAAAAAAGATGTCCTTTTCATCATAGGGGACTGGAATGCTAAAGTAGGAAGTAAAAAAATAACCGGAATAACAGGCAAGTTCGGCCTCGGAGTACAAAATGAAGCAGGGCAAAGGCTAATAGAGTTTTGTCAAGAGAACACGCTGGTCATAGCAAACACTCTTTTCCAACAACACAAGAGACGACTCTACACATGGACATCACCAGATGGTCAATACCAAAATCAGATTGATTATATACTTTGCAGCCAAAGATGGAGAAGCTCTATACAATCAGCAAAAACAAGACCTGGAGCTGACTGTGGCTCAGATCATGAGCTTCTTATCGCAAAATTTAGGCTGAAATTGAAGAACGTAGAGAAAACCACTAGACCACTCAGGTATGACCTAAATCATATCCCTTATGAATATACAGTGGAGGTGAGGAATAGATTTAAAGGATTAGATCTGGTAGACAGAGTGCCTGAAGAACTATGGATGGAGGTTCGTAACGTTGAACAGGAGGCAGCAACTAAAACCATCCCAAAGAAAAAGAAATGCAAGAAAGCAAAGTGGCTGACTGATGAAGCTTTACAAATAGCTGAGGAAAGAAGGGAAGCAAAAGGCAAGGGAGAAAGGGAAAGATACAGTATAACCAACTGAATGCAGATTTCCAGAGAATAGCAAGGAGAGATAAGAAGGCCTTCTTAAATGAACAATGCAAAGAAATCGAGGAAAACAATAGAATGGGGAAGACTAGAGATCTCTTCAAGAAAATCGGAGATATCAAGGGAATGTTTTGTGCAAAGATGGGCATGATAAAGGACAAAAAAGGCAGGGACCTAACAGAAGCAGAAGAGATTAAGAAGAGGTGGCAAGAATACACAGAAGAATTATACAAGAAAGATCTTAATATCCCTGATAAATACGATGGTGTGGTCACTGACCTTGAGCCGGACATCCTAGAGAGTGAAGTCAAGTGGGCCTTAGGAAGCATTACTAACAACAAAGCTAGCGGATAAGACAGTATCTCAGCTGAGCTATTTAAAATCCTAAAGGATGATGCTGTTAAAGTGCTGCACTCAATATGCCAACAAATTTGGAAAACTCAACAGTGGCCACAGGATTGGAAAAGGTCAGTTTACATTCCAATTCCAAAGAAAGGCAATGCCAAAGAATGTTCAAACTACCATACAATTGCGCTCATTTCACATGCTAGCAAGGTTATGCTCAAAATCCTACAAGCTAGGCTTCAGCAGTATGTGAACCGAGAATGGCTGTGAGAGTTGGACCATAAGGAAGGCTGAGCGCCGAAGAATTGATGCTTTCGAACTGTGGTGCTGGAGAAGACTCTTGAGAGTCCCTTGGACTGCAAGGAGGTCAAATCAGTCAATCCTAAAGGAAATCAACCCTGACTGCTCACTGGAAGGACAGATGCTGAAGCTGAAGCTCAAATACTTTGGCCACCTAATGCGAAGAGAGGACTCACTGGAAAAGACCCTGATGCTGGGAAAGACTGAAGGCAAAAGGAGAAGGGGACGGCAGAGGATGAGATGGTTAGATAGCATCACTGCTGTAACGAACATGAATTTGAGTAAACTCCGGGAGACAGTGGAGGACAGGAAGGCCTGGCGTGCTATGGTCCATGAGGTCACGAAGAGTCGGACACGACTAAACGACTGAACAACAACAAATCCTTAACATTAAATAATCCCTTCAGCCACTTATTCAATCTTTTTTCAATCATCAAATCCAGAAATCACCATTTCACTTTTTTCCATTTTCAGCAAAACATCCATAAGAGGTTTCCAGTCTTTTAGAAAAGTACTTACTGTCTTGTCCCTAACCAAATAGGTCAGTTTTTCCATCTCTGCTAGTTCTGCCATCTTCACAATCCATTTCTCCGTTGTGGTTATTTCAGGATTTCTCCATCTTTGTGCATATAATAATCTTGCTGCAGTTACCGTATATAAAATCATTCTTCCATAAGTCTTTTCTAACTGTCTATCCATAAGTCACAATAAAAGTGGTTAAGGTGCTAGACTTGAAACGAGGAGTCTGTGAGTTCTAGTCCCGCCTTAGGCATGAAAGCCAGCTGGGTGACCTTGGGCCAGTCCCTCTCTCTCAGCCCAACTCACCTCACAGGGTAGTTGTTGTGAGGAAAATAGGAGGAGGAAGGAGTATTAGGTATGTTCGCCACCTTGAGTTATTTATAAAAATAATATAGGCAGGATAAAAATTAAATAAATAAAGAGTTCTGGTTTCATCTCAATATTAATCTTCAAAATGCCAGTATATAAAACTAATCAGCAGGTTTATCTCATCTCATTCCCATTATCTGCCACAGTCTCACATTCTCCTTTTTTCCCATTCTTGCAGAGGGAGAGGCACAAATCCCGAGGTCACAACTGTATCCCCATTATCTTTGTCCTTTCGGAGACATTTCTAAATCAATGGTGGCCAGAAGGTGGAATTGGACATATGAAGACCGCTTATATTAAATTATTTGCCAGTCCAGTCTATCTCAGGGATTTACAACCTGATGCTCATTGGTACATGGAGGCCAATCTCAGGGTCCTTCTTAAAGACTAATTACAACCCTGGTTTGCATCTTAACTAGCATCATGTCCCAGGGTCTAAGGTAGAAACAGGCCTGTCCATGGGCATCTACAAGGTATGACAAAAAAGTCAAGATGATAGCCACAATCTTTGTTTATGTGCATTGCACAAGTCAACAGAATTCCTTATCTAAGCTTCACGGTTTAAAAACATGGTAGATATTGTGCTATAATAGGCCTTATTTCTATATGCACTTCTTTTATGGATTATATCCATTTCCTTGCATTTGTACACAGGTTGCGGCAAGAAAATTAAGATTAAGGAAAACTTCAAGAAAATTAATATTTTGAATACCCTCCAGGTGTTGGTGCAATATTCTGTAGAGGTTTCCTATTACATGCTCCTTTTTTAAAAATGCCCTTTAAGTAGAAGCAATGGATAGATGGATAAAAATGGATAGATGAAGCACCTAAGTTTCATTGGGTTGCCAGCAAAATAATTATGGCATTGTAGTATATAATTCAATCAAGGAGTAGAGTGTATTTGCATTATCAACCTCTGCTGAAATCCAAGGTAATTCAATTTATTTTTAACTCCATCAATTAAGTTGTATGAACACCATTCTTTCTGCAAAAATGAATGCTGCATGAATTATTATGAATTAGACATGCTATTGCTGATGACTAATCTGTTCCTGATTCACAACAGAAATCTGGTATACTGTAAATGCATGATTTAGATTTGTGGCTTTCTTGTTTTTTTCAGTCTAAGCCTGCAGTTAGAGGAATGATGATAGGAACTTATACGGCAGATGAATTGTCCTATTGAGGATGCAAGCATGGCAGGCATCACTACTTGCCACAATTTTGTTTCCTAATATGACAATGATGAATAGTTTGTTAGAGTGTGAAGAGGTAGTTGCAGAATTAGATTTTTAGAGTGAGTCATTATTTGATGGGTTCTTGTTTGATGGTGGCATTCAGAGACAGAGAGGGAGAACTGCTTGGAATATGGAAGAAGGCTACTCAGTGAGGAAACATAGATGTGTGGCTGAAACTAACTAGACATGGACAAGTTCATTTTTCACTTACCTGGAGCCAACAGTGGCAGAGGGGAGAATGGGTTTCGGGTCTTCAAAGCTGGTTACTGTAGTCATGGTTGTTATCAGAAGGCTTCTGCCAACTAAGTGAGCCAGAGGTGAACAAAGAAGAATGTGCTAAGACTGAAACTACCCTTGGCCTGCCAACCCAGGTAATCAAATTCTCCTGGGTTGGCAGGCCAAGGGTAGTCTCAGTCTTAGCACATTAGTTGGTAGAGAGACCTGGGCTGGTGCTAGGAACTATACGAGTCTGGATATTTCAGTCTTAGTGTATTTGGCTAAGTCAGGTGTGTTGTGTAGTACTGCTACCATGGATTCTTTTGCTAGTTCCGGATCTATGGACATGAAGAGTGCTGTGACATTGAATGAAACCATAATTTTATCTTATATTCTTAGGTCTTTGGATTTTCTGGCAACACTGTAGTGGAGAATTGATAGGATATTTAGTCCCCCCTAGGAGATGTCCAAGCTTTTTTGTGAGTTCTTTGGCTATGTTGTAAGTTAGGGTCCCTGGTAACAATACAATTGGCATTGGGCTTGTGTATTTTTTGGTGTCCGTAGAAGCATGGGAGGACAGGTCCACTGCTTTTCATCCACCACTGTTCTTCTTTTGTGATTTGACCTTTCTCGATTAGGCCGATGAGGGTTTTCTTGATCTGGTTGTCCAGTTTCTGTATATGGTTGGTATTTACTGGGATGAAGGTTTCTTTGACCTCCAGTATTTCTTTGGCTTTTTGTATGTATTATGTTCTGAACATAATTTTTATTTAAAAAAAAATAATTACAATAGTAAAAACTAATACAAACTAAACTTAGAGAAGGAGAATAGAAAAAAGGAATAAAAAGTGCAAGAAAAAAGAAAAAGAAAGAAGAAAGGAAAGGAAAGGAAAGGAAAGGAAAGGAAAGGAAAGGAAAGGAAAGGAAAGGAAAGGAAAGGAAAGGAAAGGAAAGGAAAGGAAAGGAAAAATATAAAGAAGTGACTTCCAATCTTCATCCCAACTAATATAAACAGATTTAATACCATGGTTGTTGTGGGTTTTCCGGGCTGTGTGGCCATGTTCTGGCAGTTTTGGTTCCTAACGTTTCGTCAATCGCTGTGGCTGGCATCTTCAGAGGACAGGAGCACAGCTAGAAAATTTAATACCTCTTTACCCCATATAAGGTTACAAACAGATATCTCTTCATATCCCATCCCTTATCTATAAGCAAATCCATAAAACATCAACTTTTCAATCCTGGTGTCAGCAAAAAGTCCATAAGGCATTGCCAGAAAATCTTATTTTAACCTTGATAAAATAAACCAACTTTATATTCCTTCCTTTTACTTCTAACAGTCTTAATCTTTAAGTCAATCAAATATTGTTGTAGGATTTGATTTCTCTTCAATTTTTCTTTATCCCATTGCACACATTTCTTCAAGACATTAACAAGCCAACAAGCCTCCTTTGTAAATCCAAAAAGAAAACATTTTACAGGTTATTCTCTTCATTTGTATTTCCCTTTTAATTTTTAAAACTTCAGCCAGTTTCTTTTGTATATCCACTAAAGCATCCTTTTCCAAATCATTCTCTTGGCCTGTCATTTATAGTTCCATTTTCAGTACTTTTCTGTCTTGTCAGATAAAATTTGTTCCACATCTGTTATTCCTTCATTAACATATTTTACACATAATCTATCCATAGAAGCAGACATCATTACTACAGTGTTGATATTGTAGTTACTAATTTCTGGCTCCATTCTTCAGAGATCTCCTTTAATATTTCCGATGTTATAATGTTTTGTGTCATTCTGTAAGTCCCAGTCTTATTTAGATTTTTTGCTGTTTATTTCAAATTTGTTAACTTCTTAAGCTTGTAATTAATTTTTCTTTTGTTCAGAGTTGAAGATAAACTCACCTGATGGAGACTTTTCAAACTTGTTGTTCCAAAGGTCTCTAATAGCTTTAAGATGGTTAATAGGCAATTTCCAAAAGTGATTAAGTGAGGTTTGTGAACTTAGTTTCCTTTAAAAGGCTCCGCCGCGGTTGCAAGCAGGATGGCCGATGCTATCATCTCCCAGTGCTCAGACCTGCGGAAAACTGCTCTCCTGTGGTCTCCTCATGAGGAGCAACCATCCAGAGCACATGTGGGCAATCTCTCGTCCTCTCCTTATCCAGAGAGGTTCCAAGGAACTGGTCTAATCACCAGTTCCTTGGTCTTTGCCGCAGTCATCAGCTCCGCTTTCCCGGAGCCATCTTCAGTTCACCAAACCTACCCTGGAAGTCCTGTACATATTGTGTTCTGTCCATGATAACCATGATTCGGCCTTTGTCCACTGGAGAATAGTGATGACTTGGTCCTTCTTTAGAGTTCTGAGGGCTGCTTTATCTATAAGTAGGTTTCTTGGTGCCTTTTTAAAAGATGTACAGTTTTCCTTTGGGAAATATCATCTACATTTTCTCCTTGGCTAGATGGTATATAATGGTAACCAGATATGATACTGCTTTTGTTCCTTCCTCCACTTATTTTAATCCAGATGCTCTTATCATCAATATCATTCCTTTGAGTTTCTATGCAGATGTGGGTATTTTTACCACGCAGTGCAACTTCGCTTCCCTTTTTTATTGCCTCTGTTCCTTTGAAAAAACTATATCCAACAGATGTTGCATTCCAGTCATAAGATATATTTCACCAGATCTCAGTTATACTTATTAAATCATATGTGGCTTCCTGTAAAATATCATCTTATTTAGTTTCCAAACTATGAGGATTAATGTAGAAAGAATGAAGGCCATGAACTTTATGAATTACTGTTCTCCCTGATTTTTTACTGAGTGGTTTAATAGACAAACACACACACTCTCTCTCTTACTCACACATAAACACACACATCTAGGCTGTGCTAATTTTCATAGTGGTGTTGTGCTTTCTTATGAACTGGGGCGTTCCACAATGCCAATTCTATTGGGATCTTAACACTGTAGGTTATGATACAAGGTTATTCAGTCTAGAACACAGAATAATGAAACTATAATTAATCACCAATCTATGCAATTTATTAAATAATATTTTAGACTAATGGTATACAGGGCAAACAAATAACAGGGAGTTGGTAATTTATGGGGTATGTAGCACAATGGATATTGGAGTCTAATAGCGTACAAGGCAATCAAATAAGAAGTTAATAATCTATGGGAATTTAGCACATCAGCTATAGTTGGGGAATGCTGAAAAATAAAACTGAAAATAAAGATAAAACATTAAAGCTTTTTATTACAGCAAAGAAGAAGAGAAGTCTAAGGCTTCTTGTTCCAGCAAATAAAGCAAGAGATTTAACAGTGACACACATGCACATAAATGCTGCAAAGTTCTTCAGCATGTTGCAGGGCACGGCTTAATTGGGGAATGAAAAAGGATTGTTTTTCTGGTAAGAAACAAAGGGATGGATTTCTGGTTTTTTTATTTTTATTTTATTCATTTTCTATCCCGCCTTTATTATTTTTATGAATAACTCAAGGCGGCAAACGTTTATTTATTTATTTTTATTTTTTATTTAAATTTGTATCACCACCCATCTCCTCTATACCATGGAACATACCTAATACTCCTTCCTCCTCCTATTTTTCCCACAACAACCCTGTGAGGTGAGTTGGGCTGAGAGATAGTGACTGGCCCAAGATCACCCAGCTGGCTCTCATACCTCAGGCGGGACTAGAACTCTCAGTCTCCTGCTTTGCCATTGGCTCCTTCCTAGAGCTGAGACACAGGGACTGGCCCAAGGTCACCCAGCCGGCTTTCATGCCTAAGATGGGACTAGAACTCACCGTCTCCTGGTTTCTAGCCTGTTGCCTTAACCACATACACAGAGAATAACCTTTCTTTTGCAGTGCTAGGCTACTTTTGCTAGTTGGCTTAGCATATTTTTGGATGGGAGGGGAGAAAGTGAGAAAGAATGGTTGTGAAAGTGAACAGGAATCCTCTCCTCTCCTCTTTGCTTCTCTTCTCTTGCCATTTTTATGCTTTTCTTGGGGAATTTAACTTAATTTAGTTTAATTAAAAGGAATCAAAACCAGATTCTCACTTCAGGATTGGGGAAATCAGTAAGGTATCAAAGAGAAATAAGCGGATGTTTTTTCTTCTCTTTCCCAGGTTGAAGAGAAAGGAGGAATGATTATAGAGAAGACATTGTCAGTGATACCCTTAAACAGTCTTAGTTCCTATTTCTTTAAGTTTCTCTTGATGCAAGGAAAGGAGAAGGAGTAAAGGTAAAGGTAAAGGTTCCCCCCCCCCGGACATTTGTGCAGTCGTGTCCGACTCTAGGGGCCGGTACTCATCTCCATTTGTTAGCCGAAGAGCCAGCGTTGTCCGAAGACGCTTCCGCAGTCATGTGGCCGGCATGACACGCGCGGAACGCTGTTACCTACCCACCGAAGTGGTACCTATTCATCTACTTGCATTTGCATGCTTTCGAATTGCTAGGTTGGCAAGAGCTGGGGCGAGTGCGGGATCTCACTCCGTCATGCGGGGCTAGGGATTCGAACCACTGAACTTGCGATCTTCCGATCGACAAGCCTGGCGTCTTACCTGCTGAGCCACCACGCCCCTTAAGGAAAGGAGAAGGAGTAGAAATAGAGTAAACCAAAGGGGAAAGAAAACCCAGCAGATGGAGTCCTGGAAGGATAGACTATATTTAAAATGAGGTTCTAATATGAACTAAAATTATGAAAATAATGAGGAATGAGGAAAGGCAGAAACTAAAACCTTCACATTAAAAAAGGTGCTGGGACATACAGTGCAGAGTTCAGTGTCTGGTTTGGCTAATGACTTTTCTTTTGAAGATGAGCAATGGATAGTCAGATAATGTGGGTATTTGTTTGCTTGCTTAACCATCAAATGACTTGCCAGACATATCTAATGCAATTATCCTTCTGCTAAAATCTGCAATCAAATCTTGTTCAAATTTAAGACTCAGCGAGGCAAACAGGATGGGTGAAAGGGTTGTTTAAACCTTAGATTGGAAAAAAAAAGTTGAGTTCTTTTTAATATTTCATTCTTGGCTGGGGTCCAATTTAGGGCAGAAAGGAGCAAACCAGGTAACAGCCTTCATTCGATATCCAAATGAATTATCCTTTTGAAGGGATCTTTCCTTTTAATCAAGGATTGAACTGAGTGCTTTACTTTTCCAGCATGGAAAAAAATATGTTAATAAGAAAACCATCCAGTTGAACAGAACCCATTTTTTTTCCATGAGTTGTTTCACCATAGCAGGGCAAACCAATGCAACTTCCCAAAGCAAAGCACCTTGCTGAGACTGGTTGTCCATTCTCTAAGCATTCCTATTTACTCCTGCAATGCACATATCCTTATGTGAAGTTCTTACTTTTGGCTTTCTCTCTCCACCTCCCACAGGATTTGATTTAAAGTTCTCCTAATCATGTCCAACATGCTTCAGCGAAATATATTCTTCCCAGTATTTGTGAAGTGCAAGCAGTTCACCTCCCAGCTAACACGATGGTCCCAGAAACTAAATTTCTCCTATCAACATTATTTCCATAGCCAGTTTTTCACCTGCAGTATTCTTCTTTCCTTTTCTAGTCCTCTTCTGTGGGCTGGAAAGACGGATAAGTACACAATCTGACCTTTTGGATTCTTCAGCTTCCTTCCTAGAAATTTGAAGCTTGAAATAATGTGGTTGTAATTGATTTAGCCCATCTGTGAATGAGCAGAAAGGGATCTCAGTCAATGGGCTTGATAAACTGTGGCAGATATATGCCAAATTGTTTTCAGGCTGGAACGTAAACATGACACAAGCATTTCAGGCCACAATAGCACAGTGAAATCAATTCATCTTCACTTCCCCTTCTTCTATTAACACAACCAAAAAAACCCTTTGATTTATTTATTTTATTTATTATTTGAATTTGTATTACCACCCATCTCCTCCAACCAGGGAATTCTGGGCGGTTCCTTCTTGCTGCTTCCTCGGATTCTCAAGTTAGCCAAGTACACACTATCTATTTACAGCAGAGCTTTCCAAACTTTTCATGTTGGTGACACACTTTTTAGACATGCATCATTTCGCGACACACTCTTACAGCAGGGCATCATTTCGTGACACACTCTTACAGCAGGGCACAAGGCAGGCACTAGGACCTGCGCAGAATCACAGCAGGTTTGGAGGCAGCAAGGCACAAGGCAGGCACTAGGACCTGTGCGGAATCCTGGCAGGGCAGGTTTGGAGGCAGCAAGGCACAAAGCAGGCACTAGGAACTGCGTGGAATCCTGGCAACGCAGGTTTGGAGGCAGCAAGGCACAAGGTAGGCACTAGGACCTGCTTGGAATCACAGCAGGTTTGGAGGCAGCAAAGCACAAGGCTGGCACTAGGACCTGCACAGAATCCTGTTAGGGCTCGGAGGCAGCAGCAGCCGCAACACACCCAGACACTGCAGCCGACACACTAACGTGTCCTGACACGCAGTTTGGAAAGCTCTGATTTAGAGGCTAGGCTTGTTAAGCAACTCCCCTGAGAAACACCTGTTAGGTCTCTTTGTATCACCCATTTAGTGTGGCTTGCTGTCTGAAAACTGGTTGCTTTAGATTTCTTCTCCATAGTCATCAGGAAGAAATCATACTGGGCAACCAGCAACCTTCAGGACACTCGCTGGATCGTCACCTTGTTGTGGTGAGTGGGCTTGTGTGTTCCCAATGAACCCTGTGAGGGAAGCCGTCGGGAGTCATGTACTCCTGGTAGGGTCACCCATGGCGGTAAGGTCCACGGGGAGGAACCAGACAAAGAACGATCCAAGAAAGTCCCCAAGAAAGTCCTCAACGGCAGAACAGGCGGAAGATAACAATGCGAAGGCGGATGAAGGCTGCAGCAGACAAAAGGTCACCAATCGTCATGGTATCCATGCCATTGGATTAGAGCCTTTTTCTGTGAAGGTTGTGTGCTGATCGTTGTGCACCGATCTCCACACATAAAACAAATTCACGCACAGGCGTCTTCCAACCACAGCCCCTGGAAGACAATCTTACTCGGCTACGAGTGATCGCCAAGAAGAAGAAGAAGTCAGGGCATTAACTTGTCATTGCTAAACTCCTATTAGCTCTGTTCACTCCCTCCCTCAGTGAATGAGAAGGGATTTGAGTTTAATTTTTTCCTGTGAAACAAGAGTTCTTACGATATATGGCACTGGGAATAAAAGCCTTCATCCTGAATGCTGTACCTCTTCATCAGAGATTGTGAAGTGTCTGGCAATAGGAACAGCACTCTATATACCCTCCTATTGCTTATTGTGGGAGAGTTGACACTATGTGTTACTCTGTAATACTCACTCTACAGGTTTGTTAGAAAACACACCAAACACATAACTGCTTAATAAAATAGTGGCAATGTTTATAATAGGCTTCAGTAGCTATACTGTTCAGTACCTAGGTATCCATTCATAGTATCCTAGAGAGGCTGATTCTCTGCACAGAGTCTTAGAGAACATTTAGAACAGCCTTCTCCCATCTGGCACTCTTCAAAAACAATGGACCGCATTCCCATTATACAAAACCAATGGCCACATTGGCTGGGGATGACGGAAGAAGTAATCTAATACATCTAGAGAGGCCTTGTTGGGAAAATTGTTTTTGAGTTTCCCAAGGAAGTAACAGAACCTTGAGCTACAGTGCCAGTAACTCATACTAAACCATTTTAAAAAGAGGTCCCAAAAGGCCAAAAAAAAAATGGATGCAATACAATTATGTAATTTCATCTTTTATTCCTAGGCACACTATTATTTACTTGGTGACAGAGCATAATGCTGTGTTTAGACCTATTTTTGCACTAAGCCACAGAGGGAACAGCTGATCCTCTCCAGCTGCAATAACTGTTTGTTAGGCCCACTTGCTCCCAACGTGTGCTTGAGGGAAATCTCTTCCTCTTATTGCCCGTCTACAGCCTTCCTATAATTGCTCATGGAAGGGCTTTTTGGAAAATCGAACCAGGCACATTTGAAGAAGTCAGTTCCCTTTGCATTCCTTTTAGCTGCATTAAGCAAAACTAATGTGGGTTGAAGGAGTCTCCAGCAGACCAATTAAGCCATTACTGCTCTCTGTAACTCTGCAATATTGGCTTCATGAGCACAAGAGAATTGCTTAACTGGGACAGAGTGGGAATTCATGTTTCCAGTGCAGGATAGTTAGTGGAGAGATGTATTGGTGTTTTACTCACACTTGCTATGCTTTCTTCTTTACTGCAAAAAAAAAAGAACTGCACTCTCTGCCATCTCAGCTCCTTCTCCTGTTCAGAAACAGGTGAAACACTGAATCAGTAGAAATAAATTATTTGCCTTGATTCTGTTATTGACTATTACTTTAAAAAAATGTTTTCAGTGGATACATTTTTGTCAAATGGAAAACATCTTTTAAAATCTTAACATGAAAGACGTTTGCACAGAGAATTTGAGTGTTGTCAAAGCGTTTCCTAAGTCTTGCAATCCTATAAAATAGGTCATTGTGATTATTTATTTTTACAGAGCGAGATTCTGAGAATGTGTTCCTACTTAAAACAATGAGATTCAGACCTTTGTAATTTGTACCTCAGACTCTTCACTACAATTGTCAGGGTTCAAAGTTGAATCCTGCCATTAATTGTGTAGTGTTAGTGTAAGCTTGTGGGATGTGAGGAGGGGGCGAGCTGCGCCAAGCACAGAGTTGTGGTTTCCATCAGAGGCTGTGGAATGCGGCGCCAAGGTTGGCCATCTGCAGGAGTCGGAGAGAGGCCTGGGAATGGAGAGTGAAAGCAATGGACATTGACATCACCAGTGCGAAGAAATTGGCGCATGGGAGGAGAGTTAAGTTCGGGCTGTTTGGCGCGAATCCGGCATTCGGATCTTTGGGAGTGCTTCAATTTACATGTATCCTTAATAAAGTTTATTCTGCATTTCAATGAAGTGCATTGAGAAGTGTTTATTGGGGCATTGAAGTTGGAGTCATTACAGAAAGATCCGAATGCCGGATTTGCGCCAAACAGCTCTAACTTAACTCTCCCCCCGCACGCCAATTTCTTCGCACTGGTGATGTCAATGTCCATTGCTTTCACTCTCCATTCCCAGGCCTCTCTCCGACTCCTGCAAGTGGCTGACCTTGGTGCCGCATTCCACAGCCTCTTATGGAAACCACAACTCTGTGCTTGGCGCAGCTCGCCCCCTCCTCACATTCCACAAGCTTACACTAACACTAACATGATTAATGGCAGGATTCAACTTTGAACCCTGACAACAATATTAAACCACATTATTAAACCTAAGCTACCAAAGTGCTTGCTGTTGGAATTCACTCTACAGAAACTCTAGGGTTGCTTTCACATTTCAGCCTTCTTCGAATTAGCCAGACAAACACCTGCCTGTTTTCTAATATGTGGATGATGCCCTAATTCTTTCCCTGACTCAAGTTGGCCTTAGGAGGGCCCTGAGAGCATTAAGCCTATTTTGCACTGAAGAGAAGTTTGTCATTAATTATCAAAAACCAAAATAATTGTATTTTCCAACAGCCTTAAAAAGTACAATTACTACATAGCTAGACAACCAATAAAAGAGGTTAATTGCTTTAAATATCTATGGGTAGTTTTTCAAGCCTCTAGACATCAAACAGCACATATCAGCCATGCCACCAATGCAGCTCAGAGAAGTAGATGGCCATTCTGAGATCTTTTGGAACCAGGGTAGGCATTATATACCTGCAACCAGCAGATTATTTGTTGTAAAATGAGTAGCACAGCTTCTCTATGGTATGCATGTTCACTCTGGCATAAAATTCCAACCATATGAAAGAATACAATCATACTTTCTGAAATTCATATTTTCTACACTCAGTGCTATACTTAGACTAGAAACTAGAAGAGTTTGGCAATTAATCATATCTTACTGGCTCAGTATCTATCTGTGATCATTTTAAACCTAGATGATATATAGCTTTAACTAACAAACTGCTGCACTTTGGCATGACCCCTGACTTCCTTCTAAATATGGGTTACAACAAAGCCATGGAGCTTATTTAACAAAGATTAGAAGATATTGAACTTTAGCAAAGCTTAGTAGCAGCCTCTAGGTTATATTGTCTCCTCAGTGATTCAAGGAAACCACAATCTGCACATTATTTATTTAAGTTATGTTATACCAGTGTTTCTCAACCTCAACAAGTTTAAGATGTGTGGACTTCAGCTCCCAGAAGTCTACAAATCTTAAACTTGCTGAGGTTGAGAAACACTATCCTGTACCCATTTAAAAAAAGGTAAAGTTTCCCCCCACACACATCTGTGCAGTCGTGTCCGACTCTAGGGGCCGGTGCTCATCTCCGTTTGTTAGCTGAAGAGCCAGCACTGTCCGAAGACGCATCCATGGTCATGTGGCCAGCATGACGCATGCTGTACCCATTACCAATGGGCTTTTTCCAATACCTTGTGTGTTAAACTGTTATGGTGCTATTATTGGGGGGCGGGATTGTACTTGGGTTGTTTTAACTTAAGTTGTACTGGTCTTGGGCTGTAATATAGAAAGAATCACACCTAAATCCCTCACTTCAAAACACAAAATGTAACAATAACAAATTCAATAATCTATTTTCTCCAGCAGACAAGACTGAAATGTACAATAGAAAGCCAATTCACTGTATGTGTCAATATTCAAAATTTGATTCAGGGGTTTTGAAACAGGTCAACTCCCCATGGCTAGCAGTTCTTAGATACAGAATATGATAAATATTGGGCCAAAACTATAAAGATACTACCAGCTGTTTAGAAAGAACTGGTTTGCACGACACTCTAAGAATTATGTATTTGTTTTGTTTTAGGTTACAATGCGTGATCCAAGCCAACTGTGGTTGGTTTATTTAATATACCATGTGTTACAAGCTGAGAGAGGAGATAATTTGAAATCTCACTGGCAACCTCCCTCTTCTAAGGGTTCTCGAGTAAAATTTTGTTATGAAGCTGATCACAACTCTCCTAATACTAGTCTATCTGGGGAGTTCCTAGCCTTACTATCAAAGGCTTTTTCCTTTAGCCCAGCTCTAAAAAACAAACAAACAAACAAACAAAAATAGAAAGAAGATGCTTTGGATTTCCCTGCTCAAAATCAGCAATAAAGAACTTAATAAACCTTGCACAGGGCTTGAAATACAAGGGGCAGCTGTGCAGTCTTGGCATATGAGGAAGTTTTTAATGAGATATTCTCTTTCTAAACCATGAAGTTTCACATACACAGAGAGGCATACACAAGGTAATAGGATATATACTGTAGATAAAAGGGTTATAAGGAAAAGAGAAATACAGGAAAAACAAAGGCAGGCAAAAATTACCCACACAGAATTACAATTAAAATCAATAGAATTGATGCTTAATTGAAGTAGTTATTTTACTATATGCTTACCATATGATATTGGGGTTCGGCACATGTTTATTTATATATTTTATTTATTTTTCAAATTTTGCCACCGCCCATCTCCCCCCAGAAGGGGGATTCTTGGCGGTTTACAACAAAGCTAAAAAGTTAAAAACAGTAAAACCATAAATAGTACATAAATGTCAATACAAGTACAACATATAAATATAAAATAAAAAGCAAAATCCATATGGCAATAAAAGATCGAGTTCCGTTTGTATGTATGTGAGTTGCACTCTAAGGCAACAGCCATCCCCAAGAATAACTACTCCCCTCCCCACCCCAAGCGAGGTGGCAGAGCCAGGTCTTCAGGTTCTTCCGGAAGGTCAGGAGAGATGGGGCTTGCCTCACCTCTGGGGGAAGAATGTTCTGAAGGGTGGGAGCCACTGCAGAGAAGGCCCGCTTCCTGGACCCTGCGAAATGGAATTCCCTTACACACAGGGTCTGTAATATGCCCTCTCTGCATGACTGGGTGGGACGGGTTGATGTAGTGGGGAGGAGACGGTCCCTCAGGTACCCTGGCCCCATGCCATGTAGGGCTTTAAAGGTGATAACCAACACCTTGAATTGGACCTGGAAGCAAACTGGTACCCAATTCAGCTCGCGCAGCAGAGGTGTTACATGTGCCAATCCTGGGGCACCAAGAATTGCCCGCACGGCCGCATTCTGGACCAGCTGTAGCTTCCGGATACTCTTCAAGGATAGCCCCATGTAGAGTGCATTGCAGTAGTCTATATAGGAGATGACCAGGGCATGAGTGACTGTTTGGAGGGCCTCCCGATCCAGGAAAGGGCGTAACTGGTGCACAACTCGAAGTTAAGCAAAGGCCTTCCTGGCCACGACTGCCACCTGCTCTTCGAGCAGGAGTTGTGAGTCCAGAAGAACCCCCAGATTCCGCACCAGGTCTGTCTGGGGCAGTGAGTCCCTGAGTCGCCCCAAAAGGATACCATGGTCAATGGTATCAAAAGCTGCTGAGAAGTCAAGAAGAGCAAGGATGGATGCACTGCCCCCATCCCGCTCCCACCAGAGATCATCCATAAGTTTCTTAAGTCCCGTATCTGGGCCTGAAACCTGACTGAAAGGGGTCTAGATAATCCATTTCATCCAGAATCCTCTTAAGCTGCAACGCCACCACTTTCTCAACCACTTTCCCCAAAAAGGGGAGGTGGGAGACTGGACGAAAATTGTCCAGTACAGTAGGGTCCAGCAACAGCTTCTTGAGAAGGGGGTGCACCAGCGCCTCCTTAAAGGCAGCCAGAAACACCCCCTCCCCTAAGGATGTATTTATAATCGTCTGGACCCAACCACACATCACCTCCCAAGCTGCCTTCACCAGCCAGGAGGGGTATGGATCTAATTGACAAGTAGTGGCATTTACAGACCAGAGGACCCTGTCCACATCCTCAGGCCCAACAGTATCAAACTGTTCCCAGATAACTTTGTAACTACACTCCCTCGACATCTCCATAGACCATGCCTCACGCTTGGAGTCCAACTTGGAATGGATCCGAGCGATTTTATCCTGCAGATGCTCAGAAAACTCCTCCGCACAGCCCTGAAGGTGGGTCACTGGGCCCACCTTTCCCAAAAGGGATTGAGTGACCTTAAACAGGGCTGCTGGACGGCATTCTGCGGATGCAATAAGAATGGAGAAATATTGATGTTTCGCCACTCTTACCGCCACAAGGTAGGCCTTCATAGCGGCTCTAGCTTGTGTTCGGTCGGGTTCGGTCCTTGTTTTTCTCCAGTGATGCTCTAGATGTCTCTTAATCCTCTTCAGAACCCTCAACTCCTCCATAAACCATGGGGATTGCCAGGTTCAATGGGACAAGAGAGGTTGCATAGGCGCGATCCTGTCCAAGGCCCTTGCCACCTCCTTATTCCAGGCAGCAGCCACCAGGGCATGATCTGACCATGACAGAGGGGATAGATGTAAATCTCCCTTCAGATCACATTGCCACTGCTCTGACAAGAAAACCAAGTCTGGAGTGAGGCCACTGTCCCGAGTTGGGTCCTGAATAATCTGGGACAGGCCCATGGCCACCATGGTAGCCATGAACTCCCGAGCTGCCTCCGAGGCATGCCCAGGGATGGCACATTGAAGTCTCCCAGAACCATAAGTCTGGGGAACCACACTGCCACCCCTGAGATGGCCTCCAGCGGCTCAGGCAGGGAGTTTGCTATGCAGCAGGGAGGCTGGTACAGTAGCAATACTCCCAACTGTTCTCAGGAACCCAACTTGAAGAACAGGGTCTCACAGCCGACCACTTGTGGAGCAGTGCCCCTGAAGGCCACTAGAGATTCCCAGATTACAACCGCCACCCCTCCTCCCCTGCCCTGATATCTCAGCTGGTGCCATACTCAAAACCTGGCCAGGCATATCTCCAAAAGAGGCACCCCTCCTTCCAGTCCCAGCCAGGTCTCAGTGATACATGCTAGGTCTGCCCCCTCATCAGTGATCAAATCACATATGAGGGGGGCCTTGTTGTTGACTGACCTGGCATTAAGAAACAGCATCTGGAGACCAGGGCCCCCAGAAGTCTGCTGTCCAGGGCCTGGGTCTGAGCCCAGAGGGCCAGAACATGCCACAGGTAACAAACACCGGGGGCGTCTTCCCCAAAGATGGCCCGCCCTCTGGCTCCCATCATAACATCCCCGGCCCATCACCACCTCAATAATATGACCAGCCCTACAACCCCCAGAGTCTCCAAGTCCATTTGCCTCCAATCCTGGACCTCCAGAATCCCTGGTTAGGAGTAGGGGTCCCTCCCTCCACTTGTACATCCTCACATGCACTCACATCAATCACAGGATGATGGTGGGGCCCCTAGTGCACCAGCTCATGCTGTTGGCGCTGTCAGAGCCCAACCATCACCAACACACTCACTGTGCCCACCTTCCTTGTCCTCTCTCACTGGTCAGCAGGGGGGCACTTCATCCACTACTCATCACCCCATCTCTCACTCAGGAGGTAAGTGTTCTCACATACAACCATCGAGTCCTGGACTCCCTCCCTCATCTCTCACACCCAGGAGGGAGTACCCCGTTCACACTGGAGGGACCCGAATAACCTTCTGTCATCTCTAGGCAGGTTGGGAGGGGGTGACCCAGCCCTCAATTCCAGGCTCACCATTCCCCACCACGAAGGCCTACTGTGCTGAGGCCCGCCGTGCCACCTGAGTCCTCTGCGCTGCCGGGATCTGCCGAACCACACTGTCTGGCGCCCCCCTCCTCATCCAGGGGGCTCTGGCAGAGGAGCCTGGAGCCACCAAGGCTCACTGCCCCCCACCACACAGGTCTGCTGCACCGCCGAGGTCTGCCGCACTGCCAAAGCTTATCGCCCCCACTTCTTCGTCCAGGGGGCCCCACTGTCAAGGTTCACTGAGCCAGGCTCGCCGCACCACCGGGGTCCACTGTGCCACCAAGGTCTGCCACACTGCAAGGCCAGTCTGCCGTGCCAGGACTCACCATGCTGCTGGCCGCACCGTCAGGGTCTGCTGCGCCACCGAGGCTGGCCTGTCGCGCGGGGGCCCGCACCACCAAGGCCAGTCTGCCATACTGGAGCCTGTTCCACCACCGAGGTCTAATGTGCCACCAGGCCAGCCTACCACGCTGCCAAGGTCTGCCGCATCGCCGAAGTTCAGAGTTCATTGCGGAGAGAATGGAGAGAAATAATCTGGGCCTTATACTTGGATGTTGTTAGAAAAGCCATTATAATAATAGCCAGCTATTATTGCTTCTCTTCCTATTCTTGAGCACTATTTTCACAATTTTATATAAGGTGGAGGAAAAGTGAAAGTCCATATCTTTAGCTAGTCTGTCTGCTACTTTGTCCAATCAAGGAACGGCTCCATTTTTGATAAAATGAGTCTAGCCAGAAAATCATCATATAATCTAATGGCTGAGCCTACCTTCCTAACAAACTCGTGGTCAAGGAAGAGGCTTTTGGAGAAACAAATGACACATTCCATTTGTTCAGGTCTCACAGTGTGGGGTAAAGTTACTAGATACTTTAGGAAATACTGCTATGCCATGCCCAAAAATAGGTCACCTAAGGTATATTGTGATTCATGTGAATCGTCAAGATAAGAAAGAATTAGCTCATTCATATATGCCAGTTTTACAAAGTATAGAATTTGACAGTTAAGAATGAACACCTTGAATCTGATGAATAACCCATGAAATTCTTTCAATATTCATATTGTTGAATGAGGATGGGTGCATGATCATTTTCAGATGAAACCTGTACTTGGCTTGTGAAATTTATGCTAGGATTATATTTCAGAATGAGAGCATGGACAGAACAAAGAAGTAGGTGGCAGGCAAACAAACAAAAAGAACAAAAGCTATATTATCTATATTAATTTAACTGTGATATTATTTTGATTATATTGCATCAATTAAAATAGTTTTACTTTGACTACTCTTCATGCATTCAATAATTTCACCCTTCTGACACATTAAAACTTATAACTCAGCCTTAAAATTTGGAGGGGCTTTGTGAATCAAGCCCAGGGCTTTCTAGAGGCATATGTGGCCCCAGGAACTCATGCTTACATCCCTACATGAAAGGATCTCCTCAGTAACTAACACCAGAGGAATACTGGAGCTCATATCATTCTTAGTGATCCCGGGGCTGTACATGGTGCTCCCAACACGTCAGAGAATACATACTTCATCCTTGAGGATTCAGGGGACCCTCCAACACTGAAAGGAAAGCTGAGCCACACTCAGTCCCAAGAAGTGTATATGACAGAAGATACAGGCTCCAGTAATAGCCAAGTGAAAAAATGGTCAGTGTCTGAACCCGTTGTGAATAAGGCTTTCTTTGTGAGTAGAACACCCCTGTTGATCTGCAGCTGAGCCTCTTGGAGCATTGAGAACCCAGATTTAGAAGCTCTTCATTTCAGAGGCTAGGTGCTAGAACAATCTGTTCTCTTGCCTAGTTTGTTTATTGCCTGTTATTCCGCTGAGCCTTGTGTGTTGACTTTGTCTGGACATCATTTTTGGTAAATGTTACTGGTAAGATTGAGATTATGCTAGGATTCCTTGCAGTTCCATTGCCTGATTTGATTCAGTTTGTTGTTGCCAATCAGCCAATTGGTCCTACCAATACTGCAGCTGTTTTCTTAACAAGACGCCAGCATTCTGGGAGCTGTCCCATGTCCTTATTCTATCTAACTCCCAGAATTAACCTTCTGAGGCTGGCTTTGTGATCCTAGCGTTTGCAGCCCAATCCTGGTCAATATCTGTCTCCTAGCAGTGATTAATTTTCACATCCAGATTCCACACCTCCAGCTAACAATTGTCTCTATTTAAATTCCAAGGTAGTGCACTCATGGAATTGGGAATCTAAATCGTACTGAATTCAAAGGTGGATAAGATAAATGCTTAGCAAAGCAAAGGTTAAGACAAAATAAGAAGAAAGCTTGAAAGTTATACATATAACATCTCTGTTGTTAAATCATTTGCTCCAGAGTAGTCTACCAGAAGGGGCGTGGTGGCTCAGCGGGTAAGACGCCAGGCTTGTCGATCGGAAGATCGCAAGTTCGGAGGTTCAAATCCCTAGTCACGTGTGACGGAGTGAGCTCCCGCACTAGCCCCAGCTCTTGCCAACCTAGCAATTCGAAAGCATGAAAATGCAAGTAGATTAATAGGTACCACTTCGGTGGGTAGGTAACAGTGTTCCGCGTGCGTCATGCGGCCACATGACCGTAGAAGCGTCTTCGGACAACACTGTCTCTTCAGCTAACAAATGGAGATGAGCACCGGCCCCTAGAGTCGGACACAACTGCACAAATGTGCGGGGAGAACCTTTACCTTTAGTCTACCAGAGTTTGATGTTTAGGTCACTTTCAAAAGACAAAAGCTGTGCACCAATCACTTTTGTGAAGCAACCCAATATCAGTTCCTAATCATCATTATCATTGGCGATCACTCGTAGCCGAGTAAGATTATCTTCCAAAGGTAAAATTTTAACAGTGGATCCGTAAGTGGCTATAAAGGCCAATTCTGGATCCGCACAACCTCCCACAATGAGGGCATAGGTTTCCGGGTGGGAGACGGTCATGATGAGGGTTTGCCTGACGTGACTTCCTTTTAGCTCTTTTCTCCCTTTTGCCCTGTACTCGTGCTTCTTCAAAGTCCATAGCACCATTAATAAAGGATGACCTCCAATTGAAACGCTCATGAGTTAGGGCTTCCCAGTTCTCAATGCTGATATTACATTTTTTTAAATTAGCTTTGAGAGTATCTTTGAATCTCTTTTGCTGTCCACCAATATTCCGTTTTCCATTCTTAAGTTGGGAGTAAAGTAGCTGCTTTGGAAGACGATGGTCAGGCATTCGAACAACATGACCGGTCCAGCGAAGTTGATGTTGGATGATCATTGTTTCAATGCTGGTGGTTTTCGCTTCTTCTAATACGCTAACATTAGTCCGCCTATCTTCCCAAGTAATTTGCAGAATTTTTTGGAGGCAGCATTGATGGAATCTTTCAAGAAGTTGGAGGTGGCGTTTGTAGAGGGTCCATGTTTCACAGGCGTACAGAAGGGTTGGTAGTACAATGGCTTTGTAAACAAGCATTTTGGTCTCCCTGCGAATGTCCCAATCCTCAAACACTCTACGCTTCATTCGGGAGAAAGCTACACTCGCAGAGCTCAGGCGATGCTGAATTTCAGCGTCGATGTCGGCTTTTGTAGGTAGATGGCTGCCGAGATAAGAAAAGTGGTCGACATTTTCTAGTGACACACCTTTAAGCTGGATTGATGGCGCTGCAGAGGGATTGGTTCGAACTTGCTGGTAAAGCACTTTGGGTTTTTTTAATGTTAATCGAGAGGCCGAGCTTTTCATATGCTTCTGCAAAGATGTTTAGGATAGTTTGAAGATCTTCTTCGGGGTGTGCACAGACTACTTTATCATCAGCATATTGAAGTTCTATAACAGAAGTTGTAATTACCTTATTTTTTGCTTTCAGCCTACTAAGATTAAAAAGCTTTCCCTCTGTTCAATATATAATTTCTACACCAGTAGGAAGTTTCTCTTCAACAAGGTGTATAATCATAGCGATGAAGATAGCGAATAAGGTTGGAGCAATAACACATCCCTGTTTAATGCCGGATTCCACTTTAAATGGATCGCTTTGAGAGCCATTGTTATTCAGGATTGTTGCCATCATGTCGTCATGGAGTAACTGCAAGATGTTCACAAATTTATCAGGGCATCCGATTTTCAGAAGGATGGTCCAGAGAGCAGTACGATTTACAGTATCAAAAGCTTTAGTCAGATCAATAAACGCCATGTACAGAGGGCGGTTTTCCTCCTTGCATTTTTCTTGAAGCTGTCGTGCAGTGAAGATCATATTCACTGTTCCCCTGGAAGGGCGGAAGCCATTTTGCGTTTCAGGGAGGATGTCTTCTGATACAGATAGGGGACGGTTTGCAATGATCTTTGCCAGGATTTTGCCTGCTGTGGCTAGAAGGGAGATGCCTCAATAGTTTCCACAGTCTGTTCTATCACCCTTTTTAAAGAGAGTGATAATTATGGCATCCCTAAAGTCTGCTGGAATCTCCTCCCTCATCCAGATTTTTTCGATGAGCTTATGAAGTTGTTGTGTAAGTTCAGGCCCGCCTTCTTTAAAGACTTCAGCAGGAATCCCATCAGGTCCACTAGCTTTGTTATTTTTCATTTGTTTAGTGGCTTTACTGACTTCCTCGAAACTAGGGGGTACTGCAAGCTCATCTCTTATTTGTTTTTGCGGGATTTGCAAGAAGACTTCATCAGCCACAGTAGAGTGACGATTAAGGAGATTGTAGTAATGCTCTTTCCAGCGCAGTGCAATAGACTCTTTGTCCTTTAGAAGTTTAGCACCATCTACTGAGTGTAAGGGATTTGTACCATGGTTTGTTGGTCCATAGATGGCCTTAATGGCATTAAAAAAGCCCCGTGCATTATGAGCATCTGCAAAATGTTGGGTTTCTTGGGCTTTTTTTATCCACCATATGTTCTTAAGTTCTCTAGTTCTTCTTTGGACTTCTGCCTTTGCACTGGCATAGATTTTTTTCTTAACGGCGCAGTTAATATCTTTTTGCCATATCTGGAAGGCTTTCCTTTTCTTGTCAATAATATGTTCAATCTCACTATCGTTCTCATCAAACCAGTCCTGATGTCTCTTAGTCTGGTATCCGATAGTTTGTTCACAGGCTGAAATAATAGAAGTCTTCAATTTAGTCCAGTGTTCCTCAACATTTTCAGGAAGTTCCATAGGCAGATGTTCCTTGAGAGTTGATTGAAAGCAAGCTCGTTTAATAGAATCTTGAAGGGCCTGTGTATTCATTTTACGCCTTGGTTTTCTTCCTTGGAGCCTACGATGAGGGACAATCTTTATGGCCATCGTGGATCGAATTAATCGATGGTCTGTCCAGCAGTCATCGGCGCTCGTCATGGCTCTGGTGAGAAGTACATCACGGCGATCTCTAGCACGGACAATTACATAATCTAATAGATGCCAGTGCTTCGACCGTGGGTGCTTCCATGATGTTTTAAATTTATTTTTCTGGCGAAAGAGTGTGTTAGTAATGACAAGGTTATGCTCTGCACATTTAGTCAGAAGTAAGATTCCATTCGTGTTGCTGTTGTCAACTCCTTCTTTCCCAATGATCCCTGGCCACAAATCAAAGTCACAACCAACTCTTGCATTGAAATCGCCCAGGAGGATAATTTTATCCTCCTTTGGTATCTCTGATAAGATGGTGTCCAGCTGGGTATAAAATTTTTCCTTGATATCCTCATCTGCATCTAGTGTTGGTGCGTAAGCACTTAGGATAGTTGCCTGTTGGTTTTTGGCGAGTTTTATTCGGAGAGTTGAGAGTCGTTCGTTAATCCCAGTGGGAACTTCTGACAAGAGCTTCACAAGGTCGTTTTTGATAGCAAAGCCTACCCCATGTATTCGTCGTTCTTGTTCAGGCAGTCCTTTCCAAAAGAAGGTATAACCTCCTTTTTCTTCCTTCAACTGTCCTTCTCCTGCTCTTCGAGTTTCTTGGAGTGCTGCTATATCAATATTAAAACGTCTCAGCTCCCTTGCAATAATGGCAGTCCTACGTTCAGGTCGTTCACTATCCATATTGTCTTGCAGTGTCCGTATATTCCATGTTCCAAAATTCATGTGTTTTTTACGACCGCTAGATGGTGACCCCACTGGTCGCGGTAATCCAGTCAGGGAGAAAATGAGGCAGACTATGTTTAGGGCACCTTTTCTAGCCCCCTCCCCATATGGGGTGAGCAGAGTGGATCCTAAATAGGGCTGCTCAGTCGTGGATACAGCTGCCGAACTACTCAACTGCCTCGATCCTTGAGTCAGGGCGACTGAATCCGTATCCACCGCCCATGTGCTGGTCCATGACTAGGAGCTTCCGGATTTCACAGTCCTGCCCCCGTTGCCGTTCGTCAATCGCCATGGGACTTTTGGTTGTTTTGGGTTTGGTGTGGTTGGAAGACGCCTGTGCGTGAATTTGTTTTATGTGTGGAGATCGGTGCACAACGATCAGCACACAACCTTCACAGAAAAAGGCTCTAATCCAATGGCATGGATACCATGATGATTGGTGACCTTTTGTCTGCTGCAGCCTTCATCCACCTTCGCAGCCGTTGTAACAATACACCTTGTTATCTTCCGCCTGTTCTGCCGTTGAGGACTTTCTTGGATCGTTCTTTGTCTGGTTCCTCCCCCTGGACCTTACCGCCATGGGTGACCCTACCAGGAGTACATGACTCCCAATGGCTTCGCTCACAGGGTTCATTGGGAACACACAAGCCCACTCACCACAACAAGGTGACGATCCAGCGAGTGAGCAGTTCCTACTAGTGAAGGGATGTATAGGCTTTTAAGAGCACTTTTATATCACCACCATTTTCATTTCTCAATCCTTAAAAAACAGTTTAAGGACAATCTGGGATTGTATTCTCTTTCACTAATCTCAAAATGCTAAGAGTAAAGTATATTTGGCCAAGTGCTCTGCCTTTCATGCCTATTCAATGCAAAAGAAAAATAACATAAAACAAAAGAAAAATAACATAAAACAAAAGAAAAATAACATAAAACAAAAGAAAAATAACATAAAACAAAAGAAAAATAACATAAAACAAAAGAAAAATAACATAAATTGTGTGCACCCTAGCCCATCTTACTTCATACAGTCGTTGTATACAAGTTGGGCGGTGGAGAAGTTCAATAAATAAACTTTAGTTTATTTATGCAATACATAAATATGTAGTTTATGCAATCCAGTGCAGTGAGGAGTGCTCTGAACGCTACATTGGAGAAACCAAACAACTTTTGTACAGGAGGATGGCCCAACACAGGAGAAGTAACACCACAGGACCAGAGTCAGCAGTTTATCTTCATCTAAAGGAAAAAGGACACTCATTTGAGGACATTAATGTTCACATTTTAGACAGAGAAGATAGGTGGTTTGAGAGAGGGGTCAAGGAATCCATTTATGCCAACTTGGAAAATCCTTCCTTGAATAGAGGTGGGGGCCTCAGGCACAATCTTTCCCCTATTTTCCTCCCTGCTTTGTCTTCTGTGCCTAGGAAGATTAAGACCATTTCGCAAGCTCAACAGCAGCATGGTGATCTTAACGATCCTCCTTTAGATGATAAAGGGACTTAGAAATAACATCTCAAAATAACCATGACCTAGCCCCAGGTGCAAGGTCACACAGCCACCTAGAAACATATTTAAGGATTCCCTTACTAACTTTGCTCAGACTGAAGAAGCTCCTTGGATAAGGAGCGAAACGTTTCCACTGAGAAAATAGAAATCCAGTTGACATGATTCAAGCTACAGACAATTCCACCTGGATGACTGAGAACCTTCATAGACATATTCGATAAATAAATAAATACTGCAAAGAGGTGAATACATAGAAACCTTAATGTTACTTGTGAAAGCAATTTTTCTCCATTTTAAGGTGTGACTGTAATCCCAAGCCACTGCTTAGAATATATTGCTCACTGGATGGTATTTCTACCCTTTATCCCTTTATCCCCAGTTAAACTGAATATTTAAAAAATATGTGTCTTGCTTGAAATTAAAGCAAAATGCAAACAGCATCCATAGAAGCCTGGTATGAGGAGACATCTCTTATGATTTCCCATTGTTCCTCATCAAACGAACATTATTCTTATACTTTAGTTCACAAGTGTTTCTCGGGTATCTGACAATTTGCAATAACCCATCCTGCATCTTGGGGCATAGCATGGAGGCAGACTGGATCTTAAGGTTATGCCTCTCTTGTCACAAATGATACTGTTACAAGTCTTTTTGTAAATGCAGTTTGATGACATCCCAGTGCAATTCAGTTCAGGGTCCCTCTGACCTACTTTTTTCTATTCCTTTTTACTTACATTTACAAGTAGCTGCACTTAGATAAGCCAAAATCAGAACTGCACATTGAGGGTTGTTTTTCATCAGCAGGCATATTAAATAAATAAATGCCCATCTTCCCACTAATCCAGAAGCCAAATACTGTATATTCTTGATTGATAGAAAAAAGAAATAGAGAGGGAAGAGGAGAGAAACAGCATATTGGCATGTTCCCTTGACATCTTTCCATCTCTCTCTCTTTCTCTACCTCACACATACATCCGTACATGAACTCAAACACAATTTCCCCATTTTCTTCAAATCAGCATAGCATCACATTTTGTTCTCCTTAACTGGAAAGAAGGAAAGGAAAGGAAAGGAAAGGAAAGGAAAGGAAAGGAAAGGAAAGGAAAGGAAAGGAAAGGAAAGGAAAGGAAAGGAAAGGAAAGGAAAGGAAAGGAAAGGAAAGGAAAGGAAAGGAAAGGAAAGGAGGAAGGATTATGTTATGTGCCATCAAGTTGATGCTGATTCTTAGCAACCAGATAAATAGACCTTCTCCAGGATGATCTGTCCCCAACCTGGCCTTTCAAGTCTCCCAATGGTGCACCCATCTCAATTACAGTAGAGATGGGTCCACTGTGCTGCTGGTCTTCTCTTCAACCTTTCCCAACATTATGGACTTCTCAATGGAGCTGGGTCTTTGCATAAAAAGGTAAAGGTTCCCCCGCACATTTGTGCAGTCGTGTCCAACTCTAGGGGCCTGTGCTCATCTCTGTTTGCTAGCCGAAGAGCCAGCGTTGTCCGCAGATGCTTCCGCGGTCATGTGGCCGGCATGATGCACACGGAACGCTGTTACCTACCCACCGAATTGGTACCTATTCATCTACTTGCATTTCCATGCTTTCCAATTGCTAGGTTGGCAAGAGCTGAGGCTAGTGCGGGAGCTCACTCCATCATGCAGGACTAGGGATTCGAACATCCAAATTTGCGACCTTCCGATCAACAAGCCTGGCATCTTACCCGCTGAGCCACCACGCCCCCTGGGTCTTTGCATAATCTATCCAAAATGTAATAGTTTGAAACTGATCATGTGTGCCTCAAGTGAGAACACTGTACTTGTTCTATGATTCATTTGCTTGTTTTCTTGGCTATCCATAGTATTACATCAATTATTAAAGGACTAGTTACATAGAGAGTCTGTATGTTGTCAAAATACCATCATTTATCTATTTTTATTTTGTCAATAAAGCCATAAATCTTTGAGAAGACAGTTCTAGAGAGGCCTTTCCTTGCAAAAACTGTCTTAAGACTAAAAACAACAAAATGTCTCATGGCACTTCAAAGGCTTTAGCCTGACATAAAATTTAATGGAGTAAAGCCACACAGCCTAAAATGTGTTTGTATTTTGATGCACAGTTCTCCAGACACATAACTATTGTGTTTGCATTTCTATTTAATGCACACAGATTTTTCATATAAAGTTTCCTAATATAAAGGTAAAGGCTTCCCCTGCACAGTGTCCGACTCTAGGGGCCGGTGATCATCTCCGTTTCTTAGCCGAAGAGCCAGCGTTGTCTGAAGATGCTTCTGTGGTCATGTGGCCGGCATGACGTGTGCAGAACGCTGTTACCATCCCACTGAAGTGGTACCTATTTATCTACTTGCCTTTGCATGCTTTCAAGTTGCTACATTGGCAAGAGCTGGGGCGAGTGCAGGAGCTCACTCCGTCACGCGGGGCTAGGGATTCGAACCTCCGAACTTGCGATCTTCTGATCGACAAGCCTGGCGTCTTACCCGCTGAGCAATATAATGCACTTATATATCATTTTTATGAGTCTGCTTGTTTGGACAGTTTTTCTCTAATATACAGTACACTTATTTATTATAGGCAAATTGTTTTGGTCTGTGGTATACTTTTTGTTCAAAACTGCAAAATTAGGCAAATTCACATCGAAATTAAAAGTTATTATCCACCCACTTACCCATCTATATATTGTCAACTGTGCTATTTAGTGTAATATGGAAGATGTTTTGGCTAAAAACATTGCACCTCTTCTCCAGCTAACAGAGGTGCTCCCAAACGGGAATGACAAGCAGAATTGCATCAACCAGAGCTATGATGGGATAATATGAAGGATAGTTAATACACAGCTTTATCGAAGCTCCAACATCCACCACATTCACTGCGAAGCACATTAATTGACAGCTTGGTCTAGTGGTTAAGGTACTGGGCTAGAAACCAGGAGACTCTGAGTTCTAGTCCCGCCTTAGGCATGAAAGCCGGCTGGGTGACCTTGGGCCAGTCCCTGTCTCTCAGCCCTAGGAAGGAGCCAATGGCAAACTAGACTGAGAGTTCTAGTCCCGCCTTTGGCCTGAAAGCCGGCTGGGTGACCTTGGGCCAGTCCCTGTCTCTCAGCCCTAGGAAGGAACCAATAGCAAACCAGGAGACTGAGAGTTCTAGTCCCGTCTTGGGCATGAAAGCCGGCTGGGTGACCTTGGGCCAGTCGCTCTCTTTCAGCCCAACTCACCTCATAGGGTTGTTGTTGTGGGGAATATAGGGGGAGGAAGGAGTATTAGGTATGTTCGCCGCCTTGAGTTATTTATAAAAATAATAAAGGCAGGATAAAAAATAATTAAATAAATTAATTAATTAAATTAAATTAAATAAATCCCCTCCAAAGTCCAACCATACCTCACCGTGGTGGAGGGGTGAACAGCATAAGTTATACTTATGGTGGCCAACATGGCTCTGGCCTGGAGAAAGACCTGGCAACCTACTCTAGTACTCTCCGCCAAAAAACTTTATGGATCAACCCAAAAATGCAACAGACATGGTACCAAGCAGTGAGTCCCCAAGGCTGGGAGGTATCAATAAGGCTACTGGGGAAGAGCAAAGAGATGATCTTAGTAGCTGGAGCAGTTATGATGTGGTCAGGGTAAAGCCAAATGGACCCCCAAATGGACCCCCAAAAGCTGAAGTGGCCCCTTGCGAAAAGAGATCTCTACGCTGCACAAAAGTTTTTAAAATCGGGACATGGAATGTTAATGGATTACATCTAGGAAAGTTGAGCATCGTTAAAGAGGAAATGAATTGGCTTAACATCAATATACTAGGCATCAGCAAAGTTTATTGGACCGGAAGTGGCTTCTTCAACTCTGATGACCACACTTTATACTTCTCTGGCAATAGTACCATTGGAAGAAGAGGAGTGGGTTTCATACTACACAAAAGAGTTGGCAGGACCATAGAAAGTTACCGAACAGTTAGTGATAGGATTATGGCGATATGTATCAATGGGAAACCCTGCAACATTAAAGGTAAAGGTAAAGGCTCCCCCCGCACGTTTGTGCAGTCGTGTCCGATTCTAGGGGCCGGTGCTCATCTCCGTTTGTTAGCCGAAGAGCCAGCGTTGTCCAAAGACGCTTCCATGGTCATGTGGCCGCATGACGCGCGTGGAACGCTGTTACCTTCCCACCAAAGTGGTACCTATTCATCTACTTGCATTTGCATGCTTTCGAATTGCTAGGTTGGCAAGAGCTGGAGCTAGTGTGGGAGCTCACTCTGCATGCAGGGCTAGGGATTCGAACCTCCCAACTTGCGATCTTCCGATCAACAAGCCTGGCATCTTACCGGCTGAGCGTGCAACATTACCATTCTGCAAATCTATGCACCCACTGCGGCTTCAGCAGAAGAAGAAATCGAAGAATTCTATGCTAGCGTTGAAGAAACCCTGAAACAAACACCAAAGAAAGATACTGTATTGTCTATATCATTGGTGACCTCAATGCGAAAGTGGGAGCAATGGAAGAATCAGGAACTGTAGGTAAGTTTGGCCTTGGAGAATGAAATGATTCAGGAGAACATCTGATTCAGCTATGCCAAGAACAGGAGTTAAGAATAATGAATATGTGGTTCAAGCAGCCCAAACAATGTTTATACACTTGGATCTCACCAAGCGGAGAATATAGTAATCAAATAGTCTACATTTTATGCCAAGAGAAGTGGAAAAGTTCCATCCTTGCTGTGAAAACATTCCCTGGTGCAGATTGTGGATCTGACCATGAACTGCTAGTGGCAAAGGTGAAGCTAAGGTTCTGCAGTGTCAAACGACCACCTATGACTCAAAAATTTAATGTCGAGAGGATTTCTCCTGCATATGCAGTTGAAGTTAGGAACAGATTCGAATTGCTTAACACCACAGAAAGATAACCAGACGAACTATGGGAGGAAATAAAAGCAATTGTCAATGAAGTAGCACATCAACATATTGCTTACAAGAAACCAACGAAATTGGCTAAGTGGATATCAGAAGCAACATCAGAAACTGCAGTAAAAAGAAGAAAGGCAAAAGCTATTGGTGATAGGGAAGAAGTACGAAGATTAAATGCAAAGTTTCAGAGAGAAGCGAGGATAGACAAAGAAGAATTTTGAGCTGAGCAATGCAGGAAACTGGAGGAAGCAGCCCAGAAAGGACATACAAGAGAGTGTTTTGCTTATGTGAAGAAGGTCAGAGCTCCTTTTATGGCAAGAAAGGTAACAGTCAGTGGACATGATGGACAGGAATTACATGACCAACAAGCAATCAGAGTAAGGTGGCGGGAATATACAGAGCAACTTTACACAAACGAAAATCAAAACCAAGGCACAGGAGAAGAAGAACTGCCGTAGCTGGAACCTGATACCTTGGAGGAGGAAGTAGAATAGGCACTCAATCAGACGTCAAACCACAAAGCTCCTGGAGTTCATGGAATACCAGCAGAGCTACTGAGACCACTGCCAACAAAAGCATTGACAGCATTATGTCAATGTGTATGGAAGACTGGTCAATGGCCAAAAGAATGGAAAAGGTCAGTATTTATTCCAATACTGAAAAAAGGTGACACGAAAGTCTGTTCAAACTATCGCACCATCGCTTTAATACCACATGCGAGTAAAATTCTATTGAAGATCATCCAACAATGTATGAACTCAACGATTGAAAGAGAGTTACCAGATGTACAAGCTGGATTCCGAAAAGGAAGAGGAATGTGTGATCACATCGCCAACCTTCGATGGATGATGGAAAAGGCAAGGGAATTCCAAAAAGACTTCTACATGTGCTTCATTGACTATACAAAAGCTTTTGACTGTGTTGATCATGACAAGCTCTGGAACTGCTTGAAAGAAATGGGAATATCATCACACCTCATCCAACTGATACAATCTCTGTACTTTGATCAAGAAGCAACTGTAAGAACAGCATATGGAGACACAGAATGGTTCAAAATTGGAAAAGGCACCCGTCAGGGTTGTATTCTATCACCTTCATTATTCAACATGTACGGAGAAGTGGTTATGAGAAAGGCACATCTGGAAGAATCTACTATTGGGGTAAAAATTGGCGGTAGGAACATCAACAACCTTTGTTATGCAGATGATACAACACTGCTGGTGGAAAATAAAAAAGATCTAGAACGGCTAATCCTAATAGTCAAAGATGAAAGTGAAAAACTTGGATTGCACCTTAACACCAAAAAAACAAAGATAATGACAACAGCAGAGAATGTGCAAGTCAGTGTTAAGATCAACAACGAGGTAATTGAAGCAGTGAAGGCGTTTAACGTCCTTAGCTCTAAAATTGATCAAAAGGGTGACTGCAGCCCGGAGATTAGAAGACGTATAGCGCTTGGAAGAACACCAATGACCAGCATAAATAACACCTGGAAGAATAAAGATATCAGCCTCCCAACCAAATGCAGACCAGTTAATACGATCATATTTCCAATAGCTATGTATGGTTGTAAAACTTGGACTTTGAGGAAGGCAGATAGGAGAAAGATAGATGCATTTGAATTGTGGTGCTGGAGACGACTACTACGCATCTCATGGACAGCAAAGATTACCAACAAGGAAGTCCTAGAGAGAGTCAAACCAAAAATATCCCTGGAAGCCAAGATCACCAAACAAAAACTGTTATACTTCGCTCATGTTATGCGAGCCGACTCACTAGAACAGACACTTAATTATGCTGGGACTGATCAGTGGTAAAAGAAGAAGGGGCCACCCTAGGACTCACTGGCTTAACACCATCAGAAGGGACACTGGAATGGCTTTGATGGAACTAAAGGAAGCTGTAAGAGATAGAAAGGCATGGAAAGCATTGATCCACAAAATGACCGAGAGTCGGACACGACTGAATGGATAGACAGAGAATTAAATAAATAATTGAACCTGGTCATGCCAGATCAAGGAAGTCCTTCCTTCCCTCCTTCCCTCCTTCCTTCCTATATTACACTTGCAATTCTTGACAGATTTCTACTGTGTAGGCAAAAAAACAAGTTGTAGTTTTATCTCAGATTATTACTATTATTACTATATTAATTCATATCTAAATCTTTGCTGGTTTCTTTTTTTTTGAAATTTTTTTTATTAAGTTTAGAGCATAGATTAAAAACTACAAAAAAAGAAAAAAGAAAGTGAAAAATAAAAGAATTTTTTTAAAGATTACATAAGAAGTGACTTCCGACTTTCAACAACAAGAATATATAGCAATTCCCATAATTAATCCCTTTCTCTAAATTTAACCAAAATCACATTATTTCTATAAATTATTCCATGGATATTATGTAAATCAATAAAAGCAAATGCTTCTTCCCCTTATATACAGTATATATTAAAAAATAGACAAATATATAAACCTTCAAATCAACTTCTCCCGCACATAAAAAATCATTTATAAAATGTTTCCCTCCTATCACTATTCCATATATTTCTGGCCACTATGTTAACAATCAAATTATTATAATTGTTTAAAAAGAACATTTCTTATTCTTTCTTTTTTTTTTGGTTAAAGCTTTTATTATTTTTTTAAAACAAAGATAAAAAACTACAAACAAAACACTACAAACAAACAAAAAACACTAAAAGTGTAAAAACACAAAAGAAAAGACCTTTAGAAAGTTAGATACATACAGGTGACTTCCAGCTTTCAACAGCAAGAATATACAGCAATTTCCATAAACAAACCCTTCCTCTATATCAAACGATAATCACATTATTTCTATAAATCCCTCCATTAACACATATATAATTCTCTAATACAATTGCTCCTTCCCCTTACATAATATATATATATATACATATATTTAAATTTCTACTTCAAACTTCCCTCCCTCTTAAAAAATAATCCATTTAATATTTTTTTCTTTCTACTACTATTCTATATACTTCTGTCTACACAATAGGCATCAAATTTATTTATTTATTTATTTATTTATTTATTTATTTATTTATTTATTTATTTATTTATTTATTTTATATAACCACCCATCTCCCCCAATAGGGAACTCTGGGCGGTTTACAATAAATAAAATTAGATAAAAGCATAAAATATAAAATATATAAACTAACAATTTATTTATGTGGCGTGGTGGCTCAGTGGGTAAGACGCCAGGCTTGTTGATCGGAAGATTGCAAGTTCGGAGGTTCGAATCCCTAGCCCTGCGTGCAGAGTGAGCTCCTGCACTAGCTCCAGCTCTTGCCAACCTAGCAATTCGAAAGCATGCAAATGCAAGTAGATGAATAGGTACCACTTCGGTGGGTAGGTAACAGCGTTCCGCGCGTGTCATGCGGCCACATGACCGTGGAAGCGTCTTCGGACAACGCTGGCTCTTTGGCTAACAAACGGAGATGAGCACCGGCCCCTAGAGTCGGACACGACTGCACAAATGTGCGGGGGGTACCTTTACCTTTACCTTTAACAATTTATACAATTAATATAATATAAAATAAAATAAAATAAAATAAAAATCCAAGTGGGAGATAGTATTAATAAAAGAAGGGCATTATAAAATTACGGGGTTAACCACCCCCATGAGGAACTATCGTTTCCTCCCTCCCATGCCAGGCGGCAGAACCAGGTCTTCAGTTCTTTTCTAAAGGTCGGGAGGGAGGGGATCTGTCTCAACTCCGGGGGCAAGATGTTCCATAGTGTGGGTGCTGCTACAGAGAAGGCCCGCCTCCTAGCCCCCATCAGATGACATTCAGATGACAATTATAGAAACAAATAAATTGTCTGCCTTTATTATAAACAATCTTAACCCTATTAGATCTAAAAAACAGTATAAAACATTATTATATCTTATCAACATCCTTTAAGATTTACAAATCTATAACCCTATAAATCCTAATCCAAACCATAAGAAAAGAAAAGGAAAAAAATCATATTAGTCTCATTATCAATCCAATTAAATATTCTTAATTTTTATAAATTAAGTCTACCTTTATAATTAACAATCTTAACCCTAATTATGCTTAAAAACAATATAAAATATTACCAGAACTTGTCAATACCTTTCAAATCTTAGAAATCAAAAATCCTGTAAATCATGTTAACCTCATTAGCAGTCCAATTAAATATTCTTAATTTTTTACCCCTCCTCAAAATATACCAGGGCATTTAAATATTTCACCATTACACCAACAGCATTTTTTTTACAAAGATCCAACAGCCCAACAGCCCCCAAAGATACAAACTTTCCAGCAAAAGAGAAAAAAAACTCCCACATAACATACTCTTCTTTCCCATAACATTGATTGAAATAGTCATAACATTTCCCCAGCTTGGCAGTTCCTTGTGCAGTCTTAAGGTTAAACAATCATTTTAACCCCATAAACACCAATCCAGAGTTTTCAGCTAAGAATATTTCAATTTCCCTCACAACAGTAAAATCGCCATCTTTTCCAATGTCGTCTTCTTCTTCCATCAAAGTATTTTCATATAGTTGTTTCATTTTAGCTAGAATCTCATCTTGAATGTCCCAAACAGTCTGTATAATAATTTGACAACCCTTTGAAAAAATATCTTCTTGCTGACAATGTAATTCTCTGAAATCTTCTTTAAAATCTTCCATTGTTCTAACAGTAAATTATAGCACACCCTAAAGAGTTAACTCACAAAAATAGAGGTTAATGAATTAATCCAAAATTAACCAAAGAAAATATACTAGCAGACAGCTCGAAAAAAGTAAACAGAAAGACAAAAGTTTAGAATGAGAAATTAAAAACAATGTGTAGAAAAAACACTCCAACCTTCAAATTCAGCAACAAAGATAACAACGGAAAGGCAATGTTACAGCTCTCAATATAACCCAGATGGGGGAAAAAGCCAAAACATTTTTTATAGTTAATAATCTCCAAAAATAACTATAATCACCAAGAGATTCCGCTTTTTCTTACTATAAAAAGCTTCTCTTAAAGTACAAAACTTAAAAAAACAAATAAGAATTCTTATTCTTAATTTCTATATTATATTTCTATATTAACAATCAAATTGTAAAAGCATTAAAATATTTAAATTATCTACTTTTATGCTTACTACTGTTATTTCAATCTTACCCCTATTAAACTTAAAAACAAACTTTAAATCATTGCAAGAAACTTTAAATCATTACAAAAAAATAAAATTATACAGCCTAATCCACATACTTATTCTTAATTTTTATCCCACCTCAAAATAAACTAAAGCATTTAATCTCCATATAACAACAAACTTTTAAATCATTACTGAAAAATAACATCATAGAGCCTTAAAGTCAATCCACATATTTACTCTTAATTTCTTATCCCACCTCAAAATAAACCAAAGCATTTATTTGTCTCTATATTATACACAAGCGTTTTTATAGACAGATCAAAAAACCCAGCTATCTCCCCTACAAAGTCAAAGAGAAATGACCAAGCTATCTCATTCTCAGAACAGACCCTGTAATAAACAAGCAATTTTTCTTCTTGAAAGTCAAATTGTAACTCCTTCATGTCTGTCCTTTCTTCACCATCTGAATTATCCCAGTCAGAAGGGATACTTCCTCCTTGATGAATATCTTTCTCTCCCTTCAGAAAATCCTCAATTGATTGATGCATTTTAAAAGCAATATCCCGTACTTTTTGTAAAGTAGCTAGAACAATTTCATGGAAAATCTCGTTAAAGTCAGCAGACTGCTCAGCACGGAGCTCTAAGGTTGTTTTCTTAAGGTTGTCCATAATTCAAACAGTAAAGTCTGGCACCTTCTGCTGATGTGTATAAACTAGTGGGTTAATAAAAGGCTTCCAAAGGCTAAAATACAGCATCCAAGGCAAGTGAACAGAAAACTAAAAACTAAGAACATCAAGTTAGATCTGTACGAAAATATTAAGTCCTTCAAACTAGATAGAAAAATAATAATGGAGAGATTATTATTTATTCTCAGTCCTCCTTAAATTTGAATGGAAAGCAAGCTAGCAACTAGAAAAAAAATTTTTAAACCTCCTCCAGAAACAACATTATGCACCAAGAGATTTGTATCTTCTTGCTGTTAAAAACATCTCTTGGGGTCCAAGAACTTAAAAATATACAAACTAGGTGATTTAGAAATGAGAAAGGCTCAACCTAGTGTCCCAAAGGGGCTGCAGTATGGTCTGGAAATAGTGGCAACCCCGACTCCCGTCTCCTCTTACCGGAATAGTGCCAACACCATTGACGATCTTCAGCCTACAAGGTGACATTATGAAGTACAAATGGGATGATTTTGAGTGTTTTCTCTCCATGAAAACACTCTAGGCCAACAGGAAAAGCCTGCCTGTGCCTCCAAAAAGAATCCACGCTGTTAGGTCTGCCCGCTGATCTTGTGAGCAGGGTGTTCAGTCGGCCGTCTTCTCCCCGGAAGCCTGCTGGTTTCAAAGGAATGATGGAAAGGCAATTGTAACTTTGAAAATGAGAATGTTTCCATCTGATTAGGCAGGAGGTGCAATTAGAGAAGTTCCTGGTTGTGCTCCAGAGGAGCAAGAATGAAATTCTAGGGAACAAAGTGAGGGATTTGGAAGAACCTGCATTCCTTACCAGTTTATTTAAATTTCTGCTTCATGGTCATTTTTTTTTAAATCAACTCAAGGGCAAAGTTCCCCTTTGATTTTAAATGACTGTTCTTTTGTCAGAAAAAGAACCCATGTGGGACTGTGTAACTAGTTATTTTAAAAGAGAGAGAAAAGGCAGCAGCCTCATAGCCTAGGCTGTTTTAGAACTGCAAAGCCCAAAAGTGGTTCCTTTCAACTCCAGATCTCCCTGGAAATAAGTTAAGAAAAAAATGCTAGGGCCAACTTTCTTCCCCTTTTTACAACATTTTGGTAATCACATAGAAACGGGCCTTCTGCTATCTCTAACAATCCTATTTGGAATTCTAGGAGATACTGTCCTAACAGATTTAGGAGCACCATGTTGAGAAAAGATGCTTTGCCGTCCCAGACAAGATATCCAAAGGAAAAACTTTTCTCCCAAGTATTTACTCAATGTAGCTATAGATGTCCTCCTGAAGATGACCCCTCTTTACAAGCCTACCAGCAGATGGTTACCACTGTAGCCTAAGCATGTTCTTTGAGAACCCTTTATGTTCAAAAATTATTAAAATTATAATTCTAATGGGAGGAAAGGGAAAATATGTTCAATACACGACTGAAGAAAATAGCTAGATTTCAATTTAATTAAATGTACAGCGAATTAAATCTATCTTAGTTTTTCTCCCAGCCTTATGCATGATTTCCTGATGGGTATCTCCCACCCCATAGCATGACTCCCCAAGGCTAAGGGTAGCTTCAATCTTGAAAAGTTGTGCATGGCTGCCTTGGGAGGATTGAAGTCTCTGTGTCCGTTCCATCCTCCAGCAGAATAGACAAGGATGATGCTTCAGTTTCTCCTGCAGCAACTGTGTGACAGATTTGAGAGGGGAAAAAAATCCATATGCAAAGCGAGGTGTGGAATACCTTACGGGTGCTGCCCACCAGAAAGCCAGCCTCTAGGAAATGTCTTCACAAACCCACACAACAAACCGATTTCAGTCCTGACATCTATTAAATGAAATCTCACTTCTGCGTATATATTTCAGCCTCCCTGCCAAATTTGCATTTTAAATGTTATGAATAATGCACCCAATAAATTCTGAATGAGGCATGTTCTCCTGGAAGAATTGGGCTTTTGTATCCAGTTATTGCAAGAGCATATTTCATATTAATAATTAAGAATATTTAATTGGTCTTCCCCTGCTTTTCCTCTGGACAGAGCTTTGGGTCTCACAGCAAATAAAGATTCTCTTCTACGTGTGGAGAGAGATATGTGTTTCTGATTGCTTCCAGGTATCTCCTCTGTCCCCTTCCAATCTCTTCTGACTCAAAAGGGGTGGCAGGAATTGTACAGCACAGTATTCCATGGTGGGGCAGGGTTCCTGAATCAATTAGCAGGGCTGAATCAAAGCATTCTGGTACCATGACAAAGAGCAAGATGGTGCCTCTTCTTATTCCCTACCTGCAAGTCAAGGACTCTGCAAAATCAAATCATTTTTCAACACGACTGGAGAGCCAGTTTGGTCTAGTGGTTAAGGTGCTGGGCTAGAAACCAGGAGTCTGTGAGTTCTAGTCCCGCCTTAGGCATGAAAGCTGGCTGGGTGACCCTGAGCCAATCACATTATATCAGCCCTAGAAAGGAGCCAATGGCAAACCAGGAGACTGAGAGTTCTACTGTCACCTTAGGCATGAAAGCCGGCTGGGTGACCTTGGGCCAGTCCCTGTCTCTCAGCCCTAGGAAGGAGCCAATGGGAAACCAGGAGTCTGTGAGTTCTAGTCCCGCCTTAGGCATGAAAGCTGGCTGGGTGACCCTGAGCCAATCACATTATCTCAGCCCTAGAAAGGAGCCAATGGCAAACCAGGAGACTGAGAGTTCTACTCCCACCTTAGGCATGAAAGCTGGCTGGGTGACCCTGAGCCAATCACATAATCTCAGCCCTAGAAAGGAGCCAATGGCAAACCAGGAGACTGAGAGTTCTACTCCCACCTTAGGCATGAAATCCGGCTGGGTGACCTTGGGCCAGTCTCTGTCTCTCAGCCCTAGGAAGGAGCCAATGGGAAACCAGGAGTCTGTGAGTTCTAGTCCCGCCTTAGGCATGAAAGCTGGCTGGGTGACCCTGAGCCAATCACATTATCTCAGCCCTAGAAAGGAGCCAATGGCAAACCAGGAGACTGAGAGTTCTACTCCCACCTTAGGCATGAAAGCCAGCTGGGTGACCTTGGGCCAGTCCCTGTCTCTCAGCCCTAGAAAGGAGCCAATGGCAAACCAGGAGACTGAGAGTTCTACTCCTGCCTTAGGCATGAAATCCGGCTGGGTGACCTTGGGCCAGTCCCTGTCTCTCAGCCCTAGGAAGGAGCCAATGGGAAACCAGGAGTCTGTGAGTTCTAGTCTCGCCTTAGGCATGAAAGCCGGCTGGGTGACCTTGGGCCAGTCACTCTCTCTCAGCCCAACTCACCTCACAGGGTGGTTGTTGTGGGGAAAATAGGAGGAGGAAGGAGTATTAGGTATGTTCACCACCTTGAGTTATTTAGAAAAATAATAAAAGCAGGATAAAAATTAAATAAATAAAATAAATAAAGATACCATTCTCTGCTAAACCAGAAGGCATCAGGCTGCCTTAAGGTGGCTCACTGCTTTTTCCTCAGTTTTCTGCCACCTTCCAGAATCAGATACCTGAAATGTGGGATTCACTCTCCCTAATAAAAGGGTTGGTCCATTAGTCCATCCTTAGATAAAGTGGTGTGCATGCAGAAGGAATTCAATCCAATCCCCAGCATCACCACCTAATCTGCTCAGGTAGCAGTGAATCACGAGTATCTCTCTCTTGATCAGCCTGCTTCCAATCAGAGTATGCTACACTGAGCTAGATGTGTTTGGCGGGGGTGGTGGTGAAATTCTGACCCAGTATTAGCTTTATATCACATACCTTTTGATTTTAGTTTTAACTCTGGCTTCTTTTGCCTTCAGAGCTTGCTCCACATTGGGAAAATGGCTTCTGTTCTAAAGTCCACGACTCATTTTATCTTTTAACAGTGCGACATAAAAGATTTCAGTGGTCAAACTTCTTTTTCAAAAAGTAGTCAGTATGTATCTATCAGAATTCAATATTTTAGAAATGTGGAAACGCCTTAAATATTTTGGGGTGCATTTAAAGGCTCCCTTTGGAGGGAGAGATGATGTTTTAAAATTTTTCTACCAATCAAATGTCCTGAACAACAGATATTCTGAAGTCCAGATATGACACATATGGAACCAGAAAGGCTGCCTATTGGACTTAGCATTTCAGTCAGGCTACAAGATAAGATCCTAGACCAGAAACTAGGATTCTGTTTCTCACCATGTTGTTAGCCATAAAGTGAAAAGATGAAACATTTAGAAAAGTAAATATCTTGGTGATATATTAGATTACTCATAGCCAGAGTTAAAAGTAAAATCAAGAGAAGATTTGACGTCAGAAGCATATATGTGCCAGTGGTTTTCACATCTACAATTAACAGAAAGATTTAAAGTTGATAACAGGTTTCTTGGTTTTGAACACGATAAAACTGAATTTGAAATAGAGTTACGTACTAATGATGAACCTCTCATTGCTAAAATGAATAAGCTTTTTCTGAGATTTGAAACTGAGGATGAACAAGTTAAAGATTGTATGATAAAATGGGCTAAAATTGGCTGCTCGCTTCGGCAGCACATATACTAAAATTGGAACGATACAGAGAAGATTAGCATGGCCCCTGCGCAAGGATGACATGCAAATTCGTGAAGCGTTCCATATTTTTTTATAATTTGTATTTTTATTCTATGTATATTTTATGTTTTTTGTTTCTATTATTTTGTTGTAAACCGCCCAGAGGGAGGGAGATGGGTGGTGATAGAAGTTTGATTAATAAATAAAATAAATAAATAAATAAATAAATAAAAATGTTGGGTACAATATACAAATGGAACAATGGGAAAACATGTGGACGAAAGGGCTGGCCTAAAAGAGAATTTTTATAAAATGATGTATCAATGGTATTTATCAACGGAAAGATTGTCAAAAATGTATAATGGGACTTCAAATATTTGTTGGAAATGTGAACAAGAGGGGACTTTTGATCATCTTTGGTGGACATGTAAAAAGCTAAAAAGATTTTGGACTCAAATACATATATTACTCCAGAAGATTTTAAAGATTAATATACAGTTGAAACATTTATTTTGGGACTGATGGATAAACAATTGGAAAAATCATATGGAATTTTGTTTTTATATGTTGGGGTTTGATAAACCCAGGAATTTACTTCTAGATATAAATTATACAGAGAGGCTTGATTTCTAGGTAAAAGGTGAAATATTCTGCACAGTCACCCAATTAGCAGCCATTGTTGTAGGAATGATGTGTCATGTGTGACTCATTCAACAGGTGCTTAGAGTTAGGTTGGGTGTGGTGAATAACGAGACTGACCTATAATGTGATTGGTCAGGTTCACTATATATGCAAAGACATTCTCATTTCCCATTATTCCCATTTTACCTCGTGAAAGCTGTATTGTTGATGGTGTATCATTTGTTACTTGTGGAAGTGATCTGTAAATACGTATGTATATAAGTAAATAGGATATTTGATATAACTTCTGTTTGGAGTCTATTTACTGCATAGTACGTGGATCACTTGTGCCTAGGAGAGAGGCAGGCCGCTCTATCCGCGCTCCCTCCGACATTATATATGATAACCACAGCGAGACTTTTATATGTTCAAAGGTGGAAAGACTCAATATTACCTACAATGGAAGAATGGATGGTGAAGTTGATGTTGTTGGCTGAGATGGCGAAATTGACAGCTTTGATTAGAGAAAAGGCATTGACTAATTTTATGGCAAATTGGAAGCCCCTTTTGGACTTTTTGCATGAAACAGAAAAGAATGAAATTATGATATATGGATTTGATGATTAATAATATTAGTTGACAATAGAAAAAATTGATGTTATGTTGTAACCTTAGAGTAAGAGTTTAACATACGTTTTACCTATATCTGTTGTAAAAGAATTCGGGAGTTATTCCTTTTTCTATTTCTGTTTTTTTTCTTTTTCTTTTTCTGCACTCTTTCTCTTTCTGTTTTCTGTTCTCTTTCTCTTTCTTCATTAGTTTCCGTTAGATTTTATCTCTTTGTTTTAAAATTTAATAAAGTTATTATAAAAAGAAAAGTAAATCTCTTGAAAGGCAGCTATAGCTGGAGAACGTGATAGAGGCTCCCAGAGACTCCTGTCCCTGACAAACTTATTTTTTATATAAGAATATTATTAAGTTTCAAGCAAAGATAAAAAATACAGGAAAACAAAAAGCTACAAAGAAAAAAAGAGAAAAAACAAAAACAATGTAGAAACACAAGAGAAAAAATTTTCAAAGTTACAAAAAGAGGTGACTTTCAACTTTTAACAGCAAGGATATACAAAAATTTCCATAATCAATCCCTTACTCTATATTAAACCAAAATCACATTATTTATTTATTTATTTAAATTTCTATGACCGCCCATCTCACCCCCAAGGAGGGACTCTGGGCGGTTCACAGCCACAACAACATCATTAAAATACAATAAAAACACAATAAAAATCTAAATACAATAAATATAATAAAAACCAAGTGGCAGGTGGTTCATACAGTGAAGCTGAACATATTTAAAATATTTGAGGCAGCTCTAAGAAATCAGCCATCCCCAAGCTTGACCACTTTCCCTCTTGCCCCAGGCGAGATCACAAAGCCAAGTTTTTAATATTTTCCTGAAGTCCAGGAGTGAAGGGGCCTGTCTTATGTCTGGGGGAAGGATGTTCCATAGGGCAGGTGCCACTGCAGAGAAGGCTCGCCTCCGAGACCCCGCTAGATGGAATTCTTTCATAGAGGGGGTCCACAGCATGCCCCCTCTGCAAGATCGGGTAGGACGGGACGATGTAATGGGGATGAGGCGGTCCCTCAGATAACCTATAAATCATTCCACTGGCACATTGTGAAAATCACTAAGTACAGTTACTCCCTCCTCTTATATTAAAAGAAAAGAAAAAAGAAAAAATTATATAAACCTCCTAATCAAATTCCCCCCAAAGATAACATTTATTTAATTATTTCCTTCCTACTATTATTCTATACATTTCTGTCTATTATAATAAAGATCAAACTAAAAAACATATAAATTGTCTGCCATTCTACTTGATAATACAACAATTTTAATAATATTAATCATATTAAACCCAAAACCATCCAAATAGACATTTAGTATTTTTTATTATACCTTAATAATCTTAATCCAAATTGTTAAAGATAAATGAAATCAGCCAAACCCTAAAAGCAATCCAGATAAATATTCTCAAACCCTTATCCCACGTCAAAATAAACCAGAACATTTACATATCCCCACAATGCGCACAGAGCTTTTTTCTTAAAAAAATCAAACAGCCCAACTGCCCCCCTCAAAAACTTTTCTTCGGGAGACCTCCCATACATAATAACTCCTTCTTTTCCATGGCGTTCCACCAGATCAGTTTCACTTATTGCTTGCAGATCCCTCTCTCCGTTGAATTTCTCCAACTCCACTATCCGATCTTCATCCAGCATTTCAACAGAAATCCTGATCTCACTCTTAGAAGAAACATTTCTGTCACTGTTAAATTCCTCAGTTTCATCCACAACATCCCCAACCTAATTACACATTTTGGACCTCATATTTTCCAAAATGCACTGAACTTGGTAGGAGTCAAAAAGAATCTGTTTAAAATCTTGGTGGAAGTCAGGGAAAGTCTGTTTAAAATCCTCCTTGGATACAATCCAAAAAAAGGTTGAATGATCTCAATTCGAATTCAGGGTAAGCCATTTAACATCACAGTGATCCAAATATACTCCCCAACCACAGATGCTGAAGAAGCAGAAGTAGATCAGTTCTATGAGGATCTGCAGCACCTACTGGATAATACGCCAGAAAGAGATGTTATTTTCATTACAGGAGACTGAAATGCTAAGGTGGGTAATCAAACAACACCTGGAATTACAGGCAAGCATGGTCTGGGAGAACAAAATGAAGCAGGACATAGGCTGATAGAATTTTGCCAAGACAATTCACTGTGTATAACAAACACTCTCTTCCAACAACCTAAAAGATGACTTTATACATGGACTTCACCAGATGGTCGACACCGAAATCAGATTGACTACAACCTTTGTACCGAAAGGTGGCGAACATCAATACAGTTGGTAAAAACAAGACCTGGAGCTGACTGTACATCTGTGTGAGGTTTGTACCACTTACCTGGCTGCCAGCCGACATGCCGGACTCCAAGGCAGAGGAGGAGCCAGCCTCCGGTAGCAACAGGCTTGGCGCGAAACTGACTGGAGACCTGGAAATGCTGATTGGCAGAGGCTCGGAAAGAAAGACACCTCCACCAATCAGTGCGCGCCAAAGGAGAGCAGAAAGGCGGGCCGAGCAACGCAAAGCCCGAATGGCCCCTGCTCTCCAAAGACGCGAAAAACGGAATAAAAGGCCGGTGCGACTTACCTCAGTTGCCGGAGACAACCGATCCTACTCGCGACATGGACCCGTGCCTTTGACTGATCCTCCCGCCACGCGCACCAACCGAACCGAGCCTAGCCGAGAGCCTCGCAATGACGTAAGCCCTGCGAACCACCTGATAGCCACTGAGGAAACCGAGCGAAGTGGAAGTTCCACATACCTGTCATCGCCGAGCGCCGAGCCTCCTCCTGCTGCCACACCTTTGTCCAGTGAGCTCCTCATTCCAGGGCGTCCTTCGGAGCACTCCTTGTTCCCTGCGGAAGAAGCCATCACCGGGGTAAGCACCGCTGCCTTGCCTGCTCCTGTCCCGACTGCCCATGCCACAGATTCTCCATTGCTCCCCAAACCTGAGTCAACCGACGCCAGCCAGCAGTGGGCTGCTTTCGTCGGGCCCCGGTCTACCCATATAACCACCAGCCAAGATCCTCAGCCGAACCCAGCTGGTGCCGGACATCAGTGGGCTGCTTTTGTTGGGCCCCATTCTGTCCATACCCCAACCAGCCAAGATCCTCAGCTGGGTCAAGCCGACACCGGTAACCAGTGGGCTGCTTTTGTTGGGCCCCGGTCTACCTCAAGTCCCACCAGCCAAGCTAACGAGATGCCCGCTGTCACCTTGCCTGCCACCTCCAGATCGACCGTAGAGCATGCAACCCCTCTGGTCCTCCCTGTCCGGCCAGGAGAATTCACTGGACTGTCCTGATCCGACTAAGACTGACACGGAAGCGTTACTGAAATTAACTTTATTTATACAGTTACACAAGCAGCCCAGTTTACACAGTCCTCTTCTTCTTCTGCAGGCTGGATAACAATGGGTACAGTGGATTCTACTGGCCGGGCAGGAAGGACCAGAGGGGTTGCAGGAACTACGATCGATCTGGAGATAACAGGCAAGGTGACAGAGGGCGTCTCGTTAGCTTGGCAGATGGGACTTGAGGTAGACCGGGGCCCAACAAAAGCAGCCCACTGGTTACCGGTGTCGGCTTGAACCAGCTGAGGATCTTGGCTGGCTTGGGTATAAGCAGAAGGGGCCCAACGAAGGCAGCCCACTGATGTCCGGCGCCAGCTGGGTTAGGTTGAGGATTGTGGCTGGTGGCTAGATGGGTAGACCGGGGCCCAACGAAAGCAACCCACTGCTGGCTGGCTTCAGTTGACTCAGGTTCGGGAAACCGCGGAGAATCTGTGGCATGGGCAGTCGGGGCGGAAACAGGCAAGGCAGCAGCGCTTACCCCGGTGACGGCTTTTTCCTCAGGGAACAAGGAGTGCTCCGGAAGACGCCCTGGAACGGGAAGCTCGCTGGATGAAGGCGCGGCAGCCGGAGAAGGCGCAGCGCTCGGCGGCAACAGGTCTGTGAAACTTTCTCTTCGCTTGGTCTCCTCTACGGCTATCAGGCGGTTTGCGGGGCTTCCATTGTCGCGAAGCTCTTGGATAGGTTTGGTTTGGTTGGTGTGCGTGGCGGGAGGATCAGTTGAAGGCATGGGTCCAGATCGTGAGGAGGATCGGTTGTCTCTGGCACCTGAGGTAAGTCGCTCCGGCCTTTTATTCCGTTTTTCGCGCCTATGGAGAGCAAGGGCCAATCGGGCTTCACATTGTTCAGCCCGCCTTTCTGTTCTCCTTTGGGACGTGCTGATTGGTGGAGGCGTCTTTCTTTCTGAGCCTCTACCAATCAGTGTTTCCGGGTCTCCAGTCGGTTTCGCGCCAAGCCTGCTGTCTCCTGTGATTGGCTCCTCCTCCGACTCGGAGTCCGGCATGTCGGTCGGCAGCCAGGTAAGTGGTTAGTGTCCCTTTAAGGCTACAGCACAGCTTTGGAAATGGTGACGTCCCAGCCTCCCTGCTGCTCTTACCTGTTGAACGCAAATGCTGTTTGCAATCTTCTGGCTGCAAGCAGCCGTCCAAAGGACAGATGGAGTGATTCCGGGTGTTTTCCTTTTTCTGGAAAAACACTCCTGGGCGTCAGGAAAAACCTGCCTGAGCCCTAAAAAGCTGCCACGTTGTCAGTTCTGTCCGCTGAGCCTGCAGGCACAGCTGTTCAGTCTGCCATGTCCCCACCGGACGTCCCCTGTCCCTGACAAACCTGATTGCATCTTCCCACAGAGCATCAGTGGCAAGGCCAGGTCCATCTTTGAGTCATGTGTGAAATGGGTCTTTGCCACAGTATGTGCTAAGCAAGAGCAGTTGGGATTCATAAACCAGGAATCACATCAGGATATTTTCTGTAATTTAAGAAATCAAGACATGGTCCTTTAGTGGTAATGGGTTGTAGGTTGCCTTGGTTGCACCTCATTCCTTGTGAATTTTCCTACAGAAAAAGGGTCACAGGGCTTGGGCTTTTCTTCCTTTTCCTCCATGTCTTTTCATCCCCCCTGCCAGTAAATCATAACTGCCTCATCTCTCAATTCCTGATTAAATTACAGTTCCAAACTCTCTTGCAGAACCTCTCATTAGGTCTTCATCTTTCTATGTCTAGTAGAGCACATCATACATTATTAATACGGCAAATTATCCTTTTTCTTTCATCCTTTAACTTAAGCTGCTCTTTAGACTAAAACCTTTGGCGTCTAACCAGGAGCAAGCTGATGAGAAAAGTACACTGTTTTTGTGTGCACATGTGTGCACTCTTTCTTTTCCTCTCTGCCTATTTTTTCTATTTCTTTCTCTGTCTTTCCTTCCTTACCTCTCTCTCTTTCTCTCTTCATCTCATCTTTCTTTCTTCTTTCTCTCTCCTTCCAGCCATCTTTCCTTCCTGCATGTCCATTAAAATAATATCAGTTTCAAAAGAGATACACAGCCATGTTAGCCTGTTACTACAAACACAACCATTTATTATTAAATTAAAGGGTCATACATTTATTTATTTATTATTTATTTTATTTATTCAGATTTATCACCACCCATCTCTACAGCAGTAGACTCTGGGCGGTTTATTAATTAGTGTATTAATTCTGTGTTTCATTTAATCAGAAATGGGTTTAATTTTACATAGTTGTACAATGCATTCTGTTGACTTATCGATGGGAGGTGTCACTTGTTTTCACTCTATTTCTTTTGGAAATTCTTCAGCCACTAGAGGATATGTAGCCCTTCAAATCAAAATGCAACAATGGTAAACCACAACAGCAGCAAATGAAACAATTTGCAAACAAAGCAGCAGTAGAAGCAAGTCATGCCAGTGACAGCATAACACCAGTTATCAATTACCATAACATCAAGGAACCCAATTCTAGATGCAGTACCTGAAGTATATACATACATACAATCCCAACATAATGCTCCCTTTCAGGGCAGGCAAGGAATATTATGCAAAGCATAGATGTGTAATAAGAAATAGTAAGCCAAGAAATAGAAATATAACTAAATGCAGTTTGTACTAATTTATTGCATTTCTCAATTCCTTTCTATCCTTGCAAAAAATCCTTGCTTCCACCACATTTACCACTTCATATATTACCTTATGTTGTTTAAACCTCTCCTTTCTTTCTGAGGAACGCATCAGCTTGACCAGCCATGACTCTCTCACTCTTCCCCTCCCTTTGAACCTATTTATTCTTCCTCCACATATTTGTTTTGCAATTTGATCCTCATTCATTCTCTCTCTATATAACTCTAACCTCAATTTACTTTTATCATACTGAAACTTTTTCTTGCATCACATATACATTTATTCAGCACCCATTCATGTTTGGTCCCATCTTTTCTTGTTTCACTATACACACTTCTTAGGTACCCCCATTCCTATTGCATTTTATGATTCTCCTGATGTGATTTCATTTCCATATAACAAAATGGGGAGAACAAGCTGTTATACACAACCATTTTCACTTTTTTCAGCAAACATTATTTCCTCACAATAGACCATATACTAACCACTACCTTTCTAGAAGTAATTGCATATCCTAAAATTTCTCCATCCATTTTCCCATCTTCAGTAAACATTCTACCAGGGATAAAAAAATCTACTTGTTTTAGTTTATCATCATTTATGTAAAATATGCAATGGTTCACTCAATTTTCCTATTTCCTAAGACATCTTAGGCTTTGATACACTGATTTTCAAATCCATATTCCTTAGTGCATCATACAATATATCTAATATCTTCTGCAAATCATTCAGGTTCTCAGCCAACACCACAATTTCATCTCCATACAAAAGTACACATATGTTTACATCCCCAACCAACACACCTGTGATGTCACCACAAACATTACTTATACATTTATCTGTAACCACATTAAATAACCACACGTCCTTGTCCTCACCTCTTTGTTCAGTACTGAATTGCTTACTAAGCATTCCATTTATTCTCACACATGATTAACTTCCATTATATACCACTCTTGTTGCAATCAGCAACCAATATTTATTTATTATATTTAACCATATTTATTCGTGCAAAGCGTGCCATAATCCAAGCCTATTTACTTTGTCATATACTTTCTCCAAACCCACAGGCATGCAAAAAGTTTCCTTCTCATATTCATATGTTTCTTAATGATTTATTAAAGTACAACAATCTGCCAACCCCTTCCTGGGTTCACTGGGAAAAGAAACCCAACATCTACAAGTAATGTGGAATGCAGGAACTGATAAACCAGGAATCTTTTAAGTTTCCTTAGTCTATACTTGAGATCTGCAGGTGGCCTGATTTAACTGAAAAGGTTGCATATGTAATGAACATTATTTCAGTGATGTTAGGTATGTGATGGGCCATTCATGTTTATAAGGAATCACTTGATGTCTCAGTCATCAAACCAAGGGTTTCATTTGAGCATCTTTGCATGGATCACAAGTAGGTAATATATGGCTGTCCAAGTATTGCTGAAACTGCAGCTTTCATCATTTTTCACTGTTACCATGCTGGTTCCATTTGATGAGAGCTGCAGTTCAAACACATCTGGAGGACCAGAGGTTGCCCACCCTAGCATAGTATTTCTCTAGAAATAGCAAGAAAATTTGTGCAGCATGGGTCACCTTGCTTTTACCATCTTTATAAATCAGTACGTAGTGTTTGAACTAGAGATTTGGGACACTTTTGCACAGACATTTTCCAGGACTAGCTTCATTAAAAGAACCATCCTTGTGCATTTCCCTTATCAATCATCCAATTTTCATATCATTTCTATGATGTCTGAAATTGGCCTGAGCACTTTTTTTCCTGTCAGCTCCTATCTCCTGTTACTGAAAAGGTAATGTAATGCATTATTAGCAAGTGGATTAGTCAGCTGCTGACAGAAGCGATGGTTTATCATGTTTACATGACCCTTTCTAATCCTTTGAACATCAAGAAGAACAGAAGATGTGCTGGGATTTTGGAGGATGTGAAATCTATTTATCCTCATAAAAACTGAGGTATAGTCAGTCCTGCTGTTGTCTTAAAAGCTCCATCTGTTGTCTCAAAGGCAAAAATAAAATGGCTGCTCTCCATATGGTCTCTCACGTACCTATTTTCCTCCATCCCTTAGTATCCACTTTGATCTTTAAAAAATTTAGAGTGACAGAAAAAAAGAAAATTATTAGAGGTCATTATGGAACTGTGGTGGATATTTTAAACACTGAACATCTGCCATGTGTTAAGAGGAGGAAAGTGCTTGTCAGAACTGAGTGAAATGGTTCCAAGTGTCATTTTTCATGCAGTTGTAGATGTAATAAATTATGTCCTCGTTTTACCTGTTCGAGCTACAAAATCCAGAGAGAAGAACATAGGCCACCCTGCACTTTTTTGCAGATGCAAAACAGAAAGAGATAACCTCCTGCTTCAGTTAATTTTTTTTTTTTTAGCATGCTTATGGGATCCAAAATTCCATCCTCCAGTCAGATTTGTTCTTTGGTACATCTGGAGCACTTTCAAATAGAAAGGACTTTATAGTCTTCAATCTACTATTAACATCTACATGAAACTATTCTTTCCAGTAAATGTCAAGATCAGGTCTTTGACATCAGCACCAAAGAGAGGTCTCAGAGGGATTGGGCTGGGATCCTGAAACTTTGTCTGTAAAGGTATGGATCTCAAGAAACTGTAGTTAATACTGTACATATATTTGTGCCTCCAAGTCAGGGTTGACTCCTGATGACTGCCTGGACAAGTTCCTGCAGTTTTCTTGGCAAGGTTTTTCAGAAGTGGTTTGCTGTTGCCTCCTTCCTAGGGCTGAGAGAAAGTGACTGGCCGAAGGTCACCCAGCTGGCTTTGTGCCTAAGGCGGGACTAGAACTCCCGGTCTCCCGGTTTCTATCCTGGTGCCTTAACCACTACACCAAACTGGTTCTTATTAATTAATACTGACAAGTAGCTAAATCCTTGAGCATGAAGACACTTCCCTAAATTACATTTTGATTGAGATTGCATCGTCTCTTTGCAACTGTGAGCTGTTTTGGCCACTAGGGCAAATGACAAGAGCTAGATAAGGAAAAAGTCTTCACAAGCTGTCTTTATTTGTTAGTGTTTAAGAGACAAAGGGAATACACTCTCTCTCTCTCTCTCTCTCTCTCTCTCTCTCTCTCTCTCTTTCTCTCATGCTTTTCTTTCATGAAAATGTAGCATAGGGAGAAATAATGTTTTCCTATGCTATATATTTCTTAATAAATATAACTTTTACTTTTAATATAATGAATGTTAGCATTCGTTGATATTTGGGCTAAGTCCACATTTGGCATCCAAGACAACCATATTATGAACATTTTTCTTTGTAAATTGGATCTGCTGCTACTTACTTAATCAGTATTCTTTTAGCGCTCTTCATATGCTCAGGAGCATATCCTCTGACAAGGGTTTCTGCTGAATTTAAACCCCCAACAATTTCCATCTATCCAAAATGTCATTCTCTCCCACTTCAAGGACACTAAGAAAAACTGTGAGAAATAGCAAAAACAAAAGTTTTAAGATTCTAAGTATATTAGAATTTTTCTCTAAGATTTCCATTTTCAGAGTAGAAGTAGAAGGAAATTGCAGGTCTTCTGTGGAGTTGAAGCAGTTTGCAGCCTGGATTGTCTCCTTAGAACTGCTGCTGCCTCATCTCCATTCTTGGTTCTGGGAATCATATCTGAGGCTAGTCTCTTGCACAAGTATCTCCTTGCTGTTCAGCTGGACACTCCACCAAATCTTCTCTGCACAAAGTACACACCTCAGGCAGCCAAACCCTGTTATTGTCAAATGTTCTCAGATGCAGGAGCTGAGGCTACACAATGAACCCATGGCAAATAATAGGTTTCCCAGTTCCAAAGTCAAACCTATGAATTACTGGGTCATCCATTCTTTCCTGCAATCAAAACAAGAGTATGTTGTGAGCAGCAGATGAAGTATTCTTTCCATGATGTTCCTTGAGGCTGATTCATTCTGTCTTTGAAGCTGATTCCCTGCAGCTTCTTGTAATGCCCACAAGTAGAGTATACAGGAGAAATTGCATTGGAAGAAAACTGGCTGGACTCTGCCCTGATTGGGCAGGTCTAATAAGACATCTAACTAATTACTTCTTCTTTTGATTACATTTCTCTTTCTGTGTGTTCCCCCCATAATAAATTTTGAAGTTTCTGTATCTTCTGTATTTTATGTATCTTTTATGCCCTATCCTTCCTTCACTAATCCCCTAATTCAGGAGTGGAAAATATTTGGCCATTTAAATGTTGCTGAACATTAACTTTTCAGCATCATGTTATCCTGTACTGTTGGGAATTATGATACAATATCAGAATACCTGCAGGTTACTGCCACTGATGAGTGATCTTACTCAAACACAGCATAGAAACATAGGAAGGAAGGAAGGAAGGAAGGAAGGAAGGAAGGAAGGAAGGAAGGAAGGAAGGAAGGAAGGAAGGAAGGAAGGAAGGATATTATTATTATTATTATTATTATTATTATTATTATTATTATTTCCCCCTTTGATTTGGCTCTATTCTGATTTATAGGGCAAATGTAGTCTTAGATTTATAGGACTACAGATACTTTCTGCCTTTATTGTCTAAATTTTTCAGATGAGACTGGAAGTGAAGTTATTAAAATGCTTAGGTTTCCCTGGAATGTGGCAAATAAATAAATAAAACACAGCACATTACATACAGTAGAAGCAAGTATTAAATGAGGATAATTAATCACTGAGAAAATAAATCAAGAGTACTGACTAGGTCATCAGGCACAAGAATGAGAAGTGGCTTGGAATGCAAGCCAATCCATATGGAGAAAGATGTGCATTTTCCTTAACTGCAACCCATTATCTCCTAAACACAGCTCACATTTCTCTTTAGAGACAAAAGGATTTGATTTATGTCAGCTAAACACTACCGAATATGGCAGATTCTGCACAAATCCAGGCAAAAAGATGATGAAGAACAAAGCAAAGATTGGAATCAATGCAGGCAGTTGGGCATAAAGAACCATGAATAGTTTATTGTATTTTCAGAATGCTACCCACGGCCTGATCCCCTTCACCCAAACTGGACATGCAGCGAATTCAAGATCCAGAAGGATATAACAACTGCAACATATGACATTAAGATAAGTAAAAGAGGAAAGAGGAAATCTCAATTTTAGAAAAGCCAGACATCTAGATTTTGGGTAGCGTGGAAAATAATTATTTGAGTTCATTGTTCAGCAACCACTATGAAGTTTTATGGAGCCTTTTCTCCTTACTGTTTATGGCCTGATTATACAAAAATCTAAACTGATTAATCAAATGAGTTTTAATTCACCAATTAACCATTTCATCAATTGACTAAATCTGCATCAATGAATTCAACAAACATTTGGAAGAAGCAGCCTCCTTTCAGGTATACTGATGTTGTAGCAGGTGACATCTGAAAAGAGGCATTCCCACCGGTGCGAGAGTAAGAGCCCTGTTGCCTGCAGGCTGTTTCTGTTTTAAATATATTGTTCCAAGATTTGGGGAAGGCTTGGACCATTTGAGCTAAGTGACAAGCTAGATGGGCAGCAGCAGCAAGCATGGTTATATTTCCATTCCTTTTCATCTCTCTTGTAAGCCTTTGCTATTAAGTGATTTGGGGAGGGAAACTATTTCAGTCCTATCCAACTCTATAGCAGGTGGTTTAAAGCACTGACAGATAAACCAAGGTAATTATTTTAAGACAGCCTTCCTCAGCGAGCCTCCTCCATGCCAAGGTTCTGTTATGGCCCTGCTGGACCTGTCTGAGGAAGAGGTAGAGCCAGGGCATTCTGGGGATAACAATCCTGGAGGGGGTGATTCCAGCAGTGTGGAAGCCAATCACTCTGCCTGAGGCAGATCCAGCAACCCCCAGGACTCCCTGCCTGCTCCCACTGACAGCCTCTCCGCCTCTGGTTCAGCCACCGGTCCCAATCAGAGGTGTGCTTTAAAGATACCACAGCAGAGGGCTGAGCTCCTCTTTGAACAATGAAGCAGTTCTTCAAAAAGATCACACGGATCACCTTGTGAGTTGGCAAGGCAGAAGCACTCCTTTAGTATGATATTTTCTCCCAAGCCTCTTGTTTCCCCACGTCTTCATTTGTTCTTAGGATTTGGAACTGGGAAGAGATACAGCTCATATTTGGGTGAGCTTCAGGTCATTTCAGTTAAACAATGTAATCTATCAGGACCTAGGAAATGTACCTACTGTACTCTGTTGCACAGCCTGCCTCCTGGAATAGCATCTCCCTGAAGGTCTTTATGGCTCCCATCCTGATGGTGTTCCAGAAGTCATTGAAAACGTGGCTTTGCTCCCAGGCTTTGGGGGTAGGGTGGCTGCTGAGCCCGTCATCTTTTCTTTGGGGTGTTTTTTGGGGTGGTTTGTTTGTTCTTGCAGACATTCAGGATTTTTCCCATGATTTTTCTTTCTGTTTTAAGGCACCAGATTAGAAACCAGGAGACTGTGAGTACTAGCCCTGCCTTAGGCACAAAGCCATCTGGGTGACTTAGCCCAGGAAGAAGGCAGTAGCAAACTACTTCCAAAAATCTTGCCAACAGAACTGTGCAGACTTGCATTATTGAAGCCCTGCCCCTTTTCTAAATATGTTGCATGCGTAATACAAGTAAGAACGGGACATGGCTTTGATCACATGGTCAAGGCTGCCATTAACAGCAAACTTTTCTTATAGCCTTTAAGCCAGAAAACGCTACATAGAACCACATAAACCTAAAATTATTGATAAGACTAAAAAGTAGGCATAAAACACAATAAAATTACATTACAATAAAATTAATAGCAATAATACAAGTAACAGTGGTGATCACCAAGATTAGCACTAATCTTCAGTCATAGGTGGGTTGAATAGAACAAATCGAGGCACAAATTCGAGCAAAGTGGAAAGATATGTCACAGTCCTGGTGGAATAGAAGTGACAGATTAGTATTGTGCTTTCTACCAGGGTAGTTCTTGAAAATGGGATAGATGAATGCCACCTGAGATTCCACAGAGCTGTCTCCATATGGGCATATACGCTGCTGAAGAAGGTTGCTTCCTGTTGTTGTAAAAGGCTTGCCTTTGTTGAACCCCTGTACAAATAGCCCTGGCTAAAGTGTGCTGTAAACCTAGCCATTGTAGTTTATAAGCCATATGGACAAGTTAGTGGAATGTGCAAATCCAGACATAATGACTTATTCAACAGACAATGGCTAAAACAAACCCTAGCTTAGAAGAATGTGTGACATTCACTGGACACTCTAAACTCAAAGACCATTGTCATTACTCTGTTGCAAGGTTTAATGTGGCAGAGGGGGAAAAATTTAAATGATTGGGGATGAATCAAATCAAGTGAATTTAACTGAATGCTAATTCATATGATGTAGAATCCAATTTAGTTTCAACTCTGTTCCCACCAACTCCTGTTTCAAGTACAGCCTCCATCACACCACTTAAAGGCCAAGAGCAGCTCTTGGCCTGAAAAGAAGTTGCACATTTCTGAACAAATACGGCTTCATTGGAATCATTATCAGGAGTTTCCAAACAGTCAGACCAGATGCCAGAGATGGCATGAAACATGCCCCTTGGGAAAGTAGAGCAGTCCGAATGCCATCTTTCAAATGTGTTCAGTTACTGCTTAGGAGTCCCAATTTACTTGTATGTGATTTGATTCTCCCCCACACTCACAAACGCACACATGCAAACACACACAACCTGCCAGCACAAGGCAGTTGGCAGCCTGAATACTAACAGCTTTCCTGGGGAAATAATGACCTGGCCTCTTTTGTTGCTGCCATATGCTGCAGGGCTGGCAGCCATCCCTTTATTCAGATGGCTGCCACCCCACCCACTCCTTTTCCCTCATTTCAAATCTGATTGCATATTTGCCCGCCATGCCAGATGCCAGTTTTACCCAAGCTGACACTGGAAAAGACACCCTGCCCAAACTTCCCCCTGGGTCCTAAAATAAATTGTTGAGGGTCTGCCAACTCTGTCACCACCCACCATGGTGGTGATTCAGAAGAGAAGCACTTTATGTTTTCCTGACCAGGTGGAGCTGGAGTGCAAGACAGCAACTGATTTTAAAGGAATGAGAGAGCAGATGTAGGATAAATAGGAAGGAAAATGGGGAAAGGAGATGAAACGGTGTTTGGTTTTCATCCTCATGCAAGCCCCCCTCATTTCATACTCTTGAACCAAGAGATGAATCTATTAAGTGGTTTAGTGCAAGGCTAAATAACCTTCTGGTACTCTGGGAGATCCATAGGGGAGTTCAAAAAAGTCAAGATGGCAGCCATGACCACACAATTGAAGCTTCGGGGGGGGGGGGTCGATTGTGTAGTTGTAGCCAACTTCTTGACTTTTTTGACCCCACACCCCACCCTGCAGACATCTTTGCCTGTACTTCATATTCAGAGTGAAGGGGAAAGGAACCATCCTGGTTCGAGTGATGGGGTCATGGCACAGTTTTGGATGGGGCCACAATTTTCTTTTATTTTTATTTCCTCCATTTCCAATAAGTTTTGAGAAAGCTTCCTTCCTTCCTTCCTTCCTTCCTTCCTTCCTTCCTTCCTTCCTTCCTTCCTTCCTTCCTTCCTTCCTTGTCAGCTTTCTTTTGGCTGTATACTACAGTCTTCGTGCACTTCCTACTTAAAAAGAATCAGAAACTATGTCAACAATAATCACAAATCTGGTCAAAAAGTACACTGGAGGGACAAAGAACAGACTTGGAGGCTTCATATAGTCCTGGAGCCTCAGGTTGAACACCCCTAGTTTCACAACTTGTAATCAATCCAGCTGCCTCTACGTTTTTTCATTGCTTAACATCGGTTAAGCAACCTGCGGCTGAATGTGATGTGTGAACCCAGATAATATTTTGCTAGACTGACCGGGGGAGGTCGGGGGGTGGGGGGATTGGATAAATGGCAGCTTCTATTGTGTTGCAGGGATTCCTATTAGGAGTTAGAGGAGGGATGCTTTTCAGAGGAGGCTCAGTGTTTTGTGACATGGACAGAAAACAGAAAGCTCTTGCTCCTAGATTAAGGTTTACAGAGACTTGGACAAGGCAAGGCAAAAACATTAACAAGAAATGACATGATTGTCGTACATTTTTGAAAAGCTCTCAGGCTTGCAAGGGCAGGGGGGAGAATAGCTCCCCCCCTGTCTCTCACTTCATCACTGGAGAGAAGTAGTGCCTGTTTTGATTCATGGCGTTGTTTTCAGCCTGCACCGCTATACGAAGGAAAATGCTAAAGCTAGAATGAAAAAGAAAAGCTGTTTCTGAATAAGATAAAGAACTTCAAAACAAACACCATTACATTCTGCCCAGGGAGTAACAAGATTATTAGCTCAAAGGATCAGGGTTTCAGAGCTTCAAATCATTCCAGTTTGCAGAAGGCAGACAAGCGGCACCATTTCCACCACCTAGCATGGTCCTGACTTAATGCCATCACAAGGCCAGGAAGGAAAGAAAACACTTCCAACCGTTAGTCCAGCCTCACTTAATGTTTTCAGATCTCCCAATGGGCTTGATAGGTAGGAAAAAAAGAAAACGACATTTATTGTCCCATACATGAAAAATACAATTTGTACTTGCTTTGAAGCAACTTGCATTGGCTGTGGGAAGGTGAGTTTTCAAATAAGAATGCTAGGAATGGAAGCCCAGTTTTGGACTTTCTGCTTGGCCAAATAAGGAGAAGAAGCAAAGAAGCTAGTTAGGGTTCCAAGCAATCCGAGCAGGGGAAGTAATCTCATTTTTGAAGGATAAAATGAGCTCATTGAATATTGGGGCTTTTCTTAGGGATATGATGAAAGATGTATAGGATAAATGTGTAGATGTATAGGATAAATGTATAGATGTATAAATGTAGTTGTGTAGATGAGTAGGTGGCTCAGCGGGTAAGACGCCAGGCTTGTCGATTGGAAGATCGCAAGTTCGGAGGTTCAAATCCCTAGGCCTGTGTGCGGAGTGAGCTCCCGCACTAGCTCCAGCTCTTGCCAACCTAGCAATTCGAAAGCATGCAAATGCAAGTAGATGAATAGGTACCACTTCGGTGGGTAGGTAACAGCGTTCCTCCTGCGTCATGTGGCCACATGACACGACTGCACAAATGTGCGGGGGGATTTTTTACCCTTTACCTTTAGATGAATAGGATAAATGAAAGATGTACAGGATATATCATTCACCATGGAGAATATCTATGTGGTTGCTAGGAGTCGAAAACTACTTGATGGCACATCAATCAATCAATCAATCTTAGGGATATCTTGCAACTTTGCAGTAGCAGCTGAAAAGTTTATTGTGGTAGCCTGGAACACACAGTAAATATGTTTGCAAAATTCAAGCGCTAGTCGTTTTTCCCCCACTAGTACCTAACTGTGGCATGAATATTCCCTGGCAACATATTTTCTCTAGATGTTGTCTTGATCTCATCCCTAGACCATGAATGAGACAACCCTAAGTCACCCTTAGCTGCACCAATGTTAAAGTTGTATTTTTCCATTATTCCAACTCCATCCAAGGTATATAAAATGTGATCGGCTTTATTCCCTGCCATTACCTTGCAGGAAAATTGGGTGACAGGAGTGACTGGGAATAAAGGCAAGGACAGAAATCAGTAATGGGACAGCAAACGTCATCCCAGCATAGTTTTGTACCTAGTCAAGGATGGGTGGATCACACTTCAACTTAGTAGAGGGGAAATGCCCAAGATGTGGAAGAAATTTACGCTTTGCTTTATCAGGACAAAACTATGTAAGTACTGCCCAACCTTTTATTTTTACTGTAAACTATCTGGATTTGGGCCATCTCCAAAAGGTTAAAAAAAGCCTAATTACTCTCCTCTCCTCTGCGTGGTGCGTGGTGGCTCAGCGGGTAAGACGCCAGGCTTGTCGATCGGAAAATTGCAAGTTTGGATGTTCGAATCCCTAGCCCTGCGTGACGGAGTGAGCTCCCACACTAGCCCCAGCTCTTGCCAACCTAGCAATTCAAAAGCATGCAAATGCAAGTAGATTAATAGGTACCACTTCAGTGGGTAGGTAACAGTGTTCTGCGTGCGTCATGCCGGCCACATGACCGTGGAAGCGTCTTCAGACAACGCTGGCTCTTCGGCTAACAAACGGAGATGAGCACCGGCCTCTAGAGTCGGACACGACTGCACAAATGTGCGGGGGGAACCTTTACCTTTACCTCTGCTTTCTAGAAAAATTCAATTCTCTAAGAACTCCACTTCTACCAATAGAGGTGTGGTATGTGTGTGTGTTTCTGTGTGTGTGTGTGTGTGTGTATTCATTCATCCTTTCCTAAGAAAAGAATAATAAGAAAAAATAGAAAGTGCAGAAAATAAAAAATAGAAAGAAAAATAGAAAAGAAAGAAAAAATAAGAATATAGTAAAAAAAAGAAAAGACATATATAAATAAATGACTCCCCCTTTCTTCACAACAAGTATAAACAATTTTAATAACTTATAACCTTCTCTTAAAATACAACAAATGGTCTCTTCTTCCCATATCCCATCTCTTATCTATAAACAAATCCTTAAAGCCTTGTCATTCAGTCTTGATCAACAAAGGTCCATTAATTGTTACCAGAGAAACAACGTATCTATTTTAATCTTGATCAAATAAACCTTCCTTTTACTTAGAACAACCTTGATCTTTAATCCCTTCAAATAATGTTCTAGAACATGATTTCTTTTCATTTTTTCTTTGTCCCTTCTCACAAAATTGTTCAAAGCTTTAACACATCTCTTTTGTAAATACAATATAGGAAAGTTATCCAGGTCATTCTTTTGGTTTGCTATTTGTATATCCCTTTTAATTATTAAGACATCAGCCAGTTTCTTTTGTATGTCCAGTGTAGCATCTTTTTCCATATCATTCTTGTAGCCTGTCATTTTTAAATCCACTTTCAGATCAGTCTCAATCTTGTCTGGTAAAACTTGTTCCTCTTCTATAACATCTTTTAAACACAGTCTATCTATAGAGGCAGACACTCTTAAAATTAACTTCTGGGTCCATTGTTCAAAAATATCCTTCAATATGTCCAATGTTAAAATATTTTGCTCCATTCTGTATTAGTAAGCCAAATTTAAGTGTTCTTCTCCTTTAATTATAATATTTCGTTCATTCTGATTCCCTCTAGTGTCCAACTTCCAAAATTTCATCCTATAATGTTTTTTTAAAAAGAGAATTAAAAACAGAAGCATTTTCCCATGGGAAGGATTTTTATAATTAATTCCAAAATCCTATTTCAAATTCATCTGGACGCTTAGACCATTTATAACTTTCCAAAATCAAAGTTTTAATCACCTTTTTGCTGTTTATTCTTTTTAAGTTCTTAAACTTATAGTTAAAAATTCTTTTGCTAAGGATTGAAGGAAACTCATCCGGTGCTATAAAACTTGTCGATCCAAAGGTTCTTAATAGCTGAAAAGCAGTTAATAAGCAATTTCCAAAAGTGATTAGAAAAGGAAGTATGCAAACCCAGTGTTGTTTTGAAGGTGCCGACGGCGGTTTGAGCAAAAAGATGGCTATTCCCTCATCTCCCAGAGCTCTAAATCCACTGGAGACCACTGTCTTGTGGTTTCCTCATGAGGAGCAACTGTATGGAGCAGTTTTGTGCAATTTCAAGCCCTCTCCTTGAATTATTGAAGAACTGGTCTACTCGCCAGCTCTTCATTCTGCGACAGTTGTCAGCTCCACTTTTCGCAGTGCTGTCTTCAGTTTGCCATTTCTTCCCTGGAAGTCGATTATTTTAATCTTATTTTTCTTGATGTTTTTGTTTTATTTTGTGTCTTGTTTTAATTAGTGTAAGCTATCTTGATTGCATATATAAACAGAAAAGGGAGGGGTATAAAATGTAATAATAAAATATAAATATTTAAATACAGGACTACAGCTTTGTGGCAGTGAACATGCTTTGTATTCAGGTCCCAGGATACAATCCCAGGAAATTCTAATCCCTGGAGAATTCCTGTCTGTCAGTATAAGGAATGTTAAGCTTGATGGTATAACTGAGCATATAACAGCATGTAATGTCTCACAATTGGTAGCCATGCTTAAAATAAATTTAGGACTTTTATGCAACGCTTGGCTTGCTCTCTATTGCCATTACAGATATGCAATAGGCTTTACATCATAAGGTTCAAATGAATAGCATTCAAATGATCATTTTTCAAAGTCTGCTAGTTATCAGAAGGTTATGGATGATGCATAAACTACATGTTAATTTTTTTATCAACCATGAAAGTTTCTTACCAATCCTGAGAGGAACTGCACTGCAGTCTGCTTTTCTGCACTGCTCCACTCGCCAGAGCAAATAGATAGTTGAGATGTGTCTCAGATTTGCAAAAAATTGATTCTCTGAATCTCTACCAGCCTTTTCTCATCCACCAATTCCTCTTCACATAAAATTATTTTATTTTTAAGGCAAGGTGATGGGAATTGATAGATAAGCACCATGTGAGGCTTGTGGAATACCTCCTTCAAAGATTTTGCATAATGAGAGAGAGGGAATCTTCCTGAAAAGAGTGGGTCTTTCTGAATATCTGTTAAGTACACAAGCATGTCATCTGCAGGTATTTCTTCCATTTGTGTAAAAGCATTTTGCAAATGATGCAGATTACATCATTTGCATATGACATTATTACACAAGTGACACAAATTGCTGCACATGAATGTAAAATTAACATAAATTTAATGGTCTTGTCAAGACTCCTTCGGATGCAGTAGGCTTGTCCATTTTTACACTGAGATGGAAATTTGGTCCATTGCATTTGAAGCCTGCTAAATGGGATTCTGTTAAACTTAAATTTCACTCTGTGTAGGTGTGTGGATGTGTGTACACACACACACACATTGTGATATCGTGACTGGAGCTCCCTACTGGTTTTAAGCTCCATACTAATTTTGAACTTTTCTATGGGGGAGATGATGAGGATATTAATGAAGCACTCTTTCAGTGGATGCTTTAACTGATTTTTTAAAAAACTTTGTTTTACTATAAGTTTTTTAAAAAGTGCACAAATACAAACCCCCCCCAAAATACAAAAAAAATCCAACTGATAAATAATAACAAACAAAACCAAAAAAGGAAAAACAATCATAATCTAAGCATCTCATTAATATCAAATATTAATATTAAATATTGTATATAAAATTCTAATCTAAAAGCCACCATTGTAAAACATCAAGAAATTTGTGCCAAAGGGAAACATATTGCATCATTTTTTGATTAGTAGAAAATATGACCTTTTCAAAAATGGATAAATTACACAGCTCTTGAATCCAGTCCTTAATATCCAGAATAGTAATACTTTTTCCAATTTCTCAGAATAATTATCTGATCAATTCTCCATGCCCCGTATAGCCAAAGTTCCTAAAAAAATTGAAAAATCCCACATTTTTGGAATTAATGAAATATAACATATTTAATATTAAGAGATTTCCCAATCTCTCTCTATACATATACATATACATATACATATACATATACATATACATATACATATACATATACATATACATATACATATACATATACATATACATATACATACACACACACACACACACACACACACACACAAACATACACCTACACATACACATACACATACACATACACATACACATACACATACACACACTGTATACACACACACACACACAAACATCCAATTTAGATGGCCGCCCATCTCAACGAGTGACTTTTTTGGTGCATCCAATAAACTCAGCATAGAATCTTTTGGTGAACCAATTTCAGTCTTAAATTCAACAAGATCAATTTAACACTTTTTAAAACATGTGACCATTGATGTTCCATTATTGTATATTCTAATTCTTTAGTCCAACTTTAAATTTCTGCTTTAATTTTTGATAGAAATGTGATGTAGGTTTATTTTCAGACATAGACTCCATGAAAATAGAAAGCACCTCGGGTTTGTTGAAGCAGCTAAAGCATCAGGTCCATATTGAGTTGTCAAAAATGTGCTTGAGATAAGTATATTGCTACTATTGTGAATTAGGCAAGTGAAATTCTATTTCAAGTTCAGAAAAATCCTTAAAATAATTGGTTGTAAACCAATTGTAAACCAATAGTAAAGTAATTGGCTTACAATAACTTTAATTTTGGAGAGCCTAGACTGAGGAAAGCATGAACTAATTGACTTCTAAGCTCTCTTCTGACTTATTCATTTGATAAGAAACAGAAAGAGGAGCAACTGAAGAATTGGGGTCTGTATAAAGTATTCATTCAGAGTTTTTATTAACTATCCAATCGAATAGGAATAGTCCAGCAAACAGTTCATTTGTGAATAACTATTAGATTGACATTTTAGCACTGCAGTTGTTTTCATTTCCAATTGTTAGACTAAAGAAGCTGAAGTCTCTTTGTGCCATTCTGGTAGCTTGAAATCAGATCCAAGTCATGATTCAGTAGTCTTGATCTAGTAGAAGATGTGTCTCCTAAAGCCATACAAACACTCTCAACTATCATTTCTGTAATTCAAGAAATTGGAAGAACTGATGCTAATCCTCTATTATTAAAGTTTTTTGAAAGGTTGAGTTTTCTGTATACATTCTAGCATCTAATCAAATATAAACTCCCATTTTGATATTGCATGATTTTCTTTCATTTCCATACATTTTGTGCAGGAGATCTTCTATGTTGTTTTGTGACTCTCTACAAGGCAGCAGGAGACGACAGTATACCAGCTGAACTCTTTAAAATCTTGCAAGATGATGCTGTCAAGGTGATGCATGCCATATGCCAGCAAATTTGGAAAACACAAGAATGGCCATCAGATTGGAAAAAATCAACTTATATCCCCATACCAAAAAAGGGAAGCACTAAAGAATGTTCAAACTATTGAACAGTGGCACTTATTTCACATGCCAGTGAGGTAATGCTCAAGATCCTGCAAGGTAGACTCCAGCAATTTATGGAGCAAGAATTGCCAGAAGTACAAGCTGGGTTTAGAAAAGGCAGAGGAACTAGAGACCAAATTGCCAATATCTGCTGGATAATGGAAAAAGCCAAGGAGTTTCAGAAAAACATCTATTTCTGTTTTATTGACTATTCTAAAGCCTTTGTCTGTGTGGATCATAACAAGTTGTGGCAAGTTCTTGGTATGGGGATACCAAGTCATCTTGTCTGCCTCCTGAGGAATCTGTATAATGACCAAGTAGCAACGATAAGAACAGATCATGGAACAACGGACTGGTTTAAGATTGGGAAAGGAGTACGGCAGGGTTGTATACTCTCACCCTACCTATTCAACCGGTACGTAGAACACATCATGCAACATGCTGGGCTTGATGAATCCAAGGCTGGAGTTAAAATCACTGGAAGAAACATTAACAATCTCAGATATGCAGATGATACCACTTTGATGGCTGAAAGCGAGGAGGAGCTGAGGAGCCTTATGATGAAGGTGAAAGAAGAAAGTGCAAAAGCTGGGTTGCAGTTAAACCTCAAAAAAACCAAGATTATGGCAACCAGCTTGATTGATAACTGGCAAATAGAGGGAGAAAATGTGGAGGCAGTGACAGACTTTGTATTTCTAGGTGCAAAGATTACTGCAGACGCTGACTGCAGCCAGGAAATCAGAAGACATTTACTTCTTGGGAGGAGAGCAATGACAAATCTCGATAAAATAGTTAAGAGCAGAGACATCACACTGACAACAAAGGTCCACATAGTTAAAGCAATGGTATTCCCCGTAGTAACCTATGGCTGTGAGAGCTGGACCATAAGGAAGGCTGAGCGAAGGAAGATAGATGCTTTTGAACTGTAGTGCTGGAGGAAAATTCTGAGAGTGCCTTGGACTGCAAGAAGATCAAACAAATCCATACTCCAGGAAATAAAGCCAGACTGCTCACTTGAGGGAATGATATTAAAGGCAAAACTGAAGTACTTTGGCCACATAATGAGAAGACAGGATACCCTGGAGAAGAAGCTGATGCTAGGGAAAGTGGAAGGCAAAAGGAAGAGGGGCCGACCAAGGGCAAGATGGATGGATGGTATTCTGTAGGTGACGGACTCGACCGTGGGGGAGCTGGGGGTGGCGACGGCCAACAGGAAGCTCTGGCGTGGGCTGGTCGATGAAGTCATGAAGAGTCGGAAGCAACTGAATGAATAAACGAATAAACAACAAACTTTTTGTTTAGACATTAGACACCAAAGTTCAGCTAGAGTTTGTGTGTAAATGAAAGGCTGTAATTTCCACCACCACCTTCTAAAAAATTAAATTAATCATTATGTTAAAAATTAATTCATTAATTGCTTAACTACTCATTTTCTCATCAAAACTATCTCTAGTTAAAAGCCCCTTTTTTCCTCAGATTTATATATGACTAATTTCTCACAGTGTTCATGGAGGTTTCATTTTGCAAAACTGATTTGCAAAACACCAGCAAAGGCACTCAGTAGAAGCCACAATGTTGTCAAAATGAGGCAATTACTTCACATCATGTTTGCAATGACAATATGATGCACACAATGTCACCTGACACCTTATCCCCACCACTAATGGATGGCTATGGTCCATAGATACATGATTACCTGAGGTGAAAGATATAATGGTGTCTTCTTCTCCGTACAGAAGTTGACTCAATTCAGTAACATCTCTTGACTTAGAGGGAGATTAAAGTTTCTGGTTTCTTTTCCCTTCCTTCCTTCTTTCTTTCTCGCAGGAAACTTGCAGCCATTGGAAAATTTGATATGGCTGCAATAATATGTCTTAAATGGTTGAAAAGGCAGGAAAGCAGTAAGCACAGGGAAGTTGATATTGATTGATTGCCATCTTGCTCTAGTTACCCAGAATTTTCCACTGTACTTCTGGAGCACAGCACAATGAGTGAAGCACAGGCCATATGGCTCTATCACCATCCTGGCTCAAATGGCTTTAAGCAGGATGCTAATAGTTCAAACTAGGAAACTGGCAGAGGAACTCACAATTGTAGTCAGAAAACAAACCATAGTCCCAATCTGAGTTCAGGCTCAATAGAGTTGGTCCAATATATCTCATTGGGTTTTTGTTGTAGAGATAACATTGAAGGAGAGTAGTAGCTAGAGCCACCAGAAAAAAATAATATATATATATGAATGAATGAATGAATGAATGAATGAATGAATGAATGAATGAATGAATGAATGAATGAATGAATGAATGAATGGCTGGCTGGCTGGCTGGCTGGCTGGCTGGCTGGCTGGCTGGCTGGCTGGCTGGCTGGCTGGCTGGCTGGCTGGCTGGCTGGCTGGCTGAATTTCACAGGCATTTTGTTTCATTACTCAAAAGTCATGCCTTTGTTCCTATCTGTTTAAAAGTTCAAACAGGAAAGAAAAAATAGTATAGCAACTTGACAATGAGATTTTGTGGCAACTGTTATTGTTTTACTCCCCACAGGAGAGAACTAACACAGTTAAGAGTCTGCAAGATGATACAAGCTCCACATTTGATTGAAATGCCAAAGCAATTTCATTTCCAGATTTTATCATGTGACAGGAAGGCTGCTAATGAAAGAAAGGGCTCAACTATTGCCCTAGTTTTGTTAGGTGGAGTTCTGGAGATAGTGTTAATAAAGCTCCGTAAAGCCACTGTGTATTTTTGGTGGTTGTTCTTGCTGCTGTATGCAGCGTTTGGCTGAGAGAGGGAAGAGTCTCATGGTGCAGGTAGACATGGAAAGTGTAGCAATACCTCAATTATCTTACTTTTGCAAGATCAAGCACAGGAAAACCAGTTCATCGCTTTTCAGCATATAGTATTGAGAGTACTATAATCAACCCTGACTGCTCATTGGAAGGGCAGATACTGAAGCTGAAGCTCAAATACTTTGGCCACCTAATGCGAAGAGAGGACTCACTGGAAAAGACCCTGATGCTGAGAAAGACTGAAGGCAAAAGGAGAAGGGGACGGCAGAGGATGAGATGGTTAGATAGCATCACCGATGTAACGAACATGAATTTAAGTAAACTCCGGGAGACAGTGGAGGACAGGAAGGCCTGGCATGCTGTGGTCCATGAGGTCACGAAGAGTCAGACACGACTAAACGACTGAACAACAACAACAACAACTGAGAGTAAAGTCTACGTAATGTCAACCAATTCACCATAGCAATATTTCAAAAAGGGTTTTTCCCCCCTGTTTTTAAAAGCACAAAACATTCAACCGGATAGATTTCTAAGGTACCAGAAATAATCACAGGAGGCAATAGTACCTAGCTGAATTTGGCTGATTTTGAAAAAGAAACTTAAAGAGTGCTAAAATAAATGTTTAGTGTTTCTTCTATTTTCTTTTTTAGCATTTTATTATGAATGTTTTTACTGTACTTTAGCAAGCTGCTCAAAGCTGTTAAGGGGGTAGGCAGCATTCGAAATTTCTAAATAAATAAAAATAGATTTTCTACATAAATAAATGCAAGTTGTGGGGATGAAAGGATGAAAATTAAATTAATTAACTGTAAATATTAACATTATTACTTTTATCAATTAATTTAATTATTTAACTACTAAAGTTTTAACATATTTACCCAATGACAATTTAGTTTACTCCCAGGTTTAAAATAAACTGAGATGGGAGAGCGAGAATTATGTATTGTCGAAGGCTTTCACGGCCGGAGTTCAATGGCTGTTGTGGGTCTTCCGGGCTGTGTGGCCGTGTTCTGGAAGTTGTGGTTCCTAACGTTTCGCCAGCATCTGTGGCCAGCATCTTCAGAGGGCAGGAGCACAGATAGAAGACAGAGATTTTGCTTCTATCTGTGCTCCTGCCCTCTGAAGATGCTGGCCACAGATGCTGGCGAAACGTTAGGAACCACAACTTCCAGAACACGGCCACACAGCCCGGAAGACCCACAACAGCCAGTGAGAATTATCTCATTCACACATACATTCCCCATAGATGATGGCAACTCTTAGGGGGTACAGCTAAGCCTAGTACTTAAATCTTCTGAGCTGTGGCCAGAATTTTTTGAGTTGCTCCAATAATGTTGTCTGATCTGCACAACCAGGTGGCCCTGCCCAGGCTACTAACCATTTCTCAAGGGTAGGGATGCACAACACTATCATCTACTCATCCCCAACCCAATGGAAGGCATCCTCTGCCCACCTTTTCCTACTACATATCAAAAGTAGTGTGTGGGGGGCAGGGGTGTTTATTTGTTTTTGTTTTTCCTTCTGCTAGCTCTATATATACCTATAGCAACTAAAGCTATATATCCAGTATATAGGCATCAAAAGGCAAATAACTAGTAAGGACATTAACAGTCCAGCTAAGTGCAGCACTGTTGATATAGAAAGCGAAACAGGACCAGTTGTGGTTAGTACTTAAACTAGGATCATTTGGGAGATCCAGGACTAGAGGCTCATCTGGAAAGTTAAAAAAAAATCCTGGGAGAAGTCAATGGCAAACCATTTCTTTGTCATGCCAAGAAAATTACATGGGTGTGTCTACATAAGTTAGCAGGAATCAAACTCCACTCAACTTTTAGTTTTGAAATCACCCACATCGCAATCCCAAGTACACATTTCCAGTATCAAGGTAAGAGAAGCAACCCCTATCTTAAATCTATACACAGTATTGTCCTGATAAGTACAAATTACAAAACGGTCAGGGTCTTCCCTTCTTTTATTCAACCCAGTTACAAAAACTTTTTGGTATTCAGTATTCAGTATTCAAGGAGGGCAAAACCTGTGACTGCACAGTAATGAAAGGAAAACATTCAGCATATTCTTGAAGGAATTCTAAATTGTGAGATTTAAATAATCAAGTAAATTCCAAATGTGCACATATGCATATAAATTAACATGTGTCCATTTTGACAGAGACTGCATTGGTTGCACTTATGGATGATCTCTGGTGAGGGCAGGATAAAGGGGATGCATCCATCATTGCTCTCTTAGATCTCTCAGCAGCTTTCGATACCATCGACCATGGTATCCTTTTGGGGTGGCTCAGGGAGTTTGGGGTGGGCAGTGTAGTCTTGCACTTGTTCACCTCCTTCCTCCAGGGCTGTTCCCAATCAGCGGTGATAGGAGAGGAGAGATGTGACCCATGACCCCTCCTGTGTGGGGTGCCACAGGGTTCGGTGCTCTCTCCTCTCCTATTTAATATCTATATGAAACCACTGGGTGAGATCATCTGTCACCACGGGATGAAGTACCATCTATATGCTGATGATACTCAGCTGTATATTTCCATCCCGGGTGAAGTAAGTGATGCGGTCACCGCCCTCTCTCGGTGCCTGGAGACTGTGGGGGCTTGGATGGGGAACAACAGGCTTTGGCTGAACACTAGTAAGATGGAGTGGCTGTGGATTGATGGCCGCTCGGGATCTAGGAAGCTGTCATCTTTGGTTTTGGGTGGGGTGGCACTGCCCCATTCGGAGCCAGTGCAGAATTTGGGGGTCCTCCTGGACTCACGACTCCTGCTTGAAGAGCTGGTGGCAGCCATGGCCAGGAGAGCCTATGCGCAATTTCGGGTTGTACACTAGTTATGCCCATTCCTGGACCGAGATGCCCTCTGAACAGTCAATCATGCCCTTGTCATCTCCCATATAGTCTATTGTAATGCGCTCTACATGGGGCTACCCTTGAGGAGTATCCGGAAGCTTCAACTGGTCCAGAATGCGGCCGCGCAGACAGTTATTGGGGCCAGAAGATCGGCCCATGTAACACCTCTGCTGCACGAGCTGCATTGGGTACCAGTTTGCTTCCGGGTCCAATTCAAGGTGTTGGTTATCACCTTTAAAGCCCTACATGGCATAGGGCCAGGTTACCTGAGGGACCGTCTCATCCCCAGAACATCAACCCGTCCCACCCGATCAGTCAGAGAGGGCTTGCTATGGACCCCATCAACTAAAGAGTTCCATCTAGCGGGGTCCAGGAGGTGGGCCTTCTCTGCAGTAGTGCCCGCCCTTTGGAACATCTTACCCCCAGAGCTGAGGTGGGTTTCCTTGCTCCTGACCTTCCTAAAAGACTTAAAGACCTGGTTCTGCTGGCTTGCCTGGGAGGGAAATGCCAACAGTTCCTCTTGGGGATGGCTGGTCCCATGAAGCCCTTCCAGTATTACCATCTTTAACATCTTTTACGCTTGGATTTTATATTATTTATTAATATTGTAAATTTCTATTTATGTTTTTAACTATGTTTTATTGTGAACCGCCCAGGGTCCTCCGATGGGGGAGATGGGCGGTAATACAAATTTAAATAAATAAAAAATAAATAAAATTATCTCCATGACCAACCTTCCAGATTTCCATCTTTTTCAAACATTGGAATATGGTAATCCTATTGGAATGTCTCATAAGAACCACCTGACTCAGCTAGCTAAAAGGTTTTACAGATAAATAATTGTGGACTTACTTGGAAATGGAATTTAACTATAACCTGGTCTGCAAATCATGTTAAGCCATAAGGTTTTATTGGTATGAATCTAGCTGCTTTGGTCTGTAAGCTGTGGTTTATTGTTTTGCAAAACCAGTCATTTGAAATTTATTCTGTAAATTATGGCTCAGCCATCTATGGTTTAGTATGAACCAAGTCCATGGGTTCCCTTCCCTTGCCTCTTTCTCTTCAAGGGAAAGGCCAGTTGGACAGAGCTAACTTTGGGGAGCAAAGCAACTTCTCATGATATAATCTGGGGATCTTTTGTGCTTGGGGAACTCAAGGAAGTGGATAGGTTCTTCTATAATTTGAACACTACTACCTGTAGCCTTAATCCATACCCATGCTCTTACGGGGCCCTTTGGGCTGCCAGGCAGGGTGTGAGTGGCTCTATGGCACAGAACCAGCTTGTAGCAAGTAGAACTTTGCCAGGATAGAATCAGCCTATCTGGTCCAGACGCATTGAGAAGACTTGTTGAGAGCCCCACCCTTTTCATGAGCTGTCCTGTCCCAGCCCAATCACACACAATACACCAGGGAGGCAGTTGTAAAACTTTACTGAGAAACTTGTGAAGTAAACTTTGCTGAGAAACGTGTGAGGTAAACTTGTGAGGTAACTAACAGGCGGCAAGGGAATGTGAGCGCAAACAAGCCCCAGAAGTCCCACGAGCTTGCCTTAAGGGAGTTTCATGTTCAAAACATGATTAGTCAAGTGAGTCCAAGAGTCAAGAGTCAGGTCAAAAGGTTTTCCGATCAGGAGTCCAGGCACATGGAGTCCGGTAAGCAGATGGTTGTCTCCAATGAACAGTCTGGGCTTGCGGCTCCCTTTTTATAGAGGCAGACCTGGGTGGAGCTTATTTAGGAGGGCGGGGCTACTTTCTCGTGCATAGCCTCGCCAACCTCTGCAGTTCCTCTCTCCTTTCTCGAGCACTGGGAGGCATGGCAGCTCTGAGTCTTCATCCTCACTAATCAGCGGCGCCTGTGCCTGCTGCTCGCTGACCAGCCCCACCTCCTCTGACTGCTCAGGCGACCATTTATCTAGAGCTGTCTGCTCACCCTCCATCTCTACGTCAGAGGCTGGCCACCCGTCATCTGACTCTGACTCCGAGCCCAAACCCCCCATGGACTCCGAGCCCGAGCCCCCCATGAAATGAGCTTCATAGGGTATGGCAAGGCATCAGATCTTAATGGTGCCATTATTTTTGGAATAAACTCCTGTATCCCTGCTTCCTTTCCACAAACAAGTGAAAACCATTCTGTCTGAATGTATTTTTAGCCCTAATTCATTTTAGGCATATTGTTTATGTATTCTTTTCTTATTTGTGTGAGTTTTGTATTGCATGTTTTATCCTATTATTACCTAACCTATTGTTTAGGATATGAATACTGGGAAACAAACAAACAAACAGATAAATTTTGCAGCTGAAAGATTGTGAAACTACTTTTTAATCATCCCCAGAATGGAATCTAGATGCTTTCCCTAAAATGTTAAAGGTACAGTTAACACTCAACAACCTATCACTCTGTTCATTTTCTAAGAGATTTCATAAATTACTAGCAAAGAGAACATTCACAGGCCCATTTCAGAATGCTGAACTAATTACAATATATATTTTGTTTACTTTTTGATTATTTGTCATTATTATTTACCTATCAGGTTTTCCAACATAATAAATTCCCCTATATTTTCTTTAATAGATTTCTGTATTATCATATATATTAAATGTTCAGGTCTCTTGTAAAAAACAACTACTACTTTCCAGGTTGCTGATATGCACTGCATTAAAAACATATAATCGGGTCTTTGCTATAAAGTCATTATGGGCTCAACATTTTAGAAGATTAGAATAAGAAACATGTTTTTATGCTTTATTGGAGAAATGCATTTGTTTGGGGCTTAACCTTCCAAATGGCTGTTGAATTAAAAACTAATCGGATCTTTCAAGAACACTAATAATAGTCTTAGATAATTGAAATAGGTGTGTGGTTTTTCACAGATCCTTTATCAATAGCATCTTTCAGAAATTGCCATGAAATTATCTTGTATAACATGAATCAGGTTTGTTTAACTCTCTTTTGCTCTAATACTTTCTTCTTATTTTTTTCCTTATAAACTGTAATCTTATGGTCCCCAGGTGGGTGTTCCAGGATTCTTGGGACTAACTAGGATTCTCTCCAACCAGAGTGAAATATCTAAGATTCTTGAGTTTAACTGTCAGAGGTGACTATTTCCCATGTTTGGGACTTCTGACTTTGAACAGGCAAAGAGTGCTGTTGCAGAAGAGTGAAAGGCTTTAAAGCAGATCAAAGCAAAGCAGCACTCTTAGAAATGAGTTGGCCATGTTGCTTTGCAAAGTAGCCTCAAGGAATGCTTTGCTTGAGCAGTCATTGGTGACACATCCCTTTGAAGGTTTGCACAGCCCTAAAGGACAGGTCTACTTCCTTCTTCCCAGGTGCATTTTAATACATCCAGAGTGGAAGACCAGAAGTTTCACAATAGGTTCTTGCCTATATTTCTCTCCTACGTGATTTTTTTTAAAAAATAACACTATATAGGGTACAATGTACAGAACATGGAACAATGGAAGTAAAATTTCCATTTGGTGAATCTAATCAATCCATATTTACTAAGGGACAGTTCCAAAAAGCAGGGCCAAATGAACAGCATCTCTGAGCTGGCCAGTTCAATTCATTGCATACCCTGTTGATTTCTATTAGCTATTTAGAAAGCAAAACCACATGCTCGTTCAACAAGAATTTATGAGACTCTTGGAAAATGAAATTTTTACACTTTGCAGGCACATATGCAGTGCTGAACAGGACTGGCTAGGAATAATCTTAGGAAACACGTAGCAGATTACAATGGACAGCTCATGCACATGCATGTGTCACATTTAACAGTGGCAACACCGGTGGGCGACTTCATTAACAAGCCTTCTCAAAGCAACCTCAGATAAGACTTTAACAACAACTGCTTCAAAGTGCTTTCCAAATCCCAACTTTTCATATGCTAAACTACAGTTGCTCAAGTGCTGAATTGGTAAATGAGAAGCATGCATGCCCAGCAAAGTCCCAAATAGCCCCTGAATTCAAAGTGCTTTCCAAATCCCAACTTTTCATATGCTAAACTACAGTTGCTCAAGTGCTGAATAGTTAAATGAGAAGCATGCATGCCCAGCAAAGTCCCAAATAGCCCCTGAATTCTGCTGAACCTTGGAAAGGACGTAGGGCATTTATCCACATACAGTTGAGTTTTGTTCTCTAGTGATTCTCATCGTGCTGCAGGCCACATAGGGTGACCCTTAAAGAATGTCCATATCCATGTCCAGCTGAATGAGAAGCTTTTTAAGGTGTATTTTTCATGTTTACTGTTTTGCTGGAATGCCAAGCTTTTAGCAAAGGTTTGCTTGTTTTTTCACCAGAAGAGAGAAGCACAAATAATCAGAGCCATTTGAGATAAACTACATTGACTCACAGCTCCTTGTGTTTCAGAAGTCATTCTTTGTAAACCCTGGGAAGGGACAATTTATACAAAGATTGCTATAGATTGCAAACACTAAGGCAGAGCTTTCCAAACTGTGTCGCGACACAATACTGTGTCGCCTGGGGGCCCCAAGTGTGTCGTGTGACAACCCGGAAGCACCGCCTGGTGCCTGGTTGCCGCGTGGCGGCTGCCCCTTCGAAAAGGCAGGCTCCGGGGACCCCTCGGTTCAGGCAGGGAGGCAAAAAGGGCGCTCAGCTGTTCTGCGGGGAGAATTTCCACCCGGCTCCAGGGCAGCGTGTGCGTGTGGGGAGGGGAGGCTTTTGCCTCCCTGCCAGAACCGAGGGCATTTTCTGGGTCCCTGGAGCCTGCCCTTTCGAAGGGGCAGTGGCAGCAGCAGCAGCGGCGCTGCCCCTTCGAAAAGGCAGGCTCCGGGGACCCCGAAAATGCCCTCAGTTCAGGCAGGGAGGCTGCGCGCGCATCTTGCCGAGCGGCGCTCAGCTGTTCTGCAGGGAGAATTTCCACCCGGGCTCCAGGGCAGCGTGTGCGTGCGGGGAGGGGAAGCTTTTGCCTCCCTGCCTTAACTGAGGGCATTTTAGGGGTCCCCGGAGCCTGCCCTTTCGAAGGGGTAGCGGCAGCAGCAGCAGCGGCGCTGCCCCTTTGAAAGGGCAGGCTCCGGGGACCCCGAAAATGCCCTCGGTTCAGGCAGGGAGGCTGCGCAGGGTGGCTACGCGTGCGCATCTTGCCGAGCGGCGCTCAGCTGTTCTGCGGGGAGAATTTCCACCCCGGCTCCAGGGCAGCGTGTGCGTGCGGGGAGGGGAGGCTTTTGCCTCCCTGCCAGAACCAAGGGCATTTTCAGGGTCCCCGGAGCCTGCCCTTTCGAAGGGGCAGCGAGCAGCGGCAGCAGCAGCAGCGGCAACTCAGAAGCACCGCTGCAGGCACTTCCGGTTTTTGCGCCAATGGCACTTCCGGGTTTTTGTGGGTTGGCATGTCGCCAACGGCAAAAGTTTGGAAAGCCCTGCACTAAGGTGACCAGATCTGGGCTGCAAAACAATCCAGATGATATTTTTTTCGGCAGAAAAAGAATAAGAGTTTTTGGAATCTCTTTCTTGCCTTCCAATGGTCCTCTAGATTTTTGTAGCCCAGCACTGGTAGTTTTACCATACACCTTTGTAGGCAAAGGAACAAAAGATGAGGCATACATCAAATGAACCAGGGCTGGAGTTGCCATCCAAACCAGTTGAGACTCTGCTTGTGAAGTTGGGCTATAGGGATCAGATAGGAATGTTGCTAGTGTACCAGCCTCCCTACTGCAGAACAACCTCCCTGGCCTGAGCTGTTAGGTCTGTATTTGGATTGGCAGTGAAGTTCCCCATGCTTAAGGTACTGGGGGAGTTCAATCTGCCTTCCTTGGGTGTGGACTTGGAGCAGTTCACAGCCACCATGGCTACCATAAACTTGACCCAGGTTATTAACAGCCCAGTTTATAGTGAGGGTCATGCATTAGTTCTGTTTTTTTATCCCAGGGCAATGGCAACATGATCTGGAATTGGGGGATGTTACTATCGTGAAGAGTGGGCTGGAGTGGACTATGCCAATTCTTTTATCTAACTTTTCTGCTGTGAGTGCCATTTGTCATATTGATCATGGACTCTTTGGCAGGCCTGCAACTAGGGTCTGTCACCCAGGGCAAACATGGATTCCGTGCCCCCCCCATGGATTCTGCGCCCCCCCCAAAATGAGAAGTTCCGCCACGCCCCCCTACTCGCACTACAACGTGTGTACAAACCTGCATAACATTTTCCCAAGAGCGAGAGAGAGAAGAGCGAGTGAGCCCCCGCCCTCCCACCCTGGTTAGTTTGTCGGAGGAGCCAGGCACATGAAAGCCGCTCCTGCCTGCTTGAGCAGTGGGCTCTACCCACAAGGAACCTGCGCGAGCGTGAAATTAAGTCCCGATTCGCACCGCAGGCCTAACACAAAGGACTTTTGGCCCCCCCCGCCCCCCCAGCGCAGCACCCAGGGCACATGCCCCGCTTGCCTCCCCCCTAGTTACAGCCCTGCTCTGTGGTGCCTTTGTATCTTTCAGGACAGGAAATCTGAAAGGTGGGGTGAACAGTATTTGAGAATGGCAGTGTCTCTTTTGCTCATAGGCTGACTTTTTGCTTTCCAGGCAAAAAGGCACAAATATTTTTCTGCCACCAGAAATGGACAGCATATCTGAAAGCCCAAAATTCAGTACCAACTTTTAAAATCACTTCTGGGACTGCAGTGCAGATTTTGGAGACTGGAGATTGTGCAAGCCTTTGCTAGAAGGTTGGTTTTTAATCAAGAATAGTATAAATCCCTAAATTAAAACTACTGCTACAGTTAAAGTACTCATTACTCTTCTTGAAGTAAAGCTTCTTTTGCACTCAAGGATGTTGCAAAAGATGCTGATACTTCCAAGCTGACCAGGTTTATGTATCTTCGTGCAAATGTTATTGGTAAATCTGTAACAATATATTTCCTACTGCTCAAGTTTAATACTGCATCTTGTTTTATGGTGCTAGTATTTTAGTATTTAGTATTCTAGTATTTTAATTTTAACTTGTTCTGTTCTCATCTCATGCTCTAAGATGGGGTGGGGAACGTCCGGCCCTTGGGCCGTATAAGGCCCGCGAAATCATTTGGTCTGGCCCTGCCAAGGCAACCACAGGCGAGACTCGAAATTCAATAAATCTAGGACCCCCCACATGCAAACACCACCCCCTTCCATGCAATTGGCTCCCACCTGCAAACCCTGCCCCCGGTGCTTGTGATTGGCTCCCGCCCACAAACCCTGCCCCCTTCCATGCGATTGGCTCCCGCCCACAAACCCTGCCCCCCGGTCCGCGAATGATGTTATAAATATCCAAATGGCCCTTGGCAGAAAAATGTTACAGTTCTTGTGTTGCCCTGGCAAATTATCTCTGTACAAAGCACAGGCTTCTCATGGTGACGTGAAGTGCAGGTGCAAGATTACAACAATCACGTGTACTTTGTTTTGACTAGATTGCATGGGAACAAGGTCTCCTGATATCCTTCCGTGGGAAGCCTTGCTCAGGCCCCCCTGAGCAAGGAAGGGGGAAACTCAGTGCGTAGATGCAGCACTGCTAACCAATAGCAGGTCATGCTGTGTGCTTTGAGGCCTAGTGTGTGTAACAGCTAACTTCCAGCCAATCAGAAAGCTAGAAGAACTGAATATACAACCATGCAAAATGGTGTTCTATGTCTTCTTGATTTCTAGTGTCTTTTAGTCATGTAGTTCTTCACGTGTTCACTTCCCGTGGACTGGGCAGAGTGAGCTATGCCTGGCTTTGGGTATAGGCCATGGCAGGAACTCTGGCCCTGGGATCAATACACGGAACTCTGCTTATAAGTTTGTTTTGTTTTTTTTCCTTTTACAATGATGTATCCTGTATATTCATCTTTTTCATTTTTGCGATAATGTACTGTATCTGCATTATTGCCCTATGCTAAACAGTAAAAACTGTTAGCCCTAACAAGCTGCATTCTTGTCTGTTTATTCTCAAGCCTCGGGTTTTCCCCTTTAAGCCAGCATATATCCCATCAAAAAAAGGTTCCCCACCCCTGCTCTAAGACATCCAGAAAACCTTTTCTATAAGTGCTTTATATTAATGTCTGGAAAGGACAAGAACTTTCTGCCCACAAAGTATCTGAATTGGCTCTCCTGACTGTAATCCATTGGGGGAGATGGGCGGTCATATAAATTGAATAAATAAATAAATAAACATAACCTGTGGTTCCAGGGCCACATCTGCCTTACCTGTTATTTGAAACCCCCAAACCTCCTTGCTGAAAATCCACAGCACATGACAGAATTCTCTGGAAACTACAAGAAGAAACTCCCAATGACACAAAAACTCTGATAGGTAGAAGAAGTATTCTAGAAAAGCTAACAAAGCCCTATTTGTACTGAAATGAAAACTTTAATTCTAGTGCCTCTTTCTCCTGCTTAGATGATGTAACTGGCTAGAAGCCATTCTTTGCGGTAGGAGGGATGATTCCCACCTCTCTCTTGTTCTGGCAATTGTTGATCTGGCTGTTTTCTGATGACTATACGGGAGCTGGCTCTCACCGCACCATTTCTTGTCCTTTTGAGGCAGAAGACAAACCATGGTAGGGCAAATCCTAAAACAGACTTAACAGTTTTTAAAATTTAACTGAAGAAAAAACAAAACTGTAGGACCTACTCCTTAGGCTTCACTGCACTGCTTACTATGGTCCTAAATGGAATCCAATGTAGACATAAAATATAACAACATTCAAATCGAATCAAATTATCCATTCAGTTGTATCCGACCCTTGGCGATTCCATAAGCCAAATTAGATAAAACTAAATTAATATACAGATAACAGTGGCAATCACCAAAATTTGTACTGATCTTCAGTTGTAGGTAGAACGGATGGAACAAATGTTTATGTCACTTCTTCCATCTGACCAGGACCCTGTCATATATTTCCAGGTTGCTTGATTTTGTGCCACCATTTGTTCTATCTGTCTCACCTGTGGTCTTTAATGTAAATGTACATTAAAGTCACCTTTAATGTACATTTAGATGATGTAACTGGCTGGAAGCTATTCTTTGGGGTGGGAGGGATGATTCCCACCTCTCTCTTGTTCTGGCAATTGTTGATCTGGCTGTTTTCTGATGACTATACGGGAGCTGGCTCTAGTCAGCTCTAGTCACCTTTGACTCCTGGTGGCTACATGGACAAGTCCATGCAGCATTCTTGGCAACATTTTCAGAAGTGGTTTGCCCTTGCCTTCTTCTTCCGAAGGCTGAGAGAGAGTGACTGGCCCAAAGTCACCCAGCTGGCTTTGTGCCTCAGGCAGAACTAGAACTCACAGTCTCCCAGTTTTTAGCCCAGTGCCTTTAACCACTACACCAAACTGGCTCTCTCTTATTAAAGGAGACTGAGCCAAAAGACATAGTTTCCTCAAAGTATGACAGGCAGGTGTACCCTTTGCACTCCTGCACACTATGAAGCTGAATGAGACTGAATCCAAAGTGCCACATGGTTCAATTATGCACTGCCTTTTCTCCCATGAAGCAGGACAAAAGTCACAAAGGGGGTTCAATTTCAAATCAGTCTGGAGGGTCTTTTTGCTTGCACACATTCTTCCCCCTCCCCCAAAGAAAGGAAAGGAAAGGAAAGGAAACGAAAGGAAAGGAAAGGAAAGGAAAGGGAAAGGGAAAAGGGAAAAGGGAAAAGGGAAAAGGGAAAAGGGAAAAGGGAAAAGGGAAAAGGAAAAAGGAAAAAGGAAAAAGGAAAAAGGAAAAAGGAAAAGAAGAATTCAGGCAGGCAGATGTAAGAGTGAAATTCCTCCACCCCACTCACCATGCCCCAACTAGCAGTCCCCAAGGTAATGTGATGTGAAGCCCCATTGATCTCCCTTAATCGCTCCAAGAAGAGGTTCAATAAAGGCCATCTCTCTGCTTTACCTAAATTATACCAATTGCTGTAATTAGCAAGCTCTGTGAAAGCTTTGTTTATTTACCCAACAAACCGATTGCTCGGGGAATCACTACAGACATGACTCCTTATGGAAGAAGCCTTGCATCTCATCCAGCAAAATTGGGGTGAAGTAGAGAGGAATTGTTTCCATGAGCTTAACCTTTGTGGATGAATAGAGAGCTGTATGTATCTAGCTGTGTGAGTGTTGTTTTTCTCATATGTGACAACCCACTCTTTTTCCAAATTCATCAAATTCACTCCATCCCGAATCACAAACTAGTCAACCACATTTTAGCCAGATATGTTTGGTTGTTTGCTTAACTGACTTACATAGCTACTCATCTCAGTACATGACTCTGGGTGGCTCACAATATTAAAACAGATAAAATATATATACAAATACAAAAGAGACAAGAAATAAAACACGTAGCAACTGAAGAATAAGAAGAAGCCCTCGACATATTCAGGAAATGGGCCCCATCACACACCCAGGGCCCCAGGCTCAAGCACAGGGCCACATCTTCAGGGCCCTGCAGAAGGCCAGCAGGATTGTAGGGCCAACCTAATCCCTGGAAGGATGATGTTCCAGAGGGCGGGTGCCACACAGAAAAGGCAGTTGTGAAAACCCAGTTTCTGGGTGGTTTATGACATGAAACCAAGAAAATTGATTTAACTGAATAAACCATGTTGGGTAAACTATGGGTAGGCATGAGATAGAATTATGTACTAATGATGAACATGTTATTGCCAAAATGTATAAACTTCTGCTGAAATATGAGACAGAGGAAGAGCAAGTGATGACAAATGGGCCAATGGGAAAATATGTGGTTGAAAGGATTGAAATTTACATTATATTCTAGCCTTAAAGAGAATTTCTACAAAATGATGTATCATTGGTATTGGTCACCAGAGAAATTGTCTAGAATGTATAAAGGTATTTCAAATCTTTGCTGGAAATGTGAACAACATGAAGGGACATTTTATCATGTTTGGTGGATGTGTAAAAAAAGCCCCCAAAAAATTGGATACAAATACAAACATTAATTCAGAAGATTTTAAAGGTTAAAGTACAACTGAAACCAGAGATTTTTCTTTTGGGACTAATGGATAGGCAACTAGAAAAAAGTCATGGAACTTTGATTTTATATATGATAACTGCAGGGAGATTATTATATGTTCAAAAGTGGAAAGGCTTGGCACTACCCACAATGGAGGAATGGTTGATAAAGATGATGGAACTTGTAGAGATGACTAAATTAACACCCTTGATTAGAGAAAAGACAATAGCTATATTTATGGCTGATTGGAAACCACTTATAGACTTTTTGCATCAAATGGAAAAAAATGCACTTATGACTTGTGATTTTGATTATTAGGGGGAAAATGGATAATAGAAAAAACTCATCTTCTTTTGCAGTGATGGGGTAAGAGATAATTTTGTAATCATATTTTCTGCAGAGAAATTCTTTTTCTTTATTTGTATTCTTTCTCACTGCAGAGTAACTTAAATAACTCACTTTTGTATTTTTCTCACTTTTTCTTCTTCTCTTTCTTTCTTTGCTCTCTATTTTCTATTAGTTGGTGTTAGTTTTTATATTTTCTTTAAAACGTTTAATAACATTTATTGGAAAAAAAAACTATGGGTAGGTGTGTCCTGGAAACACAGCCACTCCACCTAATTCTGTTGTATTTTCTGTCTCTCAGGCAGTAAAGGTACTAAGGTACTTGTCCTTAGCCACAGAAATCTCTGCTATATCCCAGAATTTATCTTTCTATGCATTCTTTATTGCTTTATTTGCAGACTGTGCATCCATGTTTGTTTGTTTGTTTGTTTGTTTGTTTGTTCATTCATTCATTCATTCATTCTTTCAATTTATCCCTGCCCATCTCCCCGAACAGGGGACTCTGGGTGGGTTACAACACATACAAATTTAAAATCTATACAAAATTTCTAAAAAACAACAAATACAAGAATAAATAAAATCCAAAGATGGTAAAAGCCGTAGTGTAGATCACAATACTATGGGGCCAACCAACCCCAAGAGGCACTACTACCTCCGTCATCCCAGGCCAGGCGGCAGAGCCAGGTCTTAAGAGCCTTCCGAAAGGTCAGGAGTGAGGGAGCCAGCCTCACCTCCGGGAGCAAGATCTTCCATAAAGCGGGTGCTATCGCAGAGAAGGCACGCCTCCTGGACCCCGCTAGATGGAATTCTCTTGTTGAAGGGGTCCGAAGCATGCCCTCTCTGCATGAACAGGTGGGACGGGCCGATGTTATCGGGATGAGACGGTCCCTCAGATACCCTGGCCCTATGCCATGTATGGCTTTAAAGGTAATCACCAACACCTTGAATTGGACCCGGAAGCAAACTGGAACCCAATGCAGCTCGCGCAGCAGAGGTGTCACATGTGCTGATCTCGTAGCACCCATAACTGCCCGCGCTGCTGCATTCTGCACCAGCTGAAGCTTCCGGATACTCTTCAAGGGTAGCCCCATGTAGAGCGTGTTACAATAATCTATATGGGAGATGACAAGGGCGTGAGTGACTGTTCGGAGGGCATCCCGATCCAGGAAAGGGCGTAGCTGGCGCACAACTCGAAGCTGTGCGAAGGCCCTCCTGGCCATGACTGCCACCTGCTCTTTGAGCAGGAGTCGTGAGTCCAGGAGGACCCCCAGATTCCACACTGGGTCCGAGTGGGGTAGTGCAACCCCACCCAGAACCAAAGATGATAACTTCCCGGATACAGGGGGGCCATCAATCCACAGCCACTCCGTCTTACCAGGGTTCAGTTGAAGCCTGTTGTTCCCCATCCAGACCCCCACAGCCTCCAGGCACTGAGATAAGGCATCGACCGCATCACTTACTTCACCCGGGATGGAGATGTATAACTGGGTATCATCAGCATATTGGTGATACCTCATCCCGTGGTGACAGATGATCTCGCCCAGCGGTTTCATGTAGATGTTAAACAGGAGAGGAGAGAGAACCGACCCCTGCGGCACCCCACAAGTCAGGGGTCGTGGGTCAGCTCTCTCCTCCCCTATCAACACCGACAGGGAACGGCCCTGGAGGAAGGAGGTGAACCAGCGTAAAACCACGCCGCCCACCCCCAACTCCCTGAGCCGCCCCAAAAGTATACCGTGGTCGACGGTATTGAAAGCCGCTGAGAGATCTAAGAGAGCTAGGTTGGATGCACTCCCTCCATCCTGCTCCCGCCAGAGATCATCCATAAGCGCGACCAATGCGGTCTCCGTCCCATATCCAGGCTTGAAACCTGACTGAAAGGGGTCCAGATAATCCGTTTCCTCCAGGATCCTCTGGAGTTGCAGCGCCACCACCTTCTCAACCACCTTTCCCAAAAAGAGAAGGTGGGAGACTGGGCGAAAATTGCCCAAGATGGTGGGGTCCAGGGATGGTTTCTTGAGGAGTGGGTGCACCAGCGCTTCCTTAAAGGCAGCCAGGAACACCCCCTCACTCAAGGAAGTATTAATCATCACCTGGACCCAGCCACATGTCACCTCTCTAGCTGATTTAACCAGCCAGGAGGGACATGGGTCAAGCTGACATGTGGTGGCGTTTACAATCCGGAGGATCCTGTCTACTTCATCAGGTCCAACAGAATCAAACCATTCCCAGATAACAGGGTAAGTACGGTCCTCTGGCATCTCCCCAGATCTTGTCTCACACTTAGAGTCCAACTTGGAATGAATCTGAGCAATTTTGTCCTGCAGATGCTCAGAAAACTCTTCCGACTGGCCCTGTAAATGGGTCACCACCTCCTCCCGACCCAAAAGTGATCTTGTAATCTTAAAAAGGACCGTTGGGCGGCATTCTGCAGACGCAATAAGAGTGGAGAAATATTCACGTTTCGCCGCTCTTACCGCCACAAGGTAGGCCTTAACTGCGGCTCTAGATTGTGTTCGGTCAGATTCAGTCTTCGTCTTTCTCCAGCGGCGCTCTAGGCGTCTCTTAACCCTCTTCAAAGCCCTTAACTCTTCCGTAAACCACGGAGAGTGACGGGCCGAGCAGGGCCGGAGAGGTCGCACAGGCGCGATCTTGTCCAGGGCTCTGGCCACTGCCCTGTTCCAGGCTGCGGCCAGGACCTCTACTGGACCGTGAAGCAAGTCCTCGGGAATAACCCCCAGCTCCTTCTAAAACCTCACTGGGTCCATCAGTCGCCAGGGGTGGACCAGTCGAATGGGTCCTGCCTCCCTGTGGAGTGGGGCAGCACAAGAGAGTCTCAGGGTCACCAAGGCGTGGTCTGACCATGACAATGGGGAAAGATGTAACTCTCCCCTCAGATCACATTGCCACTGCTCAGACAAGAAAACTAAGTCCAGGGTGAGACCACTGTCACGAGTCGGGTCACGAATAATCTGAGACAGGCCCATGGCTGCCATGGTAGCCATGAACTCCCGGGCCGCTTCCGAGGTCCGTCCCAGAGATGGCAGATTGAAGTCCCCAAGAAACATAAGTCTGGGGAACTCCACTGCCAACCCCGAGACAGCCTCGAGCAGCTCAGGCAGGGAGGTTGCCATGCAGCAGGGAGGCTGGTACAGCAGCTACACTCCCAACTGTTCTCGTGAACCCAACTTGAAAAACAAGGTCTCACACCCGGCCACTTGTGGAGCAGCGCCCCTGAAGGCCACAAGGGACTCTCTGATGACAACTGCCACCCCTCCTCCCCTGCCCCGGTGTCTCGGCTGATGCCACACCTGAAACCCGGCTGGGCACATTTCCGAGAGGGCTACTCCCTCCTCTGCACCCAGCCAGGTCTCGGTAATACACGCCAGGTCAGCCCCCTCCTCTGTGAACAAGTCACCTATAAGGGGGGCCTTGTTGTTCACTGACCTGGCATTAAGCAGCAGCAGTCGGAGACCGGGGCCCTCGAGGATCTGCTTACCAGGGCCTGGGTGTGAACACGGAGGGCCGGAACGCACCACCAGTAACAAACACCAGGGGCGCCTTCCCCGATGATGGCTTGCCCTCCGGTTCCCGTCATACCGTCCCTTGCCTGTCACCACCTGAATCGGATAGCCTGCCATATAGCCCCCAGAGATTCCTGGCTCTGGCCTAGTAGCCTCCACTCCCAGGCCTCTGGAATTTCTGGGCTTAACCAAGGGTCCCTTGTCCCATCCATCCATCACCCAATACCAAACAACCCTGGGCGGTGGCAAGACCCCCCCCCCCAGTGCACCAGCTCTCGCTCTCGGCACTGGTAGGGCCTAGCAATACCCCCACTCACACTCTGTACCTCTCCCTCAACCTTTCTCACTGGCCAGGGAGAGGTACCAACAATCATCAACAGCCACTCCTACCCCACCTGACTCTCACCCAGGGGGATACTCTTACACTCCCATACAATCTTGGACCCCCTCACCTCGTCTCTCACCCAGGGGGGTACCACATTCATGCCAAGTGACCCCCACAAACCCTCTGCCGCCTTAGATCAAATGGGACGACTAGACCAATTGGCTGGTGAATCTATCCGGACAAGGGGGCATGCAATCTGTTGCTCCCCTTATACCCAGGTCCTCTAATCGTATCCCCTGTAGACCACCCTCTATATCCAGAGGGCTTTCGGAAGGGCGTTGAAACCCTAAAGGTTCCCTGCCCCCTCCTACAGTCCAGATCTTTACCCAGGGGGCGACTAACGTCCAGGGGGCTCTGGAAAAAGGAATCAAAATTCCAGAGCTCATCTCTATTATTGCCGGGTTCCGTCGTAAAAGATGTTATCAAAAGACTCTGCAGCACCATACCAGATCGTATTCAGGTCTATATGTCCTTTGCCCAGTTCAAATTCGGGGTCTGTCAGGTCACCAAGCCACAAGCCTCAGCCAAGTTAATTCGGGGTCTGTCTGTGTTGTTGTTATGCCCTGATCTAATGGGCTATCAGGCCAGTCCACTGCGCCTCCGAGCTCTACTGCGTCGCCAAAGCCAATCAGTCGTGTCATGGGTTCGACACCTACCACCCTCGGGGGTCTATCAGTTCCCCCAAGGGTCCACCACTCCCCCGTCACAAACGAACAACGCCCGGCCTTCCTTGTTGCTTCCACACTACCACAGCCTCCGCATCGTCCACGTCTCCCAGGCCCGCAGGGGTTCACCACCAACTCCACCACAGCTTGGATGTAAGCAGCCTCAAAACTCCCAAGGGCTGGTCCGGGGAAGGTCCAGTCTGTCCAAGGAGGGGGTCAACTCGTCCGTCACGCCAGGATCTGCCAGGCCCCCGCCAACTCCACTGGGCCCAGCTCGAACTCCAGCGGCCTCCGGTGGTCTCCGGCAGCTTGATAGAATCTGCTGCAACTGCCGGGCTACGCGCCGTGCCGCAGAAGCCCCGACGCAGTCAAAGCTTCACCCCAGCACTCCACCCGGAGAAAAACCACTCACCCCAACAGCGATACCACTTCTCCAGACCCCCAAAGGTAAAATTAGGGGGTACTCGGAGAGTTTTAAAGGGGTTATGAGTCTTTCTCCTGGAGCGGTGATCGGCATTGGCTTGCGGTCGCCATCTTGGAAGTCTGATGTTTATCGAGTTTACTCCTGGTCTATCCAAGCATTTGTAATTACAGCCTAAATAACAAGATGAGGTAGGGATGTGAATTGGTGGTGGGGAGTGACTGCAAGTTATCTCTCTTTTCCATGAATTGGAGGGACGGACTCTGTTGCTGCAGGACCTCCAACAACTCAGGACAGGATACTAATTCTTGGTCCTTGATTTCAGCATTTCAATGCATAAATAGTCCTCAAACTTCTTTTGAGGGAGTAGAAATAATGGAAATGTGGAAATGCCCTCAAAGATCAGAACTGAGGAAACTACTCTGAATTCAGTGCTGACTACAAAGGTGAAATTGGTGTGTACAATACGATTATTATACTGTATAAGAAAAATATTACTCTAAACAGCTACCTTTCTCTTAGCTTAATGGCATATCACTCCCATCAGAGGCTGTAATGAAGAAGAAAATGTCATGAGATTAATCACTGCTTCTGACAAAAAGCATAATAAAAACGGGGGGATATTACAACCTTAAATCACTCTCATTACATTCTTAGTGCCTAGCATCTGGCAACCCTACTTAAATGGTTTCCCTGCTGGGCTGCTTATGCTGAATCAGGGACTTAAGCATAGCAGGGCTCTTCTTCCATCCTCTAAAGGGGTTCAGTTTCCTAAATTGCAGGAAGAGACACCGGGAAGAGGGGACAGCCTTAGGTGAGGACAACTCATTGAACTGCAGAACCTGAATGCTATATTTTATGCACATATAATTATGGCAAAGAGCAATCTAAAATGTCCCCAAGGGCCTTCAAGACTCTTTTTTTTCCAACTGCAGCCTTGACTGTTCAGCTACTAATATTTTCTCTCTCTGGAGTGCTGATATTATGCTGAGTGAGAGGCAGGAAACGTGTTGTGACCCTAAGGATGGCATCAGAAGTAGCCTTAATCCAATCTCCATGTAATAGAATGCCTCAAGGGAAGACCTTCTCTCTTAGGTACCAGTCATTACAGTATGTTCTGGTGGGGCTTCCTTCTTGATGGCACCACATTTGCTGGGGAATCACTAGGTGGCAATTTGGGAGAAGGTATTGTAGGGACCAGGATTCCAACTATGAGATTCTTTCCCCATTCAGTTAAGGCTGGTTGGTGCAGAGCCTTATAAAGTTTCAACATGAGCTGAAAAATTATTTCTTAATTCAAGACATTTAATCAAATCTATGCCATGGTGACTCTTGTCATAATTCATTGTCATTTTATGGTTGGTGGGCATATCATCCTATGGCAGGGAGCACAACTCTTTTGGGCTGAGGGCTGCCTCTGCCCTTGAACAACACATTGGGGGCAATGCTAAAAAAATGCCTCAATGGAAGACCTTCTCTCTTAGATACCAGTCCATAAAAAAAAGAAGGAAGGAAGGAAGGAAGGAAGGAAGGAAGGAAGGAAGGAAGGAAGGAAGGAAGGAAGGAAGGAAGGAGAATAAAATAAGAATTTAAAAGACACCCACAGCCGCTGCAAGTGAAGGACCAGCCTCCTTCTGCTGCTTGAAATACTTGAGCAGCATAATCCAGCTCTGAGTGAAATTAAAGACAGTATGGGTCCTGCTTCTTAAAATTACCCATAACTGGATTCACTATAAATTACTATATGGCTTTAGCAAATTAGAAAGTGATTAGAAAGTCTATATAGGGAAAATGCAGCTTTCATTCCCAGGTTTCTCTTTGGCAGATTTTAATTTAAACTTTCTTAAAAGTTTGCGTGGTTGGAGATAAAGCTTTGAATGCTGACAACAATTTCCCTCTTTTCAGAAGCAAAGCATCAGTAGCATGACATGAATAATGGCTGCTCTTGAACTTTTAGCTTCCATGTATTAGCATATCTGAATTGCATTAGCAGTGGTCTAGATGAGGAATAGCCCAGAAGGATCAATGCATATAAGCAATCTAGTTTTCATCCCAAACGTTAAAGAGGATACAGTACATGAAAAACAAACAGATGGATAAATTATGATGAGGAAAATTGTAAAACTGGGATTTCTAATGAGACTGTTCAGCCTTAAGGTAAATATACAAAAGCTGTTGTTTCCCAAAATCTACTTAACGTGTATCTGTGTCTTCTACTGGTTGTCTTGGATGAGGAAAAAAATTGGAATCTTTTTTGAAATAAACACACAATCCCTTCATACAATCCCATAGTTAGCCTAGATTTCCATATCAGAACATCTCTTTTTCATCCGTTCTTCTAGTGGAGTTTCAGTTGGTTCAGTTTTCCTCAAGTGTGCATTTACTGTGGTTTGGAAGGTCTGATTGCTCTGACATGATGCCAGTAGGGATTAGTATGAACATGAACACCGTTCTTAATGTTCACCATCCTCAGCCCCTAAACTCTGAGATTTGTCTTGAACAAAGATATAAAAAGGTAAAGGATCCCCTGCACATTTGTGCAGTCGTGTCCGACTCTAGGGGCCGGTGCTCATCTCCGTTTCTTAGCCGAAGAGCCAGTGTTGTCCAAAGACACTTCCACGGTCATGTGGCCGCATGACACGCATGGAACGCTGTTACCATCCCACCGAAGTGGTACCTATTCATCTACTTGCATTTGCATGCTTTCGAATTGCTAGGTTGGCAAGAGCTGGGGCGAGTGCGGGCGCTCACTCCATCACGCAGGCCTAGGGATTCGAAACTCCGAACTTGCAATCTTCCAATCGACAAGCCTGGCGTCTTACCCGCTGAGCCACCACGCCCCTTGAACAAAGATATATATGCCAGCTAATTGGCCTTCCTGATAAAGAAACATCCAAAGCATTGCAATTTCAGTGTGTTAATGTGTGTATGCTACATCCACTTTCCAGAATCAGCATGTGTTCAAACCCCACCTGAGGTATTGTAAGCTCTGGGCACTAGATTTTAAAGATTCAGAAGGACTCAAGCATGTTCAGAGAAAAATAACAAGGATGAGCAGAAGACTGCTAAGTTAACCTTTTATTGCAAGGTTATTGTGAGGTTTCGGGGACTTACCTGGCTGCCGGCCGACATGCTGGACTCGGAGGAGGAGGAGGAGCCAATCACAGGAGGCAGCAGGTTTGACGCGAAACCGACTGGAGACCCGGAAACGCTGATTGGCAGAGGCTCGGAAACAAAGACACCTCCGCCAATCAGCACGCGCCAAAGGAGAGCAGAAAGGCGGGCTGAGCAACGTGAAGCCCGATTGGCCCCTGCTCTCCCAAGGCACGAAAAACGAAATAAAAGGCTGGCACGACTTACCTCAGCTGCCGGAGACAACCGTTCTATCCGTTTCACGCCGAAGCCTCTAGACTCCGCGCCGGACCCTGCTCCCGAGCCTTGCCTTGCTGCCGCTCCGGACCTCGACCTAGAGCCCTGCCTTGCCACCGTTCCGGACCTCGTTGACGAGCCCAGCCCTGCTGCCGCGCCGGACCCTGATTCCCCGCCTTGCCTCGCCGCCGCACCAAGCCTTGGAACCAAGCCTTACCTTGCTGTCGTGTCAAGCCTCGTGCCCGAACCTCCTCCTGTCGCCGCGCCTCTGTCCCACGAGGTTCCAGTTCCAGAACTTCCTTCAGAGCCCTCCTTGTTCCCTGCGGAAGAAGCCAGCACTGGGGTAAGCGCCGCCGCCGCCTTGCCTGCTCCTCTCCCGACTGCCCGAGCCACCGATTCTCCATTGCCCTCCGCTCCGGGGCCAACCGACGCCGGCCAGCAGTGGGCGGCCTTTGTCAGGCCCCAGTCTACCCAGACACCCACTAGCCCAGATCCTCAGCCAAGCCCAGCCGAAGCCGGTCACCAGTGGGTTGCCTTTGTCGGGGCCCGGTCTACCCAGACGCCCTCTGGCAAAGAGCATCAGCCCAGCCGACGCTGGTCACCAGTGGGTTGCCTTTGTCGGGCCCCGGTCTACCCAGACGCCCTCTGGCAAAGAGCATCAGCCCAGCCAACGCCGGTCACCAGTGGGTTGCCTTTGTCAGGCCCCGGTCTACTCCCAGCCCCGACAGCCAAGCTAACTCCACGCCCGCGGTCACCTTGACTGCCACCTCCGGATCGCCGCCGGCTGCAGCATCTACCACCACGCCTGCACCCTCTCTGGTTCTTCTGGTTGGGCCAGAAGCATTTCCCGGACTTGTTGTACAGTCTGCAGAAGAAAAGGAGGACAGTATAAATTGGGCTGCTTGTGTAACTGTGTAAATAAAGTCATTTTCAGTAACGCTTCCGTGTCCAGCCTTAGTCAGAACAGGACAGTTATATCCAGTTCCCTCAACCTTTCCCTATAGGATATGTTTAGTCTAGGAAGAAAAGATTGAGCAGCAACATGTTAGCAACATGTTAGCACAAGACACGATATAAATTGGAGATACAGCTCTGAAGCATCAACTTTTCCACCTTTCATTCTATTGACAACCAGAGGCCTAAGGAGTAGAGATAGCAAACTCCTTTTATCTCTGCTCTGATTTCCCCTGACTGAAGACTGATATTCTTAAACACACTCTTTCAGCTTGTTTGCCAGAGAAATAACAGAGTACTTTCTTCATTCTTCTCCTATTCGCCATCATGAAGACACAAAGATCTAGGCTTTCTGTCAAAGCAGACAGCAGCATCCACAGGAGCAAAAAAAGCTGTGCCACACCACAAGTTCTGCTCATTTGCCCAAGCATGCTATACCACAACACACATACAAAAGGGGTGGGGCTTACATCTTGATGCCATGTTGTTTTTTGTCATTCTGACACTCCTCGCCACACACTCCTCCCACCTCTTTATCTTTTGGATAAGTTTATTTGTCTTTTGGGACATTAAACACCTGCCTATAGATATTTTAAATGGGTTGATGCTATTCACACACACACACACACACACACACACACACACAATTCTAATTACAAACTTCAATAAGTAAACCCCACGATTTCAACCAGGGTTATGCCAACACATTTCTATTACAAGTACCTAATTCCTACTCTTCAGCTGTTGTTGAATGATCACCTACGCCAAACCTCCTTCTGCTGCACATTGGATGGAGTGTTTATGTGAGAGAGAATGGATATGGTATGTGTGTGTGTGTGGATGACATGGCATGTGTGAATCCCCCATTCACTTTTGCTTCCAGCCCTTGCTATTACAGATTGACAACATCTCTAGCCACAGAAAATGTGGTTTCCACATTTGTAGCACAACAGTACAAGTTAATAAATGTAACATGGGTGGGTTGTCCCCTTCAACTGCCATGTCTGCTACATGAGAGAAAGTACTAATATGAGAGAGAGAAAAGGAGAGAAAGAGAAGTACTATTATTAGGGTCATTGACAAACCAATGGAAAACAGCAAAACACATCAAGTAGACAATAGTGCAATAAGATGGCACATACCATGACATTAGCTGAATTTTGCAGACTATGGAACGAAATATCACAACATTTAGGGAAAAGAATGTATTTCTGTTGGAGAATAAGTAATTCAAGGAAAACAGATCTGAGGGCCCTGAGAATTTTGTTATTAAGGGGGTTACCAGGGAAAACAAATATCCCTGTAAGGTTGACAATATAGAACAAAAGGGTCTGTGGTTTCAGGGGTACCAGGACCCCAAGGACAAAGTCTAGTCACACTAGTCACATAAGGAACTTTCATGAATTTTCCCTCCATAACCACCATGGGGAGAGTGTTAAAGCAGGCTAATGATACGGCCGTTCTGAATTTTGGAATTGTTATTTGATATAAATACTGGACTAGTTTTAGGTATATGGGTTGATGGCTCTCAAAAATATCTCTAGAGAGGGAGATATAGAGAAGAAGAGTTTCGTTTAGTGAAAATCATCCAATGTGAGTATTGACCCAAAAATATTTTGTTTTAAAAGCGGGAAGGAGAAAAGGGGATCCTACACTCAGCAGAATCATTCCTGAAGAATACTTAGGATGGCCAGGCCAGACCAAGAAATAATATCAGATGCTGCTGTCCAATGCCAATTCCAGGGCAATTAGAATGCAGCCCCTGAGCAACCCCTTCTGCTTGGTCATATTTGTTTGTTTGTTTGTTTGCACCAAACTGTTTTCATCTTTAATGAATACTATCCTTTAACAGAGGGGCGTGGTGGCTCAGCGGGTAAGACGCCAGGCTTGTCGATCGGAAGGTCGCAAGTTCAGAGGTTCGAGACCCTAGCCCCGCTTGACGGAGTGAGCTCCTGCATGCCCCCCAGCTCTTGCCAAGCTAGCAATTCAAAAGCATGCAAATGCAAGTAGATGAATAGGTACCACTTCGGTGGGAAGGTAACAGCGTTCCGCGCGCGTCATGCCGGCCACATGACCGTGGAAGCGTCTTCGGACAGCGCTGGCTCTTCGGCTAAGAAACAGAGATGAGCACCGGCCCCTAGAGTCGGACACGACTGCACAAATGTGCAGGGGATCCTTTACCTTTTATCCTTGACCAGAGCACATGCTGGGGTTTCAGGACTCCAAGAACCATGGAAAGATGTCAAGAGCACCCCGTCCTGGATTCTGCCCAGCAGTGCAGCAGCAGCCTGAAATACATCAGCCTTTCCCACTGCTACTAATATCACCATCACATTGACCTTTGCTGTTCCTGCCATTTTACAATGTACAATTCAGCAGGAGATGGTCAATCTTGTCAGCATTAACGCAAATGTGAGATGCGTTAATTGTTGGAATACGATACTGAAGAATTCAATCATGAGACCAAGACCAAGTTTAATATAACTTTATGAAACAGGTTACTATGTCTTAGCAATATTTTCACAACAGATCTTGCCACAGTGTCTCATGCCCTCATCATTACTCAGTTTGTCTACTATAATGTGCTCTAATGTGCTCTTCAATTTGAAGACACATGGAAGTTTCAATTATACCAGAATGCAATGGCCTGTTGTTAGCAGATGCTTGCCTACACAATCATATTACATTGGTGCTCCAGGCCCCACACTGGCTTCCTGTCAGCTTCTGTGTGTCATGCAAAGTGCTGATTTTGACCTTTAAGGCCTACATGGCTTGGCACCAGGAGAATCTATTACTAGTCCCCCATTTCTATATGGGTGGGGAGGGTGGATACCTGTAAATGTTGTTTTTCTATTGCAGCATCAATCTTATGGAACTCCTTGTCCCTTGAAATGCAATCAGCTCCTATCCTGTTAGGTTTCCAGCAATTATTACAAACTGTACTGTTTAAGAGGACCTTAAGTTATGGATGTTGCCATCTATTTTTATTGCTTTTTTGATTGGCTGTTTTATTATTTTTTCTGTAGCTTAATTATTATTTAGTCTTAATTATTGTTTATTATTAAAAGGTAAAGGTTCCCCTCGCACATTTGTGCAGTCGTGTTTGACACTAGGGGCCGGTGCTCATCTCCGTTTGTTAGCCGAAAAGCCAGCGTTGTCCAAAGATGCTTCCATGGTCATGTGGCCAGCATGATGTACGCAGAACGCTGTTACCTACCCACCGAAGTGGTACCTATTCATCTACTTGCATTTGCATGCTTTCAAATTGCTAGGTTGGCAAGAGCTGGGGCTAGTGCGGGAGCTCACTCCATCACGCGGGACTAGGGATTCAAACCTCCGAACTTGCGATCTTCCGATCGACAAGCCTGGCATCTTACCCTCTGAGCCACCATGCCCATTTATTATTTATTATTATTGTAGCTTAAATATTGCTTTGTTTAATCACAAAAAAATTCCTTTTCCTCTCCTCCTTCTTCTCTTCCTCTGAAATACATTCTCCCAGTCCTTCTTCCAAAAAACCATTTCTGCTGAAAGACATTGCCTTCAGTCTACAATGCAAACCCTATGAATTACTGCACTTACTTGCGTCCAAACTACAAAAGGGCAGGCTTTGTGCCATGATGTTGCAATGCCCATTTCATCATGTTCATGTCATTGTAGCTTGTAGGTGTGTATCCAACGAGGACGATTTGGACCAAGTTCCAGAATCCCTAGCTAGGTTAGCCAATGGATTCTAAAAATGGAAGATTACCACATCTGGAATGTCCTTATGGAATGACCATAAGGAAGGCTGAGCGAAGGAAGATAGATGCTTTTGAACTGTGGTGTTGGAGGAAAATTCTGAGAGTGCCTTGGACTGCAAGAAGATCAAACCAGTCCATACTCCAGGAAATCAAGCCAGACTGCTCACTTGAGGGAATGATATTAAAGGCAAAACTGAAGTACTTTGGCCACATAATGAGAAGACAGGATACCCTGGAGAAGAAGCTGATGCTAGGAAAAGTGGAAGGCAAAAGGAAGAGGGGCCGACCAAGGGCAAGATGGATGGATGGTATTCTGGAGGTGACGGACTCAACCATTGGGGAGCTGGGGATGGTGACGGCCGACAGAAAGCTCTGGCGTGGACTGGTCCATGAAGTCACGAAGAGTCGGAAACGACTGAACGAATAAACAACAAAACCACATCTGGAGGACACCATGTTGGAGCAGCATGTGTACAGTCATATTAAGGTATAAAGACATGCAAACACAAACATATGTAAACTCCTTCCTTCCTTCCTTCCTTCCTTCCTTCCTTCCTTCCTTCCTTCCTTCCTTCCTTCCTTCCTTCCTTCCTTCCTTCCACAAGTTTCAAGAAACTTCCAGCCAATTCTGAATCAGCTCCAGATCTGTCCTATCTCTTGACTTTGACTCAGTTCCTAAACACAGCCAACATATTGCTGGTCCACCTGCAGCATATCTGAAATCACAATAAAGATGGTCTTTTGCTTATATCACTGTAGCTCTGCAGAGTTGATGGGCAATCTCTTCTCCTGCTGATGAGAATTCTTTCTTCTCCCTGCCTCCCAGCTCTTCCATCCCTCTCTTAAGAGAACTTCAGCATCCCTTTCCTTATTTTGGAGATAGCACTGATTAGTTCATGGTGTTCTCATGTTTGAAGTTAGGTAGAAGAGAAGTCAATTACAGGACAGTTTCAAACAGTTTGCAAGTGACTGAGGAACGGAAATGGCTCCATCAAATCCTTAAGCAGAACTGCTGTCAGCGCATGGCACAGAAAAAAATGGTTTATAAAAAACCATCTTAAAGTTGGTGTAGACTGACAGCAAACCAAGTAGGAATGGAAGGGAAACTTCTCGCGTCCCTGCCCTGAGAGCTGGATGAAATGCATGCATTTTAGAAATAGAAATAATAGAAATGTTGGAAATGCGAAGAATTTCAAATAGGTAATGCTAATGCAATTTACATAAATCCATAATGCATTTTCAAAATGCAAAATGCGTTAATTCAATAATGTCTCTGATGATTGCTGTAATAACTTTGCATATTTGTAAATTGTATCAGGATTTACAGTTATTTGCGGGTTGGGTGTGTGTGCTTGTTTATTGTTTATTATTTTCCAAATACTGAAAAGAAAATGATGCCTCAGAAAAGCAATGTATTTTATCTCTCCACAATAAATGAATTTGGATCCAAACAGAAAAATGAGTGCTGGAGTGTATGCAAAGTTACAAATCTGCATATGTGTGACTCATCTCCCAATTAATTTTGTGTGTATGGAAGATACACACTATGGAGCTTGAGTTACCCATAAAGAACCAGCCTTTTTACATTAGAGCAGGATTCATGTGGCCATTTGGCATTCTCCATGAAATCTGTGGCAAGAGAAATTAAATGGAGAAGTTCTACAAATTTTTCTAATATTTTTTCAACTGCAAGGCTCCTACATAATGGAGATAATAACTCTGCTATTTTAAAAAAAAGTGTGAGCCATTTTTCCCTTTCCCCATGCTTTTCCTACCTTGCAATTTAATGGAAGTATGGAAAAAGGGGAAGACTAAAGCCCACTGCAGAAATGATTATATAATGAAAGATAGGACAATCACACCTTTTACCAGCTGTGATAGTCCAGCCATGCGAATCTCACTGAAATTCTCTTCTCCTCTCAAAGATGTTTCAAAAGGAATTCTTTTTCATCAAATTGAATGAGAACTTGTTGGGTGGGAGGGAATGAAAGATAAATTTCTCTGCCTGGCACTACTTTCTCACACTCCAGCTCTTCTGCAGCATTTATCCACTGATGTCTGTCTCTTGGCTGTACAAACCTGATGATGACTAGATGGCAGGCAAGAGATACAGAAACCCTTACCTCTTTGGTGCCACCTAATGGATGTATGTCATAGTCAACTCTTCAACCCAGTTACAATGATTTTTTTTAAAAAAAAACTTCAGTTATTTGGCAGTACAACAGGAAAGGAAAAAAGAAAAAAACTGCATCACTTGGAGAAGCTACAGCACTGCATGTGCCAATTAGAAGTGTTTTTTCATGTTGAGCAGGGCATGAATTTCAGCTGAGGGAACCACCTATCACAGCCCTTAGGATGTTGGATGTTAAAGCTCTATGGAAAGCAGCATGGCATGGTCCCATTCCATGTGCACAGTAAGGATATGGTGTAGGAGGCAACAAAGTTTAGATTTAGGGTGGCAAGACTTCCTGCTGGCTCCTGGAAAGGCAGCTGTGGAGAAACGCCTTGGGGTGTTCTTTACCACCCTAGCTGACCTCTATCTCTTTTCTGGAAAGTGGCAGGCCCGCAACTAGGGTCTGTGTCACCCGGGGCAAACATGGATTCTGCCCCCCCCAAAATGAGAAGTTCCGCCACGCCCCCTACTCGCACTATGGCGTGTGTACAAACCTGTGTAACATTTTCCCAAGCGCGAGAGAGAGAAGAGCGAGCGAGTCCTGTTCTGGCGAGCGCTAGTTCGTCGGAGGAGCCAGGCGCATGAAAGTCGCTCCTGCTTTAGACCTGCTTGAGCGGTGCCCCACTTGCCCCCCCCCCTTAGTTGCCGCCCTGACAAGTGGTCACATTTCGAATCAATGCATTGGGCTACAGCTACCTAACATGAGAAGTGTGGGGACTGAAAGAGCTGTTGGAAATAAAGATGATGCTGGCAGCTGCTGTTTTGCTTTACCAAATCCCAGCTTGCCATGTATTTATTTTTAAGTAAAATAATTTGTCCTAAAACAAAATCAAGGAACTTATTAGGCATCAGTAGAGATATCTATAATATAAAGCATCCTTCCACAACCTGGATATCCTCCTGATGTGTGAAGTTTAACTCGCAGAATTCCACAGAAAACCTGGCCAGTATTGAGAATTCTGAGAAGTGAAGTATATCCGTCTGGAGATGGCTACAGGCGGAGAAGCTTAACGTAGAAAATTGCTTTGGATTTGTGAGGATAAAAGTTGATGGGATTTCCATTTTTCCAAGATTTTTATTTAAGAAAATTTTTTACAAAGTTAAAAGCTACAGAAAAATAAAAAAGAATATAGGAAAGAGAAAAAGATATAAAAAATAGGAAAGATAGAAGAAAAAGTGAACGACAGTATAGATCAAGAAAAGAGAAAGAAAAAAAGAAAAAATATTTAAAGAAGCGACTTCCGATCTTCTTTGCAGCAGTTACAAACGTAGTTAATACTGTTTCCACCCTCCCAAATTACATAACATAGTTCCCCCATATATAGCCCTTTTTAATAAGTAAATCCAGAGATCACCAGTTGTGATGACCCTGAATTCAATGCCCCAATAAACACTTCTCCATGCAGTTCTTTTGAACTGCAGAATAAGCTTTATTAAGGATACATGTAAATCAAAGCATTCTCAAAGACCTGAATAACTTTTCCCGCCAAAAGATTGCCAGCCTCCTCGCCCCATGATCTCATTGTCCATTACTTTCCCACTCCATTCAAGCCCCCTCCAACTCGTGCAGGTGGACGACCTTGACGATCTGCAAAACAGGCTCCAACCGTCTGGCGCACTCTTGGAATGCGCTCCCCCTCCCATCCGAGTTCAGGCTGACACGTATCTGCAAAAGTACATGGCAGGATTCTAACTGGAACCCTGACACCAGTTCATTTTTATCCATTTTCAGCAAAAAGTCCATAAAGGGTATGAATTTCTAAAATAAAATAATTAATAAATCTAGGTTTCAAGTGTTTATACAGAATCTGTCCACAAGTTTGGATAACTTGAATGGAAGTTAAGAATGGGTTTAGATCCCTTAGTGTCCCACACACACACACAAAATCATGCTTCAGCAGAATAGGCCCTTAAACAAGATTCTGATTTTTTATATCAACAAAAATAAACCCAGCTGGGATACTTGAGGAGGTTCTCTGTTCTATAGAATTAGAAGGTTTTCATAATTCACTGGTGCTTAATATTGCCACTTTATAACTTGTCCCATTACTTACCTTTATTATCCCAAATGTTGTCAGGAAGGATGACAGCACTGCAAGACAGATGATTTAAAAGGAACGGTGAAAAATTGGCCCATGAGGTTTCATAGAAAGAACATGAACAGCAGGATCTGTCTACCATCAAAAACAGCCAGGGGAATAAAAGTGATTTTTATAGTTTTGCTCCTTTTCAGCTCACACCTGTCTTAATTAATCACATTTTTATGTCATCTTCAAGGAGTGCGTGGTGATTTCCATGGTTCACCTCCATCACCTTTATCCTCACAGCAACCTCACAATGTTGATTAGGCTGAGAAAAAGTGACTCACCTAAAGTCACCTAATGAGCATCATGGCTTACACAAGATTTAATCTTTTTCTTTTTCTTTTTAAGTCTTATGCTCCTAGTGCAGAGGGAAGCCAGCTCTGACTACACATAGAAAAAAAGATATAAACAACTTCTCTCTCTGCCCTGCATTTGGGGTAAGGATCAATCTCAGCTTGCCTGCACTTAGGTACAGAGTAGAACCATAGATTTAGAAAGGACCCTTGAGGCCATCAAATGCAAACGTTTATTCAGTTATATTGGTCACCAGGATATACCACATGACTGATTTTATCCTATCGGGGCTCATCACAGGTGGGTAGCCAGATGTTATTCTTTGGGGGAATTGAACTCATGGACTTTTGTACTTTAAATTACTATACACGGTGCATTAGCTCTAGTCAATCAGAATGTACAGTATATCCAGTCCACCTTCCCTTACACTCTCAGAGCAGAGGGGCACAAGTGTTACATTATGCCAATATCCAGGGACAAGGTCATACATGGCTTCCACCACTACCACCCCGTTGCATGGAGTGGGCGGGCAGGTTGGTAGGTGGGTGGGACTTCTCTATTTTTATACATTATATATCCTGTGTGATGTTTTCAGCCTCCTATGTGATGTTTTCAGTGATATCTCTTCCTGCAGCCCGCAGCCAGCATAATGGATGCAGAGGGTATAACTGTTTGCCAGACCATTCTACTGGTGCTGCAAATCACTAGGGAGGAAAAACTCTCTGAGAAAGTAAGGGCAGGATGTTCATCTGACCACTGTTACACACACTCTTTCTTCTCCCCTATCTCAAAGCCATTGGTCCAGTAAACTGAACTGTCTGGATTAACCCAACATACTTTAACATTTCCAATTATATATTTTAATTTATTTAGTATACTACTTTGAATTTTTAAAAAATCAATCCATAGGATCATTTCAGTCACTGAACCATAGTTTTGATGGCCTGAAATGTCTGGAGCCTACTATAGTGGCAACCTGCGGGAGACCATTGTATCTCGAGGAGTTAAGTGGCATGTTTTGATTTTCCTCCCCCCCCCCACACACCTAGGAGATTAGAGTTTATTTTGAGTTATACTGATGTTTAACTGGCTTGTTTTTATTGCTGTTTGGCATGGGGGGGGGGAGAGAGGAAGCATACGCCCACTCCTCCAACAGCCCTCCAGAACATAACTTTGTTTAAAGTGGGGGGAGAGAAAACCCCCAGCTTGTTAAGTTTAAACATAAGTTCACTCATCCAGCCGCCCCTCTAGCGGCTTGGAATTGGGGGGGAGGGATGATAAGAAATTGTTTATGCTTAGGCACTGGCTTATCTGACGGATTCCTAGGCTCTGGGAATGATGTCATGGACAGGTGCCAGGCCCCAGGGGGAATCCCAGTCAAGGTCAGGCTGGGCTTGGTCATGGGGTTTGGGAGCCAGGCTTTGATAAAAACCCTGGGATTGTCTTTATCCCTATGCTGTCTGTTTTACAAATTAGAGGAGTTAAATATGACCTAGCCACAATCAAGTTATTTGAGATCACAGTGCTGGCATAGATCCATACAGAAACTAACTATATCTATATATCAATTTTACCATGTATGAATAGGCTGACTATACATCCCGTTTTGAACAGGACAGTCCTGTTTTTTAAGCATTTTTCAACCGTCCCGTCGTTTTCATGAAAATCTCAATTTTGTCCCATTTTTCAAACCCAGCGGGAATGGTGCAGAAGGAGGATTCGAGCTGGAGCGCGGACGGGGGCGGGTTTTGCAGGCGGGAGCCAATCTCATGGACCGGGGGTGGGGTTTGCAGGTGGGAGCCAATCTCGCAGACTGGGGGCAGGGTTTGCAGGCAGGAGCAAATCATGCGGACCGGAGGCAGGGTTTGCAGACGGGAGCCAATTGCGCGGACCGGGGGCAGGGTTTGCAGGTGGGAGCCAATCGCGCGGACCAGGGGACGGGGACCCATCTTTTTCATAAATACAAAATATTACATAAGACCCCGTCCTGTTTTGCCATCCTGAAATATGGTCAGCCTATGCATGAAGCCATCCAGTCTTAATTTTTAAGGAATTTGCTTGGGTGACACACTATGTATCTCTGTGATATTGGATTCTCACACTGATAATGAGGCTAGTAACTGATGTATGTAAACAATATCCAGGTACAGGCTGGCCCACCTTCTCACAAGAGACAAACGTCCTCCCAGATAGGACAAAGACAGCAACAAGCTCAAACTTTTAACTTGCCTATATATAAGGTTCAGGTTTAAAAGCAAAAGTACTCCTTGAAATTAATCAGGAAGATACATTATTCCTTGAATCTTGATTTCCAGCCCTGATTATCATTAAAGAGTTTTGATTACTTTGGTGTTAGGATGGGTTTACTTTTTTTTTACAGTTTTTACTCCAGCAAAGGAGATCGTTACCTTGTCGTGGTGCTGGAGCTTGAGCACCTCAATGACACCATGAGCTAAACCGTGAAGGGACACCCAAGACGGGAAGGTCGTGGCAGAGAGGTCAGACTAAATACGATCCCTGGGGAAGGTAATGGCAACCCACCCCAGTATTCTTGCCATGAAAACTAAATGGATCAGTACAACCAAAGATATGTCGGTATACCATCGGAAGATGGGACTCCCAGGTCGGAAGATGGTCAAAATGCTACTGGGGAGGAACAGAGGATAAGTTCAACTAGCCCCAGATGTGATGACGCAGCTAGCTCAAAGCCGAAAGGACGGCTAGCGGCCGACGGTGCTGGTGGTGAACGACGAATCCGATGTTCTAAAGATCAACACACCATAGGAACCTGGAATGTAAGATCTATGAGCCAGGGCAAATTGGATGTGATTATTGGTGAGATGTCAAGATTAAATATAGACATTTTGGGTGTCAGTGAACTGAAATGGACTGGGATGGGCCACTTCACATCAGATGACCACCAGATCTACTACTGTGGACAAGAGGACCACAGAAGAAATGGAGTAGCCTTCATAATTAATAATAAAGTGGCTAAAGCAGTGCTTGGATACAATCCAAAAAACGATAGAATGATCTCAATTCGAATTCAGGGTAAGCCATTTAACATCACAGTGATCCAAATATACGCCCCAACCACAGATGCTGAAGAAGCAGAAGTAGATCAGTTCTATGAGGATCTGCAGCACCTACTAGATAATACACCAAAAAGAGATGTTATTTTCATTACAGGAGACTGGAATGCTAAGGTGGGTAGTCAGACAACACCTGGAATTACAGGCAAGCATGGTCTGGGAGAACAAAATGAAGCAGGACATAGGCTGATAGAATTTTGCCAAGACAACTCACTGTGCATAACAAACACTCTCTTCCAACAACCTAAAAGACGACTTTATACATGGACTTCACCAGATGGTCGACACCGAAATCAGATTGACTACATCCTTTGCAGCCAAAGGTGGCGGACATCTATACAGTCGGTAAAAACAAGACCTGGAGCTGACTGTAGTTCAGATCACGAACTTCTTATTGCAAAATTTAGAATCAGACTAAAGAGAATAGGGAAGACCCACAGATCAGTTAGATATGAGCTCACTAATATTCTTAAGGAATATGCAGTGGAGGTGAAGAATAGATTTAAGGGACTAGATTTAGTAGATAGGGTCCCAGAAGAACTATGGACAGAAGTTCGCAACATTGTTCAGGAGGCGGCAACAAAAAACGTCCCAAAGAAAAAGAAAACCAAGAAGGCAAGATAGCTGTCTGCTGAAACACTGGAAGTAGCCCAAGAAAGAAGGAAAGCAAAAGGCAACAGTGATAGGGGGAGATATGCCCAATTAAATGCAAAATTCCAGAGGTTAGCCAGAAGAGATAAGGAATTATTTTTAAACAAGCAATGTGCGGAAGTGGAAGAAGACAATAGAATAGGAAGGACAAGAGACCTCTTCCAGAAAATTAGAAACATCGGAGGTAAATTCCAGGCAAAAATGGGTATGATCAAAAACAAAGATGGTAAGGACCTAACAGAAGCAGAAGAGATCAAGAAAAGGTGGCAAGAATACACGGAAGATCTGTATAGGAAGGATAATAATATTGGAGATAGCTTTGACAGTGTGGTCAGTGAGTTAGAGCCAGACATCCTGAAGAGTGAGGTTGAATGGGCCTTAAGAAGCATTGCTAATAACAAGGCAGCAGGAGACGATGGTATCCCAGCTGAACTGCTTAAAATCTTGCAAGATGATGCTGTCAAGGTGATGCATGCCATATGCCAGCAAATTTGGAAAACACAAGAATGGCCATCAGATTGGAAAAAATCAACTTATATCCCCATACCAAAAAAGGGAAGCACTAAAGAATGTTCAAACTATCGAACAGTGGCACTTATTTCACATGCCAGTAAGGTAATGCTCAAGATCTTGCAAGGTAGACTCCAGCAATTCATGGAGCGAGAATTGCCAGATGTACAAGCTGGGTTTAGAAAAGGCAGAGGAACTAGAGACCACATTGCCAATATCCGCTGGATAATGGAGAAAACCAGGGAATTTCAGAAAAACATCTATTTCTGTTTTATTGACTATTCTAAAGCCTTTGACTGTGTGGATCATAACAAATTGTGGCAAGTTCTTGGTGGTATGGGGATACCAAGTCATCTTGTCTGCCTCCTGAGGAATCTGTATAACGACCAAGTAGCAACGGTAAGAACAGAGCACGGAACAACGGACTGGTTTAAGATTGGGAAAGGAGTACGGCAGGGTTGTATACTCTCACCCTACCTATTCAACCTGTACGCAGAACACATTATGCGACATGCTGGGCTTGAGGAATCCAAGGCTGGAGTTAAAATCGCTGGAAGAAACATTAACAATCTCAGATATGCAGATGATACCACTTTGATGGCTGAAAGCGAGGAGGAGTTGAGGAGCCTTATGACGAAGGTGAAAGAAGAAAGTGCAAAAGCTGGGTTGCAGCTAAACCTCAAAAAAACCAAGATTATGGCAACGAGCTTGATTGATGACTGGCAAATAGAGGGAGAAAAAGTGGAGGCAGTGACAGACTTTGTATTTCTAGGCGCAAAGATTACTGCAGATGCTGACTGCAGCCAGGAAATCAGAAGACGTCTACTTCTTGGGAGGAGAGCAATGGCAAATCTTGATAAAATAGTTAAGAGCAGAGACATCACACTGACAACAAAGGTCCGCATAGTTAAAGCAATGGTATTCCCTGTAGTAACCTATGGCTGCGAGAGCTGGACCATAAGGAAGGCTGAGTGAAGGAAGATAGATGCTTTTGAACTGTGGTGTTGGAGGAAAATTCTGAGAGTGCCTTCGACTGCAAGAAGATCAAACCAGTCCATACTCCAGGAAATAAAGCCAGACTGCTCACTTGAGGGAATGATATTAAAGGCAAAACTGAAGTACTTTGGCCACATAATGAGAAGACAGGATACCCTGGAGAAGAAGCTGATGCTAGGGAAAGTGGAAGGCCAAAGGAAGAGGGGCCGACCAAGGGCAAGATGGATGGATGGTATTCTGGAGGTGACGGACTCAACCATTGGGGAGCTGGGGATGGTGACGGCCGACAGAAAGCTCTGGCGTGGTCTGGTCCATGAAGTCACGAAGAGTCGGAAACGACTGAACGAATAAACAACAACAACAGGATGGGTTTAACCAAACTTTTAAAAGGATATGGATTATCCTTGTTAAAATTTGGCTCAAGTTAATAATCCACAAGGATTGGCCCCTATCACTTTGTGGTCTTTTTCAGTCTGTTGGACACAAGTTTAAATTGTGGTGCTATGAAGTTTAAATTGTGGTGCTATGGATTCTCTCCTGAAGCACTGGTGATTTTGAGTTATGCGCTCAGCAAAAAATACTGGATTTGGAATCATAGATGAAACACAGCCAAGTTAGGGAATCAATTGAATACAATCATTTATTCACTTTGATCAGATAAATCAACTGAATACTGTTCTTCGGCGCTGCAGAGTTTTACTGCCAGTGAACTTTAATATTTTACCCTCAGTGGTTCTTGATGGCAGATTTAAGAAGATGGTTGATGTCCAAGGTTATGCCCTTGTGGTGATGAAACAGCTGAATTGCTGGTCCATGTTTTATTATTCTCCTGCAACATTTTAATAATACCTCTTATAAAAAATTCTCCTGGACAAACAGTGTTTTGTCCAACCAAGAGTCTAACACAAAGTTCACTGTAGCCAAATTAACAGCAAGCACCTAATAACTAATTTTCTTTTTACTTGCCTTCACTCCCTCTCTCCTACATATTGTTTAGCTGGCAGTTTTATATTTGGTTGTGTGGAGGTATTATGAATTTTAAAAGGTAAAATGATATTGCCTATCTCCTCTTACATTTTCTGTTGTGTCAACATGTCTCTGTGGTTCCTTCAGGATCACCATTTCCAGGTAGAGCCAAGCTCTGTGCTCATCTCAATGTGAATATTTCAGATAAAGTTATGAGAGATAGCTATGTTGTTGTTGTTCAGTCGTTTAGTCATGTCCGACTCTTCGTGACCTCATGGACCATAGCACGCCAGGCCTTCCTGTCCTCCACTGTCTCTCGGAGTTTACTCAAATTCATGTTCGTTACATCGGTGATGCTATCTAACCATCTCATCCTCTGCCGTCCCCTTCTCCTTTTGCCTTCAGTCTTTCCCAGCATCAGGGTCTTTTCCAGTGAGTCCTCTCTTCGCATTAGGTGGCCAAAGTATTTGAGCTTCAGCTTCAGTATCTGTCCTTCCAATGAGCAGTCAGGGTTGATTTCCTTTAGGATTCACTGATTGACCTCCTTGCAGTCCAAGGGACTCTTAAGAGTCTTCTCCAGCACCACAGTTCGAAAGCATCAATTCTTCGGCGCTCAGCCTTCCTTATGGTCCAACTCTCACAGCCATACATTACTACTGGAAAAACCATAGCTTTAACTATACGGACCTTTGTCGGCAAGGTGATGTCTCTGCTTTTTAATATGCTGTCTAGGTTTGCCATAGCTTTCCTCCCAAGGAGCAAGAGTCTTTTAATTTCATGGCTGCAGTCACCGTCTGCGGTGATCTTGGAGCCCAAGAAAATTAAATCTGTCACTGCTTCCATTTCTTCCCCTTCTATTTGCCAGGAAGTGATGGGACCAGATGCCATGGTCTGAGTTTTTTTAATGTTGAGTTTCAAGCCAGCTTTTGCACTCTCCTCTTTCACCCTCATCAAGAGGCTCTTTAGTTCCTCTTCACTTTCTGCCATTAGGGTGGTATCGTCTGCATATCTGAGGTTGTTGATATTTCTCCCGGCAATCTTAACTCCGGCTTGTGATTCATCCAGCCTGGCATTTCTCATGATGTACTCTGCATATAAGTTAAATAAGCAGGGTGATAATATACAGCCTTGTCGTGCTCCCTTCCCAATTTTGAACTAGTCGGTTGTTCCATGTCCAGTTCTAACTGTTGCTTCTTGACCCACATACAGGTTTCTCAGGAGACAGGTAAGGTGGTCTGGTACTCCCATCTCTTTAAGACTTTGCCACAGTTTGTTGTGATCCACCCAATCAAAGGCTTTAGCGTAGTCAATGAAGCAGAAGTAGATGTTTTTCTGGAACTCTCTTGCTTTTTCCATGATCCAGCAAATGTTGGCAATCTGATCTCTAGTTCCTCTGCCTCTTCGAAACCCAGCTTGCACTTCTGGTAGTTCTCGGTTCACATACTGCTGAAGCCTAGCTTGTAGGATTTTGAGCATAACCTTGCTAGCATGTGAAATGAGTGCAATTGTACGGTAGTTTGAACATTCTTTGGCATTGCCTTTCTTTGGAATTGGAACGTAAACTGACCTTTTCCAATCCTGTGGCCACTGTTGAGTTTTCCAAATTTGTTGGCATATTGAGTGCAGCACTTTAACAGCATCATCTTTTAGGATTTTAAATAGCTCAGCTGGGATACTGTCTTCTCCGCTAGCTTTGTTGTTAGTAATGCTTCCTAAGGCCCACTTGACTTCACTCTCTAGGATGTCCGGCTCAAGGTCAGTGACCACACCATCGTATTTATCAGGGATATTAAGATCTTTCTTGTATAGTTCTTCTGTGTATTCTTGCCACCTCTTCTTAATCTCTTCTGCTTCTGTTAGGTCCCTGCCTTTTTTGTCCTTTATCATGCCCATCTTTGCACAAAACATTCCCTTGATATCTCCAGTTTTCTTGAAGAGATCTCTAGTCTTCCCCATTCTACTGTTTTCCTCGATTTCTTTGCATTGTTCATTTAAGAAGGCCTTCTTATCTCTCCTTGCTATTCTCTGGAAATCTGCATTCAGTTGGTTATATCTTTCCCTTTCTCCCTTGCCTTTTGCTTCCCTTCTTTCCTCAGCTATTTGTAAAGCTTCATCGGTCAGCCACTTTGCTTTCTTGCATTTCTTTTTCTTTGGGATGGTTTTAGTTGCTGCCTCCTGTACAATGTTACGAACCTCCATCCATAGTTCTTCAGGCACTCTGTCTACCAGATCTAATCCTTTAAATCTATTCCTCACCTCCACTGTATATTCATAAGGGATATGATTTAGGTCATACCTGAGTGGTCTAGTGGTTTTCCCTACGTTCTTCAATTTAAGCCTAAATTTTGCGATAAGAAGCTCATGATCTGAGCCACAGTCAGCTCCAGGTCTTGTTTTTGCTGATTGTATAGAGCTTCTCCATCTTTGGCTGCAAAGTATATAATCAATCTGATTTCGGTATTGACCATCTGGTGATGTCCATGTGTAGAGTCGTCTCTTGTGTTGTTGGAAAAGAGTGTTTGCTATGACCAGCGTGTTCTCTTGACAAAACTCTATTAGCCTTTGCCCTGCTTCATTTTGTTCTCCGAGGCCGAATTTGCCTGTTATTTCGGTTATTTTTTGACTTCCTACTTTAGCATTCCAGTCCCCTATGATGAAAAGGACATCTTTTTTTTGGTGTTAGTTCTAGAAGGTGTTGTAGGTCTTCATAGAACCGGTCAACTTCAGCTTCTTTGGCATCAGTGGTTGGGGCATAGACTTGGATTACTGTGATGTTGAATGGTTTGCCTAGGATTCGAACTGAAAGCATTCTGTTGTTTTTGAGGTTGTACCCCAGTACTGCCTTTCCCACTCTTTTATTGACTATGAGAGCTACTCCATTTCTTCTAAGGGATTCTTGCCCACAGTAGTATATATAATGGTCTCCTGAATTAAATTCGCCCATTCCTGTCCATTTTAGTTCGCTGATTCCCAAGATGTCAATGTTCAATCTTGTCATCTCATGTTTGACCACATCCAGCTTACCTTGATTCATAGATCTTACATTCCAGGTTCCTATGCAATATTGTTCTTTACAGCATTGGACTTTCCTTCCACTTCCAGACACATCCATAACTGAGCGTCCTTTCGGCTTTGGCCCAGCCGTTTCACTCTTTCTGGAGCTACTCGGAATTGCCCTCCGCTCTTCCCCAGTAGCATTTTGGACACCTTCCGACCTGAGGGGCTCATCTTCCGGCGTCATATCTTTTAGCCTTTTGATACTGTCCATGGGTTTTCTTGGCAAGGATACTGGAGTGGTTTGCCATTCCCTCCTCCATTTTTGGACCACGTTTTGTCAGAACTCTCCGTCATGACCTGTTCTTCTTGACCTGACCTCATTGAGTTACGCAAGCCCCTTCGCCACGACAAGGCAGTGATCCATGAAGGGATCACTATTATTATGTATAGAGATAACTATACATAATGCAAATGGAGTTCAGAGATAGCTATTCATCTAAGACTATTTACTGAATGGCGGGGCGCGATGGCTCAGTGGTTAAGATGCCAGGCTTGTTGATTGGAAGGTTGCAAGTTTGGAAGTTCGAGACCCTAGCCCCGCATGATGGAATGAGCTCCCGCACTCTCCCCAGCTCTTGTCAACCTAGCAATTCGAAAGCATGCAAATGCAAGTAGATTAATAGGTACCACTTTGGTGGGATGGTAACAGCGTTCCGCGCACGTCATGCCAGCCACATGACCGCGGAAGCGTCTTCGGACAACGCTGGCTCTTCGGCTAACAAACGGAGATGAGCACCAGCCCCTAGAGTCGGACACGACTGCACAAATGTGCGGGGGGAACCTTTACCTTTTTATTTACTGAATGAATAGCAGAAGCAAGAATTGAACCAGTAACTTCCTAGTTCACTATCTAGGATATTATTTCCACAGCTGGAAAATGAAATCAAGTTTACACTGAGGTTAAAAAATATTCTCAAATCACCATGTAGTCATATTTATGCACCTTAGCTGCAGCTATCATCAGTGCCTTTTTTATCCCATGCCATAGACCTTACCACTCCACTGATTAAGTGGAACACAAAAGTTCATGTACTAGTGCAGTTTTTCATCTTTAATCTGCTTCAAGAAAACAGGAACAGGTCAGTCTAGTATTTTCCCCAGTAACAGCAGGATGTTTTAAGAAGTCCAGGCCATTATCGTAAGACATGAGTGTTACGAGGAAGTTTTAAAAATCCTTTTGATACTCTCAAGTTATCACCACTTGATTACTGTAAACTCAGGCAATGGTCAGTGGCTATTGATAGCACAGAAATTTGCGATAGCTTTCAAAAGCTTTTTGAACAATGATGTCATAGTCTTAATAACACAAATTTCACAACATGCTGAAAGCTGAAAACCAAAATATCCAAACTGCTGGGAAATGCACAGAAATATGTAGGGTGAATCATTTGCTTCTGACCTCAGACTATCAAACTCCAGTCTGGTACACTTTAGATATGTTGGGACTGGAAATTATGGAAGTTGCATTTCCAACATATCAGGAGGGTCCCAGTTTGTGGAAGTTTGGGCTTATCTGATCTAAGGCCTGAGAGACAGGGCTTGGCGGTCATCCCAAAGAGGTATAGTTTAGAACAGATATGGCTCATAACTCTCATTTGTTTGCTAAGGATTCATTTCTAAGCAATAAGTAAAAAGCCAACAAGGAAAGAGTGCATTATCTAGTTGTAATGCATTAAAAGTAAAAGTTAAAAATCTTGTCCAGCTTCCTTTTTTCACTGTGACCCCTAGGAAACCCTTCCTCAAAAGGGCATGGAGGCAAGGGACCTATTCATGATAAGCTTCTGGTATTTACATATGTTTACATACACTGTTTCTACCTATAAGTCTCTTCTTAGCTTTCATGGCTCCTAACTATTGATAATACAGACCAATTCTCCCCAAACGTATCTTGTTCATTTTCTCAACACTATCTAAGCAAATGATCTTCACTATGTTTCAAAGCAAGCAATTTCTACTAGGAAAATTACTGAAATCCAGGTCATGGAATCATAAAGATGGAATGAGCCATTTGGACCATTAAGTCCAATCTCTTTTCAGTGAAGGGATCCAAATTGAAGCATCCCTAACAGAAAGTGGTCCAGCATCTGTTTGATCATGTCAGTGAAGGGGTGTGTCTCACTGTCAAATGGCTCTTATTCTTAGAACTTTTCAACAGAATCTATCTTCTATAACTTAAGACTATTATACTGCAATCAGTACTCTGGGATGATAAAAAATAGGTTGTGGTCTTCTTCTGTGCCATACCCCTTCAGGCATTTGAAGGTAACTATCATATTCTGCTCCCCCCGCCATTTTCTTCTACAACTAACATAATGAGTTCCCTCCATCTCTTCTTGTATTTTAAAGTTTCCAGTCCTTGATCATTATATTTGTCACCCTTCTCTCAACCCCTTTGAATTTGTCTGAATCCTCAGATGCTCCACAGATTTGAACACAGTGCATGAAATGAGATCGGACCAATGCATGATATCATCTGACTGGTCTGATTATTAAAATAAATTTTAAAAAACAGAGAAAACAAGTCTTTGGTCAAACTGAGCATGGGAGTAAGAATGAGAACAAGCAGTTCTATCATACTGAATTAGCCCATTTTCTGGGTTTACACAGTACACTAAGCCACAGTCACACACAAACCCTAATCAAGGTTAACTCTAATAAAGCATAGCAAGTTGTGTGAACATAGCTGCTAAATTTGTAACTGATCTGGTTTAAATAGGTTGTGTGACACAACCCTGTGTATGAATGCTCAGGTCCATGTTCATTTAGTAACAGATAAGAAATTGAACTAAACGTGCATGTTCAAGTTGGGTTTTCTTGCATTAGCAAAGAACCACCATGGATAACTGATGCATATGTGTAAAATTAATTCATGTTACTTCATGCATGTGTCACTTTTTGAATGCCAAACTAACTTTTTTTTCTAATAGCTTGATTCCAAGGTATTTCCAAAATAAGGTAAGACAGCCACCATTTCCCCCAGAATGCCCTAGAATAATGTACAACATGATGCATTCTGGGAAAAGAAATTGGTAGCCACCAACTCAGCAGTTGCTGAAATCAACTGAGCCATTGCCATCACAGCATGGCACCTGAAATTACAATAAAGGAAAGGACAATGTATTATAACAATTAAAAAGAATGCAAGTTATAATTCAGCCTAACTTTAAATAAGAATGATAGTGATTTTTTAAAATGGCCAGTGAAAGTAATTGTGTTTCTAGTAACCGCCCAGAGTTCCCTTGTGGGGGGAGATGGGCGGTGATATAAGTTAGAAATAATAATAATAATAATAATAATAATAATAATAATAATAATAACCAAAATAGAAATGGAGTACCCAAAAAGAGAGAGAAAATTCCTGCATCCTCTTAATCTCTTTTCCCTTTTTCTTCCAGCTGTTTTCCTCTTCCATGGCCTTCCTTTTGACTTAGGTGGTTTGAAAGATGAGATGAGATGAGATAACCCACTTGCCAATGGGTAACCCAAAATGGGTTGCATGCATCTCTTTCTGTTGCTAAGCAACCACAAGGAACTCTCTTTGACCTGCAATTATCCAAAATTGGCAAAATATTTATTTATTTATTTATTTATTTATTTATTTATTTATTTATTTAACAAATTTAAATGGCCGCTCAACACACACGGTGACTCCGGGTGGCTTAAAAAATTAAAATCCATAAAACAAAACACACACTCCACAGCGACAACAAACACACTCAAATTAACCACAAACCACAAATCAACCACAAACATCCAGCCCATTTATGAACTGCAGTGACAGCAAATGAATCCCAAAATCCAAAGATCAGGCCTGGATGCAAGATTGTTTCACATCTTCCCATAGCAGGTACTTGAGAGAGAGAGAGAGAGAGAGAGAGAGAGCGCACCCAGCTGGTCCAAGCAAAAAGTTTATTTTTTCCAGTTGCCTTGGTATCAGCAGCAGCCACCAGAAACTTGTAGGAAAGCTATAAGGAGGTCATGAAAGCAGTAATTATACCCTGGTCAGTTCTCCCAGCAAGAATATTCAAAGACAAGGACATTCCTTTGAGAGAGATCTCCCCTAACACAAATTTGCCAAGATACAGTGCCAAGTGTTAAATGAGGAATGTTGCACCAAGATGCAAAGATCTCGTTTTAAATCACCACTATTTGGCCACGATACTCACCAAATGACCTTGGAGCAGTTATTCTCTCAGAGCCTACTTGACAAGTTGGTTATGGTGAGAATAATCTAGGAAACAGGGAGGGACATGTATGCCACTCAGACCTCCTGGGTGGGAGGAGCAAAAAATAAATGTGATTAACAAATATAGAATGTCCTTTCAGTAAAAATTAAAGAATGAAGTTTCCAGCCTGCAGAACAGTTTGGTATTTCTTTGGAGTTGGTTTAGGGACCATTTTGTTTCAGCTGATGAACTCTTCTTCTTGGCCTTTTTCCCACTTGGTTGCCGGGTCTGCTTGTTTACTCTGTGCTAGCACAGTTCACGTAGCAAAGCCATCAATGCATGACACAACCAGAGGTTTGTTCTTCAGCCAATTTTTCACAGAACCTGATGCTGCTTTTTTGAGATGAGAGAGTGTGACTGGCCCAAGGTCACCTAGCCAACTTCCTGCCTAAGGAGGCTAGAACCTGAATCTCCCTTCTCTTAGTCCAGCATTAGCACTACAGTGCACTACACTGACTGACTGGTTGATGAGTTCAAAAATAGAAAATATACCCAAATGCCATGCATGGACTGACACCGATGCACATACCATATTCTGGATCTATATTTGTTCAAAGGGAGAGAGCATGTATTAAAAATCCAGTGGGGCTTTTTCCCCCTTTCAAGGGGGACAAAATGCCTTTCTTCTGGCAAAGATTCACACATTAGCTGAAATGGCTGGCCCCTGAAGGAGTTCTTCATCCCAGTCTCAGAGTTCATTCATGCATGAACTGAGTGCTAAAAGCTACTTACTTGACAGTCACAGCTTCTGTGGGGTTAGTAAGCCGTGGAGAAAGCTTCAAGGACTGGCCATCCGAGTGGCAATGGTGCCACCTGCAGATTACATTTCGTATTGCCAATTGAAAAACTGGAAAGAAGGGATGAGTGCAGACCTGCCAAGCAATCTGTCAAACCAAATTAGTGACACAACATAGCTCATCTAACATATACACGAGGTACACTTCTCATGCTATTATAGATATACATTCTTCAGATTGCTACTTAATTCGGTGCTTCCCAATGAACTGAAAAAATAGCACCCATGTACATGAATGAAACCCCAACATTTACAGATAAATAGATATGAAGGCCCCTTCATTGAAGGTATATGGCCATAATCTATAATGTTGGCCTAGTGTGGATGGGTTGGTAGTTCATATTTTTTGACTCCTTAGGACTGAGATAAAGTGATTGACCCAAAGTTACCCAGCCAGCTTTCATGCCTAAAGGAAGACTGGATCTGCTGCTCCTAGTCCAGCACCTTAATCACTACATACTAGCTCTCATTCTCATATATACATACATACAAATACACACACACACACACACACACACACACACACACACACATGAATAACCGCCCAGAGTCCTCTCCGGAATGGGGGGAGATGGGCGGTGATATAAGTTAGAAATAGAAAGAAAGAAAGAAAGAAAGAAAGAAAGAAAGAAAGAAAGAAAGAAAGAAAGAAAGAGCGCCTAAAACAACTTCTGGGTATCCTTGTTTAGTCAGAAGAGTCTGTGGACAAATAAGAAAAAAGGAAAAGGAGGGAACTGCGTGTGAACACATAGTTAACACATACAATTATCCCCAGTTGTGGGGCTGATAAAAGATGGGAATATAAGTCCAATAAACATGTGCTGATGGCTACAGGCTTCAATGGCATTCAGAAAGAATTAGAACAACTGGAGGTAGACAAAGTCAACCATCAACTAGCAGGTGTGATAGACAATATGGAGGCCGTTAGAGACAAAAATACCAGTTCCATGGAGGATGGAAGTCAACAAAAAAGGATAGCTCCTACTTCTGTGCTTTTTATTGGTCTTTTCCAGTCATGCTCAAAAAAAGGATTCAAAGCAGATGAATTTCTGGGCTACTTATACAGTATCCTTCCATCCCTAACAGGAATCCATACCTCTAATCTAGTCTTCTTTTGGCTTGACTTGGCTTAGGTAAGGTAAAGGTTCCCCCCGCACAGTTGTGCAGTCGTGTCCGACTCTAGGGGCCGGTGCTCATCTCCGTTTGTTAGCTGAAGAGCCAGCGTTGTCCGAAGACGCTTCCGCAGTCATGTGGCCGGCATGATGTGCACGGAACGCTGTTACCATCCCACTGAAGTGGTACCTATTAATCTACTTGCATTTGCATGCTTTCGAATTGCTAGGTTGGCAAGAGCTGGGGCGAGTGCGGGAGCTCACTCCGTCACGCGGGGCTAGGGATTCGAACCTCCGAACTTGCAATCTTCTGATCAACAAGCCTGGCGTCTTACCCGCTGAGCCACCATGCCCCTTTGACTTGGCTTGGCTTGGCTTTATTTTGTTTTGTGACATAAGAAAAAAACAAACAAAATTTGCCCAATTTAATTTTATTGATGTGCTGAGGACAAACACTTCAAAAGTACCGATAAAGTAGCCTTTCCCTCCAAAAAGTTCAAATCACACCTCAAAAAAAGGAAAAGAAAGGAAAGGAAAGGAAAGGAAAGGAAAGGAAAGGAAAGGAAAGGAAAGGAAAGGAAAGGAAAGGAAAGGAAAGGAAAGGAAAGGAAAGGAAGAAAAATCTGCCTCTTCTGCACAGCAGTTAGACTTTAAAATATCCTCCATTGATGTTAATGGGAGCTTTGAAAATCCCTTCTGGGTGTTTGAGTGTGCATATAGTTCTGGCCAACTGTGTAAGAAACTACCTCTACTTTGGTATGCATCTTCAAATGTTTTTGCCCAGAGCCAATTTGGCCTTTAAGTCCCATCCCACAACATGTCTCAGCATTATTTATGAGTGAAAACTAGGTCCTGTCTCCTCTAACTGCTACTGTTTTGCAACATCATCAACTTAGGCTTAGCCTCCAGGTCCTAAAAGCCCTTTTCTTAGCAGAAGCCACAACCTTGAGAATACCTTAGCAGAAGCCACAACCTTGTTAAGCAGATACCTCTTTATTCTCAGAGGTATAAGTACCGGGTTTCCTACCTTTCCCTGTTCTTCTTTCATTAAAGTTAAAGTTTCCCCTGCACAGTCGTGTCCGACTCTAGGGGCCGGTGCTCATCTCCGTTTGTTAGCCGAAGAGCCAGCATTGTCTGAAGACGCTTCCACGGTCATGTGGCCGGCATAACGCATGTGGAACGCTGTTACCTGCCCACCGAAGTGGTACCTATTCATCTACTTGCATTTACATGCTTTCTTTCTTTTTCTTTTTTTTTAAATTTTATTGGATTTTAAATATACAAAGCTAAAAGTTAAGAATGGAACGGAAATAGAACTACAAATTAAAAGAAAAAGAAAAGAAAGGTGCAGTAAAGGGGAAAAAAGAAAGAAAAACACAAACAAAGAAATTGGATAACCTCCGATCCAACTATGGTCATAATAATAAAATAGATAATTTGTTTTTACATGCTGGTTATTCATATGACATTCATATACTTTTCTTGTCTATTATATACTATTTATATATAATCTAATCATCAAATCCCCATATTAGCTTTACTCCTCCTGCTTTTTGCAAATAGTCCATCAATGGTTTCCACTCTTTAAGAAAGTAACAATTTGAATTATCTTTTAATAAGCAAGTCAATTTATCATTTTCTGCCATCTCTAATAGTTTCAACATCCAATCCTGTATTGTTGGAACACTTTGATTTTTCCAGTTTTGTGCATATAAGAGTCTTGCTGCTGTGATCATATACTGTATTATTCTAGAGAAATATTTTTCTATTTGTACCTCCCAAATTCCAAGTAAGAAAAATTCTGGTTTAAATGGTATTCGTATCTGTAGTATATTTTGCATCAATGAATGTATCTCAGTCCAAAATTCTTTTGCAATGTTACAAGTCCACCACATATGGTAAAAAGACCCCTCTTGTTTTATACATTTCCAACATAAGTTGGATATGTTCCCGTACATTTTTGAAAGTTTTTGTGGGGTCATATACCATCGATACATCATCTTATAAAAAATTTCTTTTAAGTTGTAGCATAAGGTGAATTTTAATCCTTTAGTCCACATATCTTCCCATTGATGAAGTTGTATATTGTGGCCAATATTTTTCGTCCATTGAATCATACAATCTTTAACTTGTTCCTCTACCATTTCTCCTTTTAACAATAATTTATACATTCTAGCAATTAAGCGTTCATCATTTTCACATAATTGTATTTCAAATTCTGATTTAGTTTGTTCAAATTCTAAATTTTTTTTATCTAATTTAAATTTCTCTATAAGTTGCATATAGGAGAGCCATTGAAAGGTATAACCTTCTTGGGCAAGTTCTTCTTTTGATTTTATCACATAGTGTCCTTGTTCTTTTTTTAAGAAGTCCTTATATGTCAGCCACTTGTCTTTATTTCTTACTTCTGTTCTATAAAAAGCTTCTTGCGTGGAAATCCATAAATGTCTCTTATAACATAAAGTTGATTTATATTTATTCCAAATTCTCAACAAGGATCTTCTAATATAATGATTTTTGAAGTCCACATTTATTTTAGCCTTATCATACCACATATATCCATGCCATCCAAATCTCAATTCATGACCTTCCAGATTTAATAATTTTTCATTTCTCAAAACAATCCATTCCTTAAGCCATACCAGACCACAAGCTGCATGGTATAGTCTCAAGTTTGGGAGTCCTAAACCACCTCTTTCTTTTGAATCTTGCAAGACTTTATATTTTATTCTTGGTTTTTTCCCTTGCCAAATGAACTTGGAAATGTCTTTCTGCCACTGTTTAAATGGTTCCTCTGATGTCAGTATAGGTATTGTTTGAAAGAGATATAGAATTCTTGGTAATATATTCATTTTAATCGCTGATATTCTCCCCAATAATGATAGTTGTAGTTTCCCCCAACGATCTAAATCTTTTTTAATATCAATCCAAAGCGGGATATAGTTATTTTGAAATAATTTAACATTTTTCGATGTTAAATAAACTCCCAAATATTTTACTTTTTTCTCCAAAGAATATCCTATAATTTCTCTCAATTTCTCTTGTTGGTGATAATTCATGTTCTTAGTCAAAACTTTTGTTTTCTGTAAGTTAACTTTGAACCCTGCTAACAACCCAAAGTCCTTCAATTTCTGCATCAATAACTCAATCCCATCCAGTGGGTTCTCTAATGTAATGACTAGGTCGTCTGCAAAGGCTCTTAATTTGTAAACTTCCTTTTTAACTCTGATACCATGAATACCATCATCTTGTCTAATATCTCTAAGTAGAACTTCTAAGATCAATATAAACAAAAGCGGAGATAAAGGACAGCCTTGTCTTGTGCCTTTTTGTATTTCACAAGGTTTACTAAATTCTCCATTAACAATTATTTTTGCAGATTGAGGTGTATAAATTGATTTAATCCACTTAATAAAATTCCCACCAAAGTTCATAATCTCCAATACTTTAAACATAAAGGACCAATTTAAATTATCAAATGCTTTTTCAGCATCTATAAATATCAAGGCGGCTTGTTTTTCATTATGTTGTTCTAAATATCTAATACATCCAAAACATTTCTAATATTATCTCTAATTTGTCTTTTGGGTAGAAAACCTGCTTGATCTTGATGAATAAAATTTCCAAGAGTATTTTTCAATCTTTCCGCTAAAACTGTCGTAAATATCTTATAATCATTATTCAATAATGATATTGGTATGTAATTCTTTGTTGAGTTCAAATTTAGTTGTTCTTTTGGAATCAAAGTAATATGAGCCTCTTTCCATGTTTCTGGCATAATTCTTGTTTCCAAAATTGAATTTATAGTTTTTTGGAGAGGAATACTCAATTCATCTTCAAAGTATTTGTAGTAGGCTGCCGATAGTCCATCCGGACCTGGTGCTTTTCCACTTTTAATTTTCTTAAAAGCCATTAACATTTCTTCTTTTGTTATAGGATTATTAAGTAATGTTCTTTGTTCATCATTTAAAACGGTTAATCTTTGCTTACTCATATATTCATCAATTTCAGCTATATTAACATCCTGTTTTTTATACAATGCTGTATAGTAAGAATGAAATGCTTCTTGTATTTCCACATTATTCACTAGGATTTTCCCTTTATGTTGTATATTAGAAATTATATTTTTTTGTCTTTGTTTTCTTAATTTATGAGCTAACCATCTTCCTGGTTTATTTGCAAATTCAAAATATTTCTGTTTTGTAAATTTCATTTGAATTTCTATTTCCTGTACCAAAATCATCGAAATTTGTTTTTGTAGAAATTTAATTTGAGTTATCAATGTATTATCCATCGGTTTGGCCCTCAGACATTTCTCTTTATTTTTAATTTCATCCAAAATCAATTGAAATTTTTCTTGTTTCTTTTTCCGCATTTGAGCATTATATTGAATAAAATAACCCCTCATATATGCTTTACTTGCATCCCAAATTACTTGTGTACTGGTATCCTTATTTGAGTTAAGTAGAAAGTATTCTCTTAGTCTTTTCTTACATATGTCAACAACATCTTCTTTCTGGAAAATTGACTCATTTAGCCTCCATCGAAATGCATTCCTTTTTCCTTTGATAGTTAATAAAACAGGGTTATGATCTGATATACTTTTAGGTAAAATTTCAACTTTATTTACATCCATCATTAAGGTTTTAGAGATCAAGAACATATCTATTCTGGAAAATGATCTGTATCTTTCTGAGTAATATGTATATTCTTTAGAGTTTCCATTCATAAGTCTCCAAATGTCTTGTAAGTCCAACATATCTTTTAAATCAAAGAAAGTTTGGGGTAGTTTTCCCTGTGTAGGTTTCACATTTTTTTGCGAATGTCTATCTTCCATTGGGCTAATCACCCCATTCCAGTCCCCCATAAAACACCAATTCTCATATGATATGTCCAAAAGTTTGTCCATTAGGTTCTTATAAAATAATCCTTTATCAAAATTTGGAGCGTAAATCCCAACTATCAATGTTTTAATCCCCTGTATATTTACTTCCACTGCAATATATCTTCCTTCATCATCAGTCAATATTAATTTTGGATTAAGTTTTTGTTGTATATACAGGACTACCCCCTTAGTTTTTTTTAATCCAGCTGAAATAAATTCTTCTCCTAGTTGTTTTTGAATCAAATACTTAATGTCTTTTTTACAAATGTGAGTCTCTTGTAAGCAAATTACATCCAATTTTATTTTTTTCAAAAAATAATTCTCTTTTGGGGAGAATTTGCCCCATTGATATTCCATGTTAGATATTTAAAGTCCATGATATTTAGATATTTAAAAGTTCTTTTTTAAATCCACTCCGGTAGCTCCCATCTCCGATAAGTCCTCACTCTTTTCCTTATCTTTAAATGTCTCTTTCATTTCTTCCAGAACTTTAGATACTTCGCTCATATCTGTCATATATTTCTCTATGAAGGCCTTTGCTTTCAAAATGGAATTTATTTTAAATCTTTGTTCTTTAAAAGTGAAAGATACTCCTTCTATTCTTTCCCATCTAAATGATATGTTATTTTGCTTTAATTTATCTGTAAAGAAGGAGTATTCTTTTCTTTTTCTTAATATTCTTAATGGGACTTCTTTTAAGACAATTATCTCTTTCCCTGCTATATTTAATCTGTCACTGTAGTGCTTCTTCAAAATTTGTTCTTTTGTAACTTTCCTCACAAAATATATCAATATGTCTCTTGGCACTTTCTTCTCTCTAGCGTAACGTGAGTTAACTCTAAAGATTTTATCTATTTCTGAATCCAGATCTTCTTCTTCTATCTGTGAGTATTGAGCTAAGGCACCAACTATATATTCTCTCGTATTCTCATCTGACTTTTCTGGAACTCCTCTCAATCTCAATATGAATTCTTTTTCTCTCATTTCTGCTAGAGCGATGGCATCTAAATTGTATTCCATATCTTTAGTAATAGATTCTGATTTAATCTCTAATTTCTTTACTTGTTCTTGTGTCTCTTTAGATTCCCCTGATAAGGTATTTACTACCTCTTTAATATTTTGTGTTTCTTTTCTAAATTCTTCTTTTAAGTCTTCTTTCATTGCTTCCATTTTTTTATCTACTTGTTGACCTAAATTGTTGATTTTTTTTCCATTTTTATATCTAAGGAGGCAATTGAATCGTCCATCTTTTTCTCCAATGTAGCAATTGAGTCATCCATCTTTTTCTCCAGGGTAGCAGTTGAGTCATCAATTTTTTGGTTCAGTGCTGCAATCGCATCCAATATTTTTTTCATGTCTGATGTTGGCACTTCAGAAGATGATGCGATGGAATCAGTAGGCATTCTCCCTGTTTCTTTCTCCTTTTCCTTATCTCTGTCTCTCTTCACTCTTGCAGCCAGAGTGGCCATATTGCGTGTAGTATTCCTGTAAAAAAAGAGAGAGAAAAAAATAACGGAAGACAAAAGGAAACAGCAACAGACAACAACAAAAAAAGGGAGGGAAAAAAGGGAAGTGGAAGAGGGAGGATAAAAAATTTATTCAAAAATTCAAAAGCAAAAGGTGAATAGGAGAAGGAAAAGAAAAAAATTCAATATACAGTAAAAATTAAAAAGTAAAAATAATACTGCCTTTTCTTAAAAGTTGTTGGATAAAAAAAGGACAGAGTGTACTTTGGCAAAATCAACAATTCTCATATAGAAAAAATAGAAGATAAAAGTACAACGGGTATTTCCTTTAACTGTAGTCAAAATATCCTTGAAAATTTTTAATAACAATCCAGTTCTCAGGCAAACTTGTAATCAGAAGTCTCAAAGAGGAGAGAGGAAAAAAATAAAAAAAAAAGGGGGGGGAGGGAGAGCTTCAGCTCTAGATGTCTTTACTCTCCAGGATAAAATGTAACAAATAAGTCTATTAAAATCCCATGTAATAAGGAAATTCGAAAAACTGTTCAAGGCAAAGGAACTCCAAAAATACCCTTTATAATCCAAATAATCCAAATAATATCCAAACACATTGCAGGAGAAAAAAAGAGAAAAAAGCCATATCAAGATGAAAAACAGAAATAAAATAAAATAAAAGGCAGACCATTAATCCATTTGAATTCAAAATCCAGAGAGGAAAATAGATTAGTCCCACATAAGTAGATAAGCCATTTGTCAATAGTCAATGTCACTCAGTATCACTTAGCTGCGAGTAAAGTCATTATTCTTTAAACTCCCACCATTTTCTCAAGTCGTCTTGGCAAGAAAGTTACACAAGCACCAGCAATATCAATCAATCATGTCCATAGAAGGATCTTAGCAGATAATACGTAAAGCTAAAATAAACACAAATATAAATCAGTGACTAAAAGTGCTGAATTTAGGTGTTACTTATCTGAAAAGATTTCACGGTTTCCTGTAGAGCAAAAACGATGATTCTTCCAGTTGCCTTCGCCGCTTCAATTTCCTTTTTCCCGTGGTGGAAAGAAAAAAGGGGAATTGGGAAAGAGCGGCGATTCAGCGACCCTTGTGGTTTATCTTCTGATCCCCTTTTCTTCAAAGGGGAGATTTCAGCAGTTTCTGTCTCTTTAAAAACTGCTGCAGCCAGGCAAACTGCGGAGCCGAGACAGGAGCGCTCGGTTCAGCACACCGACATCTTCAGCACCCGGAAGCGATGCATTTACATGCTTTCGAATTGCTAGGTTGGCAAGAGCTGGGGCAAGTGCGGGAGCTCACTCCATCTTTCATTATCTACCCCCTAATTACCCTGGAATGACCAGGTCCCTTGTGAAGTAAGACCTCACACAGCCAGGGAGAAAGCAAGATGGGATGCATTTAGATCCTAACATTAGCTGGTGGATTGGGGCAGAATTTGACATCCTAAGGCAAATCCCAGCAGTGTAGGAGCAAATCCTGCTGAAAACAGGGAGAGGCCAAACACAAAACCTTTCCAATCCAAAAAGGCATGCGCTGCCATTCTTGCTTGTCTACCTTAAAGCAGAAACAGAGAAACCACAGTACTTTTCCAGAAATGTACCTAGGTTAGCAAAATGAAACAAATACCCCTCACTCCACCCCCTATATGTATAGCGTATGATGAATACATGACAGAAGAGAAAGCAAATAAGTACACACTGTCCACACAATTATATGTAAACTTCTGCAGGGATACATGGTAGTCTCAAAACTGGATGTCCAGATCAGCTAACCAAGCAATAGCTTCCGGTGTTACTTCCTGCAGATCTTCTAAGGCAGAGCTTTCCAAACTTTTCATGTTGGTGACACACTTTTTAGACATGCATCATTTCGCGACACACTCTTACAGTAGGGCACAAGGCAGGCACTAGGACCTGCGCGTAATCATAGCAGATTTGGAGGCAGCAGGGCACAAGGCAGGCACTAGGACCTGAGTGCAATCCTGGCAGGGCAGGTTTGAAGGCAGCAAGGCACAAGGCAGGAACTAGGACCTGCGCAGAATCCTGGCAGGGCTTGGAGGCAGTAGCAGCCACGACACACCCAGGCACTGCAGCCGACACACTAATGTGTCCCGACACACAGTTTGGAAAGCTCTGTTCTAAGGAGCCAGGGAACGCACGTCATGGGCAGTCTTGCACAATGTGTTTAATAGTTTGCATTTCGGCACCACAATCGCAACAAGGAGAATCCTTCCAGCCCCATTGATACAGAGCAGAGGCACTCCTACCAGTGTCACATCTGATTCTGTTCAATTTCATCCAGACAGAGCAAGGGAAGTTTGGAGGAGGGATCACTAATGACCAAGCCACGGGGGAGCAACGTGGACCATTCCTCTCTCCAAGCATTCTTAGGTTTGAACTGGGTAGATGTTACAGTAAGTGTATGGCTGTTTTCCAAGCTGGCCTCCACCCCCTGTACACCAGTGATGACCAAGAGTACAGAACCTTATTTCCAGTCTTCAACCTCAGACTAAGAATTGGACAGGAGGTCTCACAGTAGATTTTGTGGCTTACCTATTTGACCACTTCTCAGCGAAGGGGGAAAACAAGCATTCCCTGGCCCTTCATCATTCATAGTTTTCTGAATTTTTAGATGCAGTTTTTCTGCCAAAAATGGTGCAAAAAAATGTACTGAAGAAGAAAACATGTTCATAGAGATAGGTATATTAGATAAAACTGGGTACAAAACTGGATCTATTTGATATGCCAAGAACATATTGAATGGGATGAGGCAAATTTGAAGTTGGAAAAGGAAAAAGGGAAGTGGACAGATTTCTCCATGGATGCCCCGAATGTTGACAATCCTCCACTACAAATTTTAGAATCGTGAGCCAAACATGTGGACACAAATATAATCTCATCTCAGATTTTATCCCCATCAATACTCATCAGGGGAGAAGGAAAAAAGTAGTAGACTTAGAGGAAGGAGCATCATCTTTCTAACTTCATTGGTTTCCAATCCCTGAGACCCACAGACAGGTTATCCAAGGAATCTAGTGACAATATACCAACCACTTAAAACTATGGCCTCTTCCACAAAGGAGGACAGTGCCAATTGGGATCCTCACAATCCCATTGGGCTTCCAGAGGACATTGCAAACTGAGCCAATTAACTATGAACTCAGCTGCTGTTCTGTAGCAAACTCTGCAAGGACAGCATTCATTCATTCATTCATTCATTCATTCATTCACTCATTCATTCATTCATTCATTCATTCATTCAAATTTTTTTTAAAAAACTACCACAATCCTGTGACTCTCAGTGGTTTACAGAAATCAAAATATCCACCATAAAACTGTATAAACTAAAATAGGGAAAGTGTGTGTGTGTGTGTGTGTGTGTGTGTGTGTGTGTGTGTGTGTGTATGTGTATGTATGTATGTGTGTGTGTGTGTGTGTGTGTGTGTATGTATGTATATATATATATATATATATATATATATATATATATATAGGTAAAGGTACCCCCCGCACATTTGTGCAGTCGTGTCCGACTCTAGGGGCCGGTGCTCATCTCCGTTTGTTAGCCGAAGAGCCAGCGTTGTCCGAAGACACTTCCACGGTCATGTGGCCGCATGACGCCGCGGAACGCTGTTACCTTCCCACCGAAGTGGTACCTATTAATCTACTTGCATTTGCATGCTTTCGAATTGCTAGGTTGGCAAGAGCTGGAGCTAGTGCGGGAGCTCACTCCGCACGCAGGGCTAGGGATTCGAACCTCCGAACTTGCGATCAACAAGCCTGGCGTCTTACCCGCTGAGCCACCACGCCCCCATATATATATATATATATATATATATATATATATATATATATACATACATACATACACATGTATAAATATATATTAAATATATATATATATATATATAATTAAATCATTCATAATCAACTAATGATATATTAGAAAATGATAACATTTTAAAATCTCTTGTTTATTCATTTGTGCTTTACTCTTTTATTCTTTGTATCTGTTTCCTATTTGTGTTTGTTTACATATTTTCTCTAAAAAGTTAAAAAAATAACATAGTGAAACTATCACACACAAACCCACAAACACACACACACTGTTATTATCATTAATTTAAAAACAGTATCACAAATAATAGTTAATGCTTCCGTGAAATGGAGTTAAGAAATTAATTAAAAGCCCTCTGGGAGAGATCCCCTGCCTAGACCAACTTCAAGAAGCCAGTAGGGTCAGGACAACTGCACACAATAAGGGATGTAACTGAGGAGCATCTCCTCCGATCCTCCCCACACACCTCCAATTTCATGGCATTATTGCAGGATCTACAGGGCAAGTGGTTTCCCATTGGTGAAACTCCACCTAGTCCTCCATCATCTTCCCTGGGACTTCAAAGGCATTCTTAGAAAATAAAAGGGGCTTTGTTTGGTTCAAAGTGTCCCCACCTGTCCTGATAAAACTCTCGAGTAAGGTGAGATGGGGGAGGCTAGAAGGGGAGAGCTATTCCACCAATCAACCCTGACTGCTCATTGGAAGGACAGATGCTGAAGCTGAAGCTCAAATACTTTGGCCACCTAATGCGAAGAGAGGACTCCCTGGAAAAGACCCTGATGCTGGGAAAGACTGAAGGCAAAAGGAGAAGGGGATGGCAGAGGATGAGATGGTTAGATAGCATCACCGATGTAATGAACATGAATTTGAGTAAACTCCGGGAGACAGTGGAGGACAGGAAGGCCTGGAGTGCTATGGTCCGTGGGGTCACGAAGGGTCAGACATGACTGAACGACTGAACAACAACAACAACAAAAATTGCAGGATCTACAGGGCAAGTGGTTTCCCATTGGTGAAACTCCACCTAGTCCTCCATCATCTTCCCTTTTGCTCCTGATGCCTTTTGAGCATCCCCTATTCTTCAGAAGCAACTGGAAGAGCAGTTTTCACAGTCCTTCCCCCCCCCCCGCCCCACAACAGTCAGCAGCTTTTTTTCCCCTCAGTGTAAAAGCAAACACAAGGAGCAAGTAACACACAAAAGGAGGATAGTGAACTGGATTTATTGCCTGATCCCTGGCCCCTTCTCTGCATTTCTTCATCCTCCCAAACCCAGGGAGCAGCTATGAAGAAAGAGTGGCCCAAAACTGAGAAGCAAAGTTAGTAGTCCTCTGAGCCCACCTGTTCACTTGTTCATGTTTCACCAGGCAGTACAAGTGTAGTTACTTGTTGCTGCAGTTTAAGATGGGTTGGGTCTTGGGAAAGATTTCATTGTACCAAAGTCTTCTCAAAAATGGCTTGGCCCTCAGCTACCTTCAGCACGGCAACATCCAAGTTCAGCTGACCCATACAGTCCCCTCCTCAACAGAACAGCTACTGATAGTCCCTTCCTCCAGTGAAGGGAGCAGGGGCCCTGAAGCCATGTTTTTAGGTGATGGCCCCTGCCTCTTGGAACAGTCCCCATACCCCACAGGCCAGGCTGGCACTTAGTTTGGCACTTTTCCAAAAGCTTCTTAAGATTGAATTGAATCAGAGAGCTCTTCCATAAGGAAGACAAGACAATCAAAGGAGCAAACATAGTACATGAGAGTAACACTATTCTGCATTACTGAATGTAAGAATATGTTTCAGGAACCTGCAGATAAAACAGGCTTTGGTGGAAGAAAAAGACAAGATAAAACTGTGCTATACAAGAAGACAAAGGAAAATTCACTGTTGTTGGTGACTCAATACTTCACAGAATTAAAACAAATGTGTATTGATCAGATCCATCAGCTCACGACATATGCTACCTGCAAGGACATGAGAGAACAACCTATCAAGTCCATTGTCAATTATCTATCTTGCTGATATATGCTGTGGCAAATGATACTGTAAAAAGAGCTCCAAGCATATCACCACAGATGTTGACATTAAAAGGAAGCTCCAGTCCCTGGAGGCTCAGGTGATGTTCCCATCCAGCCTTCCAGTCCATGGAAAAGGACCAGAACAGGAAAGAACACTACGAATTAATGACTGGATATGTCAGTGATGCCAATGGGAGAGATTTGATTTCTGGGACCATAGTCTTATGTAGTTTATGGGCTGTTGGTATGAAATGGGTTACATCTCACAAGAAATGGTCAAAATGCATTTGTCCATAATACACTTCTCATTAGATTGGAAGGGAGATTTAAGAAATATAATAGAAGTGATCTACTGGCTCTGGCTGCTTCTCTAGCAGGTGGTTTCCGTAGTATTCTAGGCTGCATCAATGGAACATGAGGTGACCTTGATGGGATGTGCGCTGGCTTATAGGGAAAAAATCGAGGCTTGAGAATAAACAAGACAGAGTGCATCTTTTAGGGCTAAAAGTGTTTACTTGTAGCATAAGGCAATAATGCATATACAATCACATTATCGCAAAAAGGAAAGTTGAATATACATGGTACAACATTGCAAAAGGAAAACAAACTCACAAGCAGAGTTTAGTGTATTGTTTCCAGGGCCAGAGCTCATGCCATGGCTGACACGTATAGCCAGGCATAGCTATGCACTGCCCAGCCCTCAGAAGTAGAATACACGTGAAGAACTACATGGCTAAAGACACAAAAAGTCAAGAAGCATAGAACACCATTTTGCATGGTTAGATATTCAGTTCTTCCAGCTTTCTGATTGGCTGGAAGCTACGTGTGACACACACCAGGCCTAAAGCAGTAGGCCATAGCAATTAGCGTGACCTGCTATTGGGTGGCAGTGCTGCATCTAAGCAAGCATGTGATCTCCCCCCCCTCCCTTGCTCTAAACAGAGCAAGGCTTCCCACGGAGGGAATCAGGAGATATTGTTCCCATGCAATCTAGCCAAAACAATACACACGTGACAGTTGTTATCTGGCACCTGCACTTCACGTCACCATGAGAAACTTTTGCTTTGTATAGAAACCGATTTGCCAATCTCATACGAGAAGTCTGATAGACCTCACAGCCAATTGGAGGCTTTTTGAATCTACAAATCCCAGAATGTTTGCAGCTGATGTTTAAAATATGAGGAGGGCATCATGTTGGGGCAGACATTGAACTAGAAGGACCTCTTCACCAGTTGTGTTCAGGCAGAAGCTGAACAACCATAAGTCAGGGTTGGTTTAATTTGGATTGCTGTACAGAGCAAGGAGTTGGACTTAACAATCACTTGTGACACTTTGCATTTGCACGACACATTTCACCAGGTTAGTTAAAAACCCAGTGGCTGTATTCACATAAGACACTTGGTATGAATATTGTTAATCTTGATTATTTTTTGTGTGTGTGGCTTAAGATGTTTTGCAGATTTAGCCCATTTAATAAGTTTATAATTCTATGTAGAAAGGGGGCATGGTGGCTCAGCGGGTAAGACGCCAGGCTTGTCGATCAGAAGATCGCAAGTTCGGAGGTTCGAATCCCTAGCCCTGCGTGCGGAGTGAGCTCCCGCACTAGCTCCAGCTCTTGCCAACCTAGCAATTCGAAAGCATGCAAATGCAAGTAGATTAATAGGTACCACTTTGGTGGGAAGGTAACAGCGTTCCGCGTGTGTCATGCGGCCACATGACCGCGGAAGCGTCTTCGGACAACACTGGCTCTTCGGCTAACAAACGGAGATGAGCACCGGCCCCTAGAGTCGGACACAACTGCACAAATGTGCGGGGGGTACCTTTACCTTTACCTTTACCTTAATTCTATGTAGTCTCTGAACCAAGAAGAAAAAGGGTTAGTTCAGCAACCAGTTTACATGTGTTGTGTGAACATAACCTATGATTCCATAGCCACATTTAAGGCAGGTTCCAATCACTTAAAACATGTGTTTTAACACTAATGCCAACATAGACCTTTGTACAGTTTCCCTATATTTGGAAAGACTATAGGAAGGACAGCCCACCTGCAAGCTGTAAGAGCAAAACTGGGTGTTCTAGTAAGAGGAAAATTAATAATAATAATAATAATAATAATAATAATAATAATAATTTAAACTTGTATGCTGCCATACGGTTTTTAACATTTCTTTACAACTACCAGTTAGTTTATATAAGGAAAAAGATTACTGTCCCTGCAGGTTTGATTTCAGAGCATCCTTAGCGTATTTGCATGATGAGCCACTGAAATCAAAGGGATTTCAGTTAGCCAGGACTAAGCCTAAATCCAACTTTTATGGAAGATTTCACAAGCACTGAATTCCCCCAGTGACCCTAATTATAACTACAAGATGGTTGTCCTACTCCCTCCAGTGAGAGTAAGAAGCATGATCAAGCAAAACCATACTAAAAAATTAAATCAGTATATAAAGTATTAAAATAACAGACAAAAACGTGATAAGCTATAAATATTCATTAAAGCAATGAAAGCATTGTATAAAAAGATTTGAGCATAATAAATGAAGTAATTATAATGTGATTGCCACAAAGGCAATAACAAAGGAATATAACAACATGTAATACGTGGCAGATCAAATATAAAGGAACCAGCAATGCAGATGATCAAACATTAAGGGATAAATTGGGTTAGGGTTAGGGTTTACAATGACAAAAATAAACCTTGCAGAAAAAGACAACTAAGAATAATGAGAACAATAAGCAAACCAATTATTCTTATTGGTTTAAAATCACACAGCTCTTACTGATCTCTGATACAACCTTCTTTACTATAAAAATTAAAGGATGGTTCTCAGAACATTTGCCTACTTATCTACAGAAAAGTAAGGGCATACTATAGAGGTGAACAACCATTTATGGGCAGAGTAGCACAATTTTTGCAGGGGTAGGAGGCCTCTGCAACATGATACAGTGAGCAGGAGCATACCACACACATGAGCAAGGATAGAGTGTCCATGTTTTCCTATTGAGGGGGTTGAGTTAGACAATTTTCCTTGTTTTTTTAAATGAGGAACTAGAGTTTTCTTGTGTTTCATTATTCAAAATTGCAGGAAACTGTTGTCATCAATCATAATCAGAAGCAGCTGATGTACAGGGCTGCAACCAGGACATTGTTAAGATAAAAAATAACAGGTCTATTTTCCAACTTTGAAATGGCAGAGTTAGAGATTATTAAAAGAGAATCCAGAAAAATCTGAGAGAGAGCAGAATTTGTTTTAAATATGCATCTCTATGAAATGAAATCAGAAAATTGTTTCTACGTGTACCTGTGTATGTAAAAGCATAATACTGGGAGAATAAAGATCCACTCCCAATACTTGGAAACCAAAAGTAAGCCAAAAGGTTAAGGGGGGAAATGCAAAAGCTGATTGCACCTTCCAAAATATAAAGCAGACATGCTGTAAGAATTGGGAAGAAACAATGTTCCGGAGATAAAAAGAGACCCAAAAGACATTTTAAGCAAAAAAACATTAAGTAATGGTCTTCTATGAAAAGCAGACGCATTTTAAAAACAGAAAGTCTAGCAGCCAGCTAAACACCCTTAAAAAAAGCCAAGACAGGATTTATACTAGGATCCTTCCATTTTCTGAAGTACTGCTGTGTCAGTATTTCTCCAAACAAAATAGCTGCTTGCTATTGAATATAGCATGGCATCCACTGTGTTTATAACCTAATCTTGGACCATATATTGATGCACATGATTCTAATTGCAGGAGAAGTGGGTGAAAATTTGGTTATGTATTTTTTTATAATTTGTGTTAAAAACACTGCAACTGTTCAAGTGCCTGCAAAGTCGAATGAGTTCACTTTTTATTTCTTCTTCCCAGTGGACGTTACTGAGTTCGCAATCTATGAATTCATGTTGCTGTCTCAGGTGGCATTAAAATATAACCCAGTAATTGCATGCATACTCTTTCTCTTTCATAAGAAAGCAAATTTTCTTACAATGGAATGGCTCTCTATTAATTGATTACTGGAACAAGCTGCTTTTGTCTTTGTTTTTAGATTTTGATCTGAAATTAGATAATTCTCAAGAGATTATCCAGAAACCAAAAGTCATAAATATTTGCACCTTGACTTTCTCCTTGATACCATGAAGAAACATATGTTATCAGTCACTAAAAATCTCCCATGAAATAATTAAAATAAAATAAAAACAATCTTCCAGTTGTAACAACATTATCCATGAAACAGATGATAAAACAAAAGCTAGTTGATAACTGTAATTTAAAAAATAAAAAATCTTTATTCTTCCAAAGGCTCAGTATAAGAGAGATTTTATGATCAAATGAGCCATCTTCCCTCAAAGGAAAACCATCTGTGACTTCATAGTTCTGCCAGGAGTACAAGAAACAATGCTTTTTTTAAAAAAAACCAAGCAAGCAAAGAGGAAGATGGAGAGTGAAATTAATGTTTTCAGAAAGCTTTCTGAGATTTCTTGCTCTTTTCTTGACCATACAATGTTTGCTACATTGCTACATATTATATCAATTTGATATTATTCCATAGCTTAACACAGTTGCCTCAGAGAGAAGGTCTTGGAGTTTGTATAGGTAAAGGTAAAGGTTTCCCCCGCACATTTGTACAGTTGTGTCCGACTCTAGGGGCCAGTGCTCATCTCCGTTTGTTAGCTGAAGAGCCAGCGCTGTCCGAAGACGCTTCCACGATCATGTGGCCGGCATGACGCACGCAGAACGCTGTTACCTACCCACCGAAGTGGTACCTATTAATTTACTTGCATTTGCATGCTTTCGAATTGCTAGGTTGGCAAGAGCTGGGGCTAGTGCAGGAGCTCACTCCGTCATGCGGGACTAGGGATTTGAACCTCCGAACTTGTGATCTTCCGTTCGACAAGCCTGGCGTCTTACCCGCTGAGCCACCACGCCCCCTCTTGTACAGGTACATGTGTCTTTTAAAAGTAGGGAGATTTCCCAGGCACTGTCACATCATCATAAGTAATTTTTCCATGCAATGTTTCAGCATGGCTTAGTTAAAGGCACATGCCAAATCCCCAAGGGAATCATAAAAGGCAAGAGGCCATGTGCCTCTTTCAAAGTTCAGAGAGGTAAATTGTTAGAAGAATGAAAATAAGATCATCTCTAAGGGTCACTGTGAAGGACAACGCTTGTGCCAGACCCTATTTTGGGTTGTTTGGAATTTTGGCAGCAAGCTAGGTTTTTTCTATATGTAATTAACCCTAATTGCAAATGCTGAGTGTCGGGTCCATAATTTCAGAGGAGTAAGTTTGGCCAGCTTCCCTTTGAACTATTGGATCCAGGCAAGCCAGGACATTCTGATGGTAACTCCTTGCAGCTGTAATTCCAGTTGGGAGGGGGAGTTCAGGCAGCTCATTAGGCAACGCCCTAGAAGCTTCGGCTGGTCCGAGCTTCTGATTGGTTATCACTGGGTTACCAGGGCCAGGAGAATGTCAGGTTTGCTTAATAAAATAAGGAAAAAGGGAAAGCTTCAGAAGAGTGTGAGTTTCAGCTTCAGCAACAAGCAGAACACTTCTTGTCAGCAGAGGGTTAGTATTCTCCAGTAACCTGGCTAACATGAAGTTTTGTCTTACTACGTCTGGGATAATGTGTAAGCAACAACTTATCCAGGTTCAAGAGAGCTAAGTCTGGTGAGTGTAAGGAACTACAGTGAGTTTTTAGGAAGGTAGTTTTTATTATTTTAATCAACTGTTGTCTTGCATATTATGCCTTGTAAAGAGTTTATGCCTTATAGTATGTAAGTCTTAACCCTATTTAGTAAACAAAAATATATTTTACATGCTGGTGTTTGTGGTCAAGTATATGTGAAATTGGATTCTACCCAGCCTGCCTAGCTGCTTGGCTTATTACTACCAGGGGGTTGTTAGTGGTTAAGTTTCCAAGGTTTTGGGGCTTGAGTTTGGACGGAGAAGTCACCCTTGGAAGTCCTGAGGTTTGGCCCAGAGCCCCCAGCTTTCCCTAGGGCTGTGGGACTATGGTAATAGGGTGGTGGCAGCAAATTTTGCCCTTTGGGTTGGTGCCCAAGCTAGGAACATCTGGGTTGGTGCCCAAGCTAGGAACATCTGGGTTGGTGCCCAAGCTAGGAACATCTGGGTTGGTGCCCAAGCTAGGAACATCTGGGTTGGTGCCCAAGCTAGGAACATCTGGGTTGGTGCCCAAGCTAGGAACATCTGGGTTGGTGCCCAAGCTAGGAACATCTGGGTTGGTGCCCAAGCTAGGGACATCTGGGTTGGTGCCCAAGCTAGGGACATCTGGGTTGGTGCCCAAGCTAGGGACATCTGGGTTGGTGCCCAAGCTAGGGACATCTGGGTTGGTGCCCAAGCTAGGAACATCTGGGTTGGTGCCCAAGCTAGGAACATCTGGGTTGGTGCCCAAGCTAGGAACATCTGGGTTGGTGCCCAAGCTAGGAACATTTGGGTTGGTGCCCAAGCTAGGGACATCTGGGTTGGTGCCCTAAGTTAGGAATAATTTGCCCTTTAGGAGAGATGGTTCTCGTGGAGTCAATTAGAGAACTTGAGTAAATCCATTCCAGGGTTCCTTTTGCCACAGTTGTTGCTGAGGTGTGGATCCTGGTTAATAAGTTTTAAAAGGGCAGTGCTCCCTTTTAGTTAATTGCGTGGGAAAGGAAAGGGGGGGAGGCGCCCAGCCAGGAGGCCTGTGAGCCAAGTGATAAAGGGAAAGGAGGGGCTCCCCCCGGGTTAACGTTAACAGTCACAGACAGACAATCAAGGAAGGTCCCTATGTCACAATAATTGGAGACCCTGACGATGGTTTAGCAACCCTGGAGATTTGATATCAAGGTCTCAAAAATCAAAATGCAGATGTCTATTCACTGAACCAGTTTATACCATCTACCACTGTCACCTTTCCCTTTTCATCTTCCCTTGCATGACCTATTCTTTAGCCTTAATCATACATGCACAGAGTTGTAGAAGAATGAAAGGCCATCGGAAACAACCAACAATCCTTTGACAAGTTATTTTACACTCCTTGCCATTGCAGCAGGATTAGGTAACTACAGGCTGAAGATCATGAACAGAGTCTGCTCTTCTGGTTCCCCTCCTTTGTTTTCCACCCAAAATCCTCCTTTTCCATAATCACTTATCTCCTAGTTTTTCAGCAACAATTTCAATAGCATTCATCATCCCCCCATGCCCCCCATGCCTTGGCTTCTTGGTCTCCATGCCCTATCACCTAGGAGAGAAAGCAAGATTTGGGCATGTCAAAGAAATCTGCCATGGCAGTTTCATTTTTTTCAAGCAAGATAATATGATCTCAAACATAATCCATGGGCATGTAAATTATGGAGTCCACAAGAGTCTAGCTCAAAGTATTTCTTGACTGATAAATTATATATAAAAATCTATATTTGAGAAAGTTATGGCTACACCACATATTTTGTAATAGCACTGCAATATAAAAATCTATATTTGAGAAAGTTATGGCTACACCACATATTTTGTAATAGCACTGCAAATTGCATACATTGAGGAAAAATTTTGGATAAACATGTACATTAAGAAAAGATGCTACAAGTTACGTATATTGAGGAAAATTGAATATGACAGTTATGACTGTTACAAAATTTAATATTTTGCAAAAAATTAAAAACAAAACCAAACATCAAATCCTTGCCATACTACAATTGCCTGGCTTTACTTTAGATCTTCACATCATTAGGAAAGACCCAGTCTGCTAAATCTTTCAGAACATATGTACAGACCTTGGTCTTTAATGGAAGAAGGCAACAATGGGCAGAGCAAAATCAGGAACATATTTAAGTCTCCTCTCTTATCTTCCCTTTGGGATCTAACTTTGTGACTTGAAGTTAGTCTTGACTCCTGGTGACTGCCTGGACAAGTCCCTACAGTGTTTTTGACAGCATTTTTCAAAAGTAGCTTGCCAGTTCCTTCTTCCTAGGGCTAAGAGAGGGTGACTGGCCCTAAATCACCCAGCTGGCTTTGTGTCTAAAGCAGGACTAGAATTCACAGTCTCCCGGTTTCTAGCCCAGTGCTTTAACCATGTCACAGTATGACTGGGTTCTTTTAGAACTGGAGGTGTAGTTAGGTTTACAAGGATGGCAATTGGCACAGAGAAACCAAGACAGTGAAGGTATGTATGTATGTGTGTGTGTATTTATTTATTTATTTAATTTTTATCCTGCCCTTATTATTTTTATAAATAACTCAAGGTGGCGAACATACCTAATACTCCTTCCTCCTCCTCTTTTTCCCACAACAGCAACCCTGTGAGGTGAGTTGGGCTGAGAGATAATGACTGGCCTAAGGTGGGACTAGAACTCACAGACTCCTGGTTTCTAGCCCTTTGCCTTAACCACTAGACCAAACTGGCTTTATGCTTCTTCTTTGCTATATACACCAAAACTATTAATTGTATTTACAAGATCTTGGCTTCTACCCAGTGTCGGGTTTCTTCTTAAGTCTCTCTCCTAGAGATTATTCCCCTCTAATTCTCCTCCTAAATGTTTAACTTCCTCTCCCTTCACTCCATCTCCCTCCCATTTCTGGGATTATCAAGAGAGAGTAAAAGGAAGGAATGTGCTGGATTTATGAATGAGTGTGCTCAGTGCCACTCATCTCCTTTCTTTGGATCCGCTCAGCCAATTATCATCTGCGTCTCCTCCATTGGGGGATGAACCCCTCTCAGGAGTCTCCTGCCCAGTCGTCCTCCAGAGACCACGGCTTCATCAAACATTCCGACCCTCTTTCTGTAGCCAGCCATCTCCCCTACTTGGGTAAAGGTTCCATCCGTAGCCAGCTCTCTCCCTCCTTCCTCTCCTGTCTTGGGTGAGGATTCCATCTCTCTGGAAATTTGCTTCTCTTCCTCCAGGAAAGCCACTCATGGACCTTTCTTCTCCCTCTCTGACTCAGGAACCAACAACTGTTTCACACACTCATGTCAACTTTACTCTCCAACTTTTCTCTCCAGTCACTCCCTTCTACAGCAGTCTTTGTAGTATGCATTTTCTCTCCACTCTTTCTGTCTCTCTCCAATTTTGGATTAGATTGGCAGCATGTCCCCCAGCAACTGAAGAGGTGGGCATCCCACCAAGGGGTCAAGTCCCCAACATCAAGATATAACGTTGGACCAATGGGAATGCTGTCTACATCTGCCCCACAACAGTCATGGCTAGCAAACAAGTCAGCTCACCAGCCCTCATGACAGTACACCTGGAATTCAAGGCTAGAATTCAGTGTTCTCTCCCCTTTTTTTCTCTCTCCTTTTGCTGACTCACAACAGCACAACAGCAGCCACACCAGGCCACTAAAAAGCAAATGCCACAAACCATTATACCATTCTTGGGTTTTCAGTTGTTTGTTGTTTATTTGTTCAGTCGCTTCCAACTCTTCGTGACTTCATGGACCAGCCCACGCCAGAGCTTCCTGTCGGCCGTCGCCATCCCCATCTCCCCCACGGTCGAGTCCATCACCTCCAGAATATCATCCATCCATCTTGCCCTTGGTCGGCCCCTCTTCCTTTTGTCTTCCACTTTCCCTAGCATCAGCATCGTCTCCAGGGTATCCTGTCTTCTCATTATGTGGCTAAAGTACTTCGTTTTGCCTTTAATATCATTCCCTCAAGTGAGCAGTCTGGCTTGATTTCCTGGAGTATGGACTGGATTGATCTTCTTGCAGTCCAAGGCACTCTCAAAATTTTCCTCCAACACCACAGTTCAAAAGCATCTATCTTCCTTTGCCCAGCCTTCCTTATGGTCCAGCTCTCGCAGCCATAGGTTACTACAGGGAATACCACTGCTTTAACAATGCAGACCTTTGTTGTCAGTGTGATGTCTCTGCTCTTAACTATGTTACCAAGATTTGTCATTGCTCTCCTCCCAAGAAGTAGACGTCTTCTGATTTCCTGGCTGCAGTCAGCGTCTGCAGTAATCTTTGCGCCTAGAAATACGAAGTCTGTCACTGCCTCCACTTTTTCTCCCTCTGTTTGCCAGTTATCAATCAAGCTGGTTGCCATAAACTTGGTTTTTTTGAGGTTTAACTGCAACCCAGCTTTTGCACTTTCTTCTTTCACCTTTGTCATAAGGTTCCTCAGCTCCTCCTCGCTTTCAGCCATCAAAGTGCATCTGCATATCTGAGATTGTTAATGTTTCTTCCAGTGATTTTAACTCCAGACTTGGATTCATTAGCCACGTCGCATGATTTGTTCTGCATACAGGTTGAATAGGTAGGGTGAGAGTATACAGCCCTGCTGTACTTGTTTCCCAATCTTAAACCATCTCCTGCTGCCTTGTTATTACTAATGCTTCTTAAGGCCCATTCAAACCTCACTCTTCAGGATGTCTGGCTCTAACTCACTGACCACACCGTCAAAGCTATCCCCAATATTATTATCCTTCCTATACAGATCTTCCATATATTCTTGCCACCTTTTCTTGATCTCTTATGCTTCTGTTAGGTCTTTGCCATCTTTGTTCTTGATCATACCCATTTTTGCCTGGAATTTACCTCTAATTTTCTGGAAGAGGTGTCTTGTCCTTCCTATTCTATTATCTTCTTCCACTTCCACGCATTGCTTGTTTAAAAATAATTCCTTATCTCTTCTGGCTAACCTCTGGAATTTTGCATTTAATTGGGCATATCTCCCCCTGTCACTGTAGCCTTTTGCTTTCCTTCTTTCTTGGGCTACTTCCAGTGTCTCAGCAGACAGCCATCTTGCCTTCTTGGTTTTCTTTTTCTTTGGGACGTTTTTTGTTGCCACCTCCTGAACAATGTTGCGAACTTCTGTCCATAGTTCTTCCGGGACCCTATCTACTAAATCTAGTCCCTTAAATCTATTATTCACCTCCACTGCATATTCATTAGGAATATTAGTGAGATCATATCTAACTGATCTGTGGGTCTTCCCTATTGTCTTTAGTCTGATTCTAAATTGTGCAATAAGAAGTTCGTGATCTGATCTACAGTCAGCTCCAGGTCTTGTTTTTACTGACTGTATAGATGTCCGCCACCTTTGGCTGCAAAGGATGTAGTCAATCTGATTTCGGTGTCGACCATCTGGTGATGTCCATGTATAAAGTCATCTTTTAGGTTGCTGGAAAAGAGTGTTTGTTATGCAGAGTGAATTTTCTTGGCAAAATTCTATCAGCCTATGTCCTGCTTCATTTTGTTCTCCTAGACCATGCTTGCCTGTAATTCCAGGTGTCGTTTGACTACCCACCTTAGCATTCCAGTCTCCTGTAATGAAAATAACATCTCTTTTTGGTGTATTATCCAGTAGGTGCTGCAGATCCTCATAGAACTGATCTACTTCTGCTTCTTCAGCATCTGTGGTTGGGGCATATATTTTGATCACTGTGATGTTAAATGGCTTACCCGGAATTCGAATTGAGATCATTCTATCATTTTTTGGATTGTATCTAAGCACTGCTTTAGCCACTTTATTATTAATTATGAAGGCTACTCCATTTCTTCTGTGGTCTTCTTGTCCACAGTAGTAGATCAGGTGGTCATCTGATGTGGCCCATTCCAGTCCATTTCAGTTCACTGACACCCAAAATGTCTATATTTAATCTTGACATCTCACCAATAATCACATCCAATTTGCCCTGGCTCATAGATCTTACATTCCAGGTTCCTATGGTGTGTTGATCTTTAGAACATCGGATTCGTCGTTCACCACCAGCACCGTCGGCCGCTAGCCGTCCTTTCGGCTTTGAGCTAGCTGCGTCATCACATCTGGGGCTAGTTGAACTTATCCTCTGTACCTCCCCAGTAGCATTTTGACCATCTTCCTACCTGGGAGTCCCATCTTCCGATGGTATACCAACATATCTCTGGTTGTACTGATCCATTTAGTTTTCACGGCAAGAATACTGGGGTGGGTTGCCATTACCTTCCCCAGGGATCGTATATAGTCTGACCTCTCTGCCACGACCTTCCCATCTTGGGTGTCCCTTCACGGTTTAGCTCATGGCTTCATTGAGGTGCTCAACCTCCAGCGCCATGACAAGGTAATGATCTCCTTTGCTGGAGTGGGTTTTCAGAGGACAGGATAAATAACAGCTGAACATTTTAAAGTGGAAAACACAGTTGAATGAATGTGCACCTTGAGTTCTGGTGGTAACCCTGTTGGAATAAATGGTCATCTTGTTTTGTCTTCTTTGCCTTTCATTTCTTTTCCTCCTCTATAATATGTTTGACAGAATTCTGGAGATCAGCCAATAAGCAGAAATGGTGTCTCCCCTCATCTTTTTTTCCCTATAAAGGACAAGCTGCCAAGGTCAGACACGTCTTAGCAAAGACTAGAATTTCCTAGGCTTGATAGATGGTTTCTCTATTTTTCTGTTGGATAGCAAGATCTGCTTTGCAGGGCAGATTATTACCAAGGTCAGTCTGCAGTCAGCAAGAGGCAATGCCAGAAAGTATAAATGCATGCAGTATGACCAAGAGCATCATAAATTAGCTGCATCTTAAGACTGGAATGATACAGGAGCAATTTGTTGAGACTTGGTTTCATAATCCAGGTTTTGAAAGACAATAAAGCCCATCTAATATTAACCACTCAGGAGCAAAAGTAGTAACAATTTTTACATCATTGAACAGCCACTCAAAAATTATACAAAGTGTCTCAGGTTGAATATGAAAAGCAGAATCAAAGCCAGGACTTGATAAGTGATATTTTCGATGTCAAAAGAGTAGAAACTGAGTGATTTAGTAAGTGACTTTTTAAAATAGTTTCGAACCAAGGCAATCAGTGCCATACTCCTTCTCATGAGCATTGTGGTAGATGAAAAGTAGCACAGAGGCAAGATTGAAAATATATTGTTGGAGGTTAAAGCATTCTGTGTATGCGCACATGTGTGCGATCATTCCAGAAGCAGGGATCTTGACCTGAACAAGGATTACTGAAGTAGGTTTTATAACTATAACAGACAGGAGATTTATTTACAGGAAATACACTATAGGGATTGGCAAAGCCTAGCACCTAGCTAACTACATCCTACCAGGGGGAAAGTCAAAGATCATGGGCACCATGTGTGTGCCTGTGAACAAAGGCAGAAGGAAATGACCTCGGATTAGCATTCATTAGCAGGCAGAGTGACAGACAAAGAGGGAACACAGAGTTAACTCTCTGTCTACACTCTACTGCCCGTTTGTGGTTAATATGGCATAAGGTGCTAAAAAGTTCATGCCTCTGGATGTGGACCTTCAATACTGCTTCTCACTGTTGCATCGATCAACAGCTTCCATCCTACCTTGAAGATTGTGGCAAACGGTTAGAGAGGGCATCTGCCAGCATCTCTTCTGATCAGCAGTATTTTTATTCAGCAAGTCCCCTTTATTCAGCATCATGCACACAGTGGTACCTGGTGATTGTGTGTTTTGTTCTAGATGTTTTCTTCCTATTTGGGAATACATTCCTAACTGTTCTCAAACAAGGTTACTGACTTTGGCTTATCTATCCCAAAAGCAATTAAAAGTGTATATAGCCACACCGCCCCTTGGCACACTTGAGCTGCAGATATGTACTCTGCTTTGGTGGGTGATAGGGCAACAACTGACCACTTTTTACTTTCTCAAATATTCACGCCACCCCTATGTAGGAACAGCAGTCCACTTGTGGACTTATGACCTGTCCCGTCTTCTGCCCAGTCTGAGTCTATGTAGACTATCAATTCAGGGTTGCTGTTGGCTGATAGTCTGTGATCTAAGTGTGCAATGCCCTTTAGCTACCTGTCCACTCTCTTGATTCCAATCCAGTCGTCTTTGGTTGGTGTACTCACCTTCCTACACAGGATTCTGACCTGTGTCTGGCCTTGTCACTGTAGCTGAAAACAGGAGCATTTCAACCACAGTCCTATATTTGTTAGTCTCAGACAGGGACTTATTGTTTATAGTTTGTTTTACGAAGTCAGTTTTCATAAATGTACATGTTTTGTTTTGTTGCTTTCAATTAGCCTCAAGATCTTTTATTTTCTCCCTTTGGTTGAGGAGATAATTTCCATCTGTCTCTTTACCTGGATGCCAAGGTAGTATGAATGCTTCCTAGCTCTTTCACCTCTATTCCTTCTTGAGGTTCTTTACAATCTCTTGGCTATGCTTCTAATCTTGATGACCAAATCACTAGATGAAAATGTATGTCCACCTCTCATTTCTGCATCTGCAGTAAAGACATGGATCAGCTTTACCTTATATACTTATTCATTTATTTGTCCAATTTGTATAGCCACCCATCTCACATACATGACTCTGGGTGGCTCACACAGTTAAAAAACACACAAACAAATAACCAAAACATTGGTTAAGCTTTGCTTGACAGGCATCTGGTTCAGCTTCCCACTGCAGACTCTAGCTGCTTGTTTCAGACTATAAATGCTCTTGTGAAGCTTGTACCCTAGAGCTTTCTTTCCTGCTTCCTTAAATTAAGGTGGCTGCTGCAAGTAGATGTCTTCCTTGATTTCTCCATGCAGGAATGTAGTCTTTATATCAAGGTGATCTGGTTGTGTGTGCCTTACTGCTGCTGTGCCAAGCAATCTCCTTATATGTACAGGGTTCTTCCACTTGCTCCCTCTTGGCAATGTAAGACAATCTTGGTGGTGGAAAATCAGCCCTTTGAGGCAGGCTAGGTCAGGAATCTGGCACAAACTTGGTGGAACATCAGCCCTTCAAGTTAGGCCAAGTCAGGAAACAAATACCACAAGAACCATTGGAATTCTACTTTATTATTGCAGGATATAATAAAAGAATATTGAAAGCCTGGCAGAGTCTACCTCTCCTCCCTCATACCAAAGATATAAAAAGATATAAAGGTGAGGAAATCTTGAGTTTCTTTCTCACCCCCTCCTCTTTTTCAGAGCTAAGCTGCTCTTTACATAACCACTCTTATATTCCTTCTTCAAGGTTATCTCCATACTCCTCTACAGGGAACCCTTTCGTTGAACTTCTTAGAGCATCTATGCTGTGGTGCCTTAGTTTCCCCTACTGGCTTTGTCATGCAGTTGACTTCTGGGCATTGGATGAACATCTCCTTTGAACGTTTTGGTCTCTGCTTGTTGCTTGCCTGGACTTGGGGAACAAAATCTGACACTTTATGGTTATTCTTTTCCCCTTCATCAAAATAAGTAATGCTGCTTACTTTAATAGTTTGTGCAGCACAATCTAGTAACCTGTATCCCTTGTATTACTGTGAGTATCCTGCCATCATTCCTTCCACACATCTGCAGTTCAGCTTAGTTCTCCTTTCCTTTGACACATACACACACACACTTGAACCAGACACTATTATGTGCTCTTAACTGGGCTTCTTTTATCCCATAGCTCATACAGCACCGCATCTATGGCTTTAATTAGAAGTGGGTTCTGCAAGTATTTGGTTGTATTAACTGCTTCTCCCAAATATTTATCTGCCAATCTCATATCTTGCAGCATACATCCCATCATTTCAGTCAAGGAATGATGTTTCATCTCTGCCGCATCATTCTGTTCTTGGGTGAAGGCCACTATGGTTTCATGCAAAATCCCCTGCTCATTCAGGTACTTTCACATGTTGCCTATTGTACAGTAGATCCAGCTGCATTGTCTGTGCACACTACTTGAAGCTTCTCCCAAACATATTGCTTACCAAAGCCACATCATCTTTAAATTTATCCAATATTTCTTTTCACTGAGCATGTAGCAAAATGTGTCTTATGTAATCAGGTATGAAAGTGAGAATATATTTCTTTCTACCTTATATGGTGCCAGGCATTGGCCCAGAAATGTTGTTCTGAACTACTTTAATGGCCTCTTTGTCTCTTCTCTCCACATTCATTGGCTTAGTGCCTCTGGCCTTTATACAACATCCATACCTAACTGCAACTTAAGTCCTCTGGCTAAGCCCTCCAATTTATAAACAAAATGCATCTCTCTGTGCCCCATTCTCCAGTGCCACTGGTAGCACTTCTTTGCTGCCTTTGCTTTATCTTTTGCACAGTCTAATTCAAATAATCCATTTTTCTGGAGGGTGCATTTCATAAACAGTTTTCCGTTTTTAGTTTCGTAGCAATGAATGAATCTGACATCACCTTCTTTCTCTGTGATATATTTTACTGAGGATAAACCTGATAGCAGATCTGGGACATAAAAGGAGACTTTCATTGTTAAACTTAGCACCTCTCCTTTGCCTAATGCACCACTGATTCTTACATAGCCTTTCCCAGCTAAGGTGGTCCATTTGCCAAGTAAGTGGTGAATATATACTCATTGAATTCAATGTAAACTCCACCCCCACATTTTGCAGCAGTTATTGTATGTTCTCTTAAAAGTCAATGGCAGCTGAGTAGAAGGATGGAGCTGTACAGAAATCTCTGGAGGCATAGGCAGCCACCAGGTTCTGCATAGATTCAGAAGGGAATCAGTCTCTATCAGAGACTCATGAGTGAAGATCATTCAGTGGCCTGTTAGAACCAGTGAATGGAGCAGAGCTTAACGTAGTATAAGCTGGTGCACAGAAAGAGAATATTGTTTAAAAACAGAGCCAGTGAGCACGTTAGAGAGATCCAGGTTCTTAATCTTACACTTTTAGCCCACCCAAGCATAAAGAAACACACGCTTAGACATAGTAGGTTCAAAAAGTAAGTACAAAAGAGTTCTTACATTTATTCGGTCCACGTACAGCATTCTCAGTAGATAAATGATGTTTCAGTTTCTCATTTCCTTTTCTCTAAACTTTGTGGACTCTTAGCCCTATAGCTGCCAAGAGCTGCGTGGAGAGAGGGGGAAAATTCTCCTAGGCCCATCCATGGCTTAAGATGGGGAGAGAGAGCAAGCAGCATGATTGCCTCTCCACTGGAGAGACACTGGAGAGAAGAGGGACTGACTGAGAAAGAGGAAGTGGGAGTGGCAACAAAACAACTTCCTCAAAGACATGGAGAATTGCATCCTGGGATGAACTCATCTACATGCAAATGAGGCATGTTGATTTGCTGAATTTCCAACACCCCTTCTCAAATCAAATGCCTACACAAGATTTAGCTCACTTTGTAGGCCTTGGTAGACACCCTTTGCAAGTGGCTTTGTAAGGATGTCTGCAACCATGCTATCTGAGGGACAATACTCCAAATGTATTAGTCCTGTTTCCTGTGCCTCTCTAATTACATGGTAGCGAACATCCATGTGCTTTGTCCGCCTTCCCACCTTCTTTGATAGAGTCTTATACAACTTTGGCTGTCCTTAAAGACTCTTATTGGAGCAGGATCACTAACCCCCAGATCCTCAAGTAAATACTGGAGCCATTGCACCTGATCGCATGTCTCAGGTGCTGAGACATACTCTGCTTCAGTGCTTGATCGTGCTAATATAGTCTGATTGCAACTTGCCCAGCTCACAGCCCCTACCCCAAAGAAAAACACAAAAACTGATTTACGATCAGTTACATCCTCTGCCCAATCTGCATCAGTGTACCCCACTAGTTCAGGAGAATCAGTTGCTGGCAGCTTAAGCTTCAGGTCTGCAGTCCCCTTCAGGTATCTTGCCACCCACTTAATGCCTGTCCAGTCCCTTTGGGTGGTTGCGCTGGTCTTTCTGCAGAGGATCCCCACTGCAGTTGAAATATCTGGCCTCGTTGTGGTTGACAGATATAACAGCTATCCAATGGCCTCTCTGTATCCATTGTTCTGAGGCAACAGTTCACTAGTGTCCTTGACTTTGTGAAAGTGTTTCCATTGGAGTTGAAAATGTGTTTGCATTTTCCAGCCCTAGGCTCTCCAATAAATCTAGAATCTTTTGCCTCTGACTAAGGAGAAAACTTCCATCCTCTTCTCTGTCAATTTGTATCCCCAAGTAGTAGCTTGCCTTCCCAAAGCATTTCACCTCTACTTCCATGTTCAAATTGGATACAATTTCATCAATGTCCCTTTGATCCTCATAACAGAGAATCAAATCTTCCACATATGTCAGAATGAACATGTCTCTGCCATTCTTGTGTCATGTGTAAAGGCAGGGATCAGCTTTGCCTTGAGTGAAACCTTGCTTTATTAGCACCTGGTTTAATTTCACATTCCAGGCCCATGCTGCTTGTTTCAGCCCATAGATCCCCTTCTGAAGCTTACACACTAGATGTCTGTTCTTTGGATCCATGTAGCCTTCAGGTTGTTGCATGTACAACTCCTCCTGAATTTCACCATGCAAGAACGCTGTCTTGATGTCAATATGCTCAACTTGCATGTTCCTACTGGCTGCTAGACGTAAAAGAATTCAAATTGTTGTGTGGGTCACAATTGGTACAAAAGTCTGGTCATAATCTTCCCTATACCTTTGTGAATAGCCCTTGGCTACCAGTCTAGCTTTGTATCTTTGGACCTCTCCCTTCTCATTCTGTTTGGCCTTAAAGAACCATTTGCAACCAATGGCCCTTTTCTCAACAGGTAACTTTGTGAGTGTCCAAGTGTTGTTGTGTTGCAAAGCCTCAAATTCTTCTTGAACTGCTTTCCTCCACTTACTTGCTTCAGCTGGTGGCAGCTATTGCACTTTCTTTCATGATGCAGGCTCCCTCGGCAATGCCACTCCTGCAAGGTAGGACAGTCGCTTGCCTTCAACTCTCTTGTTGGGTCACGATGAGTGCCTCAGGTCCGGAACAGGACTCTGGTCTGGATGATGTTGCATCTCTGACCCTTCTGTTCCTCCTGGTTCCTCATTGTCTTACTCAGGCAGAGTCTCCAACTTGATGTCCTCTCTCTGGGCTTGCCTGCTCGCTGCATCTGGAAACACTGGGTGAGGTATTTTGAACAAGTCATCATCACCTCCCCCGTCTGTAGAGCTATTGGTTAGAGGAGTTTGATTTGGCTCTGTCTCATCAAAATGCCCCACTCTGCAAGTTTGGATTGAGACAGTCTTGGGATCTGAAACTCTATCTCCCTTGCTTCCCAGTGGGCACCCCAACAAGATTCCTTCCTTTGCTTGGGAATCTAATTTGATTCTTTTCTCTGTTGGATTGTGGGTGTAGGTAGCTGTCATTGCTAGATGTCTGCTACCCCCAACAGATGCTTGGATTGCCCCACACAGATCAGTGTGAATTAGCTCCAGGGGCTTAGAGCACCTGGTGCTTTGTTTTGGAATTGCAGGCCTTGTGGCTTTTCCCTGAATGCATGTTTTGTACTTTGCAACAGTCTTACCACAGTCCTCGACTTCCAAGTTGCTTCCCAAACCATTCTTCTTCATTTGAAGAATTGCATTTAAATCTCTATGTCTCAGTCGTCTGTGCCAGAGGATGGCACTGTCATCCTCCTTTTCTCGGTGACTGGCCACACATGCCATGTCTGGCCTCTCACAATTGAGAAAAATTAAACCTTGATCTAGGTATCCTGTTAGAAAGACACCTATTTCATCTATTATTTCACAATTGTTACCTTTAAATTGAATACTGTGGCATTTCTTCACCAGTGCAGATGCGCTTATCAAATTCAAGCTCACAGCTGGAACATATAAAATGTTAGCAGCAATTAAATCCTTCTGAGTGGTGCCATTTCCACACCTTAGGAAAGCATGGCCCTCTCCTTCCACAGGGATTATTTTTCCATCTGCTAAGCTGATTTCTTCCTTTGAACTCGGGTTCAATTTGATGAAGAAAGAAGGATCATTAATCATATGCATATTGCAGCCACTGTCTAAGATGAAGGATGATCAATTTTTATTTATGACTGAAAATGCAAGAAAACTCGCATCTGGAGCCCTCTCTTTGTTGGTTTTCTGATCTGCCTTCCTGGCCCAACAATTTTTCTTTAAGTGACAATTCTTGCCACAAAAAATGGCACTTGATGGGCCTCTTTGTTATTGAAAGGCTCCTCTGCTGCAGACTGCCATCTTTGCCCTGAGGTGCCCTTGTGAAATAGTCATGATGGTCCTGCTTGGAATTTCTATAGGAGGCATGTCTGCTATGCTCAGACCTTAAATCTTGAATCAGGTCTGATAGGGGTTGTCTGGATCCCCTGTAGCTGGCAGCAAAACTTGAGTAATTCTGAGGCAGAGATCCCAATAAAAATCCTGCTTGGATCCTATTATTCAAAATCACATCATTGCAAGCAAGCTTGTACAGTAATGACTGAATTTTGGAAATATGCTCATCTATATCTCCATTTGGTTGGAGCTTTATGTTGGATAATTCCCTCACCAGATTAATAACCTGGGAATTACCTCCTTCCCCATAGAGTTTAAACAGTTCCTCCATCACCTTTTGCATTTTCTCTGTGCTGGATTTGTACCAGCATTTGTGCATTCAACGAATTCATGATCAAGCCTTGGAGCTTAAGATCATTGGCCATCCAGCTTGCATAGCCTTCTGAATCTGGACTAGGAGGATCTTCATTCAAAATATTATGCAGATTAAAAATCCTTGCCTGCCTTTCCACCCATATCTTTCAGGGATAAACTCTCTGAGTTTTAGTTTAAAAATCACCGGATTGTGAGGCAGGAGTACACTGGCCATCTTGTCTAAGCAAAAAAGAGAAAAAAGGATTTAAAAATCACTTCAAAAAGAAAAAAAATTCTTCCCTTTATGCTTAAGGCTATTTTCTTGTTTAAGAAACCTCCTCAGCAGCTAGACTGAGTATTCTCTCAAAAACAACAATGCTCATGCAAAACCAGCAAAAAAGAAAATTTCTGCTCAAAAACAAAACAAGGAAAAAAGGAAAAAATTCCTGCCGTTTAAAAACAAAACCTCTTTCTACAAAATCTGGGCCCATAACTCTTTGAAGATCATTCAGTGGCCTGTTAGAACCAGTGAATGGAGCAGAGCTTAACGTAGTATAAGCTCGTGCACAGAAAAAGAATATTTTTTAAATACAGAGCCAGTGAGCACGTTAGAGAGATCCAGGTTCTTAATCTTACACTTTTAGCTCACCCAAGCATAAAGAAACACACGCTTAGACATAGTAGGTTCAAAAAGTAAGTACAAAAGAGTTCTTATATTTATTCGGTCCACGTACAGCATTCTCAGTAGATAAATGATGTTTCAGTTTCTCATTTCCTTTTCTCTAAACTTTGTGGACTCTTAGCCCTATAGCTGCCAAGAGCTGCATGGAGAGAGGGGGAAAATTCTCCGAGGCCCATCCATGGCCTAAGATGGAGAGAGAGAGAGAGAGAGAGAGAGAGGGAGGGAGGGAGAGAGGGAGGGAGGGAGGGCGAGCAGCATGCTTGCCTCTCCACTGGAGAGACTTGAAGAAGGACTGACTGAGAAAAAGGAAGTGGGAGTGGGAGTGGCAACAAAACAACTTCCTCAAAGACACGGAGAATTGCATCCTGGGATGAACTCATCTACATGCAAATGAGGAATATTGATTTGCTGAATTTCCAACGATGAGAATCACTGCTATACAAAGTAGATTACACTGAACTAGATGGACACATGATTTAACTCATTATAATACAGCTACATCCAATGATCTCTACATAGTATCATCTTTAAGCTACAGGAAGGCAGGTTCAATTTGAATGTTAGGAAAAAATGCTGTAATGCCAAAAGCAGTTTAAACAATCAGGAAGGAATTACTTTGGAAGGCAGTGGGCTTCCCTTCACCATGTGTGAGGGCAGAACCTGGACAGCCATTAAGTTAGGGATACTTTGAATTCCTGCAATGAGCAGGTTTTGAACTCAATGGACTAAATGCCTTCTTTCAATGCTTATCGTTTCATGAGATTGTGTGTTCTGCACCCCCATGTAATAAGGTCGTTTTGTACATCTCAACAACTCTTTATTCATGGCTAAAAAAACTCATGTTGGTCTTTTCAGCTGTGGCATCTAAAATGTAGGGTCCTCTGCCATGGGAGACTTAACTTTTAATGTTCTTACTTTGTTGCTTGTTATTGTTTTATTATTTATTTATTTTTGATTCAGATGTGGGTTGTACAGTTTTTTAAAAACTTTTTTATTGTTTAATGATTTTAATATTGATACAACCCAACTGTTTGAAGTTGATAAGGCAAGATAGAAGATATATAAAACCTCTTTTCTGCTGGTCATCTTGACATTTTTTAACACACAACAAACCAATCTTGTTTTTAAATCTTTGTCTCTCTCTCAAGAGAAAGAGAGAACCCCATTCTACTGACCTCAATTTTGACTGAAAAAAATGAACATAATGAGATATATTAAGTCAATCACATCTGGCTAGTTAATCAACTGGTACTCTCCTTGTGCTAGGTGACATAATGAGCCTTGAGTCCTTAGCCAGCTACTGCTAATTTGCTTCAGACCTTTGGGATATCAAAGAGAATATTTGTAGCTCAGGGTTGAACTGTGGAGTCCTTGGTGCTCTCTGAGCTTTGTTGTTTTCTTGCAGACATTTCATTGCCAGGCTAGGCAACATCTTCAGTGCGAAAAGGGAGTGGGATATACCATGGCTTGTCCTGCTTGTGTTGGTGGAAGTGTTGTTCTCTCCTTAATAGTTCCTTGATTGGGCTTTTGTTTGCTGCTTGGTTGATTGACTGAGTTAATAGTTCCTTGATTAGGGTATATTGTGCTGTTTGATTGTTCCTCTGGTGCTAATCCTGGTGTTAATCTTTGCATATCTGGGTGATGATTGCTGGTAAGGAGCTGTTCTGGTCTTCTGGCTTTTCTTCTTGGACATCTTCATCAGTAGACAAAATGATGGCATTCTAGAAACACAAGTCTACTGGAAATCTACCCACACTAACCAAGTGCTCCACTACCAAAGCAATAACCCAACCTGCCACAAGAGGAGATGTGTAACAACACTATTCAGGCGAGCACAAACGCACTGCAGCAACCCAGAACACCAGAAAAAGGAAACAGACCACTTATATAGCATCTTCCAGCAAAATGGATACCCACACAACTTTATCAAAAAGTGCCTGACCACTCAACCCACCACAGCAAAACCAACAGAAGCTATGAAAAGGATTACACTGCCATACATCAGAAACATCTCAGGAACTACTAATAGACTGTTACAACCACATGGCATCACCGTAGCACACAAACCAACCAAAACCCTTCAGAACATCGTAAGTAAACCAAAAGACCCAGTAGCCCAAGAAGAAAAAACAGGAGATATCTACAACATACAGTGTAAGGACTGTAACAACCACTATGTAGGACAGACGGGCAGAAGTCTAGCAGAGCGCATCCATGAACACCAACTAGCAGTCAGAAGACACAATGAAAAATCCTTAATCTCACAACACATGGACAGACTCAACCATACTTTCAACTGAGAAACTGTGAGCATCTTAAACCAAGCCAAATCCAAAAATGCTAGAGAATTCCTGGAAGCTTGGCACTCAGACAAAGCAGCCATCAACAGACACATAGAGGTAAATAACATTTACATACCGTTCATAAGAGACAATAGAAAAGCCAGAAGACCAGAACACCTCCTTACCAGCAATCATCAGCCAGATATGCAAAGATTAACACCCATATTAGCACCAGAGGAGCAATCAAACAACACAATAGACCCTAATCAAGGAACTATTAACTCAGTCAATCAACCAAGCAGCAAACTACAGCCCAACCAAGGAACTACCAAGGAGAGTACAACACCCCCACCAACACAGGCAGGACAAGCCAGGGTATATAAACAGAGAGCAAGTCCCACTCCCTTTTCGCACTGAAGATGTTGCCTAGTCTGGCAATGAAACGTCTGCAAGAAAACAACAAGGCTCAGAGAGCACCAAGGACTCCACACTTTGGGTATATATTGTCTAGGTGCCCTGAAAACAATACAGGAGCTAAACTGAATCTCCTAGAGACCTGAAAAGAAGGTGAGGCAGTTCCTTGGTTTGAGGATTATTTAGAGAGGTTCCTGCTTCCTAATAGTCTCCTATAGAGTGCAAGGGACTACTGTACCAAGATGTGCTAAGTTATAATGTGGTTTGGTTGGTTTTTGCTTAACAAAATGTATGAACCCTGCCATTCTAGTTTTCAAACCATGTTATGTATGAATTTGGCCATTATAGCTTGGTGAACAAACCATGCTTAAACAACTTTGTGATATGTTCATCCTAGAGAGTTTGTGAAGCCCACAGATACATACAGTATGCACACAAATAGTCTTGGCATCTCTACAGGTATGTGAAGTTACTCTAAGATGGAGTAAATTTTAGATAGTAAGGGCAGATTGGAAGTCTCTGTCTGTCTATCCGTTCAGTCGTGTCCGACTCTTGGTCACTTTGTGGATCAATGCTTTCCATGTCTTTCAATCTCTTACAGCTTCCTTTAGTTCCATCAAAGTCATTCCAGTATCCCTTCTGATGGTGTCAAGCCAGTGAGTCCTTCTTCTTTTACCACTGATCAGTCCCAGTATAATTAATTGTCTTTTCGAGTGAGTCGGCTCGCATAACATGACCAAAGTATGACAGTTTTTGTTTGGTGATCTTGGCTTCCAGGGATATTTTTGGTTTGACTCTGTCTAGGACTTCCTTGTTGGTAATCTTTGCTGTCCAGGAGATGTGCAGTAGTCATCTCCAGCACCACAATTCAAATGCATCAATCTTTCTCCTATCTGCCTTCCTCAAAGTCCAAGTTTCGCAACCATACGTAGCTATTGGAAATATAATCGTATTAACTAGTCTGCATGTAGGTTGGAAGAAAGACCTTCAAATTCAGTGGAATAGTCCTCATCCTTAGAGTTAATGTGCACTGTGAAAGATACTCTATAACCCCATCCTGCTTGGCTCTGAGTTCACATTAGGTTCAATGGGAGAAAGCAGAAGTCAATATAATACAGGACAGTTCTGGGTAGGGAGCAAAGCCTGTTTCCACTCTAGGTATCAGACTTGGACACTGTGTTTAGTTGGGCTATGGAGGGATAAAACAAGCTTTGAAAAAGCAACCTTACTGTGAGTAATAGCACAAGGCTGGGGGAAAAAAAGACTGGAGGTTTCCCACCATCCCTATTTCCCACTTTTTCTTTTTGAACCTGGTGGCCTTTTGCCAATCATAACAAACAACAAACAAAGGATTATTTATCTGGATGTCCAATAACTGCAGTTGTTTGAAGACTCCGGTTGAGATCTATCCAGCATGAGCTGATTCAAGTAGAGCTCAAATAGGCTAATCTGTAGGGCACTGGACCATGCTGAAATCAAGCAATTGTAATGGCATACCAACCACAATTATTAATAACTGGTAATAATCCAGCTGTTTTTATGCCACATGGTAGCAACTCTTGTCAAGCTGCTAGGGATACGAGAAATCCAAGTTCTACCTCATACATTTGTTTCTAGCACCATCTGCTTGTGCATCCAATTTCACAGATGAAATGGCTTCTAATAAACATACACTCAGCAGGCCCAGCAACACTGCATTTGACTGACAGAACCCCATAAGATATGGCTGATGTCCTTTGGCAGAAAATCAGTGTTCAAAGAATGATGCTAAAGCTACAGTGAAGAAAGTAGCATAATTATTTGCTGGGTTTTTTTGTTTTCCTTGTCCTTTTGATGTGATATTTACCCTTGTGAGAAAGTCTCTCTGCCCCTGCAAACTTAAGACTGGGATCATCCTTCCCTGAAGTGAGTCTGGGATAATTTATTCTAAATTCCAAAGCAGGCCAAAGAACCACACTTTAAAAGCCCTGATGTGTTCAAACCAATCATGTTTTTATAAACATTCAAAAACTTTGCTCTCAAACCAGCAAATTCTCAAATCATCTATCTATATACCAGTTAAATGCAGTTTCCAACAGCCCCTTCACTAGCTGCCGCAATAATTGGATTGTGGAGTTCATCACCAAAGTCAGTTTTTTGACTTTGAACTTTTGAAAGTCGCTCTTTTTTTTAAAAAAAAGGGTTTTTTCCCCCCTTTTGACAACTTGAATTTCAGGCCAGAGGTAGTATATTTTGCCATCACCTTTCCCTTTTGACATGGCCTCACTTGCCTTTTGATGTGGGCCCTGCCCAGTTTTTTGAGTGTGCCTTTCTTGAGCCAGTTGAACCTATGGCCATATCAAAGTTCCCACTTCTAAATTCATCATTTTTCTCCACAGATACAGATACGTTTTTTTAAAAACTCAATCTATTTATATGCATGGGTTGTTAACCAGCATATTGACTTTGATAAGAACATCCAGCATTCAAATCTCTACCGCACATGAGTTTGTCTTATCTCTCCTGGAGGATTCCTTATGTGAAGGAGAGGAAGAAGCAGAAGACTCAACCCAGGAATCCAGTGAATGAAGGAACTGGTAGAAATACTACTGGGGAGGCAACAGCAGTGCTGATGTAGTGGCAGAAAGCAGGTGCCAAGTTTGGCTATGACTAGCTGCAGCAGCTTCTTGGAAGAAGAATAGGCTGTGGTAGGAAGAGTTTGACGTATTGCTCTCACTAGGTTCAGAGCACCCAGTTATCCCCCAAATGGTGGCTAGCTGGCTCAGGAAGCTCCAAATAGGACACCTGGAGCTTTTCTCAGTCCACTGCTAACTGTGACACAGCAAAGTGGGCTGCAATTCTCTGTACCACTACTAGACAAGAAAGAGACTGGGTGGAATTAGAGACTAGGGAGGCAACTGGAAGGAAGGAAAATAACTTTCTGCCTATATATAACTAGAGGGACCGCGGTGGCTCAGTGGTTAAGATGCTGAGTCAGAAGCCATTAACAGCTCGGCAGTTCGAAACCCGAGAGCGTGAGCCGCGTGCTGGAGTGAGCTACCGGCAATTAGTAAAAATCAGTCCCAGCTCCTGCCAACCCAGCAGTTCAAAAGCATGCAAATGCTGGAAGAGCAGGAGAAGGACAGTTGAAGGAAGAAAAATGAGGTTATACCTTCTTTTGGAAAGGACTGCCTGAACAAGAACGACGAATACATGGGGTAGGCTTTGCTATCAAAAACGACCTTGTGAAGCTCTTGTCAGAAGTTCCCACTGGGATTAACGAACGACTCTCAATTCTCTGAATAAAACTCACCAAAAACCAACAGGCAAGTATCCTAAGTGCTTACGCACCAACACTAGATGCAGATGAGGATATCAAGGAAAAATTTTATACCCAGCTGGACACCATCTTATCAGAGATACCAAAGGAGGATAAAATTATCCTCCTGGGCGATTTCAATGCAAGAGTTGGGCGTGACTTTGATTTGTGGCCGGGGATCATTGGGAAAGAAGGAGGTGACAATAGCAACACGAATGGAATCTTACTTCTGACTAAATGTGCAGAGCATAACCTTGTCATTATTTTCCTACACATTGAATCTGCTGTTTTGAGTTTCCAGCTTTCTGTTCACTTTCCCTGGGAGTTGCTTGTTAGCTTACTTTCTCTTGTGTCAACAACTTTTGGAAACTTTCCATTAACTCATTAACTCCTATTGTCGCTAGTCAAGTATCTAGGGGGCGCCATAATCTACCGCCTGAAACATGGAGGATTTCAAGGAGATTTTCTCAGAGTTCCATTGTGAGCTTCGTTGTAAGTTTAAACAGTTCTTTTATGATGTCTCTCAAACTATTATGCAAGATATTCAGGACATTGCAGAAAATAATCAGCTTTAAAATGTGTCATCTGGCTGAGGACATTCTGGAAGAAGATGAAGATTTTAACAAAGATAGAAGTGTGTCTACTGACAGCGAGATTGAAGTTTTTGTTGAAATGCCAGGTGACAGTTACATTTTGGTGTTGAAGGGATTAAAGGGACTCTGAGTTGCAAATTACAAATGGAGTTTTTTTTCTGATGGAATGTTGTGGGGGAAAAGTGGCTCTGTTCTGTGGGAGGTTTTTTGCTGAGAAGTCTTGAGTTTTTAAGGGGGGCATTTGGGCTGTTTGATCTTTGTATGAAAAATGCCTTGTGTGTAATATGGAGATATGTAAATGCTTTAGTATATTTTGAAGTTGGGTAAAGATTTAAGAATGTTTATCTGGATTGATATTAAGGCTTGTATGATTCAATTTTTCTTTAATGATTTGAATTAAGATTTACTGGATTGCTTTTAAGATTTGTTTGATTTTTAAGATTTATAAGGTATAATGATAATTGTTTGGTTTTAGGTTTAATAGGGTTAAGATTGTTATAGTATTATTAATTATAAAAGTAGACAATTTATATGTATTTATAATTTGATTTTTATTGTAGTGGACAGAAATGTATAGAATAGTGGTAGGAAGGAAATAATTGAATGAATGTTGTTTTTTTGGGGGGGAAGTTGATTTGGAGGTTTACTGTATATATATATTTTTCTTTTTTTAATATAAGGGGAAGGAGCAATTGTATTTAGTGATTTTTATAATGTGTCCAAGCCTGTGGTTAATGTGCTAGAGGAACCCCTGTTGTGTGTGAGGGTGGGGGGAGTTATGGCTGTTTTTGTCTGGGCTCTTATGCTGTGTGGCTATATTAATAATTGTTTTTAATTTCAGGTTTGGGTTACCTTAGAACTGAAGTACCTCAGAGAAGGGACTGGTTCGACCCTGAGGGTCCCTTTGAAAGTTTGCAAGTGCTCCCCTTGTAAAGGAACTCAACTGTCCTTACTTTTGTCACATGTTAGCAACTAGAATGTGCATTTTAGAGTTCATGCTTGCAATGAACACAATCTTACAACCTTCTCTACATATCAGTTTCAGAACATGAAAAAACATGAGGCTAGCTCCATTGTCTCCTCCAAATCTTCATCCCAAATTACTTCAATGTTTTTAAAATTTTCATAAAATTTTCATATTTGGCGTAGATCTTCAGCTCACTTTTCTTGCTATGCAGTCGCAAGGCACAGTAAGTTTACTTCACTGCTTCTGTATAACAGTCATGATGGAAAGTCATTATCAAGGTCAGAAGTTCCTTCTAGAGTTGCAGACTTGGTTAATTAGAACTTAACCAAGTCAGTGATGGCAAAGGTCTTGGAAGATAGAGTAATTAATTAGCAAAGTGTCCCCAACCTTGAAGCTGAGTTATGTGGGTGACATTCTGGCCTGCAAAAGTGACTGACTGTGAAAGGCATAATACAGGAGATTGCTAAATTAGTCTACTGTGCTTGGATAAAATAAAGATTAGATACTTAATACATTATATCCTAAGGAAGCAGAGTAAGGGGACAGAAGGAAGCTACATTTGATACTGGCAGTGCATAGGAGTACCTCATGCTTTCAGTTGAAAAGAATAAAACCCATCCAAGAAAACCCTACTGAATCAGACCAAGTTCCATCTGTCTGATCCCCATTCCCAGCAGTAGTTAACCAGATTGTATTCCATTTAATCCCATGAAGATAGCAATCCTCTCCCTGTTCTGTGCTGCATGGCTGCTAATCAGTACCATATGATCTCTGAAAATGAGGCAGTTCTATATGGCTAACAGTTTTTGAGAGACATACATGAATCTGCCTTTTTAAAGCCATCCATGCAAGAAGCCATCATGTATCTTGTGACCAAGAATTCCATCCGTTAGCAACATGTAATGATAGAAACTTCTTTTTAACTGTCCTGGATCTCCTCCTACTAATTTCTACTGAATTAATCCCCTTCCTGACATTATATGAAACAGGAAAAAAAAGATACAGATTTTCCATGTATTTTTGCAGGACAGGAAAAGAGAAAAAATTGGACAGGAAAAAAAAAGGCAGTTGGTTAAAGGAACATCTACACATGAACATTCCTCTTCTGGACCCTAACTCTAGCTCTCTCCTTTGGAAATAGTGGATTATTGAAAATGTTCTTAAAGACAGTAGATGAGAAACTAGTTTGGCTCACATTTTGATGCAAATGAAGTCATTCAAGCCCTACCAGCCTGAATGGACAAATCATTCAGCAGAGTACATTACCTGGACTGAGTTTATGAGGTTTGAGATGCTGGGCTGATCCCTGCTGACACATCCCTGCTGGTATTTTTATGGTGTATTCTTCAACACCTATTATTATTTTTTAATATAATTAAAAGCAATGGAAAGATATATGTACATGGAAAATATAGCAGAGAAGAAGAGTAAGTAATGGTATTCTATTAGAGTTCAGAGAAGGAAAATCTCAGAATCAGCTTTAAAAATCACCAGATTCCCATCCATAGGCTCTTCTTGTGACAGATTCCACCCCTGAAATCTCAAGCTCTATCTTTTGTATTTCCAAATCTGAGGTTTTGGAGTCTTGCCAATCATACCAGTTTGCCAAATTGCCTCTGCCCCCTAGTCTACAAGTTCCTTCATGGCCCAAAACATCTTGCCAGAGGAAACTTTCCTTTCCCCACACTGCTTCCAGCCAATAGATAAGTCCAATTTATAAGTTAGTTCTCTGGTTCAGCTAGACCATATGACTGGGTTACATGAAGATTGGTGATCCTATGGTTTCCATCCCTTATCCAATATGGCATTTGTATGTTTTACCCAGTAAATTTTACTGAAGAATACTGAAAGACTCCTACTGGAATCTTGGTCTCCTTAAATAAATCACCGCATTCAGTTTTTTTACGTAGAACCTCCATGCTGTGGGGTGAAAATGTCTAATAAAGTTACCCCCTCCTCTGTCTGTTCCATCACCATACATTAACAGCCTTCATTACATTTTTTCAGGCAGATGAAGTGAATAAGGGTAATAAACTTCAAGGGGCACTTTGTTAAAAGAGGGTAATTTAATTTTAATGCTTTTGAAGAGAACTTTCTTTTCTTTAAAAATCGAGGCCTGCAGCTACTCTGCCTTATTGGACAAGGGAATTGACTTGTTAACATTAAACGGAAGCAATTTTAATGGCATTATCTACCCGCACGAAATAACGTTCACTTATCACATTCTCCTGAAAGTAACTAAGATTATTGTACTCAGGCTTCCAGCCATGTGAAATACATGCAAAACCTTCATCTTTAGGAAAGACAAGAAAATTTTAAGTAACAAAGAAGAGAGGTGAAAGGAACTCTGGCTGTAGCTAGCTCACGTCATTTAAATGACTAGGGCCATTAATCCAAAATCACGATATGCTTATTATTTCAATATGCACTCCATTTAAGCAGCACAGGCAATAAAAAGAACTAATTCACAAACTTTAATTCATGTTATCACACAAAATGTTCCACAGGGGTAGTGTTGAAGGGACTTTTCTCAATTAGAATAGCTTTACCTGGCAATTTAAGTTCCATTTCAGGTGTGCAATACACAAAATACTTTAAATTTTGAAAACACCTCTGTTTCCATTGTTGCTTTGACAAAATGATTGGCCAGCTTGAACCAAGTATGTTGTTATCTCCAGTAGTTCCTTTGAACAAAGAAGTCCTCTGGGCTTTGCAAAGTAGAACAGATGTGACTTCTGGCCCCAGATCCCTAATCCAAACCCTTATTTGCAGCAGAACCGTAGGCCTGGCATTTCTGATGAGGAGAGGAGATCAGTTGTGGGAAAAGGTGGCAGCAGTGGACCAAGGAAGGATGTTCAAACTTCCTACCCTAGACCTTGCCACCATGTTAGAAATCTCTGCCCCTACTTTACCACAGATGAACAATAGTGAAGCTTTGAAGAAAAATGGGGAAAACATAGTTTTTCCTTTTTCTGCCTATCTAAAATTTGGCTGTTCCTTAAGATCAAGAAATGTGATGGTAGCGTAAGAAGCTTATTAATAGGCCTAACATTGGACTGCAACTGGACCTTTTCTCTGCACAGAAGAAGAGAGAAACAGAGAGTTGGAGAGGATCATATAAAACCCCCAATCCAGTCTGTTGCTCAATGCAGAAAAGTTACAGTTCAAGCATCCTTAATAGATAGATAGATCTTCCAAGAAGATCATTGATGATGGAAAACCTCTCAACCTCTCAAAAAACTACTCAAATGAAATCAAGTTTATTACAGCCCTAAGGCCAGATACAATCAAGATATCTAGTAATAACAGTATTACACACACACACACACATATATACAGTATATACACACATACACAGAAAAACATAAGTATAATAGGATCTAAAATTAATTAAGAATAAAAATACTAAAATAAATCAAAATAAAATACTATTTTAAGAAATTCTAAACCTAAGTAATGGTGTGGCATATCGTGCAGATGGTAGCACAAAACTGGGCAACTTGGGAGGATATTTTTGAGTCCTTGTCCAAAAGAAGTAGCATTAAATAGAAATCACATTCCCTACCTGGAAATTTCTTCAAAACTACTCCATTATTCAACTGTTGTTACTATTAAGATACTGTTTAAATACTGCTTAAATGTTACCATAAATCTAGCCTCTTGTAATTAGCTCATTATATGTAGCCCTGTCTTCTGCAGCTGGAGAGAACAATTATTAAGTCTCTTGTATTTATCATTCCTACAAGTATCTCTTCTCTCCCTCAACATCTCCTCATGGGATTTGTTTTCCATAACTTTAACCATATTTATTCCTCTGAACCTATGCCAAGTTGTCTACTTCTTAAATGGCAGGACGTCAAAACATGAAGCCGTACTTGATGAATTCCTACCTATCTTGGACTTTTTTCCTCAATCCATAAAAGCATTTTTATGACTTCAAACAACAACAGCAGCTTTCCTGATATTTAAGGTTACATACTTGATGTTGCTCCTCTTTGTCTTTACAAAAATCATGAATTCTAATGTCACATGATCACTTTCTCAGAATAGTTGCAGCAACTGTGGATCACTTCATATACAAATGTGCTATCACTTGTACTCTTATTTTGAACACTCGAGTTGAATGGCTGGACTCTGATTTGAATTACACAATTTATCTTATTTTGGATCAGCCTCAGTCACTTAATTTCTTGAGGTGAGGTGTTCCTCTTTGTGACATTGCCTTGAGAAGGGACAGCATGTCAAAGTCCCATAGCAAGAGGCATCAAATGTCAATTTCAGAGATTACTCTTTTAATGTAATCTTGGTCTCATCCGGACATTCTTCATCTGTGGATTCTTTTCTAAATAAAAATCTAAAAAGGCAATTGCCCACTTCAGTTGTTCAGACTCTCCTTGCATTATAATAATTACCATTATAGAATATCATGTCAACACTCTTGACATCTTCTGTGATTTATTCATCTATTAATAATCAAAATCCAGGGAGAAGTTACTGTTGCTGTACCAATTCAGTGTCTGTATTGTAGGGATCATGTAGCTTCCAGCCCATCTCAGTGCTCCTAAGGGATGTGTTCTGATCCACAATAAGAGTATATTTTACAGATTTGTATGCTACAGTAATAAAGTTGTATTTCCCAAAGCTGAAGTGCCATCTGATCACAGCAGTTATTCTTTTCTATTCTATGTCTATCAGCCCTATGCTGTGTTAAGTCCTGTGTACCATATTTTAAAGAACACTGAAAAACTTAGGTACTGTGGATGGAAACAAAAATATATTTCCCATAGACATTGGTGAAACATCCTGAAAGTGAGAATGTTTGGTGTATGTAACTTTTAGACTTCCTTCCTTCCTTCCTTCCTTCCTTCCTTCCATCCATCCATCCATCCATCCATCCATCCATCCATCCATCCATCCTTTTTGTATATTATAGCAATAAAAGCAAATAACCATTAAAAAAAAAGGATTGGCTTTGAACCTGATTGATCTCATGCTACCTGTTTTTGGGGAGCAGATTTAATTTATTTCTCTGGTTTCTTTGAAACTGCTACAAAGCTGACACCAAATTTCCTTGAAAGAAGGGTACGTGAGGAAGGTCATCTTAGTTTTGCTGAGAATACAATAATAATATGTATGTATTTATATCCTATTTTTATCTAATCTTCCTTTGGGGAAACTCATTTCAAATTCCCTTTGGGTGAATATATATTTGCCTTTGAATGTCTCTGTGATCTTGCAGGAGTCAGATTTTCCACTGACAGTGATTCTCGTCTTATCCCATCCCCTGGCTCAGGGATTCAAGCCAGCCATTACGCTCTCTCTTCCCCTCCGCTCCCATAAAAAAGGTTCAGCCTTCTATTCCTGGAGCTTGTCTGTTCTTGTATGAATGTGTTAGAGGTTAGGACCCCCCCACTCCCATCTAGCCTCTGTAGCAACACACTGTCATGGTCACAACTACTAGGAAAGATGTCTGGCTGCAGCATTGCCAAGATGATATTATTTCACCTTCACAAGATTGCCAACTTAACATTTTACAGGTGCTTCTCCGTGCAACAGAGAAACGGTATTAAGGCATATAATAAGCCTTTGAAGTATTTAGGTTTGTTTTTTAAATCTTTTTTTAACTAAATGAGCCAGTTTGGTCTAGTGGTTAAGGCAATGGGCTAGAAACCAGGAGACTGAGAGTTCTAGTCCCACCTTAAGCATGAAAGCCGGCTGGGTGACCTTGGGCCAGTCCCTGTCTCTCAGCCCTAGGAAGGAGCCAATGGGAAACCAGAAGACTGAGAGTTCTAGTCCTGCCTTAGGCATGAAAGCCAGCTGGGTGACCTTGGGCCAGTCACTCTCTCTCTCAGCCCAACTCACCTCATAGGGTTGTTGTTGTGGGGAAAATAGGAGGAAGGAGTATTAGGTATGTTCGCCACCTTGAGTTATTTATAAAAAATAATAAAGGCGGGATAGAAAATAAATAAATAAATGCTAAAAAAAAACATGGATAAAGGACCTCTCTTTTGTGTGGAATGGGGAAGAAATCATTTTTGCTACTTCATAATTGGTGGTACCTTGGAGGGCAAGAGACTGATTGGATGATATTTTTTTCACTCTTCTGTTGACCAGCTAGAGGGTGAGCACTGATTGGCTCATGGGTAAGTTTGTGGATTTGTCTACCCCTTAACACCCACTTCCTTTTTAAAAAAAAAATTCCGTCAAGATCACTTTGCTTTTCTCTGCCCCTTTTAATCTTAATCATTCTTTGTCCTTTTTGACAACATTTTTGCAGCTATCTTTTCCTTCCTATACACATCATAGAGTATCTTTCTCTCATTTTCATTTTTGGTAGAAAATCAATATTTTACGTGAACTTTTTTTCTCCTTCGCTGTCTTCATCATCCCACCAAGCATCCTTTTTTACTTTCCATTAGCGTAACTCTACATACTTCAATGGCATTTTATACCATAATTCTTTTCACTCTGTTTCAAGCAGCTTCCACATTCATTTTCCATTATTTTGAGAGATTCATCTAACTTCTAATCCTTTTTCCATACAGGACTCATACTATCTTCTTCTGCTGTGATCCTAATTTCATTCTGGTTTCTTTCACATCTACCCATTTTTTTTCCATTTTTTCCAAAGATCTACTCTTAACACTACCAAATAATGACCTGTCCCAGATTCAGAACCTTTCACTCTTCTTATATCCTTTACTTATTTTCTTTATCATAAATAATCAAATCAGTTATGCTCTTTGATTCATTCCTATTCCATGTGTATATATGAATAGACTTATGCTTAAACCACATAGTTGACTTTTTTTCTAAGCAGTCACCATTCCCATTCATTCTTCAATCTCAATGGCCCAAACACTTTTTCTATAGCTGTTGTGGGTCTTCCGGGCTGTGTGGCCGTGTTCTGGAAGTTTTGGTTCCTAACGTTTCGCCAGCATCTGTGGCCAGCATCTTCAGAGGGCAGGAACACAGATAGAAGCAAAATCTCTGTGCCCAGGTAGAGTGGCAATGTTCTATTTATAGAGCTAAATTATAGGAGATTAGGTGGGGTTTTTTTTTGTTGTGTTGAAATGTTAACGAGTGGCTGATGAGCGTGATTAGCATGTTCATTGTGAGAAGTATTCCCATGTCCTGGTGGTTGGACTGAGTTCGTTGACCTTTTGCAGGCTGTGTTTTTCAGGACTGGTAGCCAGGTTTTGCTAATTTTTAAACTTTCTTCTTTTTTATTGTAACTGTGCTGGTGTTTGTGAATTTCAATGGCTTCTCTGTATAATCTGGTGTAGTGGCTTTTGGTGTTGTCCAGTATTTCTGTGTTTTCAAATAGGATTTTGTGTCCCGTTTGCTTGAAAGCATGTTCAGCTACTGAAGACTTTTTTATACTTTTTCTTTTTATACTTTTTTTTTTATATATACTTTTTCTATACTTTCTCATCTTGTCTCTACCCATCCAATCACATCACCAAACAGCTTTGTTTTTGGTTTTTTTCTGGTTCCCATTCATTCAGGAGGTTGTCTATTTTCTTCTGCAAATCTAGTTCCTCCATTATCACCATTCATTGATGATATCTTTCATTCTTCACTGGAGCATAATATGTTCATCTGTACCATCACCAACCTATGGATTCCTACTTTCATATGCATGTGACCACAGCAACTTAGATGGCACCAATTCCTTATTTCTGATTTTCATGATCTCATTTATAATTAAACCTACAGTTTCATTTCCTTATGTGTATGCATGAACTCTGTTCATTCATTCATGGAAACCTTCATTTTGATCTATTACATCTTTCCTCTTTCTCTTAGTTTCACAGATATACAACATATAACAGCATGGCTTTTATCATCCAAGGCTTTCATACAATGCTTTATAGCAGTGTTTCTTAGTGTGGTCCGAGGACCCCATGGGGTCCCACAAGTCCCTCTCAGGGGTCTGCAGAATCAAAATTATTTGCCAGATATTGATGATATTTTAGGCTGACCATATTTCCTTGAGGCAAAAACAGGACATTGGGATGGCAAAACGGGACGGGGTGTTATGTAATATTCCGTATTCATGAAAAAGATGGATCCCCACACCCCGGTCCGTGTGATTGGCTCCCGCCTGCAAACCCCACCCCCCGGTCCACACGATTGGCTCCCGCCTAGCCAATCACCCTCCTCTCCACCTCTCCACCCTCCTTTGCTGCGTGCTGACAGGCAGGAGGGCTTCCTCTTCCGGGCTGCCTCCAATCGGCAGCTCCGGCTCGGATCCTCCTTCCGCGCCATTCCCGCCGGGTTTAAAAAATGGGACAAAATTGAGATTTTTATCAAAACGACAGGACGGTTGAAAAATGCTTAAAAAAGTGACTGTCCCATTTTGAATGGGACATATGGTCAGCCTACTTTGTGCCTAAGGCAGGACTAGAACTGACAGCCTCACGATTTCTAGCCCGTTGCTTTAACCACTACACCAAACTGGCTCTCAATATCCCACACACTGTATAACTAATCTATAGTTATATCTATATCTTTATAGAGAAAGGGACACCACTAGCTAAAACAGGATAAGCCAACCAGGGTTTATGGCCTTCTGTAAATCCCAGGCCCGTTTTTCAAGCCCCACCAAGGTCCCATGGCCAAAATTTCACAGCAAACGAAAGAAATCCAGGGGCACATTTGTGCAGGTGTGTGCTTGTTTTCAATGCCCTTCCTCAAAGTGGAATAGGTGCATTAAGAGACCTTATATCCCCTGGAAACTGGAAGAAAAATAGAATTAAAACCATAGCAGCAAAGAGATTGTCTAGCTTTGCGAGAAGGAATTAATGAAAAAGAGGGATGTTTATTTCCCACTCTAGGGTTAAAATAGTTTTTCCCCCTCCCTTATTAGGACAAGAGGAATATGGAACGATTGCTAGAGACAAGCAGGAAGTTTGCTCAGCTTTTTTTTTGTTTTGTGAGGCTGGCACACTTCCTACCCAGATCATTCGACAGGGCACTAGCGTTTCTCCTAATCTTTTGCACTTGGTGTCCCACCAAGGATTGCAACTGAAGGATTGCACTGACCCTCGAACGGTGCGCTGGGAGGGACACGCTCCAAAAGGAGGGGATGGGGCCTTGTGGAAAGCTCAGATTGCTTTGATGTACATTTAATGGGTGCCATAGATAATATTACTGCCCAGTCCTGAAGATAATGATTTCCCCCTTCCATCATGTTGAAAAGGATAATTGGCTAACCCTTTCTGGAGGTCTTTGCAGGGGACCACCAAGGAGGTTGCATGTTATAAACCATGGATCAGTTGCTCTTTGGATTTAAAGGCAAAAAGATACTTCTAAGAGCAGGTTTAGAAGCTTCCTCGTACCTCGTGATCCAAAGAGCTTCACAGCCATAGTGTACTGCTCTCATATCCTTCCTTCCTCCCTCCCTCCTTTCCTCCCTTCCTTCTTTCCCCTCTTCCTCCTTCCCTTCTCCCTCTTCTTCCTTCCTTCCTTCTCTCCCCTTCTTCCTTCCTTCCTCCCGTTTCCTCCCCCTTCCTTCCTTCTGTCCTTCCTTCTCCTCTTCCTCCTCCCCTCCTCCCCCTCTTCTTCCTTCCTTCTCTCCCCTTCCTTCCTTCCTTCCCTCCTTCCTTCCTTCCTTCCCTGTATCTACAGCACACTGTTCCTGATCTATAGCGGCTTCCCAAGCCTCCCTCCTTGGGAGTTAAAGCCAATTCTTTCTCCTCATTTCTGCAAGGGATTAAAGACAGGGAAGCCGGCGGAGGCTGCAAGCAGAAGGCAGCCCGAGCAGCAGTGAGAATAAGTGGGGGATAAAAGTGATGTTTGTACTCCCGCAGTTAATCTTGGCTCCTATACAACTTCCCCAGTCACGTGGTCGGATGCAAACCCGGGACGGCACCGGCATGAAAAGCCCCGCTTGGATGTTGTTGTTGTTCATTCGTTCAGTCGCGTCCGACTCTTCGTGACTTCATGGACCAGCCCACGCCAGAGCTTCCTGTCGGCCGTCACCATCCCCAGCTCCCCCATGGTTGAGTCTGTCACCTCCAGAATATCATCCATCCATCTTACCCTTGGTCGGCCCCTCTTCCTTTTGCCTTCCACTTTCCCTAGCATCAGCTTCTTCTCCAGGGTATCCTGTCTTCTCATTATGTGGCCAAAGTACTTCAGTTTTGCCTTTAATATCATTCCCTCAAGTGAGCAGTCTGGCTTGATTTCCTGGAGTATGGACTGGTTTGATCTTCTTGCAGTCCAAGGCACTCTCAGAATTTCCCTCCAACACCACAGTTCAAAAGCATCTATCTTCCTTCGCTCAGCCTTCCTTATGGTCCAGCTCTCACAGCCATAGGTTACTACAGGGAATACCATTGCTTTAACTATGAAGACCTTTGTTGTCAGTGTGATGTCTCTGCTCTTAACTATTTTATCAAGATTTGCCATTGCTCTCCTCCCAAGAAGTAGACGTCTTCTGATTTCCTGGCTGCAGTCAGCATCTGCAGTAATCTTTGCGCCTAGAAATACAAAGTCTGTCACTGCCTCCACTTTTTCTCCCTCTATTTGCCAGTTATCAATCAAGCTGCTTGCCATAATCTTGGTTTTTTTGAGGTTTAACTGCAACCCAGCTTTTGCACTTTCTTCTTTCACCTTCGTCATAAGGCTCAACAACTCCTCCTCGCTTTCAGCCATCAAAGTGGTATCATCTGCATATCTAAGATTGTTAATGTTTCTTCCAGCGATTTTAACTCCAGCCTTGGATTCCTCAAGCCCAGCACGTCGCATGATGTGTTCTGCATACAGGTTGAATAGGTAGGGTGAGAGTATACAGCCCTGCCGTACTCCTTTCCCAATCTTAAACCCGTCCGTTGTTCCGTGCTCTGTTCTTACCGTTGCTAGTTGGTCGTTATACAGATTCCTCAGGAGGCAGACAAGATGACTTGGTATCCCCATACCACCAAGAACTTGCCAAAATTTGTTATGATCCACACAGTCAAAGGCTTTAGAATAGTCAATAAAACAAAAATAAATGTTTTTCTGAAACTCCCTGGCTTTCTCCATTATCCAGCGGATATTGGCAATTTGGTCTCTAGTTCCTCTGCCTTTTCTAAACCCAGCTTGTACATCTGGCAATTCTCGCTCCATGAATTGCTGGAGTCTACCTTGTAAGATCTTGAGCATTACCTTACTGGCATGTGAAATAAGTGCCACTGTTCGATAGTTTGAACTTTCTTTAGTGCTTCCCTTTTTTGGTATGGGGATATAAGTTGATTTTTTCCAATCTGATGGCCATTCTTGTGTTTTCCAAATTTGCTGGCATATGGCATGCATCACCTTGACAGCATCATCTTGCAAGATTTTAAGCAGTTCAGCTGGGATACCGTCGTCTCCTGCTGCCTTGTTATTAGCAATGCTTCTTAAGGCCCATTCAACCTCACTCTTCAGGATGTCTGGCTCTAACTCACTGACCACACCGTCAAAGCTATCTCCAATATTATTATCCTTCCTATACAGATCTTCCGTATATTCTTGCCACCTTTTCTTGATCTCTTCTGCTTCTGTTAGGTCCTTACCATCTTTGTTTTTGATCATACCCATTTTTGCCTGGAATTTACCTCCGATGTTTCTAATTTTCTGGAAGAGGTCTCTTGTCCTTCCTATTCTATTGTCTTCTTCCACTTCCGCACATTGCTTGTTTAAAAATAATTCCTTATCTCTTCTGGCTAACCTCTGGAATTTTGCATTTAATTGGGCATATCTCCCCCTATCACTGTTGCCTTTTGCTTTCCTTCTTTCTTGGGCTACTTCCAGTGTCTCAGCAGACAGCCATCTTGCCTTCTTGGTTTTCTTTTTCTTTGGGACGTTTTTTGTTGCTGCCTCCTGAACAATGTTGCGAACTTCTGTCCATAGTTCTTCCGGGACCCTATCCACTAAATCTAGTCCCTTAAATCTATTCTTCAACTCCACTGAATATTCCTTAGGAATATTAGTGAGCTCATATCTAACTGATCTGTGGGTCTTCCCTATTCTCTTTAGTCTGATTCTAAATTTTGCAATAAGAAGTTCGTGATCTGAACTACAGTCAGCTCCATGTCTTGTTTTTACGGACTGTATAGATGTCCGCCACCTTTGGTTGCAAAGGATGTAGTCAATCTGATTTCGGTGTCGACCATCTGGTGAAGTCCATGTATAAAGTCGTCTTTTAGGTTGTTGGAAGAGAGTGTTTGTTATGCACAGTAAGTTGTCTTGGCAAAATTCTATCAGCCTATGTCCTGCTTCATTTTGTTCTCCCAGACCATGCTTGCCTGTAATTCCAGGTGTCGTCTGACTACCCACCTTAGCATTCCAGTCTCCTGTAATGAAAATAACATCTCTTTTTGGTGTATTATCCAGTAGGTTCTGCAGATAGGCTGACCATATTTCTTTGAGGTAAAAAACGACCCTGGAGAAAGTGGGCACGCGCGCGCTTCGCCGCAGGAACTTTCAATAATGGGACAAAATGGGTATTTTTATTAAAATGACGGGAAGCTCCAGAATTTTTTAAAAAATGGGACTGTCCCGTTCAAAACGGGACGTATGGTCAGCCTAGTGTGTGTGTGCGCGATTACGCTGAGCAAGTAATCTGCGCGCACACACACACACACACACACACGCACCCTCTTCCCACAACCTTCCTGTGCCTGCTTTCCCTGGCCTCACCACTGCTGGGCAGACAATCTCAGGATCAGGTAAGGAGGCAGGAACCTGGACTGTGGTGCTGCTTCTGCTGCTGGGATCGCACGTGGCAACTGGGCTTCCAGTTGCTGTGCTGATAGGGCCTCTTCCGGGCTGCCTCCAATGGCAAGTCCGGCTCCAGTCCTCCTTCCTGTCTTCCTGTCCTCCTTCCCGCCGGGTTTAAAAAAGGGACAAAATGGAGATTTTGATCAAAACGACGGGACGGTTGAAAAATGCTAAAATAACGGGACTGTCCCGTTCAAAACGGGACGTATGGTCACCCTATGATATTTGCAAAAATTTAAAACAATGTCACTCTTCTCATTATTTTTTATTTCTTAAAAAATATAGGGTTTTTTCATGAGAAATTTATTTATGTTAATATCTAATGGGTTTAATATTATTATTTTTACATGATTCAATAAATACATATTTTTATTTATTTTATTTATTTATTTTCTATCCCGCCTTTATTATTTTTATAAATAACTCAAGGCGGCGAACATACCTAATACTCCTTCCTCCCCCTATTTTCCCCACAACAACAACCCTGTGAGGTGAGTTGGGCTGAGAGAGAGTGACTGGCTCAAGGTCACCCAGCCAGCTTTCATGCCTAAGGTGGGACTCTATGAATGCATCAATTTCAATTTTTAATATGGTAAATATCATACAAACAAGCACTCTTTTGGGGTCCTACATAATTCTTAAAAGTGGGAAGGGATCCTGAGAGCAAAAGGTTTAAGAAACACTGCTTTATAGGATGATAGGGAAGGGATGTACTAGGTTACCAGTGTTAGCTGCACTCATGCTATGTGTAGCATTGCTTGCTAAAGGTAAGGACAGTATTGATTGGTTTTAGCACATTTTTGCCTATGTGCCACAAGTGCAACCACAGCTGAGTTTTACCCCAAGCACAGCCATGCTATCCTATGCAAGCTAGGATCTCTAAAAAAATTTATGGATGGATAGAATAAAAATATCAGTGATGTCATAAATATATAGCCATCCAGTTCTGAAACTTCTAGAACTACATGGTAGCTGTTAGCAACAGAAAGAAAGGAAGACACCAGAAGAAGGAAGAGACTGCAACAACAATGAAGTTCTGTGTCACAAGACTATGGTTTCTAAATTAAGAACCATGAATCCATCTGGGTCTTGGGATTCTTATTGTAAAGAGCAATCTGAATAAAGAACAAAGCCAGGAAGGTAAGAAGTTCTGGCCCAGATAATTGGTACCAAGGGGTATTCTAGAAGTCACTGCCTGGTGGACTGAGCAATCTTGTCTGGCCACATGCAGATGGAAGAAGGATGGATGAGTCTGAGCTTGCTCTTGATCCAGTAATTCTTGAGAATAATAAAGCAAATGAAGAAATGGAACATGATGAAATCAATGAGGAGAGCAACAATGATGTAATACAACATAAAGAAAGTGGAGACACTGCCCCAATAATAGAACAAGATGTTCCAAAGATGCAAGCTTCATCTAAAGAGTTTATAGACCAAGATACACAGTCTGATAGCAAAGTTAGTGTTTACAAACGAAAAGAATTCACAGACCAAAATGATCAAACGTGCACTCCTCCTGGCAATGGAACCACTAGTATAGCATCCCTCCGAAAACAATCCAGAAATAGCCAGCATTTTGATATTCAGGAACAGCAATTTCCAGGCCAGGAATCCCGCCGCAATAGTCAGCAGCTCCCTGGCCCAGAATCCCGCCGCAATAGTCAGCAGCTACCTGGCCCGGAATCCCGCCGCAATAGTCAGCAGCTCCCTGGCCAGGAATTCCGCCACAGTAGTCAGCAGTTACCTGGCCAGGAATCCCGCCGCAGTAGTCAGCAGCTACCTGGCCAGGAATCCCACCGCAATAGTCAGCAGCTACCTGGCCAGGAATCCCACCGCAATAGTCAGCAGCTACCTGGCCAGGAATCCTGGCATAGTCAGCATCTCTCAGGCCAAGAATCCCGGCGTGGCAGTCAAGTGCTATCTGGCCAGGAATTGCGGCATAGCAGTCAGCATAGTCAGCATCTCTCAGGTCAAGAATCTCGGCGAAGCAGTCATCTTAGCCAGAAATCTTCTAGAACACAGCCTACGAATGAAGCAGAAACAAAGGAACATCCATCTTGGGTCAGTCAAAGGACTGGGAAAGTTATGAAATGTGAAAGCCAGCAGACAAGTAGAGTTTGGGAGTTCAAGCCACTTGCTGAAGTTCTTGAACCTTTTAATCAAATAATTCATAAAAGCAGAAGTACAAAGAAAGTAGCTGCTCACATTTCTTCTGTAAGTACAAATCAGCTTGCAGTACAAGAAGCAGGAATCAGCAGCCAAGAGCCAGGGAGTCAGGCTTCACAACAGGGTAGTCAACAATCAGAAGAGGTGTCTTGGATTAACCAAAAAACAGGGAAGTTAGTAACATGCACAGGTCAGCAGACAAGTAAAATCTGGGAACGAAAACCCCTTGCAGAAATTCTTTCTAGTCAACAGACACAGATTGTTCCTCCCAAGGCTCCAGAAGAGGAACTGGCAGAAATAGCTGAGACACACCTCATCAGCCAGAAAAGTCAAGAATCTCAGCATGGTGGTCAGAAAGTAGAAGGACAGGAATCCCAGCACGGCTGTCGGGAATTGAAAGGAAAGGAATCCCAAAATGGCAGTCAACAGGTTGAGATCACGGAATCCAGGCAACTAAAAGATTTGACAGCTGTGGCTGAAAAAGTGGCAGATATAACACTACAGACTGACAGCGATGTGAGTATTTTTAGGCGCAAAGAACTGATGGACCAAAATGAACAAACAGGTTTCTCTTCTGGCAGTTCACCAAGCAGCAGAGCATCTGTGCAGAGGTTTGCCCAAGGTAATCAGAAACAAAAATCCCAGCTTGGAACTCAAGAGGAAGGGCAAGAATCAAAACTGGATGCTAAAGAATCATATTCTGAAAGACAACAGTTATTCAAACAGGAATCTGAAAGGATGAGCCAACAGTCACAACAGCCAGATGAGACAGAGACTCATGGGGAAACATATCATAAAAGTGAAAAGATGCAGCCTGTTCAGACACCTTCAACTGAAGAGTACCACAAGGTACCTGGCATTGTATCTGATCAGAAAATTGTCTGGGTGAGTGGAAGAACTGGTACAGAACTTAAATGTACAAGTCAACAGACAAGTGAGAGTCTGTTCAAAGACTATCTAATAGAATTGTATGGCCCAATTACTAGACAGAAACAAAGTCAACCCCCTGAGGTGCCAGGATCCAGAAAAGCTAGTCAACAGCTAGAAGCACAGGAGTCCCGAAAGAGTATCCAACAGCCAGAGGTGCCAGGATCCAAAAAAGCTAGCCAACAGCTAGAAGCACGGGAGTCCCGAAAGAGTATCCAACAGCCAGAGGTGCCAGGATCCAAAAAAGCTAGTCAACAGCTAGAAGCACGGGAGTCCCGAAAGAGTATCCAACAGCCAGAGGTGCCAGGATCCAAAAAAGCTAGCCAAGAGCTAGAAGCACGGGAGTCCCGAAAGAGTATCCAACAGCCAGAGGTGCCAGGATCCAAAAAAGCTAGCCAAGAGCTAGAAGCACGGGAGTCCCGAAAGAGTATTCAAGAGCCAGAGGTGCCAGGATCCAGAAAAGCCAGCCAACAGCTTGAAGCACAAGAGTCCCGAAAGAGTATCCAGGAGCCAGAGGTTCCAGGATCCAGAAAAGCTAGCCAACAGCTAGAAGCACGAGAGTCCCACAGGACTGTCCAAGAGCCAGAGGTACCAGGATCCAGAAAAGCTAGCCAACAGCTAGAAGCACGAGAGTCCCGCAGGACTGTCCAAGAGCCAGAGGTACCAGGATCCAGAAAAGCTAGCCAACAGCTAGAAGCACGAGAGTCCCGCAGGACTGTCCAAGAGCCAGAGGTACCAGGATCCAGAAAAGCCAGCCAACAGCTGGAAGCACGAGAGTCCCGAAAAAGTATCCTGGAGCCAGAGGTGCCAGGATCCAGAGGAGCTAGCCAACACCTAGAAGCACGAGAGTCCTGCAAGACTATCCAAGAGCCAGAGGTGCCAGGATCCAGAAAAGCCAGCCAACAGCTAGAAGCACGAGAGTCCCGCAAGAGTGTCCAAGAGCCAGAGGTGCCAGGATCCAGAAGAGGTAGCCAACAGGTAGAAGCACGAGAGTCCAGCAGGACTGTCCAAGAGCCAGAGGTACCAGGATCCAGAATAGCCAGCCAACAGCTGGAAGCTCGAGAGTCCCGAAAGAGCATCCAGGAGCCAGAGGTTCCAGGATCCAGAAAAGCTAGCCAACAGCTAGAAGCACGAGAGTCCCGCAAGAGTGTCCAAGAGCCAGAGGTACCAGGATCCAGAAAAGCCAGCCAACAGCTGGAAGCTCGAGAGTCCCGCAAGAGTGTCCAGGAGCCAGAGGTTCCAGGATCCAGGAAAGCTAGCCAACAGCTGGAAGCACGAGAGTCCCAAAAGAGTGTCCAAGAGCCAGAGGTGCCAGGATCCAGAAGAGGTAGCCAACAGGTAGAAGCACGAGAGTCCAGCAAGACTATCCAAGAGCCAGAGGTACCAGGATCCAGAACAGCCAGCCAACAGCTGGAAGCTCGAGAGTCCCGAAAAAGTATCCAGGAGCCAGAGGTTCCAGGATCCAGAAAAGCTAGCCAACAGCTAGAAGCACGAGAGTCCCGCAAGAGTGTCCAAGAGCCAGAGGTACCAGGATCCAGAAAAGCCAGCCAACAGCTGGAAGCACGAGAGTCCCGCAAGAGTGTCCAGGAGCCAGAGGTTCCAGGATCCAGGAAAGCCAGCCAGCAGCTGGAAGCACGAGAGTCCCAAAAGAGTATCCAGGAGCCAGAGGTGCCAGGATCCAGAAAAGCCAGCCAACAGCTGGAAGCACGAGAGTCCCAAAAGTGTATCCAGGAGCCAGAGGTGCCAGGATCCAGAAAAGCCAGCCAACAGCTAGAAGCACGAGAGTCTCGAAAGAGTATCCAGGAGCCAGAAGTGCCAGGATCCAGAAAAGCCAGCCAGCAGCTGGAAGCACAAGAGTCCCTCAAGAGTATCCAGGAGCCAGAGGTGCCAGGTTCCAGAAAAGCTAGCCAACAGCTAGAAGCACGAGAGTCCCGCAAGAGTGTCCAAGAGCCAGAGGTGCCAGGATCCAGAAAAGTTAGCCAACAGCTGGAAGCACAAAAGTCCCGCCAGAGTATCCAGGATCCAGGGGTGCCAGGATCCAGAAAAGTTAGCCAACTAGTTGTACAGAGGCAATCACAACAGAGTAGAGAACAGCATGCAGCTGATGTAACTGAACAAGTAGGTGCCTCTGAAAGCCAAGGAACTCTAGGAAGTATCATTGGTTATCCAAATAGGGAGAATAAAGCTTTGCAGACATACAGCATAATTTCTCTAGAAGATGGGATCTGGCTGAACAGGAGGACAGGCAAGTTTTTAGTAAGTCACAGTCAACAAACCAGGATTACCTCATTTCTGAACATTAATGAAATAGCAGCAGCTGAAGGAAGAATGGCAGGGCCATTTGGACCTGAGAGGGATACTGAAGGAGTAGGGCCTCAATCTGAAGAATTAAATCAGATCAGTACTACAGATGAAGAAAAGGCTGATCAGGATGAGCAGCAACTTTTATGCAAAGAATCCCATCATGGTAATCAAGAAGCCTCTGCCCAGGACCAGCCTCCATTTGAGAAAGAACTTGAATCTGACATCCAGCCAGCTTCAAGTCAAGAACTGTTCAGTGACACCCAGAACCCTGAAAATCTAGAGCAAACTGAGGAAGAACATGAGGACACAGATAATGTTGAAGAATTGCTAAGTCAGCGCTTGAGTGAAGCAACGTTGGAAAGCATAGCAGCTGCTGAAGGAGATGATACATCTCTACTGACATATAGTTCTGTTTCCTTAGAGGAAGGATGCTGGATCAATAAAAGAACAGGCAGAACAGTGGTATCTCAGAATCTGCAAACAGAAGAGTCTTCATTTCAGAAATGTGAAGACACAGAGGAACCCCAGAATGGTGACCATGCACCAGAAGAAGGCATAACTGAAATAACTGAGCCAAGTGAGTAACACATAACAGCCTGGAGGAGATGAAGGAATGAAGAATGATCATGATGCCTAAGGCCATCCTAACCAGTGAGTAATTAGCTCTTTGTGGAGTGATAGGTAGCACTGTCTTTTCCCTAAAAAGAAGAATGGCATTGAAGGTTTCCTCTGCCTTATCAAAAAGAAGATGAGGTATATAGAAGGGAGAAAGTAACATTTCAGGGAGCATGTTGGGTCTCTTTCACCAGAAAAGCAAAGCTATAAACTGGAAGAAGCAGACTTAAAAGAGGGTTTCTTTAAGCAGAATTATTATCTTTTTGGGATGGATGAAAGATCACTGCAAGCAGATCTGTAAAAATTTAGCTAATTTGCATAATTACAAAATATGAAACTACCAAAAAATTCACTTACAAAATGTAATACAAAATATAGAATTTCAGATAAAGAAATAGAGATTTTTAATTCTCTCGTGAATTTCTGCTGAAATTATGTAACTCTCACATAATGAAATATGTAAACTGTTGAATGCAATCTGCTGGTTCCACAACTAGATTTGTTCTTGCCCTTCATTTTTCCAGCACGCCAAAGATACCACATGTTTTGGTACCACAATTAACACAGGTTACATTGAAATTTGTTGCTGATTCCTATGAATTCCAGCCTATGTAAAAATCCTTCAAGGATGCTGAAGATGAAAGAGAGGGAAGAAGCAGCCAGGGATACAGAAAAAAGCCCTACTTATTATTAATGTACATCATTCAACATCCCTTATATCAAAGGGAACTGAACTGTTGGGGGTCCATAATGGTGCAGGTGTCAATGGTCAGAGTTCCATGGTATAGGTGTCAAATTAAAAATAGATATAATTGTTTAAAAATTATGATAAGGCCTTCTGATGTGGCCAGAATCATTGTACAGCTTAAGGGAATAATGGATGGGGGAGGGAATGGCAGGGAGATTTCATCATAATCATTCTAATTGAAACAATAAAAAATAAAGATAAAGATAAATAAAAGTAGATGCCACTCAGATCAGGACCCCCCAAACATCCCTGATTGTAAATTCCTGGAGGAACTTCCTAAATTTGAGTAGGGAAGGAGCCAGCCTGAACTCAGGGCTGCCCAAAGGAGCGAAGTAGAATGTGGATCCAGTCCACATTTGGTGGTGCTCACGCTGCAGAGAATTCTATCCATATCCTCAGACTCCATAGGTTGAAATGAATCCCAGATGACCTTGCAAGATGTTGCCCTAATCATCTCATTAGATTGCTCAAGTAGCATCTAATTCACAGCAAATGTAAGTAATTATATTTGCTAAGAATCTGGCAAATGAGTCACAGAAGCCTGTAGAAAGGTTGTCTGGCTGGTTCTTCCACAACAGATTGCAGGCTATCCTGAACAAAACTGCTAAATGAGATTCTGCAAATGCAGTAAGAGCAAAGAAGGACGACTGCTTTGCTGTCCTTACCACTCCGGTGTTGGCACAAGTATGAGACACACCTGTGTTTGACCATATTCACTCTTGGTCTTCTCCCATCATCACTTTAGGCATCTTTTTTGTTGCTTCATCTCCCAGATAAGGGAACACTTTGGGATTAGTGCAAAGAGAGAGGTCACTTATGAGTAATCTCCTTTGCATGTTTTATTACATCCATGGTAGAACTGCCTGCAATATCATTGGAGGAATCCCCACTTGCTTTCTGAAATCCAACTGGATTCGTAAGGCACTTGGGGTTGACCATTCAGAGGTACCTGGAATTCTAAGATCTATAAGAGAAGTTTTACTTGAAGTGAAACCAACAATTCAATTTTACATTAAACTAAAACACAGGATAAAGTTTAGCATTAGCAATATATATGAAACATTGGGTGAGGAACTGGAATATCCAGTTTTGGAAAATCAATGATTTTCAAGAAATCCTGGGGCAGAGGCTGAACCAGGACAATTACACATCTAATGACTTAAGAATGAAATGAATTCATCAGAATTTTTGTTTGATATTTATTGGACTCCTCAAAGAATGTTTGAAAAAGATTAGATATCAGATTTCTTGTGTTGGTATTGTAAGAAATTTGAGGGTTCTTTAATTTACCTTATTTGGTCCTGTCCAGTCATGGCTCCCTTTTACTTTCCAGTTTTAACATATGTTAATATAAGCATGAGAAAACATATAGTTGTTAAAGGTGTACATCTGATGTTGAATTATACTCCCAAACTATGGAATTTGACATTTTATGAAGAACTTGAGCTTTAATGCACATGGGGCTTGGCAAAGAGAATTATTTTACATGGATAGAAATTTATACTTCTCATCTTAGGGAATGGATTCAAGACATGTGTTCTTTAAAGTTTTGAAATGCCTTTATGCTCTAAAAATGAGAATATGTGACAATATGTTTCTATATGGTCTAGATTTAAAAACAAGTTTAAGAATTGAATTAGTTTTTATATTGATCTTACTTTGTTCTTTCATTATGTTTCATTTATTATAATGATTGTAAGGCATATAGTATATAGGCATATAGTAAGGCACACTTTATTGCACTATCAATGATGTATTATTCCTGTTTGTTTGTTTGTTTTGTTTTGTTTTGTTTCATTAATAAAATGTAGAAAAAAATGGACGGAGGATCATCACCACCCCCTCTCTGACCTCAAAATTGGGCTTTGGGCTCAAACTCTGACTAGGCCACATCTCCTCCTTTGCCCAGTCAGGATTCAGAAATGCATGCCCCGTCAGCATGTTCATCCACCACTATGTTGGAGATGAACATGGTCTTATTATGCATGGACCTGACAATTACCAACAGCAGATGGAGGCTAAGGTGCCCAGCAATCTGGCCTCCCCGTCTCAGGGAAGAGGTCTGAAGGCAAGAAGCAGGGTTTAGCACCAAATTGTTGGTCCCACTTCTCCAGGGAAAACCAGACCAACACTTCCCATCATATCTTCCTCTCCCTATCACAATTCTGATGTGCTCCCTGTCAGCATCTACCCCCAACACCCCCAAGCACTTCTTCCACATCCAACCATCCACATCCACCACAGTCCAACTGTGGACTCCTGTCCTGACTTCGAGTGAAGGAAAACACGCTGAGACTTGGTGTTGAAGCTCTGGTGCTTTATTGTCCTACTCTACTAGACAGAATCCAGCTAAACTAAAATGAACTAGTAATGCTCAGAGAAAGGGCCCAAGAAATCATGGCAGGGCATTCTTTAGCCTCTTGGGAGGAAAGCAAGCGATTCAGTACTACGCAAGCGTTTCTCCCCCCGGAGGGAGCCCCCTCCTTCTCCGCCAGTTATCTCCCTGACACCTCCTCGCTATTCACACTTAAGGTCAACAATCTGGCAAAGCGCTCTTGCTGTCTCCTCCCTCTCTTACACCATCTATAATCTATGTATCCTTCCCAACTCCACAACCAAGGACATCCTCAGGCCCTACACCACTAGAGCCATCAGGTTGAAAAAGGCCACCCCCTGTTTTCTCACTCCAGGGGAGGTCTCCACTTCCATTTCCTATGTCACCCAAGGAACTGTCCTCTTCCACCTAAACCGGTCCCATATCTTCAAGGAGTCCTCCCCCAATCTCATGGCAAGTTTGCACCTGCTGCAACATGCAGCCTTTAATCACAACCCTTTCCAGCTGATGAGAGGTCTCTTATCTGGCTTTACCCTACACACATGGCAGCAACAGCAGCACTCTGCAACTCATGTTCTCCCCCAACCTTCTCACCTTGCAACCACCAAGCCAGATCAATCTTCAGCCACCCTGAGGCAGTCGGTGACATTTGTTTCCTTTTTGCTATCTGATCTTAACTTCAACAGAAGGAACAACAATAGGTTGATAATACTTGAACTCAATGGGATAATGCAGATAGAAATGTTAATACACATAAATAATCTGATTGTTCAAAAAAAATCTTGAATGCTAAATTGTAGAGAATAGGATTGGATAAAAAAGAGAATTTCTTACCTTTTTTTTTTTCCCCTTTCCTTTCAGAAAATACATCACCACCACTACCTGTTTTCCGGTACAAACTGAAATCCAAGGAAAGACACAATCCCCTTCTTCTAAACTGTCACCCAGTTAAACAACAGAAGCAGAGATGCTCATTATCTTACCTGCACAGAAGAACAAAAAAGCCTCCACTTCTGAAAAATAAAACCAGCAACAAAATCAGCCACAACAGAATGTCAGCGAGAATTATTTCACATTCTGCTAAGCTTTGACAGCCCGTTCAAGCATTGGGTGTCCGTCAGCTGAGAGAGGTGACTGCTCCACACAAAGGACATGCCTGCTACTTAAAATGTCCCAGTGTTGCTCTACCCATTTATCTGCAGTGTCTGTCCTAAATATGCATGTAAGTAGAATGAGATAGTAGAGACAACAGAACTACTTCTTCTTCTTTCTTCTTGGCGATCACTCGTAGCTGAGTAACATTGTCTTCCAGGGTAAAATCTTAACAGTGGATCCGTAAGTGGCTGTAAAGGCCAATTCTGGATCTGCACAACCTCCCACAATGAGGGCATAGATTTCCGGGTGAAAGACGGTCATGATGAGGGTTTGCTTGACGTGCCTTCCTTTTAGCTCTTATCTCCCTTTCGCCCTGTACTCGTGCTTCTTCAAAGTCCATAGCGCCTTTAATAAAGGCTGACCTCCAATTGAAACGCTCATGAGTTAGGGCTTCCCAGTTCTCAATGCTGATATTACATTTTTTTAAACTAGCTTTGAGAATATCTTTGAATCTCTTTTGCTGTCCACCAATATTCCGTTTTCCATTCTTAAGTTGGGAGTAAAGTAGCTGCTTTGGAAGACGATGGTCAGGCATTCGAACAACATGACCGGTCCAGCGAAGTTGATGTTGGATGATCATTGTTTCAATGCTGGTGGTTTTTGCTTCTTCTAATACGCTAACATTAGTCCGCCTATCTTCCCAAGTAATTTGCAGAATTTTTCGGAGGCAGCGTTGATGGAATCTTTCAAGAAGTTGGAGGTGGCGTTTGTAGAGGGTCCATGTTTCACAGGCATACAAAAGGGTTGGTAGTACAACAGCTTTGTAAACAAGCATTTTGGTCTCCCTGCGAATGTCCCGATCCTCAAACACTCTACGCTTCATTCGGGAGAAAGCTACACTCGCAGAGCTCAGACGATGCTGAATTTCAGCGTCGATGTCGGCTTTTGTAGATAGATGGCTGCCGAGATAAGAAAAGTGGTCGACATTTTCTAGTGACACACCTTTAAGCTGGATTGATGGCGCTGCGGAGGGATTGGTTCAAACTTGCTGGTAAATCACTTTGGTTTTTTTAATGTTAATCGAGAGGCCGAGCTTTTCATATAATTCTGCAAAGATGTTTAGGATAGTTTGAAGATCTTCCTCTGAGTGTGCACACATTACGTTATCATCAGCATACTGAAGTTCTATAACAGAAGTTGTAATTACCTTATTTTTTGCTTTCAGCCTACTTAGATTAAAAAGCTTTCCATCTGTTCGATATATAATTTCTACACCAGTAGGAAGTTTCTCTTCAACAAGGTGTATAATCATAGCAATGAAGATAGCGAATAAGGTTGGAGCAATAACACATCCCTGTTTAACGCCAGATTCCACTTTAAATGGATCGCTTTGAGAGCCATTGTTATTCAGGATTGTTGCCATCATGTCGTCATGGAGTAGCCGCAAGATGTTCACAAATTTATCAGGGCATCCGATTTTCAGAAGGATGGTCCAGAGAGCAGTACGATTTACAGTATCAAAAGCTTTAGTCAGGTCAATAAACGCCATGTACAGAGGGTGGTTTTGCTCCTTGCATTTTTCTTGAAGCTGTCGTGCAGTGAAGATCATATCCACTGTTCCCCTGGAAGGGCGGAAGCCATTTTGCGTTTCAGGGAGGATGTCTTCTGATATAGATAGAACTACTTCAGTCTGGTCAGGTTACCTATATTAACAACTCCTTGAAAATAGAAGGGAGAGGGGACAACAGCTGAAATACATGTTCCATCTAAGTCTAGTTTCTTCTGCTGAGAAAGAGGCTTCTGTTCTACATCCTTTTCAAGGTGCCATATAATTTTAATAGTTTTAATTTATTGTGTTTCTGAGTTGACTTTATGGTTGGATGGTGGATGGAACTGCTGTTCCCCCCTCCTTTTACATAAGATCAGCCTCCATCATTGCCTCTGTTTCAGGACTGCTCTTAGAAGGAGTTCCTTGTGTTGTTTTCTCCTGGAATTTTATGCAAGTGTGAGAAGCCAGGAAGGCTGAAGATCACTGGAGAGACCAATTACCTAGGAATGCCTGCACACTTCCATAATTTATGCCATCACAAAACTTAAGTTCACTGCCATAGCCCTGTACTCATGAAAAGTTTCTTCTCTTTCAAAAAATTAAAAAATTAAAATTCATTTCCATCAAATGGGATGAATATGACCAAACAAAAGAAAAACTGCAAAAGAACTTTTCAGCACAGCATTAATTTTGCTTCAGTTGCTATAAGTTTGACTCTCCTCTGTGGGTCCTAAATATGGGACTATCAGTGTCTCCTCAATTTCTAGCATAGATGCAGTCTAGCATTGCTGCTGACTCATCTCCGTTGGACCCTCTGTCTTGTCCTGCTGCTGTGCTTTGGTTAAAGTCCTAGGTAGGAACAATTTACCTCTGATCTGTAAAAGTGTGTGTGTGTCATTTTATTATCAGTGAATTGCAATGTTTGACATCCATCTTGGGCATGGCATTTTGGGGATTTTAAGATGGCAGCCTTCCAGCATGGGTCAAAAATGAGTCAGCCCGCCGGATTTCTATCCAAAATTATTGCCTACCAAATAAGCATATCAGCTTCTGGGGATGAATATCTGACACCAGCAGAAGAGATAACAAGTAGAAGCAACTGGTTGTCATCAAGTGGTGAGTAGTATTTCTTTGATCTATGCTGGAATTCAGGTGGCTATAAGTAATATTTGGAGTTGGGAGAAATCAACAGTACCTTTCATACTGAATGTTGCCACTACTGTATTCTGCCCATGATCCATAGCAGTAACATATTCACTCTGGAGATTACACAAGTCCTGGGAGGAAGCTACTGAAACATAGTGGTGGACATAACTAACTCTTCCTGGAGAGTATCTCCTGTTACAGTAGCCTCCACCAATCAGCAGAAATTGACCTAAGAACCTTCCAAAATGTATGCATCTCTGCATTTTTAAAAGAACCCCCCATGGAATGAGCTACAAGCTAGATATTGTCCAGTTCTGCCCTTAAGCAGAGGACAAGCATCCAAAGCAGCAGAGGTTGCAAAGGTGGAGGACAGAGAAGAGTAATTATGCATCTTGCATTGTATCACCTAAACTAACTTGCTGCTCTTACATGTGACAAAGGACCCTTTCTTGCTCCCAGTCTGGATGATATGTGTACACTGGTCTTTCACTTCACATAGACAAATATCTTGGGCCAGCTCTCCATAGAGAACTTATGGGTTTAGTAATCCCAACAAATTTGGTGACACCAGGTTAAGGATGCCAGGTTGTTTCAAGAGCTGCCTAGTTATGACAAGTCATTGATGGGACAATCTCTCTGATGGATTCAACTCGTGTGTGTCCTTCCTATATCACAAAGGCTGCATTCACACAACACAATAGGCTAGGCTAAAATAGGGCTGAGTAGTTCGTAATTCAGTGGAAAACCCTGCCATTTTCACAGCATTTGTGCAAACCAGACCAGAACATTGTTGATCCAGAACATGATTTATTTGTTTGGGCATAGCACATTATGTGAATAGTTGGCCAGTTTGGGGGTTTGGAATGTTTGTATAGACATTTGTAAAGTTGGAGAACTGGTCAGCTGCCCATCTGGGAGACAGTAATGTTAGCAGAATGTGACACAAAGACACCGCAGAAGATGTTTGGAGGCCACAGTTGGCCTATCAGTGGGGAAGGAATGTGGTGCAGCAGCAGAAGCTGATGGGACCTCCAAGGAAGGTACTGTGCTGGCTTTAGGAGGTTTAGGATGGCAGCTACTGATACAGGCCTGGCTTTGAATTATGAGTTCTCCAATCAGACTTTACTATGGGGATTTCTAGTCTCATCTAGGCCACTCTGGAGATTGGTTTGGAGAAGTGTGATTCCCTACTGCTCAGACCTTTCAATGCAGACTGGAATGAGAATACAATCTGAGACAGCTTGGTTTCAGGATTGCATTGACATTGATCCATTCGGGGTGACTCCCTGCAAGAGAATTCTGAGACTTCAACAGGCTTGGACTTTGTGGGAGAGCCTAGGCTATTCCCTTGGTGAGAACCAGGGTCAGCTCCAGATTTCCGTGTCTCTAGTGAGAGTAGAGGAAATAGGTGGGAAGGTGTCAGCCCTTCAAGGCAGGCCAAACTAGGAGACAAATGCCACGTAGGTGAGTAATATTTTTATTTTAAAGCTATAGTAACAAAAACTTGCAAGTCTGAATGTGCTTCCCCCTCCCTCCCTCCATCTTTGTGTGAACTAGGGGGCTTGTGTAAGACATTTACTCACATTACTTTCTTGGCCTGAGTTCAGACCTCAGTTCAGACCTCTTTTATCTGACCAATGTCTTGGTAGCTGCTCTTCCTCCTGTTCTTCAAGGCCATTCCCTCTACCATCTAAAGCAGGGGTCCCCAACCTGTGGGCCGTGGCCCACTAGTGGGCCGCAGTCTGTTAGGAAGCGGGCCCCCGGGCCTCCCACCTGCAAACCCCGCCCACCGGTGCATGCGATTGGCTCCCACCTGCAAACCCTGTCCCCCAGTGCATGCAATTGGCTCCCACCTGCAAACCCCATCCCCGGTGTGCGCGATTGGCTCCTGCCTGCAAATCCCGCCCCCCTGGTCTGTGGAAAAATTGTCTTCCACGACCGGTCCCTGGTGCCAAAAAGGTTGGGTACCCCTGATCTAAAGAACGGGATTATGTGTGTTCTATGGGTAGGAGCACAGTGAGCGGGATGTCTGTGGACCTGAACAACCTTGTAGTCACCTGGTTCAGTGTTATCTGTGCTACATGGCTGGAGGCTTCTTTGGGTTCAGTGAGGTGTTGGCCAGGGTTATGTGGATGGCACATAGGAAGGCAGGTTTGATAACTTCACTTGATACCCCCCTTTTGATTCTCCAGGAGCCAGGATTCCAGATCTTTCTGCTTCTGTTGTTTAACTGGGTGGACAGATACACGGTGCCTCTCAGGAACATTGTACACCATAGGTGTCCAACCTTTTGGCTTCCTTGGACCACATTGAGTGAAGAGGTCTTGGGCCACACATAAAATATATAATATAGTTAATGTATATAAGTAATAAAACTTCATTTATTTTTTAATATTTTTTATTATAAAATTTAAAAAAGAGGGCAACATAAAGCTAGTGGGATATTTGGCCTTGTTTTTGTGAAACTAATGCATCAATGTCTTGTTCGATGAAAGTGGTTGCAATTCTCAGTGAGTTCTCAAGGTGCTCGTCAGAAATTTTAATTCTAATTTTACTCTTCATATGCTTCATCCTTGAAAATAGTTGCTCACAAATGTACGTGCTGCCAAAAAGTGATGTCATGAATAAGGCGTGATTGTGAAGCAAGGGATATTTTTCTCTGGGAAGATAGGTCTTATAAAAGTCTAGTAGAGAGACATGATCAATTTTTTCTTTGAGTTGAATGTCTGATAGCAACTCTATGCATTCCATTTGAAAATTTGGAGGTAATGTAGTTATGTCGACTGAAAATGGAATCCAAAATATACCAAAATATTGATGATTTTTCCAGAAACCTTGAAACCTGTTCTCAAATTCCTGTATCAAACCAAAAAGCAAGGCTGCATATTTCTTGCTGTTCACAGGACTGTGTTTAGCCAACGTATTAAAATGTATAAAATTATTTTCCATAACTTGAGCTTGCCATACTTTAAGTTTCATTTCAAACGCTGTTATGGTTTGAAACATTGCAGTGATAAGTTGGTTTTCACCTTGAAGACGCATGTTTAACTCACATCCACCAAAAATGCTAAATCTGTGAGCCATTTTTCAGCTTCAAGTTCTGGCACAAATTTTCTTTTTGATTCCATAAACAACTTGATTTCATTTCGCAAATCATAAAATCTTTTCAGCATTTTACCCCGACTTAGCCACCTTCAGAAAAGTAAATGATGTCCCCATAATCAGCATCCTGTGGCTTGAATCATGTCAACTGGATTTCTATTTTCTCAGTAGAAACGTTTCACTCCTTATCCAAGGAGCTTCTTCAGTCTGAGTAAAGTTAGTAAGGGAATCCTTAAATATGTTTCTAGGGTGGCTGTGTGACCTTGCACCTGGGGCTAGGTCATGGTTATTTTGAGATGTTTATTTCTAAGTCCCATTTATCTTATATTTATATTTATAAATATATTTATTTATATATATAAATAAATATTTTATTTATCTTATATTTATATTTATAAACTGAGTCAGCAGTTTATCTTCATCTAAAGGAAAAAGGACACTCATTTGAGGACATTAATGTTCACATTTTAGACAGAGAAGATAGGTGGTTTGAGAGAGGGGTCAAGGAATCCATTTATGCCAACTTGGAAAATCCTTCCTTGAATAGAGGTGGGGGCCTCAGGCACAACCTTTCCCCTATCTCCCTTCCTGCTTTGTCTTCTGTGCCTAGGAAGATTAAGACCATTTCGCAAGCTCAACAGCAGCAGGGTAATCTTAACGATCCTCCTTTAGATGATAATGGGACTTAGAAATAAACATCTCAAAATAAGCATTCTGATTCTTTAGCTGGTTTCAATAGGCTGCAGTGAAATACAGGGTGGATTTTTTCTAGGTTCTTTGGTAATTGCAGCCGTACTGCCACCTCACTGATCACTCTGGTGATTGGAAAGGGTCATATAAACTTCGGACCTAGTTTTTTTGGAGGGTTGTGAGGACTTTAAGAATGTTGTGGATAAATACACATTATCCCCCACGTTTAATCTCTATTCAGGGGCCCTCTTGCGATCAGTGTATTCCTTGTATGTTTCCTTTGCGTGTTCTAGTGCTCTCTGTATTGCTGGCCACCCCTCGGCTATGTGTTTTGCCCATTCATCAAGCGGGACTGTGATTTCATCAGGCTTAGATAAATCTGGGAATGCTATGAAATCTTGACCATTTACTATCTTGAATGGGGTGAATCCCATACTTAGATGTACCAGGTTGTTGAAAGCTACTTCTGCGAACAGAAGCAGTTCTACCCAATTGTCTTGTTGATAATTTACATAGCATCTAATGTATTGTTCTAGTACCTGATTCGATCGGTCACAACCCCTGTTCGTAGCTGGGTGGTGACTCAAACTCAGACCCTGTTCCACCCCCATTAGTTTTAAAAAAGCTTTCCAAAATTTTGAGGTGAACTGGACTCCGTGATCACTGATTACTCACTCAGGTGCCCCGTGCAGCTGGTATACATGCTGTATGAACAGTTTGGCAAGCTGCCCTGCCATTGGAATGCTGGCGCAGGGTACAAAGTGAGCCTGCTTGGAGAATAAGTCTGTAACCACCCAATTCACTGTCTTTTTATGACTCTCTGGTAATTCTACAATAAAATCCATGAATATTTGCTTCCATGGTTGCATGGGATTGGCTACCTCTTGTAATAGTCCTCTAGGTTTCCCCCCCATGTGTTTGGCCATGGCACATGTTGGGCAGCTGGCCATGTAGCTTTCTACGTCCTTGCGAAGGGTTGGCCACCAAAACTGCCTCCTTAAAAGGTGTATGGTTTTCAAAAACCCAAAATGGCCAGCTGATTTTGCATTGTGGCACCTTTCTAAAATCATCTTCCTAATGGTGTCCGGGATGTACAGCCTATCTCCCTGCCACCAAAATCCTTCCTTTTCTATCAGGCTGCCTTTGTTGGCTTGTAGCCAGTCATCGGCTTTCAGTGCTTCGCTCAATTCCCCCTGCACCCCTTCTGCTGCATCTAAATTAGGTTTTCTTTTCTGGCCCCGGGTTACTGCCACTCCCCCTCTCTGCCTGGTGGGAATGATCGAGTCTGTCACCTCCTCTCTTTGGCTATTGTGTTGCGGCAGTTGAGACAATGCGTCTGCCAGGAAGTCCCCCCCCCCCAGCAAATACTTCAATGTGAAATCAAACCAGCTGAAGAATTGAGCCCATCTGACCTGTTTGGGGTTCAATTTCCTTGGTAAGTAATCAAACTAAATCAAATAAGTACAAGTACAATTATACATAATAACTGTGAATTAAAACAGTTATAATATAATCTATAAATCCCTATTACAATAATAACATATTTGTTTACCTGGATATTTATTTACCTAAACCCCAAAAATTAATGGGGCCTGTGGCAGGGGCCATTCATGACACCATTTCTTCAGTGACATATTTGTTATCAATACCTCTAATAAAAATGGCAAGTTGAGCTATATCTGTAGCATCAGTACTTTCATCCATCGCCAAAGCATAAAATTTGAAATTAGCAGCTTTACTCTTCAAACCTCTTTCGATAGATTTTCCTATTTCTTCAGTTCACCTGGCTATAGTCTGGTGAGACAAACTGATTTTAGAAAAATCGCTTTTTTTATCAGGACAAATTATATCTGCCACGCTTTCCATACATTGCTTAATAAACTCACCATCGGTAAATGGTTTTGATTTTTTTGCAATCAGATTTGCTACCAAATAACTAGCTTTTATAATAGAGTCCTTTTGAGTTGTGACTTCTTAAAAAAGAACGTTGAGACAACAGACTTGTTTTCAGTTCCGCTAATTTGTCTTTACGACAAATTCCTTGATACGCTTCGAATTTGGCAGCATGTTTTTCCGTATAATGCCTTTTCAAATTGTAGTCTTTGAAAACTGACACATTTTCCATACAAATTAAGCATAGTGCCTTAGTATTTGTCTCGGCAAAAAAGTACTCATCTGTCCATTTTTTGTTGAATACTCTTCCTTCATCCGCGATTTTTCTTTTTTCCTTTTCCTTTTTGGGTTCTGTTTTCTGTTGAAACGACATTGAAGCCATGCTGGAATAAATTTATTTAGGAATATTTTTTTTTTAAGAAATAACACAACAAGCCCATCGTAAATTGTTAGGTAGGCAAATAAACAAAGCAAAGTTTAATAATCAAATAAGAAAACGTATATGTATAATAATAACAATAAATGCCTGTCATCACAGAACACGTGTAGGTAGGTTGAAATATTATATTTAACACCAAGTTGCCACAAGCTGATGTGTGTAGCGGGCGACGGCAGTGTTAGCACTGCACTGCCCCCTCCCCTACACAGCGTTCCGTTGTTTCTACCTACGCAGTCCATGCTCGAGCACCGTGAGATCGAGTCATGAAAAAAATAACAAAATAATGTTAAAAGTTTATGATTTTTTGAGGCCGCATTACTAGCTGTTCAGGGCCACATGCGGCCCGTGGGCCATGGGCTGGACACGCCTGTTGTATACCAAATGTGTATTTTTCCAGTATCTCATGCCAACTGCAGAGAGCAGCTGCATATGCTCAGGAAAAGATGCAGTTGGTGTTTTTAATACATGCTACATACTTGCCTACACATGTTTTAATCACATTTCGAACTTCAAATTCAGAATTCTGCACAATCCTGGTTTTAATCCTGGCTTTAAATTAGTCTTCCGTTGGAACCCACCCACTGGAAAAGAAGTCAGAGTTCACTGGAGAAGTCTCAAGATGTTGACAGACTGTGGAAACTGCTCTCTCTCTCACACTATCTAGCCAATGAATCATCAGACTAAACACTAAATAGGTATATACTGAATTTCTCCCTTCTTTTATCACATACTACAAACTATGTATGAAATTCACTAGAGGTCAAACTGTCATTTTCACTGTCATCTGAGTTTACCTATTCTATAGATATTTTTTTTAAAAAAAATTAAATACACTATAAAGAGACAAACGTAACAGCTAACATTTATTTCAAGCTGTTATGGATGGTGTTTCTTAAGTGCTCTTTTTTAAAAAAAATCTTATTAACCCAAGTAACCATTAATGTTTGAAAAGTATTAGTTATGCTATTGCAGAAGATCCATTAAGGGCAATGAGCCCAACTCACCTCACAGGGTGGTTGTTGTGGGGAAAATAGGAGGAGGAAGGAATATTTGGTATGTTCGCCACCTTGAGTTATTTATAAAAAATAATAAAGGTGGGATAGAAAATAAATAAATAAAAAAAATAAAATAAAATAAAATAATAATAAAATAAAATAAAATAAAATAAAATAAAATAAAATAAAATAAAATAAAATAAAATATAATAACTAACTAACTAACTAACTAACTAACTAACTAACTGTAGCTCAATCCTAGAAGAGAAAATAAATGTTTTTGGATCTTCTGCTTATGGACAAAGCACCAAGTTAGGATAACCATATCTGGGGGTGGGGTGGGGGTGGGAATCAAGGTAATCACCAGATACCAGAAAAAATCTTGTTGCCCGCCCTCTAGTGGCTGACCAGAATTTTGCAGCCAAGATATGTGGACCAACTCAAGGCTTCTCAAGGTGCAACAGCTAAAAGTTTAGCATTGTTGTGAGAGGCTGAGGGCTCTCTGTCAGAGCTAAATTAAAATGCTATCCACCAATCCTTGAGAAAGTAGGAAACCCAACCAGAATAATATTTACTACCTACATTGGTGATCCCTGTCCTACCTTTGGCAAACTGTGTTGTCTTTATTTATGCTCTACAGAGCATGTTAAGGGCAGGTATTAGTGGATTCCCCTGGCTTTGTTTCCCTTCCATCCCACCAAACATCACCAGCTATGGGAAAATATTGACCAATCATTCTCCTTAATGTAGGAAGGGAATGGGAATAAAGCAAGTTTTGACAGACAGTTACACTAGTTGGTTCATAACTCACTCTGATTTTGTGCAAGTGAATTGTGCAGGTGTGTTCAAAGGAAGATCAACTGTCAGCTAAAATCAACGAATAGTTGGACTTCTTTGGGACACGGGTATAGAATTATTCCAGAACAGCATAAAACCCATGTTCAAAAGGAGCCTGAACAACAACTGGAAGATGTAGAAAGACTTTGAGTTCTGAAGCATCAACGTTCCAGTGCTCTTTCCCCTGCTTCACCACAGAGTTCCCTCACCACTACTGTTAGTCATCTGCTCTTTAGGCTGATCCAGGTTTCCAGGCTGGGGACTGGCTCAGAGACCTGGCAGATACAGAGAGAGCTCTGTTTAAATGACTCTCCTGCTGCCCAAACCAGAATAGCCATAGAGGATATTGCCAGGAACTAGACTGGAAGAAACATACACCAGCCTGGAGTGCTTTGATCTCAACCCCAAAAGTCATCCGTCTGCATCAGCAACAGAACGATAGGCAAAGTATGACATTGTATCCATAGCAATAAATAGAGATGGAATAAGAGGGAAAATATTGCTTTAAAATCTGAACAACTACTGTAAATATGACTTGGTTGTCTCTAGAATGGGCTGAGGACCAGATGAAAGTGACCTCATGAGGACTCAACACAAAAAAGGATTTCTAGGTGCCATGGTTAAGTGCAAGCGAGGAACAACTGTTAGGCATATTTTAGATACCTCAGACTTAACATTTTTTAAAAATAATTCAGACAATCTTGGAAACTGAAGTTCTGAGTGAAAGGATTACCTACAAAGCTGAACACTGGCTCTTACGTTTTTTAAAAAATCTGTTTAATCGTATTTGGTTCTTAGAGACTGCCTGGACAAGTCCCTGCAGTTTTCTTGGCAAGGTGTTTCCAGAAGTGGTTTGCCATTGCCTTCTTCTTAGGACTGAGAAAAAGTGACTGGCCCAAGGTCACCCAGCTGGCTTCGTGCCTAAGGCGGGACTAGAACTCACGGTCTCTTGGTTTCTAGCCTGATGCCTTAACCACTACACCAAACTGGCTCTCTTCTCTTACCTAAACCTCCTCAAATATTATGACCATCTTTTAAATTTCTCCTCTGTGCATGTCTGCCTTCAAAGGTTAGGCAAGAGCAAGCAGTGAAGGAACCTTTACAGTGATAGGCCACAACTTGGAAATACTCTCAAGTGAAGTTTTTCTTTCAAAGATATTGTGGAATTGGAGGTGGGGGGGCAGCTCTGTGAGTTGCCATCTCTCTCCCTGACTAGAACACAGAAGGTAGAATCACCCTGGTAATTTTGGTCCTACCCATTTCAGGAATGGTGTGTGTGTTTTGGTGCAAAAGAGAAGCTGGAGGTTGTTACAAGATGTGAGTTGTCAACTTTTTGATACAGATAATGAGATCCACCACATTACAGAACTGTCACTTCACAATATCCCCAACAGACATTTCCTCTCCTTTTGTTTTTCCTAATTTCCTCTCTGTCAGTGTCCTCCATTTCTGCTCTGTTCTTCTGATCTATGCAGCAGAGAGAATTCCCAATAATTGATATGCCTCTCTCCAATCACAACACACATTTCAAAAGGAAATTGATACCATTTTTTGTATTGCTATCAGCTGAGCATAATCTGCTGGAGTGATGTGCTATAGGTGTCTAAACCAGGTATCACGCACAAGCAACAAGAATAAATATGTTGCTTGGTTTCATATTAATTTGTCACCTAGTTTTCATTCCCCCAGGATGTCAGATTTGTAACATTCACTATTACCCTGTTTCAGAGCACTGGAAGTCTTGTCCCATGATTGGTGTCAAATTCTTTGCAATTCTGTTTATGGCACTTCAGAAATTCCAGCTGCTTATAGGTTACCTGCTTTTTGTTTTTGAAATCCACAAAGGAAACATATGGATATATAGCACAAGATCACTTACAGCTATTAAATATGAACCAGCAAACACTATATTTATTCAGGAAGTCAAAATATGCATGTTTCTGATTATCTGGGTTCACACAACATGCTCAGTTGTAAAGCTGGGTTAGCAAAACACCATTCACATAACATGCTAAGCCCAAACCAATAAATCATATTATGTCTGGTTCCAATATACCCTAATGCTTAATCATAAACTGCCCAAATCCATTTTACCCTAATTTAAGGTTTTCTGTAAACCCATCACCTAGTGTTAAGGACATGTATATGTGGGGATTATTATTTTATTTCTTTTTGGAGCTAAGGGCAATACTTGTTAACTATTATTATTGTAATTACAGCACTCGATAGATAATTAAATAAATCATACTAGACCAGATAATGACACCTACTCTTGAAAAAAAATATTGAACCCGGGAAGTGGACCCTACAGCCCCAAGTGTCACATTGAGAGCAGTTTTTTTTATGGGGGACAGTACATGTTCCACATTCTGGTGGTTAAATGCAGCATGCAGTTTTGACAGGCTGAGGGAAATATGGCAAGGGACTATGTGAGCCTTTCCACAGGAAAGAAGATCAATAACCTGGTGTCAATTTCCACTTCCAGGGAGAGAATCCAAATCCTAAGTCCTGGAAGATAAATTATGCATGAGAAGGGATCATGTTGCTGCTGGTAAATGTCAGGTTTGTTGGTGTCAGCCTTGCGAGGTAGTCCAGACAAGAAGCACACCCAGAAGTACTAGTTCTAACTTTATTGTAAGGTTACATTAACAGAATCTTGCAAGTCTTAAAGTACATCTCTCCCCCTCCCCTTGCCTTTACAGTCCAAGAAATTAGGAAGGGTCCCTTCTGAGACATTTGCCACACCCACATTCCTTCTACGGGCTCAGCTGCTGCTTGTCTGACCATTGTCTAGTCTGCAGCTCTTCTACCTGTCTCCCAAGGTAATTCCCACATACCATTAAATTTGGTAATAAGGCCACACTCATTTATAACTTGGTTGTCAATGAGTAGATGACCACGGCATATATGATTGAAACCTGGTTGGGTAAAGGTGTGATATTGCCCACTTGGAGATCTGCTCAGCTAGTTTTCAGAACCTGCAGCAACCATGAGCTCAGGAACAAGGTGGTGACACTGACCGTACAGGATGGCTTATTTGTGCCAGGGGCAGTGCTCCTGAAGTAGTGGGGTATGAGTGCCTGCATATTAAGTTAAAGTGTAGGGATAAGCTGAATATTCTGGTGAACCAGGTGACCTGCTACTCAGCATGTTGCATGGACCCAGTCAGTTTGATTAACTTATGGTGTCAGGGAGATTTTATTTATTTATTTTTCAATTTCTATCACTCTGGGCGGTTTCACGGAGATAACTGGTGAAGAAGGAGGGGGCTCCCTCCAGGGGGATAAATGCATGTGCAGTGCTGAATCGCTTTGCTTTCATCGTAAGAGGCTGAAGATGGCACTGCCCTAATTTCTTGGGCCCTTTCTCTGAGCATTACTAGTTCATTTTAGTTTAGCTGGATTCCGTCTAGCAGAGTAGAACAATAAAACACTAGAGCCTGTACACCAAGTCTCAGCGTGTTCCTTCACTCGAAGTCAGGACATATGGTTTGAATTGGTCAGACCCCCAAAATGGATCAATACAATGACCAGATTAAGTGTGTTATGTGAATGCTGTTATGTCACCTAAAATCTTCAAATGTAAGGGCTGGACAGGACCTTGGAGATCATAGTGCAACACCCTGCCTAGTGTCCCGCTGACTCATTCCTACACTCCTTGAACTAGTCCATAGTTTCTATTTGACAACTACTTAAGTGATAGTCTTTTGCTCCCCTAGTGAAATAGTCACAATAGCTCCTTGCCTAAATTGCCTTTCTCTGTGAGTGGCCAGCAGTAACTCCCTGTGAATTCATATTTCAGTATCAGTCACAACAACTAAATGGCAACATGGTGAAGCATCATTTTGAGCATAACACCTGACCTTGAGCTGCTGCTAATGAAAATGAACTAGTTTAAGGAAGTAGCCAACTGGAAAGCTGCAACTATAATTTTCTGAAGATGTTTTTAAGATACAAGGCCTTGGGAGTAATCTTTCGTCAGTTTCTGGTTTCGCACTAAGTCAGTTTCAGTTTCACACTAAGCCATAAGCAAGCCACTGGCTTTTAAACTTTGTCTTAGAAATCCCAATGGCTACGTTCATAAATATAGCAGTGAGGAAAATCTATGGGCCATATGCTCTTCCCCCAAGCATTAGGGATCAGTTAAGTGAAGTCCCCTTTTGGTTGTTTTGTTATGTGCTGGTCACCATTTTATATTTTGTATTTATATTTTGTGTTTGTTTATTGTTATATGGTGGTTTTCTCTTTTTTCTCTTTTTGATTTATTGGTTTTTTTATGCTGTACACTGCCCAGAGTAACAATGTTTCAGTTGGACAGCGTTATACATTTTAAAAATAAATAAATAAATAAATATGCAAACCACAACTATTTTTTGTAACCCTACAAAAGTGCATCCCTGGAGAGGTTGGCGCCAAACTTTCTGTCCTTTCTAAAGCATAATGTAATGCAAGGCACCCATTTCACTCATTTAAAATTTGGCTAGGAAAATCAAAGACATGAGTATACTGTATGATGGACCCATAGTATACATGTGAAAAGAATTTGGGTGCAAAGAAGGGCAATGCCAAAGAATGTTCAAACTACCGTACAATTGCGCTCATTTCACATGCTAGCAAGGTTATGCTCAAAATCCTACAAGCTAGGCTTCAGCAGTATGTGAACCGAGAACTACCAGAAGTGCAAGCTGGGTTTCGAAGAGGCAGAGGAACTAGAGATCAGATTGCCAACATTCGCTGGATCATGGAAAAAGCAAGAGAGTTCCAGAAAAACATCTACTTCTGCTTCATTGACTACGCTAAAGCCTTTGATTGTGTGGGTCACAACAAATTGTGGCAAATTCTTAAAGAGAAGGGAGTACCAGACCACCTTACCTGTCTCCTGAGAAACCTGTATGTGGGTCAAGAAGCAACAGTTAGAACCAGATATGGAACAACCGATTGGTTCAAAATTGGGAAAGGAGTATGACAAGGCTGTATATTATCACCCTGCTTATTTAACTTATATGCAGAGTACATCATGAGAAATGCCGGGCTGGATGAATCACAAGCCGGAGTTAAGATTGCCGGGAGAAATATCAACCACCTCAGATATGCAGACGATACCACCCTAATGGCAGAAAGTGAAGGGAAACTAAAGAGCCTCTTGATGAGGGTGAAAGAGGAGAGTGCAAAAGCTGGCTTGAAACTCAACATTAAAACAACTCAGATCATGGCATCTGGTCCCATCACTTCCTGGCAAATAGAAGGGGAAGAAATGGAAGCAGTGACAGATTTTATTTTCTTGGGCTCCAAGATCACCGCAGATAGTGACTGCAGCCATGAAATTAAAAGACGCTTTCTCCTTGGGAGGAAACCTATGGCAAACCTAGACAGCATATTAAAAAGCAGAGACATCACCTTGCCGACAAAGGTCCGTATAGTTAAAGCTATGGTTTTTCCAGTAGTAATGTATGGCTGTGAGAGTTGGACCATAAGGAAGGCTGAGCGCCGAAGAATTGATGCTTTCCAACTGTGGTGCTGGCGAAGACTCTTAAGAGTCCCTTGGACTGCAAGGAGGTCAAATCAGTCAGTCCTAGAGAAAATCAACCCTGACTGCTCATTGGAAGGACAGCTGAAGCTCAAATACTTTGGCCACCTAATGCGAAGAGAGGACTCACTGGAAAAGACCCTGATGCTGGGAAAGACTGAGGGCAAAAGGAGAAGGGGACGGCAGAGGATGAGATGTTTAGATAGCATCACCGATGTAACGAACATGAATTTAAGTAAACTCCGGGAGACAGTGGAGGACAGGAAGGCCTGGCGTGCTACGGTCCATGAGGTCACAAAAAGTCGGACACGACTAAACGACTGAACAACAACAACAATATGGATCTCAAGCTGAACATGAACTAACAGGGTGATCCCATTGCAGAAAAAGCAAATGCAGTCCTAGTCTGCCTCAACATAATATCAAGAACTTCCTTACTATTCTTTGCTAGTTAGGCCACACAAATTATTGTATCCAGTTCTGGGCGACACGTTTTAGGAAGGACAATGACAAACTGAAATGTGTCCAGCCAAGATGATTCATTTCTTTCTTTCAGAAAGAAAGAGAGAAAGAGAAAGAGATGAAAAGGTTGAAGGTATTCAGGATGCTTTATTGGAAATGTGAATTCAGTGGCACAGATTCATCAGTACCTCTTGACCTACAGACCACAGTAGTAGTAGTGGTAGTGGTGTGTTGATAGAGAATTAAGAATTTACTGTCTGTCTCTTCTTTATCTATCCCTCTGAGTGTTCGTTGTCTAAGAGGTTGCTAATTTCAAGTCACTTTCTTCAGCCTTTTTTTCCCAGGCACAAATGTATGGAGCCAATGTTTCTGACTCTCCCCCTGGTAGGATATAGCTAGTTAGGTGCTAGTCCAGAGCTTTCCAAACTTTTCATGTTGGTGACACACTTTTTAGACATGCATCATTTCGCGACACACTCTTACAACAAGGCACAAGGCAGGCACTAGGACCTGTGAGGAATCACAGCAGGTTTGGGGGCAGCAAGGCACAAGGCAGGCACTAGGACCTGCACGGAATCCTGGCAGGGCTCAGAGGCAACAGCAGCCGCGACACACCCAGACACTGCAGCCAACACACTAACGTGTCCCGACACACAGTTTGGAAAGCTCTGTGCTAGTCTTTACATAGCCTTGCAATATATTTCCTTTAAAAAAAACTCCTTTCTTTTATAGTTATTAAATCTGCTTCACTAATTGTTGTTCAGGTCAGATTCCCACTCTCAGGAACACTCACACATACATACATAGCAAGTACTTCAACCTCCACCATGTTTAGCCTGGAGAAAAGGCTGGTGGGGAGACAAGATAACTGTCTTCAAGTACCTGAAGGGCTGTCATTGTAGAAAACAAGGCAGAATTGTTCAGGGTTCTTCTAGAAGGCAAGGCTTTTAAAAAAGAGCTTAAGTTACAAAAAAGTAGATTTTGGTCACAAAACAGAAAAAAAATTCCTAAGGAACAGACTACCTCAAGAAGTGGTGAACCTTACATCTTGAAGTTACTTGGATTGTTGTGAATCCCAGTTTCACTAGTGATTGCTCTTCCATTTGTGACTCTAGCTCATATCTATATACTGTTTCACTTGCAGTTAACTCAGCAGACAGCAACCAGTAGTGGACAGTTATCCTTTTCTCCGAATTTGGCAAGATAGTTTTATACACAAAAGATGTGTGCAAGTATTTGCATATTAGAGAAAGTAGCATACAAACTACATATATTTTATTTTTTAAAAACATTTTTATAGCTGCCCATCTTTAAGCCAACTCTGGGCAGTTTAGAACCAATAAAGCAATATATACAATCATAAAACCAGCAATAACAGTAAAAAACAGAAAACCTGGTGCCACAACTGCACTTCCCTGATGCAACCCACATTCTCATCTCATCCTGACCTCACCCTTGTATATTGTATGGAAATCATGTACTAAATGAGTATTTTAGGGATAATTAGATACACAAATAGATGCACATTTTAATGCATTCCTACATTAATGCAGAAATCCAACAGAATAGTCACACAGATCAGAAATTGATAGGTTTGCTCATTCCGATCTGTCTTACTATCATCATAATGAATGGCAATATATTATTTTTAAAGTTCTGTTCCACCACATGTCCTATACTGCAAAAGATGATACAGTCAAGAATTGCCTGACTGCTTAATTGGTTTTTTCTCTATGACTTCACCTGGATTATTGCCAACTCAATCAAAAACTAACAGGTTTTTTGTTTTGTTTTTGGCACCATCAGTACTATTGCCCTTAAAGTACAGAAAGTGCTATAGAATATTACATTTTATAGCTCTTGGTTTGGAAAGCTTTGCTGGTAGCTAAATCTTGTCCCTGTCAATGAGATGACTCTATTCAGCTAAAAATAGAACTTTTGAGGTATAATATGTACAAAGTCAGGTATCAACTCTGATTTGTTAAAAATGAATTAAGGCAGAAACAACCATCTTTTCCATTTCTGGAGATCTCACTGGCCTCTAGACTCTGGTCCAAAGACTGTATTTTGAACAATCTGACATCTAGAGCAGTGTTTTTCAAACTTTCCATAGTGATGGACCACTAAATAAACATTCAGAAAATGAGGGAACCACTAAGAACAGTGGAACCATTATTAGAGATGTGGGAAACTCCATTTCACTGGACGTGTTCAAACAAGCTAGACAGCCATCTGTCAGGGATGCTTTCATTTGGATTCCTGTAATGAGTAGAGAGTTGGACTCAGTCACCTAAATGAGCACATGTAACTCCATGATTCTCTGTTTCTGAACTGCAGATTCCCCCACTCTTAAATACATCAGATGAAACTGTTGAGAGTTATGGTACAGTAACAGCTTAGAACAGTGTTTCTGGGAGTTGAAGTCCACACCACTTAAAGTTGCCGAGGTTGAGAAACACTGGCTTAGAGGGCCATTAATTCCCCTTCCCTCAGTGGCATCCATGCCGCAGGGGGGTGGAGACCAAAAAAGTAAAGATGGCAGTCACACCAATGTAATTGAAGCCCTGTCCCTTTTTTATGTGTGTCAACACTGCATGCACATACACATTTCACTCATGCTGCCACAACCAGTGTCTTGGATTTTTTTGTACTCTCCCTCCCCCTCCTGTGGTTGCCACTACCTTCCCTGCTTTAGATTATAGATAGATATCAAGCCCTTTGAGGTTGGCAAATTCGGGAAACAAGAACTACATGGATTTCTGGACTTAATGTTATTGCTAGTAGGGCAATTTAACAGAATCTTGAAACCCTGCCAAAGCAATTCTCCAGATTAATTTAAACCTAGTGTGATTAAAGTGGAGTTACTCTGAGTCTCTTTCTCATGTTTCCTCCCTTCCCTGGACTAAGGAATCTTTTCTGTAATGGTCCAACTCCCTCCCATCATGGTCTTGCTCCCTCCTCTGTGTTCCCAGGGTCTATTAAATGTTCCATCATATTAGGCAACCTTATGCTGTTCAGAGATTTTGCATTATAGCTTTCACAGTCCCCTTGCCATTGGCTATGCCAATGGGAAATGATGGGATTTGAAGGCCAAAACAACTTGAAGTCATTAGATTTCCTATGTCTGCTTTAAACCACTCTGATTTTCACTATTCAGTAAAACAGTGCATTCAAATTGCAAAATAAAACCCCCATAATCAAGCAGCAGGGCATGTTGAAAAAAATACCTCTTATCAGCCTACACTTTATGGTAAGTTACCAGCATCTTGCAGAAGAAAATTACTGTCTCTACACTGCAATTTTTTTTCACTTGCAATAAAAAGTGAGATGTAAATATTTTAGAATCTCATTTTTGCAATTTAAACAAGGAGGCCATAAAAATTATGAATTAGTGTCATCCAATTCGGTATGCAGCTAAATCTTTCCCCAACCATATAGCATTTCCACACTCCAACCTATAAAATGTAAGCCAACCAACTAACCAAATAAATAAAGACAATGCCAAAAAATACTCTTCCCCTGACCCATTTTATGACATGCAAGGGTTTTTTTCTTCTTTTGCAGACACCTTGAGGTTTGTATGAGTAAGCAATAGTTCAGAATAATCCAAGGAAATATACTGCCAAATCATTATTCTCATCATTATAAAGCTAGCAAGTTGGTAACGCAGAGGAACCTGGAAAGTCAGAAATAATGAGGGTGCCAAACACCTTCTGATGAATAATTCACCCAACCTGTTCCCAACAGATCTCTTCCAGCCCCCTCCACTGCAACAGTGTGGAACAAGTACAAATTGGTGCTGTTCAGCTGTGAGTCTTATCTTTTACCTAGCTCATTTGTTTTTGATAATCATTACTGAGCAGTTAGGTTGTTTTCCAAGAGGAAACCCTAGCTGAAACCATAATCATGGAACTTTAATTCATGCCTTATTTGAAGCCACTAATCACCTTCCCATCCAGTTCAGCATCAAAGGTAGCCACTGCCAAATTCTTTTACCCAAGTTCTTTTTAGGATGCAGGTCAAGATCTTAGAAGTTATACATCAGCATTTTCCAACCTCGTGTCCTTCAGAAGATTTGGATGAAAAGTCCTAGAGTTTCAAATCAGTACATTGGTTGGGAATACTTAGAGTTGTGGTCTAAGACTTCTAAAAGCTACAGTTCCTTTAGAGCAGAGCTTTCCAAACTGTGTGTCGCGACACAAAAGTGTGTCACCACACACAGTCTGGTGTGTCGCCACACAACCCGGAAGCACTGATCATCATCAGCGCTTCCGGGTTTTCCCGTGGCGACACACCAACGGCGGCGTGCAAGAACCGAAAGCGGCAGCAGCGCTTCCGGGTTTTTGTGAGCTGCTGCAATGGCGGCACTTCCAGGTTTTCCCGCGGCGACACACCAACGGCGGTTGGTGTGTCGCCGTGGGAAAACTTTGGAAAGCCCTGCTTTAGAGGATATTGTATCCACGGCATTCTTTCCCGGCTGACACTTTCTAACCTACGGTGCTCGCAATTTTGACCCCAAATGGCCATGATGGTTGGAAATGGATGAGCCTTGTACAACATGTCTGAAGGCTATCAGATTGGGGAAGGATTTTATAAGGTTAAAAAAAAAATACCCCAGTCCATAAAAAACCAACAACGTTGTCATATACAGATCTGTCTCTGCTTTTCTCCACATTGGAACCTGGATTTCAGAGTCCTATAGGTTGTCCACCCCCACTCTAGGGAATTATTATTAGCATTACAAATTGCAGACATTTGTGCCCTGCATATCTTTGTTTGCTACTGTCCATGACTAAGCTGCTACACCTGCAGAGTTAATTCATTTGGTAGAAACAAAGGGCAGCAGCTTTACTGCAAATTCTTCATAATGTCTACTTCAAGCCGCCTCCATTCTGGTGGCCCCAAGTGTGCTAGAGTGAACCTGCCATGATCCCCACCAAAAATGACTATGTTGGCTAGGAATTCAAAATATGCCACTCAGAGTCTAATTGAAGTGGACAATGAGCCCTGTAAATAAATAAATAAATAACTAAACAAACACACAAACACATTTGGATGGTATCAGGTTAGGTAGGCACTCCCTGTGCTATGATGAATATAGATGCAGCTGTTATTCCACTTCAGATGACTTTCAAAAGTCCTTTCTTTTTCAGAGTGATAGGGTTCTGCTGGTTGGTGAAGAGGCCAACCATCAAAGTGAGAAGTGACTTTCTCCAATCATCAGGGCATCCGTGGGGACGGGCAAATAACAAATGCATCATGATGTCATGCTACAAACTCTGTTCCTTATGTACTTGCAAGCAACACTGCAACACAGGTATGAAAGGATGGAGCTTGTGTCATGACATCATGACACATATTTTGGCCTTTGGGTGTCATTGTGTTCAGGATTGGACACCTATGCCATCATGGCAGGAACTGGGGTAGCTTAAAGTTTTAACAGCTTCATGCTTAAACCACTAGGACAGGCTACCTGGGGCAGCTTAAAGTTGTCCTTAGCTGTTCCAGTGCTGAAGTAGCGTTTTCCCTCTTAGGCAGCCAAGACGACATGGGTATAATCTGATGTGCTTCATCAATCATTGTATTGTGGTGCTGTCAGGTGATTCCCTAGGGGGTGGGATCTACCTGGCCACTATTGCCCACTTTCAACTGGTGTAGGCATGACCCCTCCCCTCTGTCTTTCAGAGCCTTTCTGCTTTGGGCAGTGTGAAGGCCTGGCTCTTCCCTATACATGCCAAGCTTGGAGTGGCAGGCAGAGTGAAACAGAAGAGAAAGAGCTGTCTCTCACCCACTGCTTTTTAAACACAGATTTAGTGCTCTTCCAGAAGAACACCAAACCTTATAGTCTTTTAAACATGAGTTTAGCACTCTTCTGGAAAAGCGTGACGCCCATGTTCAAAGCAGCCAAAACAACTGGTGACGTGTGTGTGTGTGTGTGTGTGTGTGTGTGTGCTCTGTAAAAAAGCAAAGAGCGCCAGCTCATGCAACCCCCCATGCCTGTCCAGCTGTTTGAACTATCATGTAACAGGGTTGATCCAGTTCTGCTCAGAGACTCGGCAGGTAAAGTCCTCCTTCCCCACCCCTCCTTTGCCTGCCATCTCTCTCAACTCAGACAGCGGATTCCCAGGCTGGGAGAAGTGGCAGGCGAAGGGATGAGTTTTGACTGATGGCTGTGCTATAACTGGTGAATGGCTTTCCCATTGGCTGATAGCAATGAAAAGGTACGTGGATGACACCGTTCTGTGTGTGGGAAATGAGGATACCATCCTCTGGTTACAAGCCAGAATAGAAGGAATTGGGATTTGCAATGGGGGCACAAAATCTACATGGTTTATTTTGCGCTGCCACACAAATGGGAGCCACGGAGAAGAACCCTTAGTGTGCTTTGTGAACCTAGCTGGTTTGATTAGTTTATGATTCAGTATATTATGCAGTATATTATGCAAAGGGGTGTGGTGGCTCAGCGGGTAAGACACCAGGCTTGTCGGAAGATTGCAAGTTCGGAGGTTCGAATCCCTAGTCCCACGTGACAGAGTGAGCTCCTGCACTAGCCCCAGCTCTTGCCAACCTAGCAATTCGAAAGCATGCAAAGGCAAGTAGTTGAATAGGTACCACTTTGGTGGGTGGGTAACAGCGTTCCACATGCGTCATGCCGGCCACATGACCGTGGAAGCGTCTTCGGACAGCGCTGGCTCTTCGGCTAACAAACAGAGATGAGCACCGGCCCCTAGAGTCGGACACGACTGCACAAATGTGCAGGGGGAACCTTTACCTTTTTTATATTATGCAGACTCAAATAATGGACTTTCAGTTACCAAATGAGGTGAGTTCTGAAAACCCAACCCGTGTCCACAAACTGTAATCACATGCATGGACACACACACACACACACACTCTGGTGCAGTCTTTCTTCTGAATAGAGAAAATAATTCTGTGTCTGTCTTTATATTTACTGTAGATAAAATATAAATAAAGGAAATTGCACACAGAAAATATTAGAGGCTGTTGTGTAGAAAAATGTATAAATGGAGGGGGTTATAAATTTTTATTTTTTATTTATTTTTATTTTCTATCCTGCCCTTTATTATTTTTATAAATAACCCAAGGCAAACATACCGAATACTCCTTCCTCCTCCTGTTTTCCCTACAACAACCCTTGGTTGGTGAGTTGGGTTGAGAGAGTGACTGGCCCAAAGTCACCCAACCAGGGCCGCAACTAGGGGGGGGGGGCAAGCGGGGCATGTGCCCCGGGCGCCATGCTGGGGTGTGTGTGTGCCAAAATGACAAAATAGTATTTGACAGTCCAGCGGAAACTGTTCCTCCCACTCCTCCTCCTCCTCCTGGCTGGCGGGTTCGGCGGCTGCAATCAGAGAGGCGATGCTGAACGCGTTGGCCTTGGGGGACAGGGGGCTCGTCTCGTCCATGGGGCGGGTGGAAGCAGGAAACCTGCCCACCGGCGCTCTCCAAGCCCAGCTCAGCGCTCCATGGGTGGCTGGCTTGGACGCGGCCAAAACGAGTGACGAGGAAAGGGAAGCAGCAGCGGAAGCTTCCGGTGCGGCTCTCTCCCACCCCCCCAGGGCCCGTCCCTCCCCAGCCCCTCGCTGCTCCCTCCAACCAGCTGGCGGAGAGTGCCGCTGAGCGCGCTTTCACCCTGCCCCGCCACCTTTTCGCAATGGCGGCAGGCAAAGGCAGAGATCCGGACACGTTTGCTCCAAATTAAGCCCCACTGATGCACAGGGAGGCCCAGCCCTTTCTCTTCCCATCCCAGGAGACGAGGGTGTGCAGAAGTAAAGCTGAATACCCGCCCCCCTTTCCAAAACTTGCAGATTTTTATTTCCCCAGGTCCCCAGGTCCCCATTTCCAGCTCCGGACACTCCGCTCTCCTCTTACCCCCACCCCCGTTTCCCCCAGCCACCCTTCTTCATTGATTTCGTCCCCTTCCTTGCACGATACGGAAAGGGCCACCTTTCCACGCCCCCCCCCCACCAACCCATGGGGGGGGGGCGGAATCCATGTTTGCCCTGGGTGACACAGACCCTAGTTGCGGGCCTGCACCCAGCCGGCTTTCATGCCTAAGGCGGGACTAGAACTCTGAATCTCCTGGTTTCTAGCCTGTTGCCTTAACCACTACAATATATGTACCAAATTTATATGACAGCAATTTAAGATTTTTTTGGAGTTTTTTAAATGAGTCTTGGAGAAATTAGAACACGCAGAAGAATCTATAAATAAATGTGATACTGTACAGACCAAGCTTTCCACTGATTCATATATCCCCATTCCTACACTTGATTGGATACCAAAGTCCCCAGTCATGAATATTAAAAGCAACTTAATTTGGATGATTGAATATGATCACAGAGCTTGGCTTTTCTCAGGGTGGAATCTGAGAGGAGAGACACAGCCCAGCACAGAAGAAATTCTGATGCAAAGGAATTCAACTGGACGTCAGAGAATAAATATGCCTAGTAGCTATGGCAACTCACATGGAGGTTATCCATTTCTCTTCTTGCCCTATTCATGCTTTTCAGCAGCTGCCATCTCATCTCAAAGGATCACTATTAAGGCTGCCAGATCTGGGCTGCAAAAGTCCTGATGAGTGCTAGATGGAAGCAGAATATTTGGTATCTTTTTGATGTCCTCTACTGTTCATCTGGATTTTTGCAGCCCAGATTTCGTAGCTTTAATTACTGTCAATGAATCATTTCCAGTCATTGCTAATATAGCTTGAAAAATAATTCCTGACGTATTATCCAAACCCAGGTAGAGCACTTAATCTGTGACTAATTCCCATTTCTGGCCTCGAGACTACAAGAGAAATCTGTAATCGAAAAATCACTCTAGCACAAAGTATTAATGTCAAGAAACATATAAAATAACTGTAATATTTCAACATTTTCAGGAAAATTATAAAGTGCCAGAAAAACTGATAGCTGAAGGAAATCATATTGATACTTTATAATCAGGTCACTTTGAGATCACATGCGCAAATGAAACAAGCTTGGGTCAAGAATCGAGTTAGGGCTTGTTTGTTTTTTCCTTCTTCAAAGCCAATGATATTGCAGCCCAGGGAATCCCAGAGAGAATCTGTATCACAACAGTTGTTTGGGCTCAGTACCATACAGCAGCATCTCAAACAAATAAAACACATTAAAGCTTGCCTTGATAGCCTCATTCACACAACATGTTAAGTTATTGGTGGGTTTTCTATAACATGCTGAACTACAAGCTTTGTTGTTTATTCGTTCAGTCGCTTCCGACTCTTCATGACTTCATGGACCAGCCCACGCCAGAGCTTCCTGTCGGCCGTCGCCATCCCCAGCTCCCCCACGGTTGAGTCTGTCACCTCCAGAATATCATCCATCCATCTTGCCCTTGGTTGGCCCCTCTCCCTTTTGCCTTCCACTTTCCCTAGCATCAGCATCTTCTCCAGGGTATCCTGTCTTCTCATTATGTGGCCAAAGTACTTCAGTTTTGCCTTTAATATCATTCCCTCAAGTGAGCAGTCTGGCTTTACCCAGTCCCTTTCTAGCTTAATCCAGCATCTTGTGAGTATTGGAAAATTACTGTGAGTCATTTCCAGTTTAGTTTGCACCCAACACACTCCTAGTCAATCTCTCTATCCAGATCAGAGCAAACACACATGCCACTCAGTTCAAAATATAGCTTGATGTCTGTTTGGCTGTTGTGGGTCTTCCGGGCTGTGTGGCCGTGTTCTGGAAGTTGTGGTTCCTAACGTTTCGCCAGCATCTGTGGCCAGCATCTTCAGAGGGCAGGAGCACAGATAGAAGCAAAATCTCTGTGCCCAGGTAGAGTGGCAATGTTCTATTTATAGAGCTAAATTATAGGAGATTAGGTGGGGTTTTTTTTTTTTTTTTTGTTGTGTTGAAATGTTAACGAGTGGCTGATGAGCGTGATTAGCATGTTCATTGTGAGAAGTATTCCCATGACCTGGTGGTTGGACTGAGTTCGTTGACCTTTTGCAGGCTGTGTTTTTCAGGACTGGTAGCCAGGTTTTGCTAATTTTTAAACTTTCTTCTTTTTTATTGTAACTGTGTTGGTGTTTGTGAATTTCAATGGCTTCTCTGTATAATCTGGTGTAGTGGCTTTTGGTGTTGTCCAGTATTTCTGTGTTTTCAAATAGGATTTTGTGTCCCGTTTGCTTGAGAGCATGTTCAGCTACTGAAGATTTTTCTGGTTGTTGTAGTCTGCAGTGTCTTTCATGTATTTCATGCCTTCGACAATACATTGATGTCTGTTTCTTAAATATTGGCAAACTTCAAAACATTTAAGTGGCAGAAAAATGGGGTAAAGGGCAGGCAAAAACAGGGATATATATAGAGACAAACGAACAGGCAAAAACAGGGATATACATAGAGACGAACAGGCAAGAATTTAAATTATTAATATCTCTATTTCTATCAAAAGAACACAGAACTTTCCTGAGCCACTGGAAACAATACTGTGGGTAATTAGCAGGGACAGTTCCAAAGGAAGTGGCCTTTGGTTATTCCAGCTTTAACTCTTTTATGTACAGAGTAGTAGCAGAACACAGACGGCAAGTAGGACACCAGGTGATTCCTCCTGTGTTCTGCACCATGAAATTTGGTGGATGTGGATGATGTATCCCACAGTGAGATCCTCAGCCTTATCATTAAAAATGACGATTTCAGTTTCTGACTTCTCTACCTAAAATGATCTAATGGGCCCATGTTTTTCACTAGCATTGTTAATTTAGTTGGCAGTATGATTTTCTTTAAATTAGATTCAGACAATCAAGAAAAGCTCATTTTTAATTAGACAAAAATCCAGGAATGAATGTCTGCCTCCTACCTATTATAAAATAATTCTGCCGCTTTTAAAAGGATTATCCTTTTTGTTGGAGTAGAGTTTGGGTTAATTCCATCCTCAGTTATCATTGTTAAAAGACTGCTAATTAACAGCAGTTTTTGCACCCTTCTAGGATTATTCAAAACTTTCCTTCAATTCATGGGGTGTTTAGAATTGGTGAAAACATGCAAATGAGTTCATTTGCCATCAAAACCAAGAAAAAAAAAATTGTTTGAATGAGCTTCTGGTTTTGTTCAATTCCTTAGAGTTGCTTTGTTGATAAGAAACCATCACTCCATTATTTATATATTGCCATGTTTAATAGCGCCCTTTATGTATTTGATCAAATTTATAGAGCTGCCCAACTCAACCAACACTGGGTAGCTTGCAGTAAAAACAGCCAATATAAAACTCCACAATAAGTTAGCAAGAGCAGATAAAAATGACAGGATAACAATCCTCCCAAGCAATATGAATAATATTCTTATAGGACATTTTGATATTGGCCCTACAAAGTGAGGGAAGAGAAGCATCCAGCTGAGTGGGCCTTCCTCCTCCTTTGTTGGGATCAAAATGTGAAACATCTAAAAGTGAGGATGGACATGGGAGAATCCTCAGGTTCTTTTTAGTTCTGGAAGCAGTTGCCGTATCAGATATTAAAATGGGATATTTCGGTCCACATGACTCATATTTTGGTTTGTGTCTTATCTTGTACATACCATCATGCTATCTTTTTTCTGGGTAAACAACATTATGAAAAACACAGAAAACGAGAAAACAGTAGTAAGCCAAGGGAATTAAAAGCATGGGAAAAGAGAAAGGAAATAGAGTTAAATCTAATTTATACCAACATCATTCAGTATATATTGCCCTACCTTTCTCTCCTTGCAAACATCCTTGCTTCCACCATGTCATACACTAAATAGACTCTGTCTTCGTTCTTTAAACTTCTCACATCTCTCTTTTTGAGGATCTCATCAGCTTTATCCAAACGTGTTTTTCTTGAACATCCATACCCTCCTACCACTAGCAGTGAATGCTGCATGTGGCATTGTACAGCTAAGGCTGGCAGGGGCACCATAATGGAGGGGGGGAACCAAGGGAGCCAAAATGACAGACAGAACCACAGATCAAAGTCCCACCCCTCTGTATGTCAACATGCACATGATGTTGACACACATAGAAAGAAGCAGGGCTTAAATCTTGGGGTCACACCTGCCATTCTAGACCCCTTGTGGGGTCACTGTGGGTACCTCTGAAGGCTGGTAACCTGGTGTATGCTCTCTTATTAAGTGTTTTCTTATGCTGTATTTACTTGTACATTTCCACCACCCTTAACATTAGTTTATTATTTTGTTTAATGTGTTTAATAATCTCTGCAGATGGTTCTAGGCAACCACACAAGTGTTATGTGTTTTGTTTTGTTTCTGGACATACATGGTTTCTTCTCTCAATTTTATTGTTCTTGCTTTTTAAAGTATAAACTGCCCAGAGTCAGTCTAAATTTAATAAAATAAAGCAATAAACAAACGAATAAAACAAGATAATGCATTGACCCCAAACTAGCTAGCCTCATTTTAACCTAGAATGACATGCAAACCCAGTATGTGTGGTTAATTGTAACTGTGTTGAATGTGTAAGTCCAGGAAATTGACCTGGGCTGTAGAAATCAAGGTGACCATAAATGACCACAAACTTAGTGGTTTCTGCATCTCTTTGCTGCCTTCTGGATTTTGGCAACCCAGATCTGGTAGCCCTAAAATTGATTTAATAACCATGGTTCAACTAACTGTGGGTAACACGGTGTAGAAATAAGTTTAGAGGAAAATATTAGTCTTTTGATAAAGATGGTAAGGAGATTGGAGAGGCAACCTTACTTTTGTTTGGCTTCTTCACTGGTACTGCTTGTATCCCCCTAAAAGAAATACAGTTTCAGCTAGCAATAAGACAACAACAACAACAACAACATTTATTTATTTATTCGGTCAATGACCAGCAGCATAAGACAATAACAATAAGAATTACGGATACAGGCGACTAGATCTTATAGATACGTCTATATATAAAAACAATGTGTTAGGACAATTATACTATAACGTATAAAATCCTATACTATAATAACATTTTAATTTAATTAATCATTAAATGAACATTCTATTAGTACTATATTATAAAATATTATAAAATGAGTATCCACAAAATTATTAAAATAATTAAACAGAATATTAGTAAAAATATGAGCACAAATAAAAATCCCTATTTCTTTATCTGATTTTGTCTCATCGTTATTGCGGCAGCACAAAATTTGACTACCAGACGGGTAATACTTGGATTTGTATCTTGTAAAAGATGGTTCTCATAGAGACTATCTGGTCTCCCTGGAAATCTTTCTATTAGAGAATGGATGTATTTTGATCTAATATCCCTATAGTATTTACAATGTAATAAAACATGAGCGATATTTTCAACCTCCTCTATACCGCATGTGCAGGTTCTCTCTGCTAGTGGGGTTTTATTATATCTACCTTGCAGGAGTGCTGATGGAAGGATATTAAATCTAGCTTTAAAAAATGCTATTCTAATCTTAGGAAAGGTTAGGTCTTTCAAATAGCCTGCTGGTTCCCATGTGCCCCATCTTATCCGATTTCTACTATGAATAGGTATTCTATTAACTTCTAACTGGAATTCCATATCGTTTATTCTATTGTTAACCAATTGTTTGGCTTGATCGTAATCTAGTGATTTTAAGAATAATGGGGAAAACCCATACAGAGCCAGCTTATGTTCTATCGCCTGTTTCCAGGGAGAAGAAAAATTATCAATCAAAACTAGTGGGGTCAATCCAACTGGAAAGAATTGAAGTTTCATCCAAAAATTTAGCATCATCTTCCAGGCCCTAACCTGAATTTGAGGCATTCCTGTTTCTAATCTCAGCTGGGCATTTGATGTTCCTCTAGGCGCAGCTAAAATTGATCTTAGGAATTTTGTTTGTACAGTTTCTTGTGATTCTTTCTTCAAGAAAATTCCTGTTCGTGCCCCATAGAGAATTTGTGCCAATGTTTTAGCCTCAAATAGTTTTAAGGCTGCAGGGACTAATTGTCCTCCTCCTGTATAAAAAAAAACATTTAATAGCATTTGATGACCTAAGGGCTAATTGCATTACGTAATTCAAGACAACAGAATTTGGTTCCAGTGGGAATCAAATGAAGGAGCTGTGTTAAGCATTAAGTGAAGCTGTGGAGTCCTTGGTCCTCTCTGAGTCTTGTTGTTTTCTTGCAGACGTTTCATTGCCAGACTAGGCAACATCTTCAGTGCGAAAAGGGAGTGGGACTTGCTCTCTGTTTATATACCAGGGCTTTTCCTGCTTGTGTTGGTGGGGGTGTTGTTCTCTCCTTAGGAGTTCCTTGATTGGGCTGTTGTTTGCTGATTGGTTGATTGACTGAGTTAATGGTTCCAAGAAAGCAACAAGGCTCAGACAGCACCAAGGACTCCACAGTTCAACCCTGAGCTACAAATATTCTCTTCGATTGATTAAGTGAAGCATTTTGCACTAACATTATATAGAAACTCTGAGAAGTGAATAGCTCATTTTCAGCCAGTGGGAAGATGCCCCAGAAAATTCAAACTGTGTGGACATTAGTCTGTTAGTGGCCTTAAGGACCAATAACATAATGGAACTAAGAATCAGTTAAATAGCTGAGTCCCAAGGTTGTGCTACCAATCACAACCAGCTGAAAGCTGGTTTGGGAAGGACAACAGCTGAAGGAATCACTAGGGAAGGTCAGCAAAAGATTGCGTTTTCTGGGTTTGTACAATTCATTGAAACATGAACTAACCAAACAACCATATTTGTATGATATGCTAAGCCACAAAAGAGCCTAATCAGGGTAAAAGCTAATCAAACTTAGCATGTTGTGGGAATACATGGGTTCGGTCTCTTTACTTGACCTAGTTGATCATGTGTGAGTGCAGAGCCTCTGTATTTTAGGAGACCAATAAATGGGGTGCAAAACATAGGTTTTTCTCTTTAACTACTACACTATTTTTTCCCTTGTATCATCCAAATGTAATCACTGGCCCATCCTCCAAGATCCACATGTGGCCCTTGAGCAACACTCTGTGGCTTGAATCATGTCAACTGGATTTCTATTTTCTCAGTAGAAACGTTTCACTCCTTATCCAAGGAGCTTCTTCAGTCTTGACTGAAGAAGCTCCTTGGATAAGGAGTGAAACGTTTCTACTGAGAAAATAGAAATCCAGTTGACATGATTCAAGCCACAGACTGTTCCACCTGGATGACTGAGAACCTTCATCGACTTGAGCAACACTGTTTTGCATTCTTTTCCGGCAAGAAATGCTCCATTATGACAGGCTTAACTTGTGGAGAATGTGCCTTGATAACAATGCAGAAGGGGAATAAAGATAGACCAGAGTTACACAAAAATTCAGTAGTCCAGCTGAAATGGAATATGGACCATCACTTGGAAAAGCAATTCACTGCCCTGCGGTTGAAATATATCTGTATTCTGAGTAAATACAGGGAAATAATGCTTTCCCTTGGACATACTGGGTTCACACAGTATGCTAAACCCTAAATTAGGTTGACAATGCACAATTGCTGTTCTCACATAACAGAGTATGCCTAAGAATATTAATTAGATTATGACTTAACATGATGCCTGCTACATGTAACATACTAAGATCATCATTGGTATAGAGACAAATAAAACCCCTTCTCCATTATCTCTAAATGGACAGATCACGTACAAGGAAACCAAGGTAATAGTATGCAATTAGTACGCATGTTAGGAAATTCTAGGATAGGGAAATGACCAGTCAATGTTTTAAAAGACCATGTAGGGAACAAAGTGCCTTTGTATGTGCAAAAAATGTAAAGTTTAATCGTATAAGGCAAAAGCATACATCAAACTAATGAGAAATGGACACTTGTGTCACACATGTTTATAACTAACACAGTCGTCTCAATGCTGGTATGTATGTATGTATGTATGTATGTATGTATGTATGTATGTATGTATTAATTATTCAAATTTATCCCCGCCCATCTCCCCGAATAGGGGACTACAGGATAACAATGGTTAAAATCTATACATATAAAATTACAATAAATAAATAAATGAATAGAATAGAATAGAATAGAATAGAATAGAATAGGTAAAAATCCAAGAGATGGTAGAATCAGCTATCAGGAGGACATTATGGGGCCAGCCACCCCCAGGAGGTACTATTATCCTCCCTCGTCCCAGGCAAGGTGGCAGAGCCAGGTCTTAAGAGTCTTCCAGAAGGTCAGGAGCGAGGGGGCCAGCCTCACCTCTGGGGGCAAGTTATTCCACAATGCGGGTGCTATCGCAGAGAAGGCACGCCTCCTGGACCCCGCCAAATGAAATTCCTTCACTGATGGGGTCCGAAGCATGCCCTCTCTGCATGACCGGGTGGGGCGGGTAGATGTAATCAGGATGAGACGGTCCCTCAGGTACCCTGGCCCCATGCCATGTAGGGCTTTAAAGGTGATAACCAACACCTTGAATTGGACCTGGAAGCAAACTGGTACCCAATGCAGCTCGCACAGCAGAGGTGTCACATGTGCTGATCTTGGAGCACCCATACCTGCCCGCGCTGCTGCATTCTAGACCAGCTGAAGCTTAAATAAAATCTATTTATTCGTATTTATTAAACAGATTTCCATGCCACAGCAATCAAAAGACTTTCAGCAGCTTACAGACAAAAAGTACAATTTAAAAAGATGAAACACAATAAACAATGCAAAATGCAGCAGTACTGGGAGACAGATTGTACAACCAATTGTTGCTAAATAAACATTTCTCTTTATCTGTTGGCCTCCTCTACTCATTGGGCATGGAACGGTACCATGCCCAGTGGTACAGTTATATCACAACCCTGGGCTCCCAAAAATGCTGAACTATCCACTTGTTGTTGTTCAGTCGTTTAGTCGTGTCCGACTCTTCATGACCTCATGGACCACAGCACGCCAGGTCTTCCTGTCCTCCACTGTCTCCCGGAGTTTACTCTAATTCATGTTCATTACATTGTAGACTGCCGTCCCCTTCTCCTTTTGCCTTCAGTCTTTCCCAGCATCAGGGTCTTTTCCAGTGAGTCCTCTCTTCGCATTAGGTGGCCAAAGTATTTGAGCTTCAGCTTCAATATCTGTCCTTCCAATGAGCAGTCAGGGTTGATTTCCTTTAGGAGAACTATCCACTACCCAGTGCCATTTTAGCCTAGTCTCACCTGTTGTGTAAACCCACCTCTTGGCATTATGATAATAGTGTAGAAACAACCACCAGTCAGAAAATATCAGGGAGGGTGAGATCCCTGACAGTGTCTTTCTGATCAGCAAAGTTTCCTGATGAATATGAAAGGAATCCAACTAGGAAAGGAGAACATCTCCATCTAGTGGAGGCATGAAGTACCTCCTTCCACTGTACCCATTAGCTTGTTGCAAATAAAATACATTTTATGGCACATTATATTGTGCACTCAATTCTTTGCTCTAATACTCCTTTGAGATGCATATCCCTTTTTCCTTTTTTGTTTGCAATTACACAGAAATGGCATGCGCATAGCAGATTTCCAATTTGAATCCTCTTCATCCTACATCTATTCCTTTGGGCTCTTGAAGAAGATAGGTTGCCAAATGTGTGGAGGTAGGAGGGGACTAGCACTTAACAGTTGGGAGGGGAAAAGATCTGGAGTGAAGAAGCAAATAGGGAGGAGTAGGTGTCACGCCAATAGGAAGAGACAGGATGTTCTGTTTCTTCTAGAAATTTTTTTCCCCTGTGCCCTCAAGGCAGTGTTGACTCCTGGCAACTGCCTGAACAAGTCCCTGCAGTTTTCTTGGCAAGGTTTCAGAAGTGGTTTGCCATTGCCTCCTTCCTAGGGCTGAGAGTGACTGGCCCAAGGTCACCCAGCTGGCTTTGTCCCTAGGGCAGGGCTAGAACTCACAGTCTCCCAGTTTCTAGCCTGGTACCTTAACCACTACATTATGTCGATGAAGGTTCTCAGTCATCCAGGTGGAACAGTCTGTGGCTTGAATCATGTCAACTGGATTTCTATTTTCTCAGTAGAAACGTTTCACTCCTTATCCAAGGAGCTTCTTCAGTCTGAGTAAAGTTAGTAAGGGAGTCCTTAAATATGTTTCTAGGGTGGCTGTGTGACCTTGCACCTGGGGCTAGGTCATGGTTATTTTGAGATGTTTATTTCTAAGTCCCTTTATCATCTAAAGGAGGATCGTTAAGATTACCCTGCTGCTGTTGAGCTTGCGAAATGGTCTTAATCTTCCTGGGCACAGAAGACAAAGCAGGGAGGAAAATAGGGGAAAGGTTGTGCCTGGGGCCCCCACCTCTATTCAAGGAAGGATTTTCCAAGTTGGCATAAATGGATTCCTTGACCCCTCTCTCAAACCACCTATCTTCTCTGTCTAAAATGTGAACATTAATGTCCTCCAATGAGTGTCCTTTTTCCTTTAGATGAAGATAAACTGCTGACTCAACACAGGAGAAGTAACACCACAGGACCAGAGTCAGCAGTTTATCTTCATCTTAAGGAAAAAGGACACTCATTTGAGGACATTAATGTTCACATTTTAGACAGAGAAGATAGGTGGTTTGAGAGAGGGGTCAAGGAATCCATTTATGCCAACTTGGAAAATCCTTCCTTGAATAGAGGTGGGGGCCTCAGGCACAACCTTTCCCCTATCTTCCTTCCTACTTTGTCTTCTGTGCCCAGGAAGATTAAGACCATTTCGCAAGCTCAACAGCAGCAGGGTAATCTTAATGATCCTCCTTTAGATGATAAAGGGACTTAGAAATAAACATCTCAAAATAACCATGACCTAGCCCCAGGTGCAAGGTCACACAGCCACCCTAGAAACATATTTAAGGATTCCCTTACTAACTTTACTCAGACTGAAGAAGCTCCTTGGATAAGGAGTGAAACGTTTCTACTGAGAAAATAGAAATCCAGTTGACATGATTCAAGCCACAGACTTAACCACTACACCAAACTGGTTCTCTTCTAGAATTTAGGAGGTGTTTTTGGATTTTTTCTTTGTTACTTTAACTAAGTTTTAAATCAGTTGAAGCAAACTCATGAAGAAAGGGAAGAGTTTCACCAGGGGCTACCATCCATGTTGCATTAATGAAACTTATACATTTATCACATCTATTGTCAGCATATTTCTTAAGTTAATGCTGTACTTTCTCTAGGGAAATAGCCATGCAAGTATTCCAGGGCAGCAAAAAGTTATGTCTGTAATCTATTCCAAAATGTCTGTCACTGAAGAGGAGAATGTACCCTGGTTTTTCTGTAAATTGGGCTTATTTGTGATGTAAAGCAATCACATGCAAATTGTGATTATGGTGATAAGAACTTTTGCCTGAAGAGTTAAGATAAGATCAAAGTGAAGAACTCTGTAAATTCTGTAGAAAGATTTAAATCTATTAACTGATTGATTAAAAATGATTTAAAATGTCTGAATACTGCCCATGTTGTATGATTTATATGGTAGAGCCCCCCCCCCCCAAGTACTGCTGTGCTGCCTCATTGTGGGGCGGGAGGGGTTCCTGGGAGGGATGAGTGAAGAACATTGGGAGTGTATGCCAAGCGTATATACTCCCAGCAGGGTCACCCAAGGCATGAAGGTCATCCCAGCTCTCCAGCTAAAGCAAGCAGGCAACTATATTGGGCAGCAGCGATAAGGGAAGATGCTGGAAGCAGATGATCACTTTAGTGACAATGGCAAAGACATCAATTCACACTGCGTGGGAGAAGGCAATGGCAAACCACTCCTGTATTTCTACCAAGAAAACCACATAGATAGAAAATATAAAATGATTGATGATATAGCTAGGTGATGGGCCCCTCAGGTCGGATGGCACTCAACATGCTACTGAGCAAGAGCTGAGGGTCTTTCGGGGTACTAATGGCATTTATGACGTGGCTAAATTAAAGCCTTCAGGACGTCTAATTGCTGATGATGGCATACAGGACAACCCTTTAATATGACGATCATTCTAGTTTATGCTCCAACCACCAATGCAGAAGAAGAGATGAGTTTTATGATCAAGTTCAATTTGAAATTGACAAAACATGCAAGCAATATGTGCTGCTTGTGATCGGAGACTGGAATGTCAAAGTTGGAAACATGAAAGAGGATAATGCAGTTGGATTGTATGGCTTAGGAAACTGAAATGAAGCACGAGACCGACTTATCAATTTCTGCCACTCCAATAATTTCTTCATAGCTAATACTGTCTTCAAACAATCAAAATGACATGTCTATACATGGACATCACCAAATGGAGTATATAGAAATAAAATTGACTATATTATTGTTAAAAGGAGGTGGAGGAGCTCAATTATAACATCAAAGGCATGGCCAGGTGCCAACTGTGAAACAGATCGCAAACTGCTCATGTGCAAGTTCCAAATTAAGCTAAAGAAGAAGAAAGCCAGACAGCTTTCATGATATGATCTTGAACATATACCCACCATTTTCAAGGAAAACATCAGAAATCACTTTGAAGTCCTGAACCTCATTGATGGAGAACCAGAGCAATTATGGAATGAACTTAAAGAAGTTATTAAGGATGAATGTGAAAACAGACTGCAAAAAATGAAAAAAGAGAAGGCAAACTGGATGTTAGAAATTGCCAAGAAGAGAAGAGAAGCCAAAGCCAAGGAAGAGAAAAATCTCAGAAAGGAACTTAACAAAGAGTTCCAGAGAGCTGTTAGAAAAGAGAAGAAGCAGTATTACAACATCTGTAAAGACATTGAAGATGGAAACAGACATGGAAAAACAAGGAAAGCCTTTCAAAAGATCTCTGAACTCAGGAGGTTCCAACCTTGAATTGATATGCTAACAGACTCCAATGAACAGATAGTAACCGATTCAAAGGAGATCAAAGGAAGATGGAAGGAGTACACTGAAATACTGTACAGTAGAGATGTCAACATCCAAGATACCTTAGAAGATATTTCCTACTTACAGTAACCTCTAGTACTAGGAGATGAAGTTAGATCAGCACTCCGGTCATAACTAAGTCAGAAGGCTACATGAACTGGTGGAATACCCACTGAAATATGGCAAGCAACAGAAGAAAAATCAGTCAAGGTTCTAACCAAGCTATGCCAGCAAATCTGGAGAATGACACCGTGGCCAACAGATTGGAAGAGGTCAATCTACATTCCAATACCAAAAAAACAGAGACTTAACAGAATGTGCAAACTATAGACATGTATACCTAACTTTATTTTATGGGGAAGGTACTAGAAGGGAGGGAGGAGCAAAGTAGCTGTTGTACTAATGGTTGGCAGGCTTTTCGTCAGTCTGATCTTTGAACCGGACTGATCACTGTATTAATAAAAGTTTTCTTCCATATCATTAATGGCTTGTGACTTAGAATTCTTGAATTAATATCCAGGATCATATTTGTCACAGAGAAGATGTGTTGTAACTGTTATCTCAGTACAGGCTGAGCTGGGAAAGAAAGTGCCAAAAGCAATGTCCAGCCTGCCAGCATTCTGCAAGCTGCAGCATTTTAAAGGCATTCAAAAGTGTTGGGAATTCTGAAATGCTAATAACAAAAAAACCCACGCAGCATTTATCTAGTTTAGCAGAGTAAAAAAGCATCCAGTAATAATCTTGCACATAAGGCTCAATTAAGTTCAGAGTAAAATAAACACACTTCACACGTTAATGTAAAGTTACAGAAAAATAGCTTAACAGTTTTATTGTAGATCAGTTTCAAACAGTTCATGTGTGTGAGCGATAGGTTCTGACCAAACCCATAGTCTTCTTAATGTGGCCTTGCTGAATGTAAGTATGAGCAACGTGGACAGCCATGGATGACCATCCTCCCTGGTGGAGATTCAAGCAGGAAAAGGGAGGAAGAGGAAAAAGAACAGGAACAGGAAATTGGAATTCAAGACCCTCCCACACAAAGCAAGTAATATTAGGCTTCAGCAGGACTGCCCCTCCTTCAAGCTTGTGTGAGACGTGCTTGGTTGAAACCCGATATCTCTAACAAAGAGAAGCTATTTTAAACTTTTTTCTTTCCTTACTTTGGTGAATGAGTGTTGATGTCTTTAAAATGAAATTGAGATTTCAGGAATTATGCAAAAGTAAATAAGCCCATACCACCCATAAAATTATTGTTTTAAATACTGTATTAGATCTATAAATGTCAGGGTTCGGGTGTCAATCCTGCCATGTACTGTGAAAGTATTGTAGAGATGTGTGTCAGCTTGAAACAAGATGGGAGGGGGAGCATATTCCAGGAGCCACGCCAGACTACTGGAGACTGTTATGCCGAGCGTCAAGGTCGTCCACCTGCATGAGTGTGGTGGGGGCTTACTTGGAGTGGGAAAGTAACAGACACTGGCATCATGGGTGCGAAAAGACTGGCGCGAAGGGGGAGAGTTAAGTTTGACTGTTTGGCAGGAAACCGTCATTCGGATCTTTGAGAATGTTTTGATTTACATGTATCCTTAATAAAGGTTATTCTGCATTTATTTATTTATTTATTTATTTAATTTCTATGACCGCCAATCTCCCCCCATGGGGAACTCTGGGCGGTTCACAATAAATAAGTTAAAATAAGGTCTAAAATCTCAATTATACAATAAAATATATATTAAAAAATCCAGATGGTGATGGAATAATTAAAAGGACAGTTATAAAATTAAGGGATTAGCCACCCCCATGAGGAACTATCCCTTCCTCCTTCCCATGCCAGGCGGCAGAACCAGGTCTTCAGCTCTTTCCTAAAGGTCAGGAGGGAGGAGATCTGTCTCAACTCTGGGGGAAAGATGTTCCATAGAGTGGGCGCTGTCACAGAGAAGGCCCGCCTCCTAGACCCCATCAGATGACACTCTTTAATTGATGGGGTTTGTAGCAGGCCCTCTCTGAATGACCAGGTGGGGCGGGTTGATAACATGGGGATAAGACGGTCCCTCAGGTATTCTGGCCCCATGCCATGTAGGGCTTTAAAGGTGATAACCAACACCTTGAATTGTACCCGGAAGCAAACTGGCACCCAATGCAGCTCGTGGAGCAACGGTGTTACATGTGCGGATCTTGACGCAACCAATACTGTCCGCGCGGCCGCATTCTGCACCAGCTGCAGCTTCCGGATAGTCTTCAAGGGTAGACCCATGTAGAGCACATTGCCATAATCTACATGGGAGATGACGAGAGCATGAGTGACTGTACGGAGGGCGTCGCGATCCAGGAATGGGCGTAACTGGTGCACTAACCGAAGTTGTGTGAAAGCCCTCCTAGCCATGACTGCCACCTGCTCTTTGAGCAGGAGTCGTGAGTCTAGAAGGACCCCCAGATTACGCACCGGTTCCAAACGGGGTAGTGCTACCCCATCAAGAACCAAAAATGATAATTTCCCAGAAGACGCTAAGCCATCAATCCACAGCCACTCGGTCTTACCAGGGTTCAATTGAAGCCTGTTGTTCCCCATCCAGGCCCTCACAGCCCCCAGGCACTGGGACAGGGTGGACACTGCATCACTTACCTCACCAGGGATGGAGATATACAATTGAGTATCATCTGCATACTGATGATACCTCATCCCATGGTGACGGATGATCTCGCCCAGTGGTTTCATGTAGATGTTAAATGGGAGAGGGGAGAGAACCGACCCCTGCGGCACCCCACATAGGAGCGGTCGCGGGCTGGATCTCTCCTCTCCTATCAGCACCGACTGGGAGCGGCCCCGGAGGAAGGAGGTGAACCAGCATAAAACTACGCCGCCCACCCCCAACTCCCTAAGCCGCCCCAAAAGGATACCATGGTCGATGGTATCGAAAGCCGCTGAGAGATCTGAGAGAGCCAGGATGGATGCACTACCTCCATCCCACTCCTGCCAGAGATCATCCGTAAGCGCGACCAATGCAGTCTCCGTCCCGTGTCCCGGCCTGAAACCTGACTGAAAAGGGTCTAGATAATCCGCTTCATCCAGGGTCCTTTGAAGTTGCAACGCCACCACTTTCTCAACCACCTTTCCCAAAAAGGGAAGGTGGGAGACTGGACGAAAGTTGTCCAGGATGGTAGGGTCCAGGGATGGCTTCTTGAGGAGGGGGTGTACCAATGCCTCCTTGAAGGCAGTTGGAACCACCCCCTCCAACAAGGATGTATTAATCATAGCCTGGACCCATCCACCTGTCACCTCCCTGGCTGATTTTACCAGCCAGGAAGGGCAGGGATCTAAATAACATGTGGTGGAATTAACAATTCAAAGGATCCTGTCCACTTCCTTAGGTCCAACAGGATCAAATCGTTCCCAGATAACAGGGCAAGACCACGCTCCCGGCATCTCCCCAGACTGCATTCCACGCATGGAGTCCAACTTAGACCGAATCCGAGCGATTTTATCCTGCAGATGCTCAGAAAATTCTTCCGCACAGCCCTGCAGGTGGGTGGTCATTACCACCCTACCTAAGAGAGATCGAGTAATCTTAAACAGGGCCGTCAGACGGCATTCTGCGGACGCAATAAGAGCGGAGAAATAATCACGTTTCGCCGCTCTTACCGCCACAAGGTAGGCCTTAATAGCGGCTCTAGATTGTGTTCGGTTGAGTTCCGTCTTCGTCTTTCTCCAGCGGCGCTCTAGACGTCTCTTCACCCTCTTCAAGACCAACTCCTCTGTAAACCACGGGGAGTGGCGGGTCGAATGGGGCTGGAGAGGTCGCATCGGCGCGATCCTGTCCAAGGCACCAGCCGCTTCCTTATTCCAGGTTGTGGCCAATGCCTCCGCTGGACCGTGCAGCAGATCCTCGGGTATTACCCCCAGCTCCCTCTGAAACCTCAATGGGTCCATAAGTCGCCGGGGGTGGACCAATCGAATAGATCCTGCCTCCCTGTGGAGTGGGGCGGCATAAGAGAATCCTAGGGATATCAGGACGTGATCTGACCATGACAACGGGGATAGTTCTAACTTTCCCCTCAGGTCACTTTGCCATTGCTCTGAAAAGAAAACCAAATCCGGAGTGAGTCCACTGTCTCGAGTCGGGTCCCGAATAATCTGGGACAGGCCCATGGCTGCCATGGTAGCCATGAACTCCCGAGCTGCTTCTGAGGCACGTCCCAGGGACGGTAGGTTAAAATCCCCCAGGACCATAAGCCTGGGGAACTCCACCGCCAACCCTGAGGCGGCCTCCAGCAGCTCAGGCAGGGAGGTTGCTACGCAGCAGGGAGGCTGGTACAATAGCAACACTCCCAACTGTTCTCGGGCACCCAACTTGAAAAACAGGGTCTCACATCCGGATACTTGTTTCATTTCAATTGAATTGCATGGAGAAGTATTTATTGGGGCACTGAAGTCAGAGTCATCACAATAAAATTGTAAAGGTCTATCATTTTGATATATAAATTAAATTTTAATTATTAAAAGTCATATATTTCTTGCCCAAAACTATCCCCAAGGTTTTATTCATGGAAGAGGGGGCACATAAATTTAACTTATCATTTAGGTTATCATTAGGTCATGGTAGGTAAAGGTAAAGGTTCCCCCCGCACATTTGTGCAGTCGTGTCCGACTCTAGGGGCCGGTGCTCATCTCCGTTTGTTAGCCGAAGAGCCAGCGTTGTCCGAAGATGCTTCCACGGTCATGTGGCCGCATGACACGCGCGGAATGCTGTTATCTACCCACCGAAGTGGTACCTATTCATCTACTTGCATTTGCATGCTTTCAAATTTATTTATTTATTTATTTATGATTCGATTTGTATTTACCGCTCCATCTCCCCGCAAGGGAACTCTGGGCGAATTGCTAGGTTGGCAAGAGCTGGAGCTAGTGCGGGAGCTCACTCCGCACGCAGGGCTAGGGATTCGAACCTCCGAACTTGCGATCTTCCGATTGACAAGCCTGGTGTCTTACCCGCTGAGCCACCACGCCCCCTTTAGGTCATGGTACTGCAAAGTTTAAGAACCCCAGCCTCACACTAATGGAATAAAATACGCACTAAACACACATTGGCTGGGTTTACACATCATACTAAGCCTGGTTTATTTTATAAGCCATAGTGAATGTGTTCACATATTGCACTAAAGCATAAAGCATACTTACCATCTACAAAGGCTAGATTCATATAACATGCTAAGACACAAAGAAGCCAGAGTTTAAAAAAATGTGTTTTTTATTTTGTTGTTTTTTATTATTTTAATTTAATGGTGGGAGACAGTGGAGGACAGGAAGGCCTGGCGTGCTATGGTCCATGAGGTCACGAAGAGTCGGACACGACTAAAACGACTGAACAACAACAACAACAATCTCAAATTCATGACTCTGGGTAGCTAACACTCTTAAAAGAAAATATAAAAGCATAAAGAAACAGAAAAACAGAAAACAACACACACAGAAATGGCAGCCGGGATAAAAACAGACCCATCAATCACATGTGAACATAACCAATGTACAGGCTTGCCTCCACCTCCTGACCACCAGGCCTGGTGACAAAACCGAGTCTTTAAGGCGTTTCGAAAGGCTGACAGCATCGGGGACAATCTAATTTTGGGGGGAATGATGTTCCAGAAGGTGGGCACCACAACAGAAAATTTGCTACTAGCTTAGCCCTGGCAATCCAAAGCTACTTTATTATCTGTGGTTTACTCAGTGGACCCAGTATCTGGGATTGTACAACACACTGAACCATAAACTAACCACATGGGCTAGGTTTACAAAAAAATACTAGGCTGAAATATGGTTGTTGGTGGTTCAGTATATCATTTCAATGTAGTCACAGAACAAGTATAATTATATGACTTCCTGTAGAGGGGTATGGAGATAACCTTGAAGAAAATATGCAGCAGATCTTAGGAAAACATCAGTTTAGTCTGGAAAGACAGGAATAGGTGAGGAAGAAACCCAAGACTAGCTTACCTTGACCCTCTTGGATATATGAGGGATGGAAAGAGAAACTTTGTCTGGCTTTCAAGATTCTTTGTAGCTCAGGGTTGAACTGGGGAGTCTTTGGTGCTCTCTGAGCCTTGTTGTTTTCATGCAGACGTTTCTGCATGTAAACGCTAGCCTGGCAATGAAACGTCTGCATGAAAACAACAAGGCTCAGAGAGCACCAAAGACTCCCCATTTCAAGATTCTGTTATTATAGCCTATATCAGTAAAGCAGAGTTCTAGTATTTCATGTGCTTCCTGACCTGGTCTACCTTGAGAGGCTGACACCTGCAGAATGGGCTCACACAAGAAAGTTGTGTAGGCTAAAATAGGGGTTTGGGGGAACTAAAACAACTATCCCCCTTTCCTCTTTGACATCCAGTTTGCAGAACTTGGTAATTTTCAATTTCTTTGAAATACCTTTTCCTTTATATGTTCTCTTTGACAGGTCCCGTGTGTTGTTATTGTTGTTTGAGAACACTACATGTGGAACAACAAATAGGGGTCTCCAGGGATCATTATGTTGTTTAAAAAGTGGCTGGCTGAGTTTCATGCATTTAATCCTAGGACAACAGTTAGGCTTAATGACACATTTGGTGTTGGAGAACACTCCCTGAAATATTATGGATAGCCAAGAAAATAAACAAACGGATCATTGAACAAATCAACCCAGAGTTCTCACTTGAGGCACAAATGACCAGCTCACATTATCATACTTCACATATCACCTTTTGTGAAGACCTAGCGGCAGAGGATGAGATGGTTACATAGCATCACCGATGTTAACGAACATGAATTTGAGTAAACTCTGGGAGACAGTGGAGGACAGGAAGGCCAGGCGTGCTATGGTCCATGAGGTCACGAAGAGTCGGACATGACTAAACGACTGAACAACAACAAAAGCTCTCTGGAGAAGTCTATAATGTTGGGAAAAGTGGAAGGAAAGAGGAGGACAATCAGCAGCAAGGCAGATGGACTCAATTACACTGGTGATGGCTGTACAGCCATCAGACAGCGGATGGCAGACAGATCATCATGAAGAAAACCTACCAATGTGATTGCTAAGAATCAATGCCAACTTGATGGCACATAATCAGTCAATGATTAGCTGACAAAGATAGATGTAAAAAGAGAGTTCTTAGGGCTGAGAGTTCCAAGCTTGGGAAAATGGCTTATTTTGTAGTCCAACTTTCCCAATGTGGTGCTATCCAGAGATATTGGACTACAACTTCAAATAATATCTAATGGCAACAAGTTAAGAACACATTCCATTTCTGAATCTGAAAATCTTTGCCTAGCACTGTGCTTTGAGTGTTACTACTTCTCCAATAGAAAGAGCTTGAAATGGAACAAATAAATTTGACCAACATGTTTGTATGGTCCACTAAAGTGAATTCAAATTAGCAGACTGTCATTAGTAAAACAAGAGCCAGAGGCATGGCTGGCATTCCCTACAGTGTAATTTAATCTTGTTCTCCGCGGCTAATTATATGAACAAACACATCTTCCATTAACTCTGCCTGATAAACTGCTTTTGGGTGGATACTATCTGCAAGACGTGGTGCAAAATCCTGCTTATTTTCCTTTTTTACAAAGGAAAGATATCTATGTATGTATATTGTATATGTACAGTATGTGGTATCTTGTTTGTAGTCCATTATTCTATTTATCCTCCTGAAGTCCAAGGGGATAAACAGAACAATGGCAAAAAATATAATAGAACCAGAAAAAGTATCTGTGCAATTGTAATAGATAAACCATAATTTTTAGATGCACCCAGGAACTAACCATTTATGAAGGTAAAAATAATCTGACTTAAACTCAGTTACAGCTAATGACTGGAAAATAAGTATAGCTGGTTCTTTTGCTCGGCCAAGCAACAAGGCCAAGTCCGTACTGCAGATGGGGACTATTTTGAACTTGACTGATCAGAAGACTGGAACTTGTTGTTTTTATCAGTCCATTAACATTTGTAACTGCTAAGGACTACTACAATAAACTTGTCCAATTAGGTTTAAAATGAAGCCAACCAAGCATATATGCAGATGTCTCCAGTTCACAGAGGGGTTAGAAAATTCTATATAACTGAGCACAAATGCACAACTTGAGAAATCCCACATTTGAATGCCAGTTTTAACCTCTGTGTGAACTTGTACCTTTATGTATCCCTTTGTAGGAATTCTGAAATGCTATTAACAGAAATCCACGCAGCTTTTAATTAGTTTATAGCAGAGCAGAAGCATGCCAGTAACTTGCACAAGGCTTAATCAGTTCAAAAACACAAAATAAACACACTTCACACGTTAATGTAAAGTAACATAAAAATAGCTTAAAGTTTATTGTAGATCACAGTTACAGTTTCATGGTAGAAACGGTCCACGCATGCAAGCGATAGGTTCTGACCAAACACACAGTCTTCTCAATGTGGCCTTGCTGAATGGAGGTATGAGGCATGAGGACAGTCATGGATGACCATCCTTCCCCGTTGAGATTCTAACAGAAAATGGGGGAAGGAGAGGAAGGAGGAACAGGAAACCGGGATTCAAGCCCCTTCCACACAAAGCAGTAAGATTAGGTTGCAGCAGAGCTGCCCCTCCTTCAAGCTTGTGTGAGACATGCTTGGTTGAAACCCGATATCTCTAACACCCTTTAGGTATCCTTTTTGCAGTACCACTATATCTGATATGCCGTATTTATAAGAAAGGAAGGCAGCCTTGAATTTAAGACAACCCCCACTTCCAAAAAGGAAGATCAGATTAAAAATGTATATATTAAAAAAATGTATCTGCTCAACTTCCCTACTTTATCAATTAATGTTGTTAGCTCCCACTAAAATTGGTCCTGAGGATTTTTCCTCCTAATAAATATGCACAAATCACTGACTCATATATGTTTGTACATAGATGCATGTGTATATATGCAATGGCCAGAGGCCACAGTCCAAAAAAGGGCAGGACAAAATATAGGTAGTCCTCGCTTACCAACCACAGTTGGGACCAGCAACTCCATCGCTAAGCCCCACAGAAGCTAAGCAAAAAATCATGTGACCAGGCCGAACTTACGACATCACTTCCGGTTCCGTCATTAAGCGAATCACTGAAGTCATTAAGTGAGACATCACATGACCATGACTTGCAATTTCACTTCTGCATTCTCCATTAATTCTACTTGTTGGAAGCCAGTTGTGAAGCTCACAAATGTTAATCACGTGACTGCGACAAGCTACGACACTCGTAAATGCACGCCAGTTGTGAAGCACCTAAATGGTGATCACATGACCGCAGGATACTGCAACAGCTGTAAATGCAAGGATTGGTCACAAAGCTGTATTTTTTCAACCATCTTAACTTTGAATGGTAGCTAAACAAGGCAGTCAGTAAACGAGGACTATCTGTAAATAAATAAATGATTGCCCATACACAAACACAATCATGCAAACTCAAGAGAGGGAGAAACTGTGGATATCTTATTCAGCAAGCATAAACCAATACATATTTACTCTGTAATATGTCCCATTGACTTCAATAATTCTTATTCCTTGGTAAACACACCTAGGAGTTTTAGTTCTGATCTGTGTGTACGCTAGCCTCATTCTCCTCTTTCCCCCTCCATATGTAAGAGGATAAAATTGTCTCTGTCCATGGAGAGTCTCCATTGATTGAGAATCATGATTTTTCCCAAGCTCTTATATGCATGGAAAGCTTCCATGGATACCAGCAATCAAGTAGGAAAACTGTTCTAATTAGATAAAGAATTGGCTTTCTCCCTACCTCCCCTTTTTCTTTTGATTAACACAAGTATATGTGGATAAATAGACCAGTAATATTTGCAGTTATTTGCACAATGGCAGCAAATAGAACTGCAACTCTGACATGTTGAACAGATAGTACTTTCTGACAAACTTAAAAGTTACATGATAGAAGAATCCATAGTCTTTCAGATAACATATCCATTAACTCTGAGTTCCTATGTGTGCAAACAGATTGCATTGATTATGTGCCATCAAGTCATTGTTGATTCTTAGCAAACACACAGATTTTCTCCATGACAATCTGTCCCTAACCTGGTCTTTCAGGTCTTCCAACAGTGCACTCATTGTCACTATAACTGGATTCATTTACCTTGCTGCTGATTGTCCTCTTCTTCCCTTTCCTTCCACCTTTCCCAACATTAGAGCTTTTTCCAGAGAACTGGGTCTTCGCATAATGTGTCCAAAGGAGGATAATTAAACAGATTGCATAGGTTTCTGAATTTTTTAAAACTATGTGAAATTCAGTTTTCATTCAGAGAAGACCAAGCGTCCTGGGAAATACCTATAAAATATCTTGTGGCAGCTCTTCACTCAGCAGTATTGAAACGATTTCTGGAGCATGAACTTATTAGTACTAGACAGTGTTTTCTATTTTAATTATTATTATAACATGAAATAAGGAAACTTTAAACCCAAATGTCCATGACATATACTAACATAATATAGTCGAAGGCTTTCACGGCCGGAGTTCAATGGCTGTTGTGGGTCTTCCGGGCTGTGTGGCCGTGTCTGGCCACAACTTCCAGAACACGGCCACACAGCCCGGAAGACCCACAACAGCCATTAACATAATATACTTTATACATTCAAGTAATTTGTAAGACTTACACAATGGCTACGTCTCATAACATTAGTGAATTCTAAACTGACAGAATGCCTATGTGTTCATAACTACAATTTTAGGCTCTATAAAACAACTTTCCAAAGGCCAAGAGTAGAGGTCATCCTCACTTTGGAGGGTACACTGTTGCATAGGAGGGGAGCCCCAACAGAGAACACCCACTTTTGGTCCTCCTCCTGGTAAGATAGGGATCCTGAGCAGATGTTCTCTAACAGTCTGGATCAGGAAGGCAGATTTGCAGGAAATGTAGTCTCTTAGATACATAGGCTTTAGGCCATTAGGGCTTTAAGATAGCAATCATCACCTTGAATTGCACTTGGAAACATTCTGGTAGCCAATGCATCTTCTGCAGCAATGGTGTAATATGGCACTATCAAGACTGATTGGCAAACATGCCAGCTGGTGCATTTTGTAGTAGCTGGAGTTTTCAGGTCATCTTCAAGGGAAGCCCCATGTAGGGCAAATTGCAGTCATCTAAACTTACAGAAATATAATGCAGCACGATCTTATACAGGTAGTCCTCATTTAACAACCACAATTGGGACCGGCAACTCCATCGCTCAGCGTTGTGGTCATTAAGTGAAACATCACTGATGGAGAACCAACCTTGACAGTTTCCCATTGAAGTAATCAGCTTTCTCACAGAGATTCCACAAATTGGGATGTCAATATCCTTTTTTAGCCAAACCAAGGAATTATATTAGCTCCATGGTATTCTATATTGGGTTCACACATTGCATTAAACTATAATCTGCTTTGCTTTGGTTTGCTTTTTCCTATGAACTACAGCCACTGTGACTGATAAACTATTGTTTGTGGCTTAGCACAATTGGTGAAGTTAGCTGTAAAGCAAACTATCCTTAATGCAATGGATGAACCAAGCAGTGAGTGAAGAAATAACAAAGACCCCACTGCAAGGAGGTCAAATCAGTCAATCCTAAAGGAAATCAACCCTGACTGCTCATTGGAAGGACAGATGCTGAAGTTGAAGCTCAAATACTTTGGCCATCTAATGCGAAGAGAGGACTCAATGGAAAAGGCCCTGATGCTGGGAAAGACTGAAGGTAAAAGGAGAAGGGGACGGCAGAGGATGAGATGGTTAGATAGCATCACCGATGTAACGAACATGAATTTGAGTAAACTCTGGGAGACAGTGGAGGACAGTAAGGCCTGGCGTGCTATGGTCCATGAGGTCATGAAGAGTCGGACACGACTAAACGACTGAACAACAAGAAGAAAGCATATAAAAGTTTCTTAGGACACACTTTCTAAAGCCAAAAATTAGATGGCTGTTGTGGGTCTTCCGGGCTGTGTGGCCGTGTTCTGGAAGTTGTGGTTCCTAACGTTTTGCCAGCATCTGTGGCCAGCATCTTCAGAGGGCAGGAACACAGATAGAAGCAAAATCTCTATCTGTGCTCCTGCCCTCTGAAGATGCTGGCCACAGATGCTGGCGAAACGTTAGGAACCACAACTTCCAGAACACGGCCACACAGCCCGGAAGACCCACAACAGCCATCGAACTCCGGCCGTGAAAGCCTTCGACAATACACCAAAAATTAGAAATTGAAGTCCAGGAAATAGGGAGAGCATCACATTGGATATAGCTGCCCTAGGAATCATACATTTAATATGTGTCTGTATTTTTTTTTCTGTTCAATCAGTTCCCAGAGACTGCCTGGACAAGTCCTTTAAGTTTTCTTGGCAAGGTTTTTCGGAAGCGGTTTGCCATTGCCTCCTTCCTAGGGCTGAGAGAGAGTGACTGGCCCAGGGTCACCCAGCTGGCTTCGTGCCTAAGGCGGGACTAGAACACACATTCTCCCGGTTTCTAGCCTGATGCCATAACAACTACACCAAACTGGCTCTCTTGTATATGTATTACGGTAAATTTATAATTATAAGCATGGTTGTACACACACACAATTATTTCGTATAATATCGACAAGACTATCTTTTCATCAAAGGTTAATCGTACGGTTTAGTCACTGCAAATGAAATAAATAGTGAACTAATGAATAAATAACCATACATACTCAGGGTTCAACTAACTGGGTGCAGAAAAGTAATAAAATATTGGCACGGATTACAGCCTGTCGTCACTCCTACCGCTGTTCATTTGTTACTGCGCCGAGGCGCTCTATTCATTTTAAGGCCCGCACCTGACGTCATCCTAAAGAAACCGCCCTAGCCAGCGACTGGCCTTCCCTTCGGCTGGCAATCTTTGCCAGACTCCAAAATGGACCATCAAGCCGCGCATAGCGCCGGCGACTATGATGACGTTTCCACAGCCGTTCCCGCTCATGGACCAATCAGCAGCAGAGAGGATGTTGCGCGAGGAATTCGAACCGTGTGGCGGTTGACGTCCGCGCTGTGGGTGGACGGACGGACGGAGGGACGTAGGGGAGAGAAGGTGGGTGGACAAATGGGTACCCGGTGAGGGAGCTTTATGGGCGGGAAGCGGGGTGGCTGTGGGTCTTTTCCGTCAGCTGCTTTCGGACTGTCCGGGCCGGGGGTTGGATGGCGGGGAAAGGATTTTGCTGCAGGGCCTGCTTGCACACCAACGAAAGCCCCCTTTTTCCTCCCCGCCTCGCCTCGAAGCTCCGGATGAGAGCGCCACTAAGCCCCTCAGGGCGTTCGCGGGAAATCCTCTGGTGGGTTCTTTTTAAAAATATTTCAACCTTCTCCTGATTTCGTATGTTTAGGACTTGTTAAGATAAGAGTCGAAGCCCCCACAGGTCTGCAGGGCACCAGGTTGGGGAACGTTGCCCCGGGAACTTTGGGGCAGCCCCCTGAAAAGTACCCTCCTCCTCCCAGGACTTGTCTCTGTCAGATTTGGGGGCGCTTTCGTCTGCCACGTGGAGATCAGGCTGCTGAGCTACTTGACAGGGATACTGTAACCTGGTAATCCATCAACTCTAAAGAGCATGGGAAGGCAGTGGCAAAGAGCTAAAGGAAGATTTTGCATTTACATACAATTTTTTTTTTGAAGAGTCCCTGGCTTTCACAACTTCACTTTGTTCTTTTCAGAACAGGGGTGGGTAACCTGCACTCCCAGAACCGCTGGTAGCACTCTAGTTCTATTTACTATTTTTGTTGTTGTTCAGTCGTTTAGTCCGACTCTTCGTGACAGCACAGCACGCCAGGCCTTCCTGTCCTCCACTGTCTCCCGGAGTTTACTCAAACTCATGTTCGTTACATCGGTGATGCTATCTAACCATCTCATCCTCTGCCGTCCCCTTCTCCTTTTGCCTTCAGTCTTTCCCAGCATCAGGGTCTTTTCCAGTGAGTCCTCTCTTCGCATTAGATGGCCAAAGTATTTGAGCTTTAGCTTCACTATCTGTCCTTCCAATGAGCAGTCGGGGTTGATTTCCTCTAGGACTGACTGATTTGACCTCCTTGCAGTCCAAGGGACTCTTAAGAGTCTTCGCCAGCACCACAGCTCGAAAGCATCAATTCTTCGGCGCTCAGCCTTCCTTATGGTCCAACTCTCACAGCCATACATTACTACTGGAAAAACCATAGCTTTAACTATACGGACCTTTGTCGGCAAGGTGATGTCTCTGCTTTTTAATATGCTGTCTAGGTTTGCCATAGGTTTCCTCCCAAGGAGAAAGCGTCTTTTAATTTCATGGCTGCAGTCACCGTGTGCGGTGATCTTGGAGCCCAAGAAAATAAAATCTGTCACTGCTTCCATTTCTTCCCCTTCTATTTGCCAGGAAGTGATGGGACCAGATGCCATGATCTGAGTTTTTTTAATTTTTTTTTTATATAAATTTTATTAAGATTTTCAAATATACAAAGTTAAAAATTGAAAATGAAACAGAAATAGAAATACAAATCGAAAAGAAAAGAAAAGTGTAGTAAAGTAAAAGAAAGAAAGAAAAGACAAACATAGAAATTAGATAACTTCCGATCTATCTATGGTCATAAGAATAGAAAAGATAATTTGTTCTTACATGCTGGCTATTCATATAACATTCATATACATTTCTTGTCTAATATATACTATTTATATATAATCTAATCATCAAAACCCCATGCAAGCTTTACTCCTCCAGCTTTTTGCAAATAGTCCATCAAAGGCTTCCACTCTTTAAGAAAATAACGGTTTGGATTTTCTTTTAATAAGCATGTCAATTTGTCATTTTCTGCCATATCTAATAATTTCAACATCCATTCCTGTATTGTTGGTACACTTTGATTTTTCCAGTTTTGTGCATATAAAAGTCTTGCTGCCGTAATCATATATTGTATTATTCTAAAAAAATGTTTTTCTATTTGTACATCCCAAATTCCAAGTAAAAAGAATTCTGGTTTAAATGGTATTCGTATCTGTAGTATATTTTGCATCAATGAATGTATCTCAATCCAAAATTTCTTTGCTATTTTACATGTCCACCACATATGATAAAAAGACCCCTCTTGTTTTTTACATTTCCAACATAAGTTGGATATATTCCCATACATTTTTGAAAGTTTTTGTGGGGTCATATACCATCGGTACATCATCTTGTAAAAGTTTTCTTTTAAATTATAGCACAAGGTAAATTTTAATCCTTTAGTCCGCATATCTTCCCATTGTTGAAGTTGTATATTGTGGCCAATATTTTTTGCCCATTGAATCATACAGTCTTTAACTTCTTCCTCCACCATTTCTCCTTTTAACAATAATTTATACATTTTAGCAATTAAGTGTTCATCAGTTTCACATAGTTGTATTTCAAATTCTGATTTAGTTTGTTCAAATTCCAATTTTTTTTAATCTAACTTAAATTTCTCTATAAGTTGCATATAGGAAAGCCATTGAAAAGTATATCCTTCTTGAGCAAGTTCTTCTTTTGATTTTGTTACATAATGCCTTTGTTCTTTTTTAAAAAAGTCCTTATATGTCAAACCACTTGTCCTTATTTCTTATTTCTGTTCTATAGAATGCTTCTTGCGTAGAAATCCATAAAGGTCTCTTATAACATAAAGTTGATTTATATTTATTCCAATTTCTCAACAAAGATCTTCTAATATAATGATTTTTAAAGTCCACATTAACTGTAGCCTTATCATACCACAGATATCCATGCCATCCAAATCTTAATTCATGTCCTTCCAAATTTAATAATTTTTCATTTTTCAAAACAATCCATTCCTTAAGCCATACCAAACCACAGGCTGCATGATATAATTTCAAATCCGGGAGTCCTAGGCCTCCTCTTTCTTTTGAATCTTGCAAGACCTTATATTTTATTCTTGGTTTTTTCCCTTGCCAAATAAATTTAGAAATATCTTTCTGCCACTGTTTAAACGGTTCCTCTGATGTCAATATAGGTAGTGTTTGAAAAAGGTATAGAATTCGTGGTAATATATTCATTTTAATCACTGATATTCTACCCAATAATGATAATTGTAACTTTCCCCATCGATCAAAATCTTTTTTAATGTCTGTCCAAAGTGGAGTATAGTTATTTTGAAATAGTTTAACATTCTTCGATGTTAAGTAAACTCCCAAATATTTTACTTTTTTCTCCATAGAGTATCCCGTCATTTCTCTCAGTTTCTCTTGTTGATGATAATTCATATTCTTAGTCAAAACTTTTGTTTTCTGTAAGTTAACTTTGAACCCTGCTAACGACCCAAAGTCTTTCAGTTTCTGCATCAATAATTCAATTCCATCCAGTGGATTCTCTAAGGCAGGGCTTTCCAAAGTTCCGCCGCTTGTGACACACCGGTGGCGGCGGCGGCGGCAGTGCGGCGGCGCGCGCGGCGGCGGCGCGGGGGGGCGTGTGGCGGCACGGGGGTGTGTGGCGGCGCGTGTGTGCATGGTGGCAGCGGCTGCCGCTGCCTCCGTGCATGCGTGCGCCGCCGCTTCCGGGTGGTGTGGCGACACACCACGCTGTGTGTGGCGAGACACTTTTGTGTCACGACACACAGTTTGGAAAGCTCTGTTCTAAGGTAATGACTAGATCGTCAGCAAAGGCTCTTAATTTATAAACTTCCTTTTTAACTCTAATGCCGTGGATACCATTATCTTGTCTAATATCTGTAAGTAAAACTTCTAAAACCAATATAAACAGGAGTGGAGATAAAGGACATCCTTGTCTTGTACCTTTTTTTATTTCACATGGTTTACTAAATTCTCCATTAACAATTATTTTTGCATGTTGAGGTGTATATATTGATTTAATCCACTTAATAAAATTTCCTCCAAAATTCATAGTCTCCAATACTTTAAACATAAAGGACCAGTTTAAGTTGTCAAACGCTTTTTCCGCATCTATGAATATCAAAGCAGCTTGTTTTTCATTATGTTGTTCTAAATACTCCAGGACATCCAAAACATTTCTAATATTGTCTCTAATTTGTCTTTTAGGTAAAAATCCTGCTTGATCTTGATGAATAAAATTTCCAAGGATTTTTTTCAATCTTTCCGCCAATATTGTTGTAAATATCTTGTAGTCATTATTCAAAAGTGATATTGGTCTATAATTCTTTGTTGAATTCAAATTTAGCTGTTCCTTCGGAATCAATGTAATATGGGCCTCTTTCCATGTTTCTGGCATAATTCCTGTTTTCAAAATCGAATTCATAGTTTTTTGAAGGGGTATACATAGTTCATCTTCGAAATATTTATAATAGGCTGCCGATAAGCCATCCGGTCCTGGCGCTTTTCCACTATTAATTTTCTTAAAAGCCATTGTCATTTCTTCTTTTGTTATAGGATTGTTAAGTATTGTTCTTTGTTCATCATTTAAAGCAGTTAATCTTTGCTTACTCATATATTCATCAATTTCAGCTAATTGAACATTCTGTTTTTTATACAATGCTGTGTAATAGGAATGAAAAGCTTCTTGTATATCCACTTTATTCACTAAAGTTTTCCCTTCATGTTGTATATTAGAAATTATATTTTTTTGTCTTTGTTTTCTTAATTTATAGGCTAACCATCTTCCTGGTTTATTTGCAAATTCAAAGTATTTCTGTTTCGTAAATCTCATTTGAGTCTCTATTTCCTGTACCAAGATCATCGATATTTGTTTTTGTAGAAATTTAATTTGAGTTGTCAATGTATTATCCATTGGTTTATCCCTCAGACATTTCTCTTTACTTTTAATTTCATCCAAAATCAATTGAATTTTTTCTCGCTTCTTTCTTCTCATTTGAGCATTGTATTGAATAAAATAACCCCTCATATAAGCTTTACTTGCATCCCAAACTATTTGAGTACTAGTGTCCTTGTTTAAGTTCAATGAAAAATATTCTCTTAGCCTTTTCTTACATGTATCAACAACATCTTCTTTCCGAAAAATTGACTCATTTAACCTCCATCGGAATATGTTCCTTTTCCCTTTAATAGTTAACAGTATGGGGTTATGATCTGATAGAGTTTTAGATAGTATTTCAACCTTATTAACATCCATCATTAAAGTTTTAGAAATCAAAAACATGTCTATTCTAGAAAATGATTTATATCTCTCTGAGTAATATGTATATTCTTTAGAGTTCCCGTTCATAATTCTCCAAATATCTTGTAAATCCAACATGTCTTTCAAATCAAATAAAGTTTGGGGTAGTTTTCCCTGAGTGGGTTTCACATTTTTTTGCGAATGTCTATCTTCCATTGGGAGAATCACCCCATTCCAGTCACCCATAAAACACCAATTCTCATATGATAAGTCCAAAAGTTTATCCATCAAATTCTTGTAGAATAGTCCTTTATCAAAATTTGGAGCGTAAAGTCCAACCATCAATGTTTTAGTCCCTTGTATATTTACTTCCACTGCAATATATCTTCCTTCATCATCAGTCAGTATTAACTTTGGATTAAATTTTTGTTGTATATACAAAACTACCCCCTTAGTTTTTTTTGATCCAGCTGAAATATGATGAAAAGGACATCTTTTTTTGGTGTTCTAGAAGATGTTGTAGGTCTTCATAGAACCGGTCGACTTCAGCTTCTTCGGCATCAGTGGTTGGGGCATAGACTTGGATTACTGTGATGTTGAATGGTTTGCCTAGGATTCGAACTGAAAGCATTCTGTCGTTTTTGAGGTTGTACCCCAGTACTGCCTTTCCCACTCTTTTATTGACCATGAGAGCTACTCCATTTCTTCTAAGGGATTCTTGCCCACAGTAGTATATATAATGGTCTCCTGAATTAAATTCGCCCATTCCTGTCCATTTTAGTTCGCTGATTCCCAAGATGTCGATGTTCAATCTTGTCATCTCATGTTTGACCACATCCAGCTTACCTTGATTCATTGATCTTACATTCCAGGTTCCTATGCAATATTGTTCTTTACAGAATCGGACTTTCCTTCCACTTCCAGACACATCCACAACTGAGCGTCCTTTCGGCTTTGGCCCAGCCGCTTCACTCTTTCTGGAGCTACTCGGAATTGCCCTCCGCTCTTCCCCAGTAGCATATTGGACACCTTCTGACCTGAGGGGCTCATCTTCCGGCGTCAAATCTTTTAGCCTTTTGATACTGTCCATGGGTTTTCTTGGCAAGGATACTGGAGTGGTTTGCCATTCCCTCCTCCAGTGGACTTTAATTAATTTAGTATTATGGCCATGCAAGCTCCCTCTGATTATCATAGGAATGGAAGGAATAAATGACTGGTGAAAACTGACAGTAATTCCTGCTGCTTTGAGGTAGGAAACAAATGAATACAGTACTGTATTCTAAATCCTCAGATAGCCGTCTCATAGGAAATGCAGAGGAATCCCCCTAAATTTGTCCCCAAATCCCATCCATCCAAGCATCCACAGCAAATCAAGATTACATCAAAGTGACAATAACCAAATGGTGGTGCTGTGATGCAAAACTTGACCCTAAGCACTGTACTTGCAACCTGATGTCTGATGCAAATATATCAGTTTTGGTTTTTGTGTCATGGTACATTTGTCTTAGGGGCGTGGTGGCTCAGTGGGTAAGACGCCAGGCTTGTCGATCGGAAGATCGCAAGTTCGGAGGTTCGAATCCCTAGCCCTGCGTGCGGAGTCAGCTCCCGCACTCGCCCCAGCTCTTGCCAACCTAGCAATTCGAAAGCATGCAAATGCAAGTAGATGAATAGGTACCACTTTGGTGGGATGGTAACAGCGTTCTGCGCGCGTCATGCCGGCCACATGACTGTGGAAGCGTCTTCGGACAACGGTGGCTCTTCGGCTAAGAAACGGAGATGAGCACCGGCCCCTAGAGTGGGACATGACTGCGCAAATGTGCGGGGGGAACCTTTACCGTTTTTACATTTGTCTTATCATTCCTCCTCCGTTTCCCATCACTAGTGTCTGCCAGTCCCAGTACTGTGTGGACCTCACCTTCTCTTAAAGTGTTATATGTGAACCTTGGCAAGCAAGTGTTTGCTTGCCCTGTTAAAAAGGAATAAACACGATACTGTTCTTGCTCTCTGGAAGAACTGCAGCCTTGGTGTAATCCTGTTGTATGAGGAGAGTTGTTTTACCCTATGGTAACCAAAAATCAGGAGAATGGTAGTGCTCACGAAAGCCTATGCCTTTTAATAAAATTTGTTACTCTCAAAAGTAACAAAGACTATCAGTCTCCTCCAAAGTCAATTCCAGTAACTTTGAAATAAATGATGAAATAAATTCTTCATTTGGGTTTGCTAAAGTGCCTGATGGATTATCTATGCTGGAAGAGTATAACATCTGTTGCTTCTTCTGAATTTTGCAGACAAAATTTGTATGCTTTACATCATGGATTATGTATTCAACCCTTTGATGGATTGATTGCTCAATATCTTACATTATTGTGGTGCAATTTCTATGTTGCAGCAGCCTTATATTACTGGATATTGTATAACTAAATTTTCAAAATGCCACTAGGTACATTTCATTATACTGTGTTAGTATGTCTCTCATTTGCAATTTAAGCATTAAATAATTTAGGGAATTTAGATGCATTTAGCATGGGGTGTCACAAAGTTCGTTTCTGTTACTTCATAACATAATTAATATTCTTTTTTTAAAAGCTAAAATGTAATGGAATACAGTTCACATTTGCAGATCTCAGACATTTTCCATTTAATTTAAAAAGACATCTATAATAAAGAGATCTTGTTTTTGGAGATGCTATACCTTTAGAAGATTGAATGATTTCAACATCTCTACTTCTGTTTAACAGGGAAGGAAAAAATGTCCTTGAAAGCAGTTTCTCTACATAATATCCCTGGTGGTACACCTTTAAAGGATTTTGTAAAATTCCAAGTGAATTGTACTTCTGATTCAGCTGAAATTCTTCCTTCAGTTGTTCTTGCTTGCCAAAAAGTTTGTTCAGGCAAAGAGATTAAAAGAATAAATGTTTTCCAGTCCACTTTAATATCTGGCGATATGCATACTAAAGAATTCCTTGACTTCAGTGAAATAAAACCACCTTCTGAAGAAGCCCTGGGGCTGGTTTCTTCATGTCAGAAACAGAAAACTATGCCACTGACAAGGAGTGCCTTTCTAAAACGTAAAGCTTGTGAGCCATTATCCCTTGAATCGCCAGCAAAAATCTTCTCAAGAATGAAAAAAAGAGCAGTTCTTGTCAAAGAGAAAAACAATCCTCTAGAAACTAAATTGTTGGACTCAAAGAGTACCACAGATTATATTCTTACTCCTGAGAGACACCTTACCTTTCTGCAAAGACCAGAAAAAATACCCATCGTTGAAGATAAATCAAAGACAAAGCTGGATGAGGATTTTCTTGAAGAATCCAATGTAGAAACAGGTTGGTTGTATAATTTCTTCCATATTTGCTTTGCTTAATGGCAGTATCTGACTTAGATGTGAACTGCCCAGGGTCCCCGATGGGGGAGATGGGCAGTAATACAAATTTAAATAAATAAATAAATAATTTTTTTTGCACTGAAGATGTTGCCTAGCCTGGCAATGAAACGTCTGCAAGAAAACAACAAGGCTCAGAGAGCACCAAGGACTCCACAAATAAATAAATGTGTGAGATATGATTACAAAAATAACTTGACTAAGGCTTCTACCTAGCAGTGATAGGCAGCCTTCTCCCATTCTTAACTTAGACTTCTGTTATAAAATATTATTTGCTAATACGTTTACCTTCACAATATTCTTGAACAAACTCTCCTTTCCATTTCATCTGTTACCTATTGCTTTCCCCCCAACTTTCTCTTACTCATTTTTTAGACCCTGTATATTTCTGCCCTGCATGCACAAAGCTGCTTTAAACCACACTTGAATCATTGTTTTCCAACATCACTTCTTAAAGATAGTTGTCATTTGTAGTATGGCCTTCCAGCAATAGTATGCAATCAAAAAATTAAAAAATGGTATAATAGAGGAGTGATGAGGAAATAATCATTTAATTAATTAACGGATTGTCAGATTACGTGTTGGGCACCCCTGAGATCTCTCAGAAGCACATCTGAATTTCCTCAGTGATAACACTTGTCTGTTGCTCTGGTTGTATTGTATATTGCTATGCAAATATTAAATTTCATGTCTTCTAAAAGGTTATTTTTAATCTACTGTGTATTAAAAACTACTTGTCAGTGGGTTTGAGAGTTTTTGTCTTTTCAGTTTCAGTGGCAAATCCTACTGCAGTGAACAAAAATCTATGTACTGCAGTAACAAGTTCTCCAGTTCTGGAATCACCTAACAAGTTCTTCTCTCGGGTGAAACAGAAGTTGCAGGAGAATTTGTTGCAAAAAGGTAATTCTTTTCATAGGCAATGAGAGGCTTTGTATATATTTTGTCTTGAAATTCTGTCTTCAATCTTTCCATCCGCAGGCTGCAACAGTGTCTTGTGGTCATTGCGGAAAGTATAATTTTCTTGTAAAATTTTTTGTTTTTGATCACTAAAGTTACATGGAAAACTACAAAATGATTTGTAGTTGCTTTTATTCATTTATTCATCATTTATTCTAATTACAGATTGGGAACTTCTGAAATTTTCCCTGATGCCATAAAAATATATGCTTTTACTTTTCTCAAAATAGAAATGGTCATCGGGTAGCACATGCACCTTTCAGCAAGCTCTTCATATATACAGTATTTTTATTAAGAATTTTTACATAGATAAAAGATAAATGTGAAGAAAAAAAAGAAGGCAGGCAGGCAAAACAAAGGAAGAAAAAAAAGAAAAGAAACAAGAATCAGAAATATAAGCGACTTCCAACCTTCTTTTCAATAGTTATAAACAAACTTATTATCACTCCTCCCTCTTGATATTACAAAAATCCCTTCATCCCCTTATTTAATCCTTTTTCAATCATCAAATCATCACTTTTTCATTTTCAGCAAAAAGTCCATAAAAGGGTTCCAGGCTTTTATAAAAGTACTTATTTTTTTGTTCCTGACCAAAAAGGTCAGTTTTGCCATTTCTGCCAATTCTGAAATCTTCACAATCCATTTCTCCATTGTGGGACTTTCAGTATTCCTCCATCTCTGTGCATAGAGTATCGTTCTGTGCAGGAATGGGGGCAGTCCGTTCCTCCTACACGGAGAAGGGAATGTCAGAGTAACAGAATGATGTCATTCCATTAAGTTCCTCCATTGAGTCACATGGCCCACACAGACAGTGGTCTGGATCTGGATCAGATCCAATTTTCCACTTGTACTCTGAAAGCACTGGATCTTGGCTTCATTCATTAATGCAAAATGCTGCAAAATGGACTATAGATCATAGCTTTCCAAACTGTGTGTCGTGACACCTTAGTGTGTCGCAACACACAGTTTAGTGTGTCGCGAAACAACCCGGAAGCGGCGGCGGGGGCGTGCATGGTGGCGGTGCGGGAATGTGCGCGGTGGCAGCAGTGACAGCAGCGGCGTGCCATCAGCGCTTCCGCATTTTAGCGAGGCCGCCACACGCCGCTGCCGCCATTGGTATGTCGCCAATGGCGGCAGTTTGGATAGCATTTGCTATAGATAATACTTCTGAGTTACTTACTTCAGTGAAGTGTTCAAAAGGTTTTCTTCTACATTAACTCTTCTTTATTTTTCTGTTTTATTGTAATTTCTTTGATTGTTGTGAGCTGCCCAGAGTTGTTGAGAGTAGGGCGGCATACAAGTTTAATACTGTAAATAATAATTATTATTATCTGATGAGTCTTGAGTTCATCAAGTGTGTTTGATCATAAATGAGGCTTTGAAGAAAAAACAAAATAACTCTTCAGTTGCAAGCTTATATAAAGAATGAGATGTTATTTACAGGTAGTCCTTGTTTATCAATGCTAATTGGGACTGGAAACTCCATTGTTAGAGCCAGTTTGGTCTAGTGGTTAAGGCAACGGGCTAGAAACCAGGAGACTGAGAGTTCTAGTCCCGTCTTGGGCATGAAAGCCAGCTGGGTGACCTTGGGCCAGTCACTCTCTCAGCTCAACTCACCTCACAGGGTTGTTGTTGTGGGGAAAATAGGAGGAGGAAGGAGTATTAAGTATGTTTGCTGCCTTGAGTTATTTATAAAAATAATAAAGGCAGGATAGAAAAAATAAATAAATAAAATAAGCGATGCAATCATAAGTTGAAAAACTACGTGACTATGCCATTTAGTTCCAGCAGTCCCGGTTGCCGTCATTAGAGGACCGCATGGGTCGTTAAGCGAGGACCTCACATGATCGTGACTTCTGACTTCCTGCCAGCTTCCCCATTGACTTTGCTTGTGGGAAGCTGGCAGGGAAGGTCACAAATTGTGTAAGTATGAGGTCCAATTGTAACTACCAGTCATTCAGTGCTGTCACAAATTCCAACTGTTGCTAACTGAGTGATCATTAAACAAAGACCACCTGTATTTATTTAATTCATTTATTTGCTAACGTTTATATCCCACCCAGCTCCAAATAAATAAATAAATAAAGCACATAATTTTGTTGTTGTTCAGTCGTTTAGTCGTGTCCGACTCTTCGTGACCTCATGGACCATAGCACGCCAGGCCTTCCTGTCCTCCACTGTCTCCCGGAGTTTACTCAAATTTATGTTCGTTACATCGGTGATGCTATCTAACCATCTCATCCTCTGCCATCCCCTTCTCCTTTTGCCTTCAGTCTTTCCCAGCATCAGGGTCTTTTCCAGCGAGTCCTCTCTTCGCATTAGGTGGCCAAAGTATTTGAGCTTCATAATATAGTACTGTAAATATCACAATAATAATGTAACAATAAGGTAAAGGCAAAAACATTCCAAATGTCTCTAACCCTTGTGTGTATTTTTTGCCTTTACCTTATGTGGGAGTATGGGGACTGTACAGATTTCAGGGGGTAGCATATGCTACAAGGATGGAGCAACTATTGAAGTGACCCATTTCTGGGTCCTTCCTCCTTTGATTTATTGAGGGAAGGGGCATCCTGAGCATCCCTTCAGGTGGGATGGAATGGAAAGATCCTCTCTGAAGCAAACAAGTTGCATAAGCAGCCTGGTCTTAAGCCATGTAGGACTTTAGGTAACAACTAGTACACTAAGTTCTATTCTGAAACAAACTGGTAACCAATGCAGCACCTGTAAAATTAGTGTGGTACTGCTATACTGATTTACTTACCAGTAAACAAACCAGCATACAAACTGCTACATTTTGCATGAGTTGAAGTTCCTGAGTATTTTTCAAGGGCAGCTCCAAGTAGAGCATGTAGCAGTAATCAAACTTTGATGTATTAAGGGATGAATAACTACCACTAAAACCTCCTGTTCTAAGAAATCAACATGACTGAGGAAAAAAATGATTTATGGGTACATAACAACTGATCCTGAAACAGTAGTTATGAAGTGAATACTTCCTGTAGCAGATGCTTCACTGTACTAAATTAAAATGTCTCCTTCACCTACAGCAAAGCAACCTTTAATCACGTCCAGTCCAACAAAAAAGATTAATAATTTTACTGAAGAATGTCTGAGTACTACCGCTTGCCAGGATGAGTTTATTGTGGAACCTGCTGAATTGGCCAATGAGACTTTTAACATAATACCTAATCCTGTGATTGTGAGTGATGGTCCTGTTAAATCTAGAGAATTCTTGAATGAAGGAGCATCTGGAAAATGTCCTCAAGAAAAAGGAGTGGTACATCCATCCAATAAAAAATATGGCCAAAAAGGAGGAGAAAATTTAGGTGCTTGGCCACAGAAATCTTCCCAACACTTGTGTGATATAATTTTTGCTACTCCAAAAGTCCATATACCAAGGAAACAAAGACAACCTTCCAAGGTGCCCTTGGATGAACCTGACACAGGCACAAATGAAGAGGTAGGAGCTTTTATTTTATCCATTTTTTTAAAGATCTTGGCTGGCTGGAAGAACAATACACACCAGCCACAGCCAAACATAACTAAAGGGGGCTCCACAACCACCTTTTCTAGTGTTACAATATTTTTTTCACTACTGGTGGTTGTTTCAGTTCAAACATTCTTATCAGAACGGGTAATCTTGGTCATAACTGGTCCACCAGGATATATTCTGTTAGCTGTTTCATTGAAAAAATGGCAGTGAGTAGGCTTGTGCAGTGCTTCAGGTTCTGTTTCAAAAAGGCATTTTGTAGTGTTTGAGAGAGTGAATTTGCAACTTGTTTGCAACTCTAAAACAGCTGCTTTTCCTGGCAGCTGCAGATAATATATTACTCTCTGAACCCTAAATCTTATCATCTTATCTTATCTTCTTCTTTCTATTTATTTATTTTTATATTGCTCTTTTAGGCAATATTTTTAGGGAAGGTTAATCTTGAAGAGGCATAACTCTGGAAAAATGCTATCTTTCTTTAAATTATTTTAGAAAAATCCTGGAAATTGCTAACTCCTTACAGCGGCATCTCCATTTGTTTGTACCAGTATGAATATCAGGGATTGAATAAATGATCCAGAGACAAGCGGAATCCTGCAATTTTTGTTAAAAAATTATATACCTGAAAACTATTTTTTAAATTGGTTTTAAATTTCTGTAATATAATAATGGAGTCTCCATTTCTTTCAGCATCTCAGAATAACTTCAGAAACTTTTAGAATTTCAGAATAAACAAATCTGTAAGCTTCAGGCTTTTCCTGGATTCAGTTCCTGCTTTGGGATTGTTTATAAGGATAGTGAGATACTGTACATAAAAGGAGGCAAATGGCTTTGTGCATATTGTGTATATCGTTCTCCATTACTATTTGCTTGAGTGGCACAACATATATACATTCAAGATAGGGAGGGTACATTATAACACTAGCCATGCATCAGAATAAAATGCTTTGTATTTGGGGTCAAATCACAAACACATGTGCACATTTTGAATTTAAGTACTGATCACAAATACAAGGAAGCAGCATGAATCTGAGAATTCGGTTCCCTTACCCCCTCCCCTTATGTGCGGATTGTATAATGGAAAAATGTATAAAGTATAATGTATAACAATGTATGTAAGCCGCTCAGAGTCCTCCGTTAGGGAGTGGATGGGCGGGGTATAAATATAAGTATAAATAAATAAATAAATAAATAAATAAATAAATAAATAAATAAAAATGAATCTGAGAATGTCATTGGACATTCAGTATACACTATATGTTTTTGCAGTTGGGTGCAAACTAATAACAATTATGACAAAAAAATAATTATAGTCCCTATTTTTTCTAATTCGGTTCTCAAAGGAAAAACAGATGATATATATCAATGGATGGAGAATCAGAGTTATCAATAACAATACAGCTGTGTGTCTGGAAGGAAAACGGAGGCAAGTGACTGCTTTTCAGTTGTGTTCAAATATGTCTATATGTTTTTTAATCATTGCCATGGATGGCCCTTGGATTTAGTATTATTGAATTATTTTATTGGATTTATTTCTATAAGCTAGACTTCTCTAAGTTTCTCTCAGAGGAGCCTAGAGCAATTTAAAAGAAAAGGAAAGACAAGTTACAAATACAATGAACCTCTAAAGCAATAAAAAGCAAAGGAAAGCAAAATAGGCAAACTTAAACAGAGTACTAGTTGTGCCATAAATTTAGCAGTGGACAGCTTTGTAAGAATGAAAAGTTGAGTTTGGATTGATTCCTTGAGCTGTTTTCCAGGTAATGCTGTGGATGACAGAATTATCTCTTCTCCCATGCTATTTTTTGAAAATCTTGGTATCCAGCTCCTTCCCTTCCTCCCTCTCTTCCTTTGCCAGCCTATATTTTGTAAAACTAAAAAGATGGGGTTTAGGTACTAAATTGTAGTAATCCTTGCTGGGCATTGTAATGTGAATGAGTGATTATTAACTGAATTCTCTCATGTATTCCTTTTATTTGCATTCTACCTTTCTGTTTAATCCGAGCATATAAAGTAGCTTACAATTCAAGTTCCTGAGAGAAAATTGAATATATTCTAGATATTACCTGCATCTTGAATAGGCTTATGTATTTATCAAAATTTATTACTTCTGTCTGGTCCATCTTATATCAGTTAGATAAAACAATTATCAAAGGCCTTAAGCCCTTTTATAGTAAATTCAAAAGGGGCCTGCAATTGTTTCTTCTTAGGAAAATACCTAAAGTCTGTTTTCTTCACAGAATGAAATACATGATTCACGATATAAAATGCATACAATGTGCCCCATAATATGATTTGTCTAGAAAATCATTTTGTACAGAGTACTTTCTAGTTCTTCGGTTCAGATTCATATAGGGAAGTGGGAGAAAGAAATTATAATGGACTCACATTACTTTTCTAGCTGGGATCCTAAGGAAGTATAATGGTGAGATTAGTTCTTTTCTAATTACGATACTATACTTTGTTCCCTTTTATTTTAGAGATATGAAGAATATCTTCTGGCATAGCAATGCAATTGTAGAACGCATTGCACACAATCAAGTCAAAACCTTGACAGGAAATGTCTACATGTTAGAAGGGCGTATTGATGCAGTTAACATGAAGAAAGAAGGTAGGAGAAAAGGAAAACCACAGTGACAGTCTGGAATTTTCATAAGCTTCTTATGAAGATGGATTCTACTTGCTGCTTCTTTTCCAACTGTTTATGCTGACCTAACTTCAGCTGGCCTGTTACCCAAACTCTCAATCTCTAGCAGTTATTCACGAGTAGACCTTGACCTACAATGGGAGCCATGCGGCACCTGCACAAACTAAAATAGAATTACACATATAAGAGCTAGTATTGATCGCTGTGCTGCTGAATGCAGGTACTTTATTACTTCCGGTTCCCTTCTGGTGTTTGATGAAATCTAACAGCAGCAGCACATGTCTGATCTGTGCTTGTCATATAAGGTTGTAAAACTATACCACATTGTTAAATATCAATTTGTTTCAAATGATAGCTTGAATAAGTAATAGTGTTTGCAATAAGGATTTAATATATTTATTATACCTATTGATAAATTTGCTTAATGTGACTAAGATGATGATTGAAATAATCTCATAAAGGGCAGGACTTTGCCCTTCTAATTTGCAAGGGGTACAGAAATCTGTATTCTCATTTTATTTGTGTATGTTACCCAATATGATCTAAGTTGCTTTTCAAGTTTATATGCTCCCTGCCTCTCAAAATTTGCTTCCTTTTTTAATTTAATACTGATGATTATGCGATAGTAGCATCAGCTTGAGTAGAGTCTTGGATGTCAATAACTTCTAAAATATGTAACTTTCCTCTATCTAGAAGATGCCAAGATGTCATTTGCATAAAAAAAATGTAAGCATTACAAAAAAAAGAGGGGATATAATAATGATTAGATATAGTTTAGGATTTTCCTAAGATTCTGTAATCCTGTAAGATTATCCCTGTTTTGATCTCCTCCAAAGGTTTGAAAAATGGGTATATGAAGCACCCTTCTAAAACGTAACAACTGTCCAAAGGCTATACCTTTGTTTCAAACAGGAATACCATCTAAATTCATAAAGAAGTTTGGGACTGGACTCCCAAGAAATTGGAAAATGCTTGTTGATGATTTGCTTCATTACTTTAAAAGGTCAGTGTCATTGAAAATATTTATGTTTTTCAGTCATTGTGATGGATGTGACTGTTGGTAAGAATTTCTTCTTTGAAATATTTAAGAAAAACATTGTGAAAAAGTCTACAATGTTTATTTATACTGTTGTATTTCATGTGTGACCTCAGGTAGTTTATACTAATTTTACCCTTTCTCTTGAGTCAATTTCTAGAGTATTTCTACTGACAGTTCCCCAAATTGCGGTCAGTAATGTTTCAGTGGGAAGACTGGTTATCCTTGTCTTTTTGAAAGAAGAGCAAATTTGATACAGGGACTTTGTGGGCATCCAGGTCTGCTTCTGCAAAGCTTTATGGCAGGCATGGAGAAACTCTTTCCTATAGGGCTGAATACAACTACTGGGGAGAGGGGGGAGGATCCCTATTTAGCTCAGTAGGCTTCTTTCTATGGCCCTATTAAGTTCCCTTGCAGTTGTCAAAAAGGGAGAAAAAGGTTGGATGAAATGCTATTGTGAGACTAGGCTGAAGCTGCCTGCCACAACCTACAGTTGAAGCAGGAAGTTGGGCCTGAACACATGAAAACCCCTACCCCAATCCTATCAACAGCTACCAGACTTGTAAATTAACAAGGCAAGAGTAGCTGCCAGTCTTGTGAATCAACAAAACAGGAATTTTTGGGGATAAAAGGGGTCACAAAGCCCGCCCACTCCTTGAGTCGTTCTTGGATCCAGACTTGGCGGCTTCTGTCCCTCTAGCTAGGCCTGGCAGCCAAGTTGGAAGGACGTGGGTAAGTGTGGATGAGCGTGTTTGTGCGTGTGAGAAAGAGTAAATGTACCTTGCAACCAGTAAAGTTTTGCTGTTACTTAAATTCACTGGGTCTCTGTATTACAAAGAACCTGTTGTGCCTCAGTGTTCAGTTGGACGTTATTTGTGTGTGTTCCTAATTATTTCCTGGCTGTCGACCAGGGCTGTGTGTCTTATCTGCTCAAGCCACACCTATCTGGAAAACCCAGGTAGAAAGCAAGGGGGGCTGACAAGATCCGCATGCCTCAACAGTCTGTGAGTGTGTGAGTGAGTGACCATAAGCCGAACCTGGGAGCAGTGCGTGTAACACTATGAAAGTGCTCCCTTTCTTTTTAGTAGAGGGAAAATGCTAGTGTATCCTGCTGTGATCTGTTTTGTCTTGCCCCACTCTCTAGTATTTTCCCTCTTGTTTTCTTACTGTCAGTGACAGGGAGGGGTAAAAGCTTTGCATTTCTCTATATGTGGGAATTAAGAAAAGATGCCCAAATGTCGTCCTGCACAAGAAAAAACAAACTGTTATTTCCTTCATGCATATACAAAAGCTCGAAGAAATAATTTCTTTATTTAACTGATCAGAAAGATGTGAGGACATCAGAGGTAGGTTTTGGATGCAGGTATATCTATGCTGCCTCAATCACTGAGGTAACTTTAGACCTTTTAGGTTCCTTTTCCATCACTTGCCTGAAACCTAAGCCAGGCAAGAGGAGCTTCAGCTTGTAAACGTCTAACCCATGAGACTGCTCCAATCAAGCATGGCATCTTTCTTCTACACATATACCCCTGCTCTCAGTCCATTCCATTGTACTTCATCTATAGGTTTTCCCCTGCACAGTCGTCTCCGACTCTAGGGGGCGGTGCTCATCTCCGTTTCTTAGCCGAAGAGCCAGCGCTGTCCGAAGACGCTTCCGCGGTCATGTGGCCAGCATGACGCGCGGGGAACGCTGTTACCATCCCACCGAAGTGGTACCTATTTATCTACTTGCATTTGCATGCTTTCAAATTGCTAGGTTGGCAAGAGCTGGGGCAAGTGCGGGAGCTCACTCCGTCACGCGGCACTCAGGTCTCGAACCGCCGACCTTCCAATCGACAAGCCTGGCGTCTTAACCACTGAGCCATCACACCCCTTCATCTATACCTTATTTCTTTCCCTTCTCCAGAGAAAGTGGGGGGGACAGTTGACACCAGTAGATAACTGAGAAAATGTAGGAGTTCTGTAGGAGAAGTGTAAGAGCACTTCTGCTGATTTGTCAAGTATATGCTGAGGTGGCAGGGCTGTACTCATAGGGTAAAAGTGAAAGGTTTCAACCTTCCTCTCCCAGAAGTACTCTGGGTTTTCCACACCTGGCCCTACCTTCCTGCACCTTGGGATAGCTGCTTCGTAATTATTGTTGCTACCATCTACCTCTCAGAGGAATGCTTTCACCTAGCCCAGGGGTCGGCAAACTTTTTTATGCCGGGAGCCATTTTGACATGCTCGAGGACATTTTGAAATGCTTGAGAGCCAGGGGGCGGGGTTTGCGGGCGGGGGCCAATCGCGCGGAAGGGGGCGGGGTTTGGGCTGTGAAGCTGGACGAGCCGCCGGACCTGGAGCGCTTCCGCGCGCAGCTGAGCGAGGCCCGGCGCGGCAGGGAGGTGGCCGCAGGGCTCAGGTTAGCGGGGGGAGAGGACGCCGAACGGCGGGGTGGGGGGATTGATGGGGCGGGAGGGTTCACCCGGAGGGCCTCCCGCGGCCGCTTCTCCACCTCGCTCCCGCAGCCCCTGCCGGCCTTTCCGAAGCGTCGCCCCGCCTCCTCCCCCGGGGTCCGAGTAAGCCGCGACAGGCGGGCGGCGAGCGAAACGTCGCCGCCTCCTCCCCCGGGGTCCTTCGTGAAGACCTCCATCCTCGCTGCTCCTGCCGCCGCTCCTTACTGCCTTCCTTCTTCTCTCCCTCGCCGGCACCCACCACCCCTGCCCCACCTCCACCCACCCTTCTCCTCCCCCTCACAGAAGTTTCGTCTCTGTCTCCTCCTGTCTTTTGTCTGTCTCCTTCGAAGCCGGAAGCACCACCGGCCGCCTGGGGAGGCCGCCCAAGGGCACCCCGGACCCAGGTCCCGGCCTCCGCACACTGCCGGCAAGGTGCGGCTGCCCCCAAAGGGGCGCAGGGATGGCGCGCCTCCCGAGCAGAGTGGGAGAACCTGCAGCGACGGGATGCTGCAGCCCTCGCCTGCTCCGGCCGCGGAAGGGACAGCCCCACCTTGCTCCTGCAGCCCCTGCCGGCCTTTCCGCTTCCCATCTCCGGTAAGGCCGCCGCGCTGCAGGCGTTGTGGAAGAAGAGGTGCTTGCGGCTCTCCAGCTTGTCGGCCACCCGCCGCAGCGTCTCGGCCGTGCGGCGGGGGGGCAGCGCCACGTCCCCCAGCCGGTGCTGCAGGTAGTCGCCCAGCAGCTGCGCCGTCTCCTCTCGCAGCGCGCCTGGCATGGCGACGCTCTCCTGCCTGCCTGGCGAGCACTTCGGGGGGGCGGCGGCGGCCGTTACAACGCGGGCGGAGGAAGAGGCGCTTGCGGCGGCGGCGGCGACCAACCAACTTCCCCACCCGCCGACCTCGAAGAAGCGCTGCCCGACTCGGGCGAAATTTGGAAGGCTCCCGAGGGCGGAGGAAGAATCAATCGCCCTCCTCCAGCGCCGGCCATCAGAGTTTGGGGGCGGGATCCAATTGCGTGGAAGGGGCGGGGGTGAGTTCAGCTGCGGAAGAGCCACACTCAAGGGGCCAAAGAGCCACATCTGGCTCGAGAGCCGCCATTTCTGACCCTTGACCTAGCCCATAGCTTTCCAAAGTGTGTGTTGCGACACACTACTGTGTTGCCTGTGGTGTCCTGGTGTGTCGCACGCAAACCCAGAAGCGCTAATGGGGGGAACCGCAAGGAGCGGCACCCCCGCCAATCAGCGCCGCCGCCGTTGGTTCTATAGTACCACCTTCTAGGAAGTGTGTGACATGGGAATTCAGTTCTCCTGCCACTGGGAGATAGCTTGGTCTCACAAGTGAGAAATAAAATTATTTTATTGAAAAAAAACAATGTAAAAATACCTTTCATTGCTTTTGGTAGTCATATGTAAATCATGCCATGGCAAAGGAGATGAAATATATCACCATTCAAAACAGCATCTGAAAAGGATATGCCATAGCAAACCTTTAAAGGACAATATAAGATTCTTACCAGACACACTGATAAATGTACTAATAAAAAGGCAACACTGATGAAAAGAGGTGGCAAATATTAGAAACTATAAACTAACTATTAACTAGCAGACCCAGAAAATAAATTACTTGATGCAATTCTTAGCTAACCTTTCTCCATTCCTCTAGAGACTAGATGATGCTTGGAATAGATATTACCTATAAGCCAATTTTCCTTCCTGCTTCCCACAAATTCCAGTTCAACCTTGGAGGAAAATCTTGACACTCTTTTCTCCCCCATACCTCGGCACGCTTTGCTCCTTTTCTTCCACAGTTCTAACTCGGATTTTTTTCAAGACAAACACTTTTCACTGGAATAGGGAGAACTTAGGGAGAATCTCTTCCTGCATACCTGAGCAGGAGTGTCTCACACTCAGGAAGATTCCACTTGAACTTATGGACAGTCTATTAAAAAAGACTCATGAAAGATTGTTTTTATATATGGTAACTGTAGCGAGATTATTATATGCACGAAGATGGAAAGATTCAGAAATATCTGCAATGGAGGAATGGTTGGTGAAGATGACAGAATTTGCAGAAATGGCAAAATTGACTTGTTTGATTAGGGAAAAGACAATAAATACATTTATTAGTGGCTGGAAACCTTTATGGACTTTTTGCTGGAAATGGAAACAAATGAACTGGTGATTGATGGATTTGATGATTAGAAAGGGTAAAATATGGGAAGAAGAGAATCATGATGTAAACTTAAAGAGGGAGGACAGACAATAAATTTATTTGTAACTGCTGTAAAGAAGATTGGAAGCCGCTTTATACTTTTTTTCTTTTCCTCGCTTTCTTTTTTTCTTTATTCACCATTTTTCTTTCCTCTTTTTTAAAAAAATTTGTATAGTTTTCCTATTGTATAAAATTCTTCAATAGAAATTAATTTTTTAAAAAAGGAAGATTCCACTTGAGAAATGTATGTGCTGGTTTTGCAGGCAACAGTTTGGAATCTTGTGAAGGCAGGTCGGCTTCAGAACACTGGCCTTCTCTGGCTGCTTTAGGCAGAGTCCTAGGAAACAAAGATGTTCTGGAGAAATGGATGACAGCAGGGGTTGGGGTTAATGGAATTGCCTCAGTCTGTTAAAGACAGCCTTCTAGAACAGGTGGGGGTCTGGATAGGCATCTCAGGCTTGATATAATTCCATATATTCGACCTAAGCAAACTATTTCAGAAAGGGCTCTCCTTGTATGTCTTCAGAAAGGAGGTGCTGCAGCATAATTACTGGTACCAGTGTTAAAATGTTTTAAAGATAATACTTATGAAAAAGTCTGCTTAAAAGATTGCGGTGATTAATGTTACTTACCCAAACCTTTAAATCTTAGGAGAGAACAGGAAGCATTACCTGTAAGTGGGGATAGCAAAAAAAGAGAAACTGAATGCTCAGAAGAACTGGATCTGCCTCAAAATATAGAGAGAAAATATAAAACAAAAGACGCCACTTATGATGTATTACCAATGCAAAATAATACAATATATGGTATGTATATTCTTTCTGTGGTTCTTGGAAGATTATGGTGGCAAAAGAGTGTTTTAAAAAATACTGCTGTATTTATGATGTTCCCGTCCCCCAGTAATCTATGAAATTTACATTTGTTCACAATGGGAGAAGCTATTGAAACCAGAATATACTGTATATTCTGAGAAATACTAAAATGTTTTTAAAGATCAGCAGTTGCTTGGGAATGGCTGCTTGCGTGGTGAATTTTAACTCTCTGTGAAATCTAAACAGCTTCTCTTTTCTTCCCAGTCTAATTACATCAGAGCTTTCCAAACTTTTCGTGTTGGTGACACACTTTTTAGACATGCATCATTTCGCGACACACTCTTACAGCAGGGCACAAGGCAGGCTCTAGGACGTGCGCGGAATCCTGGCAGGGCTCGGAGGCAGCAGCAGCCGCGACACACCCAGACACTGCAGCCGACACTAACGTGTCCCGACACAGTTTGGAAAGCTCTGAATTACATCATGCCTCATTTCCAGCCAGTTTTGTTCTCCCCTTCTCTTTCCTACTTCCCCAGTGCAGTTGCCTCTACCTCTAGCCCAGATGTCCATCCATTGTTCCCTTTATTTTGCTGTTCCTGCTTTTTTTTTAAAAGGGGGGGGGGATGATTGTGTACTTTTGTGTTCTTATATGTGATAATGATTGTGTAAGAGATAAACATTGTTATATACAGATGTGGAATTAATGGATTTTAAAATAAGGAATTTAAATGTAATTAAAATTAATTAATTTTAATGTAATGGTGATTGCAATTAATATCCTCTTTTTCATGGCTGTGCCCTTTTTTGGAATATAGCTTTTGCGGTGCAGCTGAAATGAACATTAGAAGATTACACTGCAGCCAATCCTCGTTTAGCGACTACCTCGTTTGGTGACCATTCACAAATATGACAGTAATAAAAAAATTTGCGCACTTAGGACCAAATTTTGTGCACCTCACAACAACGCATGTTGGAGTGAGAGTAACACTGGCATAGCTGTACGAGAGAACTTTATCTAAATGAGATGGCAGCAACCAGTGATCTTCACACTGTCTCTCTCTCTCTTTCTCAATCATGTGTTTGCTTAGCAACCATTTCGCTTAGTGACCATTTCACTTCCAATTTAAGGAACAGATTGTGGTCGCTAAACAAGGAAAGGGTGTATTAGTCCAGATTAATCCATTAACCCTGTTAGTTCTATGCTCCAATGTATTCCATGGGTTGTGAAAGAGGTATATCTAGATGAACATAATGTTCAGATGCAGGTAAGTTACATGGCAGGAAATAGCCTTTTGTATTAAATGTTTTAAAGAAACCCAAACTGACAATTTCCATTACCAATAACTGTTGCTTCTATAGATTGACTCCTGTCTTTGTTGTAGCAGTGAAGTTATCTTAAGCTAATAAAAATTGACTAAACTTTTATGAAATCAGTGCATATCATATCCTGCATTCAGAGAGAATTGAATTAAATGCTCAAGTAGGGTTACTTCATATTTTCCTTTGGTTCTCTGTGAGGGTGCTTGCAACTTCATGTTGGCACTTACAGTCCTGTGCCCTATTACACAGTGGTAGAAATTTGTCTGTTGCTGAAGAATATTTTTGTTTGTTACTTTTCCTTGATAGGTATGCAGATGAAATCAACAAATTATCAGAATGACCATGATATAAGTTTCACCCGTAGTGGGCGGTGTGTTAAGCCACCCATGCAGTTCTGGTGTGGGGAACGAATGCTTATTGATCAGGCATTAAATGTCACCATGACCAAAGGAGGTACCAACTACTTATCACCTGTAAGATTTCTTTTTCTCCCTATATGTTAATTATTATTCTGGAGTGATGGAAGTGATAGAAATTTTAAGCAGGTGCTTGTAGGCATTTTGGATGGATGGAGATAAATAAACTGAAATAAAATTCCTACAAGTTGAGGGTATTATGGATTGAAAAATCCACTGATATGGATAGTGGTGTCTAATTTATCTTGGAAATGGTTGCACTTTCCCTAAGCCTAAAGGAGTCAGTTGAGTAATCTGAGGGTGCTCCTGGATTCAACATTTTGAAAAAATGTGTAGATAACACCAGTGAGTGAGTTATTTGCTGCCTTTTGCCAAGTGGCTGGCTTGTGATGATCCTTTTTAGATGAATTGTTGGAATATGTTATTCATGGTGCTGTATTTAAATATAGTTATAAACAAAAATGTGTACATACTATGGTAGCAAGCAGACTGACATTCAGAACATATTATGTTAGTTTTCTCTCAGTTATACATATGGTTTCATCATTTCAGGCCCAGTTTAAAAATGCTGGGTTTGGGCTTTAAGGAGTAAAAGTTTGTTGTTGTTTTTTAACCAAAACACCATGCTTTCCGAGTTTGCTCCTTCTACTTGCTCCAGAAGGCTGAACCAAATGTTTAAGGTGTCCTTGTGATGAAGTAGGAGGATTCCTGCCCTCAGTTACTTATCCTGCTTGTTCACCATTTGGAGTTCCCGTCTCATTTTTGCTTCCTTTGTTTATTGTTTCTTTTTTTTTCTTTGCATGACCTCAAATAGCCTAAATAGTCCAGAGTTATCCTTAAGAGAGATGCTTTGAGTTTCAAACATGCCCTGATACTTCTGAGGTCTGATTCTTCTGAGAAATGTTCCACGCTGTAAAAAAATTGAAGTAGTACTAGAATACTCTTGGTGCAGTACAACCATTCCAAGGATGGAAAGTTTCGACTTGAAACATTTTGAGCACTTCTGTATTAAGAGCCTGACCAGAAACAGTCTTTGCAGCAGTCCCACATTTACAGTATGTTTTCCTCAGCAAATGTGGGGAGGAGGGATTGGAATTTTAAAGAGAAAATGATCATATTATTGGGTTGCTGATTCTACTGAACTATTTTAAAGAACTTATAATTTCCATTTTTTGTTGATGCTTATTTCTGTACTGTTATTTTTTAACAATTTCTGAAATTGTTATTTTGAAATCTTGTACATTACCTTAAAGCAGCAACTGTACCCTGAAAGGTACTGTATATTCAGATAATAAAATTTATAGTGCATAAGGCTTGAGCTTTCAATGGACTGAGAGAGTAGGTTCAAATAATAGAATCATAAAGTTGGAAAAGACCATTTAAAACATTGAACCTAATCTCCTGCTAACTTCAAGAAATCAAAACAAAGTTTCTGCTTGAAGACATCCAGTATGGGGGAGACCAATAGTTCAGAAGTTTTTAGAAAATTACAAAGTCGTATATTAGAAAGTTTTTTATGACAGTTAGTTAGAACATGCCTTCCTATAAGAATTTACTTTGTAGGTTAAGACTCTTTTTCTGTATTTTGCATTCTGGATTGATAGTGAACAAGTTGTGGCCATTTGCGTGAAACAACCTCAGGTAGTTGAAGAATGCCTGTCTATAATTACCCAGTTACCTTTTCTCAAGGCTGTCTTTTTTTTTTTTTGCAAGACCGCTTCTATCCCCTGATAACCCTCATTGCATTTCTTGCAATCTATTCCAATTTGTCTGAATCCTTTTTAAAGTAGGTATTAAGAAGATGAACAGAGTATTCAAGGTGGAATTTGACTAGTAGAAGATAGAATGGCACTTTTTGAAATTATATGGCTCTGTTTGCTTATATTAGTTTTCTTGTTCCTCAAGACAGTGAGCAGCACAAAACTCGAGGATAGGCAGACTTTCAAGTCTCGAAAGAAAAATGGTGAGAGTCTTTTAAAGGATCATAAAGAAATGCCTCCCAACCAAGCTAAAGGTAGAGAATATTTTAATTTACTTTATTTTTGAAGTTATTCATTCAAAAATTCTACTAGTGAACAGGTTTTCCCACCTTTACTTGGAGAACATGGTGGATAATGGGTTTTACCCATGCTAGGGTCATAACTGCTATTAGATTACAAAATATTTTTCTTCAGGTCAGTTAAGTACATGATCAGAGAGGTAGATAGATGGGCAGGAAGTGTGTGTGTTAGTCTTCTTTATAGCTGGCAACTTTCCCCATGCAATTTTCTAAGGCATGACTTGTACTGTTTCAGGTATATTATGACAAAGTTTGGGCATTTTGCAGTATTTAATGTTGCGTGAGCAGGACTTGATTGCATTAGGGTTCCCTTAAATATAAGATGTGTTCCAAAAGTTTTGTTCTCTTCTCCTTTTCTGTTCTAAGGGAAAAGTCAGTTGGATTACCAGTATTCAGGTTTTGTTTGTAAAATTATTTCTGCCCTGCCTTTTCTCTTCAAAAGAGCCTTAGTCATCATATCCATAAAAATAATAAATACAAATTGATGTAAAATATAACATTAAAACAACATTAAACAAAGCATTAAAACAGATTCAAACCATATCAAAACAGCTGTAAGAAAATGGCCCATATGAAAATTTATAAGATGGGGTGGAAAATCTGTAGCTCTTCTGATATTGCTGAACTCTAATACCCAGAAGCTCCAGCTGGCATGGATAATGATGGGAGATGATGATAGTCATTGTTAGCAACCAGCTGCATATAGATTCCCCAGCCCAGCTCTATAGAATTTTTGGCTTACCTTTATCAGTGTTGCCCAAACTGCAGATCTGACCTGCTTTTGAAGGACAATGTTGTTGTAAGAGAACTACGGGGAGTTCATATTTCCCAGCTCCGTCTGCTGCATTACTTAGTGATATAGCAGGCTACAGCAGACTAGAATTGGAGATGCAGTGCCCGTGGTCTGCAATCCTCCTGATGATGTGCCATCAGTTCACAATTTTAAGTGCATGCTACTGCATTTGGGTGGCCAGGACTGTGCAGGGATATGGTCTATGCACTGTCTTCTGTCTTCCCAAACTGGCTACAATAATCTTGGTGTGGCATTAAGTTAACCGTGGCTTCTTGTACAGTACTGGGAGATTTCAGTGTTGAAGGTTCTCAGTCCAAAGTGGTTTAAAAAGTCATCTTCTCTAATGGTCATGGCCCTGTCCCAACAACTCTTTCATTCCACACATCAATTTGGGCACACACTAGATTTGATATCTGTTTGGGTGAATTTGGTGATCCAAAGGTAGGGAGCCCTGCATTGCTCCCTGGTCATTTGGTGCAAACCACTGCAAAAGCAAGACTGGTTAAAATGGTCCAGGCCAGGTAACTGATGAGTTGGAAAGGGAGGACAACTGAAATTAAAGACAAAACAGAGATGCTGTTGGTAAATAGGAAATTGGACTCAGAGATTGAAGTTCCTGTTTTGGATGGAGTTGCATTTCCCTGAAGCAGCAGGTTCAGAGTCAGGGGGTGCTCTGTGATCCTCCGGGCTTATTGGACTTGGTTGTGGCAAGGAGTGTTTCTACACCTTTACACATTATGTGCCTGTGCAACCCTCCTTGTACCAGGCACATTTGGCTAGTTTTCTATACCTTGGTTATATGATATCGTGACTATGCAAAGTATTCTATATAGGCTATGCTTGCAAATTGTTGGAAGCTGCAGTTGATGTAAAATATGACGGTTTAGCTGCTAGCCTATAAAAGATACAGGGTTTATATACCTGTACTAAAAAAGATATGCACTGGTTGCCAGTTGTTTAACAGGCACAATTTAAACTGTTGGGGCTTAAAGGAAAGTATTGTCTCTCATGTTAACAAATCTGTCTGGCTGTTCAGTTCTGCAGGAGAGGTTGTTTTGAAAATGCCCCCTCTGTTTAAAGCCCATCTTTCTGGCATGTAAGAGAAGATTTTCTCCTGTTCCAACAATATGGAACACATTCCCTTGGAGCTGACTTTTGCTCCCACCCTCAGTATTTTAAAAAGACACGCCTCTTTTGTTATGCTTGTAATGGTTAATTTTAGTGTAAGATTTAGTATTGATTTTTGCTTTTAAATTTTTATGTTTTGTTTTTGCTTTTTAAATTCTGTTAGCTGCCTTGAGTACTTGCCAGAGTAGAAAGGTGGAGAATAAATTAATTCTATTAATACATTATAATTTATTTTCATTGATTTAGAGCTTAAGCTAACATTTATTTTCAAATCTTTCTTCCAAAACTATTTTACTTAGGAAGAATTAATATGAAATATGAGAACGTAACTGGGAAAACTGAATGTAAATTGAAGCAAAAGTCAAAACACCTTATTTCAGACACTGAAGAAAATGATTCTGAATTTGTCGTTAACGATATTTACAAGAAGAGAGCCATTGTTATATTGACACCATTGAACCAGAAAATGTCACGAGAAAAGCAGCACTCAAAGGATAACAGGAGGCTCAGAAAGGAGCAAAATGTGGATAAGAAGGGGGGAAAGATTACTTGCTATGAAAGAAGCTTGGCTGATGGAGAGTTAGACACTTTGAAATGCCCATTAAATTTGTTGAAACAATGTCACCAAACTGAGAAAGTTGTGGAAAGTGTTCCTTGCACAGATGAAGATGAATCTAGTGAAGATAGCCCATGTATCAAAAGGAAAACACAACCTTTCAAAAGAGAAACATCCAACAAGGAGCATAATAATACACAAAAACCATCATGTGAGCTCATGGATACAGAGAATTGTATAGCACCTTCTCAGAGTGGAAAGATGAAATGTTCTTACTCTGGCCAGAAGGGTATGCTGAAAGAATTATATAACAAGATTTCTTCTCCTGACTTGGGTACCAGTTCTGGGCTAGAGAAACGGAATAGACAAAAGTCACAGAAGAGGTTCGAGAAAGCCAGAAAGAATGCACTTGGATCAGAGACTGAAAGTGAAAACAGCATTGAGGAATTTCCTGTGAAAGAAAGTAGGTTAAAAATAGCTGCCAAGAGAACTAATGGTCACATTTCAACTAGTGCAAAAACCTTGCCTGTGATTGGAAGGACAAGCAGCCAAAGAAAGTTAGGAAATGCTGTGGAGTCCCTTCCAGATAATAATGAAGACTGGACTGAAGAAGAATTGCAAAAGTTGTACAGGCAAGTAGTGATGGTCTGACCATAATTTTCCCTTATGGTATAAGATGGTGTCTGTAAAGTTGTGACTTATAAAGCTCTTCTAATGCAAAATAAATCTGATTCCATATTCGTCAACAAAGTTATTTGGAAGCTTTATTTTTCTAATCCCCTAAGCCAGAGCTTTCCAAACTTTTCATGTTGGTGACACACTTTTTAGACATGCATCATTTCGTGACATACTCTTACAACAGGGCACAAGGCAGGCACTAGGACCTGCGCGGAATCACAGCAGATTTATTTATTTATTTATTTATTTAATTTATATAACTGCCCATCTCCCCCAACGGGGAACTCTGGGCGGTTTACAATAAATAAAATTAGATAAAACATAAAATATAAAATATATACACCAACAATTTATATAATTAATATAATATAAAATAAAATAAAAATCCAAGTGGGAGATAGTATTAATAAAAGAAGGGCATTATAAAATTACAGGATTAACCACCTCCATGAGGAACTATCGTTTCCTCCTTCCCATGCCAGGCGGCAGAACCAGGTCTTCAGTTCTTTTCTAAAGGTCGGGAGGGAGGGGATCTGTCTCAACTCTGGGGGCAAGATGTTCCATAGAGTGGGCGCTGTCACAGAGAAGGCCCGCCTCCTAGCCCCCATCAGATGACATTCTTTAATTGATGGGGCTCGTAGCAGGCCCTCTCTGAACGATCGGGTGGGGCGGGTCGATAATATGGGGATAAGACGGTCCCTCGGGTATTCTGGTCCCATGCCATGTAGGGCTTTAAAGGTGATAACCAACACCTTGAATTGTACCCGGAAGCAGACCGGCACCCAATGCAGCTCGCGGAGCAAAGGTGTTATATGTGCGGATCTTGGCGCACCTAAAATCGCCCGCACGGCTGCATTCTGCACCAGCTGTAGCTTCCGGATAGTCTTCAAGGGTAGCCCCATGTAGAGCGCATTGCAATAATCTACATGGGAGATGACAAGAGCGTGAGTGACTGTTCGGAGGGCATCGCGATCCAGGAATGGGCGCAACTGGCGCACAAGCCGAAGCTGTGCAAAAGCCCTTCTAGCCACGACTGCCACCTGCTCTTCGAGCAGGAGTCGTGAGTCTAGAAGGACCCCCCAAGTTGCGCACCGGTTCCGAATGGGGCAGTGCTACCCCATCGAGAACCAAAGATGATAATTTCCTAGAAGACGCCAAGCCATCAATCCACAGCCACTCGGTCTTGCCAGGGTTCAACTGAAGCCTGTTGTTCCCCATCCAGGCCCTCACAGCCCCCAGGCACTGGGACAGGGTGGTCACTGCATCACTTAATTCACCTGGGATGGAGATATACAGTTGAGTATCATCTGCATACTGATGATACCTCATCCCATGGTGTCGGATGACCTCGCCCAGCGGTTTCATGTAGATGTTGAATAGGAGAGGAGAGAGAACCGAACCCTGCGGCACCCCACACAGGAGTGGTCGCGGGCTGGATCTCTCCTCCCCTACCAGCACCGACTGGGAACGGCCCTGGAGGAAGGAGGTGAACCAGCGCAAAACTACGCCGCCCACCCCCAACTCCCTAAGCCATCCCAAAAGGATACCATGGTCAATGGTATCGAACGCCGCTGAGAGGTCCAAGAGAGCGAGAATGGATGCACTCCCTCCATCCCGCTCCCGCCAGAGGTCATCCGTAAGGTTTGGAGGCAGCAAGGCACAAGGCAGGCACTAGGACCTGCGTGGAATCCTGGCAGGGCTTGGAGGCAGCAGCCGCCGCCGCGACACACCCAGTCACTGCAGCTGACACACTAACGTGTCACGACACAGAGTTTGGAAAGCTCTGCCCTAAGCAATCCTATGAATTATTTTCTTCCTTTACAACTCCCAACTTCTCTGCAAATTCCTGATCTTTTCTACCTCCCCTTTAGATTCTATGTAGTGCCTACCTATCACACTATTGATACCAAAGTCATAACATAATGTGCTTTACTGAATCCTTCATATTTTATAGGGCAGTGGCTTGTTTTCCTAAACACAAAAGTGGCTTCTGGTTGGATGTGGCAAAGACTGTGGGAACACGATCTGCTGAAGAATGCCAACAAAAGTACATGACAGAACAGGAAGGTAGAAAATGGGCCCCAAAGAGGACCACCAAGCCTGGAAAAAAGGAAGAAAGAGGTACAAGTCCTGACCTCTTCCCTGTCTTCTCCCATGCAAAGCCAAATGCGTTTCAAGATTCCAGTTCTGAGAGCATGCAGTTGTCGGAGTCTGGGTAGACTTTCTGCAAGAGCATAGCATTTTCCTGTTTGTTTAGGGGTGCACTTGAATTTTGCAAAATTAGGCAAGCACTTTCTGTTTTAAGATGAATAAAGGCTAATTTTTGAATCTCTACTTGAGAATATTGGGAGAAGTTCTCAGAATGCTGGGAAGAGATACCAGGGCAGTGATAGGGTGAGAATCTATTATTTTTCACTTGTTGGAAAATATGGCTATGTATGCGTTAATTCTGTCTTTAAAATCACTCGATGTACCCATATGTGTATGGTGTTGTTTAAACACAATTAGGACAGGTAAAAGTAAAGGTCTCCCCCGCACATTTGTGCAGTCGTGTCCGACTCTAGGGGCCGGTGCTCATCTCCGTTTGTTAGCCGAAGAGCCAGCGTTGTCCGAAGACGCTTCCACGGTCATGTGGCCGCATGACACGCGCGGAACGCTGTTACCTACCCACCGAAGTGGTACCTATTCATCTACTTGCATTTGCATGCTTTCGAATTGCTAGGTTGGCAAGAGCTGGGGCGAGTGCGGGAGCTCACTCCGTCACGCAGGGCTGGGGATTCGAACCTCCGAACTTGCGATCCTCCGATCGACAAGCCTGGCGTCTTACCCGCTGAGCCACCACGCCCCTCAATTAGGACAGGGGGTGAACAAAATTGCAAACTAAAAAGTTGAGGTGATTGAAGACAACATAAAGGTTTTAAGTGGCTTCTAACCTTTGTCTACAATTGCCATCCTCTTGCAAAAAAGAATTTCCATGTCAGTTTGTATCATTCTTGCTGGTAGATAGGGGGACAAAGCAGCCATTGGCAAAGGTGGGAACACTGAAAAGGAAACAACAGATGCGGAACTTCCTTGAACAGATGCCCAAGGATAACCATGACGACATCTTTGCTGCAACTCCTTTTCAGAATAACAACACAAAAGTAAATATATCTGTTGTATATATTAAAATATTTCTAGTTGGGATCCATCAGACGGGGCTTACTAGGAATGCTAGAAAAGCTCATTACAAGCCGGAAAGTTGTCCTTTTCCTGGTGTTGCATGTTGGGATATAGGTTCATTCTTGATTTTGTGCTGGTCTTCAGAAATAAGTTTGCAGGAATCATGGCTTACGGCTGGATCTTGAGATCAATCCAAAATGTATATATCCCTACAACAGACATTCCCCAAAATTTCTGGCATCCAGTGGGATTCTAGCTATTGCAGAGTTGCAAATACACTGTTAGTTGTGAGTAGCTAGTAGAAGTACAAAAGTAAGAAAATACAGAAAAATCACACACCCACACGGTTGTATTTTGCTGTTGTGTTATTTATATATGAACCATTCTCTAGAATTCTCCCCATCTATAGCAGCAACCCCCCACTCTGGTCCTTATCCTTGAGAGTTTTTTTCAACTGATACTGTAGACTTACTAGACTAGGCCTCTGTCTTCTCCATTTGCCTATCCTTTACTCAACTTTCTAACTGCTTCTGGGCCTTTTCCCTTCACAGCCTGGATTCTCTCACACAGCTTTCTAATCATTATCCTGCCCATGTAGCTCTTCCTGTCAGTAAGGCCCACTTCAGGTATTAAAACTATGCTCCTTTCACATAAATAACTAACAATTCTATCACCACCTTGATCATGGATAATTTACAATAATTGCATCAGCTTAACTAATCAGTGAAAAAGTGCAATAGAATGTAGGTGACATGAGAAAGATGCTCTTGGTTGGGGGTAGTATCGTGGTAAACTTACAGCAAACACCTTCTTTTTCTGGGGATAACAAAGATATGATCTGTAGTTGCCACAGTTCTGCGTGGCCCCAGAGGAAGATGTTTTCCAGTTGAAAGACAGTCATCCTCTCACACCTGCTTCAGCTATTTTCCCTTTGGTGAAGACACCCCAGTGTGACCATGTCAGCCCTGGCATGCTGGAATCCGTGGATAGGTAGGTACTCCGGATAGATTCTACTCATTATTTTAAATGGCTAAAGTAACTGCCATATTATGGGCAGAACTCATTCTAGGTTCACTGAGGTCACTGTTGGCAAGTGTGTAAAATTCACACGTAAATACACTATTCTGACAATAAAGATAGGATTGAGGCAAGCAACAGGGACATTGGGTTATTCGAGCATTCTGGAATATGCTGTTTTGGGATGGGGGACAAAAGCAGGAGAAAATATTGAAAATAAAAGGATATTAAGCAGCAGATTTTGTGGGGGAAGGTAATAAGAATAAGCAACTGGTGCTGCTACAAACTCTGACAATAAGCAGGTGTTGGTTATCACCTTTAAAGCCCTACAAGGCACGGAACCAGGTTATCTGAGGGACTGCCTCCCCATTACATCATCCCGTCCCACCTGATCTTGCAGAGAGGGCATGCTGCGGACCCCCTCTATGAAAGAATTCCATCTAGCGGGGTCCCGGAGGAGAGCCTTCTCTGCAGCAGCACCTGCCCTATGGAACACCCTCCCCCCAGAGATAAGACAGGCCCCTTCACTCCTGGACTTCAGGAAAAAATTAAAAACTTGGCTCTGTGATCTCGCCTGGGGCAAGAAGGAAAGTGGTCAAGCCTGGGGATGGCTGATTTCCTAGAGCCGCCTCCAATATTTTAAATATGTTCAGCTGCACTGTAAGAACCACCTGCCACTTGGATTTTATTGTATTTATATTTTTATTGTTGTTTTTATTGTATTTTAATGTTATGTTGTGAACTGCCCAGAGTCCCTCCTTGAGGGGGAGATGGGCGGTCATAGAAATGTAATAATAATAAAAAAAAGCAGAGTAGGCCTTGCTTCTTGATGCATCGGATAAGCAAGTGACACACATTCACATACGCAAATTCTCAGTTTAATTTTTTTTTTATTTTAGAAAAGATCGTGACAAACATGTCTTCCACATGCAAAATAATATCAAAGGCAAGGAGCGCACATGGCAGAATGTAAAGAGGAAATTGGTAATGTCTTTCCTTCATTTATCATATTTGAAGACAGATTCCTGCATCTTAACTTTTAAAAAGCAATTAGTGCATTTTTCTTTTCTGTCTAAGAGGCTCTAGAAGCTATTCATTGGGCCTGGTTACACTTTCAGTAACAATATTTTTTTCTGAATAAATAAAAACAGTTATCAAATCCATTTCACAAGCAAACAGATTTATAAACAGCTAAAGAAGAAAAGGGAACCTGAAGGACCGAGAGACAAGAGGAGGTCAGAACAAAGAGCCAACAAAGTTTCTTAATCAACCTCATCAGAAGACTTTTGTGGCTTTGCTTTGTGGTTCTGAGGTCTGTTGAACCACAAATGCCCCTGTTTTCAAGGACAATTCATAAAACCATTTCCCAGTAACAAGCTGTTATTTTCTGTTTACTCACAATCTTGAAAAAATGGTTCTTGGTTGGTTACCTACTGACTGACCATCCTAATCTAGAAACTTTAGCATCTCCTCCCTCTGCTTGCATTTAGTATCTGGGAACCTGGCATGGCAAGATGACAGAGTTGCAGCCTGAAATGGATATTCTATGACTAAGATTTATCATATTTAAACTGCAGCCTAGGGTTCTCGGCTTGCTTGTTTATTTTGGGTACCTGCCGCAAAGCTTTTTTACAAGCTGCTTGTTTGGAGGGAGTAATATATCCTTTGCTTCCATCAGGCTGGGACAGTGTTCACTACTCCCACGTCTCGAAGAACAAATGTCTTTAATTTTGAAGGTAGGCATGTTCCATTTGCCTTATACTACATTGTCAAGGTTTAGGATTGGACTTGGGAGTCCCCAATATGGCACCATGAAGCATCAATATGGCTGCAGCCATGCCCTATTTAAAAAGAATTCTAAATAACATTGTAACAAAAAATGGAAATTGGCACATTGCAAAGCAAAGTTTACATCGTCAGTGCAGATGTTTTGTGAATGGGCAAGCATCCAATTTGCAATACCTACTATGTGTTCTCAGAATTCAAAGTGTTTCCAACAGTCCAAAAAGGTTGGGGAGCCATGGGTTGGATGATCACAAGAGGTTTCTGATTATTTTATTTATTTATTTATCACATTTGTATCCCGCCCATCTCCCCCACAAGGAGGGACCCTGGGTGGTTATCATTGCCAAATGAAGGAAAGGATTTTTTTGGCCCTATATATAGTACCTTTCCCTTTTGAGAGGTTCCAAAGAAATTTCTATGCATGATATGAATAGGGGGATAGTATCAGATGAAGGGCTGGAAGTAGCAGTTTATGCTGCATATATGAGAAATGTTGCAGAATGCAGTAGAAAACGGCATGTTTCAGGGTTTGGTAATTTGAAAGTATTTAAATCACTGTTCATTTGCAAGCCTTAACATGGAGCCAGAAGACAAAGGAGCTCATGGGGTTTAGTGACTGCATAGTTAAGAATTAGTTCCAGACTCAGGGACCCAATTTTACTACTGCTATTTTCCTTAATATATTTCCCAGAGTGAGAAATCTCAATTTTAAATGTAGATATTGAGTAATTGAAATCCATAATTATTAACACTTGACTGCTCTACACAAATTACAGAGATAATCTGCTCTTTTGGACTTTACAGTAATTTTTATATAATTGTTAAATGAATCGAGCAGGATGGCATCACATGGGAGAACTCTAGATACTGTCATCCTTGTAACCTGATTTTTTTCTCATCTTGCTATAGATATTGCAACTTCGGATAGGGTGGGGCATCTCTTCCAAGTGGAACAAGGAATACAGTCTGATGAAGAGGATGATATGTATTTTTCCACATAGCCAGTAGCTACCTGCCCGAGGCTCAAACTCTGCCAATTTTTGGGGACGTTTCATCTCACCTTCTAGTCACAGTGGTTTCTCCAGACTATTTTTAATGAATTGCAAATGGCTGAGTTTTGATTTCAGTCTGTTTTGAGTTGAATTAAGTGGCTCCTCAGTTCTGTGCTCTCAAGGTGTTCAAAATATGGAGAAATCTACCACAGGTACTTATCTTTCTTTAGAAGAAGTGATGTGGAGATTATGTAGAGAAGTAGCTGTGGTGATTACCTTTTTTTTATGGAAGTAAAATAATGTTTTTAAAAGTTACTTGTACAATAAGCCTCAAGAGCATTGTTTGTAATAGCAAAGGATCTCTGTATTTTCTCTACAAAGAACAGTGATTATGTAATTTTTTATTAAACTTGCTTTCTTAGTACCTTTTAAGTGTTTCTGATACCGTTTAATTTGGCAGTTAGAGAAACTGGATACACAAAATACAATCGCAAACATGTGCATTAGCCCACTATGTAGTTAGCTTATGTCTGGTATGTTTTGTGAACCAAGATAAGTGAGTTCAATAAATCTGGGGTAATACATTGTGTATACAAAGCTACTCTGTCAATGTATAAGCTAGAAGTGGCACACTCTAACAATTTTGAGATGAGGAAAGTAATAGGACTATTCCAGACTTTCTATGAAAAGAAATAAGGTCTTCTAAAATTCTGCTGCCTCTTCTAGTGAGCAGATAGCATTCATTACGGTTTTCTTATAACATATTGATAACAACCGTACCTGCATATATACTACAGCTGACTTTTTAAAACACTAAGTGACTACTGTACAATCAACTTATGGTCTGTGAACCATTGTTGACAGGCAGTAGGCAGTAGGGAAAGGAGGTAATGTAAGAATAATCAGCCCTCTCATTAATTGCTCTTTTTTTCATGGTAGGCCTGCTGAAAATAATTTTACAGTGAGTACAATATTTGTGAATGAACATTACTGTTGGAAATCATTGCATATTTAATACCCATGATTCGCTGTCATACACCATAGGAGCTATTTCAAGTGTTTAAATAGCTTTCTTACATGGTAATCTGCAAAAACTTTCAGCAATAATGTAGGGTATAACTTGTACTAAGACTACAGATCTCTGCTGCAATAATCAGAATGTCCACTAGATGACAGCAAAGGGACCCCAAACTGTCATCTAGTGGTTGGAAGGTTTCAATTTTGATCTTTTAGCCTTCTGCTGTACTAGTCTGTTCCCCCGCCGGAAAATACCTCTTGCATGAACCAATGCTTGAATTATGAGAGAAAGTTGTGGCAGGATGAACCCCTCATCCCACATAGTTTTGGGCACGGACATCAGCTACTGTGTATTAAGCCAAGATATAAGATTTATTTGACGTTCTGCCTATCCTCTTCAGTTCTGCAGCTATTCCCTTGTCTAAATCTGTGCCATAAAACAGACTGTTCTGCTGTATTTATGTGCCACTATGTCATCTAATGGGAAGCTGCAGAATTTGCCCCTAGGCTATATTAACTGGGTATGATTTGTAGTACAACTGTATTTCAGTGGCCCTTAGCTATCAGTGTGATCTATCTGTTTAGCAAATTATGCTACAAATAGATGTTTCCTGCATTTCAGGAAAAAAAATTATACCAATATAGAACACTTCTCAACAAAATATACTGCTGGATAGCATGGTTTCTAAGATAGCTAGTTACCACTGTTGTCTTTCAGCCCTTCACAGTAATGCGACAATTAAACAAAAGACAAGTCTGAGAACTAACTTTATTTATTTGCTACATTTATATGACCACCCAATTTGCAGAAAGTGATTCTGGGCAAATCCTAATTGGTAGGAACATTATGTTCTTTGAAAAAAACAAAATGACAGGAAGGTAAAGCAGTATGTTGAGTTAGCCACTTAGTACCTATCCTGCCATGAGAACATTTGAAAATTTCATTGTTGACTTGGCGTTAATACTCTGATGAATATCACATCTTGGTTAAGAATCTAAGCCATTAATTGACCTGCTTGGATGATGACTTAGTCTTCGTGAGATGGTTGAACTTTGGCACTTAGAACAAAGTTAAACTGATAATGAAATTAAGCATTGGAGAGCAGAGCAAAATTAAGATCAGTACCAATGGAAGAGAATATTTGTAGCTCAGGGTTGAACTATGGAGTCCTCTGATCCTTGTTGTTTTCTTGCAGACGTTTCATTGCCAGGCTAGGCAACATCTTCAGTGCAAAAAGGGAGTGGGACTTGCTCTCTGTTTATATAAACATGGTATAAACATGGTATACAAACTGTTTATATAAACATAGTGTGTATGTGTGTGTATGTATGTATGTATGTATGTATATATATATATATATATATATATATACACACACACACATACATACACACACACACACACACACACACACACACACACACACACACAGAGTATATATATATATATACACAGTGGCACTGAAGATGTTGCCTAGCCTGGCAATGAAACGTCTGCAAGAAAACAACAAGGATCAGAGAGCACCAAGGACTCCACATTAAGATCAGTGTACTACCTATTCCCACTGCACAGAAGCCTCATGCAGGGACTTGCTTTCCTATGTATGGAGTAAATGATGTGGGAATTGGTACCTATGCATATCATTCCTACATTTCCATTGAACAGTTCCTTGAAAAGACCTTCACCATTCAGTGGGAAGATCCGAAAATGGGGAGTAACGGCATCTGGATTTATCTTAATCACAACTGAGATTGTCTTTTCAGGTTTCTGACAACAGATATGGCTGTAAGGGCATGCATCTCAATATGCCTATTGTCCTCTGATTTTCACACTGAATGTGCAAGATCTTTTAAAGAACGCATTAAGAGATTAGTAACACTGCATTCTTGCTCAAATTCCCAAACCCAACAGATGTGCAATTTAAGAACTTCAAAGAAAAATGGTCCTTTATCACTTTTGGAGCAAGTTCTGGCTGAGCTAGCAATATTTACTATTAATGGCCGTAATACATAGCTTTCCAAACTGTGTGTCGCAACACAATACTGTATCACCTGCGGGGCCCAGGTGTGTTGCACGAAAACCCGGAAGCGCTGATGGCGTGCAGCCGTGGGCCATCAGCACTTCTGGGTTTTCGCACAGCACACCAGGACACTGCCGCCGCTGCAGCGCGCAAAAACCCGAAAGCGCTGCGGTGGCAGCATGCGAAAACCCGAAAGTGCGGTGGCGACGCTTCTGGGTTTTTGCGCGCCACCATTGGTGTGTCGCCAACATGAAAAGTTTGGAAAGCCCTGCCGTAATAGTTCAGTGACCAGGTAATTACAGATTGCTTCTAAGCATTTTTCACAGTAAAATCTCTCAGTAATGTTTTTAAAAACCTAAGGGATTGAATAACACAAGTTAGAAGCAGCTTTCTCCAAACTATGTTACAGACCAGCTGCACAGCCCAATTAGTTTTTACTTATTGAGAAAATTGCTTGTGGTTTCTTTTCTTGTCTATTCCATTCCTCCTAATGTTATCTTAATGAGAATTTCAATAAGATACTTTGATTAGCTCTTCTTCACACACTCTGGAAAGAGACCTTGGGAGGAGGAATATGCAAAATATTGAGTTTGCAATGTGTTCCTCAAGAGGTCTGTACTGAGAACAAGATCCTTTGTGAGAGTTTTTGTCCAAGCTCAGAACAAAAAAACGGACAAAATGCGGGATTTTACATTGTTTCAGATATTCTAGCCTGCCGTGATTATTTTGTTTTTAAACATCTCCCAAGCCAAATGCATTAGCTAATTAAACAGCAGGCACAGGATCCATTCTGAGAGGAAGAGATGGGTGAGCATAAGAGGTAAGAGCACATGTCCAACATTTGAGAATCATTTTGGATGGTACTGCTGGTAGAATCACAAGATTATAGACCCAAAGGGACCTTGAGGAGACTAAGACAAGGTAACTATTACATGTCTATCCCTACTCCACCCCACCTCCCATAATCTATAATCCTGTGTACTTAGACCAGTGTTTCTCAACTTTAAGATGTCTGAAGTTCAACTTTCAGAATTCTCCAGCCAGCCATTCTGGGTGGGGAATTCTGGGAGTTGAAGTCCACACATCTTAAAGTTGCTAAGGTTGAGAAACACTTTAGTGGCACTGAAGATGTTGCCTAGTCTGGCAATGAAACGTCTGCAAGAAAACAACAAGGCTCAGAGAGCACCAAGGACTCCACACTTCAACCCTGAGCTACAAATATTCTCTTCGATTAGAAACACTGACCTAGACCAAGCAATATTCTGACTTGTTAAGAGGGAAGGATCTTTTCCTCCCCCCTCTGCTTGCTTTTCATCCCCCTTACAATTCTTTATTTTTCTTCTCAAAATAGCCACCATCCCTCCAAAAGTTCTATTTATTTTCAGATTCAGCTTTGGAAGCCCAACATGGAGTTGTCTGAATATTTAGGGGGCAAGTTGTTCCACAGAAGGGTGGGCGTCACTGAGAAGGCTCAACTTTTGCATTCTCTTGGAGGAGGGACTCTTAACAAAGCTTCGCCTGCCAGTTCTCACTGGATGAGCAGTCAACCTGGAGAAGGAGGGCTAAGAGATACCCACACCCTGAGCCATATACAGCTTCCAAGGTGACAATCAGCACCTTGAATTGCAAAAGCAGCCCCCATTAGCAGTGTGACATGGGCAAATCTAGGTGCATTCATAGCTACACAGGCTATTGCATGCTGTACCAGATGAAGCTTCAAATGGTCTTCAAGGGCAAGCCTATGTAGAGTACGTTGCAGCCCAGATGAGAAACTACAAGAGCATGAAAGCACAATGGCTCTCGATTCAGTAATAGACGAAACGGGCACACAAAATATCATTGTTCAAAAACCTTTATCACCACAGGTAGTCCTCGATTTACGACCACAATAGGGACTGGAAAAATTATTGTTAAGTGATGCAGTCATTAAGTGAGGCATCACATGACCACATCACTTAGCGACGTTAATCCCTATTGCTGTCCTTAAGCGAGGTCGTAGTTCATTAAGCAAGCATCTCAGCGGGGAAGCCAGCAGGAACTTCCAAGTCTTGGGCGGCTCACAGGTAGGTAAGTGGCTGCTGCTGGATGGGAAAGGGAGTGTCAGAACCCTGGCATGACCCCAGAGTCCTGCCATACCACAGACGCGCCCGGCATTGAAAGGGAAGGAAGAAACTGATAAGAGAAACAATAGATCCGGGGCGAGGACGGGAAGACAACCATCAACCACGCCTCCCAGATGATGGGCGCTTAAGCGCTCAAAGAAACTGACCTGAGCGGACCGAAGGGAAGTCCTCGGTGGGGAGGGGGCGGGAGCCCAGGCGGGAGAGTTTAAAAAGCCCAGCAAGACGTCAGTGAATCATCCTTGTCTTTTTGCGTGTTAACCCATGTGAAAGCAATAAACCGTTTGCTTCTCAACAATTGTGGCTGAAGTCTTGTTTGGGAGAAATGTTCGCGGAGCGCATGAGGAGCACCTTACAGGGAGGGAGTGCATGGGTGGCTAGACAGGTTGAATGTGAGTGCAATGGGGGTTGGGGTGGTTGGTGCCAGGTGGGGGCGGGTGTGCAAGTGGCCAGGGAGGGTGTGTGAGTGGCCATGGAGGTGCGGCACAAGCACACTGAGGCTTGGGGTGTGAGGGAGTGTGGGTGGCCAGTGAGGTGCGGTGCAAGCACAGAGGGGCCTGGGGGGTGCACGGGTGGGGGAAACTTAACCTAACAACTTGCAACCTTCCCAGCCTGCTTCCCCATTGACTTTGCTTGTGGGAAGCTGGCAGGGAAGGTAACAATTCGTGATCAGATGACCACAGGACGCTGCAACCATTGTTAAGTGCGAGCAGGTTGCCAAGTGCCCAGATCGCAATCACACGACTGCGGGGATGCTGGAACAGCTGGAACTTAGGGGACCAGTCAACCACCACTCATTCAGCACCGTCATAACTTCAAGCAGTTGCTGAACGACTCCAAGGACTACCTGCATGGCTTCCATCTGCTGTTCAAGTAGGAGCCATGAGTCCAGAAAGCCAGTTTCATGTGCTGGCTTCAGTGGAGGAGGCAAATGCCCATGAAATTGGCAGGCTAGATGCAGTCGCAGTGCAAGTGATGATGTGCAAGGCTTGCAGAGGTGCTGGGGAACAAACATGCTGAAGAGGAAGTTTGATAGAAGATGCAATGGTGGGAAGCAGAGAGGTGCGACGAGTGTGCTGATACAGGTGGCTGGAGTGCTACATTTGCAGTGAGGCTTGTGAAGAGTCTTGGCTGGAGAAGCAGTGGGGAAGAGGCACAAGGAGAGAACAAGTGTAGGAAGATGGGCATGACAGGATACGGGAGAGATGACAGGAGTAGAATTGGGAAGTTGAATGAAGACTGTGTGCACAACAGCTTACTGGAGGCTGAAGAGGAGATGTAAGCCAGGTAAGTCCGTAATCAAAAATGCACAATGTCTTGGAAAGTGCAGAGAGAAAAACCAGAGACTTGGTCAAGAACATGCCGAGGTTGAAAAAGTAGCAGGAGTCAGGAGCAACAAAATGTGGATTACAAAGCCAGATGCTAAAGCGGCTTCCAGTAATGGGAGGTGGTCCGTGAGCAGTTTAAATCCTCTCCCCGCCAAGTGTGTGCAGCTGACGCTTCTCTTGCTCAGCAGTTGCCAATCTTGGGGCACCAGGTTGCTTGCAGGGTCAGCTAGCTGCCGTTTACTCATGAGGTGCTTATTTTGACAGGGTGTAGGACTCTCAGGTGGGGGTGGGGGTGTTCTTCCCTGCTTCTTGGAACCCATGCTGGCCAAGGAAGGGTATCCCGTTGCTCACTCTGCTAACGTAACACCTGGCAGGACCTGATCCACCCACATCTTGGAGCCTGGGCCCAAGGCCATGACAGCCAGCTCTGTTTGAGGGAGCACAACCTTGTCCAGAACTAGGACATAGGCATACCTATGGAGTGAGAAGTAACTTAAGGAAGAAGGACACATTTACTATTGCCTGATTTCTATAGAGGAACAGGACATCTTGCAATACAGAAACTCATTTTGTTTGAAATTTTATTTACATATCTTACACTGAATGAATGTAATAATAAAGTGCTTCTGTTTAAAAGGGATGCCCCACTTTGATTTATAGGGGTTCATGTGACAATCATGGGCAGCATCTGAGTATCAAAGGTGTAGTGGATGTAGCGGTAGACCTCCTCTGCTTTCTGCAGATTGACCTGAGTGCAGCCTGCCATCTCACTTGGAGTACTGGAAAGGAAGAAGGAAAGGAATGCTTCTCATTAAGGCACCAGTTGTAGTCAGTACCCTTCAGCAATAACACAAGCGGGAAGAATGTGAAAACTACTGGAACAGACAGAATAATCAGACAGGTTCACAAGGAGGTCATAATGGCAATACCTGGCTGTGTTGTTGGCTTAAATATTCTGGTCCTATAAATTCTCGTGGCTACCTTTATTAATTTAATTTAATTTAATTTAATTTATGTGGCCACCCATCCTGCTATAGTGACTCTGGATGGCGAAAAGCATAAAAACATCGTACAAAATAACATCAAAATGAATGAGGCAGGGCCCTGACGTAATTCTCTTGCTTCTTCCCAGTTTGTAACTCTCTTCCCAGTTACAATCTCTGATCTATCAATGAAAACACCCAACTAAACTTTCTGAATAATGATAGTGACTTTAAACGTTTTCTTTAAGAATACAACAGTTCCTAATGCATTATCACTGGATGAATCATTGACTGTCAGATTAGAGGTTTCTGGTTTGATTTAAAGCACCGAAGAAGAGATGGCTTTTATCATTTTTAATCGACAGCTCGATTAAACCTTCAGATTCAAAAGAGACAAGACAAAATGTAGCCCACTGTAACCAATCTATCTGCTTTTAACCAACAAATGGTCCAGCTCAGAACAATCAAAGGGGAACTGTACCTGTTTGCCATCTCTTTCAGAGAATCAAAATGGTGGCACAAGGCCAGAGCCAGGGTGTAGCTGACGCAGGGAATGCTCAAATAGAAACGCAAAACATCTTGTCTGGGTCCCTCGACTTCTGTTGGCACACAGATGGCTGCGTTCTTCCGCTGTTCCACCAAAGCTAGTTCCTTTAGCAAATCAGCAGTTTCCACTTGGCAGGCACTGAAGAGCACTTTGATTCCTGCCTGAATGAATGCGGATAACATGCCGTCATAGTGCTTGGTTCGGTGGAATACCCTCCACGCTTCTCCTGAAAGATTGAAACACAAAAGCTCACCATCCACATTTCTCACACTGTGGCACGACACACTGACACACAAACAAGCTAATGACGTTTTAGCCTAGTCTTTTGTGCAAACCCAGTTCCTGTGATTAGTTTATAGTTCAGTTTGTCATGTCAATACATAAAACCTGAGTTGAGCAAACCACGGGTGAGCAAAAATATACAAAAGAAGAAACCACAGCAGCTCAGACCAAAATCAAATCAAATCTTATTACAGCCAAAAGCCCAGAAAATCAGTGAGATAAAACCTACATACATGCACACACACACACACCCTATGTGTGTGTGTGTATGTGTGTGTCTCTCTCTCTCTACAAGTAGTAAAATATAATGTAAGATATATAACAAACAATAGAAACAGAATACAAGGTAAGGAATACAATAATGGTAGAGTAAGGTAAAATACAAGTAAATAGATGAAAGTCAAAATCTTCAGCTAAAAGTAAGGTGAGTAGAACAAACATAGGCACAGAACTGACCAACCTGGGAGGATATACAAGTCCCCAATAAACTTTGAAAGTCTGGGTAAAATTGTTTTCACAGCCTTGCAAAATGTCAGGAATGATGGGGCAAGGCACACCTCTAGGGATAAAATATTCCAAAAGCGATAAAGTTTTTCTTCTGATCCATGATCTGCTCATCTCCCAAAGAGGCAGGGCCCTGACGTAATTCTCTTGCTTCTTCCCAGTTTGTAACTCTCTTCCCAGTCTCCCATTCAGGAAGCACCCTCATGAGGGATGGCTTTTTTCCTATTTAGCAATTAATCTCATAACCAGCAAAGCTAAAAACTGTACCTGAAGAACAGTTGAGTCCCTGAGGGAGACCTACTAGGCCAAGATACCAACCTGTCCTAGTTCTTTCCTTCTCCACAATTATACAGATCCTATCAAACTTGCTCTTCAGCTGTTGTATCCGCTGGACCATTTTACTCCGATGTGTATTGTTCAGCAATTCTGCCTGACACTTCCTTTCCACTGCCAGACGGTTGCTGACAATATAATCACAGGAACCCAGAGAACAAATCTGAACCTTGACTCCATGAACAGTTTTCAGGGTTGAAATGACTTCTGGCCCAGAGGAGATCTCACGGTTATCCACCAGAATGCAGAGAGCTGCTTGGTTCTTTGAATTCCTTAAGGACAGCTCATTGGAGGAAGAAGAAAGTCCAGGAGGGTTCTCTAAAGACGTTTCTGGCTGCAAAGATCACAACAAATATCACTCAGCAGGCTTAGAACAGCAAATATCCAAAGAAATTGGGGGATGGTCTTTTAGTATTTGTACTGTGTCAATCAAAGTACCTATTGCCTACAGTGACACAGAAAATACAGATTACAATTTCTAATTAAAGAGATATTATTGGGAAAAATATTTGCTGGGAAGAAAGAATGTGGGAAAATGCCATTTTTAATTTAGGATGGCTATCTTCTAATATTGCTGCAGAAGAACAGTTCAGTCATTCTCTATTTAAAATTTTATGTACATATATGTTCCTTCTGTTAAATGTCAGTATTTTTACAGTGTGCACACTTCTTTAGTCTCATAGAACCATATGGCTGGAAGGGGCCTTCTAGCTTCTGCTTGGACAAAGCCAATTAAGAACAGTCCACCACCTACTTGGGTAATTGTTTCTCTGCTGAACTCTGTTATAAAGTTTTCCCTACTTCATTTCGAATTTGCCTTCCCGTAATTTAAATCCATTATTCTATGTTCTGCATTCTGGAACCAGAGAAAATAATTCTTGTTCTTCATCTATGTGACACACTTTCAGGTACCTGAAGGGTGCTATTCTATCCCTCCTCAGTCATCTTTTCTCAAGGCTAAACTTATCTAGATCCTTCATTCTCTCCTTGTAGCTCTCAGTTTCTAGTTCCTTGACCAACTTTGTTGCCATTCTGTGAACCTGTTTTAATTTCTTCTTAGTGTGGTGTCTAGCATTGAATGTAGCAGTCAAGGCTGGGCCTGACTATCTATTGCAAAATGAGTAGATAGACTAAATGGACTGACACAACATACTATGCTAATAATATATCAGAATTAGCGACTGAGAGGGTCTATGAAAGATTCTCAAGAGAAATGTGGCAAGGGCTTAAACCAACCACTTTTTAAAGGTTTCTCCTGACTCCTTAGTTCCATTATTCTAAGCCAGTGCTTTTCAAACTGCCGCCATTGGTGACACACCAACGGCAGCAGTGGCAGGGGCGCATGCGGCGGTGGGGGCGTGCACGGCGGCGGCCTCGTGTTTTCTGCTAAAACGCGGAAGCGCTGATGGCGTGCTGCCGCCACCGCCGTGCACACCGCTGCCGCCCCCCCCCCCCCGCCGTGCACATCCACTTCTGGGTTGTGTCGCAACACATTAAACTGTGTGATGCGACACACTAAAGTGTCGCGACACACAGTTTGGAAAGCTATGTTCTAAGCACTGCCACAGAAAAAGCAATAATTGAAAAACAGCCCTACCTTCAGCATAGTCTGGAACTGTCCACCCAGAAGCTCTGATTTGCACTGATCTTTGGTTTGAGGATGAAAATCCGATTGTTCCGGCAAACAAGCTTTTAGTTCCAAGCATACCTGGGCATGGCTTTCTTGGGGTTGGCAGCTTTTAAGTTCTGGAACTGACAATTTTTGGTGCAGAGTCTGGTCCATAGTTAAGGAAGGAACATTAGAATCCTTATCAGCTTTAGCATTGACTCGTGATTCCATCAGTTCTTCCTTTTTATCGGTTCCCTCATCTTCACTAGATGTGTTAAGAATCCGAACCCAAGTTAATCTCTTTGGCACCAATGGAGTTCCTGTTTTCTGTTTCACATGGCCCTCTTTCAGTTTTTTCCGGTGCCGGGTCCGGTATTGTTTTCTCCCGTTCACAAAACTTTCTTCCCCTAAAAGGTCAAAATTGATGCACACTTCCTCTTCATTGGAACTGCTTTTGGGGTTACCTTCTTCATTGTCCTCAACACAGAAACTGTCCTCTATGTAGCATTCATCTTGCTCTGGAATCTGAGAAGAAAGAAGACAAATCCTGACAAATAGCTATGCCTCATAAAAGAAAGGAGCAAAACGAAATGTTATGATTAGACATTATCAATAATATTTATTTATTTATTTATTTATGTTTCAATTTATATACCGCTCCATCTCCCCGCAAGGGAACTCTGGGCGGTTTACAAAACACAAAAATTAAAATCCGACAATTAAAACAACCCAATAAAACACTCTAATATATTAAAATTAAATATAAAATTAAATATAAAAATCCAAGATGCGGTGGTATGATGTTTGGATGTTTAAAAGGGCCCTATGGCACCAGCCATCCCCAAGAGGAACTGTTCCCCCCCTCCCCCCACGCAAGGCGGCAGAACCAGGTCTTTAAGTTCTTTCTGAAGGCTGGGAGCGATGAGGCCTGCCTCACCTCCGGGGGTAGCATATTCCAAAGGGTGGGCGCCGTTATCGAGAAGGCACGCCTCCTAGACCCCGTCAGATGACATTCCTTTACGGACGGGATCCGTAGCATGCCCTCTCTGAATGACCGAGTGGGACGGTTCAACGTTATGGGGATGAGACGGTCCCTCAGGTAACCTGGCCCCATGCCATGTAGGGCTTTAAAGGTGATAACCAACACCTTGAATTGGACCCGGAAGCACACAGGCACCCAGTGCAGCTGTCGCAACAGAGGTGTCACATGCGCTGATCTAGGCGCACCAATAACTGCGCGAGCAGCCGCATTCTGGACCAATTGAAGCTTCCGGATACTCCTCAAGGGTAGCCCCATGTAGAGCGCGTTGCAATAGTCTATATGGGAGATGACCAGGGCATGAGTGACTGTACGGAGGGCTTCCTGATCCAGGAAAGGGCGTAACTGACGCACAACACGAAGTTGTGCAAAAGCCCTCCTGGCCACGGCTACCACCTGCTCTTCAAGCAGGAGCCGTGAGTCCAGAAGAACCCCCAAATTACGCACTTGGTCTGAATGGGGTAGTGCAACCCCATCCAGAACTAGAGATGACAACTTCCTGGATCCACGGGAGCCATCAATCCACAGCCACTCCGTCTTACCAGGGTTCAGTCGAAGCCTGTTGTTCCCCATCCAGACCCCCACAGCCTCCAGGCACTGAGAAAGGGTAGCCACTGCATCACTTATCTCACCAGGGATGGAAATATATAATTGAGTATCGTCTGCATATTGATGGTATCTCATCCCATGGTGACGGATGATCTCACCCAGCGGTTTCATGTAGATGTTAAATAGGAGAGGGGAAAGAACCGAACCCTGCGGTACCCCACAGACGAGGGGGCGAGGGTCGGACCTTTCCTCTCCTATTACCACCGATTGGGAACGGCCCTGGAGGAAGGAGGTGAACCAACGCAGAACTACGCCTCCCACCCCCAACTCCCTGAGCCGTCCCAAAAGGATACCATGGTCGATGGTATCGAATGCCGCTGAGAGGTCAAGAAGAGCTAGGATGGATGCACTCCCTCCATCCCGCTCCCGCCAGAGATCATCTGTAAGCGCGACCAATGCAGTTTCCACCCCATATCCCGGCCTGAAACCCGACTGGAAGGGGTCCAGATAATCCGTATCATCCAGGATCCTCTGGAGTTGCAACGCCACCGCTTTCTCAACCACCTTCCCTAAAAAGGGGAGGTGGGAGACAGGACGAAAATTGTCCAATATAGTAGGGTCCAGTGATGGTTTCTTGAGGAGGGGGTGCACCAAACCCCCTTTAAAAGCAGCTGGGAACACCCCCTCCCCCAGAGATGCATTAACCATCACCTGGGCCCAACCACATGTCACCTCCCGGGCTGCCTGTACCAGCCAGGAAGGGCATGGGTCCAGATGACATGTGGTGGCCCTTACAACCCGAAGGATCCTGTCCACTTCCTTAGGTCCAACAGGATCGAACTGTTCCCAGATAACCGGGCAAAGACGTTCCCTCGGCATCTCCCCAGACTGTGCTACACGCTTAGAGTCCAACTTAGACCGAATCTGAGCGATTTTATCCTGCAGATGCTCAGAAAATTCTTCCGCACGGCCCTGTAGGTGGGTCACAGACTCCACCTTACCCAACAGAGATCTTGTTATCTTAAACAGGGTCGTCGGGCAGCATTCTGCGGACGCAATAAGAGCGGAGAAATATTGACGTTTCGCCGCTCTTACCGCCACAAGGTAGGTCTTAACAGCGACTCTAGCTTGTGTTCGGTCAGATTCAGACCTTGTCTTTCTCCAGCGGCGCTCTAGGCGTCTCTTAACCCTCTTCAAGACCCTCAACTCCTCCGTATACCAAGGGGAGTATCGGGTCAAGTGTGGCAAGAGAGGCCGCATAGGCGCGATCCTGTCCAAGGCCCCGGCCGCCTCCCTATTCCAGGTTGCGGCCAGGACCTCCGCTGGAGCGTGCAGTAGATCCTGAGGTACAGCCCCCAGCTCCCTCTGAAACCCTATTGGGTCCATTAGTCGCCGGGGGCGGACCAATCGATTGGGTCCTGCCTCCCTGCGGAGTGGGGCGGCATAAGAGAATCTCAAGGTCACCAGGGCATGATCTGACCATGACAAAGGGGAAAGATGTAACTCTCCCCTCAGAGCATACTGCCACTGCTCCGACAAGAAAACTAAGTCCGGGGTGAGTCCACTGTCTCGAGTTGGGTCTCGAATAATCTGGAACAGGCCCATGGCTGCCATGGTAGTCATGAACTCCCGAGCTGCCTCCGAGGCACGTCCCAGGGACGGCAGATTGAAATCCCCCAGAACCATAAGCCTAGGGAATTCCACCGCCAGCCCCGAGACGGCCTCCAGCAGCTCAGGCAGGGATGTTGCTACGCAGCAGGGAGGCTGGTACAGCAGCAACACTCCCAACTGTTCTCGAGAACCCAACTTGAAAAACAGGGTCTCACAACCGGCTACTTGCGGAGCAGTGCCCCTGAAGGCCACTAGAGACTCTCGAATTACAACCGCCACCCCTCCTCCCCTGCCCCTGAGTCTCGGCTGGTGCCACACTTGAAACCCGGCTGGGCATATTTCAGAGAGGGCTACCCCCCCCTCCGAGCTCAGCCAGGTCTCGGTGATACATGCCAGGTCTGCCCCCTCTTCCGTGATCAAATCACATATGAGGGGGCCCTTGTTGTTAACAGACCTGGCATTAAGCAGCAGCAGCCGGAAACCGGGGCCCTGAAGGATCTGCTGACCAGGACCTGGGTATGAACGTGGAGGGCCGGAACACGCCACCGGTAATAAACACCGGGGGCGTCTTCCCCAACGATGGCCCGCCCTCCAGTTCCCGTCATAACATCCCCGGCCCGTCACCACTTCGATAGGGCAGCCCACTCCATAACCCCCAGAGCTTCCAGGTCCAGATGCCTCCACTCCCAGACCTTCAAAGACCCTAGGTTGAAACACGGGTCCCCTCCCACACGCACACATCTCTCAAACTCAGTCAACTTCTAGTGATGGTAGGCCCCCCCCAGCGCACCAGCCTAAGCTCTCGGCACTGAAAGGGCCTAACCACCACAACCACACCTACAATGTCCCCCCACAACCACTCTCACTGGTCGCAGAGAGATATCATCCACTCCTGCCCACCACCTGCCTCTCACTCAGGTGTGGGCACTCATACATACTATCACACAATCTTGGACTCCCCCCTGACTCTCTCACATCCAGGGGGGGCCACGTTCACACTACAGGGACCCTAAAAAATCTCTGCCGCCTATAAATAAATGTGGGTACAGATGGGGGCTTCCTCTTAGTTGTTAAAATAAAGTTAAAAGTCCAATAAAAACCTTCCACCGTTGTTAATTTCCGGGGGATATTATGGCTGGTCCCCCATTCCTGAACCCGTCGTCCCCCCTTAGACCCCCGCCCCCACAGTTAAAGACCACCAGGCCCACCAAAAGATCGTCCAAATCGGTGTGCCCCAAGACCTAGCACGCTCCGCTGCTCTGCTCTCCCGTCTTGTTGTAGTGCCAAGGTCTCGCAGCCTCCAGTGTATATTAAATCTCTGGGGCTCGCCAGGTCCATTAATAGTTGCGGGGGTTTGTCAAAGTCCGTTTTGGCCCCAAGTTCCCAAAAATATAGTGGAGTACTTGTCCACAAGGCCCACAGGCTTCTGATTACACTCCGCCACTCCGCCGTTTCCTCCGCTACACCAGAGGGCCGCCAAGGGGCCGCGCGTCCTTGACCGAATAGTAAGAAGTCACCAGGGATCACTGGGAGTCCGCCCAGTCCGCAGTGGGCTCGCCCGAGCCCCCAAAGCCCGCAGGGAAAAGCACCGCGTTTCGCCGTTTTCGCCGTTTTCCAACTCTCCTCCTCCAAACGGCCATCGCGTTTTGCTGCCCCGCTTCGCCGCCTCGTCGCCTGCTGTTCCACCCGGGGGGGTCCAGCCATCTCCCCACCTCGGTCTAGAAATGAAAGCCGAGGGAACCTCACAAAATCCCCTACCCACACCTCCAGGTAACAAAAAGGCAGGTAGGGTGGGATTCAGGAGACCAGGAACCCCTCTCCCGGAGCAACGCTCAGCGGCGACCGCTCCCGATCGCCATCTTGGATATGCTAGTTATACTGGGTCTCTGGCCACTACTGATCCCAGTTCAGAGTTTAGCACTTAAAAACCTTTACAACATAGGTTCAGGATACTTGAAAACCTGCCTGATTTAATATGTATCTAAAAGTATATTAAGATCTTCAATATAAAACCTTCTCTTGGTGCCTGGCCTACCTTCTTAGTAGCTGTGTCTCAGTGATGGAATGCTCTTGCGTAGTTCCCACTTTGTTGACCTTTTGACAGCTTGCAAAGAACTATTTTTCCAAGTGCATGTGTGCTTCCATGTGCTTTTATCTAGTTCTTGTGATCATGCTCTTTCAGCTATTCATATTTCTCTATGAGTGCCCAAAATAGTAGGAATTAAATTGTCTGATTTCACAAACTGAAGCAGAGTGAAACCCAATTAATACTTGGATGGGAGATCACCAGGAAATCCCAGGGCTAAGGATGTGTAGCAAGTTTCCCCTGCTATCAACCTGGTCACTTTTATTTTGTACCTGCTGTAGCTTCCAAGTAATCTTTAAAGCCCCATGAGGTAGTCTAGAAGTATGATAATAAGGGTATTACTTACCACTGCCAAGTTTTGCCAGCTCAGGTAGGATTGTAAAAATTTCCTTAAAATATTCTCACTTGTGATTGTTGTATTTGGATTGTTTTTGTTTTCTATTAGGTAAACCACCCTGAAACGTTCCTTACAATAAAATGATACATAGGCATTTCAAAGCATTTGCAGATTCAGACCAATCAATGATTTGGTTCCATTTATTACAGTACCACTTTCTTTGTTTGACTTGTTACCTGTGAGAAAACAGCTATTGGATTGTATCCTTTATGCACCATCTTGTACTTGTTGCCAACAGCTGGACTACGTACAGATTTCAGATAAACTGCCTGCATCTCAGATTCTACGTAGAGAAAGAAAAAAGACAGACATAAAAGTAATTGAAACCACACTCAATCTTCAGTCTTGTCTTTCTGTCAAGGTAGAAAGAATCTTCACATGGTATTTTTGTCATATAAAAGCCGTAGCCTATAGAAAGATTTGCTTATGGACACATTATAATTCCTTTTACACACGTATCTCCATGGGCTTATAGTTACTCTGGAAGGGAAACTTCTAGCAGACCAAGAGCAGTTTCTTTCCAAGGAAAGTAGCATATTCAGGTGTTGGGGAGAGGAATTAGCAATAATGTAATAGAAGTTTTAACATCCCCAACACACAGACACTATTTCAAAATTAAAAGCCAGGAGCAGAAATGGAAATATGCTATTCATATCTTATCTAAGAAAGTTACTTGTTGGACCAGATGCTCATGAAAAGACACAAATAAATTCAAACAGAGTATCAATTGAATGGAGTAAAAAAATGATTTTCACTACATACCATTTAAATCCTGAGTGATCTGTGTCTCATCATTAAGAAACTGAACAAGGGAGGGACTAAATTCATTTTCTGAATTTATACTCTCATCAGATGAAATTTCCTCAGCTCCTTCTTCAGAAAGTTCTGCCTCCTCATCTATGAAATGCTTGGCTGCATTCTACATGATGCAAAAGAGAGTTCTGGATACAATTCCATTTCAAAGAATTCAATTTAGAACTGAAACATAAAACCCACTTAACAGATAGCTATACATTTCAATAATGCCAGACTGGCCAAAAAATACATTAGCTGGAACTAAGGATCTGTTTCCAAAGAGCTTACAGCAAATTACACATGTGGCTGTTCTTAAATTCTAGCAGCCGATTCATGGACCATTCTTGGGATCCTCTAAGTGCTTCACCTCCAGGTGTCAATATTTCAAATTACTGAAATAGAAATTTATATTTACCAAAAGGAGACCAGGATTCTGACTCTTTAAAATACACTACACTGTTATGCTATACAAAAACCAACTAGACAGTTGGTTTCTATATCAATATGTTAACTGCAGAGAATGTTCAGGTGCAATCAATAAATGGGTAAAACTACAGTTTTCTATGGTTGTTGTGGGTCTTCCGGGCTGTGTGGCCGTGTTCTGGAAGTTGTGGTTCCTAACGTTTCGCCAGCATCTGTGGCCAGCATCTTCAGAGGGCAGGAGCACAGACAGAAGCGCTCTTTCATTGAAATTCACAAACACCAGCACAGTTACAATAAAAAAGAAGTCTAAAAATTAGCAAAACCTGGCTACCAGTCCTGAAAAACACAGCCTGCAAAAGGTCAACGAACTCAGTCCAACCACCAGGACATGGGAATACTTCTCACAATGAACATGCTAATCACGCTCAGCAGCCACTCCTTAACATTTCAACACAACAAAAAACCCCACCTAATCTCCTATAACTTAGCTCTATAAATAGAAAACAAACATTGCCACTCTACCTGAGCACAGAAAGAGCGCTTCTGTCTGTGCTCCTGCCCTCTGAAGATGCTGGCCACAGATGCTGGCGAAATGTTAGGAACCACAACTTCCAGAACACGGCCACACAGCCCGGAAGACCCACAACAACCATCGAACTCCGGCTGTGAAAGCCTTCGACAATACACTACAGTTTTCTGTTTTTTTCCCCAAAAGTGCAGCCCCCTGGGAAATTCGACTCAGATGATGGCTTACTCCATTTGTATTAAAAACGACCAGGTCAGAATTTCCTTTCTCCAGACATCCATGCTTTTATTATGCATAACATGTTTAAAATGTTAGTTCATTCCTTATTTCTTAGGGCTTGATTTGCCTGACTGGCAATAACTTTTTCTTGATTGTAAATTTGGTATAAATTTATTTATTATTTGTTTGCTGCCTCAATCACCAAAATAACTTTAGACAAAAGAACCCTTTCTAAAGAAATTATGTTCATTCTGAATCCTGCATATGGTTCTGGAGGATTTCTAGTGTTATCAGTTCAAAGGCAAGATAATAGTAAGAAAAACGTATTCACACCAGACAAGTTATCTTCACTGATTGTAACATCCTTACCTTGATCACAGCTCTGTCTCCTCCCTTCTGCCTTTTCATATCTTTAACTGGCTTCTTGGTGTAACTCTTTCTGCCACATAACACTGGTTTTGATTTCTTGGCAAAATCTATGCTTTCATCACTAGAGACATCTGACTAAAATGTAACACAGTCATTGATTAAAAATAATATCAAAATTAGCTTTTTCATTACAAATACATATGGTGATGCAGAGAGTTTTAAAAATTAACATTCAGATGAAACCAGAACTTTTCTTATTAGGACTTATGGACACTCAACTAGAAGAGGCTCATGGTTTTATATATGGTAACTGCAGCGAGGTTATTATATGAACAAAGATGAAAGGCTACAGAAATGCCCATAATGGAGGAATGAATTGTGAAGATGTCTGAGTGTGCAGAAATGGTTAAATTGACTTGTTTGATCAAGGAGGGAACTACAATTACTTTTATAAAAGACTGGAAACCCTTTATAGACTTTATGAACTGCTGATTTTGGGATTTATTGATTAAAAAGGTTTGTTTATGGGAAGAAGGGAACTATGATATGCAACATGGGAGGGTGGAGATGGAAATTGCTGTGTTTGTAACTATCACTAAAAAGATTGGAAGTTGCTTCTTTAGATATGTTTCTTTTTCTTGTTATCCTTCACTTTTTCTTTTACCCTTTTATAATCTTTTTCTTTTTCATCTTCTATGTTTCTGTAGTTTTTAAATCTTTGTAAAATCTTCTTTTAATAAAAATTATTTAAAAAATAGCTTTTTCATGTCTCCAAGCCTGTATTCTCCCTCATACTGAAAGCTCAAAGAGATGATAGGACGGTTTTATACTCACTGTGCAAGGCTTTAAAAACAGGAGGGAGGGAGGAATACATTTGCCATCTCATTTACTGTTCTTTTCAATAATTAGATCTGTTGCTTACATCTTTGGAATTCTTTAGCACACTGAATTTCCCAACAGTCGATAGTTAAGGCACCATGCTTTGCTCATAACTAATGGCATCAACATGTGTGCCCCAAAAGCTTCCAGTAGTGGGCACTGATACCGCACCAGTAGCATTGTGGAAAGTGAACTTGTTTCCAGGCCCAATGTATGGTGTTCCTTTGATTTTTCAAGTCTTGAGTGGTTTGGGTCTCAGTTATTTTAAGAGTTGCCTTTACCCCATTAACTCTCTGTATATTATGGTCAATAACACAAGAATTTCTTATTTGTCTGCTACAAAATGGGGTTAGCTTGATGAAGAAGGGACAGGGTCTTCTCATATCTCTCGACATCCCACTATTGTTACAGGTCACTTAGGGCTGAATTTTTCTTTGGCTTGAGTAGAGTTTTAGTTTGAAGAATTTTTAACTTATTTTAGCACTCTCTTGTTTGGAAGTTTACAATTTGTTCAGCAACTGCACTGATTTCTGTTATTCTATCACTTTATTGGATGTTTATTATATAAATTACCATGAGATCGCATAGTTAAACGCAGGCTAAAATATCTTTAAATACATATATGTATGAACAGTTCAGTTCATCTGTTCCTTTGAGTCTGAATAGCGATAATGGGCTGTTGTTTTGCTGCTACTGATAATGTATTCCATCCAATGCGAAGACAACCATGTTATAGAGAATAATTACAATTGTTATGATGAATCATTTTACAAATTGCCATAGACTGTAGTTCTATATTCTACTACCTTTAAGGCTAACCCTTTTTTCTCTGCATCTATAAATGTTTGTATAGTATATGTGAGTGTATGTGGATATGTGTGTGTATATGCACTCACACATTCATATATACATAAATCACAAACCATACATCTTATAAAATAAGCTTATGCCACAATAAATTTATTAAACTTGAAAAACAAGACTGCTGTTTTTGCTGAAACAAGCTAACATCACTAGTCAGTGTGTATACTAATGAGCTATTTAGACCAATGGTCTGATTTGGTATAAAATAGCTTTCAATCTTTCTATATTGTGAATATTGTGAATATTACAATATTATTATTGTAAAATAATAAAGATTATTTTACTGTTACAGTAGACAGATATGTGATGGGGGAGGGGAGGTGCCTTCGTGGGAGGTGCCTCCTGGACAAATCCATGCAGTTTTCATGGCAACATTTTAGAAATGGTTTGTCTTCTTCCTAGGGCTGAGAGAGAATGACTAGCTTTGTGCCTAAGGCAGGACTAGAACTCCCAGTCTCCCGGTTTCTAGTCTGCTGACTTTAACCACTGCACCAAATTAGCTCTCATTTGAGCATTACCAGAACTTTTATATTAAAAACTTATATTAAAAATAAATTATTCTCCTATGTTAGCAAACTAAGCAATCCTGCCATGCTGATGGACAACATAAAATTTTATTTAGATATGACTATTCAAGCCAAGTTGAGCGACACATGTTTTAGGTACATTCTTTCTACACTATTCAGAGAAGAAACTTACTGCAATGAGTGGACGCTTCCGTTTCTTGACAGCATGAATTGGTGATTCAAAGTCGCAGTCACTAATCTAAGAAAGAACGAATGAACGAACATCTATTTAGAAGTCCCAAAGAGTAATGTTTTGTTTACTTAAAATTGCTTAATTGTAGCTAAATTACTCACATCTGGAGTTCTCAAAATGTTTCTTTTTCTCTTTTTTCTTTTGAGAGAAGAAAATTCTTCACCTTCACTGTTGTCCCCTACAGTGAAGAATTAATAAAAAGAACCTGAAATTTTCCCCATGCAATGTACTTGGTTAGGCAGAAAATATACGTTTCAAAATATGTAAGGCAATTTCTTGTTTGCCAGAAATTCCCTAGCAATGCAAAGCTAGAGAGGTTAAAACAGAATTTCCCATCAGGGGAACAAAATAAAAGAGATGGGAAAACATTAGTAAACCAGCTTTATTTATTGGACCTGGACATGACTGCTGTCCATACAAATAAACCCTCTAGCACAAAAAGCATATCCAACTAGCTGAGTTTCTGTATTTTGTTTCTCATCCCTAATCAAGTGCATTATTCTTTATTTTGAGGAGGAAATAAGAGATATACCAAGAGCTCAGTCTGATATAACATTTCAAAGCAGCAAATCAAATCTTGCTTATCAATCTTAGGACAGCTTTAAAATATTTCCAAGAATCATTCTTTTACCTACAAATGCTTCTGTGTGCATTTAAATGTACAAACCCAGCAACTGTAAAGTCAGGAAATTGGCAGTAGCAAATATAGGGATCTTATATATTCTCACAAAGAAGATGCACCAATTGAAATTAGGATTATTTTAGTTCATGTAACAGGGAAATAACTTAAAACTTCTAGAAATTATTCTCTAGGGGTATGAAGAGCTTCAAAGTGGCGTTTCCTCTCAAAGCTATGCTCAAGCACCTTCTAAAAGTGCTCTGACAAAGTGTAGTGGCCTCATTTCCAAATGGAGCAAAATGGCTGTGCCACCTCATTCCAACCAACAAGGCAAGTGGGCCATCCAAAGTGGTTGGCCGATTTCAGTGCTTTGACAAAGCACACATTAGAGCACCTCCACTCCACACACCCCTTTTATTCTCACAGTTCGGCGGTCATATAAATTTAAATAATAAATACTCCAATTCATATTTAAGTAGTTTGATGTACACTGCTTGTAGCACTGCCTTTGAAAAAGAGCACAGCACCTTAGGAAGCCTATTGGACTTTAGTAAAACTTAAGTTCATGGAGAGACAAATGTGATGCCCTTAAAGGGCTGCATGTTATGTGGTAGCCATGTTCATTAATTTTACATCATGTTTTATGTATCTTATTTCTGTTTTGCATATTGGTGTTTGGAACATATTCTCTTTTCTTGAAAAGCAAATCATAAATAAGAGTTATCTAATTTTAGCTAATAGGGAAGCAAATTATATATGATTATCTCCTCCCAATGACACAGAGATACCCAAATCACTGATCTAGCTTCAGAAAACCTGGGAGTTATTTTTATATGTGAACAATTACTACTAATATGTGTGAGAGAATCTATGACTTCTAACATATTTATATTTGAGCATTTAAGAATCAGAAGATGCATTATGTCATCTGGATATAGCTGCATCATTTTTCTTACACATTCAATCTTGCATTTGAAATCTTAACTTCAGCAGAAAGCCTGCTAGAATAATTTAGGTTTTCATTTTTGGTCTTACCAGGTTCGTGGGATGGAACATCCTCTACTCCAAAAGCTGATTTTGCCAAGACTTTAACTATACTGGTGTTTGCTTTCCTTGAAACTCTCTTCTGTGAGCTTTCTGGATTATTTCTGGAGCAAGAACCCACAGCAGTTCTAATATGTATCATCTGTCCACCTATTGGTGTGGAACACACAGTTTCTACATTGTTTGGTGACTGGTAAAATCTCTGTCTTGCTGGTGTCAAAGGAGATGCCAAGGAAATACCATGTTCAATCACTGCTAGACCAGAATTCGGGTTTTGCAAGTTTAATGGTGTAGAAGATTTAGTCACATTAAAACATTCATTACTAGGATATTTCTTTACCAAGCTACTATCTGAGAGAGAGGCTTCAACCCTATTGGAATGACCGGCTAAAGGGCTCCCCCTATTTTTCATGGAGTTCATTTGCAAAGTCTCATCTTCTGACTCTTGAAAAGAAAACCCAAGATCAAAGTTAACAGAGAACAAATCCTGAGAAGCATTATGCAGCTCTTCATGATCATGGGGGTTTGCTTTGCTTTCATGATCAAGACCACCAGAGACTTCCACTGCTTTATCTGTATGTAGTATCAAAGGTGTTATGGGATTTGCACTGCAAACAGAGGCAAGTTTGTCAGAAAAATGCCATTCAAAGATTCTTGCTTTGTTACTCTCTGTGTTGGCTTGGCTACACAAGGCAGGTAATTCTGAAGGCATCCCCACTTTTTCAACTGGAGGATGGCTACTCTCTGCACAATGATTTCCCAATAAATGCATAGAACAGTCTTCATCAGGGCTTACATTTCTTCCAGATTGTTTGCACATTTTTTCACAGCTTTTACCACTATCCCTTTCCAAAGAATTCATCATTGGACTATCATTTACTACTGACAGTTTTCCCCCTTGAATTCCATTCTGTTCTTCAGTTTCATCTTCAAAAATGTCATCCCAGCTAAAATCATTTACATTGCTAATGAAAGTATCTGGAATGTTATTTGTTTCCAAACAATAGGTATCCACTGAACACCGTTTATGGGTATTTAAGAGTTCACAGCCGTTCTGAGGTGAAATGGATACACTCTTGAAACATACATTTTTTTCTGGAAAAATACTGTCTTTAGACCTGCTGGAAACATATTGCTGCAATGAATCAGACTGCGGGCCTTCATTCACCCTCTTTTCCACAGAAGCAAAGCATCCATTCAGAGATGGCGGGGACTGCGACAAAAGTCTTGCTACATTCATCTGGATGTCCTTTCCCCAAGAAAGCTCCTCATCAGCATTTGTTTCAGAAAACCCAAACAAATCAATCTCTGGCACTGGTAAATAAAATAAAGATGAAAGATGTGAATCATCTGCAAGGCAACTGTAGCCAGAATCCACACACTGTCCATTCTGTATACAACTTTCAGGGGCTGGCTGAATTATTTTTGTTACAGCCTTTTCAGGGTTAACACGAGTGCTTCCTTGAATGCTTGTGTTGCTGGTTGCATCCATATTTTCTTGATTCTCATCTGCCAAACTTTTATGTCCTGTAGTTTCAAGAAATGGTAATATGCTTGTTGAAAAGCAATCTGAAAAGCTGTCATCCTTTTTCGCATGAACTGCAGTTTCTACACCAATTGCTTGAGGTCTTCTCACAGATTTAAAATTGGCCACCTTAAAGAGTGACATACATTCTGCATCAAACTCCTGTAAGGAATATTTTCCTTTGGCTATAGCTGCTGCTTTTTTCCCAGATAATGATCCTTTTTCAAGAGCCACAGTATCACAACACCTTTTGTTGATCTGAACATTTGATGCATGAACATCTTCCCAATGAAAATAAGGTTGAATTTCCAGCTCATAGGTGCACTCTCCCTAGTGAAGATAATAAAGAAAAAAAAACTATTTTTGAAATTTACACAGTTACAATCTTTACCTTTGCATCATTTGTATTCATTATGCCGCTGTTATTTTACAGAATGGAAATTGATAGAAAAGAGGAAGAATATGCCCAAGTTCACTCAATGAGCCCACTACCATTTCAGGTAATTTATTTGAAATTCAAGGCCAATGCTGTCAACTTGAGCACATTGATTTGCTTCTTCTTTTTGAATGTCACAAGTCTGAATAGAAAGGGAGGAGTTGCATCATATGTTACATTCATAAAAATAATAGTTATTCAATTTATACTCCTTTTTTTGCACAAAATATACTCAAGATGACAGAAATATTCACAACTGCATAGCAATCTAAGGAAATCTACTAGGTGGCTTTAAAATAAATTGAAATTTGGGTGGAACAAAGTAAGTGAGTTAATATAATTGAAAGAAGGAATAAAAGCAATGTTGTTATTGATGACTACTATTGGCTATTCAGCCAAGGATAAGACTTTCCAAAAGTTAATTGCAGATATTTCAAAGAGGCAAGAAACAGTAGCAATGGGGGACTGTAAATATATCAACTGTTGGGAGATAAATTTTGCCCAGCATGGTCCTTCAGGAAAATTCCAAACTTCTGTTGCTCACAACTTTCTGTTTCAGAAGATGGAAGAAGATTCAAGTGGATATTCTTGATTTAATATTAAAATATAGGGAGGACTTAACTGAAAAAGTAGAAGTAACAATAATATTTATAATAATATTATATTATTATTATTTCCATGTAATGCAAACATTATTGATCTTAAATAAAAATTAAAGATGAGTATAGTGAAATGCCCCCTTCATGGATCACTGCCTTGTTGTGGCGAAGGGGCTTGCGTAACTCAATGAAGTCAGGTCAAGAAGAACAGGTCATGACGGAGAGTTCTGACAAAACGTGGTCCAAAAATGGAGGAGGGAATGGCAAACCACTCCAGTATCCTTGCCAAGAAAACCCATGGACAGTATCAAAAGGCTAAAAGATATGATGCCGGAAGATGAGCCCCTCAGGTCGGAAGGTGTCCAAAATGCTACTGGGGAAGAGCGGAGGGCAATTTGGAGTAGCTCCAGAAAGAGTGAAGCGGCTGGGCCAAAGCCGAAAGGACGCTCAGTTGTGGATGTGTCTGGAAGTGGAAGGAAAGTCCGATGCTGTAAAGAACAATATTGCATAGGAACCTGGAATGTAAGATCTATGAATCAAGGTAAGCTGGATGTGGTCAAACATGAGATGACAAGATTGAACATCGACATCTTGGGAATCAGCAAACTAAAATGGACAGGAACGGGCGAATTTAATTCAGGAGACCATTATATATACTACTGTGGGCAAGAATCCCTTAGAAGAAATGGAGTAGCTCTCATAGTCAATAAAAGAGTGGGAAAGGCAGTACTGGGGTACAACCTCAAAAACGACAGAATGCTTTCAGTTCGAATCCAAGGCAAACCATTCAACATCACAGTGATCCAAGTCTATGCCCCAACCACTGATGCCGAAGAAGCTGAAGTTGACCGGTTCTATGAAGACCTACAACACCTTCTAGAACTAACACCAAAAAAAGATGTCCTTTTCATCATAGGGGACTGGAATGCTAAAGTAGGAAGTCAAAAAATAACCGGAATAACAGGCAAGTTTGGCCTCGGAGTACAAAATGAAGCAGGGCAAAGGCTAATAGAGTTTTGTCAAGAGAACACGCTGGTCATAGCAAACACTCTTTTCCAACAACACAAGAGACGACTCTACACATGGACATCACCAGATGGTCAATACCGAAATCAGATTGATTATATACTTTGCAGCCAAAGATGGAGAAGCTCTATACAACCAGCAAAAACAAGACCTGGAGCTGACTGTGGCTCAGATCATGAGCTTCTTATCGCAAAATTTAGGCTTAAATTGAAGAACGTAGGGAAAACCACTAGACCACTCAGGTATGACCTAAATCATATCCCTTATGAATATACAGTGGAGGTGAGGAATAGATTTAAAGGATTAGATCTGGTAGACAGAGTGCCTGAAGAACTATGGATGGAGGTTCGTAACATTGTACAGGAGGCAGCAACTAAAACCATCCCAAAGAAAAAGAAATGCAAGAAAGCAAAGTGGCTGACTGATGAGGCTTTACAAATAGCTGAGGAAAGAAGGGAAGCAAAAGGCAAGGGAGAAAGGGAAAGATATAACCAACTGAATGCAGATATCCAGAGAATAGCAAGGAGAGATAAGAAGGCCTTCTTAAATGAACAATGCAAAGAAATTGAGGAAAACAATAGAATGGGGAAGACTAGAGATCTCTTCAAGAAAATCGGAGATATCAAGGGAAGGTTTTGTGCAAAGATGGGCATGATAAAGGACAAAAAAGGCAGGGACCTAACAGAAGCAGAAGAGATTAAGAAGAGGTGGCAAGAATACACAGAAGAACTATACAAGAAAGATCTTAATATCCCTGATAAATACGATGGTGTGGTCACTGACCTTGAGCCGGACATCCTAGAGAGTGAAGTCAAGTGGGCCTTAGGAAGCATTACTAACAACAAAGCTAGCGGAGAAGACAGTATCCCAGCTGAGCTATTTAAAATCCTAAAAGATGATGCTGTTAAAGTGCTGCACTCAATATGCCAACAAATTTGGAAAACTCAACAGTGGCCACAGGATTGGAAAATGTCAGTTTACGTTCCAATTCCAAAGAAAAGCAATGCCAAAGAATGTTCAAACTACCGTACAATTGCGCTCATTTCACATGCTAGCAAGGTTATGCTCAAAATCCTACAAGCTAGGCTTCAGCAGTATGTGAACCGAGAACTACCAGAAGTGCAAGCTGGGTTTCGAAGAGGCAGAGGAACTAGAGATCAGATTGCCAACATTCGCTGGATCATGGAAAAAGCAAGAGAGTTCCAGAAAAACATCTACTTCTGCTTCATTGACTACGCTAAAGCCTTTGATTGTGTGGATCACAACAAACTGTGGCAAAGTCTTAAAGAGATGGGAGTACCAGACCACCTTACCTGTCTCCTGAGAAACCTGTATGCGGGTCAAGAAGCAACAGTTAGAACCGGACATGGAACAACCGACTGGTTCAAAATTGGGAAAGGAGTACGACAAGGCTGTATATTATCACCCTGCTTATTTAACTTATATGCAGAGTACATCATGAGAAATGCCAGGCTGGATGAATCACAAGCCGGAGTTAAGATTGCCGTGAGAAATATCAACAACCTCAGATATGCAGACGATACCACCCTAATGGCAGAAAATGAAGAGGAACTAAAGAACCTCTTGATGAGGATGAAAGAGGAGAGTGCAAAAGCTGGCTTGAAACTCAACATTAAAAAAACCCAGATCATGGCATCTGGTCCCATCACTTCCTGGCAAATAGAAGGGGAAGAAATGGAAGCAGTGACAGATTTTATTTTCTTGGGCTCCAAGATCACCGCAGACGGTGACTGCAGCCATGAAATTAAAAGACGCTTGCTCCTTGGGAGAAAAGCTATGGCAAACCTAGACAGCATATTAAAAAGCAGAGACATCACCTTGCCGACAAAGGTCCGTATAGTTAAAGCTATGGTTTTTCCAGTAGTAATGTATGGCTGTGAGAGTTGGACCATAAGGAAGGCTGAGCGCCGAAGAATTGATGCTTTCGAACTGTGGTGCTGGAGAAGACTCTTGAGAGTCCCTTGGACTGCAAGGAGGTCAAACCAGTCAATCCTAAAGGAAATCAACCCTGACTGCTCATTGGAAGGACAGATGCTGAAGCTGAAGCTCAAATACTTTGGCCACCTAATGCGAAGAGAGGACTCACTGGAAAAGACCCTGATGCTGGGAAAGACTGAAGGCAAAAGGAAAAGGGGATGGCAGAGGATGAGATGGTTAGATAGCATCACCGATGTAATCAACATGAATTTGAGTAAACTCCGAGAGACAGTGGAGGACAGGAAGGCCTGGCGTGCTATGGTCCATGAGGTCACGAAGAGTCGGACACGACTAAACGACTGAACAACAACAACAACATAGTGAAATGCATATTACATACTTCAAGAAAACACATTTTAATACATTCAGAACAATAATAAGTAAGATTCCATGGCAAGTGAAAGTAATGAGAAAATGAGTTCTAAAAAAAGGAGGCACTAAAATCAGAATCACAAAGAATTCAAATGAGAGAAAATGGAAGACAATAGATGTCAGTGTCCATGAACAAAAAGCTTAGAGAAGACCTGAAAACAAACAAAGACATATGTAGGAGATGAAAATGAAGCAGATCACTAGAGAATAATTTAGTTTAGAAATCATTTTAAAAAGGTTCACAAAGGATGCTAAGAACAACAAAAAGGTTTTCCTCTGATTTTTTTTTAAGAAACCTGCTTATCAAACACTCACTGAAGATAGCAAAAGGCTAATAGATACAAAGGAAAGGCATGACTCTTTCCTTCTTATTTTGGCTCAGTTTTCTCCAAGAAGAGGGTAGCATCAAGGAACTATTAACTCAGTCAATCAACCAAGCAGCAAACAACAGCCCAATCAAGGAACTACCAAGGAGAGAACAACACCCCCACCAACACAAGCAGGACAAGCCATAGTATATAAACAGAGAGCAAGTCCCACTCCCTTTTCGCACTGAAGATGTTGCCTAGTCTGGCAATGAAACGTCTGCAAGAAAACAACAAGGCTCAGAGAGCACCAAGGACTCCACAAGAATAACTTTTCTATAATTTTGGACTGCTAAATGCACATAACCTTTTTTACAGAAACAAACAAATCTGAGAAAGATATAAAAAAGCAAAAAGCAATCCTCTGGGGAAGGTAGAGTAGTTAAATTTCACATCAGTTAGCATGATTCCAGAGTCGCTGGGATGGCATATACATCATCTTCATCATCATCATCACCACCACCATCATCCAGAATGTCTCACTAAATGCTTTATAAAGAGTATAGTAAAGAGTGAAAAGACTCCATCAAGTTCAATTTGACTCCAGCTTACTAAGCAGACATATCCATGCAGTTTTCTTTGCAACAGTATGGAAATAGTTTGCTATTTTCTCCTTCCCACTTTCTTTCTCTCTCTCTCCTTAATCTAGCCTCCAGTTCTGAAATTCCATGGTAGTCTCCCATCCAGCTACCAACCAGGCTCAAACCTGCTTAGTTTTTGAGCCCAGACAAAGCCAGCCAGCTGTGCTGCCACCTGCTGAAATAGATTGCCAAGTACAGTTTTATTTTGTGGAGTCCTTGGTGCCTTAGATGTCCAGGTAACAATTTAATGCTCCATGGCAAAATCATACCTACACATTTTTGGACTCAAGAACTTGATTAACAGAAGTATTTTAGAAAGAGTCATGCTTATTTTTCAAAAATGGATTAAAAACAGATTACGTAAAAATCACAATCCCCTATCAGCTTGCAATTTAAGAGCTTCTGCTGCCTGTTCTAATGCTGAGCATTTAAATAATGATGGTGATTTTAATTAGTCATCAATGGAATTTGTGTCTGCTAGAAAAGGGAAAGCTGTTCTGCTCCTGATAGTTTAATTTCCATTACTGAGTCAACTGTATATATTCCCTATGAGTGAATCACAATGAATGAATCACAATGTATGAATCACACAATGAATGACCCACAATGAAAGGCAGTGTATGTACATGTGCAAAATCAAAAGTTATCTCAAATTATCTACATAGTACGTATTCATCTGAGCTGCTGGAGATATAATCAGATGAGGTCCTGACATTTTGCATTATCAAGGTTTAAATCAAAGAAATACGGGAGCATGAGAATAGCGAACTGGAGATCAAAGGTACACCATACAGCAAGACACATTAGAAGAACGGGAGTATAATTCATAATTCATCTTCAGGGATGCTATCCAAAATGCCCAATGAAATGCATGCCTAAGGCTTATAGAATCACAGAAAAAGAAAATTGGGAGGGGGCGTACTGGCCATCCAACCCTCTGCTCATTACAGGAATCCAAATTAAGGAATTCTGTCAGATGGCTGTTCAGCTTCTACTTCAACACATCCAATGAAGGGCAGCCCACTGTCCCTCAAAGTAATTAGTTCCACTTTAAAAAATGTTTTTCCTAACATTCAGCTGGGAGCTGCCCCCTACAACTATATATAATTCTATGACCTTCACTTGGGGATAATAGAAAACAGAGATGTCATTCTCAGAGTGACACTCCTTCATGTACTTGAAGAGTTATCATATCCGCTCTCAAACTCTTCACAAGGCTACCTCTACCCAGTTCCCTCAGCCTCTCATAAGACTTAGTTCTAATCCCTTGATCATTCTCACTGACCTTTTTCTCTGTTCCAATTTGTCTGAATTCTTCTTAAAGCATGGTGCCCTGGACACAGTACATGAGGTCAGGTCTGACTAATGCAGAACAGAGTGAACTATTAGTTCTCTGATTTGGAAACTCAACACTTCCACTGATGCAGTCAAAAACTGTATTCGTCTTTTTTGGAAACTACTTATATTGGGTTCAGCTACTATTCTTACATGCGTGGATTCTCATACATTCTCAAGCCAGATATCCCATGCCATATTTTTAGATTTATTTATTTTGAATTGATAACTTTGCCTTTAATAACTCTACTAAATTTCATTCTATTACTTTCAGCGTACTTCTGTAACCTAGCTCTGTCTACTAAAGCAATAGGCATTTCTTCGAGTTTTGTATCATCTGTAAATTTTATGAGTGTTCTTCCCCAAGTCATCGTTAAAATTGTTGAGAAGTACCAGTCACAGGACAAAATCTTAAGGTACTCCATATCCTCACTCTAGTTTGATAAAGAACTGCTAATGACTTCATGAACCCATCTTCATAAACTTCCAATGCTGGCATTGGGTGAAATGAAGCTACGTTTTAATGAATTTGTTAGCAAGCTCCATGAGGGACTGCTGCTGTCATACATGACAATATACTGAAGAAGCAAATATCTCAATCTAACCAGGATCAGGCTCCTTATTAGCACTTTTTAGCGCTTAATTTTGCACATGTGGGATACCCCTACTGAATATTCCATAAAAAATTAAGACTTGCCCAGACCACGGTCCATCTCAGTCCAGCGTTTTCTTTCTCTCAGTAGCCAGCCATTTGCCTTTATGGTGCTGACAAGGAGGAGATATACCCTTTCCTGCCACTGTTCCCTTGCAACTGCTATTTGGAGGCATGCTACCTCCAAAGTTAATGTTCAAGATAAATAGCCTTTAATTCCAGGAGGATTTTGTTTAAAGTTAAGATGGTGCTACTGGCTTAATGGTAATTTTCACTATGCTTCCAGCAATAAATCCTTGAGAAGACCCAGTGCTTATCATATCTGCTGTTAATTGTGAAACCCATTTACCCCCCAAACACTAGGATTTTCCCACATGTCACCGACAGCACTTCTGCTGTTATATTTGTTTATACTCAACATTGTTGGATCTGTCCTGAAACAGGAACACTGACTGAAAGAAAAAAAATAGTCACAAACCAAAAGATTCTCCCATTTGGGGCCATTCTTTTTTGGTCGTTTTTATGATTGCTGCTGCAATAGGAGTAACTACTATATGGGAACAGGTACTACATCCACACTCCTGCACATTCTGGAGCACCTTTTGGAGATTAAACCTGGAACAATGCACAGCCCTATTTTTTTTACACAATGGTGCCTGATTTAACAACTAGAAGTCAGCTTAAACATTTCCAGAGAGAAAGTAAACTATGTTCTAACCCATACCTTCATTATGCTGTTCTTCCTAAGCATCAGGAAATGACCAGGTAGGAAGTTCATCCTTCCCCCCCCCCCACTAATATTACCCTGTGGGTAGAAACTTCTTGGCTGAGGGGAAATGGAAGTACATCTCCAATTTTATGCAGAGTTCTAGAAGCTGTGTGCTAAGGCCATGTGATTTACAAAGAGTCTGTAAAAAACTGAGACAGCCTTGAATTATAGAACTTAACTAAAAAATCAGAACATTGGCAAAATGAAAAATAATAAAAATGGATAGTCCATTATAGGATTCCAAAGCTCTGGTATTAGGGTATAGCCAATCAGTGTTTGATTAATAAAAACAACTGAGGTGTGAACTTGTATGACAAGATATACCAGTCCATCCTATTTAATATGAATAAAAATACATTCTGGGTTGTCAAGATAGTTATTTATCCAAAATGATCATGCCAATTGATGCAAAAGATAAAACATGTTGTATGTTTGAGAACTGTGGATTTTTGGGATACTAGAGCTTATCTGCAAAAGAATAAGTACTATGGAAAATGAGAATCAGAAGCATTTGGTGTTCTGGATTTCTGCTTTTATACACCTCTACAATGAGGGGAGATGGGCAGTGGCAAAATTTGATGAATAAAATAAAAATAAAAAATAAAATAACCATGGACAAAAGAAAGATCTAACAGCATGGACAAAAAATTATTAGAGGTCTCTTTTCTTCAAGATACCTTCCTAAAGAGAATATATATAATTTCCTGAAGTTCACATTTTTAAAGATTTGCTTGCAAATTTATTCTTCTTTTTGGTTATGTTTGTTTATTGTCATTGTCTTGAAGTCCTAATTCCATTACAATTTGGTAACACTGAAATCCAAAAAGAATGGAAGTATTGTCGCCCTTTTTATGAATTCTTTCCCCCCACTCTCGTCTACAATGTAACTACCAAACTAGTTAAAAGTCACTGGGAAAAATGAGTAACTTTATGAGTCATTATCTGAAAAAGTCAAACTAATTGCTAGTGAAAAAATTACCTATCTATAAGCTTCATTACCTTAGCAATGAGATCAGGCAAAATAATAAGTTTTTAATAGGTTTGTCAATGCCTTTTTCAAGAGAGGGCATAATCTTCCTTGGTTTATTGTGCTTGACACACAGAGAAACACAAAATAGAGACACGCTTTGGGCTCATCAAACCTATTCCAGAATCCTATTTCACAGAGAGGCCAATCAAATGCATGTGGAAGCTTAGAAACAGGATATGAGGGCAGTTCACTCACCTGTTCATGTCTCATTTGCTCTATCATGTCCATAACACCAATGAAGTGGAAGCAACGATCAGAGTGATCCACCAGATAGGTAGGGAAAGGCCGGTTCTGCCAGACTGTCCATTCTGTCAGTGACAGTTCATGAACGTCTTCAGTTTCCAACTCCTAAGATTTCAAAACACAAAGAGGACAAAATGCTACCAATACTTCTCAAAGCCCAGATTTATCAAAAGAATAATCCAAAATAAAGATCTTAGCTTATAAAGAAAATCTTAACTTTTATTTATGAGAAAAATGTGTTTTTTCATACAATAAAAAGCATTTTATTTTAGCACCAATTTACTAGTTAACTGACTTGAGAATGCTGAAGCATTCATTTCTTGTATTCCACAGTATTTCTAATTTAACACATATAAAACACAATATTAGTTTATTTAGTTATAGCAGCCATATAATTCCTCCTTTTTTACTCCCTTGTGTAAAATAATTTAATTCATTTTTAAGATCAATATCTACACTAACTTTCTCCAACAAGTGCACTTCAGATTCTTGGGGCTTCAAGGATTCTTAGCAATGATCATGCTGGCTGTGAATTCTAAGAGTTGAAGTCCATAGAATATGGAGGACATCCAGATGAAAGAAGGTTATTATCTTTTAAGGATCATGTCTGATATAACTGATTGCTACAAGATCCTTTATTTACAATGATTAGATGCTGCATTAAGTGCCTGGCATTTTCTCTAATCATCTGAAGTTATATTTAAATATTTTTAAAGAAGAAAGTCTTGAAGGTATGTATGTATATCTTCTATATATTTATATTAAAACATATCTATTGGTCTAGTGCTTAAGGTGGTTAATATAAATATATATTTATATTAAAACATATCTATTGGTCTAGTTGTTAAGGTGCTGGGCTAGAAACCAGGAGACTGAGAGTTCTAGTCCCGCCTTAGGCCTGAAAGCCGGCTGGGTGACCTTGGGCCAGTCACTCTCTCTCAGCCTAACTCACCTCACAGGGTTGTTGTTGTGGGGAAAATAGGAGGAGGAAGGAGTATTAGGTATGTTCGCCGCCTTGAGTTATTTATAAAAATAATAAAGGCGGGATAAAAATTAAAAAATAAATAAAATAAATAAATAAAAATATTGGTTACCCTTGACAACAGCTCAAGGCATTTTTTCCTGGCTTAAGTACTTTTTTCATGACCTTGAGCCAGGTGACATTACACCAAACAAAGTACGTAAATGTTTTAACTTACTGTTCTCGTATCTTTGCATTCTAATGTTACAAAGTGACTCCGTGGCATTATTGGCTTTTTTATTCCTTCACCAGCTTTAATTTTATATAGTCTATCCCATCTTTCAAATTCCTCGGTTGTAAGACACCAGCTTTCAGACAGACTGGCTTGCTTTGCACCTGGCAAATATTTGGAGGTAAGAAGAAGGGAATTGGTATTTACAACAAAAACAGTAAGAAGAAAATTCTCTTGCTTGAATGCCCAGTACATGACTTGCCAGAAAGCTCTTTCAGATACCATGGTGCTTAAGTTTTTGAACCCTTTTGAATTTTCAATATTTCTGCATAAATATGCAGTAGGTACCTATTCGTGTGTGGCAAAAGTATGTGAACCTTTGCTTTCGGTAATTTGGGCAGCAATAACTGCAACTAAACATTTCCAATAATTGTTGATCAGTCTTGCACATCAGCCTGGAGGAATTTTAGCCCATTCCTCCTTATACAACAGCTTCAACTGAGGGATGTTGGTGGACTTCCTTGCATGAATTGCCCGCTTCAGATCCTTCCACTTCTTAATCCATTTCTGTAGGATTAAGGTCAGGACTTTGACTTGGCTATTGTAAAACTGTCTTCTGCTTTAACCATTCTTTGGTTGTATGATTTGTGTGTTTTGAGTTGTTGTCTTGCTGCATGACCCACTTTCTCTTGAGCTTCAATTCACAGACAGACACCCTGACATTTTCCTGTAGAATTTGCTGCTACAATTCAGAATTCATAGTTCATTCGATGATGGCAAGCCATCCTGGTTCAGAGGCAGCAAAGCAGGCCCAAACCATGATAGTGCCACCACCACGTTTCACAGATGGGATAAGGTCCCTGTGCTGGAATGCAGTGTTTGTCTTTCACCAAACATAATGCTTTTCATCAAGCCAAAATTTCCATTTTGGTCTCATCCACCCACAGAACATTCTCCCAATAGCCTTCTGGCTTATCCACGTGGCCTTTTGCAAACTGTAGGTGGGCAGCAATGCTCTTCTTGGAGAGTAGGGTCTTTCTCCTTGCAACCCTGCCATGCAGCTTTTTTCAGGCTCACATGGAAGCCCGAGAAAAGATGTGCTCACTCATCTTTTCCAAAGCACTTTTTCAAAATAATTTTTGAAGTGTACATAGTCCGATATTGCCATACTCATCCACATCCATGGAAAATTATACACACACACACAATTATATATAGAATTATTATATTGGAGATTGCTGAAATGAGTGATAATTCATCCTCCAAGGACATGCATTTATGCAGTGGTATTTCTTCCTCTGTTGCTACTTTTTCCCCTAAAAAGAAGCTTATAGATCTCTTAAGTGCCTTCTTTACTTGTCTCTTAGATCCCTTTATTCCATTTTTGCACAAACGTAAGCTATTATTTATGCATAACCCAAAACTGCTTTGTTTCAGTTCTAACATTTTATTTTCTTCACTGGACAGATACACAGGCATTCCCATGCACAATTTCTGATCAGAGGTCAACACAGATGATGTTTGAAAATATTTATAGCTTTGGCCTACTTTGGAGGATAAGAGTCACTGAGATAGTAAATACCACATATGCAGAATCAATACTTGTTATCACTCCCCAAATTTCTCTTCATTGGCCATGCAGGCTGATGCTGCTGGCAGCTGTAGTTCAGCAATACATGGAAGGCAACAAGGCCCCCTCTGCTGTATGTAAAGGCATTAAAATAAACACTTATGTAGTAAGCATTTTTTCCCACTTCTATGTCTCCAGTATCAAGTGCAATAAATTTCTGACATAAACAGTAAGATTACCATGACTGCCTTGGCTTGCTGAGAAACATTTCCGGGGTATCTGGTTGCCTTCTTAAGTGGGCTAGATGGATAAAGAAAGGCTTGAGCTCACTCAGGTTGAGCTCAACTTCTGGTAACTACATACAAACACCATGTTTTCTTCATCATACAAATATTAATGCCAAGCAATTTTGGCACAGAGCTAGAGAGGAAGCAATATTTGCTTCTCAATGCCTAAAAAACCAGATCTAGAATATCTGCTAAAAATATATTGTGATTCAGCTGTGATCACAAACATTCCATATAAGGAAAGAGCCCCTGGTTGAAAGAAGAATTCAGAAAAGGCTCTGTGGCAGGGTTTCTCAACCTCAGCAACTTTAAGAAGGGTGGATATGCTGGCTGGGGATTTCTGAGCATTGAATACACCCATCTTAAAGTTGCTGAGAAACTCTATGGCAATTATCTTCTTTATTCGGTTTAAATAAGTCAAGGAATTATACAAATTGATTTAATTAAAAAAAGACTAAAGTTTTTTTCAGTAGATGGCATGTGACAATGTTAAACAGATATTTCACAAAGATGGGAATTATGCTTTGGGTAAGAATAAGAAATCAGTAAAACCTAACACTCCCAGGTATTCATCTCAGCCAGCCTTCTAGTTCAACACCATCATGCCACTCTTGTCTAGCTTAAAGAGGTATACTATTTTATTTAATATTTATGGCTAATATATTTGACCTGTCATTCTCCAGGAATTTGCCAAAATCCTTGCAAAATTATCTAAACAAATAGCCATCAAAGCACTTATGTCAATGAATCTTGTTAACTATGCAAAGTATGAAAGAATTCTAGGTTTTGTTGATCATAAATCTGCCAATCACTTACACTGGGCAACCTTTCTGTACCTTGTGTGAGAGACAGCTTGTGTGTGTGTGTGTGTGTGTGTGTGTGTGTGTGTGTGTGTGTGTGGCCACTCACATTCAATGGATATCCTCTCTTCTTACCTGCACTTGTAGAACTGAGAAAACTCTTTCGCCCCAAAGCAAGGCCTCTTTTCTCTTTTGAGCTGGATGTGGAGGTGTCTGTCTCCCTCTCTGCGGGTGTAATCAGCATCCGGTGCATTTTGGGGTTTAGGCCTACTGGAATCATTCGTGGGCTGTCCTGGTACAAATGGAGGCCTTTATTTTTAGAAAGAGTTTTCAGAAGATTTTTTCTGTTGGATTGGCTTTGATTGTAAGTCTATAAAGGAGAGAAGAATTTGGCATTTTTTGAGGTAAAACTCCTAATCTTTTCCTAGTTCACGTATTTGCAATGATGCTTTAGCAGGCTTGTAGGCCTAGTTTACTTCCTTTAATACAATCCTTCTGGGTACCAGATCACTATCAACCAGTATTCTGTTTTTCACATGCAAACAAATACCAATATCCTATTTTTCAACCCATGAAGTGATTTGATAACATTTCTGGAACTTATGTCAGAAGTTGCTTTGCAGAACTCACATTATGTCCTCTCATTATTAGACCAACCTCTGATAATGCATCAGGTGAAGATTTTTAATTTTTATTTATTCAATTTATAGAGATAGGCAAAGGAAAGCAAAGTATTTAAACAGTCACTATACTTAATTAAATCTATGTTAACATTTTTACTCAAAGGCCATCTAATACATTAGCCCTTAAAATGCCCCGTGATGTATACAATTATAAAGGATTAAACCATGACCAGGGACTCCATAACTCTTATTGACTGAGGGAACATAATAATGCAGAAAGAATAATTAATGTAAGGTAGCCAGAGGATTTATTGGAGCAGAACAAACCAGCAGCATCATAACTGTGACTCCACTGACATGCTGTTACAGATCATGCTGTCCACAACTACTCTAACTCCAGCTCTTGGTTTGAGAAATCTGATAACCAGCCTTATTTTATGTACCTCTTTATTCTTGCCTAAATAAAAGAAACAGTCAAATCTCTTCTCCCCACATTTACTGAACTAGTAATAAATAACATTCCTTTTATTAATTTTATGGAAATAGGTTTTCTGGACATAATCCTAAATGCCTCGAGCAGCAACCCCTGTCCCAAGTCCTACAGAACGTACTACTGCCACCATCAGAACCACCACCACGGCGGTGCCAGGTTCTGCTAGTTCAGATATTACTTTCTTTCAGCCTTATTTGTTGGCAAGACCTAGGATTTGAATGGATTTTTTTGGAAAAAAATTAGAACACTAAAATCACTGTGTGTAGAATTTGTTAGGAAGGAGAAAAACAAACTTCTGTTTGCAGTCTCATCTTACTCGCTCTTCCCTTCCTTCAGAAAGAATGACAACAATGCGCCCTTGACGTTTGCGTCCAGTTCGGCCCATTCGCTGCACAAGACGAATCGGACTTTTTTGAGCATCAAAACATATGATAAGGTCCACTTCTCCAATATCCAAGCCTTCTTCTCCTACGCATGTGGAGACCAATGTGTTATAGCCACCCTCCCGGAAACGCTTCACTACCTAAAGGAAAACAAAAAACAGTTCAAGTTTTAACTTGATTCTTGCAGGTCTTAAGAAAACAAATCCACATTGCAAGGAAATATTGTGAGAGCAGTAGGTGTCTTAGAGCTGGGAATATGCATGAGATGCAGGGAAATGAGGATCGGTGTACCTCTCAAGAATAGTTGGGGATGGGGTATTGAAGCAGGCACTGCAGTTAATATGGAACAATTGAGTTTTTTAGATAATAGCCCTACTTAAACAGATAGGGTCAGTTCAAATTGTTCAACTGTCTAGTAAATTTTAGGAACTTTATCAATTACTATACTGCTCTATTACAAAACATACTGTTTGTTTACACAATGTATTAGTAAGCAATTGATAGTAAGCACAATCACAAAGATCCAAAGGAAGGAAGAACAGAAATATTGTACACATTTACTTCTCTGGCCCTATCCAGGCAACTCTCTTAACCAGGCCAAAGTAGTTATAGTGTTAGCATGCCATGTGAACACTCTAACCAGTTGGAGACAGGGATAGATGGTGCTAATTTCATCCCAAGCAGTCCCAAAATAACCTTAAGTAAGTAACTCAGTGAACCATATGTACACAGCTGAGAAGCTTAATGAAGCAATAAGCATTTTCCTTGCTGCTGAATCAGAGACAAACTCATAGAAGAGCCGCATAAAATGACCTTCACTAGGCACTGCCTTCTTTTTACTTCTTCTCTGTAGCCACCTTGAGAAGGGGGTAGAAAATAGGGAGAAAATGGTGAGAGTGGAAAAGGCTCTCCTGATTCTCTAAGGAGTCAAACATGATTGGGGCACTATGTATTTTTAAACCTGTGTTCTGTTCGGAGAGGGCGAGGGGGACTGGCAGGACATGACAGTCCCCTGGTTTCTTCTGGGTGATGGAAGACCTCTGAAAACCACTCCTGGTTTTCTGCATCTCTGGCACTTGGGAGCAAGCCAATTTCTCAAGGGAGCAGCTGATTTATGCACACAAAGCTATGAAATTCTGCTTCTCATTACATCTTTATTTCTACAGAAGGAATAACTACTTTTTGTATAAAAAATAATAGGGAACACATTTTATTATTTGAAAAATAGAACAATATTACAGATCTGAAAAACACTGATAGTTCTGCAGCCAAATAGTGATCACATGCTTATGGCTGTAAGTAGGGCAGTTCCGTGTTTGTTAGTTTTATTCATTTCAAGTGAATTTAACTAATAAAATGACCACAGCACTGGAACCCTGGTGAAATTAGATTTTACACAGTGCAGCATATTTGAAGAATCTTTCTATGGGTATTGCTGCATTACAAAACCATTTTCTTGGCACCAGAAATCTGTTTGGGATGATAATTTACAAATGTATTAAGGATGACATTTGTTATACCATGCAGGACAACTTGTATCCCTGTCCCCCCTCACTTCATTACCTCAAGCTGTTCCTTCTGTGTAAAACCCTTTGTGCTTTTGCCTGTAGAATGGCCTACAAACATCATGACTCTCACAACCGGGTAGTGATAGCTAAGCATCTCTGCAATTTCCTGAACACTGTCACGGAAGGAGGAGAAGATCATCACTCTGGTATCTGCAGGTCTGACTTCAGATGTAGTCTGATCTATTTAATAGAGAAAGCAAACCAATAACCTATAACTCAATGAACACAGATGGAGAAATTTGGTACAAGTTGCCACAAGCACAATCTCCAGTTAATAAATTTCACTGGATAGAATGCCTAATCAAGACTAAGCATCGTGCTGGAACTAGTAAAGTTAAGTAAGTATACAAAGAACATTTATTTTTAAAGGATAAATTGTGCCAAACTGAAAGCCGCACATTCTGGTAAGCCAAATATTTAGCCAGAGTCTTTTAGATAAGGACAGTATAAAATGAATGGTAAAATGGTAAAAGAACAAATAATTTATACTTCATAAAATTCAAAGCAGAAAACATTACGGTATAGAATATAAATCTAACAGGAGATTGCCCATGTTAAATTGAATCAGAGTATTCAACAATACTATTTGATTACTGTAGCTTTTTTCTTAGCAGTTGAATTACACCCTATATTTACCTTCATTTTCTCTCCAGGATCTGAAATGTTCTACTACAACATCTTCTAATTTCTTTAACTTTGGATGGCCATAAATGAAAGTCTTCATGTTTTCAGCTCCTGTTAAAGCCCAAAATTTTTAATTTTAGACATAAAAATCTGTACACAGCCTTAACTTTTTAAAAACCTCCTCTGTGAAATGTTACCATTCATATTATAATATTAATTAATTAATAATATTAATTAATAAAATTGTCTCCTTAATCATATTATTAAGGGAAAAACCTGTAAGATATATTGTACAATTAAGGATTTATACATTTATTGAAACATAAACTTCAGAAAGAGACCCAGTTTGGTATAGTGGTTAAGGCGCCAGGCTAGAAACTGGAAGGACGTGAGTTTTAGCTCTGCCTTAGGCATGAAAGGAGAAAGCCAGGGAGTTTCAGAAAAACATCTATTTTTGTTTTATTGACTATTCTAAAGCCTTTGACTGTGTGGATCATAACAAATTGTGGCAAGTTCTTGGTGGTATGGGGATACCAAATCATCTTGTCTGTCTCCTAAGGAATCTGTATAACGACCAAGAAGCAACGGTAAGAACAGAGCACGGAACAACGGACTGGTTTAAGACTGGGAAAGGAGTACGGCAGGGTTGTATACTCTCACCCTACCTATTCAACCTGTACACAGAACACATCATGCGACGTGCTGGGCTTGATGAATCCAAGGCTGGAGTTAAAATTGCTGGAAGAAACATTAACAATCTTAGATATGCAGATGATACCACTGATGGCTGAAAGCGAGGAGGAGCTGAGGAGCCTTATGACGAAGGTGAAAGAAGAAAGTGCAAAAGCTGGGTTGCAGTTAAACCTCAAAAAAACCAAGATTATGGCAACCAGCTTGATTGATAACTGGCAAATAGAGGGAGAAAAAGTGGAGGCAGTGACAGACTTTGTATTTCTAGGCGCAAAGATTACTGCAGACGCTGACTGCAGCCAGGAAATCAGAAGACGTCTACTTCTTGGGAGGAGAGCAATGGCAAATCTTGATAAAATAGTTAAGAGCAGAGACATCACACTGACAATAAAGGTCCGCATAGTTAAAGCAATGGTATTCCCTGTAGTAACCTATGGCTGCGAGAGCTGGACCATAAGGAAGGCTGAGCGAAGGAAGATAGATGCTTTTGAACTGTGGTGTTGGAGGAAAATTCTGAGAGTGCCTTGGACTGCAAGAAGATCAAACCAGTCCATACTCCAGGAAATAAAGCCAGACTGCTCACTTGAGGGAATGATATTAAAGGCAAAACTGAAGTACTTTGGCTACATAATGAGAAGACAGGATACCCTGGAGAAGAAGCTGATGCTAGGGAAAGTGGAAGGCAAAAGGAAGAGGGGCCGACCAAGGGCAAGATGGATGGATGATATTCTGGAGGTGACGGACTCGACCTTGGGGGAGCTGGGGATGGTGATGGCCGACAGGAATCTCTGGCGTGTGCTGGTCCATGAAGTCACGAAGAGTCAGAAGCGACTGAACGAATCAACAACATAGGCATGAAAACAGCTAGATAACTGGTGTGACTGGTTAAGCGCCAGTCACACTCTCAGCCCTAGGAAGAGGGCAATGGCAAACAACTTCCAAAAATGTTGCCCAAAAGACTGTATAGACTTATTGAGGTAGTCAATACTGACCTGAAGGCCCTTCAAAAATGTATGAATGAATGAACACACACACACACACACGGGGTGGTGGGGACACATTTGTCAAAATAAATAAGAGTGATTTCAAATTTAAACCAAAATAGGGATACCTCTTAATATCTGAAAACAATTAACTCTACCCTTAAGCAGCAATATTCATGCTATATAAAGACAGCCTTCACCTGGAATATCCATGGGTATTTTAAAGATATCCTTCATTCCTAACTAGAGTCACTTGACATAATGAACAAACAGCACTGCTGTATTTTGAGTAGATAAATTGCCAACCTAGTTCAGAGATGCTGCCATCTGATGAGGTCACAGTTGGGTTAAGAAACATGTTTTCAAGCTGGTTGTACAGTACCATGAATTCTTCATTACGCCCAAGTTCATTTTTGGCTCGAGTCATGCCTTAGAAAGAAAGGTAAATGAATATAAAAACATTAGACTTTAGATCTCTGGCTTCCATAAACTGCACATCCAGCTAGACATTAGAGTTTGTTTTGCAGTCTGCAGTGAAAATTAATAATAAAAAATCACAGATATGTGTGCTGGTTAATGACCACAATAAAGTCTCTCAGACACAGATAAGGAATAAAGCATTATTACAACAACATAATTAATACAGTTGGAAGAGACATTAAAGTTCTTTTAAGTCAAACTGCCAGTGATATAGCAACTCCACTACTATGGCTTCCCAGACAGGTTTCCATCCTATTTCTGCCTGAAATCCCGTAAAGAAGGACAGCTGATCCCAACCCCCTACCGGCAGTTATTCCCCTATGAAATAGCCGGCATCATTATGAAGTTCTTTCTAATATTTTTAGACTCTCTTTTCTTGAAGAACTGCTTTATTAGCTTTACAACGGCTAATCAAATATTTGAAAATGGCTGTCTATCTTTTCAAGGCTATCATGACTAACACTACTTAAAAATGTACTTCAAATACATACAAGATAGCTTTGAGCTTATGAGGTATTAAAGGTTATATATACAGTATATATAGTGACAGGGTGTAAGATGCAGGCAGGAACAGCATACACTGAATGGCACAACCAAGTAGTTGGCATTGTGTACAGGAATATCTGCACAGTGTATGAGCTAGGCCCTCCCAAGTCCAGATATGAGATTCCACAGAAGATTGTGGAGTATAACAGGGCTAAGATCCTGTGGGGCTTCCAGATCCAGATAGACAGGCAGCTACTGGCCAATCAACTAGACATTGTGGAGGTAGACAAGGACCAGAAGACAGCAGTGGTGATAGATGTAGCAGTGCCAAGTGACAGCAGCATCAGGAAGAAGGAGTATGAGAAGCTGGAGAAGTACCAGGGCCTGAAGGAGGAACTAGAGAGGATGTGGAAAGTGAAGGCCAAAGTGGTCCCAGTGGTGGTAGGAGCACTCGGGGCTGTGACTCCTAAGCTGGGAGAGTGGCTCCAACAGATCCCAGGAGCAACATAAGGGCTCTCTGTCCAGAAGAGTGCAATGCTAGGAACAGCTAAGATACTGCACAGAACCTCAAACTCTCAGGTCTCTGGTAGAGGACCCAAGGTTGAGGAAGACACATATCACCCATAGGGGTGAGAAGGGAGATAGATGCATAGATAGATAGATAAAATAAATATATCTTGGGTGAAATGAGAGAACCAAATTAAACAGAACAGTGGCTTTGCTTTGGATAAACACATTTCTCATATACATGATGTGCCTCCATCCTTGACTCTTCTGCTACCATTACTGAAGACAATACAGTCCCATTTTCATCAGACCTAGGTGGCAATTTTACCCACTGCTCTGATGTCAGAAATAAAATCTTAGGAATGGACCGATATAGGGACATGGGGATATGGCGGACTGAGAAGCTGTGCCCGCGGGCTTAGCGGGTGGAACTGACAACACGGCAATTTTTGTGGGGCTCAGGCAGGTTTTCCTGAAGCCCAGGAGTGTTCTCCGGATAAAGGAAAACACCTGGAATCACCCCATCTGTCCTCCGGACGGCTGCTTGCAACCAGAAGATCGCAAACAGCATTTTGCGTTCGACTGGTAAGAGCTAGCTGGGAGGCTGGGATGTCATCATTTTCCAAGCCACGCTGTAGCCTTAAAGGGACACTAAGACCGGCCACCCTATTTCTAAATCACCAAATTTATCTTTTTTTAAAAGTATGCGTACCCTAAGGGTTTTTTTTTACTGCTTATTGTTATTTTGGGGATTACTTTTTTAAAAAATTCTTTTTTAAGTTTTGGAATTCGTTTTCCTTCCAAATATAAAGGAGGATTGAGAGTAAACAATTGTCTCCCTATTATTATTTTTGTATTAAATTTGAAGATATTAGCATTTTCCTACACGTTGAATCAACTGATTTAAACCTTCAGCTTTGTTTCTACTTTCCCTTGGGAACTGTCTGCTTATCTCACTTTCACTTTGTGTAAACATACTTCAGAACTTTTCCATATCTTCGACTTTCGCTGGTTAAGCTCCTAGGGGCGCCATAATCTACTGTGTGAGACATGGAGGATTTTAAACATATTTTTTCTGACTCCTATCAAGTTTTTATTTTTTATTTATTTTATTTAATACAAGATATTCAGGACATTGTGGAAAATATGAGCTCTAAAATGTGTCATCTGGTTGGAGATGTAATGGATGAAATTGGGGAATTCAACAGTGATAGAAATGTTTCTTCTAAGAGTGAGATTGGGATTTCTGTTGAGATGCTGGATGATGATTGGATAGTGGAGTTGGAGAAATTCAACAGAGGGAGGGATCTGCAAGCAATAAGTGAAATTGACTTTTTGGTGAAATGCCATGAAAAAGAAGGGGTCATTATGTATGGGAGGTTTTTTGAAGAGAAGTTGGAATTTTTGAGGGGGGCAAGTGGGCTGTTTGATTTTTTCAAGAGAAAAGCTCTGTGCACATTGTAGGGGTATGTAAGGTTTTATCTTTCTCTTCAAGCTTGAGACGTAGAAAAAAATACACTATTATGCTAATTCTGTCTTATTCAGCCTTATATTAAATTGTACATTGGAAAGACCAAACAATATTAATTTTAATATATTGTCGAAGGCTTTCACGGCCGGAGTTCGATGGCTGTTGTGGGTCTTCCGGGCTGTGTGGCCGTGTTCTGGAAGTTGTGGTTCCTAATATTAATTTTATTCATTGAATTCCAATTTCCTCAAGAACATCAGTCTTATATCAATTTGTGGGTATGTGCAAGTCAGTTATTCCTCCCAACTAAAAGCAGTATTTTCCCTTTTGTCTCAACTCTTTATACCCAAAGATAGTCAATGGTGCTTCTCCCAGAATGGATGAATTATATGTTTTTTCCTCTGGTACGAACTGATTGATTAAGTTGAAATCACTATCAATATCTGGATCTTCTACATTACTACATGCCAATTTCTTCCTTAAAAACATTTTGGTTTTTGCGGTGTTACACTATTTTCCAAACTAAACGGCCTTAATTCTGTCAATTTTTTAAAAGATAAACATATCAATGGGAAAACGTTTTTGATAACTTTTAAAGCATTACAATATATACTGTAAATATATTTCAAGTTAATTTATGAATTAGCAAATGTGAAAACAATGTTCTATTCCCATATCTTCCAAATTTCTAAATAAATGTGATTTCTAATATTCCTTTACAAATAATTTAATAGATATATAAAATACATCTAAATGCCCATGGTAGAGTTGGAATGGGAGTAAAACCAGATTTTAAGTAGGCATTCCTTACCTTTTGATCCATCCATAATTCCACGTAAGAAGATATGCAATGATCTCATTCCCATTTGTAGTAATAGTTCGTAACCATGATACAAACTAATACAAAGAGCAAAATCTCCTTCTATTACACCTTGGTGAATTCCCTGGGGAAAAATCATCTCTAATTTCAGCAACAGAATTATAGTTATACAGATTTATATGTAACAGGAATTTTACTGTGATTCTACCTACAGTTTAAGTAAATAATAAAGTAAAATAGACTTCTACCCAGAGTAACTATCTAAGTACTTTTTATTCTATTACCAGCTTACTGAGAAAATGAATGTTTTGAAGGCTGAAATGCTATATAAATGGCATAGAGAACTGTAGTGAGAGAAATCCCATTTTGAGATTCAGACACTGCAAGAATCTGAATTTATTTGGATAAATGGGCAACGACATCCAAAGCCCACACAAATTTATATAGATTCTATCTCAGGTGAGCTTTTAAAAGAGGAGGGGGCAGCTCTACTTTGCTTTTTTCTCAAAGGAAGTATGAGTGCATCTCTTCCTTAGCCATTTCAGAGCCAGATAAGGAATTCTGTAACCCAAAGGTTGGGTTGGAGATCCAGAAAAAAATGTGTCAATTTAAAGGACATTGGATCTGGATGTGGGATTAGAGCTTTGGTTTTAATTTTATGGAAAATGATTTGAACTATGCTGCCTTTCTTATTTTGTCTTAGCTCTGTGCATGCACATGGATGCTCCTGGCTGAAGGAGCAAAGCCTGGACGATCGTTTTAGAATTTTCTTTTCCTTTCTCCTTTTGTTTTTTCAACTCCACTTTAATTTTAGTACTCATAATAAATACTTGGATTCTTACTGAACCAGTTATTTTAATTCTGAAAGGATTTTAATCTAAGCTTCTCCCCACTTGGCTAGCTACAAAAAGGAAGGAAAGTAGGGAAAGAAATTACCACTTTACCTATTCCTGAGTGCCACTGTGAAAAAGTGCCAGGTGGTGGCATTTACTGAACAGGCCCTGCCAAGGGTGTGGAGGGTGCAGTAGCAACTGTGAGGAAAGGGCTGAGAGACCTGCCCCATGGGAAACAAGAGGGGCCAGTCCATCACATCCCAGACACGCATTTGAATGTGACCAATTACAAATATGATTATACAGAAGGAAATACCACTCAGATACATAGACTGTTGAGAATATGTACCTCAAAATGTGAAGCAGGATTTTTCCTAAATTGATCTCGTGCTAGAATTATCTGATACTTTGTAAGAGCAGGTATTTCACGTCGCGATATGACCCGGAGTCTAGTTAGCCGACTGGTAAAAATTTCCAAGACCTGCATATAAAACAGAAGACACAAATTAAATTTATCCACATCACAAGTGGCTCTGCACAGCACAGAGAAACAATACCCGGTATGAGCTATTTCATAGCAGGTTGAATTAAGTAGACACTCAAAGCTTCTAAACAAGTAGCTATCCAGTCTCTTATAGTCTAGTACAAGGGTCGGAAATGGCGGCTCGCGAGCCAGATGCGGCTCTTTGGCCCCTTGAGTGTGGCTCTTCCGCAGCTGAACTCACCCCCACCCTTCCACGCGATTGGCCCCCGCCCGCAAACCCCGCCCCCTGGCTCTCGCACTGAGCGAGGCCCGGTGCGGCAGGGAGGCGCTGCTGGCCTGGGACGCGGCGCCGTCGGAGGCGGCGCAGGAGCGGCTGCAGGGGCTTCTGCGGCTGGAGATGGCGCTGCTCCGCGGCATCCAGGTGCTGGGCGAGGGCGCGGGCCCGGGGCGCGAGCAGCAGGGCGGAGAGCCGCCTGCTCTCCCCTTGGCCGCCTCCGGTCCGAGCCTGGCTCGGTTCCTCCGGCCGCCGCAGGGCTCGGGTTAGCGGGGTAGAGGACACCGAACGGCGGGGTGGGGGGATTGATGGGGCGGGAGGGTGCACCCGGAGGGCCTCCTGCGGCCGCTTCTCCAAGGCGGGTTGCAGAGCGCGCGCTGCGCCCATGGGAACGCCTGGTCCCTCTGCTCCCTCCAGCTCCGCCACCAGCCCCAGCAGCGCCGCCCGCCCCGTCCTGCCGCCCGGCAAACCTCCGCCGGCTCCGTCACCCCGCCGCCACTGCCCCGGCCAGGCCCCCTGCGCCGCCCTGCCGCTCGCGTCCCGGGCCCGCGCCCTCGCCCAGCACCTGGATGCCGCGGAGCAGCGCCATCTCCAGCCGCAGCAGCCCCTGCAGCCGCTCCTGCGCCGCCTCCGACAGCGCCGCGTCCCGGGCCAGCAGCGCCTCCCTGCCGCGCCGGGCCTCGCAGAGACGGGCCTGAAGGGGCGCAGAGGCCAGAGAGGGAGCCGGCGGGGAAGGAGGCGTGGGTCCCGCCCGGTGGAGAGGGCGCAGCCTTCCGCTCTCCCGCGCCCATCCTGCCGGTCAGAGGTTGGTAGCTCTTTCTCCGCCACTCTCGGTGGGGCGGCCGGGCCGGGTTCGCGGAACTGCTGGCTGCGCCCCCTCCCTCCCTGAGCCCTCTGTGAGCCCCCCCGCCCCCTTCCACGTGATTGGCTCCTGCCCGCAAACCCTGCCCCCTTCCATGTGATTGGCTCCCGCCCGCAAACCCCGCCCCCTTCCACGTGATTGGCCCCCGCCCGCAAACCCCGCCCCCTGGCTCTCGAGCATTTCAAAATGTGCACGAGCATGCCAAAATGGCTCCCGGGATAAAAAGTTTGCCGACCCCTGGTCTAGTAGATGGGTGGCAGATTCTGAGAGATCAGGGACACAACTCAGCCTCCAGAAGCCTCCAGTGACGTTATCAGACCAAATGACCAAAATTTTTCAGTGTGGTAGTGGTGGTGGCAGTGTGTGGCTGTGAGAAAGTGATACTTTTGTGGAAGTGTTACACCTCTTGGAGACAAAATATTAGTATTCTCAACTACTCATTGCCTGAAACTGCACCACCAAAATTCAGGCATTTTGCCACTGAATTTTGAAGGCATGATTGGGGGTAAGCGGGTGTGTTAAGGGCTGCACTCAACCTGCAGTTAAGTTGTGCACTCTGAAATCCATTGCCTATCAGATACTGGCTGTGAAAGCCTACACCAGTATTTTGACATAAACCTACAAAGACATAAATACAAAGGGACCAATTATTTGAAAAGGTGCCTCCAACATTATTTAAGCCATATGATAAGATCAGTTAGAAAAATCCTGTTCTGGTCCCAAAGATGGTTATAATCCATTGTATGTTGACTTGGAGCAAGGCCTTCTCCTTGGCAGAATCCCAGTTATAAAATTCTCTAGCAAGAATACATTTTGTTCCCTGTCTTGTTTTAGTCTTCTATTGGACAAGCTTGTTCTTCCAGGCACTTGCAGGTTAACAACTATCCTAGAACAAGACTGTTGATTTAATTCTTTGAAATTGTTCTACTCGTTTAATAGTTTTATTTTATAGGAGTTTACTTTATTTTTTCCTTTCATCAAACTTTTCCATGAAAGATTGTTTTTAAAATTTTTGTATACCATTCTAGGCTCCTTTAGGAAGAACAGAGGTATAAAAAGAAAGTAATTGGGAATGTAATAATAAAACAGTAATTAAATGCATTAACCAAAATCAATATGATAACTACAGAAGACAGTAAATCTGGCCTCAAATACAACTTATCATTATCTTCTAAAATCAATAGATAGTTATTTCTTTTGAGGCTAGTTCTGTAGATTCTCTTAAATATCCATTGGAGACTTTAATTTTAACAAAGAACTGTTTGTTACACACACTTATAAAGGAATCATAATTACAGTTCACTGTAATGTGATCTGCACAGGGCCAACTAGAAAATGAAAATACAGAATCCCCTAATATCCTTTTTAAGTTCAGCACCAAGTTAATTACAAAACTGCCCAAAGCTAGTCTCTGAATTCTTTGAAGAATAAACCACAACCTTTGATCAGACATGCTAGAGGGACTTTAATGAGAGAAACTGCAGCAAAATGCAAACACAATCAGGATAATTCACCATTCAGCATTAAGCATTCTATTGTCCATTTTCCTTTAATTACACATTTCATTGTTTTAAGTTTTAAACTTTTGGAAAATAAATTCAGAAACACTAGTAAATCCAATATTTTATTTAAGAGGCTCAATGAGCAGAACTTCTTTAGCAAAATGAAAAAATACATTTAGTAATTCAAATGTTAAATAAAATTTTGCTTAATTCTTACATGTTAATTCTACCTTCCTTTATTTTCATAGTTCTAAAACGAAGTAAAACTCACCCGTATATATGCATTCTGAATTTCAGCCAATTCTTTCCCAAGTGGAACAACACATTTTTCAACCCGTCGCTCGTAAGAATAAGGCTGAATATCAGGAGAATCTTCAGAGCAAAGTTCTATGTGTGAAATTAACAGGTTGGTAATAACTTGCTGCACAGCCTGTGAAGAAGTGGCAAAGAAGTTGTTATGTGGCTGCATCTTGATTAGGCTCATGTTAGCATAGTAAAAACCAGACATATCTGGATACAGAGTTTCAGAGAGTTAAATTCTTTTAGATACTTATATCCTTTCCTAATATTTAGTTTGTTTTGTAAATTTTACAGAACAGCAGGATTGAATGAGGGAAGAATTCAATTTGGCCTAACTGTGGAGTTTGTAATACACACATTAAGATGCAAACACGGGATTACTTGACCTAGAATTGCCAAGATTAGGCTGGCTATGCATGTATGATTTTTAAATTTTAAAAATATATTGAGATAAACTTGTGAGTATATTGCTTAAAATTAACTTAAAGTTAATTTTAAATTAATTCCAAAACTGGTAACATATAAAAAATATTTTTACCCCAAATATAAACAGTGCAGATGTCACATTCACAACGTGCATCTGCAGAAGATCCCAGTGGCTTCCAATATTTTACTAATGGCATCTATTAAGGAATAGTTTTTGCCAGTTCCATCCTGTCAGTTTAAACCCTCAGCTGATAAAGAAACTGTACAATAGAAGGAAACAGCTTTGCAGAACCGAGACGTGCACTCAAGCACAGCAATTGTTTTAAAAATCAACACAGATAATATATGATTACTAAGAAAATCTAGGTCCCTGAACAAAAGGAATTGACTCACCTTTGCATCACTGCCAGGAGTTGCAGTTAGAGCCAAGACTCGAAACTCTTTGGTATATTTGCATAATTCTTTCACAACCTGAAGGGAGAATAACTTTAATTACCACTAAGCTTGTTCTATTACAACCAAAATAATTCTGATAAAATGCAAATATGAATAGCTGGCAGCTTCCAACGTAAGCTGCAGAGCACGCACCAGAAGTGTCCCTGGTGTCCCGTGCCGGCTGTTTGTGAGGCTTTCCAGGAGCACTTTCAACACGAACTGCAGAGTGTGCGCTGCTCCTCCAGGAAGCCTGCGTCCCTCCGCTTCCTCCAGTTCTGCCACCACCACAACAGCACCTCCCGCACAGCCTCCTCCTTTGCCCGAAGAGCCGCTGCCGGCTCTCTTGCCTCGCCTGGCGATAGAGGATACCATGCCTCGCTGACCTGCTGCCTCCTCCCCAGTCAGGCCTGGCAAGCTCCCTTCGGCAGATGAGGCTCCGCCGCCCTGCCGCACTCATCCCAGGGCTGCACTCACCCAGTGCCTGGATCCCGGGCCAGCAGCAGGAGGAAGGCGGCGGCAACGGTCAGCAGAGCGCAGGGCAGCCCAAAGGGCAGAGATGGGGGGAGATAGGCAGGTTGGGGGAGTTGAAGCAAAGGCGAGAGCAGCAGGGCAGGAGAAGTTTGAGGTCCTCGCCTAAAAGTGGTGCTGTCCTGGCCTAACAACCACAATCAAGACTCCTGGAACTGCCGTTGCTAAGCGGTGCAGTCACATGATGTTTCGCCTAATGACATCGCTTAGTGACAGAAATTCCAGTCCCAATTGTGGTCGTAAGTTGAGGACTGCCTGTACAGAAAATACGTACTGGCAAAGCAGGAAGCAAAGCCTGGAGGGACGTTTGACAATACTCCCATAATATGCACAAGTCTGATTAGGGTGTTTTTATTTTAAGGTGATCTCTCCTCTAAGCTGGTTATGGTTCCCTGGGGAGGTCATGACCCACGCTTTGAAAACCTCTTCTCTAGAGTCTTATACCTATAGTATAATTTCTGAAATAGATGGACATATTTAAAATATCTGGAATATGTACACAATGTCTTCTTTAAAAAGAAATTGTTACTTCCTGGAGATCTAGGAACCACACACAGAGTTTATAACTCAAACATTCCACATTTTATGGTTCTTCCTGTTCTGACTTCTACTCTTATGGTATCGCCATAAATTAGAGTTTAAAAGATGAGATAGACAGCATGTCTTCTATCAAAATAGTTGTTGACTTCTCTTTCCCAGGAATCTTCATTTCATTGGCCTATGGCCAAATGCTTTTTCTTGAAAATTTTCTACATTTTCTTTGCTAACATTCTTATCCAAATTATATTATTTATATGATGCTTCTTCTGTTATGTTGAAGAGAAATATAGAAAAAAGTAGAAAAAGTAGATTAATCCTACACCAATTAAAAAGAATCTGGAAAGAAGTTAAAAAATGAAATAGAAAAGAAGTACATTCTTGTAGCTTACTGGCAACCTTTTAATTTACGGCTAAAACAGAATCAATTTCAGATTTTTTACTTATGAGATTTAAGAACCACCTAGTGGCAAAAATGAATCTATCATATTTCTATGTTTTTTTAACATATATTTAATGGTGTTGTGCCTGTAGGATGAAAAGTGGAGTTTTTCAACTCTAGTCCCAGAAATCCTGTTTCTTGATGCAGTCTTTTTCAAGGCTTTTTCAAGGTTTTTTACAAGGCTCAGAGAGCACCATGGACTCCACAGTCTTTTTCAGTACATACATTGAAGTCTATATAAAAATACTATTCTAATTCAGTTCAAAATAGCCTAATGAGGTTCTAAAGTACTCAAGAACAGGTGGGAGTGTTTTAACTAGCATCTAGAGCAGTGGTGGACAACGTACAGTTCTTGATCAAATTTCAAAATCCCTGTTTAGTAAATCAGTTCAAACTTATAGAAAGAGCTAACTGTCCTTTCCCTCCAATCTACTGCTTGGGAGAGAAAGAGCAGAAAAGAGAAAGAATGGATGCCTTCATCAATTTTTGGCTCTGGCCACACCCATTGTTTCCTCCAGTCTAACATGTGTTCCTCAATAGATTGCTTTTTAAATAATAATCTATTCAATTATATAGGACAGAGTATAAGCTTGTACAATACACAATACCTGACAATATGCATGATTTCCAAGAGCTTTGTGGGCTTCATCAATAACCAGGCATTTAATTTCTGCTGCTGGACATGTTCCACGAGATAGATCATTTGCCATTATTTGAGGAGTGAGAAAGAAGACTCTTTTGTTGCGCCAGATTTCTTTCCGATCAACAATTTGGGTACCTCCTGAAAAAAGATGAGCAAAATCTGTAGTGATATCTAAACATACGTAGCACAGCCATTTCACTAGCAATTCACATGAAATACATATTCTAGCAAAGTTTACATTAAATGCATTCTTATACTTTAAAAATCAGCCTACAGGTTCCTACATTGCTAGCCAGAGAAACATTTTTAAGTTACAGCATTTCAGAATAAAAGAAGAAAAAAAATCTTGCTCTATCCCATTTTAATTAGAATGATAGTACTGAAAATGGGAAATTACTTGCATTTTGCATGAAGTACCAGTCAGTGATCATGAATATTGTCACAGATCAAATTGAGGAGGTTCAATTGCACTATTTTTTTCCAAACTAAAGCCCACCAAATGTGTTGGACTACAAATCACCTAATAGTTGCACTAGCTTGGAAAACAGAAACTACAATTCAAAGCCTGGGCAAGAACTGATTAATTGCAAGGCATCTTGGCTGTGTTTGGGTACTATAGAAGCATACTGTACATATGTATACAAACATACATACATACATACATACACTCCATCTTGTAAATAAAATACTCAAGGTAGTCAAGATCCAAATCCTCTGCCTGCTTTAACGATGTAGAGCAGTGGTTCTTAAACTGGGGGTAATTAACCTCAAGGAGGTAATTTGGGTATAAAAAGGTAAAGGTACCCCCGCACATTTGTGCAGTCGTGTCCGACTCTAGGGGCCGGTGCTCATCTCCGTTTGTTAGCCAAAGAGCCAGCGTTGTCCGAAGACGCTTCCACGGTCATGTGGCCGCATGACATGCGCGGAACGCTGTTACCTACCCACCGAAGTGGTACCTATTCATCTACTTGCATTTGCATGCTTTCGAATTGCTAGGTTGGCAAGAGCTGGAGCTAGTGCGGAAGCTCACTCCGCACGCAGGACTAGGGATTCGAACCTCCGAACTTGCAATCTTCCGATCGACAAGCCTGGCGTCTTACCCACTGAGCCACCACGCCCCTTGGGTATATCCTGGGGATAATGGAGATATTTGTAACTGCTTGTTTGGGAGTTAGTTTGGGACTGCCCCTGCCAAGACACTTGAGTAAAACAACAGTCAGGTTTTTTTGTGGGGGCAATGACATTATTCGAGAAAAGGGGTAATTGGTAAAAATTTGGGAAAAGGGGTAATTGGTCAAACAGTTTAAGAACCACCAATGAAAGGATTTAATTCCTAGAATTAATCACATTTCTCTTAACCATCTTGGGAGCATACAGACTTGGTGAAAGTCAAAAATTAGCACACAAGCAGGAATGCAAAGAATTCTTAAGAAAAAACTGAGCATATCCATTGTAATTCCAGGTATCACAGGATTCCACCCCCCTCAAATTATGCAGTTTTGTACAGAAGGATGGATTTTGCAGATAAGTACCTAACATTTAAAAATAAATTAACAAGGATCTGCCTGCTGCTCCAAAAAGTCAGCACAATTGTTATTCAATTTATTCTGTATACTTGAGAAATATATGCAGCACCCTTCAGCGTTTTTTTAAAACAAGGTTGCTGAACAAGTACAAGATAATAACTACAACATGAAATTAACAATCCAACCATAGCTTAGAATATAGGTGATGCCAGCCCCATCAACAGAAATTGGGCTGCTTGGAAGTGGTTCTGACAAATCGTGACCTGAATCCAACTGCAACTGGGCATGTAAAAAGGAAAAAATTCCTTTTAGTTCAGTTCCACTACTGGTCCGTTTCCTCGGAAGCAAGGGGTGCCCTTGTCTTATTCTGGAACTTCTTTTCAGCTTCACAATCTCTCTTACAGCCCTGATCACTATCGCTTCCCACCCAAGTACTGACCACATCCCGCTTAGCTTTTCACGGGAGCAAAGATACGAGCTCCTCTCCGATCGCGGAACACGCAAAACAGCGCAATCCTGGGCACGTGCAGGGCGTGACCAAGCACCCACCTGTCATCTCGGCCATATGCGCAGCGGGGATGCCTAGGAGGCGGGCACAGGCCTCCCGTTGCTGAGCCACTAACGGCTTGGTCGGGGCCAGGAAGAGGATCTTGCCGCCAGGAAACCACCGGTAGAAATTGTACATGACCACGGCGGCCACCAGTGTTTTGCCCAGCCCGGTCGGCAGGCAGAGCAGCGTGTTGGCCAGGAGCGCCTCCCGCGCCGCTCGAACCTGGTAGGCGCGCTCCTCGACGCGCCCGCCAGACGGGAACATCCACAGAGCGCCCGGCGCGCCGCCGATGAATCCCCGCGCACCACGACTGACTGGCGGGGAAGGCCAGGGCGGCGAATCCGCTGCCTCGACCTCCATGGCCGCCGCCAGCAGCGCCGCCTCCTCCTCCTCCTCCTCCACCGCCGGCACAGGAGTAGGCTGCGCTCCCCATGCTTGGAAGAGCGTGGCCTGCCGGCTTCTGCCTTTCATTTCACCAGCGCCTCCGCCGCCTTCCCGCTGTTCTCATGCAACTCCCCTCAGCCGGCAGCGGCGCCATCTTGACGGCCATCGAAAACCCCGCCAGCTTCGAGGAGGCCCCTGATTGGCCGGGCCCAAGAGGGCGGCCCGATCACGTGCTCCCTTGTCTCACTCTTCATCGCCACCACGGAGGAGCGACTTTTCTATCATTCATTATTGAAGCGCCTGCAGACATGCAAATGCGGTGATATCTGTTTCAACGAGTCGCCTCCAAGGCTCTCCCAAAGGACTGCTAGGAAGATCACACACGAGCATTTGGTTTTACATCTCCATTTCTGAAAATACACAATCCAGCCGTTGACATCTGCTCTATCTTTAAAGTCTTAACTCTGAATCGCGCAAGGCTTGGCAGAAGTCAAACAGGAGCGGACTACACTTCCCAGCATACCTTGCGGAGATTTCTTGCGATTGCTACTTGGGTCAGTTTCTCTGGTAGATTTGGTTTTGTGTTTTTAATGCCCAGTGCACCGCGCAGTCACTCTATAGCAGAAGATATGAGATATAAATAGACGTCGGGAAGGTAGATGTGGGATTTTTAGAGGGAGCAATCAACTCTCAAGGACAGACTACAATACCCAGCATGCATCAGGAGCTGCTCCGCTGGCCTGGCTTTTGCGTCGTCCCAATTACGTGACAGCAGCGTAGCCTCTGCTTTCCCGGATAGGACTACGCTACCCAGCATGCCCAACAGGAAGGCGAACGGAACTGCTCCTGGATGGAGGTCGCGGGGCGCACCAAGGCGTGCTGGAGTTGTACTTCCGGCTGTGGGCGTGTGAGGGGCTACTGAAACGCTGAAGAGTTCCCGAACTTGCTCCGAGTAGGCGCTCGCGTGAGGCGATGCCATGGCGGACCGCGCGCGCCCTTGGAGCCTGGAGGAGTTGCGGAGCGACGCGCTGCCCAAGCGGGAGATTGTCCACTTTCTGCAAGAGCAAGCGGCACACAGGGTGGGGGCCGGAGGCGCGATCTGACGGGTGGGCAGGCTGCATTCACACGTTCACGTGGGGTAGAATGGACGCGTGTCGCCGCCGTGCTTTTATTTGGCCGGAAGATGTGTGCGAAGTTGCGAGGTCCCCTTCTCCCCTGCCTTTTTTGCCCTCGTTTCGTCTCCCATTTCCCCTTGGTCAAGGCTCCCCATTTCTTAACCCTGTCCCGCCTGTCGGACCAAACCATATAGATCTCTTCGGACGTGACGAGAGCCTTTAGGTGGGGCCGACTTCTCTTTCCTCCCTTTTTTATCTCACGTGACTGCGGCATTCCCACATGCCAGCTTGGGCTTATCTGAAGTGGTTGTAGGGATAGCGGGAAAAACAGCCTTTCCACGCCTACGGGAGGTTCGTCTCTCCCTTTTTTTAGACAGGAGAATCAATGCTTCAGTGGGAGGGGACACCGTTGTAGAAAGACGTTTCTCATTCTCACGTTATAATCTTTCTAGACCTTTCCAGGCACCGTGATGAATGGTTGAAGGAAAACTGGTTTGGGCCATAAAGAAAATCAATGTTCCCTTACCAAAAAGCTTTTCCTAGAGCACATCTGTACTTCTTCACAAGTATGAGTGAGAATGAATGCATACAAATACAGCCATCCAATTATGACTAAAATGATTTAATGATCTTTTTTTTCATTCTAAAAGTTTGGGCTCTCTAAGGCCAAGAAACCCATTGGAAAACGCACCAGGCTCTCTGTTTAGTATTTGAAGCAGCCCATTTAATAATTATTTTTCAGATGATCAATTACTTCCTGGCATATGGCCATTGTAGATGGGGTATATCCTTCCTACCCATTACTTGATAAGATTCCTTCTTTACTTTGATATTGCATCTAATGGTCTTAGTTGCTTGTTGTACAGGCCCTGCAGGCTAGTAATTTAGAGCTCATTCTCTATACAGATCTCTATGTCTAAATGTGAAGGTTCATAATGTTTAGATGGTAAGGAAAGCATATACAACTTTAATGAATTTTCAAAGTTACTTAATAGTTCTTAATGCCAATTGTGGCTGTTTATTTATTTCATTTATTCACCATCCGCTCAGAGGGGCTATTTCTATTTGATTGGGGCTTATTTATTTGCATACTGTATTTATTGCCTGCCTTTTCAGAACTTAAAGTATTCTCATGTTTGAACCTGGAAACAAAAGGTGTTTATAGGACTATGTTTAAGAAATGAGTCTCCTCTCTGGAATGAGGAGAAATGTCCGGAAACCTTTGGTTCTAAACACATTTGTAGAGACATGCTTTTAAAAGATCTTTAAATGTCATAGACATCGATAGTCTGATTCCATTACTGACAGGCCAGGATGGAGTAGTTTATAATTATAGATTGGTCATGCAGTAATTACTTCAATGCAGGCTTTGATGCATTGATTTTTTGCCATTCTGTTAACTGATCATTGGATGCCACTGGGACACTTTGCCTTGAATTCCAGAGCATGCCAAAACATTAAAATAACTTGCTGCTGTTAAGGGCAGTAATCTAATTTTTTTGAAATGCAGAAAATCTGTCCTTTGGATAATGCAGCAAAAACAAGACAGGCCTTGGAGACAGGTTTCTGTATGCATTCATCTGATATTATCTGTAGTAATTTGAAAGGAATTGCTGGGGGATAAAAAGCCCTAATTTTTGAAATCGAAATGGTTCATATGAATTCTTCAAGAATCAAAGCAGCTTTCAGTTTACAGTGCACAGGAGAAAGATGCTGTATAACTGAAAGCTTCTTTGATTCTTTCTTCTATTTTCAATTTTAGATGAAATAGATCTTAGACATGAGAATGGAATTCTCTATATGGAATTTCCCACATGGATGAACCAGCCTGAGAATATTGTTTTTAAAAACAAATTTTGATTTGTTTTTAAATTTGTTTAAAGCTGATCTGCAATTTCATGAAGTACTTATATTGCAAATGAATTGTATGTTTATCTTCCATAAAATTGGCAGATATCAAAAATGAAGAGATACGTTTATTCTGAAGAACAGAATGATATTCTTTTCACTGTGTCTTTTGCTCTTTTTCTGTCTTATGATTGGGTTGTGTTTTGCAGTTTGCTGTGACCACTTTGAAAGGAGTTCTTTGTATAGGAATCCCAAGTTCTTGGATTACAGGAGCAATAATTGGATTTTTTTTTGATGCTGGTAGAAACTTGGGATATGCTTCAAATTTCTGCATTGTAAAATGTATATACGATTCCAGTTCACTTTGCAGTGTAGGCAAATTTGTCATTTATTACATGAAGCTGAGCTTACCTTAAGTTTTGTTTCTAGTTTCTTGCAGAGCACAAGTTGCTTGGTCAGATAAAAAATGTGGCTAAAACTGCTAGTAAGGATCAGTTAATAACAGCATACAATCAGCTTTTTGAAACAAAGGTAGGTTCCTCTCTTGTTTCAAAGGAGTTATTAATATTTTTTATGCACAAGTCTTACGTTTGCCTTATTTTACCAGTGCTTTATTTGTAAACTGAAAATAGATGGAAAGCTCAGTGGATAGATCAGGTACTTTTTCTGCAGAAGGTGCTCGGCATCTCTAGTTAAAATGGACCATGGACTTGCTGTGCTGAAGAAGTTCTTGTCCAGATTCTTAGATGTACTACTTCTAGTCAGACTAGGATGAGTATGTAAAAATGGTCAAACTAGCTTTCAAAACTCATTTGTTACCTGAATGTTCTCTCCAGAAAGTTACTTTAGTTAAATGTCACCATTTTAACTTGAGCTTACTAGATAGCACTCATCCGTTTTATATGGGAGAACAATACTGACATTTTAGAGGAAGATTTTAAGATTGCACCAAGAGAATGTATGTGAAATGGCTTGAACTTTCAAAATCACCAATACTAATAACGAAAGGCCATACGGCTTGAATCTGCACATATGCTACGCTGATACATTACGACATCCTAGGTTCTTGAGAATAACTTGATGCTAATGAAGGTCAAGCAGCAGCTAAAGAACTGGAAGCTCTGATTTCACATTGTTGTGTATAATAATAATAAATATTGCTACTGCTGCTAATAATATCCTTAGATAGATCACTAAAATGTATGTTCTTTTCCAGAGCTTTAAGGACACAGAGAGTACGGAGCAAGTGGCAGAACAGGTGAAAAATGTCAAGATTGATGAAGACCAACCCAAAAAGACAAAATCTGAAGAAGTTGTTGATGAGGTAACCTGGGGAATACCTCAATAATATTTTTCAATTTCTGGTAGATGAGTAAATAAAAAACTGTGTACAAATGAGAGGGATATAAAAGAATAACAATATGCCTAGTATAGCATGGATATGTAAGAACCAGGTTTAGTTGCCTACTGAAAACACTGCTGTGATTATAAAAACCGTAGTGCAAAATAGGGGTTTTTATTTATTTATTTGGTGTCCAGATCAAACTTTACTCTGCCAAAATGTAGCCACCGCCACAGCTTTGTCATTAGCTTGCTGTAGGTCATCAACAGTACAAGGCTCTGACAGTAATCGACACACCATCAGATACTCCGGGTCTTGGATTTCTCTGCATTCACATCATTGCCGATCACTCGTAGCTGAGTAAGATTGTCTTCCAAAGGTAAAATTTTAACAGTGGGTCCGTAAGTGGCTATAAAGGCCAATTCTGGATCCGCACAACCTCCCACAATGAGGGCATAGGTTTCCGGGTGGGAGACGGTCATGATGAGGGTTTGCCTGATGTGCCTTCCTTTTAGCTCTTTTCTCCCTTTCGCCCTGTACTCGTGCTTCTTCAAAGTCCATAGCGCCATTAATAAAGGATGACCTCCAATTGAAACGCTCATGAGTTAGGGCTTCCCAGTTCTCAATGCTAATATTACATTTTTTTAAATTAGCTTTGAGAGTATCTTTGAATCTCTTTTGCTGTCCACCAATATTCCGTTTTCCATTCTTAAGTTGGGAGTAAAGTAGCTGCTTTGGAAGACGATGGTCAGGCATTCGAACAACATGACCAGTCCAGCGAAGTTGATGTTGGATGATCATTGTTTCAATGCTGGTGGTTTTCGCTTCTTCTAATACGCTAACATTAGTCCGCCTATCTTCCCAAGTAATTTGCAGAATTTTTCGGAGGCAGCGTTGATGGAATCTTTCAAGAAGTTGGAGGTGGCGTTTGTAGAGGGCCCATGTTTCACAGGCGTACAGAAGGGTTGGTAGTACAATGGCTTTGTAAACAAGCATTTTGGTCTCCCTGCGAATGTCCTGATCCTCAAACACTCTACGCTTCATTCGGGAGAAAGCTACACTCACAGAGCTCAGGCGATGCTGAATTTCAGCGTTGATGTCGGCTTTTGTAGATAGATGGCTGCCGAGATAAGAAAAGTGGTCGACATTTTCTAGTGACACACCTTTAAGCTGGATTGATGGCGCTGCAGAGGGATTGGTTCGAACGCTGGTAAAGCACTTTGGTTTTTTTAATGTTAATCGAGAGGCCGAGCTTTTCATATGCTTCTGCAAAGATGTTTAGGATAGTTTGAAGATCTTCCTCGGAGTGTGCACAGACTACGTTATCATCAGCATATTGAAGTTCTATAACAGAAGTTGTAATTACCTTATTTTTTGCTTTCAGCCTACTAAGATTAAAAAGCTTTCCATCTGTTCGATATATAATTTCTACACCAGTAGGAAGTTTCTCTTCAACAAGGTGTATAATCATAGCGATGAAGATAGCGAATAAGGTTGGAGCAATAACACATCCCTGTTTAACGCCGGATTCCACTTTAAATGGATCGCTTTGAGAGCCATTGTTATTCAGGATTGTTGCCATCATGTCGTTGTGGAGTAACCGCAAGATGTTCACAAATTTATCAGGGCATCCGATTTTCAGAAGGATGGTCCAGAGAGCAGTACGATTTACAGTATCAAAAGCTTTAGTCAGATCAATAAACGCCATGTACAGAGGGCGGTTTTGCTCCTTGCATTTTTCTTGAAGCTGTCGTGCAGTGAAGATCATATCCACTGTTCTCCTGGAAGGGCGGAAGCCATTTTGCGTTTCAGGGAGGATGTCTTCTGATACAGATAGGAGACGGTTTGCGATGATCTTTGCCAGGATTTTGCCTGCTGTGGCTAGAAGGGAGATGCCTCGATAGTTTCCACAGTCTGTTCTATCACCCTTTTTAAAGAGAGTGATAATTATGGCATCCCTAAAGTCTGCTGGAATCTCCTCCCTCATCCAGATTTTTTCAATGAGCTTATGAAGTTGTTGTGTAAGTTCAGGCCCGCCTTCTTTAAAGACTTCAGCAGGAATCCCATCAGGTCCACTAGCTTTGTTATTTTTTATTTGTTTAGTGGCTTTACTGACTTCCTCCAAACTAGGGGGTACTGCAAGCTCATCTCTTATTTGTTTTTGCCGGATTTGCAAGAAGACTTCATCAGCCACAGTAGTGTGACGATTAAGGAGATTGTAGTAATGCTCTTTCCAGCGCAGTGCAATAGACTCTTTGTCCTTTAGAAGTTTAGCACCATCTACTGAGCGTAAGGGATTAACCCCCACTTAAATAAATTTGTCTTGCACCTTGGTACCCCCACCCTCATCCTATTCATTGTCCTCCAAATTGTATAAGGGAGAGTGTTTCCAGCGGCCGTTTCTTCCTTCGGTAAAATACTCAAATCGGTGAGCTCATTCCTCCATTTACTTATAGGGGGTTATAGCTGTTTAAATCTAAGTTAATTCACAGTGTGATAATTAAAAGTGTCTGAATTTGAGCTGGTAGTGACTTCTGTTTTGCTCATTATATCATTTCAAGTTATATTCTGATTTCTGAAATCAGTTGCTTTTTGTCTGTATGGGGCAAAATGGTCAACTCAGGCTTGAACACATAATCCTTTTAAAATAAAATATACAGTATATGTTCAAATATATACAGTTGCAATCGAAATTATTCAACCCCCATTGCAAATCAGGTTTATTGTCAAAATTTACAGACTTTCAGCTGTTTGCAATGAACAAATCAAACAAAAGCAATTGAAATAGCTCAACACAATGAATGCTTCAAGTGGTTTCCCCAAATTCAACTGAAAATGCAACTGATGACATTTTCCAATCTCAAAATTATTCAACCCCTTCATGGCAAGCATCATCAGTACTCAGTAGAGCACCCTTTTGCTGTTATGACCTGCTGCAAACGAGATACATAGCCAGACATCAGCTTCTGGCAGCATTCCTGAGGAATCTTAGCCCATTCCTCATGAGCAATGGCCTCCAGTTCAGTAATATTCTTGGGTTTGCGTGCTGCAACCGCCTTCTTCAAATCCCACCAGAGATTTTCTATGGGGTTCAAGTCAGGTGACTGTGATGGCCACTGTAGAATCTTCCAGGACTACTACTGCATCCAAGCCTTACTTGAATATGAGGTATGCTTGGGATCATTGTCCTTTTGGAAGGTCCAATGACGCCCAATCTTCAGCTTCCTTACAGACGGCATGACGTTTTCTCCTAGGATTTCCTGATATGAATCCATCTTCCCTTCCACACACTGCAGGTTTCCAGTGCCAGAGGATGCAAAGCAGCCCCAGAGCATCACCGAGTCACCACCATGCTTAACTGTAGGCAGAGTGTTCTTTTCAGCGTATGCTTCATTCTTCTTCCTCCAGACATACTGCTGATCCATCATGCCGAAAAGTTCTAGTTTTGTTTCATCGCTCCACAGAACAGAATCCCAAAACTTCTGTGGCTTATTTACATGATTTTGAACATATTGGAGCCAACTTTTCTTCTGCTTTTGGGTCAATAGTGGTGTATGTCTTGGAGTTCTGGTATGGACACCTTCTGTGTTTAGTACGTGCCTTACTGTGCTCACTGAAACCTCAGTGCCTGTTGCCACCAAGTCTTGCTGCAGGTCTTTTGCAGTCACTCAAGGGTTTCTCTCAACCTGCCTTCTCAGAAATCTGGTTGCAGCCATTGACAGCTTCCTTTTTCTGCCCCGTCCAGGTAGTGTAACCACTGTTCCTGTAACTTTGAACTTGCGAACTATGCTTCCAACAGTGTCTCTAGGAACATTCAGTGTCTTCGCTATCTTTTTGTATACTGTTCCTTGTTTGTGAAGGGCGATGATCTCTTCTCTTACTTTTTTGGACCATTCTTTTGACTTAGCCATATTTCTAACATGCAGTCAAACGTGACACTCAACAAACCCCTAGCCAGTTCAGGTATTTCATGTGCTCCAGCTCAAGCACACCTGGTGCAACTAATGAAGCCCTTGATTAGTTGCATCAGGTGTGCTTGAGACAACACCTGTGTGGTGGTGTGACATTCTATTCAGGGGGTTGAATAATTTTGAAACTGGAGAATTCATTATCAGTTGCATTTTCAGTTGAATTTGGGGAAACCACTTGAAGCATTTGTTGTGTTGAGCTATTTCAATTGCTTTTGTTTGATTTGTTCATTGCAAACAGCTGAAAGTCTGTAAATTTTGACAATGAACCTGATTTGCAATGGGGGTTGAATAATTTTGATTGCAACTGTATATGACTTTGAGCTTAATGGTGTATATCACAATCCTCTATTTTTTTCAGGAATAAACACTGTAGTAAATAGGATGCATTTCTGGAAATGTGTGTATAAAATGGTACATTGTCAGTTCATAGTTTTACACTTTTTTGGGACCAGCTGCATAAAGACATTTGCAAAGAATTTTCAGTTAAATTGTGGTCCTAATCTTAACGGAGCTATTAATTAGCAGTTTTTCCAGTTCTTAAAAAGATTTGTTGCAAGCAGAGAAATACCCCCTCCCCTAGAAGTGGGGATAGAACTCATGCAAAACCTCGTAAAATGTATACTTCTCCAACTGAGAGTGTATGAAAAGGAAGGTGGACTGTATTCTAAAGATAGACTAGACAAAACAGCTCATGTATCTTTGAAATAGTGAGGTTGACTGTTTTGTTTCTTTCCACTTTCAATGCAGGCCTCCCCAAAATATACCAAGTCAATTCTGAAAAAGGGGGATAAAGTCAACTTTCCAAAAAAGGGTGATGTTGTTCACTGCTGGTACACAGGAAAGCTGCAAGATGGAACGGTCTTTGACAGTAATATTCAGACAAGTAAGTGTTTAGAAAAAGATAGCTCTTTTTTAAAAAGCTGGCAAAGGTTTTAAAGGCTCAAGTGGTCCTCATTGAAGGCATTATTTGTTTGTTTGTTTATTTTCTATCCCACCTTTATTATTTTTATAAATAACTCAAGGCGGTTAACATACCTCCTTCCTCCTATTTTCCCCATAACAACAACCCTGTGAGGTGAGTTGGGCTGAGAGACAGGGACTGGCCCAAGGTCACCCAGCCGGCTTTCGTGCTTAAGGTAGGACTAGAACTCACAGTCTCCTGGTTTCTAGCCCGTTGCCTTAACCACTAGACCAAACTGGCTCTCCATGATGATGGAGCTGCAGTGTTAAAGTAAATTGGAGTTGAGTAAAACTGTACTGCAAATGCTCTACAATTTGCATTTTTTCAAGCCAGAATGGAGGTTCTTTCTTTCCATCTTGGAAAGAAGATAGAAAGACTTTACTGGTTTTTGTGAATCAAGCCAGGTCTTCCCTACATTGTATTTCCTACCCACACAGAAAGGAGAAAGACATAAATACTATATTAAGATTTGAGTTTGGTAAGGGTTTCCTGTTGTTAATCTGATAGATTTGGTTGCAAACTATCTTTCAGGTTCAAAGAAAAAAAAAGCATCTAAACCGCTGAGCTTCAAAGTTGGTGTTGGAAAAGTGATTCGAGGTGTAAGTAAGCTAATCTGGGTGGCTGAGTGTATCAGGTTCTCATACCCTTTCATTATTAGAGAATAGCTTTGGCCCTGCAGCTGTTAGGCCATCTGTCTGAATTCTTTCAACAAGAGGAGGCATTGGTATATGTGATCCCAGTAGCCCTTTAGATTCTTTTATCCTGCCAGGAATGAGTGAGAGCACACCATTGGAAGTCTGGCCATACTTTTCCTGCAAGCAAAAATCTTGGACCAGTGTCCAAGTGTCATAATTGCAGAGGTTTTTGGGGAGGGCTATGTATCATACATATATCATATGTATGATGTATATCATACATGTTTGCAGCTGTTGTTTCTGATACTTTCCTTAGTTCTAGTTTTGGGTTGTGGGAAGATTTTTTTGTAGTTCTGTATCTTTCCAAAGGGAGAAAACAGTCTGCAGGCTTGTTAGTTTGTATTAATGAACTTCTGTGATATTGCAGTCTCTAGGTTATAAAGGAGTTCCTTAAACTAATCTCATTTAAATCACATAGACAGAAAAATAAAAAATGAATTATTGCATTGCAAACAAGTGGACGAATAAGAGATACAGGTTGAATGTTCTGTAGGACTCCATCTCCCTAATTCTCAGATGAATTTTATAGGCCTGATGAAAATACCTTGTGCTGTTTCTAAATAATACTTAGCATGTGATGTGTGGGGCTCTAATAGAATGGCTTCAGCATCAGTGGAGAATGAAAAAGAAATGTTTTTATGTGTCCTTATTAATACTGTAGCCAGAACATGTTTCTCTTCTGATTTTTTCAGTGGGATGAAGCCTTACTGACGATGAGCAAAGGGGAAAAGGCTAATTTGGAAATTGAGCCAGAATGGGCTTATGGGAAGAAAGGGCAGCCTGATGCCAAATATCCTTGTGACATTTATCACTATGTACAGATTGCAAAAACCATTTTTCCTATATGACTACAATAGTGACCAAGAGAGCACACTATTTTTTTCCCATCAGTTTTACAGTGTTGGAGAAGTCACCATTGCTGCCCATTACACTAATAGTGTCTTCATTGACAGCTCCATCAGTGGAAACACTTCTCTATAGATTTCTGGAACAATGGAATGTAAGGAGGTAGGACAGGATAAGGCAAAGTTCAGGTAGTAATCTTGGTCCACTCATAGAATATTGGATGCAAAGCAGAAAGGAAAAAAAAAACCATGTGTCTCACCAATTTAATTAGATGTTATCTTGCCTGATCTTGGTGACTAAGTAAGCTTTAATTGCCTGCCGTAATGTTATAATTGGGGAAAGGGAGGGAGAGACTCCTTAAATTGAAGCAACTAAGAATTAGCAAGTAGGCAGAAAAGGAAAGATGGACATTGGTGGGTGGTCAGAATATTTTAGATTTTCTAATTTCATGCTTAAATCCTCTAATTGGCATCTAATTCCAGCAATGTCTAGCTACTTTTCTGACTGTGACAGTAAAGGTTCCCCCACACATTTGTGCAGTCATGTCCGACTCTAGGGGCCGGTGCTCATCTGTTTGTTAGCCGAAGAGCTAGCGCTGTCCGAAGATGCTTCTGCGGTCACGTGGCCACATGACACGCGTGGATGTTAGCATCCCACGGAAATGGTACCTATTCATCTACTTGCATTTGCATACTTTCAAATTGCTAGGTTGGCAAGAGCTGGGGCGAGTGCGGGAGCTCACTCCATCACGCAGGGCTAGGGTCTCGAACCTCCGAACTTGTGACCTTCCGATCGACAAGCCTGGCGTCTTACTTGCTGAGCCACCGCGCCCCAACTATGACAGTACCAGGCCTAAAATGATAACAGTAAGTAGTTCTGTATCAGAGCCCAAGAACTACTTCTGTGTAATTGGCATATTTGTGTCTGAAGATGAATAGATGGCATTGTCAGTTGTAATGGGGAAGAAATCTCTAAGCATCCTGCTCGATTGTAATGTGTAACACAGAATTTATGAACATTCATTACTTGGTTGCCAAAGCTCCCATTTGAGTTATATGCTGAACAATAACAACTTGTGAAAGGTCATGTAACTTATTGCAAAACAATCTCTACTATATAAGAAATTCCTTAACTTCTATTTCAGGATTCCACCCAATGCAAAACTTTTCTTTGAAGTTGAACTGGTAGATATTGAATGATGGATTGTCATCTCTTCAGTCTTGAATAATTGTAAAGATATTCTGATTCCAAGGAAATGCAAATGTGGCCTTTTATCTGATAGATGGAGGAGTCAAAGGCTCTTATTGCAATTACAGTACAATATCTGTATAACTAAAAACTAGTTTATATGTAGCTTTGAGTGATGTTCTTTAGCAAGGTCTGGCAAAAAAATGCTCTGATTTATTAAGCAGTTTGTGCTCTACATGAAAAGAAGTTTAAGATCAGGGTTCCTGATTTGCTGGGTCATAGTTTCTATCCCTTTCAGCCAAATTGTCACACACATTTTGTTAATCTATTTTAGTCTTTCTGGTGCCACAAGGAACGGGAGATCACATATGCTTACATCAGTAATCTTAATCCTGCAGGCGTACATATCGGAATAGCAGGGCATTGAGTGGTTATTTGACTGGAGCATATTCAGTCAAATGTACACCATGTTGTATTTCAACAAGGAGGACAGAGGGTTTGAATGCTCTTACTTTCAAAGCAGATTGACATAAGGAAAGCATACAGTTAAGACTTTTTGGACCAAATACACACCCTGGCTTCTGCAAAGCATAGAAATACAAGTGCCTTATGCCTTATGTGCAAAGTTTGAAAATCAATGCCAAAAGGAAACTTGGAACTGAATAGCAGTACAGGGGAAACCGCCAGGAAGAAGGCATGATCCAAATTTAATTTAACAAACAGCCCCCTCGGTGGTTCAACAAGAAAAGCTACTTTTCAGAAAGATTACACAATTTGATTTTATTACAAAAAGGCATTTTAAACAAAAAACTAAACTTACACATGAAAATTCCAATACAAAATCCATCCTAAGCATGGTTCTATTAACACACTTCATTTTAGTCACTCAAAGAGATACCCTATACATTATGCATCCCCATCTGTTGACATTTTTCTAAAAGCTCACAGCTTTTGGGTGCTGCAATTGTAAACTGGTAAAACCAAACAGATGCAGGAAAAGGGGTGTGGAACTTTGAAAATATTCAAGCACACTTTACCTCAGAAGAGAAGGAAAGTGTTATTTCCTGGCCTGGGTAGTGTTTGAGATTGCTGGGGCAGATTCTGGCCAGTATTTAATACATGTTAATGGCTTGCAAATTAACTTTCCCAATGAATTATCAACACTACTTCATATAATTGCTTGATAATTTTACTATTGGGAGAGCTGATTGCATGGTAGACTAAATACAGCAAGATACCAACATGAGTTTGTCACAAGAACCCTGTGAAAATCAACTCATTATACATGCAAAAAAGACAAGAATCACGTGACAGTTTGTTCACATCCCTATTTCTTTCTCTTTTACAAAAGAAAAGCCTTAACAAAACATTGTGAAATTCCGTTTCTGGTTAAATTGTTCTGCTCAGGTTGAAGATGACTGATAATATTGTCCATAATTCCATGCATTTGGGTAGTTGTACTAAAGGGGAGAAAATGGAGAAAGTTAATACCCTGTATAGTTAATGCTGTACTATAAACTCCAGTTTAACCAGTGTGAAGTAGCTAAACAATTATTAAAATAAGTTGAAAGCTGAAGTTCTCAAGCTGTAATATATACAGGTAGTCCTTGCTTAATAATGGTAAATGGGACTGACAACTCACGTTGTTAAGCGATGTCATAAAGCGTGACGTCACATGACCGTGCTGACTTGTGACAGCAGTTGTGGCAGTTCTAGTTGCCGTCGTTAGGAGAATCCCAAGTGATCACAGCATCCCTCAGTCACGTGATTGCCATTTGCAACCTCCTGGTGGCTTCCCCATTGGCTTTGCTTGTTGGAAGCTGGTAGTGAAGGTCGCAAATGGCAATCACCGGGGGGGGGGGGGGAACACTGCAACCATAATTGTGTGCTGGTTGCCAAGCACCCGAACTGCAACTACAAGGAACAGTCATAAGTCCCCTCATTCAGCACTGTTGTAACTTCGAAAGATTGCTGAATGAGTGGTTGCTGAACAAGAGCTACCCTACCTTAATGACCACAATTGGGATCAGAATTTAGGTCGATGCAGTTGTTAAGCAAACTGGACCTGGTTTTATGACCATTTTTGTGGTTGTTAAGCGAATCATGGGATCCCTATTGATTTTGCTTATTGGAAGCTGGCTGGGAAGGCTGAAAATGGCAATCGTGATGCTGCGATGGCCGTAAATGCGCAACAGTTCCTAAGCACCCGAATTGCAATCACATGACTGGGGGGGCACTGTGATTGTTGCAAACGCAAGTAACGGTTGTAAGTCGGTGTTTTCAGCGCTGTTCTAACTCCAGACAGTCGCTAAATGAATGGTCATTAAGTAAGGGCTACCTGTATTAAGGTATACAGACCTACTCTTACAGTAATATTAAATTGGGATACAACCTATTTTTAAAATTAAAATAATTTCAGTTGGTGGGGAACAGGTAGAATTTAAGTAATTGGTCTTAAAAGTTTCCAGATAAATGATGCTCACCTGATACCAGGCATTGTAATTGTAGGCTGCCTGATTTGCTTGCATATCTCCATCTGTTACTTGTCCAGATATAAGACCTGCTTCATCACTGTGAATTCGTTTCTCATCTGGTTCTTCACAGCTGCAAGAATAGTTTGTGTTAGTTCTTTATCAAGCAGAAATTCTTGATTTTTTTTTCTCAACTACTGTATGTATGACAAAATGCTGTACTTTCCTGCAAAAGTTGCACTAGGCCATACATTTCCTGTCAAATTATAACTGGAAAGTACAGTCACTTTTAATCAAAATTTAACCTCTCAGTGGAGAGTGCCCAAATTTTTCAGGGTCCTTCCCCGATGTTGAATAGAAAGGGGGTGCTTTTTGATTGTGACAATCGCAGAACATCTGTGTTCCTAGGCAGGTTTGTTTGGCAGAACATCCAAAGTTTCTCCAGCATGTCGATGAAGGTTCTCAGTCATCCAGGTGGAACAGTCTGTAGCTTGAATCATGTCAACTGGATTTCTATTTTCTCAGTGGAAACGTTTTGCTCCTTATCCAAGAGGCTCAGACTGAAGAAGCTTCTTGGATAAGGAGCAAAACGTTTCCACTGAGAAAATAGAAATCCAGTTGACATGATTCAAGCTACAGACTTTCTCCAGCATGTTACAGCATTACTGAATAATGAACTTTATTTTTCTTGTTACCGTATTTTTTTAGAAAATGATTTTTGCAGTCATGTTTGGGCAATACTGGGGTTTTCTTTCATTTTTTAATGCATGTGGTTTTTAAACTGAAGGCTGGAATTCAGTATCCTAGGCCACACATATAAACTTTGTACAGTATACATTTCATATAGCATTTAAATCTTAAAAGGCTGCATGGGTTAAAACAAACTGTTCCTTAGTTTTCTTCAACAGAATAGCTGAAGAAATTATGGGAGGCCTTTTCAGCTGCATGTTTAATCTTCTTAAATGACATCTGCAAGGAATGAAAGTGTTTGTACCCATTCTCTGCTTTCCTTTTTAAACAATCTTGTTCCTTTAGAAGGGCTTGATGTTCTTCATAAGCATCCAAAAGCCTGCCAAAAGGAAAGAAGAAAGGTTCAACTGTGTGAGATTCCTGCTCCAGATATATTCTGCCACAGATGTAACACCAGAAACTTAGGTTTTCCATACTGCTCCATACTTGGTATTTCTAGCTCTCCCTCAATATAATTGGTTTTTTAAATGTGCTATTGCAGTCAGAGTAAAATTGAAAATATAACAATTGTAGGGTTGGAATTTCTAGGGGAATTTATGAAGAATAAGCTTGATCATCTTGACTTTTGTAGCCTACAAGTCATTCGTGGATCCAAAAGTCAAAGGCTGTCACCACTAAAAGTAAATCTCACTTGTTCACATCCAGGCCAAAGTCTTCAAGGAATTCCACTTTTCGCTGAGAAAATATAATCCTCATTTTTATAGGCAAGGTTCCACTGATAGCTCTGTCAAAACATAAAATGATGTTCTCCTCATTCTGCTTTAGATCTCCACTGTACTCTATTTCCAACAAATTGAGATACAGTTTTGGATTATCCTGTGCAAAACACAATACAATTCAAAGTGAATTAAGTTCCCAAGTGATTACCCACCATGGTTAAATTGGTTATGTTATATACATATACATTATTATATACTATATTATATATTATATATATATATATATATATATATATTATATATATATAATATATATATTATATATATATAATATATATATTATATACATATATGGTTATATACAGGTTCCCTCAAACTTCTAAATGTACACCAGGTAACAAACTTTGGCAATAAAACTGGAAGCATGGTTTGAATCCTGACTTACTATGTATGAGAATCTTGAGTAACTCTCGGGGTTTTTAAATGTTTCTAGATGACACAAAATAGAGATTGACAAAATATACCTAGATTACTTTGCTTAATTCATATATCTTATTTATTAAATTTCTACACCGCCTGACTCCCAGTAACTCTGGGCAGTTGAATATAAAAAAAACCAGGAAAAAACCCAAAACCAATACAATAAAAACAAGGAAAAAAGAATGGTGAAAAACAGGCAACAACCAAACCCTCTACCTAGAAGTGGACTTCAATCACTCTTGCCAAACAAGTCTTCAAGGCCCTCCAAAATACCAGCAGGGTCGGAACCTTTATAAGGCGGGACCATATTTTATGCTATGTAAATCCAGGCATAGTTTGCAATCATGATTTACAACTTAACGGTATATAAACTCAGTCACTGGCTTTTCAGTAAACTATGGCTTAGTATATGTGAACTCAGCCAATGTCTCTGAGATACATAAATCCATTGGCTCTGCCCCTTGTGGAACAGTACACCCAAATGCCTGCTCTGCTCCTGAAGGCTTCCTGCCTGACTTAAAATCCTGCACAATCCAGTTTGAGCCTAAATTTAAACACAGAGCAGGTTCCCTAGTTCAGTTTCTCCAGTGTGTGGAAGGAGCCAGATCAGATGCCAAGAAAATAACAGAAGGGCAAACTGAGTTTGTGCAGCCCTATACTAATAATATTCTTATTAAGTGATATCATTGGAGGATCTAGTGCAAGAAGACAGCTCATTAGCTCTTTGCAGAAATAGGTTTTTTGCAACAGGTTTCAAATTGCAGCAACAAACTAAGGCCAAAATATTAGGTGTCCTAATAGTACGAACACTTCTTGACAGCTGAGCCAATCCTTTGGGAATATGTATCATAACAAGCCCTCCATCGTACTTCCATTAAAGAAATGATTAGCAATTTTACAATCCCTAGAAACTTAAATGGCTCAACTAGGCAGAATATCCTCCAGGAAGAGGAAGTGTACAAGAAAGCCTCCCCTATCCATTATAAATATGCACCTGCAAGAACTGGTTGATGTCTTGCACCATAATCAAAACACAGTGCATGTTAAAGATGCAAGGTCTTGGAAGCTTGCATGCCTTCTCCATACATTGCCATATATATTGTGGCAACTGAATGGAACCTTGCAGATTAAACAAAAATCCCGGATATTCAATATTCTTCTCTAAAAAATATCAGAGAAGCTACCTCAAATATGCCCTCAAATAAGGGCATCTGTGTTCTGGATAATCCCACTCTCCCAGGAACGTTTCCTGCTACAATGTGGATAACACTGCATTTTTCATTTAGAAATCTGCATTGCTTATTTTGAACCCAACTAGTTCAGGTACTTTAATCTACCATTTGGCATCACAACACTTTCAATGCCAGGTACTTCCCATGCCAGAATAATTTTCTTTGGAAGGGAAGCCTGAAATTTAGGGAGGCACAAGAGGAATGGTAAGCCAAGCAACATCAGGTTAGAGGGACTGTTGTCTCCATACTGCAGCTACGTGCATTGCAGAGTTAAAAGGAATCATCACAGTTGCCAGCTATAATTACTTATTCCTAAGGTAAGACAAAGAGATGAACTCCTGGGAAATTACATACCCTGTCTCTATCAATGGCCTCCAAAAGAACTTTCCTGGCTTTTGGAAGATTCTTCTGAATTTTGAAAAGGTGCCGAGCAAGTTTCACAGCGAAGAAAGAGGCTTCGTAGTTTGATTTGGCATTTTTCACAGCTTCCTCAAGAAGGTGCTCAGCCTCCTCCATGTTTCCATGTCTCCGTTCTAAACTAACTCTTCGTAAACGAATCATGGCCAATCCTGAAACATTCTCCTCAAAGATCTTCAGAATTCTTCTGGCTTCATTGATGTTCCCTAAAAGTAGGAGAGAAAGTATGTGTGGACTAGGAACTGTAAATTGACCTGAGCCCATCAAATCTTTAAGGATATCTCTCCATCCCAACATCAAGATTAAGCTTTGCCCTTCTTTCATTCATGTTTGTGGATATTATGGAATGCATACTAGTTGGATTTCCAGAAGTCAAGAATCTCTGGTTCACAGAACCACAGGGGGATCAGAAAGATATGCCAATTAAGGAAACAAGAGGTACTTCAATTTAGCATCAACACAGAACCTTGCTTCATTTGTTTCAAAAACCTAGTAACAGAGGTAGCCTTAATTGAAGCAGGCTCTTCTAAGCAGCTGAGTAGTTAATTGTCCATGCGACTCCTTTTTCTACCCTGAACGGAGGGTATCCTTGCCTGGGTTGCTCCTCCCATTGGTTCTGGCAGGTAGAACCAAGTAAGTTTTTCTGCAACCCCAAGGTGAAAATAATAAAGAGCAATTCCTACCAAATTTAAAGAAAACATGCCTTCAAACTAAGCTTGATTCCTGGTGAGTGCATCTATGTACTTTTCTTGGCACTGATAACAAAAGTAGTTTTCTGCTACCATATCCTACAATGTCTTTCTAACTTCATAACCTCACCAAGAACCCTGACATTCCCAGATAGCTCTCCATCCAACCATACTGATCCTGTTTAGCTTCTGAGAACAAGATTCATTAGGACCTCCCACATCCCGAGGTTAGATACTGGCAAGCAATGGAATAGGATACACATAAGCTTAAGGGAAGAACTATCGATACAAGGAATAGAAAATATCTTCCCATTCAGTGAAAAATTAGCGAGGGGATGATGCCCTATGAAGGAACGTCATAGTAAGTCCAATGTTCCATTTTCCTACACGCCTGGAGAGCAGCCTTAAGTAGAACTCACCAGAGAAGTCCCAAAAGTGAACAGAACTGACTGTGGTTCTGTTTCACACAGGACTTTTCCTTTATAGGAGGCTTCAGCTGAGACCTATGAACTAAACCTGTAGTGTCTCAATAAGGAATAGATGGAGGACCTTGTTGCCAACCTCCACATGTTGTTCAGTGGCATCTTGGTAGAAAAAGCAACAAGCTGGCTACATGCCTTGTGGAATTGGCTGTGATATCTGTTGTGGCACCCTTTTATCATGAGCTATGCAGGTTCAGATTCACCTGGTAATCACAGAGGGTACCTCATAGCCAAAGGAAAGTGACTGGAAGGATGGTGCCAGTTCTTTTGAGGTAGAGACTGATTGCTCTCCAGATGTACAACCTGTATTACTGCTTCTGTGGTAGCATAAAAGATTTAGAGAGAGGCAAAGAGCTACACGGAATATAGAGTTTACCTTGGACATGAAAATGGGATCTCTATGGAGGACCACGGATTAGAGAAAGATCTGTTTGAAGTTATGGCCATGAGGAAAGACATTTTCCAAGAAACACATTTACTAAGCAGGGGGGTTTGAAAGGCCAGTACAGCAGAGTTGTGTGGCTATGAAAAGTTAATCCTGAGAACCTAAAAGGACTGAAGCCACCACTGAAACCTATGTTCTAACATGCTGGGTCAATGTAAATGATTGATACCCATTTACAAAAAGGCCAGTATCTCAAGAAATGGTCTTTGTGCCACTTCTCTTTTCCCCTTGGCAGAAAATGAGCCAGGTGGTTTCAAGTATCTGGAATACTGATGCTCCATGGGAGGCCACAGTGATCTGGATGGAGACTGAGTCACAGTTTAGAATCTACAAGAACTGTTTACTTCTGGATGTGCAGTTGTAAGCAGCTCAAGTCTGAATGAAGCTGGCTCCCTGGCTGAGAAGATTTGGTCTGAATGGAGGATACAAGACTGCAAAACCAACTCCAAGCACCAAGGTCTTCTGGGACACAGAGTGCTACTAAAATGACTCTTTTCCATGTATGCGTTGTGCAGAACACCAGCCAGCAAAGAGAGTGGTGGAAAAGTGAAGAGAAGACTCTTGGGCCGTTTAATTTTCAGCCTAGGGTTACCTTCATGGAAATGCAAGATGAACTGGCTTATCTTGCAGTTGGCTGCTGATACAAAGTGGACTATTTATAGGGGACTCCAAATCTCACAGTAATCTCAGGAATGACTTGTGGATAAAGTCTCTATTCTTCCAAATCCACAGCTGGCTGAGCTAGCTCACTCTTAAAATGAAGGAATGTGTGAGATAGTAAATGAAGCTACAATTCTTCTAGCATCTTTGCCAATCCAAATGAAAAGCAGTGTATCAAAATTTTCAATCAGATATTCAAATCTCACAAATCTCTAGTGGGATGAGTGAATGAGTTAAGTAAAAGTTTTGAGGATTCAGGGATGCTAGCCAGTCCAAGGGATAACTCAAGGGTGGGAACTACTTGCTACTTAAGGGTAGGCCTTCAGTTCTCCATCTGGAAGTTGCAGTATTGAGCCATTTGCAGTAACGAACAACTTTCCAATCCCCATTCTACTAAAAGAATATTAAAAGTATCAGATTGAAAATAAATCTGCCAATGGAACCAGTTCTGTAACCCTGAGGTCAATGTTTGGATATGCTTCTTCATCTGGTGTAACCTGGGAGAAACTATAAAACAGTTATGAGGTGTGTCTTGAGACTATGCTGTAGCCATAGAAAACAATGTGAATCATCCAGGTGTCCATGGCACTCTCAAAGCTACTGAAGGCTAGTACTGCCTTGAATTTAGTATCTTAAGTTCAAGGTCTCTAGCCATAGATGTCTGCACGTAGCTATACTGGCAGAGGTGCCCCGGCCAAGAACTGCAATAAATCTAGGCTGCTATCAGCTATGAAGGCCAGAGCCATATTATTAAAGCCTTAGTGGACCAACAATAATTTTATGGGGTTGTGCTTTAGAAGCTGCATGGACCATGGAGTCACCGCTCAGGGAAGTGGTAGCTGCTGCCTTGATTATTAAAGCACTGGCCCTTATGAACTTTCTAAAAGATCATTATGTTTGTCAGGATGTCTGGATCATCTCCATATTTTGAGATCATGGCCTCTAAGATGGCTGCTTAGGCATCCACTAGTGGGACCCTTAAAAGGAAAAAACAGAGCAAAGAAATACATCAGCAGAAACTTCCTGTTGCAACCTTACAAAGCAATGGGCTCAACCTGCGTAGTGGCTACAAGTGCTATTTACTATCTTTTGGTCCTGCCTGCATGAAAGGAGAAAGCCCTAGGAAAAAACATCAATGGCCTAGTAGAAGTTAACACTTTTCAATTCTCCCTGACCTTTCAGCTCAGTGTGCCAAGTTTAAAGACAGAAACAGGAATTTCATTTTAGTGGAGCTAACAAGTAGCAATTACAAATAATGGTTGAGGGCTTCCGGTGAGAACATGGCTGACTGAGCAGCTGTGTCTGTGGGATCTGCAGGCAGAGGTGGTAATGCACACTTTTGGGGGGGCTTGACAGGCTTTTTCCTGGAGCCGAGAGCTTTTTCATGTGAAGAAAAAGCTCGGAATCACCCCATCTGTTCTCCTAAAAGCCGTCTTGTAGCCAGAGACTCGCAGCTTTCATGACAATCCGGTAAGGGACGACAGGAGGCGGGGGACGCCATCATTTCCTAGCCGTGTTTGCAGCCTTAAAGGGACAGTAGGTCAAGCCATCCATTTCTAAATCACCCAGTTTATATGTTTTTTTAAGTTTACGTACCCCAAGAGAGGCTTTCTACATCAAGAAGAAGCGGACTCTCTTGGTGCTTATCGTTATTTCTGGATTAAATTTTAAAAATTTTTTTTAAGTTTTGGCTTGTTTTCCCATTTAAAGAATAAGGATGACTGAGAATAATTGCTTTCCTGTCATTACTTTTGTACTGAATTTGAAAGATTGAGTATTTTCCTATATGCTGGACTTATCGTTTTGAATCTTCAGCTTTCTGTTTACTATCTTTGGGACCTGCTTGTTAGTGCTCTTTCCCTTGTCAACTTCATTCCCATCTTTTCTATTAACCCATTAACTCCTATCTGCTGAGTCAAGTATCTAGGGGCGCCATAATCTACTGCCTGAAAAATGGAGGATTTTAGCAAGATTCTTTCAGAGCTCCGTTGTGAGCTCAAGCAGACTTTCAAAGAGACTCTGTCAGACTGCCGTCAAGCTATTCTGCAGAATACTCGGGAAATTGGGGAAGAGATTATTTCTAAACTGTGTCATCTGGCTGAAGATGTTATGGAGGAAGATGGAGATTTTGGTAAAGATGGTGTTTTTACTGACAGTGAGATTGAAGTAACGCCAGGCGAAGATTACATTTTGAAGTTGAAGGGGTTAAAATGACAATCTGAGCTGCAGACTACACAGAATGTTGTTTTTCTGGGAGATTGTTATGGCTTTCTGGGGAACTGTTATGGGAGAGAAGAGAACTTGCTTTGTGGGAGTTTTGAGAAGGCTGAGTTTACAGGGGGGGCAGTTGGGCTGTTTTAAGTCCTGTATGAAAAATGCCTTGTTTGTAAAATGGAGATATGTAAATGTTTTGACATATTTCGAAGTGGGTAAACATTTAAGAATGCTTAATTGGATTGATAATGAGGTTTTTATGATTTTATGACTTTTTAATAATTTGGATTAAGATTTATTGGTTTATAAGATTTGTTTGATTTATAAGATTTATAAGGTATCTATAAGGTATAATAATAGTTTGGTTTTAGATTCAATAAGGTTAAGATTGTTGTAGTATTATCAATTTAAAAGTAGATAATTTATATGTTTTTATAATTTGATTTTTATTATAGTAGACAGAAATATATAGAATAGTGTTAGGAAGGAAATAATTGAATAAAGGTTGTGTTTAGGGGAGGGAAGCTGGTTTAGACATGCGCGTGCGTACACACACACACACACACACATATATATATATATATTCTTTTTTAATATAAGGGGAAGGAGCTATTATTTAGTGATTTCTATGTGTGCTGATGGATTGATATATAGAAATAATGTGACCTTGGTTTGATATAGAGTAAGGGATTAATTATGGAAATTGCTATATATTCCTGTTGAAAGTCAGAAGTCACTTCTTATGTAATCTTTAAAAATTCTTTTTCTTGTGTTTCTCACTTTTTTAGTTTTTCTTTTTTTGTAGTTTTTTGCTTTTTTGCAGTTTTTATCTTTGCTTTAAACTTAATAAAATTCTTATAAAAAACAAATGGTTGAAAACAACTTGAATAATGCAACAGTGTTTGCATTATCAAAAGACAGATACAAACAAAAGATAAAGGCATGCACTGCTGCCTACATTATTTGTTAAAAAAATAAACATCCTTTATATAATCTCTTCTTCCTTGATTTAAACCATTTCCCAAAACACAACAGAGATTGCAGGTTACAATGGGAACTCTCAGAAAAATTTGATTAACTTAATCTCTGCAAATCATGAACAATCTTTAGCCGGAACTTTGAGAAAAGGTTTGTTTGTGAGACTCCTAAAGTGCTACACTCAGGGAAGATAATATTATGTAAAGATAGGCAAACTATTCTATGCATGTACCATTCCATTCACAGATCAGTCCATATCAGTATGTGTTTGTCCAGACATGGACCTAGAATATGTGCAGTTCATCAAATTGCCGGGATTATCTTATGTTGATAACTTTTTCCCACTGCTGGCATCCCACATTTCTCTTCTGTTTTCAAAAAAGGGAGGGGGGATCGCATACTGCCCATGACACTGGAATGCTATTGGTCCCCCAAAAGAATTTGCAAAAGTAAGAAAAATCAAATTAAAATAGTTCCAAGAAGTACCCCAAATCTCACGCAATACATCAGAAATATCTAAAAGATTCTTTTTGGTTGGTTGGTTGGTTGGTTTTTGTGCCTTCAAGTCAGTTTTTGACTCCCGGTGACTGTCTGGACTAGTAGTATCTCCAACAGATTTCGGGCAATGAGGAAGGGGAGGGGGAGGGCATGCAGAGGGAATTGTGCAATTAGACCCAGGGTCTAACAATAACGAGCCAATCCAAGAGAGACACATCTGCCCACTGTCTGCGCCTCACCTTGCTGTTCTTCAAAAGCAGCCCAGAGCAAGTGCACCATCGGTTTCTTGGAGAGGTGTATCGTGCAGGCCCGGCTGTACACGTGCCTCACCCCTTCAATGCTGTGGTTCTCCATGTACTTGGCATACTGCATTTGAAGACAGAGCAGAGACTGAATGATTCCCACCTTACTCTGGGTTGCTAAATACTTGAGAGAACTGTAAAATTCTTGTGTTTTAAACCCACTCAGCACCTTTATTGAACCATTAGACTAGTTTCTGTAAGGAAGGACGAAGAGAGGCAACGAAGTTGGCATATGCAGCTGTCAAATCTGGTTGCAAGCAGACCATCTCCTAATGCAACAGATATAGTTATACATGAACAACATTCAAACAAGAGTACAGAAGGTTAGTCACTGATCATCAATGTTTGCAAAGAGTAGACCTGGCATAGGAGAAACGCCCCTTACTTTGATCCAGAATTCTTCATAGAGAGCACAGGAGATCACACAACGCTCAAAAAGAACCACTACTCGTTCATGAGTTCCATTCTCAATCTCAAAGTCCAAGTACTCCTTCCAGTTCTTCAGCTGGGTTTTCTCCAGAGGTTTAACATGAAAATAAGGTCGTTTTATCTGAAAAGGACATGAATTAGGGAAAGTCATGAAAACCCACTTCATTTTACATTTTGCTCTTTACAGATATAAACAACTTGAATTATCAGCTGTCTCTCAGCAAACCCTATTGATTTTGTTCCCATCCAATTTTTGTCATCCTTGCCATCTTTATTCTTTATTTGTCTCTTGTTCTTTTAAACCACCCAGAGTCTCTGGGAGTCAGGCAGCATATAAATTTAATAATTTTTTAAATTCTTATTATCAATATTGTATATTTTACTCAACTATAACCAGTTTGTGTGTTGGATATAGCTTTCTAAACATGAAAAGAACCAAAACAAAATACTATGTCAAGCAACCACTTGGCTCCTGGACATGTGTTGATTTTCAGAAGTAGGTTGTAAGAATCTGCAAGGTGGTCAGTTCTAAGAATGCAATATAACCAGCTTGTAGACAAGCAAGGAAGTCAGTCAGAAATAAAAAGGCCCATCTAGACACAACATAATCATTATGTCTAAAGAAGCATTAATCTTAAGAAGATTGTGTATGATGGCAAGACTATAAAACTCTAGCCTTACAGGAAAAGAGAAGACCCCTTCTACAAGTCAATGTATGCCCAAATTTCTCTTCTTCATCTTGTCTATGGAGGTTCTCAGTCATCCAGGCGGAATTGTCTGTAGCTTGAATCATGTCAACTGGATTTCTATTTTCTTAGTGGAAACGTTTCGCTCCTTATCCAAGGAGCTTCTTCAGTCTGAGCAAAGTTAGTAAGGGAATCCTTAAATATGTTTCTAGGTGGCTGTGTGACCTTGCACCTGGGGCTAGGTCATGGTTATTTTGAGATGTTATTTCTAAGTCCCTTTATCATCTAAAGGAGGATCGTTAAGATTACCATGCTGCTGTTGAGCTCGCGAAATTATGCCAACTTGGAAAATCCTTCCTTGAATAGAGGTGGGGGTCTCAGGCACAATCTTTCCCCTATTTTCCTTCCTGCTTTGTCTTCTGTGCCTAGGAAGATTAAGACCATTTCGCATATTTAAGGATTCCCTTACTAACTTTGCTCAGACTGAAGAAGCTCCTTGGATAAGGAGCGAAACGTTTCCACTGAGAAAATAGAAATCCAGTTGACATGATTCAAGCTACAGTCTTCTTTATCTTGCTTCATGCTTACTTTGGCCTAACCAAATATTCTGACAACAGACAGAATTCTCTTCTTCCTTGAACTTGTTTTATGCTAACAAAATCCCTATTAGACATAAAATAGTTGGGTATTATAAAAGAAAAGCAGCATGCAAAGAGACATCAAATAAATAAAATATGCTTGCTGTGTGACCCTGGCTTAGTAACTGTGAGGAGCAGGAAGTACAGAAAAAATGGACGTTGGACATTGAAGGATAGAATTTTTAAAAAATGAATTATGCAAATAATAAAGTATAATGATTCAAGAACAGCCTTAAGCTTGTCTTTATTGTAATTTTAAATATTATTTAAAGTAAAATATTACTTTCTAAAATAAAATTATTAATTAAAATATGCTGACTGCAGTAGAAGCTAAAAGGAACACAAAAAGATTTGGAATCATACCTAGGTTACTAAAAATTATCTACATTTATAGTATTTATTTGCTCTGACTCACCCATTTTGAGTGACTTGTCAGACTGCAATGCATCCCATTTAACTGAAACATACAGACTCCAAGCATCATGTCATCAAGCAACATTTACGCAAGAAGCGTAATACATTACATTACCAATACATTATATAGACAGCATTTTCAGGGAGAAAAATCACACTGGGGGCCTTTGTGGTTATAGAGTTACATATGATAACATAAAATTATGAACAGCACAAAATGAGAGAAGATGTATGCTCTTCCAGCAAAGACCAATCTTTAATCAAAGTAAACACCTGAAATGACCCTAAAATCAGAGCATTTTAGACTTCTCTAGCTCTGGAAAGCAGATGAACACCATCTGCTGAAATTTTAAAATGTTCAAATTAATTGATGAGAATGTAAGGAAAGCAAGGAAAGGGTTCCCATATGTGGGAAAGAGATTTATAATTTCTCTAACTATAGTTCTTAACAGTAGAACAGCTGTCCCTGACTCTACCTCCATATATTTTTAGGTCTATGCTATAGGCCATTTTGCTGGGAATTCTGGTACTCCTAGTACAAGTACATTTGCATGGTATAAAGACTGAAAGATTGGCCTAAACTAAAGATACTTATGAAAACTTGGCAGATTCATAATCTATTTCCTTAAAATACTGAGAAGGAAATGTATATGAGGAGACAGTGTGTATTTACTATCCTACTACAACCTCTAACTCGGCAAAATGACGGCAGATTTTATTTTTTCCCCATGATCTGTTTCAAATGCAGTTTAAACTACAAAATGAAATGCCTACATACGTTCTAATCTATCTAAACAAAAATCCATTCAACATTTTCACTAAAGTTGGCATATTTGTTAATTAGCAATGGTCAAATATTGTCTGTAGCTTGAATCATGTCAACTGAATTTCTATTTTCTCAGTGGAAACGTTTCGCTCCTTATCCAAGGAGCTTCTTCAGTCTGAGCAAAGTTGGTAAGTCTAGGAGCTACCTAGAAACATATTTAGGATTCCCTTACCAACTTTGCTCAGACTGAAGAAGCTTCTTGGATAAGGAGCAAAACGTTTCCACTGAGAAAATAGAAATCCAGTTGACATGATTCAAGCTACAGACAATTCCACCTGGATGACTGAGAACCTTCATAGACATAATGGTCAAATCTTGTTTTGTAAAGCCACAAACGTACAGCTGGCAGCTTCCTTTTTAAAAAAATGTCAATCTGCTACCATGTGTCAAGCAAATGGAAGAGCCAAGGCAATGTCCCATCAACTGGATAGCATAGCAAAACTGTTTTCACTGACAGTTAGAACACTGAAATGTCTTCATCATGAAAACACTTATTTTCAAATTTGTATGCAACCAAATTTTCATGCCTCATAGCACCTTATTACACTCTATTACACAGTAATATTTTTCCAAATAATAATAAAATATTGAAACACAATACTCAATAATAAGAATCAGAGTATCTCACACGAAACAATAAACATCCGTGTACCAGCAATCACAACCATTCCCCACAGAATGGAAAAGCTTAAGTCTTTAAAACATAGCTTTCCAAACTGTGTGTCGCGACACTTTAGTGTCGCAACACAGTTTAGTGTGTCGCGAAGCGGCGGTACAGGGGCGTGCATGGCGGCAGCGGCATCAGCGCTTCAGCGTTTTAGCGAGGCCACCGCGCATGCCGCCACGCGCCCCCCCGCCGTGCACGTGCGCGCCCCCGCACCGCTGCTGATGCTGCGATTAGTGTGTCGCCAACGGCGGCAGTTTGGAAAGCACTGCTTTAAAAGCTGCTGCAAAGCCATCAGCAAGGGGGCAAGCCTAATTTCTAGAGCATAGCTTTCCAAACTGTGTGTCGCGACACAACCTGGAAGTGGGTGTGTGCGGCGGCGGCGCAGGTGTGTGTGCGGTGGCGGCGTGCCATCAGCGCTTCCGCGTTTTAGCGGAAAACATGAGGCTGCCGCCGCGCCCCCCGCCACTGCCGCTGCTGGTGTGTCACCAACGGCGGCAGTTTGGACAGCACTGTTCTAGAGGGAGGCTGTTTAATAATGCAGTGCCATGATAAAAATTTAGTATCAATCCTCAACTTTGACAAGATTATTCAAATGAACTTACCCCTTCTTCAAAAGTCCACCGCTTGCTGACTTCATGCTCATTGTGATTGAACATTTCTTGATGAATTTCAATGATTCTGTGACGCATGTTTTCTATTTCAGTGATTAGCTAAATCAGATATTGGAAGTGTTAATACAATTCAGGTAAGGAGACATTTTTATTGGACGTTTCTGAACCAAGTACGTACTCTGGATGAGAATGAAAAAAATCTACGCTACTGGGACTGTAAAATATGATGTGTTTCAATAGGACTACTGCTACATATTCCAGTTGAAGATGAATAAAAACCCTAAAATTAACAATAACCTTCTACTCCCACAGCCTTTATCAAAAGAAAATACTTGACTACACATAGAATGGAAAATACACCTCAATGAACTCTAAGGATCCTGAAGAATGATTACCAGTCACTTGACAGTATTGTGCTAGATTATTTGTCTGTGTCTAAGTAAAAGATAAAGGTTTCCCCTGCACAGTCGTGTCCGACTCTAGGGGGCGGTGCTCATCTCCATTTCTTAGCCGCAGAGCCAGCGCTGTCTGAAGACGCTTCCGTGGTCATATGGCCGGCATGACAAGCACGGAACGCTGTTACCATCCCACTGAAGTGGTACCTATTTATCTACTTGCATTTGCATGCTTTCGAATTGCTAGGTTGGCAAGAGCTGGGGCGAGTGCAGGAGCTCACTCCGTCACGCGGGGCTAGGGTCTCGAACCGCCAAACTTGAGATCGACAAGCTTGGCGTCTTAACCACTGAGCCATCGCGCCCCATGTCTGTGTCTAGACCATACTAAACAAAATGTGGTTTCTTTCAATTGGGTCTTAGTGTGCTTTACCTCGCAGTGAACCTGGTAAACCATGGTTTATGGCTTTACATGTTTTGGAAACCCAGCCACTTGTAGGTTATTCAATATACCATGTTAATGTCCTAGCACAATATCTGAAACAGGGATGTGCAAAAAGATGGGGAAGACGTTTCGTTTTGAACTTGGAACAAACCATCAGGTTCCAGATGTTCTGCTGATCAAGAATCATCCTGTGGTTGCACCACAATTAATTCAATTAATTGTGAGAAGAAAGAAAACCATACCGTCAAATCAGTACACCCTTCCTCCAATAACCTTTCCTGTTCCATAGCAAGAAAGTGACAGGGGAGAGTAAGGAAATGAAACTGAGTATCTCCACCTAAAAGCACTTGGAAGCTTTCAAATAAAAGTACCTAACTGGGCAGAGTTGTTGGCTTTACCTTGCAGTGGACGGGTTGTTTGCATGTGAGCGTTAAACGCAGCTACCTGAACTAGTTTAAAGGCAGACAGATAAAAGACAAGAACTGGCACATACAGAATGTGAGTGTAAATGCACATACATTTGTGTTTCTGTACAGAAAGAAACTTCTGAACACACCTTTGAATGGCACTTTCAACAAAAACACTTTCCAGAATGTTTTTTCCCTGCAAACAGCTGACTAAATTATACAAAACTGCTAGCTCCCAAGAAATTGGCTACTGTACTTACAAACTGCACACTTATTCAACAATGCTGATTGCTTACTTTAGCAGGGTCAGTAATATCTTCAATTCCAGAAGGTTCGTTATCCCCAGGGGGTTCATCCTCCCCAGTATGACTATTGGCAGCAGAAGCAAGTTCTCTACGCAGCTGAATAAATTGTTCAGTAGTAAGAAGGTCCCGAGGCAGATTATTCTGGACATGTTCTTTGAACCTGTAATATATCAACAAAAGCAAAGAGTGGAAAGTCTCATTATTTTATGTTCACTACTACATAATACAAAGGTCAGGGGAACAATTAGCTATTCCAAGCTTACTACATATACTACTGAAGCACGTGCACAGTTATGAACAGCTAGAGCAGAGCTTTCCAAACTGTGTGTCGGGACACGTTAGTGTGTCGGCTGCAGTGCCTGGGTGTGTCGTGGCTGCTGCTGCCTCTAAACCTGCCCTGCCAGGATTCCGCGCAGGTCCTAGTGCCTGCCTCGTGCCTTGCTGCCTCCAAACCTGCTGTGATTCCGTGCAGGTCCTGGTGCCTGCCTTGTGCCCTGCTGTAAGAGTGTGTCGCAAAATGATGCCCTGCTGTAAGAGTGTGTCGCGAAATGATGCAGGTCAAAAAAGCGTGTCACCAACATGAAAAGTTTGGAAAGCTCTGAGCTAGAGAAAGATAAAGCAGGTCAAATGTACGCCTCAGTGAAACAGTTCTGAGAACATCATCATTCAATCTCAATTTTAATCTATGAAAGTATATGACTTTGCATCTTCCAGATTAAAAAGGTTTATTTCTTCTACCTGAACTACATAATAAAGTAGCTGGACTTGTTAGGTCTTTTTAACTGCAGGCAAGTTAGCAGAAGCCACTATCTTAACATGAATGCCTTCTGCAGTCCCAAGAATATAAAATGCAGTTATAAAATGGATAAAGAAAAAACATTAATCTTTCAAACAGAAAACACTAAAGAGAAGTTCACTGGCTGTATTTTAAAGATTACTCAAGACTGAGTCTACCATTGGTTTCTGCTCTGCATACAGCTTCACAGCAACCTTTCCCAAGCGGAGGCCACTATGTGTTGAATTGCAATTCTAATTTTCCTCTGCTGGCATAGCAACTGCAGTACACCATGTTGGGGAGGGCTGCAGCTGCACAATTGACCACATAGAAACATTTCAAAAATCTAACGCATACGTTTATGTTCTTTAACAGGCCGACAAATTTAGTTGTCATGTACAATGTAATGTAAGTTTAATTAATAAAGGAATGAATTCTGTGGGATAGACCCAGTGTAATATCCATTAATGTAATGGGATTATTCCTTCCTTCCTCATTCTCCCTCATTTTCCAACATGGCCTCCACACATGGGTGGAATGCAAGGGTGCTTCAGAAAAGGGAGGGGTCCATTTCAACAACCTACTGGTGGATAAACATAGTTGGATATAACACGCCATCAGTCCTTCAGATTCTTCTATAAAGTCCAAGAACAACTTAACACTGTAGAAGTCTTCAAAACAGGTCAGACCTGAAACCCTTCAATGTCTCTTATGGAGCCTACTGCAAGTGTCCTTGGGCCACCCAAATCTACTCCCAGTGCCACTGCAATCTCATTGGGGAATTGGGTGCATAACCTCTCTGTGTACCTTTTCAGCAATACCATCAACTTCTCAAGAGCTTGCCCAGCAATATGTGGGCTGCTGGGAGCTGAATTCCATTAGAGCAGGGTTTCTCAACCAGGGTTCCATGGAACCCTAGGGTCCCACGAGAGGTCGCTAGGAGTTCTTTGGAAGATCACAATTTATTTTAAAATTTATTTCAAATTCGGGCAACTTCACATTCAAGAGGTAAGCTTCATTCTTTATTTTTAGTTTAAAAACACTGTTAATGCATATATACAAGCCTACACATGAAACGAATATAATAATTTTGTAACTTCTGGCCTATATTTGAGCCTGAATGTGCAGGGGTTCCCCCAGGCCTGAAAAATATTTCAAGGGTTCCTCCAGGTTCAAAAAGTTGAGAAAGGCTGCATTAGAGACTAAAACACATGAGAAGATTAATAGATCATCTTCTCATGCTTTTTCTTTGGCAGAATGGGATATTTTGTTTGTTTTTACTTACTCAGACAACAATATGCACATTCATAAGTGGTCCAGGACTAGGAATCAGCACATCCTATACCAAGATTCAAAAGTCTGCCATTCCTAATGGCACACAGTAACTTAACTGTTCTTAAAATTGTTTTGGTAAGAGCAGTAAAACTGTACTGTTTTGCAAATCACAGAGAAGTTGTTTTAAAAATAGTTTGGATGATACTTCAGTGTGAAAACATAGCTCATTACAGCTCGCTTAAATGTTACTATTATATTTTTATCCTGCCTTTTATATATTTGGGCCAATTCAAGGTGGCGAACATACCTAATACTCCTGCCTCTTATCTTCCGCAAAACAACAACTCTGTGAGGTGGGTTGGGCTGAGAGAGAGAGAGAGAGAGTGTGACTCAACTCAGGAAAAGTCTACAGAACAATATTGTGGAATCTGGTTCTTTGCAATGTGGCAAAATATGGCTGGAGAGAAGTTCAAAAACACTCAGGAAAGGATTCCTGCCTTGATCTGTAGGTCAAATTACTATGTTACCATGTAAGTAATATGGCACACAATATTATTATACAATTAGTATTTTTACTAAGTTATGTTGCACTTTTCCTGTTTGGAGTAAATCACGAAAGGGTTCAAACCCATCACCCGGCAAAAGGTTGAATGTATTTTAAGAACCAAGAATTTTCAGCGTTGTAACAACGTAGCATACAGTAATACCAAGAGAAGAACACTACCGAAACAATTATAATCCTGATACCTTTGGAAGTGATGGCTGTATAGCTGTGTTGGAATTCCAAGAATACGATCAAATACAGTAGTCACTGCTCTCAGGTTGGCTTGCTCATTTTCCCAATTGATATACATTTCCCAGAGTTTGTCTGAGCGGAAATCTGTCCCTGCAGCAAGCACTGCATGTTCATAGGTCCTGGGGCGTAAAAATGACCAAGGAAGTTTTTTGTCAGCACAAAATGCACCATGTACCAAATCAGCAATGTTTCATTTAAAAAAGAATGAAGCCACCAAGACATGATTTTAAAGTATTTAACACAGAATACCTTTTAGATATTTAAAGCAGATACAATGTTTAGCACTCTATTGTATGCAATTGGAAAAGTTACAGCCTTATACACAACAAATAGCCTTCCTCAAATTCAGTCCTTTCAATATTCTGGAACAACTTCTTTCAGGCCCAACCAGCATGGCAGTGGAAAGCAAGGATCTGAGTTGTAATCTGGTGCCATTACACTATGCTGTTACTTTTTTTATATATAAAACCACATATATTGTGCATAGGATTTTTATTCACACATCTATACACTATCTAAGGCAGTGTTTCTCAATGGTGGCAGCTTGAAGATGTGTGGACTTCAACTCCCAGAATTCCCCACCGAGCCATGCTGGCTGGGGAATTCTGGGAGTTGAAGTCCACACATCTTCAAGTTGCCAAGGTTGAGAAACATTGATCTAAGGGAAGTGAATTTTAGAAGGTGTTCTGAAGGCTAAGCACAGACTTTTAAATCTTCTGGCTACAATACCAGATCAATCTGGCCTTCAGTAAACCAGTAAACAAGTACACTTCAACTGTACGCATCATCAGTTCCTGAAGACCTTGCAGTAAATGACAATTCTAATTTCAAGCAACTGTGAAGAAAAAAGCAATGTCCTTCTCCAGGCAGAATCCTGGGGTGTCTTTTCATATCACCAAGCACAGCCCTAAGTAGAATTCCACTGCACATGATACATATATCAGATTCTTTTCAACCAACTTACCCTCTAATGGTCCCAACAGTTTCTACATCACTGGAATCCAGTGTTTCTTTGAGGAAATTTATATAATGAATCCAGAGATCAACACTAAGAGGGATCGCCTGGAGTCCTCGCCGATACACCTACAAAGAGAACATTAAATAGCTATCCTTCAAACCTTTAGTTAGGTGATACGAGAGAGGCAACACTGTGTTATCTGGTGAACCTTACGAAATACTAATGTACTGGAATTTTGTTTAAATAATCTACCATTACCATTTGGGTGGAGGTTGGCTAGAACATGGCAATGCTCTGATCTCCACGTGCGGAGTCTTGATCTTCAAAGCGCAGCAGTCCCTGCATCTGACCAGGCTGTGTGGGCAGGCTTTGGGGTACAGACCATAGGGCACAGACCCTTTAGAGCACCAATGACAGCGTCTGACCAAAAATGCAATAAGATGTAGCAATGGTGACCAGAAAAACCAACCACAGCGTTTGAATTTTGTGAAATAATAAATGTATAATGTAAGTGACAGAAAAGCCCTGCCCTACTTGTTAAGCTGCAGTGTAATGCAGACGCTTGCACTGCAAAGCTTGACAAACTGTAGTAGAGGTTTAACGCACCTGCCAACAAAGAAAGAAGATATTAGCTCCAAAGGCCATAAGGAGTGACAAGTGTAAATAGAAAACCCTGTATGAAAGTGGCAGGTACTGGCAGCCAAAGAATTTCTTGCAACGCAGTGGTTTGGTCATCATTTGGCTCACAGAACCCAAGAGCAACAGCTGCATTCCACTATATACATACCTCATCTGACTGCTTCATGTTATTGTGCCGCTTCTCAAGGTCTGCATACTTCTTCCAATAGCCATAACAATATGGGTAATGAGCGAAAAAACTGTCAAAGGCTTTCCTTGCAGCTAATAAATGGTTCTGGGGAAAAATACACATTAAGGAAAAATTAACATAAATTTAATTGCCGTGCCTGGTCTACTTTGGATGCAAAGGGCTACTCTGCAATTTCAGAGAGATGTCTGGACAGAAATCCTGAAATTTGCTAAATGGGGGGCTGTTAAATCAAGCTTTCACCATATTTTAAAACATACATGACAACATTCCACAAGTCCAAAATACTAAATCTACAGTATTGTCTTATTTTGACATATGTGATAAAGAAGATTCAGCAGCTTAACGCTTTCTTAAGCAAATTAAATAAACGTGTGTCAAAAAAGACCTTGAAATGTCAATAGTTAAAGTAGATTCTTGGGGTTCATAAAACACATTGTAGCAGTACTGCAAATTCCTATACTTTTGCAGTCAGTTCCAAATGCTTTTTTAAAACCCATAAAGATCGTAAAAGTCTTGTGCCTATTTTTGAAACTGTGCTTTTTTTACCCCAAAATAATTCACACAAAACAGTACACAAGCCTTCAGGGACAGCAATTGTTTAAGTTCACACATGAATCTCTCACATATATGTATATAAATTTATCCTCCCTTCATACACATGGACTATTTTAATTCAGTTCAGAGTTCCTTTTTCCCAGTTACAAATGAAGATTGCTGAATTCCAACAGCCATTAATGATAGAAACATAATATTGATGGGCTATCTCAGGGGTCGGCAAACTTTTTTATGCCAGGAGCCATTTTGACATTTATAAAATTTATAATATCACTCGAGGGCCAGGGGGCGGGGTTTGAGGGTGGGAGCCAATCGTGTGGAAGGGGGTGGGGTTTGCAGGCGGGGGCCAATCGCGTGGAAGGGGGTGGGGTTTACGGGCGGGAGCCAATCGCGCACACTTGGCCTGCTGCCGCCATGCCCGCTGCCACGCACACCATGCCGCTGCCACGCCTGCCCCCGCCACGCCTGCCTGGGGAAGAGCCACACTCAAGGGGCCAAAGAGCTGCATGTGGCTCGCGAGCCGCGGTTTGCCGACCCCTGGGCTATCTAAAATGAAAGAATGAAGGACTTGTACCAGAGATTAAAGGCATATATCCTAAGGGCCCCAGGCTGTCACAATGTCCACTCCACACTTCCTGGTCCATTCTCTATGGTCTTTCCCTTCTCCACACTTCTAGATTCCCTTACCCACATCCTTATTATTGTCACTACTACTGCTGCTGCCACTCCCATTGCCCTTCCATATATCTATGCTTTGCTATCATCTATATACTACTAAAACTCTTGTGTCAGTTTGTACTCTGTAACCTTTAACTGGGCGAAACGGTGCATCATAGAGCAACAATTTTTGAACCAAGATACCTCAAATGGGCTAATTTACAGAATGTGTCCAAAATCTGGGACCCATGACTCCCATGGAATTGAAATTTTGCAAATTTTATAAAACATTTTATGACATAATACAAAATGTCATAAAACATTTCCTGTGGTCAACTCCTGATGTTTGACTGTGCTGTGCAATTCAATATGAATGACACGGGCTATTTTCAAGGCAGATACATCCCTGAAGTTTTAAGAACTTTTCCAATACATTGGAAGCTCTGCCGTTGTTGAAGGCATTGAGGAATCTGGTAAGGAAATATCTCTGAAACGACCCAACGGGTCACGGGTTGTCTTGTAGACATTAATTCTTTGCATCCCAAACCACAGTTTGCATCCCAAACCACATACTGGCCTCTCCAATAGACTGAAAGGACTAAGGCCACTGCCATTATTTTGCCTGTACAAGAGAAGAAAACTGCTGCTACAGGACCCTTCTCCTTGCCCTCTATACACAAAATCTATCACCAGAATATCTGGGTTGAATACTCAGAATATTTTAAGAGTGCTGAAACCTTCAAGGTGCAGATTAGTGGAAGAAATCATATACTAAAAGCATCTTCTGGTGGAAATGATGGGAAGAAGTGAAGAAAATCAATATTTGGAAGTTGAACAGTCTTCATATGTGTATTCATTTTGCTCTCAATTCACCCATTTCTTACAGGTGGCATGCAAAACATTTTACAACACTGAATGTGGTTCTCAGTATAAGACAGATCAACCACTCATACTCAACAAGGAAGCCCATTTTCTATAAATGTTATCTTCTTAAACTATTATTCAAAAACATAAAAATCAATTATTTTATATGAAGTTTCAATATATCTTGTATGTTTAATTCTTGAGATCTTTCATGAAACACTAACATGACTTCCCTGAACTTCAGGGATCACATAATGGCTAGAACCATGAAATTTAGAACTCATACATTCAAGCACTGGACACCACTACACACACATAAAAGACAGAATTACTTACCTCTTGTTCTACATATTGAAGGAGGTAAACCCAACCTGTGAAATCTTGTGGGTTAGTTTCAACTACTTTCCAGAACTTATCAAAGTCAGCAGGGAATGAATTTTCAGGATCAGAAGTCTTTATAGTTTCTGTGTCTGGTATTTCAGTGTCCTGAACAGTCTCTTCCTGGGAATTGGCACCAGGAGAATTATCAGGGGACTGCTCCATCTCCATGACACTCATGATCTCTGTGCTAAAGTCAGCTGGCTGCTCATTCTTGGCTTCAGTGTCCTTACCCATGTTCTCACTTTTCAAGTTGCTGTTGTCTTCTTTATGTTCTGGACTCTGCATAGCGACTGGTACCTTTTTATATTTATGAAGTAATCTGTAAATGCAAAAAATGAATATCATCAGTACTGCCTGTTGAATTTTCATTATATAGGCATCTGACAATACTTGTTTTAATAAATGTAACTTTTGATAGAGGACAATTAAGTTAGATGAACCAAAGCTGAATGAAAGAGTCTCAAGTCTTTCTAACATATAGATTGACAGCAAAGTATATAGAAATAAAGCAAAGTATCAGAGTCAAAATCTTTTCCAGTCCTGCAACTAAACTATCTTGATTAACAAGTGTGTAAAATTCTAACTGGAGTAAACAACTATCCACTCAAATAAACAGCAAAAGCAAACCCTTAGCTTTACAAAATCCATTTAATATAAGAACTTACTATTTTTAATGTTTAAGGTATACATTGCAGCTTCACAGACAAATCAGGAAAAACACAAATTATGACTGCTCAATAAAAATCCAAAGATGAAAAGAATAAATTCAGCTCAAAAAAGTACAGATCACCAAAATAAACAGCTGAACTCACATCTTAAGCTGCAGCTCTCATAATGAGAAATAATTAACACACTATTTCAGCATAACTATGGTCTGCACAAATTACAAGAAAAAATAAAGTATCTGCATTGTATTTCATATCCTAAAATATCCAAATAAAATGCTATATTATTATATCTGACAGTATTGTTTTCATGGTGTTTCCCACCCATCTCTACCTCAGAAGTCCACAATGGAGGAGCCAAAGATTTTCATCTAGGCAATACCTTCTCTATTCTCAATTACCAGTCAAAACTGGTAACCGCCCAGAGTCCCCTTGTGGGGGGAGATGGGCGGTGATAGATAGATAGATAGATAAAAATAAATAAATAAATAAAAAAAACAACTAAATAAATTAAGATTTGTGTCCTGCTTCCTTACTGTCATAGTCTCACTGCAACAAATTCCAAGAAATTCAACTAAGGGGTGGGGGAGATGGGGGAACATCTGAGCCTGTCACACAAAAGAGATAACCTGCTCATTCAAATCATTGGCATATACCCAACAGCAGCTTTCATAGAAAACTAAGGCACAAGAAAAAGGCAAATCAGCTGCCACAGCCTGCAATTAAAGAGTGGCAAGAAAGCCCAATCACATCTCATCCCTGAGAGTCATGCATCATCTTTGATAATCCCTAACTTTGGTATAAAAAGGCTTGAGGGAAACGTTATCTATTAATTTCAATGAAGCTGGAACTAGGTGACTGACCTTGATGTGGTATCCTCCCAGAATGCTTCTGAATTTGTTGGTATTAATTAACAACATATAACCAAGAACTTTCTAGTCAGCGGTCCCCAACCTTTTTGGCACCAGGGACCGGTTTTGTGGAAGACAATTTTTCCATGGACCCGGGGTGGGGTGGGGATATATCTTAACCCTATTATGCCTAAAAACAGTATAAAATATTATTATAACTTGTCAATACCTTTTAAGTCTTACAAATCAAAAATCCTGTAAATCATGCTAACCTCATTATCAGTCCAATTAAATATTTCTTCATTTTTTACCCCTCCTCAAAATATACCAGGGCATTTAAATATTTCACCATTGCCCCAAAAGCATTTTTTACAAAGATCCAACAACCCAACAACATCCAAAGATACAAACTTTCCAGCAAGAAAAAAAAAACTCCCACATATCATACTCTTCTTTCCCATAACATTGATCCAGATAGTCATAACATTTCCCCAGCATGGCAGTTCCTTGTGCAATCTTGAAGTTAAACAATCGTTTTAACCCCCTAAACACCAATCCAGAGTCTTCAACTGGGAATATTTCAATCTCCCTCACAACAGTAAAATCACCATCTTTTCCAGCTTCTTCTTCCATCACAGTATTTTCATATAGTTGACCTATTTTAGCCAGAATCTCATCTTGAATGTCCCAAACAATCTGCATAATAACTTGACAACCCTTTGAAAAAATCTTTTTGCTGACAACAAAGTTCTATGAAGTCTTCCTTAAAATCTTCCATAGTTCAAACAGAAAATTATGGCACCCCCTAAAGAGTTAACTCACAGAAATAGAGGTTAGTGAATTAATCCAAAATTAACAAAGGAAAATATACTAGCAGACAACCCAAAGAAAGTAAACAGAAAGCCAAGAGTTTAAAATAAGAAATCAAAAGCAACATGTAGGAAAACACACCGTTCTTCAAATTCAAAACAAAAAATAGCAACGGAAAGGCAATTTTAGTTTCAGCCCTCAATACAATCCAGATGGGAAAACAAGCCAGAACTATTTTTATAGTTAAAAATCTCCAGAAATAACTATATTCACGAAGAGATTCCGCTTTTTCTTACTATAAAAAGCTTCTCTTAGAGTACAAAACTTAAAGAACAAATTGGGTGCTTAAGAAATGGGAAGGCAGAATTTATTTCCCCTTTAAGGGGTTGCAAACGTGGTTCAGAAAGAGATGGTATCCCAGCCTCCCAGTGAAGTCTTACCGCTCGGTCGCAGACGCTGTCGATCTCCTGGCTACAACTCACTGTCTGGAGGACAAATGGGTCAATTCTCAGCGTTTTCATTAATCCGGAAAAACATTTGAGGCCACAGAAAAACCTGCCTGTGCCCAGAAAAAACTGCCACGCTGCCAACTCTGCCCACAGAGCTCGCAAGCAAGGTTATTCAGTCCGCCATTTCCCACTGGAAGCCTCACATCTCACGTTTAATCGGCCGATTTGAACCTTCAGCTTTCTGTTTTCACTCTCCCTTGAGAACTGTCTGCTATCTCCCTCTCACTTTATGTAAGCACACTTTGGAACTCTTCCGTATCTTCGACTTTTGCTGGTTAAGCTCATAGGGGGTGCCATCATCTATTGTGTGAGACATGGAGGATTTTAAACAGATTTCTTCTGACTTCTATCAAGCTTTTATGCAAGATATCCAGGATATTGTGGAAAATATGAGATCTAAAATGTGCCCAGGTTGGGGATGTGGTGGATGGAATTGAGGAATTTAAGAGTGCTAAAATGTTTTTTTTTTAAGACTGAGATTGGGATTTTTATCAAGATGCTGGATGAAGTTTGGATAATGGAGTTGAAGAAATCTAAGGGAGAGAGTGATCTGCAAGCCATAAGTAAACTGTACTTAATGATTTTTATTATGTGTTCAAGTGGAATGACTTATAGAAATAATGTGGTGTTTTGGTTTAATATAGAGTAAGAGATTGATTGATCTTGCCAACCTAGCAATTTGAAAGCATGCAAATGCAAGTAGATTAATAGGTACCACTTCTGTGGGTAGGTAACAGCATTTCATGCGCGTCATGCAGCCACATGACTGTGGAAGTGTCTTCAGACAACGCTGGCTCTTCGGCTAAGAAACGGAGATGAGCACCGGCCCCTAGAGTTGGACATGACTGCACAAATGTGCGGGGGGGGGGGGGGACTTTACCTTTAAGAGATTGATTAGGGAAATTTTTGTATATCCTTGCTGTTAAAAGTTGGAAGCCACGTCTTTTTGTAAATTTGAAATAATTTTGTGTTTTTGCACTTTTTTAGTAATAGCAATTAAAACTTTGTCCCCTTTAGAGTCTAACACCACCCAGACCTGGGTCAAGATACTGACAGCATCTCCTGCATGACTGTACCACAAACTGTGTAAAAAATGTAGCTGCAGCTCCCCACCCCACCCCACCCGAATGTATTTATCGCGTTTGTATCCGACCTTTTGTAACAGGAGCCCAAGGCGGTGTTCCCAGCGCTTCCTCCTCCTATTTTTCGTTTGCGACACGTGCAAAGGGCTGCTTTCCCGTGTTTTTTAGGCCGTGCAAAAAAGTAGGGTGTAATGCTGCATCCCAAATGTTAATTAACATAGTACAGTACCTTAAACTAGCTTCCCCCTTGCAAAATGGGAGGGCGGAAAGCGGCGAGGCTGGACTCTCTCCGTCCCTCGACGGAGCTGTGTGTCCTGGGTGTGGGCCGGGCTCTGGGGATGAAGGAACGGCTTGGCACGCAGCCCTTTGTCTGGAGCAACCGCTTCCCCATCCCCGGAAACGAGGGCGGTTGTAGCGCACGCGCGGCTTTGGAAGCGCGCTCGGTCCGACAAAGCGCATGCTCGGCCTTTTCTCGGGGGTACCGCATTCAGCCTCGCAGGTTCTCAGCCGGCTGGACTACATGCTGGTCCCTCCGCCACTGCCGCCATCACCCCAGCCAGGCCCCCTGCCGCTCGCGTCCCGGGCCCGCGCCCTCGCCCAGCGCCTGGATGCCGCTCCTTACTGCCTTCCTTCTTCTCTCCCTCGCCGGCACCCACCACCCCTGCCCCACCTCCGCCCACCCTTCTCCTCCCTCCCCTGATGGCGCCGGCCATCAGAGTTTGGGGGCGGGAGTTTGGCCGCGCGCCTTGGAGGCGCTTCTGGAGAAGCGGCCGCGGGAGGCCCTCCGGGTGCTGGAGCCTCTGCTGCGAGAGGAAGGACGCGCCCGGCCGAGGCGGCTGCTGGCCCTGTGCAAGGCCTTGCATGAGGAAGGCTGGGCCGAGCGCCCAGACGGGATGCCCCTGGAAGAGCTGCGCCTGCTGCTGGAGAAGGCGCTGAGCCTGGTGAGGAAGGCGCCGAGCTGTCATGCTGTCGGCCTGGAGAGCGCTCTGTGGGCTGGCCCGCTGGAGGAGGAGGAAGCAGCTGCGAATGGGACCTTGCCAAAAGCTCCCCTGGATGAGGTGGGACAGAGACACAGGGCACCCCAAGAGGCCCCTGCAGAGAGCTCCCCAAGTGGCCCCCACCAGGAGCACCCTCCCGCCCCATCAAACCCCCCACCCCGCTAACCCGAGCCCTGCGGCGGCCGGGGGAACCGAGCCAGGCTCGGACCGGAGGCAGCCAAGGGGACAGCAGGCGGCTCTTCGCCCTGCGCCGCCCTGCCGCTCGCGTCCCGGGCCTGGATGCCGCGGAGCAGCGCCATCTCCAGCCCCTGCAGCCGCTCCTGCGCCGCCTCCGACAGCGCCACGTCCCGGGCCAGCAGCGCCTCCCTGCCGCGCCTCGCTCAGTGCGCTCGGAGAGACGGGCCTAAAGGGGCGCAGAGGCCGGAGAGGGAGCCCCTCCATCTCCCCTTCTCTCCCTGCCTCGCCCACCCGCCGGGCGCGGAAGCACAGCCGCCTTGACGTCAGGCGCCGCCGGGCGCGGCCAAACTCGCCCAGCGCCTGGATGCCGCTCCTTACTGCCTTCCTTCTTCTCTCCGCCCCACCTCCGCCCACCCTTCTCCTCCCTCCCCTGATGGCGCCGGCCATCAGAGTTTGGGGGCAGGATCCAATCGCGTGGAAGGGGCGGGGGTGAGTTCAGCTGCGGTTGAGCCACGCTCAAGAGGCCAAAGAGCCAGATCTGGCTCAAGAGCCGCCATTTCCGACCCTTGACCTAGGGAAACTGACAGTAAACATTGCTGGTGTCCTATAATGCAAACAGACCCAGCTGAACCAATATAATCTTCTTATTTACATCAGAAGATACCCTGGAGAAGACGCTGATGCTAGGGGAAGTGGAAGGCAAAAGGAAGAGGGGCCAACCAAGGGCAAGATGGATGGATGATATTCTGGAGGTGACGGACTCGACTGTGGGGGAGCTGGGGATGGTGACGGCCGACAGGAAGTTCTGGCGTGGGCTGGTCCATGAAGTCACAGAGAGTGGGAAGCGACTGAACGAATAAACAACAACAAACTGCACCTCCACTGCCCACATTATTTTACCCCATTTGGTCTTCTACTTCCTCCCCTCCAATTTCTTTTGCTTACAAAGATTTCAAGTGATGTGACCAGAAGTCTGACAATCTAGTGAATACAACATTAACCACAACCAAGATAAATCTGTTAACCAAAGAAAAATGAATTTCCCAAATCCCAATTGTTGCTTCCTTTAAAATGTTTCATCCCGATTATTCATTTATCGTATTTCTTCACTGCCCATCTTGTATAGCAACGACTCTATATAGAGTCGATTATATCAGCTACAAATAAACAAATTAATATGCATGATTTTTTTCTGCCTTTCCCTAAAGTTGTATTATTTCTTCACTGCAGGAGTCTGATCAGCAATGCCAGCTGATAAATATTAAGGACACAAAAATCTCACTCGCTCCTTGGACAGTGGAATCTAGAGAGCAAGAATGCAGGTAAGTGAATAATGTAACTTTCTTCCATGCTACTTTTTTCTTACTTCCTTTAAAATATCCTCTCAAAGCCCATTTTCCCATGAAGTCTTTCAAAACACCTGGTTCCGGTAACACACTTTACGTATGTGCAGCTGGAAAATTTCATACTTCTCTGACATCCCTGACTCTCTCCTTTTTAGTGGCAAGCCCCACCGGCCATCTGTTCTCCTGTATTCCTTACTGAATTATGACCACTGAAAGGGCTGTACTGAGTCAGGATTAGAAAGTTATGCATTTAACCATTGATTAGGAGGAGCGATGCAAGCGAACACACGCATAATCACGCCTTTCTCTCATGGCCTAAATCAGCTTCCCATGCGTCTTAAGCGTGCGAGGCTACAGCCACATGTCTGGAGATCACCCGAGTTATAGTCTAACACGTACGGAAAGCGCCAGTTTGGGCAAAGCAATCCTAATCGGAGGAGTAAAGCTGGGAGAAACTCGCTAAACGGGCTCCTTGTCTGAAGCTCCAGCCGGACATTCCATCCCGGGGCCGGGGAGAAAGCAAGCTGTACTCGCCCGCTCTCCCGGAAACAACGCCCGAGCCAGCGAACTCGGTTCGCGCCGCTCCTTCTACAAAGAGTAGAGAAAGAGCGGCTTCTCCCTTGCTTGCGCGCGCGCTTGCTCCCCCTGCCCCCACGCACGTGCGCACGCCTTCGCCCACCGTAGGGGGCATAGCCGCCGCCTCAGGCCGCACCAGTCTCGAGGGGGGCGGGGAAATACGCCAAACGGTGGAGGGAAAGGCATAGGACGTATGTCGGAGGGCACGTTCACCTCCCCTTTCCTGGCTGCCAACCGCCTTGCCCTCCCCTCGCCTCAGCGAGCGTGGCTGGCGAAGCGGTTGCTTTTTTACCTTCCCTCAGACCTCTAACACACATACGAGGATGCTTCTAGTTCTTTCGCCCGTTTCCCCACAGACCTGGCGCGTGTTCTCGGCCATCAGTCCCGCCCGCCAAGTCGTCGCCGTAGACGTGACTCTCTGAGCGGCCTCCGGTCTGCCCGCCGTCCGATTGAGAGTACTGCGCAGGCGCGCCAGATCCAAGGCCTCTCTTTTTGGTCCAATCTGACTTGCGCCGACGGCGGGAAGGAGGAGGCGCATGCGTGGTGGCGCCCAGCACGGAAGACAACCCCCTAAAAGAGCATGCGCTTGAAAGGAGGCTAGGTCGGCCTTCCTGCGACGTGGTTGTTGCGCGTCTCTCAAATGGGAGAGCGGTATCAGCCCGCAAGTCACGCTATGAGGCTGGTTACGGGCCAGTCTAGGGTCAGCTCCTAGCTCTAGTTAAGCCCCTTCTTCTGTTGTGTTATTCCAAATGTGGATGCGGTGCAGTTCTAATCGTCTTCGGCTAAGATGGCGGCGTAGCCAGGCTCCTACGTTCAGTCAAGCGCCTCCCCCGTCACTCCCTGCCCTGATAACGGCTTAATCTTTGGGAGCTGCAAACGGGCGGTTTTTTTGTTTCTGGGTAACTCGTGGGTACAGTTGACGGGAAAACACCACAATTTTCACAATATTTGCTGAGGAGATAAAGGAAGGCGTCCTAAATCCTCTTCAGGATTTAGCTGAAGTTAGAAACGCATTGTAAGCGTCTGTTGCATCACTGAATAATACCTCGGAAGGAACTAAGGCGCTAAGAAGGATCTCTGGAAAGCTCAAGCACTGCCCCCCCCCCCCCCAAAAAAAATACTTGTGCTTTTTAAGGGCTTGTTCCTGTCATTGTAATTTGTTAATCTGGATGATTGAAGAACGAAACTACCCAATGGTTCACGTCACATTTATTACAAGAAAATACTCGTTTTGCCAGAAGTTACCAAACTCGGTACCGAAAAAGCTCATCTGTCTCCTATCCTGAATGACTTCAATCATTCATTGAATTTTTTTTTTCATTTACAGTGAAGCATGCTCAACAAAGGCGAATTGATCAATCTCATAAAAATGCTTCTAGATTAGGAGGTGGTTTAGGAAGTGGCTGAGCTGGCAATAAAAAAAAATCTGAAATATTTTATTCTCCAGTAATGTTTTGGAGTCGGGAAGCATCTAAAGCTAAGGAAATAATTCTATACTAGAGCTATCCAAAAACTTTTTAAAATCGTGCAGCTGAAGAATATATATTGTTAGTTTCAGCTCAGCTGTTGATCCCTCTATAAATGAATAAACAAACCTTGTAACTGTTAACATTTGAAATCTCCCTGTACATAATCAGGTAACTTGGCTCCCAGCTGTTCTTGGATCCCTGCCCTGTTTTTTAAATGGTTTCAAAAGTTTGTTATGAAGTAGTTTTTCTCCCTTTTAATTTGATCTTTGTACATTTATAAATAAATAAAAATACAGATAACGTGCTAGTTTGATAGTTTTGTATTTTTTCCATTGCTAAATATTTGGTTTTATAGTAGTAAAACAATAGTTTCTTTTGTTTAATAGAATGTCCTAATCAGGTGAACCTGTGGCAGAGTAAATGATGAAGGATGTTTGGAGTTGCAATAAAAATGTCATTTTAAATATGTTAACTGTGTTCTAAGCTTCCAAGTATTGACCCTTCTATTCCATACTCTTTGTTTCAGTGTTATGTTCCCACCTTTTCTTGTTTTAAAAGGTTAACCCTATGTTTGGGTACTTAAGATAAGAATTGGTGTACTGTACTGCTGTGTCACAGGGTTTTTTTTGTTTTGTTTTCTAAATATTACATAAAAGACTACAAATAATAAAACATTGCATTAAAACTAGAAAAAATAAAATACTACATCCTCTATTTATAACATTAATGGAAATGTACAGATTAATTCCAGATCTTATTGCTTACCAAATGTTTGAAAGTTTTTCCCCCCAAGTTATATAAAAAGGTAAAGGTTCCCCCCGCACAGTTGTGCAGTCGTGTCCGACTCTAGAGGCCGGTGCTCATCTCCGTTTGTTAGCCAAAGAGCCAGCGTTGTCCAAAGATGCTTCCACGGTCATGTGGCCGCATGACACATGCGGAACGCTGTTACCTACCCACGAAAGTGCTACCTATTAATCTACTTGCATTTGCATGCTTTCAAATTGCTAGGTTGGCAAGAGCTGGAGCTAGTGCGGGTGCTCACTCCGCATGCAGGGCTAGGGATTTGAGCCTCTGAACTTGCGATCAACTTATTAACTTATTAACTCCGAACTTGTGATCAAGTTATATACTTGAGGTTTTTTTTTCTCCATTAAATGGTGAGGTTTTTTTCTCAGAGACCTATTCAAGAGTCAGGTTTCCTACCTTCACCTCTTTATTCCTGCTTCCAGGAATTCCCTAGGATTTTTTAATTTGGCTAGGTCTAAGATGCTAATAGTATCCCCATTAAAACTGTGGTCAAGTCCATCCATGTGTTGTGAGATTAAGGAGTTTTTGTCATGTCTTCTGACTGCTAGTTGGTGTTTGTGGATACACTCTGCTAGTCTTCTGTGTGGCTGTTACAGTCCTTGCATTGTATGTTTTAGATGACTTTTTTCTTCTTCTTGGGCTACTGGGTCTTTTGGTTTGCTTACAATGTTTTGAAGGGATTTTGTTGGTTTGTGTGCTACAACAATTCCGAGTAATTGTAGGCTGTTGGTTGTACTGGAGATGTTTTCCATGGATAGGAGTGTTAACCTTTCGTAGGTTGAACTTGTTTTGTTGTGGGTTGTGTAGTCAGACACTTTTTGATGAAGTTGTGTGGGTATCCATTGTGTTGGAGGATATTGTACTGTATACAGTCATGATCAGAAATATTGGAACAAGGATAACTGTTTTGGCAGTTGGCCTCTGTACACCACCACGTTGAAGTTGAAAGGGATCACACCCAGATGGGAGTGAAGTCAGGACTTTCAGCTGTAATTCAAGGGGTTTGACAAAAGTGGGGCACTAACCATTCAGGAAGTACAGCCAGTGGCATACACACACACCCATCGTTGGTGGCTCATAAGTAATGGAACAAACCAACATAATTACAAACATAAGGATCGCCTTTAATACCTTTGCAGTCAGTGACTGCCTGAAGTCTGGAACCCATGGACATGACCAAATGCTGAGTTTCCTCCGAGATGCTTTGCCAGGCCTTTACTGCAGCTGCCTTCACCTGTTGCTTGTTTGTGGGTCTTTCTGCCTTCAGTCTTGTCTTCAGTAAGTGAAAAGCATGCTATATTGGGTTGAGATCAGGTGACTGACTTGGCCACTGAAGAACATCCCACTTCTTTGCCTTGAGAAACTCTTGGGTAGCTTTTGCTGTATGTTTTGGGTCATTATACATCTGCAATATGAAGCAGCGTCCTATCAGTTTGGCAGCATTTGGCTGAATCTGAGCAGAAGGTATAGCCCTATACACTTCATCCTGCCGCTTTTATCAGCAGTCAGGTCATCAATAAACACCAGTGACCTGGTTCCATTGGCAGCCATACATGCCCATGCCATAACACTGCCTCCACCATGTTTGACAGATGATGTGGTATACTTTGGATCATGAGCTGTTCCTTTCCTTCTCCATACTTTTCTCTTCCCATCATTCTGGTGCAAGTTAATCTTGGTTTCATCAGTCCAAAGAATCTTATTCCAGAACTGGGCAGGCTTTTTTAGGTGTTTGCTGGCAAAGTCTAATCTGGCCTTTCTGTTCTTGAGTGTTACCAGTGGTTTGCACCTTGTTGTGAAGCCTCTGTATTTACATTCATAAAGCCCTCTCTTGACTGTAGATGTTGACAATGACATGCCTACCTCCTCAAGAGCATTCTTGACCTGGCTAGATGTTCTGAAAGGGTTCATCTTCACCATGAGCAGAATTCTGCGGTCATCCACTTTAGTTGTCTTCTGTGGTCTTCCAGGCCTTTTGCTGTTGCTGAGGTTGCCAGTTAATTCCTTCTTTTTCATGATGTTCCAAACTGTTGTATTGGCCACTCCCAATGTTTTTGCTATCTCTCTGAGGGGTTTGTTTTGTTTCCTCAGCCTAATGATGGCCTCCTTCACTCGCATGGACACCTCTTTGGACCTCATGTTGGGAGTTCCAGTGAACAGCTACCAAATGCAAATGTAACACTCAGAACCACCTCCAGGCCTTTTATCTGCTTGATTGGTCATGGGGTACCCAGGAAACAGGCCACTCCTGGCCATGCAGCTGCTTGTCAGCCATTCGTTCCATTACTTACGAGCCACCAACGATGGGTGTGTGTGTATGCCACTGGCTGTACTTCCTGAATGGTTAGTGCCCCACTTTTGTCAAACCCCTTGAATTACAGCTGAAAGTCCTAAATTCGCTCCCATCTGGGTGTGTTTCCTTTCAACTTCAACGTGGTGGTGTACAGAGGCCAACTGCCAAAACAGTTATCCTTGTTCCAATATTTCTGGTCCTGACTGTAGGTAGTTTGTTTCCTCTTTCTTGCTTCCTTGGTTGCTTATTTCTGGTGGGTTCTTGCTTTTTCTTTTTTGTGCCTTCTGGGTTAATCAAACTTGACTGCATGGACAAGTTGCGGGGAAGCAGCAGTGTTGTGGGAAGGTGGTTTGGAGGATCCTTGGAACTGGTGGGGGGTTAAAACACTACACCCCTTGCATGTGCAACCCCATTGCAACTAAGAAAACAAATAAATAAATAAATAATTAAATTGTAAATCGCCCAGAGTCCCCTATTCGGGGAGATGGACGGGGAATGAATGAATGAATGAATGAATGGAAGAAATAAGTGCTGAGACAGATATAAAATGTTGAGGCTACCAGTGTAAAAAGTAGAACTGGGGAAATTTTAAATATGGATGTGGTTGTTTATGAGTGTGCAAGGTTTTGTTAAAATTTCATGTGTCTGGTAATTGGATCTGTCTATTCCTGGGAGAGTCTGGCAAAATTCTAACTAAGAAGTCTCTCTCTCTCTCTCTCTCTCTCTCTCTCTCCTATCTATCATCCTATCTGAATTTATATTACTGCCCATCTCCCCGTCGGGGGACTCTAGGCGGTTCACAATAAAACAGTAAAAACATAAATAAAAATTTACAATATTAATAAATAATATAAAATCCAAGCATAAAAGATGTTAAAAAGATGGTAATACTGGGGAGCTTCATGGGACCAGCCATCCCCAAGAGGAACTGTTGGCATTACCCTCCCAGGCAGGCCGGCAGAACCAGGTTTTTAAGTCTTTTTGAAAGGTCGGGAGCGAGGAAACCCACCTCAGCTCTGGGGGTAAGGTGTTCCAAAGGGCGGGCACTATTGCAGAGAAGGCCTGCCTCCTGGACCCCGCTAGATGGAACACTTTAATTGATGGGGTCCGCAGCAAGCCCTCTCTGACTGATCGGGTGGGACGGGTCGATGTTCTGGGGATGAGACGGTCCCTCAGGTAACCTGGCCCTATGCCATGTAGGGCTTTAAAGGTGATAACCAACACCTTGAATTGGACCCAGAAGCAAACTGGTACCCAATGCAGCTCGCGCAGCAGGTGTCACATGTGCCGTTCTTCTGGCCCCAATAACTGTCCGCGCGGCCGCATTCTACAGTTCTGGATACTCAAGGGTAGCCCCATGTAGAGCGCATTACAATAGTCTATATGGGAGATGACAAGGGCCTGAATGACTGTTCGGAGGGCATCTCGGTCTAGGAATGGGCGTAACTGGTGCACAACCCGAAGCTGCGCAAAGGCCCTCCTGGCCACGGCTGCCACCTGGTCATCAAGCAGGAGTCCTGAGTCCAGGAGAACCCCCAAATTCTGCACTGGCTCCGAGTGGGGCAGTGCCACCCCATTCAGAACCAAGGATGACAACTTCCTAGATTCCAAGCAGCCATCAATCCACAGCCACTCCGTCTTACCAGGGTTCAGCCAAAGCCTGTTGTTCCCCATCCAGGCCCCCACAGCCCCCAGGCACTGAGATAGGGCGGGAACCGCATCACTTACTTCACCCGGGATGGAAATATGCAGCTGAGTATCATCAGCATATACTTCATCCCATGTTGATGGATGATCTCGCCCAGCGGCTTCATATAGATGTTAAATAGAAGAGGAGAGAGCACCGAACCCTGTGGCACCCCACACAAGAGGGGTCGTGGGTCAGATCTCTCCTATCATCACTGATTGGGAACGGCCCCGGAGGGAGGAGGTGAACCAGTGCAAAACTACACCGCCCACTCCCAACTCGCTGAGCCACCCCAGAAGGATACCATGGTTGATGGTATCGAAAGCCACTGAGAGATCTAAGAGAGTAAGGATGGATGCACTCCCTCCATCCCGCCCTCACCAGAGATCATCCATAAGTGCGACCAATGCAGTCTCCATCCCATATCCAGGCCTGAAACCTGACTGAAAGGGGTCCAGATAATTCATTTCCTCCAGAATCCTCTGGAGTTATAACGCCACCACTTTCTCAACCACCTTCCCTAAAAATGGGAGGTGGGAGACGGGACGTAAATTGTCCAAAACAGTAGGTTCCAGGGATAATTTCTTGAGGAGGGATGCACCAGCGACTCCTTAAAGGCTGCCGGGAACACCCCCTCCCCAAGAGATGAATTAATCATCGCCTGGACCCAACCACAGGTCACCTCCCGGGCCGATTTTACTAGCCAGGAGGGACACGGATCTAAATGACATGTGGCGGCCTTCACAATCTGGAGGATTCTGTCCACTTCCTCAGGTCCAACAGGATCGAACCGTTCCCAGATAACAGGGTAGGTACGTTCCTCCGGCATGTGTCGAACCCGGCAGCCGTGGAAGACGCGGATGGGACGGAGGCCGGACTGATAGCCCTGTCGATCAGGGCACAAGAATAACAATTGCTCGGATTAACACCATTGAGCTAAGGCGGCAGAGAACTTGGAGGAGTCCCTTGAGGTGAATGTGGACCCCCCCCTCGGGTGAGAGACGAGGGAGGGGGGCTAAGATTGTATGAGTGTGGAAGAGCACCCCCTGGGTGAGAGTCAGGTGGGGCAGGAGTGATTGTGGCGAGTGTTGGTACCTCTCCCCGACCAGTGAGAGAAGTTGGGGGAGAGGTGCAGGGTGTGAGTGGGGTGGTGCTAGACCCTACCAGTGCCGAGAGCGAGAGCTGGTGCACTGGGGGGTCTTACCACTGCCCAAGAGTGTATGGGAGTGCATGATGGATGGATGGGATAAGGGACTCTTAATTAAGCCTAAGAATTCCGGAGGCCTGGGAGTGGAGGCTACTGGGTCAGAACCGGGAATCTCTGGGGGCTATATGGCGGGCCATTTGATTCGGGTGGTGACGGGCAGGGGACGGTATGACGGGAACCGGAGGGCAAGCCATCTTTGGGGAAGGCGCCCCCGGTGTTTGTTACCGGTGGTGCGTTCCGGCCCCCCGTGTTCACACCCAGGCCCTGGTAAGCAGATCCTCGTGGGCTCTGGTCTCCGGCTGCTGCTGTTGAATGCCAGGTCAGTGAACAACAAAGCCCCCCTTATAAGTGACTTGATCACGGATGAGGGGGCCGACCTGGTGTGTATTACCGAGACCTGGCTGGCACCAGAGGGGGGAGTGGCCCTCTCGGAAATGTGCCCAGCCGGGTTTCAGGTCTGGCATCAGCCGAGACACCGGGGCAGGGGAGGAGGGGTGGCAGTGGTCATCCGAGAGTCTCTTGTGGCTTTCAGGGGCGCTGCTCCACAAGTGGCCGGGTGTGAGACCCTGTTTTTCAAGTTGGGTTCACGAGAACAGTTGGGAGTGCTGCTGTTGTACCAACCTCCCTGCTGCGTAGCAACCTCCCTGCCTGAGCTGCTCGAGGCTGTCTCGGGGTTGGCAGTGGAGTTCCCCAGACTTATGGTTCTGGGGGACTTCAATCTGCCATCTCTGGGACGGGACTCGGAGGCGGCTCGGGAGTTCATAGCTACCATGGCAGCTATGGGCCTGTCTCAGATTATTCGTGACCCGACTCGGGACAGTGGTCTCACCCCGGACTTAGTTTTCTTGTCTGAGCAGTGGCAATGTGACCTGAGGGGAGAGTTACATCTTTCCCCATTGTCATGGTCAGACCACGCCCTGGTGACCCTTAGACTCTCTTGTGCTGCCCCACTCCGCAGGGAGGCGGGACCTATTCAAATGGTCCGCCCCCGGCGACTGATGGACCCAGTGAGGTTTCAGAAGGAGCTGGGGGTTATTCCCGAGGACTTGCTTCACGCTCCAGTGGAGGTCCTGGCCGCGGCCTGGAATAGGGCCGCGGCTGGAGCCCTGGACAAGATCGCGCCTATGCGACCTCTCCGGCCCTGCTTGGCCCGCCGCTCTCCGTGGTTTTCCGAAGAGTTAAGGGCCTTGAAGAGGGTTAAGAGACGTCTAGAGCGCCGCTGGAGAAAGACGAAGACTGAATCTGACCGAACACAATCTAGAGCCGCAGTTAAGGCCTACCTTGTGGCGGTAAGAGCGGCGAAACGTGAATATTTCTCCGCCCTTATTGCGTCCGCAGAATGCCGCCCGACGGCCCTCTTTAAAATTACAAGATCATTGTTGGGTCGGGAGCAGAGGGAGACCCACCTACAGGGCCGATCGGAAGAGTTTTCTGAGCATCTGCAGGATAAAATCGCTCAGATTCATTCAAAGTTGGACTCCAAGCGTGAGACAGGATCTGTGGAGATGCCAGGGGCTCGTACTTACCATGTTATCTGGGAACAGTTTGATCCTGTTGCACCTGAGGAAGTAGACAGGATCCTTCGGACTGTGAACGCCACCACATGCCAGCTTGACCCTTGTCACCCTCCTGGCTGGTGAAATCGGCCAGTCAGGTGACATGTGGATGGGTCCAGGCGATGATTAATTTGTCCTTGAGTCAGGGGGTGTTTCCGGAGGCCTTTAAGGAGGCGCTGGTGCACCCCCTCCTCAAGAAGCCGTCCCTGGACCCTACCATCCTGGGCAACTTTCGCCCAGTCTCCCACCTTCCCTTTTTGGGAAAGGTGGTTGAGAAGGTGGTGGCGTGGCAACTCCAGAGGATTCTGGAGGAAACGGATTATCTAGACCCCTTCCAGTCAGGTTTCAGGCCGGGATATGGGACAGAGACCGCATTGGTCGCGCTTATCGATGATCTCTGGCGAGAGCGGGATGGAGGGAGTGCGTCCATCCTAGCTCTCTTAGATCTCTCAGCGGCTTTTGATACTGTCGACCACGGTATACTTTTGGGACGGCTCAGGGAGTTGGGGGTGGGCGGCGTAGTTTTGCGCTGGTTCGCCTCCTTCCTCCAGGGCCGTTCCCAGTCGGTGTTGATAGGGGAGGAGAGAGCTGACCCGCGGCCCCTGATTTGTGGGGTGCCGCAGGGGTCGGTTCTCTCTCCTCTCCTGTTCAACATCTACATGAAGCCACTGGGCGAGATCATCCGTCACCACGGGATGAGGTATCACCAATATGCTGATGATACCCAGTTATACATCTCCATCCCGGGTGAAGTAGGTGATGCGGTCGATGCCTTATCTCAGTGTCTGGAGGCTGTGGGGGTCTGGATGGGGAACAACAGGCTTCAACTGAACCCTGGTAAGACGGAGTGGCTGTGGATTGATGGCCCCGCTAGATCCGGGAAGTTGTCATCTTTGGTTCTGGGTGGGGTGGCACTACCTCGCTCGGATCCAGTGCGGAATCTGGGGGTCCTCCTGGACTCGCGACTCCTGCTCGAAGAGCAGGTGGCAGTCACGGCCAGGAGGGCCTTTGCACAGCTTCGTGTTGTGCGCCAGTTACGCCCTTTCCTGGATCAGGAGGCCCTCCGAACAGTCACTCATGCCCTTGTCATATCCCGTATAGATTACTGTAATGCGCTCTACATGGGGCTACCCCTGAAGAGTATCCGGAAGCTTCAGCTGGTGCAAAATGCCGCGGCGCGAGCAGTTATGGGTGCCATGAGATCGGCACATGTTACACCTCTGCTACGCGAGCTGCATTGGCTACCAGTTTGCTTCCGGGTCCAATTCAAGGTGTTGGTGATTACCTTTAAAGCCCTACATGGCATAGGACCAGGGTACCTGAGGGACCGTCTCGTCCCAATAACGTCGACCCGCCCCACCCGTGCATGCAGAGAGGGCATGCTTCGGACCCCCTCAACAAGAGAATTCCATCTAGCGGGGTCCAGGAGGCGTGCCTTCTCTGCGATAGCGCCCGCCTTGTGGAATATCTTGCCCCCAGAGGTGAGACTGGCCCCTTCACTCCTGGCCTTTCGGAAGACCCTTAAGACCTGGCTCTGCCGCCGGTCCTGGGACGACAGAGGCGGCAGTGCCTCCTGGGGTTGGCTGGCCCCGTAGTGGTATGGTCCATCCTGCGGTCCCCCCTTGGATTTTATGTAATTTATTATTATTATTGTTCAATGTATTTTAGATACTGTTTTTGTATTTTTAAACTTTCAATTGTTGTAACCCGCCCAGAGTCCCTTGCAAGGGAGATGGGCGGGGAATAAATTGAAATAATAAATAAATAAATAAATAAATAAATAAAATAAATCTCCCCAGACTGTGTTCCAAGCATAGAGTCCAACTTAGAATGGATCTGAGTGATTTTCTCCTGCAGATGCTCCGAAAACTCCTCTGAACGACCCTGTAAATGGGTCACTGATTGTATTTGACCTAGGAGAGATCTCGTAATCTTAAACAGGGCCATCGGGTGGCATTCTGCAGAGGCAATAAGAGCGGAGAAATATTCATGTTTTTTCGTTCTTACCGCCACAAGGTAGGCCTTAACAGCAGCTCTAGATTGTGTTCGGTCAGATTCAGTCTTCGCCTTTCTCCAGCGGCACTCCAGACGTCTCTTAACCCTCTTCAAACCCCTCAACTCCTCTGTAAACCACGGGGAGTGACGGGTTGAGTGTGGCAAGAGAGGTCGCACAGGTGCGATCCTGTCCAGGGCCCTGGCCGCTTCCCTATTCCAGGCTGCCGCCAGGGCCTCTGCCGGACCATGCAACAGATCCTCGGGTATAACCCCCAGCTCCCTCTGAAACCTCATGGGGTCCATAAGTCGCCGGGGGCAGACCAATCGAATGGGTCCAGCCTCCTTGCGGAGTGAGGTGGCGCAGAAGAATCTCAAGGTCACCAGGGCGTGGTCTGACCATGAAAACGGGGACAGGTCTAACTCTCCCCTCAGATCACTTTGTCACTCCTCCAACAAGAAAACCAAGTCCAGGGTGAGGCCACTGTCTTGAGTCGGATCCCGAATTAGACAGGCCCATGGCTGCCATGGTAGCCATGAACTCCCGGGCCGCTTCCGAGGTCTGTCCCAGGGACTGCACATTGAAGTCCCCCAGAACCATAAGTCTGGGGAACTCCACTGCCAACCCCGAGACAGCCTCCAGCAACTCAGGCAGGGAGGTTGCTACGCAGCAGGGAGGCTGATACAGCAGCAACACTCCCAGCTGTTCTCGGGGACACAACTTGAAAAATGGTCTCACAACTGGCCACTTGCGGAGCAGTGCCCCTGTGAGCCATTAGAGACTCTCAGATGACAACTGCCACCCCTCCTCCCCTGCCCCGGTGTCTCGGCTGGTGCCACACCTGAAACCCGACTGGGCACATTTCGGAGAGGACTACCCCCCCCGGGCCCAGCCAGGTCTCGGTGATACAAGCCAGGACTGCCCCCACTTCTGTGATCAAGTCACTTATGAGGGGGGCCTTGTTGTTCACTGATCTGGCATTGAGGAGCAGCAGGGAGTATGTACAACTATGAGGTGATATTGAACAAAATGTGGGAAGTGCAGTGCAACTTTATGTCTGCAGATGGGCAGACAAGGTTTTTGCTCTTCATTAAGTCATTGAGAAATAACAGACATTTCTTAATATAGAGCAGAGCTTTCCAAACTGTGTGTCGCGACACAAAAGTGTGTCGCCACACCACCCGGAAGTGGCGGCGCATGCGTGCATGGTGGCAGGGGCAGCTGCTGCCGCCATGCATGCGCACCGCCGCACGCCCCCCGTGCCGCTGCACGCCCCCCCGCGCCGCCGCCGTGCACGCCACTGCACGCCCTCCTGTGTCGCCGCTGCCCCGCCGCTGGTGTGTCGCCAGCGGCGGCACTTTGGAAAGCCCTGATATAGAGAAAACAAAGTTGAATTATGGAATGTTTTATGTGAATGTGGACTTGAAGTTTGGTTGCCAAATGCAGTGAGAATGGCCTATGATGGAAGCAAAGCATGCATGAGAATACTTGGATTGCTTAGTCACTTAGTGAATGATTCAATGTTGAGAAAGGAATAAGACCTGGATATATAACGTCCCTTTTGGTTGTTTAATATATTTATTGATAAATGTAGAAGAAATACCTGTAATGATATCAGAAATGTGATGTTTGGAATGTGCATGTGTACTTACTTTCAAATATAGATGATGCCAGATCATGGACTGAGATACTGAATGATTTGCAGCAAATATTACAAGATGTATTGTATATTGCACCAAGGAAAACACGTGAATATTAATATATCATGGTTGTTGGGGAAAAAAAATAAGATATACAAATGCTGGTGGCAAGTTATTGGTATGTATGTGATCTGTTTCAAGGAATGAATGTTTGTCAAAAGAAGTGGAAATGGTTATGCTACTGTGTCTTAATGAAAGCAAGAGCTATGTGTCTTAGTAGAAACATAAAAGGTGAATGCACCAAGAATGCAATACTTAAGAAGTATGTGCTACAACCTCAAAAACGACAGAATGCTTTCAGTTCGAATCCAAGGCAAACCATTCAACATCACACTAATCCAAGTCTATGCCCCAACCACTGATGCCGAAGAAGCTGAAGTCTACCAGTTCTATGAAGACCTACAACACCTTCTAGAACTAACACCAAAAAAAGATGTCCTTTTCATCATAGGGGACTGGAATGCTAAAGTAGGAAGTCAAAAAATAACCAGAATAACAGGCAAGTTCGGCCTCGGAGTACAAAATGAAGCAGGGCAAAGGCTAATAGAGTTTTGTCAAGAGAACACGCTGGTCATAGCAAACACTCTTTTCCAACAACACAAGAGATGACTCTACACATGGACATCACCAGATGGTCAATACCAAAATCAGATTGATTATATACTTTGCAGCCAAAGATGGAGAAGCTCTATACAATCAGCAAAAACAAGACCTGGAGCTGACTGTGGCTCAGATCATGAGCTTCTTATCGCAAAATTTAGGCTTAAATTGAAGAACGTAGGGAAAACCACTAAACCACTCAGGTATGACCTAAACCATATCCCTTATGAATATACAGTGGAGGTGAGGAATAGATTTAAAGGATTAGATCTGGTAGACAGAGTGCCTGAAGAACTATGGATGGAGGTTCGTAACATTGTACAGGAGGCAGCAACTAAAACCATCCCAAAGAAAAAGAAATGCAAGAAAGCAAAGTGGCTGACTGATGAGGCTTTACAAATAGCTGAGGAAAGAAGGGAAGCAAAAGGCAAGGGAGAAAGGGAAAGATATAACCAACTGAATGCAGATTTCCAGAGAATAGCAAGGAGAGATAAGAAGGCCTTCTTAAATGATCAATGCAAAGAAATCGAGGAAAGCAATAGAATGTGGAAGACTAGAGATCTCTTCAAGAAAATCGGAGATATCAAGGGAAGGTTTTGTGCAAAGATGGGCATGATAAAGGACAAAAAAGGCAGGGACCTAACAGAAGCAGAAGAGATTAAGAAGAGGTGGCAAGAATACACAGAAGAACTATACAAGAAAGATCTTAATATCCCTGATAAATACGATGGTGTGGTCACTGACCTTGAGCCGGACCTCCTAGAGAGTGAAGCCAAGTGGGCCTTAGGAAGCATTACTAACAACAAAGCTAGTGGAGAAGACAGTATCCCAGCTGAGCTATTTAAAATCCTAAAAAATGATGCTGTTAAAGTGCTGCACTCAATATGCCAACAAATTTGGAAAACTCAACAGTGGCCACAGGATTGGAAAAGGTCAGTTTACGTTCCAATTCCAAAGAAGGGCAATGCCAAAGAATGTTCAAACTACCGTACAATTGCGCTCATTTCACATGCTAGCAAGGTTGTGCTCAAAATCCTACAAGCTAGGCTTCAGCAGCATGTGAACCGAGAACCAGCAGAAGTGCAAGCTGGGTTTCGAAGAGGCAGAGGAACTAGAGATCAGATTGCCAACATTCGCTGGATCATGGAAAAAGCAAGAGAGTTCCAGAAAAACATCTACTTCTGCTTCATTGACTACGCTAAAGCCTTTGATTGTGTGGATCAAAACAAACTGTGGCAAATTCTTAAAGAGATGGGAGTACCAGACCACCTTACCTGTCTCCTGAGAAACCTGTATGCGGGTCAAGAAGCAACAGTTAGAACCGGACATGGAACAACCGATTGGTTCAAAATTGGGAAAGGAGTATGACAAGGCTGTATATTATCACCCTGCTTATTTAACTTATATGCAGAGTACATCATGAGAAATGCCGGGCTGGATGAATCACAAGCCGGAGTTAAGATTGCCGGGAGAAATATCAACAACCTCAGATATGCAGACGATACCACCCTAATGGCAGAAAGTGAAGAGGAACTAAAGAGCCTTTTGATGAGGGTGAAAGAGGAGAGTGCAAAAGCTGGCTTGAAACTCAACATTAAAAAAACCCAGATCATGGCATCTGGTCCCATCACTTCCTGGCAAATAGAAGGGGAAGAAATGGAAGCAGTGACAGATTTTATTTTCTTGGCCTCCAAGATCACCGCAGACGGTGACTGCAGCCATGAAATTAAAAGACGCTTGCTCCTTGGGAGGAAAGCTATGGCAAACCTAGACAGCATATTAAAAAGCAGAAACATCACCTTGCCGACAAAGGTCCGTATAGTTAAAGCTATGGTTTTCCCAGTAGTAATGTATGGCTGTGAGAGTTGGACCATAAGGAAGGCTGAGCGCCGAAGAATTGATGCTTTCGAACTGTGGTGCTGGAGAAGACTCTTAAGAGTCCCTTGGCATGCAAGGAGGTCAAACCAGTCAATCCTAAAGGAAATCAACCCTGACTGCTCATTGGAAGGACAGATGCTGAAGCTGAAGCTCAAATACTTTGGCCACCTAATGCGAAGAGAGGACTCACTGGAAAAGACCCTGATGCTGGGAAAGACTGAAGGCAAAAGGAGAAGGGGACGGCAGAGGATGAGATGGTTAGATAGCATCACCGATGTAACGAACATGAATTTGAGTAAACTCCGGGAGACATTGGAGGACAGGAAGGCCTGGCGTGCTATGGTCCATGAGGTCACGAAGAGTCGGACACGACTAAACGCCTGAACAACAACAACAACATGTGCTGAGTAAGTATACAAACGCGACTGACCTGTAAAGTATGCTGAAGTGATTTGGTCATACTGAAAAAACGAGTGAGCACAGAATTGCAAAACAGTACATGAAGGATGAAAGGGTAAAAGGGGAAGGTTGAGGAGTTGGTGAGCAGTTTAAAGAACAAAAGACAATGTATGAAATGCTGTATGAATATGGTGGAACCAAAGGTAGGGAGATACAATGAATGGTATTGGTGTAAAAAACTTTTAGCTATGTTTCCTTTACTAATTTGGTTTACGATTTCTTACTCCTTTTGTGTGCTCTAAAACAGCACAGCACTATCGGTATGTACATATGTGACAAAGTAGTCAGATAATGTTTAAAAAACAGTAATTTTCAAGACAAGCAGAAAGCAAGAAAGAGAAATAAATAACATTATTTACAGAAATAAAGCCATTTATTTTTATAACTTTTTTTCTTTCAGATAATACAGTACTTGTAGGTGTCATATTTTGAGAGCAGAACTGGCACTATATTGCTGAGGATTGCACATAAGGTCAGAAAAGTTAACACCTTTATAAATTTTGGACAGATAAAATTCAGTAATATTTTTCACACTAAAATATGGAAGCTATATTCAACACGTGCCATCTCTTTTAAGACGTGTTCAAAATCTGTAAAAAATTATTTTCTATAAATTTTGGTCAACATGCTTCATTAAAACCTTTTCAAAGTTTTACAACAATGTGCAGATAATTATGCCCAACTGTCAAGCAGATGTAATACATCAACAGCAGCAAAAGCAAGCTAACACTGCACAATCATGAGTGGGACTGATTTTTAAAATACATTTTTCCACAAATATCAGACAGAACCCTGTTCTTCATGTCTCTCCAAAGTCCCTCCCCCCCTTTTAAGGCTATATGAGAAGACATGTCATAACATGATTTCATGATTAAAACTATTTCTAAATTTCATCTTTGTTAGTACACACAGGGCACCATGCCACCAAGTCAAAAAGAGTGCAAAGAAGCAGAGTTGACTTTGCTTTCACAGACATCCAATCCCAATTCTACAGAATCTTGGAACAGCACCAGGAGAGGAAGGAAGTTTGCAAGTGCCATACTGATTTTGGTTTCAGCCTAGGACTTAAACTGGAAAAATAGTCCTAAATGGTTGGTCATTAAAAGCAGTCACTCCAATTTCATTTCTGCATGAAAAGCGCAAACATAATAAAGGCAGGCTGCTTGAGAATGATCCACTCCAGCCCATGTAAAACTATGTTGTTATCCAGAACCTGTAATAACCTTTATATCCATATCAGGGTCTGCTTCAGGTGGTTTGGTCAAGGAATTCCTCCAGAGTTCTTTTTATGTGTGGGGGCTGAGATGCAGCTTGGATCAACAGATTCTGACCCATTTGTGCAAAAAGTGCTTTTGACAGTTTAGCAGTGGCTGCCCGAATATTTCCACCAGCTCCAGGTAAGGAGCCACTGTTTGTCATGTTGCCCAACAAATGCCACAAAACCAACAAGACTTTCTGCTCCACTGCATGAGGCTTCCGTGGATACAGCTCAACAACGAGCTCTGGATTCAGGAAAAGAACCAAGGGAGAAAGGTAGTTATTTTTCATACAAGTATATGGCAAGATGCTGCCTTCCTTCCCAGATTATATCCTGAAACTGAAGAGAAATTCTATCTTAATACAATCTTCTTAAGCAGACCATTGCTGCAAATACAGAAGCAACTGTGGTGGCCACTATCAAATTATGAACATATGTACTGCATACAAAAAGTCATAACATCTTCTAGAAACAGTAAATATTGGGAGAACAAACTGCTTTCCGCCAAACTTAAATTCTTACTCTGCTTCCAAACACTTCAACTGAATGGGGTATTAACAGACTGTATTACATTTGCTTTTCAGTTTACTGTACCGGCCCTGAACTTCAGAATAAACCCCCTACCTAGTGCCAACACTGCAATACAGGTAACCCTTGAATAATAATGATACATGACAGACTTATTCAATATGGATCAGCCTTACGGAGAAAAATCACTGATGAGGAAAAAAGACATGAAGCATAAAGAAAACTGTGAAAGTCTTACCAGCCAGTTTTTCAGTTATGTCTTGTTTGGCTTTTCCATTCAGAAATTGGGCCTTTGTGCAGAATGGCTGGAGAAGCAGATAATTGTCTTGAAGCAAAGGAAACAAGGACATAAAACACAGGATTTGCTTCAGGAGACTTAGCTCTGAGTTCTATTAACAGACTTCGGTATAAAACAATAATGATGAAATGTGGTTGTAGAGTTTGGAAGATGGCAAGGGGATAGAAAAAATTAGTCTTGTGAGATATGGCCAAAACTGATGTTCCTCAAGAATGATCAAAACGGAACCATAGAGAAATGGGAAAATCACTCTTTTCAACTTAGCACAAGCTGAGCCATGTTGAACTCTAAAAGACCTGAAGGGACCCCTGAGAGAAGGAAAACGAATGCCATCTTAAGTTATTGGGAATCCCAAATAATTTTCTATATTGTGCTTGTGAACAGGATATGACTAAGCAATGGCCAAAGGAACTAAGGGATTAGTCAATCTATCTCTGTAACATACTTGCGAAAGGAAAATGAAATTGACAAAATGGAAGGGGGTGGAATGTGTCTGTTTTCTCTCAGCGCTAAATGAGATCTTCCCCACCAGCGCTTATCTCCTATCTGTGCTAGCGCTAATAAAAATTCCAATCTCCTGCCTGCGCTAAATAAGATCCTTCCTATCTGCGCTAATTAGAGTACTAATCTCCCGTCTGTGCTAATTGGGGTTTCTTTTTGTTTCTCTAAACAACAAGAGTGTATTTCTTTAGCCAGGATGTATGTAAAGTATAAAAGTGATTGTTTGTAAGCACTGGGGTGGTTCTTTTTCCTTGGGCACTGACTGCCACAGTAGCCTAAGGAGAGGAACCCACCCAGCCTCTATTTGATCAAATAAACGCTGTCTTAGCTGGAAGCCTCCTCTTCGTCTTTTATTAGTATCCATGTAAGTGTTTCCCCCAGTTGGCTAGCCAGGAATTGGGGGAACCTTCAGACCCTTTAAAACCATCAGGACTATGTTAATCTTTAGGGACAGAACTAATCATGTAATTACACTGTTATTGGGAAAAGTCAAACACAGGAAGAGTAAGGTAACACCTGGGGAAATTGGAAAAAGGTGTTAGGCTGTCGCTGGTATTGTAAAGCGCTGGGGGCAGAATGCTATAGCTTGATATGATAGAAAACAAGATATCATGAAACAGGATGCTGTAAATCTGACACACTGGAGTGTAAATCTGTGTAACCGCTGAATTTGTGTAACTCTCTTATCAACATGTAACTGTTAAATTGTGTAACCCTTTTATCAACATGTATAAAAGAATTGAGTGAGCCTTCACTCAGGGCGCTCTGAACTAACTGATATTGCAGGAGTTGCAGAAGCGCCAGCCTTTGCAAACGCTTTCAATAAAATTATTTTCATTGGCTGCTAACCTCGGAGTGGCTTTATTTATTGGGGTTCAGTTTGAATCTGACAGTCTTAAGTGTCAGAAATCACAGAATCTCAATGGCTGAGTTTACATGCTGCATTAAATCAAAGTATAGTTTGTTTGGATTCACTTAGCATGATGGGTGTAATTCAGCTATTGTGGCTTGTGAACTACAATTTCTGGGGGCTGGGTGGGGTGGAGAGCAGTCCTGCTTTATCATTATTGTTTTAATTCTGAAGGCTACCTGAGAAACATGGCATTGCAGTGATATCACCAGAATGGTATTTTAAAAATTGAGTTCTAATTGTGGGAGTGGGGTTATAGAAAGCAGGCAACTTAAATTGGAGGGGAGAAAAAAAAGGTATGGTACCAAAACCTGCCTAGAGTTACCAAGGCGATTGAGACAGCAAACAAATAGATAAAAATAAATATTTGGCTACCAAATTTCAGTAGCACAATCTAGTGTAACTCTAGGAGCTACAAGAAATAGGAAAGGGCCCACAAACAACACATGGGCCAGTAGTTTAATTTGAGTGAACCTTTATGACATAGTCAACAAACTATGGGTCACCTAAACCATAGCTCAGCATATATTATTGCAATGTGAAACTTCCAACGTGTTTTTCCTATATGCTGCAGATCATCTGAAACTGCCCTAAAGTATTGTTGAAATGAGACTGGTACATTGGAGGAATGTTTATAAACTGAACAAAGCAAGCATTAATACACCCACATTTGTATTATAAGTAGATAAGGTAAAAACCCATAAATTCCTAGTTGTTCAGTCCCCTCTTTTTTAAAACACTACTTCTTAAAGCTCAGTCTAGTAGATAAAAGAAAAATAGATTACCTAAGTGTTGACAAAGAGCCTGGATGACATTGGTGGCGGCAGCATAGATGCCTGGGTTCTTAGAATTCAGATTGTTATCAACCAAGGCAGGAATTAACATGTTGATAACAGGAGATAGTTTCTCTTTCAACAGAGGAATCAACTGGTGCATGGTCTCTAGAGCAACCTGATTGACTTTGCTGTTTGAGTCATGTAAGCGAGACTTGAAGGCATCAAAGATCTAGACAGACACATGATTAAAATAGTTGGTCTGCGAAAAGACAGTAAACCCCTTTGCAAATCAAGGGCATACATACAACACATATGTAAGCAGTTTTAAATCTCTTTAACCAATATGCTTCCTAATTCAAGAATACCTAAAAAAACCCAGGTAGTAAAGGAGTTTGAACTCCAAGCGATTCTCAATTGCTTAAAGAGTATCTGACAAAGAAATACTCAAAGGAAATGGATAATAAACAATGATAATTAGGATGGTGAGTGACCTGCTCCTTTAAGACAATTCATTTTGCAATGTGATAGTATGGAGTTAACAAGATACGTGATATATGGACATAGTTAGAAATACAGATAATTTGCAAGAATAAAAATATATGGAGAGATACTGTGATTGGTGTTGGGGTAAACTAGATTTAGCCAAATTTCCTTTTTATTTCCTGCCTTCCTTTTTTTCCTCTATTTCTCACTCATTTTCTGCACTTTGTATAAAGTTCCTTACACAACATAGTGTAATGGATATGTATTAATATCTATGCTCCGTGTGATAGTTATTTGACCTCACTGCAAAGCTGACAAGGAGTGATACCATTATTAATGCAGATATTTTCTGTATAAGCACTTAATGCTGCAAAATATACACGGAAAAAATTGACTTTTTACTCATAAAAATCTTACATTATGGTTTTACCAATCTTACATTCTGGTTTTACCAGAGGTTAAAAACCACAGGTAAATCTGTTTTCTGGCTAAATTGGGTGTCTTATATTATTATTTGAATCAACACAATTCTGTGGAACCAATGTTTAAAATGTTTGTAAAACTAAACTTTATCTCAGAATGTTTATAAGGAGTTCATTTGACTGAAGCATTTGTTATTCAGTATTTTAAGTACCAACATGCCTGGAGGTGTGGAGAAATAAACTGTAGCTCATAAATCAATAAATGCTCTTTGTAGAAAGCTGATGTAATCAAAAAGTTATTTATGAGGCCTTTGAAACAATGAGCTTGAACTGCCCTGTCCTGATAAACTAGTGAAAGTTGTTTTGAGTAACATGAAACTACTTTCCTATAATCTTAAATTAATATAACAAAAAGGTTTCACTGTGTGTATTAGACACTTCAGACAATGTTTAGCTGGGGTGAGTTGCAATGATCTTGCTGTTAGAAGTACAACTAATCCACAGTAACAACAATCCTGTTAATTCTAGTCCAAATTTTGGCAATAACTTGACAATCGAAACCATATTGATTAATGTTCCAGCTCCTGAAGATGTGTTTGTTATTCTTGGCAATATTCCAAGTATCTGGAATTTATCAGGACACAAGAATTGTGGAGTATACTTTCTGGATGTGTTCTGTTAATTTCCAGGCCTCTCCCCCTTTATTTCTTATTCTCATTATTAACTTTGAGGTTTCAATATATTAATACCATTCTATATATTTAAATATTTTTTTGGTTCGCTATTTTGATATAGTAAAATAAAATACTTTTTAAAAATCTCAAGACTAAAATTAAATTCTAGAATACCAATGTATTGTAGAATGTGTGTCCAGAAAAGAAACTAGGTAGTGGCAAGTTTTACATCTTAAGCTTAATTGAGTATTTTATGAGAAAGTCATGTCCTAGTTATGTAGAAAGTTTTTCCTATGTTGCTCCTGCCATCCTGGGGCTACCAAGAATACATCTTGCAGGATGGTTCCATGTACTGGCCAGATGGATTCTGGATAGCTGCAGGATGAGAGATGCAACACGTGAAATGCACTCTACATAACTCGGCTTTCTTCAGATTAAGGAAGCTCAAGAAATGGAACTCAAAAAAGCATTCTTGCCATGCCATGTTCTTGCTGCCAGAACAGACAATACCAGGCTACATGGACCAATGTTTTGACAACATACAGTGGGGCAAAAAAGTATTTAGTCAGCCACCAATTGTGCAAGTTCTCCCACTTAAAAAGATGAGAGAGGCCTGTAATTGACATCATAGGTAGACCTCAACTATGAGAGACAAAATGAGAAAACAAATCCAGACAATCACATTGTCTGATTCGGAAAGAATTTATTTGCAAATTATGGTGGAAAATAAGTATTTGGTCACCTACAAACAAGCAAGATTTGTGGCTCTCACAGACCTGTAACTTCTTCTTTAAGAGGCTCCTCTGTCCTCCACTCATTACCTGTAGTAATGGCACCTGTTTGAACTTGTTATCAGTATAAAAGACACCTGTCCACAACCTCAAACAGTCACACTCCAAACTCCACTATGGTGAAGACCAAAGAGCTGTCGAAGGACACCAGAAACAAAATTGTAGACCTGCACCAGGCTGGGAAGACTGAACCTGCAATAGGCAAGCAGCTTGGTGTGAAGAAATCAACTGTGGGAGCAATAATTAGAAAATGGAAGACATACAAGACCACTGATAATCTCCCTCGATCTGGGGCTCCACGCAAGATCTCACCCCGTGGGGTCAAGATGATCACAAGAATGGTGAGCAAAGATCCCAGAACCACACGGGGGGACCTAGTGAATGACCTGCAGAGAGCTGGGACCAACGTAACAAAGGCTACCATCAGTAACACACTACGCCGCCAGGGACTCAGATCCTGCAGTGCCAGACGTGTCCCCCTGCTTAAGCCAGTACATGTCCGGGCCCGTCTGAAGTTTGCTAGAGAGCATTTGGATGATCCAGGAGAGGATTGGGAGAATGTCATATGGTCAGATGAAACCAAAGTAGAACTGTTTGGTAGAAACACAACTCGTCGTGTTTGGAGGAGAGAGAATGCTGAGTTGCATCCAAAGAACACCATACCTACTGTGAAGCATGGGGGTGGCAACATCATGCTTTGGGGCTGTTTCTCTGCAAAGGGACCAGGACGACTGTTCCGTGTACAGGAAAGAATGAATGGGGCCATGTATCGTGAGATTTTGAGTGCAAACCTCCTTCCATCAGCAAGGGCATTGAAGATGAAACGTGGCTGGGTCTTTCAGCATGACAATGATCCCAAACACACCGCCCGGGCAACGAAGGAGTGGCTTCGTAAGAAGCATTTCAAGGTCCTGGAGTGGCCTAGCCAGTCTCCAAATCTCAACCCCATAGAAAACTTTTGGAGGGAGTTGAAAGTCTGTGTTGCCCAGCGACAGCCCCAAAACATCACTGCTCTAGAGGAAATCTGCATGGAGGAATGGGCCAACATACCAGCAACAGTGTGTGCCAACCTTGTGAAGACTTACAGAAAACGTTTGACCTCTGTCATTGCCAACAAAGGATATATAACAAAGTATTGAGATGAACTTTTGATATTGACCAAAAACTTATTTTCCACCATAATTTGCAAATAAATTCTTTCCGAATCAGACAATGTGATTGTCTGGATTTGTTTTCTCATTTTGTCTCTCATAGTTGAGGTCTACCTATGATGTCAATTACAGGCCTCTCTCATCTTTTTAAGTGGGAGAACTTGCACAATTGGTGGCTGACTAAATACTTTTTTGCCCCACTGTATATGTAAGGCATCTTCCTTTATTTTTGCTCTCTCCCTCCAGCTGTAACTACGATTCTATCTACAGGGATAGTGATTCACTTTTCTTTTCCTTATAGTCATCTATTTGTTTCTTGAATTTCTATTACATTTTTCAGTGTAAATAATATGGTTTATCACCTATGTGATTTCCTGCCAGTTCTAGAGAGAACACTGAAGGTTCTGTTGTAACCTATATAATGTTACCTTCACAATGTTTGCAACAACAAGGTCTTGGTTGTTCTCTGTGTCAGCTAACAGTTGTTTAATTCCATTAATTCGATCACGGAAATCTTTTGCATTCAGTAAAGTTGTTATAAGCTTTACATATTCAGCACTTTCCAAAGCATTGCGAGGAACTAATTTCCTGGACATGTCACGAATTTCTCTAATCTCTCTGTTGAGAAAATAATGAGAGCATTCTGTAGTTTTATAGTCCAACCATGGATCTTTCCTATTTATGTACTGTGTTACAATTTTTGCAATAACCTTAAAGTTACTAAATTTATTAGCTTCTAAAAGATTACAAAAAAACAACAACAACTCAGTTCTCTTGGACTCTAAAGAGAATATGTCAGTTATGATGTAAGTTTCATGTGGACTAGAAACTAATCTGAAATATAATCAAATATCACTGAAGATTTCAATTTTTAACATGAATACAAAGAGATGTACCTACTACTAGGAGTTTAATGCAATAATTTTTGACTTAAAAATTAAGTGAGAAAGAAGTAGTCAGAAGTTAACTGCAAACCCAGAAAGGGAAAGCTCAGTACTAGGTTTATAGTTTCAACTAAAGTATGAGTTCACTGATTTGGGAAATATTTCCACCCTGCAGATCAAGTAGTGATTATTAGGGTGAAACCATAAGCAATTCCATTAAATGAGAAATCATTTACTGCAGAAAACTGCTATGTTGAAAATAGTTATTTTGGTTAGTAAATGATAGAAATGTCTTCTATATATTTCTTGAATTATTTATCTTTTTTTTCCTTAGATGCAAGTTTTGCTTGTTGTTCTAGAATGACACCAGGGACAGACCAGTTAAAGCCTTTCAAGTACTAACATAAGGAAAAAGAAAGTAGTATTTAACCTTTTGGTGTCTCACACACAACATGCATTAAAACCTGACAATTTAGTTTTTAAAAAGAAGCAATCATATCATGCACATAAGAAGGAAGCCCTGAAATGTTAATTTGGTATTTTCTTTCTAATTTTTCTCTGCCAAGTTTACAAATACATTCCAAATCCAATTTTCCACTTATACTGAACAGCAAGAGCAAGTAAAACTGACATCTCCATTTTTGTTCTAGAGTTGCAACATCTGAAGGATGTTATTTAGATTTGAAGCAGGAGGGCACAACTATACCTGTCACTCGCACTGAGTACTTCACGTGACATGTTTGATCTTGAATTGTCTATGTTGCCAGTATGAGAACGCCTTCCTTTGGCTGAGGGTGTAACTATTGGCATCTCCCCAAGCCCCTGAAATTATGTAACAAGGATAAAAAAAATGTTTATTTCAATTCTCTTTATGTTGCCTCGTATCTTCATTTACCTCTAACATTGTAACCTCAAGAAAGAAGGGCACATTTATAAAACATGGGTTCCTGTCTCAAAAGACTTCAAACGTTTGTAAACATGCAAAAACACAGAACAAAATAGAGGAACAGAGAAAAAGTAAAACAATGAATTCAGAAGTTTCTGATAAAAAAACAATTTAAACTACTTCTGATAAAAACAGGTTAAGAGAAGCATTTAATTTTCTGTGCTAAAGCGAAGGGCATGAAAGAGTTCCAAGACTCAAAATACCTTTACTATAAGAGAAAGCGAAATTATATATATATAATTTAGTATTAATTATATATTAATTTAGTATAAGAGAAAGGAAAAATTATATATACCTTTAGTATAAGAGAAAGGGAAAATTATCCCTCACCTCTATGATGCAGCCCAGTAACTATCTTTTAAGTCGGGCTGCAAAAGACAGGACTTGAGAAAAGTTACTCAAGGAAGCTCAATAGCATACATCTGCTAAAGAGAGGAATTGGAAAAAGGACTTTACATAAGATCAGAAGGCAGAGAGGTACAATGATACAGAAGTATGCCTTCAAATACTTACACTTTTAAAACATAAATCTTTATTGTAAAGCTATCCAAGCCACATAGCAGCATGTTCAGTTCATTATCACTCCCAAAGTTCATATCACCTTCCTGGTTCATTTGTATTCAATTTTATTCTGGAGTGCTTTACAACATACCTTCTGACGCAGATTGCTGACCGTCTCTTTAACATAAGGTAAGTCCTTTGGCAGCACATGCTTTTCAAGCATTTTATCAAAGTCTGCATGTGTCATCAAAGTGAAAAGCATCTTTCGCCCATAGTATCTACAAACACCACAAATCAATTCTATTAATATATACTCATGTAATTAATCTGCTGTATTTCCTTCAGACCAGATTTTTTTCTAAACAACACAAAAAGAAATATAGTGAAAAGGAAAGGAAGAAAATTATGTTGACCGAGCCTTTCCCAGCCTGGCAATGTTTGTCTTTGCTCTAGCAAAAAGAAATCCTGAATCAACATACTAACTGAATGAGATTCCCTACCTTCATACCATTCTTGCATACTTGAAGATCAGTGGACAAATACCATAAGTAACTGGTTTGTAAAATGGAAATAACGGTGTCCAAACAAAATTGTGAACACACATAGAGACTGTAATATCAGATGTAGGAATTTATACCCTAGTTCCATAAAAAATATCTGAAGAAATGATTATTTCCCATAAAGGTAACAGCTTAAGCAAAAGGGCTTAATTCAATAATGTGATGGGCTAAAAAACCAAATATGCAACTACTTTTAGCTAAGCCAAACAATAATTTTTTTTCACATCAGTGTTGTGAAATTTCTCAGGTTTTGTCGACAAAGTTTTCGTTTCTCCTCAAACATATACACCCTGTAAATGAGGCATCCAGAATGTAAAAAAAAAAGGTCACCTTTTATAAAAAACTAAGTCTGTAACCTCATCTGAAGAAACTTAGTCAGTGTTTTCCTGTAGGAGATAAATTTTCACAGCTGAAAACGCCATTTGAGCTTCTTTGATCTGTCATGCCATCTTGATATTTCTTCAAAAACTAAGATAGAAACTTAAGTTTTCATAGAAAACAGATTCTAAAACATCTTCATGTCCTTGCATATTTTCAAAAATCAAGACATTCAACATTTCTCCTCACTCTCTGCATCTGCTCACCTTGTTTCTTGTGAACCATCCTGGACAAATTTGACCACAGCAGAAAGAATCTTGTCAGTTATATCCTTAATGCCAGACAATATACGTCCTGGTCCCATGTGCTCTACAACATCGGATAAGTGTTGGGCCGTGCATCTTCTTACTGCTGTATTTAAGTGGCTGGTTAGAATGAAGAGCATATCCATATTAGAAAAATATGACTATTATTTATTGTAATAGTGATGCTGAAAGCCCTTATGAAAATTCTTATGCATTTTTACTAACTGAATCAAGATAACAAAGGTATAAAATCCCAGATATCTGGAGCTAAATGTAATGCATTTGGCTAGTAACAAAGCAAGGCCCTTTATGTAGCAGCCCCCTTCCAAACAACATGATTCCAGATTAAAATGCAGGTGTGTTGCAGCAAAAAGCAGCTAGACAAGGTTTTTCCCCCCACTAAAACTAAGGAAAGGATGTCTTGAATAATGGAGAAGTAGCAACAATGGAAGAACTCATGCTAATAAGCATGCTTGAATGTTTTCTTGGGCAAGCGTCACTTGCTTATATCCTGCCTTTCCACCAAACATGATTTTCAAAAAGGCTTATAGAAACCCTTAGAGTAAACCAGCTTATGCACAATGCATAAAGGGAGAAAGAATAGTTAGCCCAAAATGTAAAGACGCAAGCAAAGGAAATATAGGCAAATCTAATTTACACTCAAACCACCTCCGTCCTTGGTTCTATCATGTCCATTCATTGCTTTGTACATTAACATTATTTCAAGATCTAATCAATTCTATCCATCTATGTGACTAAACTACTTCAGCATATTCTTTCTGTACTACTCAATCACTTTTATATTTCATTCTCATTCATCTAGCACTCTTTCATTCTTGACCCTATTTATTTTTGTTTTACCTCAGACACTTCTTGAGTACCCCATACAAGAGCAAGTTCTTATACAGTTAAAAGTGAACAGCCTAATACCAAATCAGTTTGTCACTAAAATTAGAGATAGGTGGAAACCATCACTCCCACATGAATAAGAGTGGTTTGTAGCCTATACATTGCGTGGACAGGAGAAAGAGGCAGAACTGTTATTTCCCTATGTTCCTGTTTTTAGTAAATATTCTAACAAGGTACACAAATTCACCTAATTGTTCTAGTTTCTCCCTATTTATGTACAGCTTGAACTCACTCCATTTTCTCTGTCAAACACAGCTATCTTGGTCTTTGCTACATAAATTTTCAAATTCCAACTGTTCAGTGTATCACACAATCTAATATTCACTGCATATCATTCAGGTTTTCAGACAACAATACAGTATCACCTACAAGCAAAAATAAATGCATGTTCACATCCCCAACGAACACAACATTACCACCATTACCAACATTCTTTATACATTTATCCTGAAATATTTTAAACAATCAAGGGATTATCACATATCCTTATCTTACTCCTTGTTGAATTATTCACTTAAGCATACCATATATTCTCATGCATGCTTTACTTCAATCATATATTGCTCTAACCACATTCAGCAACCCAACTTCAATGCAATATTAATGCAAAATGTTCCATAATTTGAACATATTCACTTTACCATATGCTTTCTCTAAATCAAGAAATGTACATTTTCTTTTTCATTCACACATTTCTCAATGACCCGCTCAAGAGCTAAAATATGGTCTGCATAAAGCCACACTGTACTTCTCAAATTTTGCTCATTTTCATCTCTCATACCCTATGTTAAAAGGAAGATTCTCTTAGATGAATCAGAATTTCAACAGGGTTAGCTGAATTTTGATAATGATTAGATTTGTTTGACAGTTCTACTTATTCTATTTTATGCAGAGTCAAGAAAGCCTCTGAAAGGCCATAATTCAAAATTCTACCTTTGACCTCCATTGATCAGAGAAGAAAGAGCACGAGCAGGAGTCACATTATTAACCATAGCTTTCAGTGCTTTGTCAACGTCCTCCCTAATGAAGGTGTTTGATTCCCCAGCCTTATGCAAAAGGACTTTAACTGTATTATCTAGTTCTTGATCCATGCTCTTTTTCAGGTAGTTGAACAAATCTCCTAAACAAACAACCGCAGCTCGGGAAACAACAGAACGTAAATTTTTCACCTACAAAAAGAAAGACCTGAATCAGCAACAGTTGGCAAAACACTACTGCTGATTTTGAATCCCCCCGCCCCCCACAGCTATTATATTACGTAAAAGTGTACATGTATGCAAGCTTGTTATATGGAATATCACAATAACTGCAACAATATAACACACAACCCATTAAGCTGTATTAACCAGGTTCAAGTCCCACTTTCTGGAGCTAATGAAGCATGCACTTGCCAAAAAATGCTCATACTTGAAACTACGTTGACATTAGTTGTTTAATTTCTTACTAAAAACATGGCTGATCTCTTGGAATTTACAGTCATTCAGGGAATGAGCACTGAAGTGGTTCAGGGTAAACAACTATAAAATGATGCACCGTTGGCACACACACACAAAGTCATTTATCTGAAAATGTAGCCTGAGATGCAGTGATTGACTAGGAAAAAGAGTATGGGTTTTGCTGGATAACTTTACAAAAATGTGAACCCAATGTGCCACTGTTGTAGAAAAAGGCAAATTCATTGTTGTGAAAATAGGCAAATTTTTCCTATAATTAAAAAAAAGAAAAATATATTATGTGACAATTTTTAGAACACTATAATGAGCCCTAGATGCCAGATGTCAAAAAATGGTATTGAAGGATTAAAAATGTTGTTCCCACTTCCACCCCAGAAAAGTGCAAATAAAATGATCAAGGGGGTGGATCAAGTCTTGCTGGATAATATGAACAGAAAGGTGTTAATTTCACTCGTCTTCGGACATCCCACAGCGATTTTGGTGAATCGTTGTAGCAAAGAATACTAGACGAGATAGGCCTTTGGTTTGATCCAGTAAGTTTGTTCTTCAGTTGATACCACTTTGTTTAGTGGGGCTTAGATACAGGTAGTCCTCAACTTACGACAGCAATTGGGACTGGAATTTCCATCACTAAGCCATGTGGTTGTAAAGGTTGTTAGGCAAGGCAACTTCCTGCTGGCTTCCCACAACCAAAGTCAGGTTTTTGCATATTATACAATTTTTTTCCTGCCCTTTGTGTTAGAACAGGGATGGACAATCTTTCAGAGGCCAGGAGTCACAGTTAATATTTTGGGGAATGCAGCGGCAACACTAGATCAGGCAATAATGCAACCTGTGTAGCAACTAGATTTCATCCTTGGTCTTTGGATAATCTTGTGTGAGTTATTTTTTAAAACGTTAAGCATAAACATGATTTACACTAATATTTTCATGTGTTTCCTGCCTCCAAATGGAGAAAAAATGTATTGCCAATATTTAGTAATACAGTTAGAGAAGGCACTGGAGATAACCAAGAAAAAGTTGGGGCCACAGGTCACCCAACCCTGTATTAAGATAATTAAGTCGTGGAAGTAGCAAAGCTTGTAAATAAGGAAAGCGTTTAGAGTAAAATGCAAGGTTAAAATTAAGGGGATGCAAAAATTAATGTACAAATTACAAGGAAAGCAGCTAATAGCTAACACCATGTCATTCAGTGCCTTCCCCGCCACCAAAAAATCATGTTGAGATCTGAAGAAATAGAAAAAAACTTACTTCCTGAACAACAGCCAGACTGGTTTCATGCAGCTTTGCAGTTAGAGCATCAGAGTGATAGGCAGAAAGGCACCTAATTGAATTCAGGCCTTCAATTTTCTTCTCCCTGTGTTGAAGCAAAAGACAAAATATGCATATTGCACAGAATAGGCAAAGAGCTCAGATTCATTAAAATTTCTCAACTTACACATTTATCAAGCTTCTAAAATTAAAAATAACTATGTAATGAGAGATTGCACACTGGGGAAATGCCAGTAAGAGAAAAATGTAATTTAAGATTTTACATTAAAAGTAAGATTCTGTGCCCACTGCTTTTTATTTAGCTATGTCCAAGAGGAGTTTTTCTCCCTCATCCGAGTTACTTTTATCAAAACCAAAAATTAAAATAAAAGATTGAGACTGAGAAACATACCAGTCGTTATCAGCAAGAAACTGCAATGCTTCCAAAAGAGCAACTTCAGGTTTGGGGAAGGGTCTCAGATCTGATGGTTCCATTATTTCTGCGCTGTGCGTGACAGATAACGTCCGATCCTTGAACTGCATTTGTGGACCTGGAGAGTCTTCACCTGCAACTTCATCCATTTGATTATGCAAAAGTGACCTAACTCTGTGATGTGAATAAGCCATTTATTTATTTATTTATTCATTGTGTTTATATGGCCGCCCAACTCAGACGTGACTCTGGGTGGCGTACAAGAACTCATCAAACAAAAAATACAAAAGAAAACAGTACATACTGTTAAAAACGAACTAAGACAATAACACAGGAGTCAGAAGTAAATTGTACTGTAGCTCATCAGTTGGGAACTCTGCTTATCCTAACCCAAACACCCAGGGAAAAAGTCAGTTCTTCAGTGCCCTTCCAGAAGCCTGGAGGGTCAGGGCAAACTGCGTGTCGGGTGATTAATGAAACAAGTTTCCTACATTGGGTGAAAATATATACTGCCAGCACACTGAGAGTGGCAAAAGTTAGAAGGGACAGATTGAACTATTTCTACTACTGTCAGTCCTGTTCAGAAATCTAGAGAGGGTCTGCTTAAGGTCCCACGTCTATGAGAAGTAAATGAGATGTGGACCAGAAGACAGGCTTTTTTTGTGGGGCGTCCCTACCACAAATAGGTATGGCCCATTCTGGAAGACATCGAAAACCATACTTTTCAGTTGGGCTTTGGCTCCGAGCATGATGAAGGCACAAGCTTTTAGTTATATTGTTAGTTCCATCTAGTGTTTAATGACAATTAGGAAAGGCTGTTTTTGTTTATGCTGTATTTTACCAATGGTGGTTTTGTTTATGCTGTGTATTACTGATGGTTTACTGTATATCACCCACAGTACTGATGGGGTGGTACAGAAATATTCAAAAATAAATAAATAATAAAAAGGATTACCTGAGTCTAGCAAGATCAAAGGTTGCGTCTTTTTTATACTTGATGTTCTTTTCAACAAAGGACTGAAAGCAACATTTCCTTAAGGACAAAAAAAAAAAGATGGCCTTTTGGAATATTTCCATAATGCTCTCTGTAAATGTTCTCTTTAACAAAGTACAGAAAGCAGCACTTCCTAATATTAGATATTTAAAAATTTCTATAGATTATCTTGTAAGGTTACAAACACAACTGATTAATACAAACAATAACTACATTTGGTTAAAAGAACAATTGGATTTTTCTGACAGCCATGCCGAATATCAAACGTTTTTAGCTTTATTCTTTATGATATGCTTATCTGCCTGCAGCAACACTTAAAAAAACACCCTGAGAACTAGGAAGCAGCAGTATATCATTATGTACTTGAGGCTGCACTGAAAAAGAAATAAAAATTAGGAACACACCCTTGTGTACATGCTACAGAACCTTAGATGCCAGTTATTTTGGAAACCATATTAAACAATCATTAAGGAAATAATGGATTACTGCTTTCCGTTGTCATATTTTCTGATTCACTGATCTTCAGCAGTTCCCAAGGGTTGGATTCCTTTTTTCCCAGATCTCTAATTTGCTGGTGCTCTTTTTCCTCTCTCTTCTTCTGTCTCATCTTTTCTCGGGCAGATTTGGATAAGGCAACTTTCATCTGCAACAGACAGTAAAATATTTTATTTATTTATTTATTTAATTTATCCCCGCCCATCTCCCCGAATAGGATACAATATGTGATGAAAAAAAAGTGTAGCACTCTAATAAAAAAGAACATAACCTTTATCCACAGCCAACATTTCTCCTCTTTTTCAGACACAAGATGCAAACCCACTCCAGCATTTCAGATGGATGCTCTGCAAGACTGATTATGTGCCGCCAAGTCAGTGTCGACTCTTAGTGACCACATAGATTTCAGTTATTTATTTATTTATTTATTTATTTATTTATTTATTTATTTATTTATTTATTTATTTCTCCAACTTATATCACCGCCCATCTCCCCCCATAGAGGGGACTCTAGGCGGTTTACAACAAGTTAACAATTAAAAGATATAAAAACAATTTCAATTATAACAAATGCAGAGGAATTGTCCTTTGGTGGTATATGCACATTTAGTGTGAAATGGAGGGGAGCCAAAACCAAGAATTCTTATGAAAGTAAAATGAGTATAAGCATAAAATGATAACTTGATTAATAAGCGAGACTAAATAAGATGTTCATCAACTGCTCTGTGGGAAGGATTCTTAAAGTTTATTAGTTTTTAAATAATTGTTATTGTGTTTTACTGCTGTTTATCTACTTTGCAAGCTGCTTTAAGAACACTGTCATCCTAAATGTAAGAATATAATAAAATGAGTAAAAATAAAAATGGTTATTTTGCATTTGTTTATTTGCTGGACTCCCTTAGAATAAAACACAGGAAGATAAATGTATTTGTTAATGTGCTACTGCAGACATCAGGAACTATTGGCAATTCACTCTAAATCCCATTATGACCCTCTTCTTTGGTCATGCGCACCATGTACACAAGTGAGATAAAATTAATGGCTGGCATGTCAAATTGTGTATTTCTAACTTTCTCATTTGACTAATATCTGAGGTCCTGAAGACATTTGCTTGATACGATTATATGTCACATTTTGGGAAAACATCCATATGTAGCCACCACTATCAATAGGTGTACTGTATTATGAAATCTGAAAAATATCATGATGTGAGCTGACTGCATTCTTTCTTAAACAATGTAATGTCCATTCTTACATCTCTTTCATTTTCCACATCTAGGCAAGGTGCAGAGCTTTGCTGTTGGACGGCTCTCCCATAGATCCCAGAAAGAGGTTCCATTCTTGGTTTGAACGAAGGTGCGTCTCCATTCTCCATTGAGAATATTATGGACTGACCATACGCTGGAGCTGAAGGGGGGCTGTCCAACACTCCTGAAATGCACAACTCATTGGATTACCAAAAGAGAACCAAAGCTTAATTTTGTCCCATATTTGTATGCAAGGAATCTAATTAAAATATTTTTTAAAAGTAACAGATTTTGAAACTGAATTAACCAAAAAGGAATAGTACCATGTCTCCCCAATGTGTACAAGTCCTTTGTCCTTTTTATAATTTTTTGGTGTTATTGCTAGCACAATGCTGAAATGCATATAGTACACTACCCAGTAAGGCTCAAAGACATAGGAACAGATTTTTTAAATTTTTAATTCCTAATTACAGTTGCTCATCTGGGAATATTACTCACTTCACCAAAGGCATATAAGGAAAGGAGAGCTGTGGTAGGGAGAGGATCACATAATGTGATCACTGTTCTATTCTTGGTATATTTGATGTTTTCTTATAATTGCACTCTGATCATTTTGACTGAAAGGTAGGATAATCAAAGGTATAATAAACTGAAAAGTAATTGTTTGAAATACCTTTTCCAACAATAACTACAGAGTCTTCTGACAAGGCACTCAGTGAAATGTATTCTAGACTACTCAACTGCTGTAAACTTGAAGGCCCTGTAAATCCTTTAAAAAAGATAATGACATCAGATTTAAGTCTCTCCCAAAGAAATCATTTTCCTTTTCTTCACAAAATTAAGAAAAAAATTAAACATGCAATTATGTCACTAATACCCCAATACTATATAAGTTTTGCACAATAAGATTTCTTGATATCATGGAGCCAACTCTAAAAAAAGAAAAAACGTCCTCTGAAAAACCGAGCAGCTAATAATTGTTGTTTATATGCCAGAGAGATGAAAAAGGAAAAACCATGTATTCATATTTTCTGTACTAAACAAAATTATTCTTGCCATAGAAATTACATATAACCTGGTTTGGGTAAAATGCTAAACTGAAACCTCCTTCAGTAACTAACAACTGAAGTTTCCTAAGTGAAAAATGAGAGGATACTATTGAAACAGCACAAGAAAAGCTGATTTTGACAATATAGTCACCTGCCAAGGAATCCATTCAGGTATATCCAGAAAAGTCTCTAAAAACAACAGGTCATTTTATTAATTTCAGCATGGAAGTCTCTGGCTTATCAATAAATACTAACCTATTACCTACAAACAGGCTTTAATGTGTGTGATTCTTTCCTCCTTACTCTGATTATTATTTCAGCTTAACTTTAAAATAGAAAGCTGCATTCTGCTGCATCGGAATACTAGTTTACTTTATACAGCTGTGGCATGTAGTAATTAGAGAAAGTGAAGGAAAGGAGTGAAAAAAAGTAAGGCAGATGCAGCTCTCTATTCAGAAATGTAAGCAGCAGTTCATTAGTTCCAGCTCCATATTCTCCTCTCACTTTCTGTGGCATCCATAATTACTCACCTTTTGTGGATTTACAGTGCCTTTGATACTCTTTGCTCTGCCCTTTCAGAATGGCAGGAGACAAAACTTTCTGTCTATCATCTTCATAATCTCCTGATCCATTTCCACAGCTCAGATGCTGGCCACTAACACTCACACAGGAAGTTGCTTTTTCGTGAAACATTGTTCCTGAAGGATAAATTCACAGCAAGTTGTTTCATGAACATCACTGGAAAATGTCAAACATTTCAGATGCCATTTGATGGCACCTCTAGAATTTCACACAAATTCTGCATAGTACATACACTGATATCTTTTTACAGTCACTTTACACACACACACACACACACACCTGCTTTGTATTATAGAGATGAAGGGCTATAGCACAGACCTGTACAACTCATCTAGGGAAAGGGGCCACATTGATAAATTAAAATCCTTGTGGGCCACAAAGAAATACCTGGAGTATCAGCTGTTCTGCGTCTAGCAGAGTGGCAGAAGCACTGGAGCTGTCGGTGGTGGCGATGCTCGGAGGTGCTCAGCAGCATGTCTTTTGGGTGGCGGCGGCTGTCAATTTATAGGTAGTCTTCCTAATTGGGACCGGAATTTCCATCGCTAAGCAAAGTGGTTGTTAAGCAAAACATCACGTGACTGCGCTGCTTAGCAATGGCAATTCCAGCAGTAGACCTTAGGAGCGGACCGCACGCTTCTCCTGCCCTGCACAAACTGCCTCCACTTCAACTCCCGTTACCCGCCTATCTCCCCCAACTTCGAGGACCGTCTGTAAGTCCATTTTTTCAGCACCATTGTAACTTTGAATTGTCACTGAACAAATGATTGCAGCCCAAGGACTACCTGTATTACTTTTTAAAAAATGTTGGCAGGCTGCACAAGGCTGCCTGATGGGCCACAAGTTGTGCAGGCCTGCCATAGCATATTGTACAAAAATACAGCACAAGAAACTGACAAGGAGATACTTCTGCAAGGAAGATGCCACTGGTGACAGATGGTACCTTACTGTTGTATTTTTAATTAAAGTTTTCCATATTTAAAAATTATTTCATAGCATTGATTGGCAACATAATGGAAACATCATTTCTAGCAGTATTAAAACTGTCTTGTGTTTGCTGCTGAGCTGTTAAATCAATTTATTAGCGAAAGGGGGGGGGGAGACTAGTGACCACTTAGCAGCTCCTCATTTAAGTTCCTGCCCCGTGACCAGCCTTATTCCCTCTGGCATAGTCCTCATGGGCTATTAGCACTGTTTCAGTTCCATTAATGTCTTTGAGCCCCATGTATCCAAGCTATGAAACTACATTTATGTAGTTATGTAGTTATAACTATGTACTACATTTATCCATGAGTTGGAACCTGGTGCACCTAATAGTCACCTAATTTCTATTCCGTGCTTCCTTCCCCTAGTTCTCTATGTCCCTCCACGTATAATTTTTGTGAACTAATCAGGGTGCAAGAGATGAACTGTTATATTTAATAGGGGAGGAGAGAGCTGACCCGCGACCCCTGTCTTGTGGGGTGCCGCAGGGATCGGTTCTCTCTCCTCTCCTATTCAACATCTACATGAAGCCACTGGGCGAGATCATCCGTCACCACGGGATGAGGTATCACCAATATGCTGATGATACCCAGTTATACATCTCCATCCCGGGTGAAGTAGGTGATGCGGTCGATGCCCTATCTCAGTGTCTGGAGGCTGTGGGGGTCTGGATGGGGAACAACAGGCTTCAACTGAACCCTGGTAAGACGGAGTGGCTGTGGATTGACGGCCCCCCTAGATCCGGGAAGTTGTCATCTTTGGTTCTGGGTGGGGTTGCACTACCTCACTCAGATCCAGTGCGGAATCTGGGGGTCCTCCTGGACTCGCGACTCCTGCTCGAAGAGCAGGTGGCAGTCGTGGCCAGGAGGGCCTTTGCACAACTTCGAGTTGTGCGCCAGTTACGCCCTTTCTTGGATCGGGAGGCCCTCCGAACAGTCACTCATGCTCTTGTCATCTCCCGCATAGACTACTGTAATGTGCTCTACATGGGGCTACCCCTGAAGAGTATCCGGAAGCTTCAGCTGGTACAGAATGCGGCGGCGTGAGCAGTTACGGGTGCCATAAGATCGGCACATGTAACACCTCTGCTACGCGAGCTGCATTGGTTGCCAGTTTGCTTCCGGGTCCAATTCAAGGTGTTGGTGATTACCTTTAAAGCCCTATATGGCATAGGACCAGGGTACCTGAGGGACCGTCTCGTCCCGATAACGTCAGCCCGCCCCACCCGTGCGTGCAGAGAAGGCATGCTTCGGACCCCCTCAACAAGAGAATTCCATCTAGCGGGGTCCAGGAGGCGTGCTTTCTCTGCGACAGCCCCCGCCTTATGGAACATCTTGCCCCCGGAGGTGAGACTGGCCCCTTCACTCCTGGCCTTTCGGAAGGCCCTTAAGACCTGGCTCTGCCGCCTGGCCTGGGACAACGGAGGTGGTAGTGCCTCCTGGGGTTGGCTGGCCCCGTAGCAATACGACCTATGCTACGGTCTCCAATCCATCTTGGATTCTATTTTATTTTATTTTATATTTGGATTTATTTTTATACATTTTCTACTTTATATGGTTTTAAATATTTTAAATTTTTAAGTCTTAATTATTGTAACCCGCCCAGAGTCCCTTGTATGGGAGATGGGCGGGGAATAAAATAAATAAATAAATAAATAAATAAATAAATATTTACTCCATTCCACATTTGGTTTCTGAACTGCATTTTATAACTCAGAAGTCTGGGATTCCTCATAATAATTCAAGTCCCAATGGTTCCTCATCATAACCTGTCATGACTTTTGTTCACTTAGGAACACACACTATTATGTACTTTTGCTACTACAATGGTTAATCATAGAAACCATAAAAACACCACAACTCCCTGCTTGGTTAAAACTCTGCTAAAGCACTTCAGACAGTAACCCTGCTGCTGTTTGGGAGACATCCAGCAAAGAACATGCCGCTTCACGAGACAGCCTGTTCCATTGGTTGGCAGCTCCTACTGTCAGAAAATTCCTCCAAATATCTAACCTGGTATCTAAAGTTCCCTGTAGTTACAACCATTGGTTATATGTATGGGTATGTGTGTGTATATGTATATGTATACGTACAGTATATGTATGTATGTGTGTGTGAATTAATACACTGGGGAAATGTGGTAACACAAGCATATTACAAACAAGAAAAGTGTCTTCATTTTACTAAATCTATTATTTTCTCCTATTCCCAATACCATACCTGTACTGGGACTCTGCTCCACAATGTAAGAACCTCGATTCCGTGCAGGTGAGAGCTTTGTGGGGTGGGAATTACCTCCAGGTAGAGAAAAGATGTCCGATCTGTTAAAACAGAAAGGTATTTAAGATTAATATACACCAACTTTGCACAGGGACTCCAATGCTGACTATCAAATTATTCTGAACAAGCTATCTGTGGATTGAACACACTAGAAAAACTGAATTACTTTCTCAGGAACACTAAATGTAGCTGGCATCAGAATGGTAAGTGAAGTGCTTCCAGCTAGAAATTCGAACAAAGTGAAAAAAGTAATTCTTCAGCAAGATTGGAGAGGGCCGAACCAGTGAAGTTTACACTTAGTATTTACTCAGAAAGCTACAATAGCTAGCACTAATATAACATATTCCCAGGAATGTTCCCCTCCCTATTGTCTAAATGTGGGGGATGGGGGGGAGGAAAGAGAGTTGCCCACAGAGAGCTAATCTGCATATTAAAATACCTAAATGTGTGCTACAGTACTCTTAGCTTCAAAGTCATAAATTCAAGGACCATAGGTGAGTGTCAGATTGCCTGCATTGCATATGCATGTACAGTTGGAAGTGTCCCCATATGAAATCCTATAGAGTTCCTGTTGGTTAAGGTAGACAATACTTAGCTGAATTAACTAACTTCCTTAGATATGAGGTTTATGAGGCAAATAACTATGTTTCATCAACAACTGATGACACTGACAAATAGAGCTTTAGCTTTCTCAGCAACAGGTGATTTTTTTTCGGTTTTCACAGCAATGTTCTAAATCTCCCAAAATACCACTGTTTAAGATCTAGATAAGGGATACACAATTTGTCCAGGCCAGTGCATATACTCCAAAAGTAGCAGGTACAGCCAGGACAAAACACTAAATTTGGTTGGGTTTTTTTAATGTGAATTATGTTTAATTAAAATTAAATTCTGCTAATTACTCTCCAGTCAATTATTTAATCAGAAGCTGCTATAATTTGTTAATACTAGAAAACTCTGAGGGTTGCAGCCAAGTTGGCCCAGGGGTGGCCATGAGGTCTCAAAGCTGTGCTCCTCTGATCTAAATAGCATAAGAACACTTCCATATCATCAGTCTTCTCCAAGTAATTGATTATTTGGTTAGACAACAAACTAAGTAGCTGAACAACACTAAGGTAGCTTAGTGTAAATGATGATCAAGCACAGTCTTTCCCCCAAACTTAAATAACATAAATATTAAGTTCTGAATAAAACTCACATTGTTCTTAATCCTTGAGGGGCTGTAGAGAGTGGGGATGTTACAGACTCCAGGCTATAAACTCCACTTTCACTGTAAGAGCTAGTACTTGGAGATGACAAGCAGGAAGGTGACTCCGAAGTTAGATCAAGCTTCAATACAGAGTCAGGGCTTTCAAGATCAGAAGTGCTGCCGTTCAACTTTGCTCTCTTCTTAGCTGCACTATTACGAAGAGACCGAAGAGAACTATGCATCTAAAGAGAAGGAACAACATATAATCCATGCTGTAAATAAAAGTATGAATTCAAACACTGTCTGTCTATCATTTCTCTATTATTGGACATTTGGATGAAGAGCACAACTATTTGGTTAAAAGGTTCATTTCCTGCTCATGTACTTCTGCTATACAGTAATACTTATTTTCTAATAAATACTTAGTAAAGGTAAAGGTACCCCCCGCACATTTGTGCAGTCGTGTCCGACTCTAGGGGCCGGTACTCATCTCCGTTTGTTAGCCAAAGAGCCAGCGTTGTCCGAAGACACTTTCACGGTCATGTGGCCGCATGACACGCATGGAAAGCTGTTACCATCCCACCGAAGTGGTACCTATTCATCTACTTGCATTTGCATGCTTTCGAATTGCTAGGTTGGCAAGAGCTGGAGCTAGTGCAGGAGCTCACTCCGCACGCAGGGCTAGGGATTCAAACCTTCGAACTTGCAATCTTCCGATCGACAAGCCTGGCGTCTTACCCACTGAGCCACCACGCCCCCTATAAATACTTAGTACCATTCATTTCAGCATTCACGTTGAGTTAACAAATAGCACTACAGCAGAAGGTAAGCAAGAACTCCAAGATTATCAATAACATGATTTTTTAAAAGCACCTGTGATAAAAATACATATAAATCACATAGGGCAAAACACCACGTCAACCATGAAACTACGCCACATAAGAAGTCCATGGGAAAAAAAAGAACAGGCAAATTTACTATTAATCAAACTGAACTCCTACCTCTTCCTCATCAAATTCTTTTTCATTGATGTTTAACTCTGAAAGATCAATGGCCAATTTCTTATCCTTTTCATTTAGCCAGATGTCTTCTGGCTCCCCATTCCTTTGTCCCATTGAACTGATTTCTGCTTTATCAGGCAAGGGGCTCACCCCCCTGGGAATTGGAGGTACTGGCTTTGTTCCACTCAGGCCTCTCCTTGAAGCTGGGGACCTCACAAAGGCAGGTTTCAGCTGAATAGGAGGAGCATCTTGAGGTTTCACCTCTGTATGAAGAGATCATATAGGACATGTTAGCAATGGGCTGCTGAGGTTTTAAAAGGAGCACATACTGATTTATGTAGAATGGAATCACTAGATAAGATACTGTACTACTATTGCATTATCTACATCGGCTTCTAAAGTTTTCAGTTTATTTGCTTTTACCTATTATCCTTAGATATCAAGTGAAAGAGCCCCTTTATGCATGCCCTCCCTGAAACAAATGCTTACCAGCTTTTAAGCTCTCTTCCCTTGAAATGTGTTAAATCCTGAGATTGGGGACTCCTCTTAAAAGCAGTTCAAGACTTTTCTGTGTGAGCATGTGCGTAGTGGCTACTGATAAAAACATCCTGAATTAATATTTTAAACTAGGGATATGTCCATTAGCATGATGAGCATGTGTTCATGGAGGAAGAGTCTACAGAACTCTAGAAGGTCATGGCAGGAGGAAGTCTAAATAGCCCCCCTTCTACAGCCAATCCAGTTTCTTTCTCCTGAGGCCTAGTAAGCAACTCACCTCCATTGCTAGACGAGCTGAGATAGGATGAAGTGTGAACAGTACCACACTTCACAAGCTAAGCCAGAGGAAACTATGCCTTTTTGTTAATGAATTGGCATTCCTATATAATTTCTCTGAGGAAAAAATGAGGTAAACATTCTGAAGCTCTGTATATGCTTGAAATAAATTTTATTTATTTAATTTACTTTATAGGCCACCCGTCTCCCCGATGACTCTGGTTAGCTTACAACTAAAAAACAACTTATTGAAAGAAAATATAATAGACTAGAAGAGCAACACGCAAAAGCAAAAACAAAACAAAAAATCTAAAGCAAAGCAAAGCAAATTATTCTTTGAGTTAAATAATAATTGATTGCTTCAAGTATATTTTATTCTGTAAGATGACATTAAAATTCCGGGATATCTGTTAAATATTCTTATTAAATTGGTTGCAAGCTCAGAGAAAATATTGAGTGTATCAGAAATAAATTAGACTAGTACTGGTCTTTTTTGTTCATTACGAAGAAAACTAAGATAAAACTGATATTAGGTGAAAACTTAATTAAACAAATACTGACATAGGAGAATGTAAATTACTGCCTTTGAAGAAATGTTGTTAAAGCTTAAGAGGGAGTTGTACTAATGTCTCTATCTCTGGCATCTACTCCCCTTTTTCCTTTCTTGGCAACTTGTTTCCAGATGTTGTACACATTATTGGAAGCTGCACAGAACAGATTATTACCAAAAATGTTACCTGCTTCCTCTCCTGATATTGGGCTGGAAAACTTCTTCTGATGTGTAGGTTTTGGAAGCCCTTCGAAGCTCTTAAGAGGCCAGGAATTAGAGAAATTAACAGCATGATCTTGTGATTTCTTAAGTGAATCTGTTGGTGGAGAGGTGTGCTTTGGACTCTGCCTGGGTGATGAAAATGGGTAGGATGGAAGAATGAATGCTCCTTGGCTAGTATGACAGCCCAGGAGAGGAGATGTATGCTCAGGTGGGCTACAAAAGGTCCGCTGCGGCTTGTTGGTAAAATTGAGGCTAGTACACACTGTTTGGAAAAGAGACAAAGTAGACAATCTACATGAAAGAATCCTGAAAAAGAATAGCATTGGCAAATCATTTCTGATCATTAACCTTTAATGATGACAGCATGGAAGATTTTTGTTTGAGCTCCTAATTATGTCAAGCAGAAGCCCTTTTTAGTACTTGCTAGTCCATATATTAAACCAGGTTATGCCGTCTCTCTTTTCCTGGAGCATTTTAGATGGGGTTGGCTCTTCAGATGTTGCAGCACTACAATTCTCATAATTACACCTATTGGCTAAGACTAATGGGAACTGGAATGTAACAACATGTAGAATACTACAAACTGCATTTCCCTGATCTATATAACATAGATAGATAAGATACATAAGATAGATACAGTAAGACTATTTAAAAGGTAAGTAGGTTTTCCCAGTACAGGTTATAATGAGCAAAAATAACAAACAGTAATTAAACATTAAATTACTAATTAAAACAGTAATTAAACATTAAATTAAAATCTTCAATTGGTAAAACATTTTAATTTAGAAATTTGAATATTAAGAGAGGAGCAGAGCAGAAACCAATCGAACATCGTAAGACATTCTAAAAACAGAACTGTTGCTTTAACTTAGTGGTTATGCTTGTGCTTGGCCTAGGTAAGATCAATCTGTGCCATTCTGGTTAAGGATCTTAGACTGCAGTGCTGGGAAAGAGTTCTGCCTTAGAAAACTGTTATCAGTACCCAGCTAATTAGGCTAAATATCCAAATCAGTACACCTTAGTATTGTAATTATTTGGATGGCTAATTTGATCCCTTTGTATTTGAAATATTGATGGAACACCTTATTATCCACAAATCTGTTTCAGAATATTAGGGCCCTTATGGAGCAGAAAAGCGGTGGGGAGAAGTCTATTACTACTGAATGTTGAGTACTATCCAGGTTAGTCATGCATACCTTTATCTTGCCATGGACTGCTAAGTCCTAGAAATTGTAGGTCAGAATCCACACTACCACTCTTGCCACGACTATGAGAGAAACCAAGCAGGCTGCACTTTCCTGAAATATGTGGCTGATGAGAGGCCATCACACCTTTCAAGGAAAAAGAAAGGCTAGTTAAATATGTTTCCATGTCCTATTGATAGTGACAAGTTTAATTCAAATTTTAAAATATTGAGCAAATAGTGTTTATCCTGTACTTTCAGTCACTTATTTTTAGTGTAAGGAGAACAGCGTGAAAGAAACATGTAAAAATCAACCCTTTGACATTTTTAGCAAGATTTTTTTTATGTACATAAGACAGAGTAATATATCCAGTGGGGTACAGAAAATATAGAGCCTTTTTTTCCCCATAGCATATCAAAAGCAGAACATTATATTTGCTTAAGTATCTGTTTTAATCAGATATATAAAGTTTCCAGGGTAGGGGAAAAAAGCAACCCCCAATACTTTTTTATAATGATAATTAATAATAATATTTATTACATTTGTAATAGCTGCCCACTCTATTAGACTCTAGGTGGTTTACAAAATCCAGAAACAATAAAAACAATTAAATGCACGTAACCACATAGAAACATGCAGCCCAGACTAAACCAATCAAAAAGATAAACCATATAGATATGACGGGCCCATAAATACATCAGTAAGCACATTAACCCCAGGCCTGGGAACAAAGCCAGGTTTAAAGAGCTTTCCAGAACCCTAATACACAGTACTGTAAGAAATACTTTCAACCACACAGTTATACTTTAATTGAGCCCATCCTGCCAAACAAAAACCATGGATGGTTGTTGTGGGTTTTCCGGGCTGTGTGGCCGTGTTCTGGCAGTTTTGGTTCCTAACGTTTCGCCAGTAGCTGTGGCTGGCATCTTCAGAGGACAGGAGCACAGCCGTCAGCAGCCGGCTCAAGGCATGCTGGGAATTGTAGTCCAGAGCCTAGTAGAGTCGGTTCCCTCACCCCCTTCCCTTCACGCGCGGTGATTTGTATAATTGAATTTGGTGAATTGTATAATTTGAATTGTATATATATGAATGTAAGCCGCCTAGAGTCCTCCATTAGGGAGGGGATAGGCGGGGTATAAATATCACGATAGATAGATAGATAGATAGATAGATAGATAGATAGACAGACAGACAGACAGACAGACAGACAGACAGATAGAAGATTCTCTCTGTGTTTCTGTGACTTGGGCACAGAGAGAATCTTCTAGCTGTGCTCCTGTCCTCTGAAGATGCCAGCCACAGCTACTGGCGAAACGTTAGGAACCAAAACTGCCAGAACACGGCCACACAGACACAAAAGATTTAAATCTTTTTAAATCAGTATAGCACTACTCATAAAGAGGGCAAAAAAGTTTGTTCTTGCTTAGTGCAGTTTTCATTATTATTGTGTGCCATTATAAAGATCACACTGTAAGAGTCTTTTTGAAGATGCTATGCAAAACATACCAGTTTCAAATTTCCTCCCCAGTACTACTTGCCAACTTTAAATGCCAGCTTCCTATCATAGTTAGCAAATTTGGAGCAAACTGCAGGAAATGTCCTTCACTAGATTTGTCTTACAAAATTGCCCAATGATAGTAAAGCTCTTGCAGTACTGCAGACACGTCCATTTGCTCCCCAAGGGTGGTAGATGGAATTTAGCGGCTGCTGGGAGTTGTAAGCAGCATAAGGAGAATATGAGAATACACATGGGTTATGTGACATATGAATGCATATACTGTATCAATAATTATATAATTAACTGCATTTTCCTTCAAAGACCAATGTTCCACTCCTGAACCGTTTTAGTATCTACAACTCCCAGCAGCCATTTAGGGGCACCTATCACTCCAACCAGGATGGTGAGATAAACAGGCGTTTTACAAAAAACATACTACTGTAAGAGTTCTGTAATGTGTATACCTCATACCTATATCAGTATGCTAACTACATATCCCATGTTCATTCCCATGCTTCACTGGCTCCTATTTTCTGTCTACAAATCCCAGCAGTCACTTGGCTCCAGCTGTCACTCAGAGGTGGGGAGAAACAAGAAATATAGTATTAAAATCAAATGCATTTTAACTTAGGAAAGTACAGCTTCTGGGTTTGTTTATTAAAACAAACAAACAAACAAACCCCAAAGCTCTCTTTTTCTAAGTTAAAATACAGTTGATTTTAATACTGTATTTCTTTGGGATATTCCCTGAATCATCTTCTCCTCCAACTTTTCTAAGCAGAAATAAAAAGAAGAAATTAATGTTTTGATTAAGTTAAGTTAGAGTGCATATAAACTGCAAAAAAAACTTCTCATATTTTCTAATAACTGGGCAACCAGTAGAGTATACGTTCTTGTCCTCTGTCTCATTCTCTCCTACTTTGTCTGCTTAGACGGAATCCTTTCCCAACATTTTAAAGATAACAGTGGGAGTACTAAAGAAAAGGAAACATCTGATTCTTTTGAGCTATGATTAAGTGAGGCAGCTTCAAAAAATGTTCAACTGTACCACAATTCAGAATAATTTAGCAGTTCTTTGTTCTGTCTTGGGCCAGACAACAAAAGAGAATGGAGGGGATGGCAGAACAGTCTGCTGCTGTCACATCAGGAACAGGCATCTGGATGGAAGAACCCTTTCCAGTTCTACTGTACCATCCTGTCACTACAAATGGCTCTGATGCTCTTAGCAGCTCTATACATACTTAGTATTTTACTGGCTTACCTTGAGGAGGTCTTAATTTAGGAGAGTGAAGAAAATCATTTGATGTCGAGCACTGCAGCAGAAAGAAAAGGCAAATAGTACTATAATGTTATTTATATCCATTTTTTCATTTGCAAAATTAAGAGGAAAAAAGTGCACTGACTGGAATGCAGAACCTGGATGTGGGAAACCATTTGAAGTTTTTAAAAAGGATATTTTAACTAAGTTGAATTCTAAAAAGTCTGATAATTTCTGACGAGCCACTTTGGTCCTGTCATAACAACTCCTTGGGACAGTGCAAGTTTCAACAGATACAGAATTGAAAGTCAGCTTAAGAAACCATCTAGTTTACTACAAATGTCAATCTTTATCAAACAAAGATGATTTTCCTGAACAATCATTACAAAAGACTAATTTCTGTACCTGCTAGTTTTCCTGTATTGGTCTGTGCTATTACTGAATTCCTATGAACAATGCTTACTTCACAAATTCCTTTAGCTGCTGTGGGGCTACTTACCATTAATCTGTAACCAAACTGAGCTCATTGGAATGTACCTGATTGTAATTATTAATCTTTAAATCCCTGGGAAACCTTACCTAAAAAATTAAAGACTGTGAAAATTATTCTCATTTACTTTTCTCTAACTTATCCTAACTCTAAAAACCCGAAGATTTACCTTCAATAATTAATGTAAAATTAATTTAACATATTGGCCTGACCATAATGAAATGATTCTGAAGGATCAATGGACACTTCCATCTTATGACCTTTCTATTTAGAAAGGCATTGTTCAAAGGCAATGTCAGTTTTACCTAATTTTGTTACCTACTGAATTTGGTTTTTGCTAGGTAACTTTTTTTCCTCTTTTAAATTACTTTATTTATTTATTTATTTATTTATTTATTTATTTATGCATCATACTGTATTTATATAGCTGTCCATCTCACAGATTTTAATAGGTCTAAACAGACAAAGAAAATAAAAGGGCATGAAAACCGTACACTTGCAACATAGTGGCATCACCTCCATTACACTACACAAAATAAATATCCAGGGGTGAGATCTAAGAAAGGATAGAAGTGTATATAAAATTGCTTGAGGAACAGAGATGTACAGCAAATTTAAGCAGCAGCTTCAGCTGTTGATTCAGAAACTTTCAGGACACTTTCTAAATACAATCAAACCTTGATCAACCATAATGGCTTGAACAAATCCATCAAGATCAGGGCCTGCGCTCTCCTGAAAGTCAGTTGCTACGTTCGTGCTCTGCATGGGGACTATTCACAACTAGAAAGTTTAAAATATTGGGTCTGATCTAGAATCTCCTCTTATCATGGCTCACTATCTAATATGGAATACAGCAGTTGGAATATCTGACAGCTTCCAATTTCCTTCTTTACAGCACGTATCCAAGACACTGTGACTATACATTGTGAATTTTTGCCAATATCATGTTCCTATGCATAATTTCAGAAGAAGGAAACATATAATGGAGTTTAAACGTCAGCTAATCTCCCATGATAATTCAATGTTCCATCAAACCCAAATCTTCCTTCCTACATACAACTACAAGTTCTGCATGAAAATAAATTTTGAATAGAAGAGCACAGCTTGGGAAGACTATCCAGATACCCAAAGCATTTGCCTCAAATTCATCCATTTACATAATTCAACCATCAGGAAAACTTGAAGAGGGGAAGAGTGTTCCTATTACCTTTCAGACATATGTAATTCGGAAACTAAACACTCTATAATGGACCTTATGTGCTGCACACAGAGTGTTCCAAATTCAAGGCAGGACATGTTGCAAGCCCTGATGAGCTATTGAGTTATTTATTTATTTATTTTTCAAATTTTACCACTGCCCATCTCCCCTGAGAAGAGGGACTCTGGGCGGTTTACAATAAAAATAATGTTAAAACAGTAAGCATAAATACCATCTAAAATATAAATACAAATTACCAAATAAAAGTATAAAATAAAAATAAATATAAAATCCAAGCGGCCATAAACGATCTAATATAGTGAGGAGAACTCTAAGGCACCAGCCACCCCCAAGAATAACTATTCCCCTTCCTGCCCCAAGCAAGGCGGCAGAGCCAAGTCTTCAGGTTCTTCCAGAAGGTCAGGAGCAATGGGGCTTGCCGAACCTCCAGGGGCAGAGTGTTCCAAAGGGTGGGAGACACTGCAGAGAAGGTCCGCTTCCTGGACCCCAAGCGAAATTCTCTTACAGACGGAGTCTGTAACATGCCCTCTCTGCTTGACCGGGTGGGACGGGTCGATGTCATGGAGATGAGACAGTCCTTCAGGTAACCTGGACCCGTGCCATGTAGGGCTTTAAAGGTGGTAACCAACACCTTGAATTGGACCCAGAAGCAAACTGGCACCCAGTGCAGCTTGCATAGCAATGGTGTCACATATGCTGATCTAGGGGCACGAAGAATCAACCGCGCAGCCACACTCTGGACCAGCTGAAGCTTCCGGATACTCTTCAAGGGTAGCCCCATGTAGAGTGCATTGCAATAGTCCATATGGGAGATGACCAGGGCATGAGTGACTGTTCAGAGGGCTTTTCGATCCAGGAAAGGGAGTAACTGGCGCACAGCACGGAGTTGTGCAAAGGCCCCTCTGGCCACAACTGCCACCTGCTCTTCGAGCAGGTGTCATGAGTCCAGTAGAACCCCCAGATTCCGCACGGGGTCTGTCTGGGGCAGTGCAACCCCATCCAGAACTAAGGATGACAACTTCCCAGATACAGAGGAGCCATTAACCCACAGCCACTCCGTCTTACCAGGGTTCAGCTGAAGCCTGTTGTTCCCCATCCAGACCCCCACAGACCCCAGGCACCGACAGGGCAGTCACTGCATCACTTACCTCACCCGGGATGGAGATGTATAATTGGGTATCATCGACATATTGATGATACCTCATCCCGTGGTGACAGATGATCTCACCCAGTGGTTTCATGTAGATGTTGAATAGGAGAGGAGAGAGAACCAAACGCTGCAGCACCCCACAAAGGAAGGGTCGAGGGTCAGATCTCTCACTCCCTATCACCACTGATTGGGACCGGCCCTGGAGGAAGGAGGTGAACTAGCGCAAAACCACGCCGCCCACCCCCAACTCCCTGAGCCGCCCCAAAAGGATACCATGGTCGATGGCATCGAAAACCACTGAGAGGTCAAGAAGAGCCAGGATGGATACACTGCCCCCATCCCGCTCCCGCCAGAGATCATCCATAAGTGCGACCAAGGCTGTTTCTGTCCCATATCCAGGCCTGAAACCCGATTGAAAAGGGTCCAGATAATCCGTTTCATCCAGAATCCTCTGGAGCTGCAACACCACCACCTTCTCAACAACCTTCCCCAAAAAGGGGAGGTGAGAGACAAGACGAAAATTGTCCAGCACAGTAGGGTCCAGCAATGGTTTCTTGAGGAGGGGGTGCACCAGTGCCTCCTTAAAGGCAGCCGGGAATGCCCCCTCTCTCAAGGATGTATTAACCATTGCCTGGACTCAACCACATGTCACCTCAGGGGCTGCCTTCACCAGCCAGGAGGGGCATGGATCTAGAAGACAAGTGGTGGCATTTACTGTCCGCAGGATCCTGTCCACTTCCTCGGGTCCAAAAGGATCAAACTGTTCCCAGATAACCGGGTAAGGATGTTCCCTCGGCATCTCCACAGACCATGCCTCACACTTGGGATCCAACTTGGAACGGATCCGAGCAATTTTATCCTGCAGATGCTCAGAAAACTCCGCACGGCCCTGTAGATGGGTCACTGGGCCCACCTTCCCCAAAAGGGATCAAGTGATCTTAAACAGGGCCGTCGGGTGGCATTCTGCGGATGCAATAAGAGCGGAGAAATATTGACATTTTGCCTCTCTTACCGCCACAAGGTATGTAAGGATGGAGAATCCAGAAGCAATAGACTGGATACTCCACCCTTACACAGGATAGAATAAGGGAGAACGGGGAGGGGAAAGAAGACGATGGGAAGCTGGGGAGAACAGACAGCCATCACCACATCCGGTCCAGAGGACACGAGAGCACCAGCGCACGCAGGCACAGAGACCGGAAGAGGACAGAGGGCGCGAAAAAGAAATTGAATAACAAAAGAAGAAGGCTGGGAGAATGGGCAGAACGAGAAGGGAGCCAAGGGCTTAAAGAAAGATGGGGGGGGGGGGAAGGGACACCATTCACAGCTTTAACGTGGCATGATGCTGGTCCAATAAAGAATTTCACATATCCCATGTGGCTTGTGTTGGTAATTACTGAGTTTGGGCCATAAGATTGTGATCCTCACAAGGTAGGCCTTAACAGCAGCTCTAGCTTGTGTTCGGTTGGATTCGGTCTTTGTCTTCCTCCAGCGGCGCTCTAGACGTCTCTTAACCCTCTTCAAAACCCTCAACTCCTCAGTAAACCACATAAGCCCTCAAGAATCCGAGTTATACAATATGAAGTTATACAATATGTTCATATGAAGAATTCCTTACATTTATGGTACATAGTGGGATAACAGGCTCAAATCAAAACATAAGTCAGTAAACTTCCTATATAAGAAAAAAATGAAGCCCCAGTTGTCATTCTTTCAATAAATAAGAGCCATCTGACTGAAAAAAAACCAAAAGAGTAGAAGCCATGGGAAATGGGAAGAATCACTCTGCTTCCAAAATTTAGAATTTTCTGAGCAAAAATGTTTGTTTAAACTCACCAACACTAGTATTCAAAACATGAAATGTAAAGATTGCAACAGAAACAAGCCAACTTTTTTAATATTTCTCCACTATCATATAAATATATCAATTGATTAATAAAAATTAAAGATGAGACATACTCTGTTCCTTAAGCAGCAAATACATTATAAAATAGTTTCAAGGAATGTTCCTAACAGAGAGTAATTTTGCCTAATTATAGACAGGCTTCCAAGAAATCTGATAAAGAATGTTTTTTAAGTACTGTAAAAGTCAGGGTTTCCCAATTATTAGTCCTAAAATGATTAAGCTACCTATTATTTATATGGGTATGATAGCAAGTATGCAAGGATAGTCTTCTTAAAAAATATTATCTCAATGAATTGTTCACCTATTTGAGTTTTGCATTTGAAAAGAGATGCACTTTCTCTTTAAATGTCTTTCCAAACCCCCATAGTTTATAAAATTGGGTTCAAATCCTTCCACAGCCATGGAAGCTCACTAGGTGATTTGGGGCCAGCATTCTCCCCCAGCCCAATCTATCTCACAGGGTTATTGTTGTGAGGAAATTAAGCTCCAATGACTTAAGAGATTTATTACAAATCTAATGTCTAATAATTTTTGCATACTGTATTTTTATTCAGTTTGAGCACTCAAGGGAACAATAAAAATGCAGAATACATTTTTTTAAAATTTCTAAAAAGCATTTTTTTTTAGAAACATAAGCTAAAGCCAATAAAGATCTCAATTAACATTTAAAACATCTGGTGAAAGAAAGGTGGTTTGGCTACTATTTTAAAGAGAGTAGATGCCAATGGCACTCCAGTTTCAAGAGTAATACCTTCTACAGTTCAAAAGTTATAGTTTGAGGGCATCATCAAAAGGGCCTCTCCAGCATATCTTAATGGCAGAACGAGTTCTTAACAGTAAAGCAAAATTGTGCCCAGCTAGCAACCAGCAAGCAGCGCAACAATCCTCTCTGAATCCTCTACATTTTACTTTTTTTCCCCTTTAACACCCACAAAACCATTACCGTGACTACATAACTGTGCAGCATGATGATCATATTCAAGAATTATATCAGAAAGTAGTAACCAAGAGGATCAAATCAGGTGATCTGAAAGTTAAGTCTTGAGGTGCTGGGTGAAAGAATAAAATTAGATGGCTGTTGTGGGTCTTCCGGGCTGTGTGGCCGTGTTCTGGAAGTTGTGGTTCCTAACGTTTCGCCAGCATCTGTGGCCAGCATCTTCAGAGGGCAGGAGCACAGATAGAAGCAAAATCTCTGTGCCCAGGTAGAGTGGCAATGTTCTATTTATAGAGCTAAATTATAGGAGATTAGGTGGGGTTTTTTTGTTGTGTTGAAATGTTAACGAGCGGCTGATGAGCATGATTAGCATGTTCATTGTGAGAAGTATTCCCATGACCTGGTGGTTGGACTGAGTTCGTTGACCTTTTGCAGGCTGTGTTTTTCAGGACTGGTAGCCAGGTTTTGCTAATTTTTAAACTTTCTTCTTTTTTATTGTAACTGTGCTGGTGTTTGTGAATTTCAATGGCTTCTCTGTATAATCTGGAGGATTATACGTTAGGAACCACAACTTCCAGAACACGGCCACACAGCCCGGAAGACCCACAACAGCCATTGAACTCCGGCCGTGAAAGCCTTCGACAATACAATAAAATTAGAGTTGCATCATTTTTAATTTAATTTAATAATTTAATTTAATTTAATGGCACTAAGGCTGGCTTCCAACAATTAAATCACAATTATGCTATTACAGTATTAAAATGTGATACCTTAAAATATTATTTAAAACGTAAGGCATATTAATAACATCTAAAACTAAGTTCAATTGGGCCACTCAAATTTCAGGGAATGGCAGGATAAACAAGTCATCAGCTAAAAATCTGGAGTGAAGGGGTTTAGTCTTCATTCTTTAACAGAATGCAAACTAATTTCCCCTAACCTAGTACTGTACCATCCAGACATGTTGGACTCCAATTTTATTTATTTATAATTTGATTTATATCACCGCTCCATCTCCCCCAAAGGGGACTCTTCAGCCCTACACAGCAGAGTTAATGAGAATGCTGGCTGGTGGAAGTTCTAGCCCAAAGACATCTGGAGGATACCATGTTGGAGAAGAGCAATTTAGACTAGTGTACCATACAATGAAGTTGAGTAATCCCCGGGAGACAGTGGAGGACAGGAAGGCCTGGCGTGCTATGGTCCATGAGGTCACGAAGAGTCGGACACGACTAAACGACTGAACAACAACAACCATACAAGCAATGCTTTTACTTACTAGTTCACTTCCTTTCGCAAAACAAGTTTGGTTCCCAGGTCGTTCGCGCTCCCAAGGCAGTTTCCCTTTCCCAGCACTTAACACACGCCGGGGACATACTCCTTGATGTGCAAAAGGGGTAAAAGACCCAGCAGTCTCTCCAGAGTAGCTGTGGGCACTCTGGATACGGTTGCCCTCCAGGAGCCAATCTGTGTCCGCTCCATGGGGCAAATGGAAGCCGCGCCCATTTGCTGAGGAAGGCAGGGGAACAGCATACTCAACAAACCACTGGTCCGTCAGCTTGGGAAGGGTTTTTCTCGCCAATCGGGCCTGCACAGCACTCATAACTCCTTCACAATTATCCTGAAGTTCAACAACGTCCACAGCCTTGAAGATGAGGCTGGTGCGACCGGGACCCAGGGCCGAGGCTAAGACAGCAAAAGCCTCTAGGGCGGCGTGACGAACCCGCCGCTTGCTGTCCGCCAGAGCAGGGGCAAGCGCAGCCACCAGCTTGGGGAGCTGGAAATCCTCGCTAGGAAAGGTGAGGAGAGCAGCGATGGAGATGGCCAGGACAACCTCCCGGACACGGGAATTGCGATGCTGCAGGTGCTCGGGTCGCAGCAGAAGATCCAGCACGGGCTGAGGGCCGGCTGCCCGCATCAGGCCCAGAAAGAGTTGATGGTACTCCTGGCGGATGGCCAGCTTAGCGTCGCCCAGCACTTTAGCCGCGGCCGCCACCAACGGCTCCAAGCGGGACTGGCTTCCCGCGAACGGGCCTAGGCGAACAGCGAGCAGGCGCAGCCCTTCCAGCGCACCCAGCGCCACCTTGAAGTTAGAGTCGTCCAGCAGCGCCCGCAGCAAGCTGAGCAGCCCAAGGAGGCTAGGTGGCGGTAAGGAGGCCAAGTCCACGCCCGGCGCCTCGCCCAAAACCCGCTTTAGCTGCTCCATGGCGCCCACGCGGCCTCGGTAGTCGTGCTGGTCCAGCAGCCGCGCGTGCAACTCCGATGGGACCAGCCCGAAGCGCAGCGTGGCTCCTGCTTGGGTCGGCGGCGGGACGCGGCCTGCGGGAAAAGAGGCGGCGGGCGCCTCCCACTGCTCCCCGCCGCCGCGGCCTCCTCCTCCGCTGCCCCCTCCTCCGCCGGCGGCACCCCCTTCCTGCTCTTCCTCTCTGGCCATGCCCCTCTCCAGGGCCTTGCCCGGCTGCCCCGCCAGCCCGCCCCGAGGCCGCCGCCGCCGCCGCCGGGCCCCTCACAGGAGAGCATCGCCGTCTCCAGGGAAACGCGTCACCGCCGCTACCGCCACCTCCTTCGCCGCCTCAGTCACGACTGAGGCATCATTGCGCGTGCGCACAAAGCGCAGCGGGGGTGGAGAACCACAGCGCCTGTCAATCGTTTGCTAGAAAACGCAGAGGACGAGCCACGAAGGGCGGGAAGAATGCTCACGCGGGACACGTGTGCGGACGTTCCTAGAGCGCCTCGGTGCGCAATGCGCGCCGGGGTATGTATCCAATCCCTCGCGAAACCGAGCAGGGGACAGGGCTAGAAACTTAGATGCTGCTATAATTATCTACACGCACGGTTGTTTTGTTTTGTGTTAAATGTGAACTTCTATCTGGTGGTAATGCCGCTCCCCATGAATGGCGAAAAGGCAGCCCAGAGGCGAAACTTTCGGGGAGGAGTCTGTGGGTCGTTAGCGGAAGTGACGCACCACAGCCGTCGCCTCTTTCTCTTCTACTTTTCCGCTGCGTCTGACTGTTGTGCCTGAGAGGAGCCCGCTGAGGCCCCCGCCCGGACCGGGCTGCAGTCACGAGAGTCCGGTGAGTGCCCCCTCCCCTGCAATGTTAACTGTGAGGGAATGGCCGAAATGGGGGGACTTTGGGCTGGAAAGAGCCTGGCTGGGCGTCTAACGGTATCAATAAGAAATCAGCATAATGTGATAACGGAGGTTGGAAGGGATGACTTTGGCTGAGGAGGGCCTTGTTTCTCTCCGTTCCTCGCCCTACTTCGCAAATGGGTTTGAGATGGCCATTTGTGAAAACATTTGGGCTCTTCCTCAGGCAGGTTAAGATACCTTTCTCATCTCTCCATCCTCGCCCCCCCCCCCCCGTGTTATACCTCCGAGAATAAAAATCCCCTTCGCTTTTTCCTCTTTGCAGGCACTTCACTCTTCCTCCCTCTCTGCATTAACTTTTACCAAACTATTTTCATCGCTACCCAACATGGTGGTTGGAGATGATAGCAGTTGCAGTTCACGTTGAGGAAAATTGTTCTGCCTCAGCTAAGATGCATGAGTCTCTTTTGACCCTTTTTCTTTATTAATATAATTAAAACAGTGAGACATTGGAATAGCTCCTCATGACCAAGTTTCTCCATCCTGCTTTTACCTCCTTTCTATTTTTTCCCTAGCCTAAAACCTAGAGTTGTAGTGTTTCATCCATTGCTAACCATAGTATTGGGAACAGTTAGCTAGCAGTTGGTGTTGCTAGACCTGAATGCAAGAATTGAAAATGATTGGCTTGGTTCTCAAGGGAATTTGTAGCAATTCCTGTAGTCATCTCTATCTAGTATGTTTGTCTTGAGCAGGGCTTTCCAAAGTGCCGCTGCTGGCAACACACCGGCGGCGGCGCGGGGGGCGCGCGTGTGCACGGCGGCGGCAGCCTCCGCTAAAACATGGAAACACTGATACCGCGCCACCGTACACGCGCGCCACCGCTTCCGGGTGGTGTGGCGACACACCACGCTGTGTGTGGCGACACACTTTTGTGTCGCGACACACAGTTTGGAAAGCTCTGGTCTTGAGACTAGAATAGTGGTGTTAAAGCTGAGTGGCTGTGGTTGTTGGGGCCTACTGGTTCCAGGGTTATGTCATCTTTGGTGCTGGATGGGGTTGCACTACCCCAGACAGACCCAGTGCGCAATCTGGGGGTCTTCTTGACTCACGCCTCCTGCTCGATGAGCAGCTGGCAGTCGTGCCTAGGAGGGCCTTTGCACAGCTTTGTCTTATGTGCCAGTTGCGCCCATTCCTGGATCTGCAGGCCCTGCTTACAGTCACTCATGCCCTATTGGACTACTGCAATGCGCTCTACATGGGGCTGCCCTTGAAGGGTACCCGGAAGCTTCAGCTGGTACAGAATGCAGCAGCATGGGCAATTATGTGTGCTCCGAGAACAGCACATGTTACATTTCTGCTCCGTGAGCTGCATTGGTTGCTAGTCTGCTTCTGGGTCCAATTCAAGGTGCTGGTTCTGACCTTTAAAGCCCTTCATGACATGGGATTGGGCTGTCTGAGTGACTGCCCCTCCCTGGTTACATCAGCCTGCCTCATCAGATCTTGCATAGAAGGCATGTTTATTTATTTATTTGTATATATATATTACGGGTACCATTGGCTAGGGACTTGAATTTGGTGGGTCCCAGGGGACGTGCCTTCTTTGCTGTGGCACCCACCTTATCGAATATCCTTCCCCCTGAGATTAGAACTGCTCCATCCCTTTTCATATTCTGAAAGGCCCTCAAGACCTGGTTATGTGATCAGGCCTGGGGCTCCAGGGAACTGGAGACTTGCTTAGGTGGCTCCATTGTTGAGGGGCCATTTTTATCCTACCTCATTTAGGGTTTGCATCTTTGGTTTTTTATGATATTCATTATAGGTTTTTATATTTTTATCTGCTATTACATTTATTGTTTTTATCTGATTGTTGTATGCCTCCCAGAGTCGCCTCTGGTGAGATGGGCAGCTATATAAATTGGGTTAATAAAATAAATAAATAAAATTTGCCTTGGACTGAGGTTATCATGGTAAAATGTACAGGCTGTAAATTGCTGATTTTCAAATGTAGGGGTTGATTTTAACTTTTTTTTTTTTTGGTATAATGTAGGGACCTGTGGTGGTTCTAGAGAGTTCTTTTTTTACCAGTTCTTGTGATAAGGCTTTTCAAAGTAATCAGTGCCAGAAATGAGTGTGCATTGCATAGCCATAAAGGTTCATGGAGCCCAAAAGCAATCCACTTAGAGTTTGTGTAAAGTTTTAACACTGAAAAGTTGTGGCACTTGTCATCGCCATAACAGAAACAGTACTTCAATAAGTCCCTGACTATGTGTTTGCTTTTCTGTGCCCTCTGAGGCAGCTTTTTAGAATCTTATTCAAAGTGTTGCCCAGCCACATAAAGCACATAAACTGAGCAGCATAAGATAGAGAATATATACCCAACCTACAGTTACTGTCTTATTGCATCTTTAGGCAGGCTTCTTATTTTCTGCTTCATGATAGTAATCTTTTAGTCTCAGATTTTCTATTTAAGTCCAGCTCATTTTTCTTATCAATTGTTATTCAGACATAGCATCAGTAAATCACTGAAACTAAAAAGTAGCATGATAAATAACACACACACACACATACACTAAGAAAAAATATATAATTTGGGAGTGTATACACATATTTGCAGTTTTAAGAAGAAATATGAAAATCTATTTTCAATACATTTTCAGTATTTCTGTCTAAAAAGACAGGCAGAGATACTGATAGGAATTGAAAAAGATAAAGAAGCTCAGTGATTCTTTAAAAATAGGAATGGTTTGAAACAAAATGCAAAGAGAATAATCTGAAGACATTCATAATCTAGAAGGAGGCTGTTCCGTAATGTTGGTACTATGTTGGAAAAGCAGCATTTTGTGGCTTCATCTCCATTCACTTCATAAAAATGGGATATCACGAGCAGCTTCTGCAAGAGAGCCTCCTTGAATGAGCTGAATCTGGTTGGAGTAGGTAGTCTTGGAGGCACATAGGTGCCAAGCCATATAAGTCAAAGTAGAAATCTATTGGTAACCAATGTAGGGTCCACAAAATAGGTGTAACATGACTGTAGTGGCTAATGCCGTTCAACAAGCAGACTGCTCCATTTTGGACCAGCCACATTTTCTTTTTCTTTTTAATAAGAATTTAAAGAATAAAAATCAAACTAAAAAACATAAATTGTCTACTCTTAAAATTAATAATACTACGATCTTGGCCAGCCCCTCTTCATTTTGCCTTCCACTTTCCCTAGCATCAGGTTCTTCTCCAGGGTATCCTGTCTTCTCATTATGTGGCCAAAGTACTTCAGTTTTGCCTTTAATATCATTCCCTCAAGTGAGCAGTCTGGCTTTATTTCCTGGAGTATGGACTGGTTTGATCTTCTTGCAGTCCAAGGCACGCTCAGAATTTTCCTCCAACACCACAGTTCAGAAGCATCTATCTTCCTTCGCTCAGCCTTCCTTATGGTCCAGCTGGTGACGGAGTCGACCATGGGGGAGCTGGGGATGAGGATGACTGTCAGGAAGCTATGGCATGGGCTGGTCCATGAAGTCACGAGTTGGAAGCGACTGAACGAATAAACAACAAAAACAATTATAACAATCTTAATTCTATTAAACCTAAAACCAGCATTTATTATTTATACTTTATTAATCTTAATCCAAATTGTTGGGAAAGAATATGAAGTCAAACAAGCCTTAAAAGCAATCCAGATAAACATTCTCAGATCCTTACCCCACTTCAAAATAGACCAAAGCATTCACATATCTCCACAATAAACACAAGGCATTTTTCACAGAGAGATCAAAAAGCCCAACTGCCCCCTTAAAAAATCAGACTTCTCAGCAAAAAACCTCCCATAGAAAAGAACCTTTTTCCCCATAACTTTCCATCAGGAAAACAGTTTATAATTTGCAATTCGATTTGTCCATTTAATTCCTTCAGTTCCACAATCTGGTCATCATCAGTAGAAACTTTGATCTCACTATCAGTAAAGACATTTCTATCGTCGTCGTTGAATTCCTCAACTTCTTCCACAATTTCCCCAGCCAGATGACACATTTTAAAGCTGATATTTTCTACAATGTCCCGAATATCTTGCAAAATAGCTTGACAGGAGTTGGAAAAGATGTTTAATGGACTGTTTAAGCTGACAACACAACTCTGAGAAAGTCTCCTTAAAATCTTCCATGTATCAGGCAGTAGATTATGGCGCCCCCTAGATACTTGACTAGCGAGAATAGGAGTTAATAAGTTAATGGAAAATTTCCAAAAGTTGTAGACACAAGAGAAAGTATGCTAACAGGCAGCTCCCAGGGAAAGTAGCAACAGAAAGCCAAAGATTCAAAACAGCAGATTCAACGTGTAGGAAAATACTAAATTCTTCAAATTCAATTAAAAAATAATAACAGGGAGGTAATTATTTATTCTCAATCCTCCTTATTATTTAAAAGAGAAACAAACCAAAACTTAAAAAAAAATTTTTTTTGTAAAAATTAATCCCAGAGATAACGATAAGCACCAAGAGAGAAGGCTTCTCCTTGCTGTAAAAAGTCTCTCTTAGGGTACATAACTTGAAAAAATATATAAATTGGGTGATTTGTATCACCCATGTAAATGTAGAACAGCCAGATTGGGAAACAGCTTTCTCCCCCAAGCTATTAGATTATTGAATGCTTAAATATGTTCTTTTAGGTGAAATTTTGGATGTGTAAGGAATGTATGTTTTGTTGTTTATTCGTTCAGTCGCTTCCGACTCTTCGTGACTTCATGGACCAGCCCACGCCAGAGCTTCCTGTCGGCCGTCACCATCCCCAGCTCCCCCAAGGTCGAGTCCGTCACCTCCAGAATATCATCCATCCATCTTGCCCTTGGTCGGCCCCTCTTCCTTTGGCCTTCCACTTTCCCTAGCATCAGCTTCTTCTCCAGGGTATCCTGTCTTCTCATTATGTGGCCAAAGTACTTCAGTTTTGCTTTTAATATCATTCCCTCAAGTGAGCAGTCTGGCTTTATTTCCTGGAGTATGGACTGGTTTGATCTTCTTGCAGTCCAAGGTACTCTCAGAATTTTCCTCCAACACCACAGTTCAAAACCTCTACCTTCCTTCGCTCAGCGCGAAAGAATGTATATTTTATATTAACTGGATTTTTTTATTATTAGTAGTATTTTACTGTTTGATTGAAATTGTGAGCCAACTGCAATGAAATTTCATTCTATTGTGCACTTGGTGTATAGTGTATAGTGGGATGACAATAAAGTTATTATTCTATTCTATTTAGAAATGGGGTGGCTCAAGTTAGTGTCTCTTAAAGGCTACAGCATGGCTTGGAAATGGTGACGTCCCGGCCTCCTGGCGGCTCTTACCAGATTGGCGCAGACGCTGTTTGCAATTCTCTGGCTACAAGTCGTCGTTCTGGAGGACAGATGGGATGATTCCGAGTGTTTTCTTTGTCCGTGAAAACGCTCCGTGCATCAGGAAAAAGCCTGCCCGAGCCCAAAAAACCGCCGTGTTGTCAGTTCTGTCCGCGGAGCTCGCGGACACAGCTGTTCAGTTGGCCATGTACTCACCTGAAGCCGGACCAGCCGCAGTTTCTGAGAGGTCTTCAAAGCTACCCTATGTAGAATACATTGCATTGTGATAAGGACATGAATCCTTGTATTGCTTTATATGTATCAAAAGTATTTTAGTTGAAGATTTATGAAAGTGTGTTTTAAGTTTAATTTTTTTTTACAGATGGACCAGTCATCTCCAACCTATATGATTGCAAATTTAATCCCCTTGCATTCAGAGCAACTCTTGCAAGGCCTGAACCTACTCCGTCAGCACCATGAACTCTGCGATGTCATCCTTCGTGTTGGAGAAGTCAAGATCCATGCCCATAAAGTTGTGCTTGCTAGTATCAGCCCATATTTCAAAGCCATGTTCAGTGGCAATCTCTCTGAGAAAGAGAACTCGGAGGTGGAATTCCAGTGCATTGCGGAAGCGGCTCTGCAGGCTATAGTCGAATACGCCTATACAGGGACTGTATTCATATCACAGGACACTGTGGAATCACTTCTCCCTGCTGCCAATCTCTTGCAAATCAAGCTTGTGCTGAAAGAATGTTGTACCTTTTTGGAAAGCCAGCTGGATCCTGGCAATTGCATTGGGATCTCCCGTTTTGCAGAGACATATGGCTGCCATGATCTTTACTCAGCTGCCAATAAATATATTTGTCAGAACTTTGAAGATGTTTGTCAAACAGAAGAGTTCTTTGAACTTACCCATTCTGAGCTGGATGAAATTGTTTCCAATGACTGCTTGAATGTGGTTACAGAGGAAATGGTTTTTTATGCGCTGGAATCTTGGATCAAATACGATGTGCAGGAGCGTCAGAAATTTCTGGCACAGCTGCTTCATTGTGTACGGTTGCCTCTGTTGAGTGTTAAATGTCTCACAAGGCTTTATGAAGCCAATCATCTCATTCGGGATGACCACACCTGTAAACACCTGTTGAATGAAGCCCTGAAGTACCATTTCATGCCTGAACACAGGCTTTCATATCAGACTGTACTAACTACACGTCCTCGCTGCCCTCCTAAAGTGCTCTGTGCAGTGGGAGGAAAAGCTGGACTCTTTGCTTGTTTGGAAAGGTGAGAAATAACAAGAGCCACAAGAACCACCACAACAAAAAAAAACTGGGTTTGAGCAGGTTTGTCTTGCTAATCTCTTCTGTTCACAAGTCAAGGTAGCTAGCAGTGGAGCCCACCCCTGCGGAAAATTGGATGATAGTTTTTGACAACCTTCAGTTGCTTGTGCTAGAAGGGGAATAGTCTGGAATGGAAAAGCCTCAGAAATGCAGATAATTGACCAGGGTGTTATAATTTGCAGAGTTCTTCATTTTGTTGTTGTTCTCACTGTCACAGCCCTATAAGAATCATTAGCATTCTTTTAGTCCAGGAATATATTTAAATCTTAATCATATGAATCTAATAATGTATCCTGTTTATTTAAAAAGCAGAGAGATTTCACAGAGTTTTCTTTTTCACAAGCATAAAATGGTGGTACAAATGAGGTCAAAATTGAGCTGCAAATCTAAATTCCATTCTGTTAGAAGTATGAATGGCCTTATTATTTTTGTTTGTCAACTATCAGAGCTCTTACTATGACAACAGAAATATGGCGAGGTTGGATAGCCTGTGATCAATCTCGTTTCCTTAAATTGCTAACTGTAAAATTTATGACTGAGCTCATATTTGGAAAGTCAACAACCTACTTGGAGGCTCTTCTCCCCCTACCTCACCTTTTAAGGGCTATATTTTACTTGACTACATTCTCTCCAAATATTGAGTAGTAGCCGCTTTTATGAATAGTAATATCATTGTAGAATGAGTACTGCTACTCGTTTAAATACCCTTTCTTCCTGGGAATCCTTGCCCTCAGACCACTCTAAAGGTTTAGGAGATCTTACAGAATAGATTTTGTGTGAATTGCTTATATATTGAATTTAACCTACTGTTGCAGCAGCAGTAATTGAAAGACTGAAGGATAGATGAGAAACCAGCTAGGATGTTTTCACTCTCCAAACTTTGCCCATTAAACAGAATCTAAGTTCAGGTGAGCAATACTTTCATTAAAGAGGTGATTCTCAGAGCAAATAATGATTGCATTCTTATTTTAGTTTCATATTAATGTTGCAAGTAAAATTAGTTTAAGATTTCTTATCCTGATTTTCTTTCCAATTCTTACAATTTAGAGATTGGTTTCATACCTCACACTGAGCAGTGGTTTGTTTATGATTAGTTTGATGAATGTACCACAGAGATCACACATAACTGTTAAGCCATCAACTATTATTTACAAGCCATAATGACTTGGTTTGCACAAGGCAAAACATGAATTCAATCCCACTGTTTTTGTTTGTAGGGGTGGTCTCCCTGGTCTATTTAGAAAATTGTTCAGTATCAAGCAGCTCTAACCAGCAATTTTTTTAAAAAAAAGAACCTCTTGAATGAGGAGATATAGGTTAGAAGTATTTACATTCCATTTTGGGTAGTGGCTTTTGATACGTTGTCATTCCATTTTGCCTCATGACTTTTTTTTTCTCCTCCAGTGTTGAAATGTATTTTCCTAAGAATGACTCCTGGATAGGCTTGGCACCTCTGAGTGTTCCTCGCTATGAATTTGGAGTCTCTGCCCTTGATCAGAAAATCTATGTAATAGGAGGAATTGCAACCCATATGTGTCAAGGCATCAATTATCGGAAGCATGAAAGCTCAGTGGAATGCTGGGACCCCGATACAAACACTTGGACATCTGTGGAGAGTATGAACGAGAGCCGAAGTACTCTGGGAGTAGCAGTTCTGTCACGAGAAATCTATGCTTTGGGGGGTTATGACGGGCAGTCCTACCTCCAATCAGTGGAAAAGTATATTCCAAAGGTGAAGGAGTGGCAGCCTGTTGCACCAATGAACAAAACCAGGAGTTGCTTTGCTGCAGCCGTTTTAGATGGAATGATTTATGCCATTGGGGGCTATGGTCCAGCCCATATGAACAGGCAAGTATATATTTAAGCTTCAGGGTGGAATATATATATATCATATACATATACTGTACATATACATATACATGCTGTATATATACACACACACACAAATATATAAATATATATAAACATAACTATATAAATGATATTATATGCAGGACTGTCTACCATATTATTAATTATTCCCAGTGTGCCTTGTTAATTCATGCTTTAGGTAATTTGTCCAAGGAATTCCCTGTGATTGTTTGTTAAAATTATAATTGTGTTTTCCTTCAAAACTTGGGAGGAAGAAATTGTATGTTTAGTTAGGTTTTAAATCATCTTGTGGCTAGAAAGATGCTTAGAAATGTGCTTGAACCATTTATTGGTCATGTGCATGCACTTGTCAGAAGCCAAGCTTTGATTCTAACTAAATTCTCACTTTATGAGAGCTCCTGGTTGATGACGCAAGAATAGTTATCTAATATTCAAGCTTTGTAGGGCAACATAGTTTCAGCAGACGGGGGTTATGCTCCTGAGATACACTGAAATGTGAAATAGCCACATTTTATGCTAGCGTGTTGTGTAAATGCACTCATGGCTAGTTCACTGTTCAGTGTGCTGTGTTAACCCAATTTTCTGAAGTATTAGGGAAACAATGGTTAAATTAACCATGGGTAAGAGTATGATGTGAACATAGTCTAGGAATTTTTTTCCTATATTTGTGTTGGTTTAAATTAGAGCAAGAATTCCCCAGGTTAAACCCATACAAAATTAAGAGTCCAGGTTATCAACTATGCTTTTTATGTCTTTTACCTCTAGCCCAATCCATTCTGCAGACTTTCAATAGGCAATCCTCATTAAAAAAAAGTTAAATCTGAACTATTATCCTGGAGTTAAAATTATTCTAAAACTTAATCAAAACTTGGCTATATAAAGAACATCACAAACATGGAATAACAGTGCTGCAGGCAAATGTTCAAGTCTCTTCTCCTGATTGATGGAAAAATAGCTTCACAGTCATCTAGCAGAACTTAAATTAGTATGTGATTTGTACGTGGTTAGTACAAAGAAATCTTGGAAGTTCTTGAATGAAATGTAGAAGCCTCTGGAAGCCAGAGTATTGTCCTGATTTATGGCCTGTTTGGAGGAAGAAAGGTTTGTGTTTCCCAAATGGCAAAGGGGTTTTTTTGGGGGGTGGGGGAGGGGTGTTTGCCAGCAGTATAAACAGACTGGAGGCAGCTTATTTTCTTTTGTTCAGGAGTAACATTAGCTGGCTGAACTATTTTTGAGACCCAAGAGAATGCTAAGAGCTAATGTAATAATTCATATTTGTACTACTTTCTTGAGAAATCATCTGATTTTCTAGGACCAGTCCTATATGGATTTTTAGCCCAGAGGTTATAGATCTTGGCTTAAATGCCTGTCATTATTTCTTGCTACTCCTGGCCTATTCTCTTTTCTTCAAGGTATGTGAAGATCACTTGGAAAGGAAAAAGGGTAGTTTCTTTTCATTCCTTCTGGACTTTTGTAGAAGCCCAGTGAAGAGGCATGTAGAGAAATGCACTGTTCATTCATTCATTCATTCATTCATTCATTCATTCATTTTTCACATTTCTATCACTGCCCATCTCCCCCAAAAGGGGAACTCTGGGTGGTTTTCCTTGGAGTTTTGCAGTTCTCTGAAACTTTGCAGGAGGGGAGGACAAAAGAAGTTTCTGGTGGATATGAATGCAGAGGTGATTCTTTCTCGTAACCTAGGGAATGGATTTATAGAATCCTATCCATGACCAACTGGCCAGTGGTGATGAATATAGAGCAAAACTAGGCAGACCTGTTTGCTTGAGCTAAATCAAGCAGGGTAGATGCAAAATTTTCATGGCCTTACACTGCTGCTGGCAAATATTTGAGTCTCTTTACCTTATTGTCCTACCTTTGCTACCTTTTTACATTGTTTATTTCTGTTTCACACTTTGTTTTCTATATGTGGAAATGTTTCCAGTATTTTAATCATCAAAAGGACTCACAACCCAATCCTATTAAATGAGGGGTGGGGTGGGGTTATATTTTATTGTGGCTAGATGCAATACTCCCTTTTACCTTCTCAGTTGCATAATTGTCTTACATCCATTAATTTAAAAATTAGTTGCTGCTTTTTGTGCCTTAAGCCATATTCTATCATTTCTTCCCTTTTGGTCTATGATTTCCACTTTGACTGTAGAGTTTTTATGTGCTATCAAAATATCTTGACTATAACTGTTGTATTATGGAATATCTCCAGAGGCCATTGAAGCTGCATTCATGTGGGAATCACAACGTGCTGGTTATCCCTCATGAAATGCAGTTACAGTAGTGTCTTGGAGTAATCAGTGAAAACTCATTAAATAATGTTGTTTGTTTTCATCTGCAGTGTGGAACGTTATGATCCCAACAAGGACTCCTGGGAAACAGTTGCACCAATGGCAGACAAGAGAATAAACTTTGGTGTTGGGGTTATGCTAGGCTTCATTTTTGTAGTTGGCGGGCATAATGGTGTTTCTCACTTGTCCAGCATTGAGCGGTATGATCCACACCAAAACCAGTGGACTGTTTGTTGTCCAATGAAGGAACCCAGAACAGGTAATAAACTTCTCAATAGCTGTTCCTGTTCAGCTTAATTTTGCTGTTCTTTTTTTCATGTGACTTTACGAGCAATTAAGTCTTACCTTGAACAAATTCACCATCACTAAGTTCTCCCTTACCATGCCATTTCTATGCAAATAGGATATCAGGTAGGAATATCCCAAAGGGCTATTCAGCTATCTTTTCCTAAAAGAAACTTATCCTTGCTGCGGTAGACCAAAGAATCCTGGAAAAAGGAAGAGAGAGATTTACTTGAATAGCATTTATATAATCAGTAATTTAGGACACAAATAGGCAAACTATTTACAACCAAGGACTGCATTTCCTTTTTTCCTCCGAAGGTGAAAGGAACATAGTGATTATATTAATAAAGAGGGTGGGCATCAAAACTTTGGCTCATTTAGGGTTTTGGAGAGTTTCTTAACATAAAATAAGTTAATTAAGATTAGTTTCATGGGAATATGGACTTCAGTATGGAAGATACAGCTCCATGTCTATTTTAGATTTAGAGGCTTTGGTGAGTGAGTGATCCTAGAAATTATGAGCAGGTGGGGAGCATGCCCCTTTTAATTCTTCTAGATCTTTCAGCAGCTTTTGCTTTCAGTATTGAAATTGTAGTGAACCTTAGGTCAGCATGCTATACATACTATCATTGCGATATGGTCGGTAAATAGAAGAAATTTGGTTTACTGGGCCACAGATCCTGATTTTTCTCCCTGTTGCCACTCATGGCCAATTCAACATGTTGTAAATGTTTTCTTCCAAGAGCACTTTCAGCAGTTCATATATATAGGGGGGGCATCTCAGAGGTTTGGTAGTGAATGCAGCTTACATGTGCATGGGGGGGTACCTTTTAACAACACGAGGATCTATTTTTCATTTTCTGGTTGAAGTTGAGCGAGATTTTTTTTTTTTGAGTACTGATTTGGGACTTGATTCTACAAGCAACTTCTTTTGTTGGTGGCCTTTAAATTTCTCTCACTTGCATTATAAAGAATTACATAAAAATATGCATAACAACAGTGAGCTATGAAAGGCCTTTTTTTTTTTCCTGAACTGAATGGACCCAACTTGGCCTTCATGATCTCCCTTTAATCGGGCCCCAGAGAATGTGGCCATTTCAACTCTTGTTCTCAAGGATAAACTCTTGCTTTTTTCTTCGGCTGAAGCTCTTTATGAGACTAAAAGCATAACCTGGAGGCCTAGAATTTGTTCCAGAAAGCATTTTCTGCCTGTCCCATTCATTATGTTAGAATAATACAAATAGAAGAGAATATTTGTAGCTCAGGGTTGAACTGTGGAGTCCTTGGTGTTCTCTGAGCTTGGTTTTTTGTAGACATTTTGTTACCCAAGTAGGTAACATATTCAGTGCTAGAAGAGAGTGGGGCTTGCTCTTTGTTTATATACAGTAGCTTGTCCTGTCACTGTTCGTGGGGGTGTTGTTTTCTCCTTGGTAGTTCCTTGGTAGAATTATATTTGGCCATTTCCAGTTCTGAATTTCCTGCACTTCTGCCTTTTGCTAAGCTGCATGATAGGGGAGGGCAGTGAAGAGGTGAGCTGAAGCGAGAATTTAATAATGTTCCTCCCCTCCCTCAAGAAAATGTCTGACCTTTGGACATTTTCCATCCTCCGCATTATGGCATTCATCATCATTATATTATTAGGTTTTTATCCTGCCTTTTTTATACATAACTGAAGGTGGTGAACATATGTAATACTCCTGCCTCCTATTTTCCTCACAACTGCAAGCTCTTTAACACTTATTTAAATTGTGGGGTTTTTTTTAGTTTCTCTTTCTATGAAAAGGACTTGACATTGTAACATAAATATATAAATATGTTTTCTTTTTTCTTCTCCAATAGGAGTTGGTGCGGCTGTAATTGATACCTATCTTTATGTAGTTGGTGGACACTCGGGGTCATCCTATCTTAATACTGTACAGAAATATGACCCTATATCTGATAACTGGCTGGACACTGCTGGTATGATGTACTGCCGATGCAATTTTGGCTTGACTGCACTTTGAAGAATAATATATTTGAGGACTCAACTAGCACTGAAGATACCCAGCCTGTACAGAACAAGCTGTATTTCTTCAAGATGGGAGAAAGGAGAGACAGCTTAAGTGTAATGCAAACAGGTGAACCCCAAATAAGAATTAGATATTGTTGATAGGAAAGAAATGGAAGGAGGGGATATGGAATTGTGTTTCTAATGGGGATCCAAATTGCATACTGTTATTGATCTGAAATAATTTATCTTGATACAAGAAGCACTGTGTTGCCTGCAGTAGGCATAGAAACTCCCAGACTCAGAGCTTTGATCTTCTTTCTCTTCCTGTGACTGGCATAGGTATTATCGCTCAAGGGGTGGGATCATTTGAGTGTATTGCACAATCTTACTAGATGTCTGTCTCCATCTTTACAGAGACCATGATTGCTTCACAATTTTTTATGAACAGTTAAAGGGCTGCCTTTTCCCTCCACCCATTACACAGGTTTTGTAAATATCTGATACTGTAATCTGTTTATCTGCACTTAATACACCTCCTCCCTTTTGGGGGGGAACTTGCTGGAGGATAAGAATGGATAGCTATTTTCAGCTTAATACACTTAAAGTTTTATTTTTATCCTTATACTATTTGGACCTGCCTGTACATCTAAAACATAACTCTTCTCACCCTTTATCTGAAGATCTATAGTTTACAAGCTGATAAAGAGAGAAAACCCATGTTGCTTGGGTTTACTGAAATAATGCATATCCCAGCACATGTGTCAATGTTCCAAAAAGAAATATCTTCCCAGCTCTGTGCATAAATCTGTGGTACGTAGCCCACATGTGACTTCAAAGAATGTACAACCAAATTTTCAGTGTGTACTGACTTTGACATGGTGCTAAACAATTAGATTGTTGAGATTGCTAGAAATCTTAAGAGCAAGTCCCACTAAAATAAGAGGGATTGATTTTCAAATCAATCAAATCAAAATGTACAGCATTGGACTAAGGCGAAATTTTGACTAAAGTAATACATTTTCTTCATTTGGTGATCTGCAGGATGTGTAATGAATGCTGCTAGACTAAAATATGATGGACTCTTTACTTACTTTTCTTCTCAATGCCTTTGAGAATTTTCAAACTTTTCTTGTGCTAATATTTATTAGATGAGCATGTTTGGAGAAATCAAACCTGAACAGATTAGAGAATGAAGGGAGTATTTATTATCTCCTGATAGATAGTTATTTTCCTTAAAAAATGAATTAGGCAACATCTAGTAGTGGATATTTATCTCACTGCACTTTTCAGCAGCAGTCCCTCCAAATGTTGCTTTGAGGTATCCTTCAACTCAGCAGAACTTTTTAGTAGTGGTTGGATTGTTCTGTAACAGGACAGTTCCTCTAATAAATTGAAATCTAGTCATCAATAGGTCCTCCTGAAACTCGCTGTTAGGTTCTGAGAGACTGAAGCATGAGCCTGTATTTTAATATTATTCCACATAGATAACTGAAACTGTTTCTGCAGGTTTCTATTTCAGGCATTTTTCAATGTATATTTCTGCTTTGTCAAAGGAGTTGTACTTAAATTTACTCTTGTCTGCCTTTTCTCCCTTTGAAAATACTTTTCTCCTCATTTCCCTTTAGCACGATTTTTGGTAGTATTCACAAACATGCAATAATAAGATGTGTGGCTGACATGTATTTTGAGCCTTTTACTTCTGTCTACACAAAAGGGGAGATTATGGACTAGTGCTCTGTAATAAGAATGGCAGCTAACCAAGCTGCAAAGGCTCTTCTTCTTGAGCTAATCAATGTTCTAATTAAAACCAGAAGAGCACACTTAACATCACTTTTCTACCAACACTTGAACATGTTATCAAATCCTAAAACTCTTGTTTAGATATTTGTGGAGTTAAGCAGAGTTTTGAAGCAACTTAACTGAGGCAACAAGCAATTTGTAATATGCTAGTTGTTACCTGTTATGCAGCAATAATAGCATAATGCAACATTTACATTGGTTTTTTTATGCATGGAATTGTGTGCTTTGGAGACACTCATTCATTTCAGTAAAACTCATTTGGGAGATCTGGACTCTGAAGAAAGCAACCGTTTGGGACAATAGAAACAGTTGTTTGTTGTGGATCAGCAGCTATTCAGTTTCAATTCATGAAAGTGCATGGCTAAATTGTTTTGTGTCCTAGGTCTCTCTCCAAGCTGCCTTTGAATTTAGAAAAATATATTGATACCTGATAGGTGTTTAAGAAGGTACTCACATAGTGAGATTCTGGGAATAGAAAGAACAGTTCTGGACAGAGAGAGGGAGAAAAGTGGTCATGGATTGGAGAATGGTAAAAATGTTGCTGTAGCTGAAGGACTTAAGAAGAGTTCGTCTGGTTATCTGCCTTGTTCATGCATGTTTTACAGAGCATCCACTCAAGCTGTTTTGGTAGGCTGATCTGAACATCAGAGTTAAGGATATTTTTTGCTTTTGTTTTAAAAAAAGGAGTCCACACCATGACATTTGATATTCTTCAGCCCTTTTGGGTGATGGCATCTACCCAGTAGGAAGTCAGTTAATCTTAATGTAGCACTTTTTGTGTTATTAGTAATCTCCAGGTAGTTTGAGGGTGGTCCTCGTTGTGCAGTTCAGATAAGGACATTGTTGATTTATTTGAATCTAGCTTGAGTCCGCAGGGAGATTTGGTTGGTTGATTTTTAATGATGTAGACCATCTGTATTAAAAACAAATTAAGGCACAAATAGCTATTTTAGTCAAGATCAGATTAATTGCAGATTAATTCACTAGTGCAGTAGACACTGTCTTTGTAGCAAATACAGGGAATAATATATGTATATAAACTCACCATAGTCACTTCTGTTTTATTTTGCCATTCACTGAATTGCTCAAGGGTAGACAAATTGGACAACCAATTTTAACATTTGTAGGCTGCAATAAGCTTATTATAGCTCAGCTATAGAGAAGGCCTTTTCCTAAAATAGTACCTACCTTAACATCCAGTTCCACAAAACCATTCAAGTGGCTTATTTAATGATTAAGCAAAAGCACTTTAACATTTCTTGGCTGCTTATTTTCAGGCTTTTCTTTTGTTTGGAAAAATAATAGTTAAACCCACAGCTTTGTACGTTAGTTAGATAGGGCAGCATTATATACATATGTAATACCCCGTTTGAAAGGACAGCTCCAGAACCAGACAAATGTTTCCAGTGCAAGCATCTATTGTTACAGAAGAATTTATCTTATATCTATCCATTCATGATAAATGAATAATTATGAGAGAGAGAGAGAAATTAGCCCTTAGCCCTTGGCTAGCTCTTCTCTTCAGGCAGGAAATATGAAATGCTATAAAAGGGTTCCTGGAGATATGTCAACTAGAGTGTAAGATTGGGGCATTGTACTGGTTAAGTATTTTTGTTACATGGCAAACCTAGGCAGCCTTCTCTCTCCATTTTTTTCTTCTACCCCATCTACGGAGGTTCATTTGTTAACTCCTTCCATTGTATGAAAGAATATGAACTCTCTCTCCTACTTGCCTTAAATCCCTTTTCATTCATAAAAGAACTGAGAAATAGCTCCTTTCTTTGCCTTACATGCTCTGCTGTGCTTTCACCTCTCTGACCCAGTTCCAAACCTTCATGCAGAGTAGTTTTCAGTAGGATTCGGGCCTGCATAAAGGGGTTTTCTGTGGATGGTATCAGACAGGCAATATTGTTTTATGTTTGCATTCTTCTACCAGCAGAGTTTCATGTTCTTTCTCTCTCTGCCATCTTTCTTTACAAAGGTGGTAGTTGAGTGGGAAACCACTCAATAATTTTCTCCCTTTTTGTTTGCTAAATGTGGTCATGTTCTGTTGTTATTGCTATAGTATTTCATTTGAATGTGCACTGTTTACAAAATAAATTTGTGAAAGCAAAAAAGTTCAGTTGTAATTTTTTAAATCTCTAACTTGATTATCTTCATCTTTAAATATCATAGATAAACCAGGAATAATCTTTAGTAAACACACTTTTATTTCCAATATGCTAAGCCAAGTCAGGCAGTAATCATGGATAACTTACTTGCCTGTCCCTGCAGCACCACATGACGTGGCAGTCAGCTGCAATTTGCCAGTTGCCCTTGATTTTGCTCAGTATGTCACACTTTTATATTGGCTGCCTAGCTGACAGTTTGTTTTGGGGACTTATTCTTTTTTTAATAAATTTCTTTAATCACTACTCCATGATTCATTGGTGTAAAGTTAAAATGGTGGACTAGGACTAAGGAACCTAGCCTGCAATTGCCTTTCATCTAATGCCTATTGCCCAGGAATGGCACTGATCCAGGCAAATTGTCTGCCTGTGGTGGAGGCAGATCTTTCTATGCTGCAAGGTGATTGATTGATTGATTGATTGATTGATTGATTGACTTGATTGAACTTCCTTCTGTGAGCAGCAATGAAAAACAGAATAATTTTAAAATATTTATTTAAATCACAACAGGCAAATGGTAGAGATGTACACATCCAGCAATAACTAAAATTTTATTTATTTATTTATTTATTACATTTATATCCATTTATTTATTTATTACATTTATAAAATTAAAGACTTAAAGGAACACATCAGTGAAAAGGGAAATATAATGTAAGATATATGCAATAACGGAGCAGGAGAACAAAATTAAATAGAGGAAAAATGTAAAAGCAATGGAAAAGTAAGAGACACAGCATTAAGATAGTGATTTACAGTATACAAGGGTGATTAGCCTAATAGGCAAATAAAAAATCTAACCTGCCTCTGAAATGTTTTCTCCTGCTCTTAAGTAGATTAAAAATATTCAAAGTATTCTGGGTTCACAAAAAATGCTAGACTCAAATATTGTTGGCTAGTTTATCATTCTGGTTTATGCAAATCCAATGAACATTATTTATGTTTCAATGTGTTGTGTAAACCCAGGAATTGTTGAGTGCAAGAAGACATTTTTTGTTGCAAGAGCACAGCTTTGGAGATGTGCCACTCTAGGAATGTGTCCATGAAATCACCAGGTGATTTCAAAGGGATCCCAGAGAATTCTAGGGGAGACGTTAGAGAAAAGGTAATTAAAGCTTTATCAATGTTTTTGGAATGGGAGAAGAGGGTACAGAGGCAGAAATTGACAAAATTTATAGAATAAATACAAGATTTGCAAAGTTAATGTCCTGGTGCATTTTGTCAGGAAGAAGACAAGAGACCAAGTTCTGCAGCAGCATTTTAATACAAGACTGAAGATTGATAATAGAGATGTAATTGTGCTTAAAGAAATTCTGATTAGAATACTACATAAGAGAAAAGTATACTTCTTCCTGACTGACAGACTTAAACAGAAAAAGATTCCATTTTGATGGTACAACCTGGAAGGAGTGATTTTTACAGCAGAGGTTTTGACTGAATTCTGTGCAGAAAGCAAGAGAAAGCTAGAAAAATTCAAAGAAGAACTGGAGGTAATACAAATGGTTGTGACAGATGAGACTACACAAAAGCCTTTACAGGTGCAACAGGAAAGTGAAAGGGATAATACTGAATCAGGTGCTACAGGTATTGGCTTTTCTAGATTTTGGGCCTGATTATAGATTACAAATGGTTAACATGGAATATAAATGGAGAAAATGCTCCTCAAAACAGAAAAAAAAATATTTTTTTATTTAAAAAAATTAAAGCAAGATATAATTTGCTTACAAGAAACACATGTTAGAAAAAAGGATATAAAATATTTGACTTACAAAAATTTGGGTGAAGAATTTATCTCAGCAGGAACAAAAAAAAAGGGAGTTTTGTATATAAACCCCTTATGGACTTTTTGCGCAAAACAAAAAAATGAACTTATGATCTATGGTTTTGACGATTAGATAGGGTAGATTATAGAAAGAAGAGAGTCACGATGTAACTTTAGAGAAAGGTAAATCTACAATTGTACTTATAACTGCTGTAAAGAAGATTGGAAGCCACCTCTTTATATCTTTCTTTTCTATTTTTTTTCTTTTTGTACTTTGGCTTTTTCTTATACTTCTTCCTTTTTCTTTTTTCCTTCTTTATTTTAGTTTGTATTAGTTTTTATTCTTGTTTTTAAAACTTTCAGTAAAATTATATTTTAAAAAAGAATTGATTAGATAAAACTAAACACTTTAGAAGCATAAACACAGTAAAAATTGTTTCTATTCCATTTGTGTAAAACCTTTTATCTTCCACCCTGCAGCCTAATACTGTAGGTTCCCAGAGTAGTTTACAAAATAATAAAAGCAAGATAAAAACAGACCTTGCCATCAAACGTCCAGTCTAAAAGACATGACACAAAAAAGAAGAGATGGGAATGAAAAACAAGATAATGGAGGAACTTGTTTATAGTGCTAGGATGACCAGCTGTGATGGAAATGAGTTGTGCAGGATGGTCCAGATGACCTGTTTCTCTTCCAGAGCAGATGGCCCTGTTGCCTTTTTTCACAGGACATTTGATTCCAATAGTCTTTGTGGGAGTAAACAGAGATCATAATAATGACAGTGATTAACATAGTTCAATAAAAACAATGGAAAATAAGTTTCCTAATACCAGGTTCGTTCATCTATTATATCCATCTAGTATTGGACTAGATGGCCTTTATTCAATGACTGCATTTGAGATCTTGGCTGGTCTCAGAAGCTAGGCAGGGTCAGCTTGATCAGTATTGCATGTGGGGCTGCCCAATGACTCGGGATGTCCAAAACCTAATGCTTGGGGAACAAACATTCCAGACAACTTCAGAACTTGTCACTATAAATGACATGTTGTGGATTAGAATTAAATTCTTCACTACACCAAGTGAATCCCATTGTTAAGTAACCTTCTGGACAGAGATCACCTGTGTTTTTGTACTTGCCTTAATCTTGCTAATTGTGGGACAATATTTTCCTTTTCCATTTGTATTTCTTCGTTTGTCTGCCTGACCACTGTCATTTTCATATTTTCTCATTTTACCGACAAGCTTATCCATTATAAACTTGTGGCCACAATGTACACTTCCAGACATCTTCTCTAGTGTCCAATAGAAGCACTACTGCTACTCCTTAATGGCCATATAACTCTTAGTTGTTACCTAGAGGATAACTATCCCTGTTCTGGATTACATGGTAGAAAAACAGTAATCTCCTACATTTTTTAACTCAAGGATGAGCTCATAAGCTAACTCAGAACTTTTAACAATATACATAACCCTCCAATGCCCAATTCAGAAGAGTTTACAGGTTAAACTAAAACTTTGATGGCACCCCTGGATGATCTCTGTGGCATCTCAAATTGCCACAGCACCCTGATTGAGGATCACTGGATTACATGTGTGATTAAGGGAAAACACCAGCCTCCTGAAGAGTAAGGTTTATAATGATTTATTAAATCTATATGCCACCTGACTCTCGGTGACTGGGTGGTTTACAAATTCTTAAAAACATTTAAAAACAAGCAACAATACAAGATACAGGAAAAAAAAGATGGCAGAGAAAACAAACCCAAATGAGAACAAGGAAAAGGAAGAAAAGATGCATCAATCATCCTCACCAAAGGCCTGAGCAAAGAGCCACGTCTTCAGGGCCCTTCGAAATACCAGCAGGATGGGGGCCATTTGAATCTCGGGGGGAACCTCATTCCAGAGGGCAGGCGCTGCTACAGAGAAGGCACGCTTCTGTTTAATCGATGGAACCCGGAGCGTGCCAACCCTTCCAGATCAGATTGGTCGGGCAGATGTTATGGGAGATAGGCAGTCCCTCATGTAACCAGGCCCTATGCCATGTAGGGCTTTATAGGTAGCCACCAGCACCCTGAAGGAAACTGGCAGCTAGTGCAGCTCGCAAAGCAGAGGTGTTACATGGGCATACCAAGGCATGCCCATCACTGCTGCATTCTTGACCAACTCAAGCTTCCAGGTGGTCTTCAAGGATAGCCCCATGTAGAGTGCATTGCAGCACTCAGGCCGGGAGATGACCAGGGCATGAGTGACTGAAGGCCCCCCCGATCTAGGAAAGGCTGCAACTGCTGCACCAGATGGAGCTGTGCAAAGGCCTTCCTGGCCACAGCTGCCACCTGCTCATCAAGCAGGAGCGGTGAGTCCAGGAAGACACTCAAAATGCACACCACTGCGGGAGCACCACCCCACCCAAGGTAATATTTGGAATATCCCCAGATCTGGGCAGTCCAAACCCACTGCCACTTGGTCTTGGTAGGATTGAGTCAGAGATGGTTCCTCCCTATCCAAACCTGCACAGCCTCCAGGAACTGGGACAGAACTTCATCTGGCCACCCGGAGTTAAAAGATATCATTGGGTATCATCAGCGTATTGATACTGAACCGCAGACCGGCAGATGACCTCACCCAGTGGTTTCATGTAGATGTTGAAAGGAAGGGGAGAGAGAATAGAACCCTGCGGCAGCCCACAAAGGAGGGGCCTGGGAAACAATCTCTCCCTGCCTATCAACATTGACTGAAACTGGCCCCAGAGAATGGAAGAAAACCACCATAAAACAGTGCCTCCAACCCCCACCACACACAGCCGGTTCAGGAGGGTACCATGGTCGACAGTATCGAAAGCTGCTGAGAGAGCAAGGAGCACAAGGATGGATGCACCACTGCCATCCTGGACCTGCCACAAATCATTAACAAGTGTGACCAAAGCTGTCTCAGTACTAAATTCCACCCTGAAACCTGACTGAAACTAATCTTGATAATCCATTTCCTCCAGGATTCTTATCAGCTGCAGACCCAACACCTTCTCAACAACCTTCCCAGAAAGGGTAGGTTGGAAACTGGCCAATAGTTATCTATTGGGAAATGTGTATATGGGTATACAGGGAATGAGTAAAGGTAGTCCTCATTTACCAACCACAATTGGGACCGGCAACTCGGTCGTTAAGCGAAGCGGTTGTTAAGTGAAACTGCCGCTGTGCTTATGATCTTACTTCAGCTTTCCTTTGCTTTACAGACCAGCGAAGGTCATAAATGCGAGAATTGGTTGTAAAGTTACTTTTTTATCACCATTGTAACTGCAAATGGTCACTAAACGAGGCAGTCGCTAAACGAGGACTACCTGTATATGAGCTGGTGAGCTTAAAGAGGGTTTTGGGGGAATAAGGAGGTGAACATAAGATGATGGCAGGTAGAAAGAAAAAGGCAAAAGAAACTGCTGCTGCTGGATTTTTCAATTTAGCCCTGTAAACTACCCCAATCTTTCAAAGAGGCCTGGCCTTGAAACAGTGTTCTTCCGTGGCAGACAGCTGAACTGCTGTGTCAAACAGGAATGTTATGTGAGAAGAAAGGAACTTAGTTACTGTAAAGGAAAAGGACTTCCTTCCAGACTTGCCTGTTAGAGAGAGGAAGAGTACAGTAAAAGGACAAAAACTGCTACTGCCAATACGATTTCTCTCTTTAGATGGACATTATAATTTTGTTTACTAGTTTGAAAGACAGAAGCTTCAAAGGAGACCTATTTGTTTTCAAACCCTCCCCTGCAAGCATAAAGGGCAGGTGTGAATAAATTTAATCTCCTGATTCTGCAACTGCTCTCTACTTCTCTACATAAAGGGGTCTCCGCCACAACATGCTGTGGACAGAGAATATGTCTTTGATTTTTAGATATATGAAAATACATCCCAGAACAGCAAGCCGCCTTGGCAAAAGCCAACTTTCATTTTGTAGCATACTATTTCTGCATGCTAATTAAACTACCTACCTACCAATACGAAACTCAGCGTCTGAAGATGGACTTTTGGGTATTTTGGGTGGAGTGCCCAATTAAATGTGTCTCATTCAGATTAATCTGTTAGACTGGGTTTAAGCAAAGTTACTTTTTCATCACCATTGTAACTGCAAACACTCCATATATGAGGCAGTCACTAACCGAGGACTACCTGTAGTGGCAAATGGTTCTTCAGTCCAAGTTACTCATATCTTGCTTTGTTCCATTTATCCTCTCATTAGACTGAGTGATGTGCTGTGAAGCAGAAAAATAAAGAAGTATGACTTGCTATGGCAGAGGTTTATTCCTTAATTTCTATCTTTTTTGGCCAAACTGTTTGCTATTGTTGGTAATGCTGTGTGTGTACAAACATTTTGGACTGACGGGTATGCTGCTCTATCATATCCAAGACACACTTAGTTGTAATTACAGATTACATCAATGTTAGGTTTATATTCACTTTAATCTTATTACTGCTGGTAAATCTGTAACCCATCCAGAGTCAGGTATGATTGGGGTGGCATATAAGCTCAATAAATAACATACATACATACATACATACATACATACATACATACATACATAAATGGAATGGCTCCCAAGGTGCTGGGCTAGAAACCAGGAGACTGAGTTCTAGTCCCGCCTTAGGCATGAAAGCCGGCTGGGTGACCTTGGGCCAGTCATTCTCTCTCAGCCCAACTCACCTCACAAGGTGGTTGTTGTGGGGAAAATAGGAGGAGGAAGGAGTATGAGGTATGTTCGCCGCCTTGAGTTATTTATAAAAAATAATAATAAAGGCGGGATAAAAATTAAATAAATAAAGGGCTCCCTAAAAGCCACATTGAGCAGATCGATGAGCAGAGGTGATTTGAAAGCTGGCAAAAGTCATAACCCTGACAAGGAATGGAATGGGATTTTGCAAAATTTCCAGCTTTCTGCCTCAGATTACACCCCCAAGTCTTTCCACCCCTCTTTGATCCAAAGCTGCCTCCCTGAAAGTTGTCCAGATACATTGGACTGAACATCTCCTATCTCAGGCAAGCGTGCTCAGGAGGTGAAGTATTCCAGTTCATTCAGAGCAGAGGTTTTGAAACACTGTGTTCTGTGGAACATGAGGATCCTCCAATTAAGTTGAAGGTCCCACGGTCCGGAGAAGGAATTTGGGTAGATTCTTGGAGCCATTCCATTTCACTAGCCATAACCAAGCAAAAGTACCCTATCTATTGATGAAGAAATGATGTCATGCCTATACATTTACTAAAGAAAGAATACAGGAAAGAATATTTCTAAAACATGTATTTCATTATTCCTTTTAAAAAGAAATCGTCACGGCAGTTCCTGATTCATTTTACCTATCCACTGCGGGAGCTCCGTCGTCTTGAAAATTCCGCGAAACGCTGACGTCGAGCTTATCAAACTGAGAAAGCCGCTCCAAAGCAGGGGAAGGAGAAGTGGGGGGCGGGGAGAACTGAGGCAAGCTGTGATTGGTTCGCTGCGGAACAGTTCTCCAATCAATCAGAGGCGGGAGAAAGGACGACCAGCCGCCTCTGGCAGCGGAAGCGAGAAAACGCACGCATGCCTGATCTCTTCCCAGGGGTCCGTTTTCCCGGCATCCTCTCTGATTCGTTTCCTGGCGCCCAGCCAAGACGGAAGTGGTCCAAGATGGTGGCGGTCGTTATTCCCCATCGTTCTTCCTCAGCGAGGCCGGCCTGGGTAGCGGCGGCGGCGTCGCTGCTGGTGCTGCTGGTGCTGCTGCTAGGGCCGGGACCTGTGTTGGCCGGGCGGAATCAAGTCAAAGTGCTGACTGACGGAGCGTGGCAGGAACTGCTGCAGGGCGAGTGGATGGTGGAATTGTGAGTCCTCGCAGGCGGAGGAGCAGCTCTTTTCCCAGAAGTGCCCGGGGAACCGTAGGATTGGGAGTGACCGCAACGATCATCTAGTCCAGCCCTCAAGAAAGAGGACTGTGTACCTGCTCAGGGGTACTCCGCTCCACCCTTCGCCAGTCCCCTTCGCCCAGTTCACTCGCCAATCTTGGGAACAGAGGATGCCTTGACCTTCCTATCTCTTCCTTGGGGCTGCCCATCTAACTGTCGAGGGCAGTGTTTGTCAGCCCTGGCTACTTTAAGATGTGTGGACTTCAACTCTCAGAATTCCCCAGCCAGCATCTTAAAGTTGCCAGGGTTGACAAACACTGGTTGAGGGGAATTTTGCACCCTTGATTCGGTAACCCTTTGGGGAAGGGGAGTTTCTACCCAGTATAAACCATTATCTCCGGGTAGGAGGAGCTCTGCTAACTGTTTCGAGCCAGCCACTGTTCTGCAGAACTGGAAGCAGGAGTTCTAAAAAAAAAAAAAAGGTTCTAGCTTTTGAATTAAGAAAGAATGAGTAGGCCAAGACTGGAGTGCAGGTCGCAGTCTTTCTCCCACCCAGCAGCTCCCAGTGTGCTACATCCTAACTGCCCAGTTTTCCCCATGCTCCCCCCTCCTTTGTTCAGTGCAATATATGCCACTGGTCTCTGTCCCCATCACATTTTCTCCCTCCCCTCAGCCACTGCCGCTGCACTGCCTTGTGCACGGAGTCTAGGCAGTTAGGAACAGGAGTCCCTGCCCCCTGCTTCTCCCCACTCTCAATGGCTTCTGCTTGGAGCAAAACAGATCCAGTTTGTTCCATGCATGGACCAGACATGAGTGTTTTGGTTTGGGCACAGATCACCTAAAACCAGCTGTTCTGTGCATGGAACAGTTAATGTATGAAACGTTTTGCACATCTCTGGCACTTGGTTGTTGAGATGCTCCATTTAAGGGCATTTTGTCTCCTCTTACTGAATTATTTTAGTTATTAAGGTTAATGTTCCCATGAATGAATTGTCACATGAAGCAAGATAATGTAATAAAACAATTCTGCGTGTCATAGAATCCAGTGAAGTTGATCAAGGTTTTACGAATGCAAGCTGCTTTATATTACTGAGTTAGAACTCAGTGGTTTGTTCACTCCAGAGTATTACCTCTGGTTGGCAGTAGCTGTTGAAATTCTTGGGCAAAGAGGCTTTTTCTAGCCATCACAACTTCGTATCCTTTGAGTTAGATATGCCAAGGAATGAGCTAGGAACATTTTGTGTGCAGGGCATATGCTCTTCCCTTGAAATTTTGCCTCTTTTAATCTTGAATATTTCTTACATTGTATCCAGTTTTGCTCTACAATATTCTCTTTTGTCATACCATAAGGTAGACAATATAGAGTGCCTTTCAGATGTTTTGGACTGTAGTTTCCATAAATCACATTAGCAATATACTAATATACAATATGAGAGCCAGTTTGGTGTAGTGGTTAAGGCATCAGGCTAAAAACTGGGAGACCATGAGTTCTAGTCCTGCCATAGGCACAAAACCAGCTGGGTGACCTTGGGCCAGTCACTTTATCTCAGCCCTAGGAAGGAGGCAATGGCAAACCATTTCTGAAAAACATTGCCAAGAAAACTTGTCCAGGCAGTCTCCGAGAATCGGACATGATTGAATGGATTAAAATATAGACACACATACTGTGATAACCCTCAGTGTCAGAATTCCCAATCAAGAAATCCCTCAGGCAATTACTTTAAAGGATTCATTTATTTAGGATTAGTACACTCCAGTCCAGACGAAGCCTCGAATAAAAGTTTTCACGCCCAAGCAGTCTTATTAAAAGAAACGTCTCTCTGACATCAACTAGCCATAACAATTCAGTTCCCACTCCAAGAATTCCCCCCGCTACAGAATGTCCGTTGGAAGAGCAGGTGCTTATCAGTTCTATCCAAGCAATGCAGAAATGCGAAGAGGGAAACCTCTTGAAGCAAAATAGTGCAGACCACCAATCTACACGTGTAGAACAGTCAGAAGCATGGCAGACGAACATGCGAGGCTGACACACACACACACTACACAGGAAGTATATACTCCAAAACACCTGCAGTTTTTTTTACTCTCAGCTATAGAAGGAAAAGGTCTTTTTTATTCTGTATAACAGTTGGCTACATAATATTTATTTTTCAGCTATGCGCCTTGGTGTCCTGCCTGTCAGAATTTACAGCCTGAATGGGAAAGCTTTGCCGAATGGGGAGAGGATCTTGAAGTGAACATTGCCAAAGTCGATGTAACAGAGCAGCCAGGTAAGTTGGTCTTTTATTATGAATAGAATAATGTAAAGTATGTTTCATTACTTTAGAGTACGTTATGCATAGTTGCAAGGTTTCTCTCCAACCTGAAATTTGCTTTCAGTGCTAAATGCAATTTGTATGTAGCCTCAGGCTTTTTCAATCAGATAAATTCCAACTATGTTCTGAGGATCCTGATAGTGCTTCAGGAACTTTTTTTTTTAATATATTTTATTGAATTTTAAATATACATAGATAAAAGTTTGAAAAGGAAAAAGAAATAGAAATACAAATCAAAGAAAGAAAGAAAAAAAAAGTGTAATAAAGCAAATAGAAAAAGAGAAAGATGAAACATAGAAATTAGTCAACTTCCGATTTATCTCTGGTCATAGTAATTTAAAAAATAATCTCTTACATGCTAGGTCTATATATAACATTGTAAAACATTTCCTGTCTAATATATCAATTTATATATATTTTAATCTTCAAAACCCCATATAAGCTTTGCCCCTCCTGCATTTTGCAAATAGTCCGTTAATGGTTTCCACTCTTTAAGAAAGTGATAATTTGTATTTTCTTTTAATAAACATGTCAATTTATCATTTTCTGCCATGTCCATTACTTTTAACATCCAGTCCTGTATCGTAGGTATAGTCTGATTTTTCCAATTTTGTGCATATACAAGTCTTGCTGCTGTAACCATATATTGCATAATTCTTGTAAATTTCTTTCCTATTTGTTCTTCTGTTATTCCCAATAAAAATAATTCTGGTTTATATGGAACTCGAATTTGTAAAAAAATTGTAAAATATTTTGCATCAATGAATGTATCTGAGTCCAAAATTTCTTAGCAATCTCACAAGTCCACCACATATGATAAAATGACCCCTCTTTTTTTTACATTTCCAACATAAGAGCATTTGAGTGCTTCAGGAACTTTTTGGGAATTCCTTAGTGAGAAGTTAAATTAATGTTGGAAACTCTTTCAGGAGATCAGTTTGGACTACTAGTGTCCTTGCACTGGGGGCGCTTCAGTGTAGATAAAATAAGATCATGAATTCTCTAGTTCATTCCTCTGAGTCCTCTGCTTAGTTGACAAACTGATAAAGTTTTTTTGAACAAAAGAAGTCCTATAATCAGATACATAATTTCAGTAGCAAGGGTTGTATGTGGAAAGTTTTCCATTCAAAATTATTCCTCTGTCATGAACTATGTAGCTGGAGCAAATTACATGAAATTAGGGAAGCTACTCCAAATTTTATTTGTGGTATGGAAACAATAACAACTGTTGGCTTGCTGAAACATTATGTTTGCTGCTATTGTTACAACTTTAAAGTTAGCAAGATGTGTGTTGGGAAAATTGAATAATGTAATAGTTTGGTAACTGAATAGTTTAATAGCTGATTGTAAGCTGAATAGTTTCATGGCTGATAACATGCTTGAAAAATGAAACATTAGCTTCACCAGCTGGGAAGATCTGACCAATTCCATTTTTGTCTGCCTGTTGAATGTTTAACATAAATAACATATCTAACTAATAATAATAGATGAGAAATGGATGGCTTTTACTGATCAAGGTGTGATAGTTCTGGATATGGCTGTTGGTAATATTTATATTGTTTGTAGGATGCTGGGGATGGGATGGGATGGGATGGTCTTGAATAATGTTACTTGTAACCTTTGCCTCTTTAAAAAAAGTCATCTGCAATTGTATGCATAATTAGAATGAAGAAACTTAACTTGAGCAAAGTCAATGTATTTGTGACTGATTACCTTGAGATATATCTACTGAACTCTTGATCTTAATTTTCTCTCTGGATCATTATATAGGACTAAGTGGAAGGTTTGTCATAACAGCACTTCCCACCATTTACCAGTAAGTACTCTAAAACTTATTGGGATGCCATAACTCCTGAGGTTTTTGTTTCAGAAGCAAAATAGGAAAATATAACATCTCATATTTTCCTATTGTAGTAGTTCCGAACTTCAGTGAAAGTAGCTATCTGAAGAATGATAAAAGACGTGGCATTTAAAATCATTAAGGGAATCAAATCTGTAAAGTAGTACTTGTTAAGTTCTATTTTGTCTTCAAATCATATAAATAGATTGATACTTAATCAGCTTTTCCTGTTAGTAGTAAAGGACAGAGGTTTCCCTTCCATTGTAGAGGGCTCTTGCAGAAATGATGACAGATTTATAATTTTAACTGGGTTTTTGTCCCTTAACCAGCCAAGGTTAAATCACAACAATGTCCCACTGAAACCTTTGGGATCAGTTAGCTTGTTTTAATACAGTTTCATAACTGAATGGATCAGGGTTGTTGATGGAAGTATGTATTTATCAAACTTGTATGCTGTGCAGCTCATAACAATTAAAACAAGGACATTACAATAAAACCAATTAAAAGGAAGATAAAAGATGGCAAGAATGACAGACCGGATGGAAACGAGAGAAGGGGTCTCACTGTCCCTCAGTGTCTTTGAACAAGGCTAACTTGCAAAGTAAAACAAGGGGAAACAAGCAATTAAAGGAACAATCTTGGGACATAATTAAAACAAGCCATAACTCAAGAATGAAAACAAAATCAAACAAAATCGTAACTCTGTCTTCCTCATCCTAATGCCTTTTGGCTGACTGAGAATGAATAGTATGAGTTATAGGGCATCTGAAAGCATCATATTAGCTAATCCTATTAAGGTAAATTAATGAACTTCTTGATATGTGAGCTGTAGAGGACAGCGGAACCCCTAGAATGGAAAGCTGGGATCTCAAACTTCCCTTCCCAGAAACACTCTGGGTCTCAATAGTTTGTCTCTGCCTACTGGTTTGGGGTAGTGGCTTGGAAGCTCCCACTGTTGCTGTCTGTTTTCTGGGCAGTGATTCATCTGGTGCCCTCCCACTTACCCTCATAATCTGTGGTGCCTCACCTGGCACTTAAAATATCAAAATAAAGGAGAATTTTTGTAATGCCACTTCCTGGTCATATGATATAGAGGTTTGCCCCTGTGAAATAGGCCAATGTCTCAAGAGATAACAGATCTTGCCTTTTTTTTTAATTAAAAAATGAGGCTAGAGATGGTTAAAAAAATTACAGCAGATCTGGAAAAGACTATGGAGAAAATATATATATACAGCCGGAGATATAATTTAAGGCTGACATAAAGCTTAGTTTTCAAACTCAGAATAATAAGAAAATTAGGCAATGAGGCTCGGCTTAGCACAACACAGAACTAGAATTAAGCCTAGTGCAGTGTCTAGCTAAATGTTTTTACTTTTACTTTATTTTACTGAAATAGCAAATTTTTGAAGCAAAAGTTCCTCTAGTTCAATTACCTGGGCTACTTCATCACACTTGCCATCTCTTTTGTCTTTATTTTTTATGTTTTATTGTAATTTCTTTGTTTGATTATGTTGAACTGCCCAGAGTCGTTGAGAGTCAGGCAGCGTACAAGTTTAATAAATTATTATCATTATCATTATTACTTCTAACTTTTGGGGAAGATTCCACTTTAATCAGAGGCTCCTGCGAGATGGTAAACCCCACTGTTTTCTAGCCTTGGTACACATACGTAGTTATGCCCTTTGTTTTTAAAAGGACCAAACTTTCCTATCTCCAGTGGAGGGAGTTGCTGGGCTGATTTGACTCTGTAGATGACCAAGGCCATGTTTCACTTGAGGAAATATGGATTGAGAGTCTGAGTCCATCTAGCAGATAGACTGCACTCAACACAGGTGTATTGGGCTGAGCATGGTAATTGAACAAATAACCTTCTCTACAGTGTTGCTATGCGATAAGTTATTTTATGAGAATTTGAAGTGATTGACATGGCTCTTATTTTGGACAGTTGTAAAGATGGAGAATTTAGACGGTACCAAGGTCCCCGAACTAAAAGTGACTTTATCAATTTCATCAGTGAGCAAGAATGGAAGTCTGTTGAGCCTGTCTCTACATGGCTTGGACCATCTTCATTTCTGTAAGTGTCAGCAGAAATCTTTCTGCTCCCTAATAGGCTTGGGCAACAATGAAATGCCAGAGCTTGAATTCTGACTTTCTTTTCTTTTCTTTTCTTTTCTTTTCTTTTCTTTTCTTTTCTTTTCTTTTCTTTTCTTTTCTTTTCTTTTCTTTTCTTTTCTTTTCTTTTCTTTCTTTCTTTCTTTCTTTCTTTCTTTCTTTCTTTCTTTCTTTCTTTCTTTCTTTCTTTCATCAAATTTTGTCACCACCCATCTCCCTCAAGATGAATCCAGTTAATTTGCAAGTCGCCTGGAAAATTTTAACACCAGCTACTGTGTGTGTGTACCTGTGTTTCCTACCATGCTTAATCATTTATGAAGCTGATATCAGGTTAAGGTCTAAACTAATGATTTCTGAAAACAGCAACAGTCTTGATTGAGTCTAGTTATTTTATGTTTTCATTCTTTTCCTTTAGGAAGCTTAGGGTAACAAGATAGGTCATACCTAATTGTTTCACTTTATTCTGTACTGGTCCACCACCACCTCACGTGCTGGGTCCAGTTATGAGCACCTCACTTTAAAAAAGATTCAGGCAAATTGCAATACGTTCAGAGAAAGACAAAGCCATTGAGAATGATCAGAAGCCTAGAAATCCTTTGAAGAGAACTTAAAGGAATTGGGCGTGTCTAGCTTTGAGAAGAAAAGACAGCAGTTGAATTGTTTGCTGAGGTCAGAGTACACTATGTCCAAGCCATTTCCCCAATGTATTAAGTAAGTAATTCTATAAAGGACATAAATTTAGTTGACTCTGACTTGTTTGTATCAAACCCATGCTGCTGCTTATTACAGGTAGTCCTCACTTAACAATCATTCATTTAGTGATAGTTCAGACTTACGTTTTGGGGTTTTTTTTGAAAAAAAAAGACTTATGACCGTTTTTCACACTTATGACTGTTGCAGTGTACCCGCGGTCACATGATCACGGTTTGGGTGCTTGGCAACTGGTTCGCATTTATGACCGTCGCAGCGTCCTGTGGTCACGTGATTGCCATTTTCGAGCTTCCCGGCTGGCTTCTGGCAAGCAAAATCAGTGGTCAGCTGTGCGATTCGCTTAACGACCACGTGGTTCACTTAGTGCCCACAGTGATTCGCTTAACAGCCGCCACTAAAAAGGTGGTGAAATTGGGCCAGATTCTCTTAATGACCGCTTTGCTTAGCAACCAAAATTCCAGTCCCAATTCTGGTTGTTAAGCGATGACTACCTGTAATTGTTGCATTCCTATCCAAGGGCTCACAAATGTGCTGTTTAATAATCTGTCTGAGGATCCTGCCCAGTATAAACATCAAGCTGACAGGTCTTTAATGTCCTATGTTATCTTCCTCCCCTTGTTTGAAGATAGGGGCACTTGCTCTCCTGCAGTCTTTTGGGATGGGACCTCACCCATTCTCCAGGAACTCTGCAAGTATCTTTGCCAGTTCTTTCCATGCCAAGAATGTAATTCATCTGGCCTTGGAGATTTTGAGTTCTTTTAAATCTTTCTCCTTGTTTATCTGAATTGCAGCTCCTTCATTCCACTGGTGGCACAATGATGGCCAGCAAAGGCTTTGTTCCCCTTCTGGGAGAAAACAGATACAAAATGTTAGTTAAGATAGTCTGCCTTCTCTCTTTTACCTATTACTAATTCATCTCCTTCTCCTCGTAACAAACTTAGAACCTAGAATCATTTCTGGCATACCCCCAACCCCCTTTCATTGTTGTTGTTTTCGGCATTCCTTGCAAGCCTCAGCTGATTGCATGACAGCCATATTTCCTCCTTTGATTATAGGCCTCTTCTTACTTTTCCTATGCAGGCCCTTTTTTCCTTTTCAGCATTTCAGAAAGCTCTGCGTGCTTCTACATTGATCTCTTTGGATGTCTTCCACTTTTTCTTCTAATAGGAATCATTTACAATTGGGTTTCGGTTGTAGTTGAACCTGGGAATTGATTCTGTTGCAGTCAAATGGAAATTGCATGTGCAACTTTAATAGAAGTTGAACACTGAATCCCAAAGGGGCTGCTTAGAATCACTGAAATCCACTGAAAGGTCCTTAATTGTAGATTTTACTTTTGCCTCTTTGACTGGAGTATTACCCTTTATTTTATCTCATGTGCTTCTTTGCAGGATGAGCAGCATGTCTGCCCTGTTTCAGCTTTCCATGTGGATTAGGGTATGTGCCACATCTTCCTCTAAGTCAGAGGACAGATTGGGTCTGATCTGCTATCCCAGTTGGTTCTCAAGTTTGTTTTCCTCCCTTTCAGCACTGTCACAATTACTTCACAGAAAATCTTGGCATACCAAACTGGGGATCCTATGCAATTTTTGCATTTGTAACTTTGTTTTCGGGGTTGCTGCTAGGGCTTGTAAGTAAATATTTCTTTTTGTACTCAGAATTAAAGGAGAAGGTCAAGCTTGAATGCAGTACTGAAGAATGTTGGTTTTCGTTTCAGATCATGGTGTTTCTGGCCGATTGTATGTGTCCCTCTAAAAAGCAAAGGCCACAGCAGCATCCTCATCAGAGTAAGTACATTGCATGCCCTAAGTGCATTTCTTCTCCGAGTGAAACAAGAAAAAGGAGCTTTAAACAGTGAGCCAGTCTTGAAATTATCACCTTGTCGTGATGGAATTCTTTCTTCATGTGGCTTCATTTTTCATTTTATTTTCCTGCTAGTTGGGGTGTATGTCCTGTAACCTCACAAAGCCTTGGTATGTCCCTCAAGGTTCCCAAAAGTTAGTATTGAATAACATGAAGAGAAATTATAAAACACATGAGGAATTAAACTACCTGTTAATTAAACAATGACACTTACTGGGTTTTCCCTAGCCCTGCCCACTTTCAGCAACACCACTCACTGGTCAAGTGTAGCTTTCCACTCCGCCCTAGGTCTTATTCCTAAAGCAGCAACAATTGAGGGAGGCAGACTCTCTTGCTTTGCCTGCAAGGAGATAGAGGTGCTATTGTGTCTGGTTGGGATTCAGCAAGAGCCACAGAGGGCTTCTGATTTTGTCTGAAGGTGCATTAATGAAAGTGAGGAGGAGGGAACACTTTCACCCAAGTTTGATACAAATAAACCATTCTTTCTGGTCCTAGGGAGGTTGTGCAACTTAAACAATGATGCTCTGTGGCGTAAGGCTCATACTCCTCACACAGTAGAATACCAAGTCAGAGAAGGAGTAACAACATTCCCTTGAGAGGGACCCAAGTGGAAAGCAAAATTTTTAGCAAGTGTCAGTCCTATAGATAAGTTTCACCTCTCCAGGAAATCATGAGATGGCTTTAGCAAGCAGCTCTTCCCCACTCCTCATCCTCAGGATTGGCATATGCTGCCTGGCCTTATAAAATCCATGTCAAAATCTTACCCATGCAATGGTTTGAATCCTGACTTGCTGTTTTGTTCACTGGCAGAAGTGAGAGGAAGTAATTACTTTATTTCTTAGATTTGTATCCTGCTTTTCCTCCAAGAGTTCACCATAGATTACTTGGGAATCTCTCTTAATTTTACCTACATAGCAAACTGCAGGAATTAGGTCGTGGCCCAAAGTCACCCAATCCATAGTTCAAGGTGGATTTGAACCCCGGTTATGCTCTTGCAACTTAACTATTAAAGCAACTGCCTCTCTAGGGCCACAAGTATGTATTTTTCCCTCTCATTCACAGAGGGGAAAGGAAGCCATTTTTGCTGTCTCCTCCTTTATAACCTCAGCACCTCTCCTGTGCTATTCGAGGGGTCACCTGACCCTCCAGTTCTAGAGTGATTCTACAAAATTGCTGAAGGAAATTAATGAAAATTGATTCTGTCCTCAATCCATTTTTGTCAGTGAAAATATCCTATGAGTGGACTTCCGCTGACATGAATTTAAAGCCAAATGAATGTGTATGCAATGCTTTAAAACACTTAAGGGATTCTGCAAGTGCTAGGCATTATTGTTTGCTCTGTTCTGCATGACTTCTGCAGAACTGGAATGTGCCCTCTGCATTAATGAAGCTAAAATCCCACACAAATTTTGTTTTTTAAGATTATTGTTTCTACAAACGGGGGGTCATGATTTGTTTGTTTGTTTGTTTATTTTATATTACCGCCCATCTCCCCCATTGGGGACCCTGGGTAGTTCACAATGAAACAATTATTTCCTATCCCACCTTTATTATTTTATTATATTATGGGCTGAGAGAGAGTGACAGTTAGTTGGATTGTTACCTCCACGATCCTAACCTAAGGTTTGCTAGTTGAGATTAATGATAATTGCAGCCCAACCCTTTTGTTAAAAGTAGGCAGCATGATTTCTGGGAACTCCAGGGATGCAGTTAAAGAGATGGGGCGGGGAGGGGGGAGTGGTCACCTGCATACCATATGTGCAGATTGTTCATCCTGCTTCTTCCGCATCTGAACAGATGAATGGCAATGCCGAATTTTCTTCTCTTTTTAGAAAAGCTACTGGAATCTGCTCAGCATTTGAAAAAAAAAAGTGAAGGACCTGATGGAGTCAGTCTTCTTGATGGTGGAATGGACCACGGAGAGCCGAGGTACCCTGTCCCTTCGCCGAACCCAGTGAGACAGCGTGTCACGAAACCTGCTTCCGAAGCAGAACAGTCGTAGCTCTCACCAGCCAGCTCATCTTCTGGAGTTCCTGAGTGGATACCTGATGTTGAAATATGCAGGTGGGCAGGGGAGGTGGGGAAGTCCTCCTCTTCCACCTCCCAAGAGAACCGAGACTCAGAATCGTTTTGAGGTGGTGAAAAACTGTTTCTGAATCTTTCAGTGGGACAAGTTTAAAGCGTGGTGATGGAAATGCTTTACGTGTCTCCCTGGGACAGGTTTGGGAGGTGCAAAGGGTTAATTTGCCTATGGGGCAGTGAACTCCAGAATTTGGATGCGTTCACAGGGAACCAGTCTGCAGTACTGGATAGCATTGGGCCCAAAAGCAGATGATCCTTTCTGGTGAAGCCTTTCTATCCATGTAGAATTAACCCTGGAGGAAACCGCTTTCTTCTGTACTTGTTTGGATCCCAACTCAAGGGGCTACTTCTACAGTTGGCTTGCTTTTACAGGTGCAAAAAAACAAAAACAAAAAGCCTTTTTCATTCTGACTAATAATAAAAAACCGTCTAGCTAATTTTGGACGCCCCGGAGGATTTGAGGCCTGGGATTTTTGAACAGCCGCTGATTCTCCCAAATGCTATGGACCCCGTGGCAAGAGTGTTTTGTTTCTGTTTTGAAAAAATTGCTTGTTCTATGAGCTTGTTATGTGAGAGGCTATTGTTCAAAAGCGAAAGAGTCCAAAGTAGCCCCTTTGCCTAGTCTGAACACTAGTGTGGTATGCTGTTCCCCACCCCATCCTCAATATTGGATTTTCTCCCCTTCGTGTGGTAGTTTTCCCAACTTTCCCTTTTGTATCTCCTGTTTGTCACACCAAATTGATGGAGATGCCATATTCCAAACTTTGCCCAACAATGTTGCGTGGTTAAGCACATCAAACTTGATAGGCAACTAATTGGCAGGAAAAAGAAATAATCATGTCGAGTTAGTTTAGTTATCTTGTTACTTATTCTTAATAGTTTAAAGACTAAGGCTTAGAGCTTCATTAGATAATACTGGAGGGACGGATGCCATTGTTAGCCTAGTTTCCGATCTCTTTCCCTGGTGGAATTTTCTGTTTAGATCTTTGAATGAAATTTCATTTTTATCAGTATTTTAGGACAACGGATTCTTGCAGCAGCTTCCGTCAGCATCTCACAAAGCCAAGAAATTCTGTCCGCTCTCATTTTTTCATGTATTTCTATTCCTCTTCGTTCTGTTTCCTAAGGCACAACATTCTCAGAAAGTTTTCTGATATTAGCTTTTTATTTTGCACTCCAGAAAGTAACTTTGAGGACGTTTCTGCTTAATGAAAATTAGTGCTTAAGGAGGAAGACTCAAAGGTCACTTGACAAGGCTGGCTAGCCTGCCTTAGCCACCTGTTTCTTTGACAAATCACAGGTTTTCTTGATAAGTTTGAAAAGTTTTAGAAAAATAGGATATTTCCCTGCAAAGGCAATAGTATATGACCTTAGCTGATAATAGTAGAATACAGTGCAGTTGGGATAGTATGAAGCAGGCTTAGAGCAGTTTGGTTTTGTATCTCTTTTTCCCTCCTTAAAGCTTTCATTGCATTCACATGAAGAACATAACTTATTTGCCATTTTCTACTTTGTTACCTTTTTCTGAACCCTGCCCAAGAGCTTTGGTGTATATAACAGGGAATTCAGAGACCATAGTGTTGCTTGATTTTCTATTGGCATTTTCTGTATGTGCAAAAATTTTTTCATGTTTTCTTGCTAAGACGTTAAAAGTCAGGTGCTGGCCAGTAAGCAGCCATCTTCTCCCCTGCTTGCTTGTGGTTTTCCTGTTTCCTTAAATGGTCTTCCAGACGTTCGGAATCAGGTTCTTTGGCTCTTTATGCGAGTTTGCCTTTGCCACAGAGAATTGGCTCAGTTAACATTTCTTCCTCTCTACCCCAGCTGTGGTATGCATTTTTCAGAATGTTTTGGAAAGTGTCTTGTTTGGGTTCAGCTCCCGAGACAAGGATATGCAAAGAGGTTGCTCTGTTTGTCAGTTTGTCTTACATTTAACCAAGTCTGATTGAAACCAGCTTCTCAGGCACCAGTTCTTGCTGCTTTACATTGGCCACATACTGGCAAGTGGGGCTTCCATGCTGAAGCATTGAAATTGATGCATATTTGCTTTCACGTGAATCAGCAGGTGTCCTTGAAAGCAGCCTAGCTTCATTCTTGGGGGGAAACGATTGTGCACTCCAATCTATGGGAAATTGCTACTAACCTCCAATGGCTTTCCTGCCAGCCACTCATCCTTGGAAGCTGCTGTTGCACCTAAGAACCCCTTTGACTTTGACGCTAGTTTAGGTTTTCTTGAAATGGAGATATTTCTCCTCCCTGCAGACAAAAATCTGGATTTTATTGTTGAGTTACTCTCCCAGGCCTGGTCAGCACATCCTCCACTGAAGGAAATGTTCGAGCAAAATAAATTGTCACATAACGGAGGGATAAGTTCTAAGCCTACCTGTTCTTTGTTGCACTCTCTTCTTGCAAGGAATTGTCTTTTTACAGAGCAGGCTAAGCATATGCGATCTAAAGTCAAAAAGTCCTTTCTTAGAGCTTGTTCAACATTTGTGGGCTGGCAGTTAAGCAACCCTTAATACACATTCAGATATGCAGGAGAGGAGGGGTGAGATGGGGGTCGGGAATTATTCTTCATCAGCTCACTCTTTGCAGAAGCCATTTTAAAGAGAGACGAGCAGCTCCTTGTTAATTGTCCAAGGATGTAATAACTAAAGCATGTTCAGTATTCAGCTGTTCAGCTGATGTGTTCATTATAATTGGTAAGTGTTTTTTGTCCCCTTAAGGAAGCATTTCCAAGTAATAAAGTTATCTCCATGTCTGGAATTTTATTTATTTGTAGCTTGGTTGTTCTTTAAGGGTCACTCTTAGTATCCTCAGTTGGAGTATCCCAAATGTAGTAGAGCAACTTTGGAACAGGTCACCTTTTGCTTTGACACAATTATCAGTGAAATGGTCTAAAGCTTCTCTTGAGCAATAATAGGAATATGAACCAATTCTGTAGTTGCTGAATTACAATAATCCTTGGATTGTTATTCCACTTATTTCTTGGAGTTAAAAAAAATTCAGTGCAGATGTCAAAAATAATTGAAAGACATGCAGTGCATGTAGGTTGTCTATTTGAAGCCCTTTTTTAAAACTCTGCTTTCTAGCTGAAAAGGTTCCCAAAGCCACCAAGAACGGTGGTAATGATGAAGGAAACCTCAGGGGGAAATGTGGGAAACCAAGATTCAACTCTCTGTGCAGTTAGAAAATTTCTTGGATGCCTTTCCACAAACTCCCTCATCCACTATGTTTATTGTGCAACTCTCAAAAGCAGCTGTATCTTTTTTCCAGGATTATACTGCAGCTGCAGAAGAAAGCCACGTACTCTAAAACGTATTTTCTTAATTGTTTCCAAAGTGATGCACGCCCTGTTAACCATGTCAGTAATCGTACGATTCCTCATTTGCAGTATAAGTTCTGGTTCGATTTCTATCTATTGAGACATAGTATACCATGCAGATTTTCTGCACTGACTCGGCCCATTTTATTTCCAACTTCCCTTTGTTTTTTTCCTTTTCCTTTTCCTTTTCAAATTTCCTGTTTAGCGAAATGTTACTGTTAGTGAATTGCCATATAAGTGTATATACACACAAATACATGGACACACATATACAGTACTTTGGTTATGCATTGTGATTAGAGTTTCTAATTGGTTTGAGAGTTGCATCACAGACTAGATCCTATACACCACTTAGACTTAACACCAAGATAACTTCCTGTCTAAAGAAATTTGTGGCCAACTGTCCTGAGATTTGGGCTGTTAGTCTGCCTAGAAATTTAACTTCTTTGCTGTGAATGGATTTTTTTTTAACCTAGTCTATTTGAGGAGAGTTGAGATTACCTATTAACATGACATGTAAATACTTACTTCCCTGATGCTCTTTTTTCTCAACACCTCCAGACTGGCTTGAAGGCTTAGGTATCAGCATAGGTTCTATATCAAGCCATGACCTAGATTATTAGTGTGAACCCAGCCATCGTAGCTCAAGAATCATGGTTATTGGGGCAGAATAGAATGCTCATTCTCAGTCTCCTTTCTGAAGTGCTATTGGGAGGCACATTAAGTACAGGAGAGAGGCCAAGAAATACTAATGGAGTCCCCTGCCTGATTTTCCCTTCAGACCCCCCTGCTGGTGAAAAGATGGAATATGATGGTAATCCAGCAGGTGGCAGCAAAGCTCCATAAAAAGGTAAAGGTTCCCCGGCACATTTGTGCAGTCGTGTCCGACTCTGGGGGCCGGTGCTCATTTCCGTTTGTTAGCCGAAGATCCAGCATTGTCCGAAGATGCTTCCACGGTCCTGTGGCTGGCATGATGCACGCGGAATGCTGTTACCGTCCCACCGAAGTGGTACCTATTCATCTACTTGCATTTGCATGCTTTTGAATTGCTAGGTTGGCAAGAGCTAGGGCGAGTGTGGGAGCTCACTCCGTCACACGGGGCTAGGGATTCGAACCTCCGAACTTGCAATCTTCCGATCGACAAGCCTGGCGTCTTACCCGCTGAGCCACCACAGCCCATAGCTCCATAGCTATGCTCCATACAAAGCTCCATAGGCGAACACAATATTCCACTTTAGAGGTGCAAGAGGCTAAAACACTTGAACAGAAATGGAAGCAGACCACTGGCACTTAATACCCAAAAGGTGACACAGCAGCTTTTCAAATTATCCCTGGGAAAGCCAGGAGAAGCTGCATAGTTTCCAGTATGGCATCAAGAATGTTGCTCACAGTCACTCATGCCCTTGTGACCTCCCATCTGGATTACTGCAATGTGCTTTACATGGGGCTGCCCTTGAAGAGCATTCGGAAGCTTCAGCTGGTGCAGAATGCGGCTGCACGGGTAGTAAATGGAGTCAGATATTCGACACATGTAACACCGCTGCTACGTGAGCTGCATTGGTTGCCGGTGTGCTTCCGGGTGCAATTCAAGGTGCTGGTTGTCACCTTTAAAGCCCTTCGTGGCTTGGGACCCGGTTACCTAAGGGACCATCTTCTCCCAGTTGTTTCTACCCGTCCAATTCAGTCTGGTAGGCTGGGTATGCTACGTCCCGTCAGCCAAGGAACGTTGGTTGGCGGGGACTAGAAGGCGCGCCTTCTCTGCCGTAGCCCCTGCCCTCTGGAATATTCTCCCTTCAGAGATCAGGATGTCCCCGACCCTGTTGGCCTTTCACAAAGCCGTGAAGACCTGGTTATGTGCCTGGGCCTGGGGGCCCCGAACGTGGGAATGGTCCCGTTTCTTGGATATATTAACATCCATATATTACTTACTTGGCAGCCATGTATATTTATTTTGTATTTTAATTGTTTTAGTTGTAATTGCTACAACTGTTTTATGGTTTTTATTGCTGAAAGCCGCCCAGAATCACTTGCTGAGATGGGCGGCTATAGAAATCGAATAAATAAATAAAATAAATGTATGGAGGATGAAGATGAAAAAATATTTCTGATTATTCAAAAGGAAATAAAGTCAATCTGCACAATTGCTACTCAAAGAGACCAATACAAAAGAGGAAATGTACACATTAGAGATCTGTACCCTGCAGACAGCATATCATCCAGACTGTTGATGCCCTGTTATGAGCTGCTCGTGGGCATCTGGTCTGCTACTGGGAATAAAATACTGCACTAGTTACGTTTGGGTGTAATCCAACTGTTTATTTTCAGATCTATCTTCCACTCGCTTCTCTTGTTTCGAAGTAGATCGGTTCTGCATCCAGAATTTCAAACTCCTGCTGGGGAATGAGTATCCTGGGCTTCCTTGCTTATCTGTTCATTTAATTCAATTGATGCGCTTGCCCATCTCAGCATGGTGGCTCTGAGCGGCTACGATAGTTAAAAACCCAACCAACAACGAAAATAAAATCCATAACTGGCAGCCAAGGTAAACAAACAAACAAACTCATAACCATCTCACAGGCTCTAATTGACAATCCAACCACAGCCATGTCTTCAAGTCCTTATGAAAGACCAACAGGGTTGGGGCCAATCTGATCTCTGGGGGACTGATGTTCTACAAGGCAGGCACAATGTCAAAAAAGGCTCCCTTCCTGGTCCTCCCAGATGACATTTTTTAATTGACAGGATGTGTGACGTGCCTCTGCCCAATATAATGGAACTATGGCATGATAGGTTCATAGGTGACCACCAGTGCCTTGAATTTTTCTCCAATACTTGTCCCCAGTTGACTCCTTTTTACTATAGGTCAAGCATTCTGAAAAGATTGCCTCTGTTATAATGGCAGTTCATAATAAGTTTTGTTAGTGTTATTAGGAGCTTGCTGCCCCGGAACCTGATTGCCCCCACCTTGTACGCCCATGAAAAAGGTATGGACAACCTGTTCAGGTTTAAGTCGTCCTCTGGATAAATTGCTTATTGTTGACTTGACCCACTTACAGTATATAAAAAATGGAATGTACTTTTCCCATTGACCAACTTTCAGGAAAGAAGCTGGCTTTTACTCTCCACAATGTCCTGAATGTCTTGTATAAAAACTTGATAGGAGTCAGAAAAAATCTGTATAAAATCCTCAATGGCTCACACAGTAGATTATGGCGCCCCCAGGAGCTTAAGTTAAATTTAAGTTAAGTTAGTTAAGAGCAGAGACATCACACTGACAACAAAGGTCCGCATAGTTAAAGCAATGGTATTCCCCGTAGTAACCTATGGCTGCGAGAGCTGGACCATAAGGAAGGCTGAGAGAAGGAAGATAGATGCTTTTGAACTGTGGTGTTGGAGGGAAATTCTGAGAGTGCCTTGGACTGCAAGAAGATCAAACCAGTCCATACTCCCGGAAATCAAGCCAGACTGCTCACTTGAGGGAATGATATTAAAGGCAAAACTGAAGTACTTTGGCCACATAATGAGAAGACAGGATACCCTGGAGAAGATGCTGATGCTGGGGAAAGTGGAAGGCAAAAGGAAGAGGGGCCGACCAAGGGCAAAATGGATGGATGATATTCTGGAGGAGACCGACTCGACCTTGGGGGAGCTGGGGGTGGCGACGGCTCACAGGAAGCTCTGGCGTGGGCTGGTCTATGAAGTCACAAAGAGTTGGAAGCAACTGAACGAATAAACAACAAAAGGAGCTTAACCAGCAAAAGTCAAAGAGATGAAAAAGTTCCGAAGTATGTTTACACAAAGTGAAAGTGAGCTAAACAGACAGTTCCCAAGGGAAAGTAGAAACAGAAAGCTGAATCAGGCGATTCAACGTGTAGGAAAATGCTAATATCTTCAAATTTAATTAATTAATTTATTAATTAAATTTCTATGACCGCCCATCTCCCCCTCAAGGAGGGACTCTGGGCGGTTCACAACAACATCATTAAAATACAATAAATAAGACAATAAAAATAAAAATACAATATAAATACAATAAAATCCAAGTGGCAGATGGTTCTTACAGTGACGCTAAAAATATTTAAAATATTTAAAGTATTTAAGGCGGCTCTAAGAAATCAGCCATCCCCAAGTGTGACCACTTTCCTTCGTGCGCCAGGCGAAATCAGAAAGCCAAGTTTTTAATTTTTTCCTGAAGTCCAGGAGTGAAGGGGTCTGTCTTATCTCTGTGGGGAGGGTGTTCCATAGGGCAGGTGCCGCTGCAGAGAAGGCTTATACCAAAGTAATAACAGAAAGACAATTATTTACTCTCAATCCTTCTTTATATTTGGAAGGGAAACAAATTCCAAAACTTAAAAAAGAATTTTTTTAAAAAGTAATCCCAAAAATAACGATGAGCACCAAGAGAACCTGCTTCTCCTTGCTGTAGAAAGCCTCTCTTAGGGTACGCATACTTAAAAAAATATATAAATTTCGTGATTTAGAAATGGGGTGGCCGGTCTTAGTGTCCCTTTAAGGCTACAGCGTGGCTTGGAAAATGATGACGTCCCAGCCTCCCAGCTAGCTCTTACCAGTCGAACGCAAAATGCTGTTTGCGATCTTCTGGCTGCACGCAGCTGTCTGGAGGGCAGATGGGGTGATTCCTGGTGTTTTCCTTCATCCGGAGAACACTCCTGGGCTTCAGGAAAACCTACCTGAGCCTGAAAAAAATTGCTGCGTTGTTAGTTCTGCCCACGAGCACAGCTGCTCAGTCCGCCATGTCCCCACCAGAAGCCTTGTTTGATCATCTCTTAGATGTGTGTGTTTATGTGTGGAGGGAAGAAATAGTTCTCAGACATTCAAACAAGTATCCGAGTTTTCTGTCAGCCCTTTGAGATTGTCCAGATTAGGAAACAGACTCCACAGGAAGACTAGAAGTAAGCTTTTTTGAGATAGGCTATATTAACACAATCTTGCAAGTCTAATTGTATTTTTCCTCCCCTCTCTCTTATACCCCCAGTGAATCAGGGAGGAGCCAGCCTGAACTTCTTCCTAATACTATTTCCTTTCCCAGCGCTCAAGGAGTGCTTCTGCCTTTTTTGTTTTTGTAACGGCTTCTGAATATTTCTCTCTGTGGCTCTATGTTTTCCTAGAATAGGGCTGACGCTGGAACTGAATACAAAGGCAGAATATAACCTATAGCCTACCCTTCTCCAACTGGTTGGCAATGATGGGACTTGTAGTCCATCATTTCTGGAGGGCATCAATTGGGAGACAGCTAGTTTAGATATGGAACCCAGTCAGTGGTGAAAGAAAGTAATAACATAAATAAAATATGTGCTTGGCTGAATCACATCAAGAAAAGGAGACCAGGTATTCACACATTTGGTAACCTTAACCCCCTAATAAGATTAAGCTGGCATGTTGAAAATAGCACAGTTCAGCTGAACACAGCAGCCATGGCAATAGGCCAATTTTCCTGATGTGGGGAGAGGAAAGCCCTGCTGTGTGTGGCATGCATGAAGGATAGCTGAATGCTTATCTCCAGCCGCTCTTTGTGTCTGGCTTGCTCTCAAAGGCCTAACAACAAGGGAGCAGTTTATTTATACCAGGCAATTTGTTCCATGTTATCATACATCGGGAACTATAAGGTCTTTATAGACAAAGAGACAGCAAGTATGGAATGATTTCTCTGCCAGCATTCATCTACCTATACAGGAGGATTTGTAATAATGAAAACCTGGATATGCCGGAAAGAATACTTCCAGAGCACAGCCTTCCTATCTCCCAACTGTTTCCAAATCTACTTTCAAAAACTCCTAAGACTGAGCTGAGTTGCTTTGATTATGTTCAGATCTATTTAGACATCAGGATGCAATGAACACTGGCAAGTTTACATTTTTGCATATCTGCAGAGAACCATCAACCAATCAGGGCTTCCTTTTCTGGCCAAAAAATGAGTTTGTCCTGTCCGCTCCTGTGTGTGTGTGTGTTTTTAAATCAGGTTGTTAACTAGGAATCCCAATTAGACATGTAGATTAATGCTCCCGGGGTCAGCACAAATCTTTGGCATAAAATTGAGGAAATGCCAATTTCTGTGGTTCATGACTAGCTAATAGAGCTACATCATGACTGGCAAGAGTTGATCTAGGAAAGTATGCTATTCATAGTTCCACCTCTTTCTCCATTAATGAATTACAGCATCCATTACAGGGTAACCAAACTTTGGAATTTGCTACCATGAGTAGTAGTGCAGGCTACCAGCTTGGCTGGCTTTAAAAAACTTTGGGCCAATCCGTGGAAATCATAGGGATCAATGGCTATTAGCCCTGATGGCAGTGTGACTGCCTCTGAAGGCCATCTGCTGGAAGTCTTACATTCTTACATACATAGCTTCACTCGGTCATTACTAAAATTATATAAAGCCTGTTATTTTGGCACAAAAATAGTTGGGTAACTCTAGAAGATGTGCTAAGTCTCTAGAGGGAAAATGATCTTAGCCATTTTGTTGCCTATTAATCTTTCAAGGCCCAGCTCACAGCAGCAAGATAAGATGAACCAACACATTTTTTATTTGTTTGTTTGTTTATTTGTTTATTTATTTGTCAAATTTATCACCGCCCATCTCTACAAAAGTAGACTCTGGGCGGTTTACAATAAAATATTAAAACTAAAAACCTATAAATCTTAAAATACAATCCAAGAATAAATAGTAAAAATCCAAATGATGGTAAGATCTTAAAAGGAGGACACCACTAAGCCAACCACCCCCAGGAGGAACTATTACTTCCTTTGTCCCAAGCAAGGCGGCAGAACCAGGTCTTTAAAGACCTCTGTCCAGGAGCAGGGGCGCCCGCCTCACTTCTGGGGGCAAGATATTCCATAGGGCGGGTGCTATCGCAGAGAAGGCACGCCTCCTGGACCCCGCTAGATGAAATTCTTTTATTGATGGGGTCCGAAGCATGCCCTCCCTGCCTGACCGGGTGGGGCAAGTAGATGTGGTCGGGATGAGACGGTCCCTCAGGTACCCTGGCCCCATGCCATGTAGGGCTTTAAAGGTGATAACCTTTTAGCCCCATCTCTCACCATTCCCCCTCTTTGGTGGGTTTTCACAGTTACTACAATTTGGACTAGAAGTCTTTCAGCACAAGAATGGAATATCCCTCCCGTCATTCTGATGCTCTGTAGAATGTTATGTACCATGTATTTGTAGTCTAGTGGCAAATTCTCACTAACAGCCATAGCAGCAATGGACTGGGGGCTGGTGTAGGTCATATTACTGCTAGTGGTCTTCCCTCCTACCCTGTCATCTCTGCCACTCTCCAATGCATTTGTCAGACTACACCATCTGTCTTCTCTGCTAAGGAGAAGAAGAGAAAAGAAAAGGAAGCTAATGAACAATGTGTTTTCCCCCATACAAAGCTTCTAGGCGAACTAATTTGTTCAGGTTTATGAAATATTTCAAGGTGGGAAAGTGCTCTTGCACTGGTTTCCTCCAATTTCAGCAAAGGAGGGCAGAATATCTCATCCAGGGGGAGAAAAAAACACTGGTAGACCTGAAGGCTGTTTTTCCTCTTCCATACAGATACACAAAACTTGACATAGTGTGCACTCTTTTACCTGAGTAAAAAGCCCAAATGTTTGCTCCAAGAAGAATGGCTGAAGTAGGAAAAATCTGAAGTGATGTGATTGCGAAGGAGAAGAGTGTCTTTCATGCCCTGTCTGGAAGAACCCTCAGCAAAATCACAAAGGCAGGCAGGCAGGAAGAAAGGAAAGGGTTGAAGGATTGGCAACTGTCCTGTGTAGATGCAGAAATAACACGCCGAGGCTGGGAATCTAGTCTCTAGTGTTTATTGGTACCTACATACAGAATCCTGCTAAACTGATAGTGCTCGAAGAATCCCAAAGCTATGAGTCCAGCCTAGGGTGGAGCTTTCCGGAGGCGTTTGGGAAATAAGGCCAGGCTTTCCGAGCTACGTGCTCGTTTCCCTCCCATGGGCAAGCTCCCCCCTCCGCTCTCCTGTGTCTCCCTGACACCAACTCACCATACTTTCACCCTGGGACATCACTAGGTGGCATAATATTTCAATGTTCAATAATCTTGCAAGATTTTCATAAATGCCACCATTACACGCTTGTGCCCTGTCGTCTTGACACAAGAAGTGGAATTTGTGTGATGACATAGCATTTGCACACTCCACCAGTGTTATGGCCAGGGATGCAGGGGAACAGCTGTAAGTGAAAGTCCTTTACAGGATTGTATTGATATTCCCAGTTGTGGAATATCTTCTGCATCTACATTATCTTCTTTGATATCAGCATGGATACATGGGTATTTTTTTCTAAAAATTTAAGGACGGTCTAAAAATTACCTTATACCGCTAAGAATATTTTCCCTGCTTAAGATGATTCTTCACTATTCAGTCCCTATCATAACTTCAACATTCAGAGCCCCCTTCGGGGGAGATGGGGCGGTAATAGAAATCGAAAAATAAAAAAATAAAAAAATTTTTCGAAGGCTTTGGCTTTTGATATTTTATTACCAACCTCTTCTAAGCCATCCCGAGAACTCTGGTGTTAGGTGACTTATATATTCTATTGATTAATAATTGAGTAATGGAACCGGGGAAGGACTTTTCTCTAGCTAAGACGTCAGAGAGCCATTGCTAACCAAAGTAGTCCATACTGTGGGAAGTGGTTTGACAAGTTAAACAAAGTGCATGTTTCTATTTCATCCTCATTTTATTTATTAAATAAAATGCCATTCTGACTTCCTGGGAGGGAGAAGGGGAATGCATAGTATATGGACCAGGGATGTTCATGAGAGTAGGAAGAGGGTAAAAAAAGTTGAGATGGTGGCAGCAACTGCATGATTAAAGTCCAGCCCCTTTTTATGTGCACTGGCAAGGCATGTAGAAAGGGTTGGGCTTTGAATACATGGTAACGGCTGCCACCTTAATCCCCCAACATTGCAGATGCCCCTTATATTGACCCATCTGAGTGGTATATGATTATCTGCACCAGTTGAATGCACCAGGTTTGCCCAGCTCATGTCCTTCATATCTGTTGGACTTCACCTCCAGGCAGAATTATAGGAGTTCAAATCCAATGCAACTGGAAGAGTCCAGGACTTGAGGTATGCACACACAGCATGCCCCTCCACAATGGGCTGCCCTTGTTTCCCTGCATAAGCCTGGACTCACTGATGACCTGTTCTTTCTCTAGAGGTGGGGAAATGATTGCAGCTTTCTTTGGAGTAACTGTACAACTCCCATGCATGTGTGAGCCTCCCTGGGGCCCCATGATTTGCTTGTTCGCAATCTCCAGCAAAGGAGGGAAAGCAGCTTGTGCAGTATGCAGACTTACAAGGGCGATATTTTCATCTTGGAAGCAAGGGTTGCTTTTCCTTCCCCGTCAGGGAAAGCACAGAGAGGCAGCATTTAATTAATCTGAGGTTAATTAAAACTCTGCAAAAACAATCACCTTCATTAAAGCTAAGGTTTAAAACTTAAGGCTACTCGGGATACAACTCAACATGTTGCAGTCTCTAAGGTCCTCATAGACAGCCCTCTGAATAAAGATTCGTGCTGAAACCTCTGCTCTTGGGAACCGATTACCACGAAATCTGCAAACAGCTAAGACTGCTCTTGAGGAAAGGAAGCTGTTGCCGGCCAGTGTCCAAGGTCAGGGCCAGCTCTACTATTGGGCAGAATGATGTCAATGCCTCGGGCAGCAGATTATGAGATGTGGCCTCTTCAAGCCTCTTTCTCATGCACCCTCCAGTTTCTGCTATGTTGGACCTGTTCCAGCCTGCCATATTGGATTTGAAAGCCTCTATCTGCCATCAATGTTGAAGTGAGATTTCACTGTCAGTCTAATCAGCTTGTGTACATTGACTGAGGAGGGGTGCCATGTTTTCCTTCATTTTAAATGGCAAACAATCTGGATCTGGATCTGAATAAGCTCTTGCTATTCACCTAAAAGCTGCATGTGAGTGGGGGACTGATTTGATCCTCCATACTGTTCTCTGCTAGGAAACAGAGGGTTAGAACCTCAATAGGATCAGATGCACGATCTTCTAAAGCATTTGTTTCCATGTAAATAAACATAGATTCAACGAGGCAGTTCTACCAGTTCTGTTGGATCCTCACCCGCCGTGAAACAGGTTGTGTCATCTAGTAAGTCCATAGAAGGGTCTGGTTATTGTAAGAGGTGGTCCCCCAGTTTTGCTCAGGAGCCCCTCAACCCTGGAATTACCCCTGGGCAGCAGGCATTCCTCTTTCAACCAATGGCTTGTAAAGGGGGAGAGGGTTGTCTGATTTTTGGAATATAAAGGAATTCTCCCCCTGTCCCTTCCCATGACTAATTTCCCTGCACTATACTCCCAAACTATTTTTACATCAACTGAGAAAAAATGTGCTTGGAAGAAGATGGAAGAAAGTAAGCTCCAGGTGAATTGGGCAGGGGGGCACTGCTCACTCTTCTTTTAACATGGGACCTTATTTCTTTTCTCTCTCTCTGTTTTTAATGATTATAGCAGTCCTGCACTGAAACAGGAGATATGGCTGATGTCGTAAGTCGGGATAGGTGAACTGTCAATTTCAATTTCTGTCCATTTTGCAAATACATCAAGTTTGATTTGTTGCTTTGAGTGAAATTTGCCTGTATTATGGTGCACATTTCTCCAAAGATGGAGAGGATTATTGGTTTGTGTATAGGTTCAAAAACACAAAATTAGATTGCTTGTATTTGAATGCAAATCTAAAGAAATTTCTCTCCCATCCCATCCCTAGTCATAACTCGTTTGGCCCTTTCCATACCACTGCTTGATCAACCCATTGCAGCAATTCCTTCGACATGCAGCTAAATGAATGTATTCCCAGATATTCTTTTGAAAGTCCAATATTTCTCACTGCAAAAGACTTTGTAATATTTCCTTTGTCCTAACAGCAGCCAAGACATCTCTTCCTTTCAAGGCAAAAAAAAAAGGTTGTTTTGATGGTATCCCAATATACTGGCAATATTTTCTCACTTTCTATTGTGTTTTTTTGGGGAGGCGGAATGGGGATTTAACCGATTACTGTATTTACTGGAGCTGATAACAGTCACAAAAGTGCATCTCTCAAGCTTGATGTATTAAATGCTTCAAAAGATATTTGGATGGTATAAAAACCTTAGTGCAAGACACTAAAACATCAGGGCCTCCCTCCTGCTATCCAGCATCTACCCCAAACTTCTGGTTGCAGTAAGAATGCAATATGTTTTAATTCCCTCAAGTGTATCTTTGTAGGGTCTGACAGTATAAAAATGTAATTGTTTAATAACAAACAATTTGTTGTTCTTCCATGATACTCAGAATCAATAGCCTCAGGCAGAAGCTTGACTTGCCTAAGAGTAGGGCTGGTCCTGCACTGTAGACAAATATTACTGTGTCAGTTTTTATAGCTCTGGGCCTTTGTTATATGAGAGATAATCTACAGAGATAATCTAGAATGTGCCAAGAACTACGGCTGCTCACATGAAGCCCAGTAGCAGTAGCTTTCCCAATTCAAGAAGAAGAATTCACAGTGCATGGCAGGCATCTGGGACTGACTGAGTTTTCTTTTGGCTAAGTAACAATCAAAGAGCAAAGGAAGGGCAAAGTCTATCAAGAGAGTCACCCAAGGTAGCCAGAAACTTCAAAGGATCTGAGAGAAGAACAAGGACAGGGTCTACAGCCTAAGGTACAGGGTAAGCTTTCACAAACAATTGGTCAAAAAAGCACACGTAGGATTCATCCTCATGTCCTTCTAGTCCAGTGTTTCTCAACCTCAGCAACTTTAAGACGTATGGACTTCAACTTCCAGAATTCCCCCAGCCAGCATGCTGGCTGGGAGATTTCTGGGAGTTGAAGTCCATATGTCTTAAAGCTGCTGAGGTTGAGAAACACTGCTCTAGCCACAGCAGAAACATGTACTGGAAACCATTTTTAAATGACATATCCTCATGATGCTCAGTGGGGGGTCACTTAAAATTGATTTTAGCTGTTCCCTCTTCTCCCAATGCAATTTTTGCTGTGGGCATGATCTAATATGCTTAATTGACAATGTGCTTATGACATGCTCAGGGGCTGGGATGTGCACCACTCCTATTGACACCTCTTCAATCACTGGGCACTGCCTTCTATGGCCGGTTTGGAGTGGGGAACAGAGGGGGAGCAGGAAATGCAGTGAATGTGAAGTTGGAGGTGGGGGTGAGCACTGATGGGCTGATGTTCTCTGTGCTCAGCTGTTGGCTTATCCAGGCAGAGCAGTCACTGGATGCAGCAGCATCCGCAAGAGTGGAATAAGGGGAGGATTCAGACTAATGGAAGTGTTGTGGCATTGCAAGTCAAGCCTCGTCTCTTTATCTGTGTCACTACATCACGTCTGTCTGTCTGTCTGTCTGTCTGTCTGTCTGTCTGTCTGTCTGTCTATCTATCTATCTATCTATCTATCTATCTATCTATCTATCTATCTATCTATAATATTTATATCCCACCCATCTCCCCCACAAGGAGGGACCCTGGGCGGCTCACAACAAAGGTTTAAAATCGATAAAAAACTATAAATAACAATAATAAACAATAAAAATGTACATGCACCCCCAAAGAGGCAAAGCTTGCACTATGATGGCACAATGCTGCTTTCATTGTTCTGACAAAAGCAGGGAGATCCAGTGAACGCCGCTTGGATGAAGGTGCTGTCTGTGAGCTGCAGACTCCCCGCCATATGGATGAAACCAGGGTAAAAGCATCAGTGATTTGCAGGGCAATAGAGATGAAACGCAAATGGGATGCAAAGCACTTTGGGAACTCTTTGCAGATCAAATGTGCTGCGTATAGCACACTTCCTAGTAGCAGCTCCACAGGGTCTCATTAGAAAGAGGACTTTCCTATTAATTGCTTCCAGATGTGACATAGCTAAACAATCAGGTAAGATATGGAAGAGAAACTTGTACTGCAATAAAACAGAAGGCACATTCAAGGAACTGAATTAACCTGAGGAAACAATCAGTTTTCTCTGTTGCTCAGGAAAGTGCTTAAGAATAAAATAAATAAAACTGCCTAAGAAAGGGGATCTTCTGGCTTTTCTAAGAAGGTGATTCTAAAATCAGGGGACTACTCAGAAAAGGCCCTGTTTTGAATATCCACACAGCCTAATCTTTCTAAGCAGTGGGCCATACAACATGTCTCTCTAAACCAGGCTTTCTCAACCTTGGCAACTTGAAGATATGTGGACTTCAACTCCCAGAATTCCACACCCAGCCATGGTGGCTGGGGAATTCTGGGAGTTGAAGTCCACACATCTTCAAGTTGCTAAGCTTGAGAAACTGTGCTCTAAACAATAACACTTATTGGCAGCATCATACAATGAGAGTTTCAGATTTCTTGTCCTTAAACCATTTACAGCTTTGTAGGGAAGAAACATCATCTTGCATTCTGCTTGAAAACAGAACTGGGTACAGCTGATCCAAACCTGTCTTACGTTGTCCATAAAATGCTTGCGCCTACTTCTTGTACTACAGTAACTGTAGGTTTCAAGCCCTTTCAAGCTGGACTGCTCTGGGTCGTTTGATACCCACTCCAAGGTTATAATTCCTCAGGAGTACTTAGGCTGTTGAAAGATTCCAGCCTGAGATTTGATTTGATGACAATTTGATCAAATCTCTCCATCAAAATGAGCTTCCGATCATGATTGTCAATTCGGGTGGAATTATCCAATTTATTTTTTATTTTTATTTTTATTTTATTTATCATATTTCTTTACCGCCCATCTCGTATTACAATGATTATTTATCTGACCTGATCTGCAAACAATTCTTTGTCTGCCCAATCTCATGCACTTTCCTAAAAGTAAGCACTGAATTCAGTCCTGCTGACTGTATGCTTGATAATGTAAAACACATTGAGGTTTATTAAGAGCTCTACAGCCAGTGGAAAGCATCTGACCTCCTCTGTGTTACTCTGTCCCAAACCATTACCAAGTTTGCAAGCATTCACTTACAGAGCAAAGGCAGTCCCCAGGGCAGAGCTTTCCAAACTGTGTGTCGCGACACGTTAGTGTGTCGGCTGCAGTGTCTGGGTGTGTCGTGGCTGCTGCTGCCTCCGAGCCCTGCCAGGACTCCGCGCAGGTCCTAGTGCCTGCCTTGTGCCTTGCTGCCTCCAAACCTGCTGCGATTCCGCACAGGTCCTAGTGCCTGCCTTGTGCCCTGCTGTAAGAGTGTGTCGAGAAATGATGCCCTGCTGTAAGAGTGTGTCGCGAAATGATGCATGTCTAAAAAGTGTGTCACCAACATGAAAAGTTTGGAAAGCTCTGCCCCAGGGAGTGCAAAAAATAGGACAAGTTATGGCAAGCCCTGACCCACAATGATGTCACTGCACAAGCCCCTCCTTTACTTGCATCATCATGACCCTGCGGCAGGGCAGGACTTGCATAGTGACATCACCACCCATGCTCAGACATTGTGAAAGTCCATCTGATTCCTTGCTGTGCTGGTAAAAACCACGCTGACCAGCCCAGCCAGCTTGTTTTCTGCCATAATTGTCAATTCCGGCTAAGAGCCGACTGGTTCTGTTGGCCTGTATTTCTGTTGCAAGATATTTTTGGGGGGGCACTCCCTGCTTGGATTTTTTATTTTTTCCTGGGAATTACATATGTCAGTTGACTTCACTGGCGGTGGTGTGGAGGAACAGAGAAGAAACCAGAAGAGAATTCAGAGGCAAGTGCAGTGTTGTGTGAGGAATGAGCAAGGAAAAACACAAATACCGCTGTAGCATGGGGTGGATTGGTGGGACTGTGCGGATGGGTTCCACTTTGTATGCACATTTGTACACATTTCAAGCCAGATTATTCATAGAGGTCACGCTGGAAGAAGCTTGAGTGATTCCTACTTGCCTCTCTTTCTCTGGGCACTTTCACAGATGTCCCTGGGAATTTGGGAAGTCAATGGCAAATGCTGCCTTTTCGTGGTACAGAAGGCAGACTTATCTGCATCATGCTGAGCACAAGTACCACCATACAGGAAAGGACTGGAAATCATCGCCCAGATTAGGGGCTGATTCGGCAGCTTTGGAGATAACGTGAGCCTCCAATTGGAATGGAGCTCGGCTGTCCAAGCGCAGCGTGCTAATTTCCATTTAACATGCAGAATTGTTCGGATAAACTCTGACCCACTTTCAGCCCATCCATTATTCATCGGGTGCCCTTTGAAACAAACTGCTTTCAACATGATCTGCCGCATGTCTTCCCTGTAAAGGCAGAGCAAAAAATGTCAGAGAAGCCTCCTAGGCAACTCTGCAAGTATGACTGTTGCTTGCTGCATCAATAGCTCAACAGGGCTTAGCTGGAGGGCGATTGGACAGATGCAGCTGGGGTCGGATGCCACTATCAGGAGGTTGCAAATACTTCCATCTTCTGTGGTTTGACCACGTTTCATATATCTTGACAGTACTTCTGTCATCCTTCCTTTTGCAATCAATTCAGATTCAGAGTATTTGCAAGGCATACTCACCTGTTCTGAGTCTTCACAAGCTGGCCAGGAGGGCAGTCATAGCCATTGGTTAGCCCAGTGTTTCTCAACCTTAGAAATTTAAAGATGTGTGGACTTCAACTCTCAGAATTCCGGGAGTTGAAGTCCACACAACTTAAAATTGCCCAGGTTGAGAAACACTGGGTTAGCCTAATACAGTAGAGTACATTCAATCACTGAATCCTGCTCACGGAGGAGGAAGGGATTGGATGGACATGGATATTGGACCAAAACAGCCAACCTGTATCTGGAGAAGAGGGTAGAGGTTTGCTCAAAGAAGCTATGTGAGAAAAAAACAGTCTGTCAGAGTGGTGAGAACTTTACCAGAAATGCATTAGTCATTTGCCATCCTTCTTCACTTGGTGTTGGTGGGAGCGGTGCAGAAATGATTAGCAACGATACTGGTCTTCTTGCTTGGAAGCATTTGTTTAGAACAAGGCATTTTGTTTTAAGAGCAGACCACAACTGCCTGACCATCTTTGGCATTCCTCCAAAGAAGGTGGTAATTTTGAATCAGTGTCAGGTTCCCCACCTTGAACTTGCAGCAGCTACCCAGAAACTCAATGGTGGTTAGAGCTAGATAAAACTCTTTATATTGCGTGCTAGCATGAAGCCACTCTAAGCAGTTCTCTGTCTTTTGTCAATGTAAGAATGGCTCTCCATATACCTCCTGCAGGTTAAATCGGGGGCCTCTTTTTTGAGCTATTCCCACAGCAGTTTACCAGCTTTATATATGTATAGGCTTCTATTCCTCAATCACTGCAAGACAAGCTGCACTCCACTGGAATCTGCATGGATTGCTTTTTTGAAGGGTCCAGATGCAAGAATCAGTGCAGCAAATAAAAGGAGCTGGGAGAAAAGGTTCTGCCTTTGAAGCTTCCTGGCCTCCTCTCTCTCATGCTAACCTACCTCACAGGGTTCCTGGTGTGTGTGTGTGTGTGTGTGTGTATGTTGGGTGCGGGGGATGCTGCATACTAAATCTCCTGGGCATCCTGGACAGGAACATCTTGCAATGAGTCAGGCTTGCATTCACCACAATTGAACAGGACAAGCCGATCAAAGGACAGAAGCCCTGCTCTCCTTTAAAGAGCTGACAGTGGAAACCATTACCATGATCCCAAACCACTCTGCAATGAGGTGGCATTGCTGGGATATTTGCTGGCTTCTTCCACAGCTGAGCGAACAGAAAGAAACAAATCAGTGGGTGCACAGTGGTATGGAAGCCACCTCTACCTGCCAATGTTTGAAAAATCCAACAGTGGGAAACGTCAGCCTGTTTTTCTTTTCCTCCTGGTTTCAAATTCCCCTTGCTCTTTCTATGCTGCTTGAGCAGTGATGAAAAGAAACAGGAAAACAGGAGAGACATTTTAATCATTATATATATTCAGATTGCATGACTAAGGGCATTTATAAGCAAAACCTTTAAGAGGAATATGTCGATGAAGGTTCACATTTTAGACAGAGAAGATAGGTGGTTTGAGAGAGGGGTCAAGGAATCCATTTATGTCAACTTGGAAAATCCTTCCTTGAATAGAGGTGGGGGCCTCAGGCACAACCTTTCCCCCATCTTCCTCCCTGCTTTGTCTTCTGTGCCTAGGAAGATTAAGACCATTTTGCAAGCTCAACAGCAGCAGGGTAATCTTAACGATCCTCCTTTAGATGATAAAGGGACTTAGAAATAAACATCTCAAAATAACCATGACCTAGCCCCAGGTGCAAGGTCACACAGCCACCCTAGAAACATATTTAAGGATTCCCTTACTAACTTTACTCAGACTGAAGAAGCTCCTTGGATAAGGAGTGAAACGTTTCTACTGAGAAAATAGAAATCCAGTTGACATGATTCAAGCCACAGACTTTAAGAGGAATCTTCCTGCCATACTGTAAGCTGGAAAAGTAAATGAATTCATTACTAAATACGAAAACCATTCATTCGCTGCAAATCCTGGAGGCCAGGATCTCCTGGAGGCCAGGATCTCCTAGAGGCCAGGAGATAGAGAGACAGAGAGAGAGATATCTTCCCCACTTGCCAAGTCCTGCTGTGCAGGGGGGGGGTTAATCATGGCAGGGGGGTATTGCTAGGAGGATGAGTGAAGAACAGTGGGAGTGTATGCCAAGAGTATATAATCCCAGCGGGGTCACCCAAGATATGAAGGTCATCCCAGCTGCCCAGCTAAAGCAAGCAGGCACCTATATTGGGTTGCAGCGATATAGGAAGATGCTGGAGGTGGATGATCAAAAGACAGAAAAGTACATTCTAATAGTCAGCCCATTGGTTCATCTAGACCGGTATTGTTGACACAAAATGATCAGATCTTTAAGGTTTCTGGAGAAAATAAATTGAGGGTGGGGTAGGGAAGGAAAAGCTCCAGATATTTCTTTTACCAAGCTGCTAGAACATCCTGTTTCCACATACTTGCTTTCCAAATGACACCAAGATCTATATCTATAAGCCCAATATTAATATCTTTAGCAGATCTTTAGTATTTGCTAAAGCATAGCTTTCCAAAGTGTGTGTCGCGACACACTACTGTGTCGCCAGCGGTGTCCTGGTGTGTTGTGCAAAAACCTGGAAGCACTGTTGGAACCGGAAGAAGCGGCACCCCCGCCAATTAGTGCTGCCGCCGCCGCTGGCGGCACAGCGGTAGCAGCAGTAGCAGTGCTGATTGGCGGGGGTGCCACTTCTTCTGGTTCCCCCCATCAGTGCTTCCGTGTTTTTTACGGGACACACCAGGACACCGCAGGCTGCGTCGCCGCCTCCACCGCCGTTGGTGTGTGTCGCCAATGTGAAAAGTTTGGAAAGCTCTGTGCTAAAGAATGTCCATGTTTTCATCTTCAGTTTTCTAAGATGTATTTCTAGAGGGAGTATTTCCTCACCCCTTTCCTCCTCACCCCTTTCCTCCTCTCAGTTTCTTCATGCTTCCACAGGTCGGTATGATATATTTCTACCTGGAATGGAGTAAATGCACTTGTTTTTCATTCTATTCTACTTCCCTTCTTTCTCCATTGAAGGCCATTTCTCTGAGAGTTCATAGTGGTTCCAACCTAAACCTGTCAGTGAGCAGATAAGAAAAGGTGAACCTGAGAAACATACTACACAGCTGGTCTCCTGTTTGAACTAGGCTTTTGCCACCACTCTCTGTGTAGAGGTGGGTTGTGTAGAGCTTTGGAAAGGGTTCAGAAACAGTGCTTCACCGCATGTGTAGATGCAAATGTAGCAGCTGCCTTCGATTCTTTACAGCAGCCATGTCTTTTCTGGAGATCATAGGAAAAGATATAACTGCTTTGAAGAATGGCAGTCTGGACCACTTTTGAAAAATGAATGAGCATGATGGATTTCATGTTTAAATAAATTTTTAATCTCAGATGCATCACTTAAAGATACTGATTATTGATTATAAATCCTGTTTCAAAAGGAAAGAAAATGCATGGAAATAATGTGGTAGTCAATGCACATCTCCCTGGCTACCCTGCTTATTTCCCTGAATATTATTTTTATAACATTAGTTTGCTCATGGTAATATGATATTATTTACAGATTTTTAAAAAATAATTAACTCTGTATCTGCCATGCTTTTCTTCTCTCCCTTCTCTTAAATCTACTGAAGAACCGAAATCTATATTCTTGAAACTTTTTCTCTGTAGCTGATCTTAAAAATTTTCACAACCTAGGTTAACTGGAAGCAACTAGATTTTGTTTTTTAAAAAATAGAACCTTAAAGCAACATTTGAAAAAAGGCTTTGCTTTGAATCTTCCCCAGGAAAATCAATATGGGTAGGATTATTATCTACAACTTAAGCTGTTAAAGAGAGACAGGGTTTTTCTCTGCAAAATGTTGGGAAAATGTACAGGCAGCCATTTTCTGTCCAATGGAATAAGGGAGGATTGGAATAGAGTTTCTCTAGTTTCTATGGCAACCAATCTAAATGAATGCCTCATTGCAAAAATGGATGTTCAAATTCAGAGAGATAAATGCAAACATTAAAGAAACTATACAGAAATTCTCTCTTCCCCATAAGAGCATTTTTTAAAAAGTTAGGAAATGGAAGCATACAGTATAAAAATGAAGTAGGATGCCTGATGAGTAAACTAACCTGCATTATTGGAGATACCAGGGGCAACTGCATGGGGGGGGATGTCAAAAAAGTCAAGATGGTGGTCCCAATACACATGCTATATATGTAAAAAAAGGGCCAGAGTTTTAATCCCATGGTTGTCATCTTCACTCTTTCGACATTCCCCCTCCAAGTGATACCAAAAATCAGAATTATTGGAATAACATATATTCTTTGCCTTGATAAAACACAGGCTTTGTTTAATATTCCAAGCAGGGATGGGGAAAAAGTTCATTTCTTTTGCATTTTCAAACCAAAATAAAACGTGAAACCTAGTTTTCTTTGAAATTCACAGCTCTCTAAATTTTGCAATGCCATTAGCCACTGATTTCTAAAAAGTTGATTAGGGAAATATCTGTACAAAAATGGGTATATTCATGAAAATAATCCTGCATTACATGAGGGAAAGTTACAGGCAAAAATTTTATATTATCCATCTCTGGAAGAAAAGTTCATGAAAATGCATACAGATTTTACTACTAGCTTTTAAAAAAATCAGATTTCACAAATCAAAACCAGATAGATTTACAAAAATGGGAAACTGTGGAAAACATACATGAACAAATTTACAACAGTAGGAAACTGAATGAAACCAGAATTGGCAGATTTGCCTATCCCTGGTTCTAAGTGCTTTCCTGGAATAAATCTATTTTTCTTTTTAGTGCTGTGGTACTACGCTCAGATTCATCTCATTCTTGCTACCATTTGCCTTAATTGTAAGTGGTTTTAATGTTTTATAAGAGGCTTTTCAGCCATCCAGAAAATTTATTTATTTTTCCAAAATCTAAGGCTCTTTGCTCCAGCAAAGGAGATTGTTACCTTGTGGTGCTGGAGCTTGAGCACCTGAATGACACCATGAGCTAAACCATGAAGGGACACCCAAGATGGGAAGGTCATGGCAGAGAGGTCAGACTAAATACGATCCCTGGGGAAGGTAACGACAACCCACCCCAGTATTCTTGCTGTGAAAACTAAATGGATCAGTACAACCAGAGATACGTCGGTATACCATCGGAAGATGGGACTCCCAAGTCGGAAGATGGTCAAAATGCTACTGGGGAGGAACAGAGGATAAGTTCAACTAGCCCCAGATGTGATGATGCAGCTAGCTCAAAGCCAAAAGGATGGCTAGCGGCCGATGGTGCTGGTGGTGAACGACGAATCCGATGTTCTAAAGATCAACACACCATAGGAACCTGGAATGTAAGATCTATGAGCCAGGGCAAATTGGATGTGGTTATTGGTGAGCAAAGTGGCTGACTGATTAGGCTTTACAAATAGCTGAGGAAAGAAGGGAAGCAAAAGGCAAGGGAGAAAGGGAAATATATAAACAACTGAATGCAGAATTCCAGAGAATAGCAAGGAGAGATAAGAAGGCCTTCTTAAATGAACAATGCAAAGAAATCGAGGAAAACAATAGAATGGGGAAGACTAGAGATCTCTTCAAGAAAATCGGAGATATCAAGGGAACGTTTTGTACAAAGATGGGCATGATAAAGGACAAAAAAGGCAGGGACATAACAGAAGCAGAAGAGATTAAGAAGAGGTGGCAAGAATACACAGAAGAACTATACAAGAATGATCTTAATATCCCTGATAAATACGATGGTGTGGTCACTGACCTTGAGCTGGACATCCTAGAGAGTGAAGTCAAGTGGGCCTTAGGAAGCATTACTAACAACAAAGCTAGCGGAGAAGACAGTATCCCAGCTGAGCTATTTAAAATCCTAAAAGAGGATGCTGTTAAAGTGCTGCACTCAATATGCCAACAAATTTGGAAAACTCAACAGTGGCCACAGGATTGGAAAAGGTCAGTTTACGTTCCAATTCCAAAGAAAGGCAATGCCAAAGAATGTTCAAGCTACCGTACAATTGCGCTCATTTCACATGCTAGCAAGGTTATGCTCAAAATCCTACAAGCTAGGCTTCAGCAGTATGTGAACTGAGAACTACCAGAAGTGCAAGCTGGGTTTCAGATCAGATTGCCAACATTCGCTGGATCATGGAAAAAGCAAGAGAGTTCCAGAAAAACATCTACTTCTGCTTCATTGAATACGCTAAAGCCTTTGATTGTGTGGATCACAACAAACTGTGGCAAAGTCTTAAAGAGATGGGAGTACCAGACCACTTTACCTGTCTCCTGAGAAACCTGTATGCGGGTCAAGAAACAACAGTTAGAACTGGACATGGAACAACCGACTGGTTCAAAATTGGGAAAGGAGTACGACAAGGCTGTATATTATCACCCTGCTTATTTAACTTATATGCAGAGTACATCATGAGAAATGCCGGGCTGGATGAATCACAAGCCGGAGTTAAGATTGCTGGGAGAAATATCAACAACCTCAGATATGCAGACGATACCACCCTAATGGCAGAAAGTGAAGAGGAACGAAAGAGCCTCTTGATGAGGGTGAAAGAGGAGAGTGCAAAAGCTGGCTTGAAACTCAACATTAAAAAAACCCAGATCATGGCATCTGGTTCCATCACTTCCTGGCAAATAGAAGGGGAAGAAATGGAAGCAGTGACAGATTTTATTTTCTTGGGCTCCAAGATCACCGCAGACGGTGACTGCAGCCATGAAATTAAAAGACGCTTGCTCCTTGGTGTCAGAACCCTGGCATGCCCAAGGGTCCTGCCATCCCCTATACCACAGCCAGCATTAGCAACTGCCAGCTACGCCGCATGGATGATGAACTTTTAACCTTGACACCAGGAGAACCAGAGGGAAGACTGAAAGTGGACCAGATGGAAGCCCGCAGCTGGGAGGGGCCAGTGCTCTGGCAGAAGGGTATATAAACCCGAGCAGGGAACCAGGGGACCATTCGTGCCTTTACTGTGCTTACTCATGTTAATCAATAAATCATTTACTTACTGAAAGAGCTGAGTTAAAGTCATTTCTGTGGAGAAACGTCTGCAACTGAGAAGCGCCTGACAAAAAGGCACGAATCAATCTCAGCTGATTTTCCCGGGAGCGAACCCAGAAATCATCGGGTAAGCTCTGAGGAAGAGATCGGCTCACATCGAGAAGAAGGCAGAAGAGGAGCGGAGACCAGGGATTGCCAGGCCAAGCACAGCGGCGGCAGCCAGCAGGCCGGGAAAAAAAAAAAGAGCGTGAAAGAGCTGAAGGAATCGTCAGCGCGACCCGGACAACGGAAGAGGACGACAGTTTCCAGTGACAGAGAACTTGCGGTGCAGGGACGCCTTCAAAAAGTGACGGAGAGTCAGCAAAAGTGAAACGGGCGAACGGCGCGCAGGCAGCAACAGTTGACAGTCGGAGGTAGAGCAGCAGCAAGAGCGGAACAGCTGAGCGGCGCGCTAAGGGAAGCAGCTGATCGGCGGCAGCAGAGCAGCAGCAGCATTGCCAGCATAGAGCTGTGGCTGACAGCTCATGCTGGCAGAAGACTTCAGCGACGAAGCAGCGGCAGCCAGGACTGCTATTCAGTGCGGGAAATCAGCGCACTCAAAACAGCAGGTCACGGTGCCAACGGAATATGGAGAGAAACTAGGAACTCCAAATCACCAAGGAAGTCACATCGCCCCAACCCACCGCAGCGGAACCGCTGGCAGCACCGGAACCACGAAAGACAAAAGGCAATCCTCCCCTTCCCTGCACCCCCACTCTGCGCACATACAATGCGACGGCGGACTGGTCGATTGGAGTGGTCAGGGGTATGGTCCCAGTCCCACGAAAGCCTACAGCGAAGCCGTGGATCACACAGTCACAACGGATCGTGGCGCTGGAGGACAGGGCAGCCAGGATGGAGCTGGGGCTTGAAGGCATGGATGCCAAACTGACGGCAATCCAAGCCGCAGTGGAAAGCTTATTGAGAGGGCCCCAGGGCCGTGAGACCGACCACAGCGCACAGTATGCATGCAACCAACCTGAGGAAGCAGGTGCAGCAGAAAGCACCAGGGGAAGTGAGGACGAGGATGAGGCATATGAGGAGGAAGGCGATGAACCGCCGGCACAGCCTAGCTATGGGAGTCACCTTGCGACTAGTTGCTAAACTTACCATCGCGACAAAATTAAAGACCACATTTGATGGGGACCCGGAGAAGCTTGCATGCTTCCTGAACCACGTGCGGGGGTTCATGGAAGAATCTGAAAGACTGTTTTTGAATGAAGAGGCGAAGGTGCGGTATGTTTCAAACTTCTTGATTGGAGAAGCTGCTAAATGGCTGGTGGTACTTCACGACACCGGGGCGCCAGAACTTCGTGACTTTGGCTGCTTCATGAAGGCTCTACGTAAACGGTTCGAGGACACCCTGTCCAGGATGTCAGCAAAAATGGAGATCCAAAGACTGTGACAAGGACACCGGACAGTGGCAGAATACGCCCTTGAATTCAAGAAGTTGGTCAGCTGCCTCCCAAACTGGCCTGAATCGTTTAAGGTTGAGTATTTTCAGATGGGACTAAGACCTGAGATACTGGAAATGGCGGCTGGGAGAGGGGACCCAGAGACACTGGATGAATGGGTCCAGTTAGCGGGAAAAGTAGAGACCACGAGGATGCGAATACGCTCCTACCAGCAAATTCAATACCCGGGAAGGCCACGGCAAACCAACCAGGTCTATCATAAGAAGGAACATGACAGAAAACCCTGGGCAGAGGAAAAGGAATGGCGGGCCCGGAATAACTTATGTTTTAAGTGCGGGAGAGAGGGGCACAGAAGCAACGACTGCACCCACCCACCTGAAAGGCCCAGACTCGGGGAAAAGCCACGCAAGATCCCCCCCTCCAAACAGTCAACAGCCAAGGCAGCATCAGAGCGGCGAAAGTACGTTGAACCGAGGTCATCATCAGGCGACTCTACGGATGAGGAATTCCGGCCGGCGGAAAACGCCAACGGCCTGTCCTAAAGTGTGCCGTGGGACAGGCCTGCAGTAACGGGCGTAGCGACACGTTGACATCCGAGGACTGCCCCACAATGCAAATCAAGGTACAGTTAGAGACCTTGGATGGGGGGAAGCAGGTTGTTGGCATAGCAATGCTGGACTCAGGGTGCACTAGATGCTTAATGCACCCGTCAGTGGCTAGGAACATGGGACTAAAACTCTCTAAGTTAAAGTCACCTATCACGTTCTGCCAGCTCGACGGGACAGAAATGAAGGGGGCCCCCGCAAGACATTTCACAGAGGCAGTTAGGATGTCGATTGGCTCACATCAAGAAACACTGCGGTTTGTTCTGGCGCCCATCTCCACGCAGCCCATCATCCTGGGTCTCAAATGGCTTAGAGAACGGAACCCCCATGTTGATTGGGTGTCAGGGGAGATGGAATTCATTGACGGGAAATACGATGCTGACACTAGGGACATCGGGGAGAATGGGGTAGAATCAGGGGCTGCAGGCATGGTGAGGGGAGAGGGATCACAAACTGAGGCACAGATGACATTCCCACAAGCTTACGTGCCTGTCAGAGAGGTCTTCAGTCAGCAAGAGTGTGACCTCTTACCGCCTCATAGGAAAACGGACTGCGCCATCGAGCTAATCCCTGGGGCCACATTTCCAAAGCCAAAAATGTACACTATGACCCAGCGGGAGCTCCAAGAGCTGCAGAAATTTGTGGATAAAAACTTGGCGAGGGGCTTCATTGAACCAGCGAATTCCCCCTTGGTGGCCCCCGTCTTGTTCTGTAAGAAAAAGGATGTCACGCTCCGGCTGTGCACGGATTATAGAGGACTGAATGCCATCTCAGTCACTAATCAATACCCCCTCCCACTTTTAAAGGACATGCTGGCACAACTGGCTAAGGGTAAAATTTTCACCAAATTAGACCTGAGAGAAGCCTACTACAGGGTCCGGATATGGGAAGGGGACGAGTGGAAGACGGCATTCAACTGTCCACTCGGCTCGTTTCAATACAGGGTCCTCCCATTTGGGATTGCGGGGGGACCAGGGATCTTTATGAAACTAATAAACGAAGTATTGTATGAGTTCCTGTACCGGGGGGTGATAGTCTATTTAGATGACATCCTGATCTTCTCCCAGGACTTAGCAGAACATACACAGCTGGTGAAAGCGGTCCTCAAAAAATTATTGGACGCCAAACTCTTTGTCAAATTAGATAAATGTGAATTCCATCAAGAGAGACTGGACTTCCTGGGGTTCAGAATTTCAAGCAAAGGCATAGAAATGGACCCTGCCAAGGTGCAAGCAGTAGTGGGGTGGGAACCTCCTCGGACCAGGCGCCAACTGCAGGCGTTCATCGGCTTCGCAAATTTCTATAGGGATTTCATCAGGAATTTCGCGCAGATAGCGCTGCTGCTAACAGACTTGTTAAAAATGAAAAGTGGCGGTGGCACACAAGCTAAACGGCCATGCACCAAAATTAAATGGTCCCCAGAATGCCAGGAGGCCTTTGAAGAACTCAAAGCTCTGTTCACGGCTGAGCCTATCCTGAAGCATCCGGAAATAGATAAACCGTTCATTATCCACGCAGACGCATTGAACAACGCGAAAGGATCAATACTGCTGCAGGCGGATGAGAACGGCAAACTACAACCGTGTGCGTATATATCTAAAAAATTATCAGACACAGAAAAGCGATGGCATGTCTGGGAGAAGGAAGCATTCGCAGTCCAACATGCATTGGCTACATGGCGGCACCTGTTAGAAGGGGCATCAGTCCCGTTCGAAGTTTGGACCGACCATAAAAACTTGGAAGCACTGAAATCGCCCAGGAAATTAAACCCAAAACAACTTAGATGGGCTGAATTCTTCAGTCACTTCAACTTCACCCTGAGGTACTTTCCGGGGGGGGAGAACTACCTGGCAGATGCATTATCGCGGCTGCCTCAACATGACGGGAAAGCGGTAAACATAACAGAAACCCTATTCCCACACAAGCCCTCAAGTACCAGTCAGGTGGGACACGTGGCAGTGGCTCAGGACAATACGGTGTCTACAGCGCTCAATCTGTTGGAGGGTGAGATACAGGCAGCGACAACACAAGACACCTGGTGGGGGAAAAACAAACACCTCCTGCAGGAGAAGGACGGCAGGTGGTGGAATAACGATAAGTTGTACATACCTGACACCATGCGGAAATGTGTCCTAGTGATCACTCACGACCACAAGGCAGCAGGACACTTTGGTTTCGTGAAAACCTTGCACCTGGTCAGGTGCACGTTTTGGTGGCCCACACTACGTAAGGACGTAAAAGACTATGTAGGTACCTGCCCTGTGTGTGCTACGGCAAAAAGGGCCACAGGTAAGCCCAAAGGACTTCTGCAACCCATGGCTGACCTGTCGCAACCATGGCGACAGATAGCCATAGACTTTGTAGTCGACCTCCCCGAGAGCAAACAAAAAATGGCAGTGTGGGTGATCACGGACCTGTTCTCAAAACAGGCTCATTTCATCGCCTGTAAAGGGATACTGACAGCACCCAAGCTGGCCAGGCTCTTCACGCAAAACGTATACTGTTTACATGGGGCACCTGAACAGATAATTAGCGACCGAGGGAGCACATTTACCTCGAAATTCTGGAGGGCGTTTCTTCGGCTAATTGGTTCTGAACAGGGCTTGAGCAGCGCTTTCCACCCGTGCATGGACGGGGCGTCAGAATGACTGGTAGCCATCTTAGAACAGTATTTAAGGTGTTACATAAGCTACCAGCAGGATGACTGGGTGGACTTGTTACCTTTTGCGGAAGTGGCGTACAACAACTCAGTGCACCACAGCACGGGGTTCACTCTGTTCAAAATAGCCACGGGCCAGGACTTTTCGGCTATCCCGGAGGTGGGCATGATTCAGAGGACGGACGGCCATGCCCCACTACAGGCAGACAAATGGATAGCCAAGATAACTAGCAACTGGCCTGTCATGCTTCAAACGCTTAAGGAAGTGAAAGACGACTACAAAAAATATGCGGACAAAAAACGTGCAGCGGAATGGGAACTTCGCGAAGGGGATAAAGTATATTTATCCACCAAGAACTTGCGGTCTACGCAACCGTCTCGCAAGTTGGCCCCAAAGTTTATCGACCCATTTCCTATCGTCAGAGTCATCAACCCGGTAACTGCACGCCTGCAACTTCCAAAATCGATGAGGAAAGTACACCCGGTGTTCCATATCAGCCTCCTAAAACGATACCTCCCATCAGATCGGTGGCATCTTACGACAAGGGACCCAGCACCAACCTTAGTGAATGGGGAGCCGCACTTCGAGATTGAGAACATTTGCGATTCACGTATACACAGGGGGAAGTTGCAATACCTGGTAAAGTGGTTGTACTTGCCAGTAGGGTTCAGGGAATGGGTAGCAGTGGAACACATGCAGGCCCCGGACTTGATTAGAAAATTTCACCGCAAATTCCCCAACAAACCCCGGTGACTCCCGGCCTAACGAGATATTATTCTGTTACAGGTTTTACAAGCGCCAACTACATGCAACAAGAGCCGGGACGGAGCATGAGGGGAGAGGGGAGGTCTTGGGGGGGCGGCATGTCAGAACCCTGGCATGCCCAAGGGTCCTGCCATCCCCTATACCACAGCCAGCATTAGCAACTGCCAGCTACGCCGCATGGATGATGAACTTTTAACCTTGACACCAGGAGAACCAGAGGGAAGACTGAAAGTGGACCAGATGGAAGCCCGCAGCTGGGAGGGGCCAGTGCTCTGGCAGAAGGGTATATAAACCCGAGCAGGGAACCAGGGGACCATTCGTGCCTTTACTGTGCTTACTCATGTTAAACAATAAATCGTTTACTTACTGAAAGAGCTGAGTTAAAGTCATTTCTGTGGAGAAACGTCTGCAACTGAGAAGCGCCTGACACTTGGGAGGAAAGGTATGGCAAACCTAGACAGCATATTAAAAAGCAGAGACATCACCTTGCCGACAAAGGTCCGTATAGTTAAAGCTATGGTTTTTCCAGTAGTAATGTATGGCTGTGAGAGTCGGACCATAAGGAAGGCTGAGTGCCGAAGAATTGATGCTTTCGAACTGTGGTGCTGGAGAAGACTCTTGAGAGTCCCTTGGACTGCAAGGAGGTCAAACCAGTCAATCCTAAAGGAAATCAACCCTGACTGCTCATTGGAAGGACAGATGCTGAAGCTGAAGCTCAAATACTTTGGCCACCTAATGCGAAGAGAGGACTCACTGGAAAAGACCCTGATGCTGGGAAAGACTGAAGGCAAAAGGAGAAGGGGACGGCAGAGGATGAGATGGTTAGATAGCATCACCGATGTAATGAACATGAATTTGAGTAAACTCCGAGAGACAGTGGAGGACAGGAAGGCCTGGCGTGCTATGGTCCATGAGGTCACGAAGAGTCGGACATGACTAAACGACTGAACAACAACAAAATTGGTGAGATGTCAAGATTAAATATAGACATTTTAGGTGTCAGTGAACTGAAATGGACTGGAATGGGCCACTTCACATCAGATGACCACCAGATCTACTACTGTGGACAAGAGGACCACAGAAGAAATGGAGTAGCCTTCATAATTAATAATAAAGTGGCTAAAGCAGTGTTTGGATACAATCTAAAAAATGATAGAATGATCTCAATTCGAATTCAGGGTAAGCCATTTAACATCACAGTGATCCAAATATACGCCCCAACCACAGATGCTGAAGAAGCAGAAATAGATCAGTTCTATGAGGATCTACAGCACCTACTGGATAATACACCAAAAAGAGATGTTATTTTCATTACATTACGTCCCAAAGAAAGCCAAGAATGCAAGATGGCTGTCTGCTGAGACACTGGAAGTAGCTCAAGAAAGCAAGAAAGCAAAAGGCAACAGTGATAGGGGGAGATATGCCCAATTAAATGCAAATTTCCAGAGGTTAGCCAGAAGACATAAGGAATTATTTTTAAACAAGCAATGCGTGGAAGTGGAGGAAGATAATAGAATAGGAAGGACAAGAGACCTCTTCCAGAAAATTAGAAACATCGGAGGTGACATCCAGGCAAAAATGGGTATGATCAAAAACAAAGATGGCAAGGACCTGACAGAAGCAGAAGAGATCAAGAAAAGGTGGCAAGAATATACGGAAGATCTGTATAGGAAGGATAATAATATTGGGGATAGATTTGACGGTGTGGTCAGTGAGTTAGAGCCAGACATCCTGAAGAGTGAGGTTGAATGGGCCTTAAGAAGCATTGCTAATAACAAGGCAGCAGAAGACGACGGTATCCCAGCTGAACTGTTTAAAATCTTGCAAGATGATGCTGTCAGGGTGATGCATGCCATATGCTAGCAAATTTGGGAAACACAAGAATGGCCATCAGATTGGAAAAAATCAACTTATATCCCCATACCAAAAAAGGGAAACACTAAAGAACGTTCAAACTATTGAACAGTGGCACTTATTTCACATGCCAGTAAGGTAATGCTCAAGATCTTGCAAGGTAGACTCCAGCAATTCATGGAGAGAGAATTGCCAGATGTACAAGCTGGGTTTAGAAAAGGCAGAGGAACTAGAGAACAAATTGCCAATATCTGCAGGATAATGGAGAAAGCCAGGGAGTTTCAGAAAAACATCTATTTCTCTTTTATTGACTATTCTAAGGCCTTTGACTGTGGATTATGACAAGTTGTGGCAAGTTGTTGGTGGTATGCGGATACCAAGTCATCTTGTCTGCCTCCTGAGGAATCTGTATAACGACCAAGTAGCAATGGTAAGAACAGACCATGGAACAATGGACTGGTTTAAGATTGGGAAAGGAGTACCGCTGATTGCAGCCAGGAAATCAGAAGACGTTTACTTCTTGGGAGGAGAGCAATGACAAATCTCGATAAAATAGTTAAGAGCAGAGACATCACACTGACAACAAAGGTCCATATATTTAAAGCAATGGTATTCCCCATAGTAACCTATGGCTGTGAGAGCTGGACCATAAGGAAGGCTGAGAGAAGAAAGATAGATGCTTTTGAACTGTAGTGTTGGATGATAATTCTGAGAGTGCCTTGGACTGCAAGAAGATCAAACCAGTCCATACTCCAGGAAATAAAGCCAGACTGCTCACTTGAGGGAATGATATTAAGAGCAAAACTGAAGTACTTTGGCCACATAATGAGAAGACAGAATACCCTGGAGAAGATGCTGATGCTAAGGAAAGTGGAAGGCAAAAGGAAGAGGGGTCGACCAAGGGCAAGATTGATGGTTGATATTCTGGAGGTGACGGACTTGACCGTGGGGGAGCTGGGGGTGGCAATGGCCGACAGGAAGTTCTAGTGTGGGCTGGTCCATGAAGTCACGAAGAGTCAGAGGCAACTGAACGAATAAACAACACAAAGGCTCTTTGTTCAAAACCTCAGATTTATTTCTTTCTTGATCTCCCTATTTATTGTAAATAACTTCCTTTCTCATTTGCCCTCTTCTTTCTTCTTGCCACCCACCCACATCCCAGGCTGCTCCTCTCACCTTACTCTACTTTACACTCTAGGAGTGCTATTCCAGTCTCTGCTGTGTGTATTCCCCTTGAGGTGTTAATTTGCAACATCCCTGTTTGAAAATTTTCTAACTGCATTAGAAAGAAACTCATCCAATCCTGTCCTGCAATTCTGCCTTTCCTTTCCTGTCACAAAACTTTTCCTTCAATGTTTTCTATCTTCTCAGGACCATTACTTATATTACAGTTACAGGTATGGATACTCAAATCCAAGATCTAAATCAGGAAAGGGAATGTATTCAGCCTTCAGGCCACAAACAGGCTATATATCAGAAATGGAAACTGGCATTTCTGATGCGGATCCCATCAAAGGACCCTTACAGCATTTTTGGAATAAACTGGATTCAAACAATTGAACTGTTTGAGGGGTTAAGAGGCAGAGTAGGCAGTTTTAGCCTTTGCTTGGATGTTGAAGGCCCAATCATCTTAGCTGGGAAGAATGGTTCTTCTCCCACCCATCAAACAATATTGTAGATGGGGATGTAATCATTAGTACATGAGTTAGTCCCCTTGGATCTTAGTTATCTCCAGATTACTCAGGGAATGTTAGTAATCGCAGATGTGACATCAGTTTCTGCCTGGCTTTAGTGGGCTTAGCAATAGCAGGTGGCTGCTATCTGTAGCAGGTTTCAGAAACAGAGTTCTGGTCCTCACAGGTTGGGGCAATTGGCTGCCCCCCTAGTTCTCCAACCATCAAAGTATCTATTGGTAGGATGCCTACTAAGGGATGTTCCTATGGATTCAGAGGTGGATCATATTCCACTCTGTATCTTTCTGGAGCATGTTCACAACATGTCTGTTTTGTGAGCAAAAACTCAAATTGAGAGGTTGAGTCAGGAATGAAAGTTGACCACCAGGGCACAGATAAATGTTTTTGAGCAAGCTTTTGTTCCAAGAAAATGAAAAAAAAAAAAACCCTTTAGAAAGGGAAGTGGGGGAAAGGAACATGGCACTTAAAAGTCAAAATGCCTTGGTGAGAATATCACAGGGTCGAGAAGTACCTTGAAACTGGAGGAGACTTTTGCCTCTTTCAGAATGGCTCTGTATCAAGTTATTATTTTTTTTTCTTCCAAAGAACATTCAAAAGAAAAGATTAAATTGCTGTACATTCTCTTTTCAAAAACACTGCCCATTGTAAAAGTAGCATTGTCTTCCCACCCACTCCTTCAAATTAAGAATAGTCTGTATTAATGTGACTTCTGCATAACTATATCATTGATATGTATATACTTATCTTTAATTGGTGCCAAAGTATAAATTGTACAGGGCACAGTATTGAACAAAGTGATCCAACTTTAGCTGAAACTTTTGTTTTACTGCTTCCTTTCTTAATGCATTATTCCTCAGTAAGAAAATTTGGCTAGTACTCTACTTCACTGATAGTCACCACTAACATCTGCCTCCATATCTTCCAGTTTCTCTCCATATGGAATCCACAGAAAAAAGGAACATTTCCCAGAGGATAGTACTATGGACCCTATAGTTAAGTTCCAGTAGTAACAGTATTTTTTTAAAAAATAATTCATTTTCAAAGTCCTTTTGTTGGGAAGTAGGGATCCATGTTTTGTTGGGAAGTAGGGGGCATGGTGGTTCAGCGGGTAAGATGCCAGGCTTGTCGATCGGAAGATCGCAAGTTCGGAGGTTCAAATCCCTAGCCCTGCGTGCGGAGTGAGCTCCCGCACTAGCTCCAGCTCTTGCCAACCTAGCAATTTGAAAGCATGCAAATGCAAGTAGATTAACAGGTACCACTTCGGTGGGTAGGTAACAGCGTTCCGCACACGTCATGCTGGCCACATGACCATGGAAGCGTCTTCGGACAACGCTGGCTCTTCGGCTAACAAACGGAGATGAGCACCGGCCCCTAGAGTCGGACACGACTGCACAAATGTGCGGGGGGAACCTTTACCTTTACCTAGGGATCCATTACATTCTGATGAACATGCAAGATGATTTGCATATCAGTTTAAGTCTGTTCATTTTATTTTTATCTTTGCAAAGCAGATTTCTTCTCTGACAGATTTATGTCTGAAATTTTAATAAAATACCTGAACATAAATTAACTGAGCATTTTAGGGGCAAAGAAGGGGTTTACTTACTTTTCAAGGTGATTAGGACTATTGGTTTTTTTTTTCCCTCCTTAGCAAAGTCAGCCCACACAGTCACAGCAATGGGGCCTTTCCACAGAGACTACATCTACTTCACAATGCTTTCTGGAATACCCTGTGAGAACATCATATTTCTTTTCCTAGGGAAGGATTAATGCTAGCCAAGCTTTGTTCCTTCTAGCAATTATATCACCATGAGTCCACCGGAAATCATCATTATCTTCATAATTTGCTCCTACCAAATACATGGTAATTTTTTAAACTCCCTTACCGAGACAGACAGTCTAGTGCAGGGCTTTCCAAACTTTTTCCCGCGGCGACACACCAACCGGCGTTGGTGTGTCGCCGCGGGAAAACCCGGAAGTGCGGCAGCGCGCAAAAACCCGGAAGCGCTGCTGCTGCTTTTGGGTTTTGTGCGCTGCAGTTGGTGTGTCGCCGCGGGAAAACCCGGAAGCGCTGATGATGATCAGTGCTTCCGGGTTGTGTGGCAACACACCAGACTGTGTGTGGCGACACACTTTTGTGTCGCGACACACAGTTTGGAAAACTCTGGTCTAGTGTAATGGTTAAGATTTCAGATGAGGACTGTGGAGACCCAGATTCAGGTTCCCCTTCAGCCAGTGAAACTGTTTGGATGACTTTGGGACAGTCCCTTTCTCTCTGTTCAACCTCAAAGATTTCTGTTATGCAAAGAAAATGGAGGAATGAACACCACTTTAAACTCCTGGAAACAGGGTGGGATACACATCTCATAAGTATATAATCAATATAACATATAACGACTGAACAACAACAACAAAAATTACACACACACAAGCTGACACTGTAGACCTGCCATATCAAGGCACTTGGCCACTTTGAAGGTGCAGCGTTCTAATTAGCGGACTTTTCTTTCCTGTTATCTTTCTAGGGAAACTAAAGGTGAAAACTAAGCACGCCAAAATAAAATTAATGTTTCAACAGATCTATAAGGCTCAGTCATCTATATTTGGATTGTGTACCAGGACTGGCTTGTATAGATGATAATGTTCAGAGATGGTTGTTTCATATAATTTCAAATAGCCACACAACCTTGTTGGCTGAGTCCATTTGCACAGTCAACCTCTGGCAATCGAGTGTAAAGACAATGAAGTGTTAGGAAATCAAATGAAGAGCAAGCTATGTGAATTAGCTCTGGATTGCATAGTACCTAAATCATAAAATCTGTCATAGCTACAGTGAAGATAATGTTCCTAAATCTGTTATTCTCCAGATGTGCTGGTCTCCTGAAAATTGGGCTGGTGGTGGATGTGCTCACAAGACTTGCTGCCCAACACGCCTGAAGGGCATCAAGTTGGGGAGGGCTGAATTAAGTGACTTGCTTTGCTATGTAAAGATCAAATTGTGTCCAACTCATCTGTCTCCCATCTACATCTCTGGGAAAGTTAGAAATTGAATGTGATTATTTTTAAGTATGATTCTCACTGAGTTCTATATAGCAAGATTTATTGAGATGAAAGGGATAGAGTTACAAGAATCCCAACAGCTGAAATATTTCAAATTTTTGAAAATATTTGAACCAATATATCCCCAAGTACATTGGATCATAGATTTTTCTTATTCTCTTTCTAAAGTCTTCCTGTGATGCACTGAGCAGGTAGACCTTTTACTGATAACAGAGAAGCTTGTAGCTCCCTGTTTTCATAATGGTCTCCTGAATTTTAATCAGTAAAGGAACTCACTATTATACAAGCAGGTTATAAAAACAATCCTTTTGGTTTGTAGTCCTCTGTGGAGTCCTTGGTGCTCTCTGAGCCTTGCTGTTTTCTTGCAGATGTTTCATTGCCAGACTAGGCAACATCTTCAGTGTGAAAAAGGAGTGGGACTTGCTCTCTGTTTATATACCATGGCTTGTCCTGCTTGTGTTGGTGGAGGTGTTGTTCTCTCCTTGGTAGTTCCTTGATTGGGCTGTTGTTTGCTGCTTGGTTGATTGACTGAGTTAATAGTTCCTTGATTAGGGTATATTGTGCTGTTTGATTGTTCCTCTGATGCTAACCCTGGTGTTAATCTTTGCATATCTGGGTGTTGATTGCTGGCAAGGAGGTGTTCTGGTCTTTTGGCTTTTCTATTGTATCTTATGAATGGTATGTAAATGTTGTTTACCTCTATGTGTCTGTTGATGGCTGCTTTGTCTGAGTGCCAAGCTTCCAGGAATTCTCTAGCATTTTTGGATTTGGCTTGGTTTAAGATGCTCACAGTTTCCCAGTTGAAAGTATGGTTGAGTCTGTCCATGTGTTGTGAGATTAAGGAGTTTTCATCATGACTTCTGACTGCTAGTTGGTGTTCGTGGATGCGCTCTGCTAGTCCTCTGTATTATTCAGTGATATCTTGCTTCTGTATTGGGAACCAATTAGAATTATGGATTGAAAGAGGCAGTCTGAAATAAAATACGAGTATTGGATGCAGAGATTCTAGATCTCTGCAGTTGAATAAGTTGTCCATTGTTAGAGCCAAAAATTCTCCCCTGGGTCCCCTGCCTGTGCCTTTAATCAGATAGATTAATCAAAGATCTCAGGGACATACGTGGTCTCCCAAACCCCCAGGCATTGTTCCTGGAGCCTTTCCAAAGGTTGCCACAGAGTTCTAATTTCTAAGGAGATGGAAGGAGGAAAAAAAAAACTAAATTCATGAGGAGTAATCATATAAACTCTGACTTATTTAATTTAAATGGAATTAAATCAAATATAATATGTTCAAAGGCTGTTTGGGGGGGGGGGAGTGCAGCCCTTAGCAACTATTCAAATGCCAACTATTCAAGACAGCCGTTAAATCACCCAAATTGTATACACTTGCGATAAATGATGCAGGATAGGTGAAGCAATAGTTTGATCAAGACAAGACAACTTTTGAGGTACATACAAGGTAGGCTCACTCAGCTCCTAGTGACTAGATGGCCATGCTGTTTTTTATGAGTATGACAGTTGTTTTCCATGCCTTCTTCTTTTGAAACTCTAGTCTAGGCCAGGGGTCGGCAAACCGCGGCTCGCGAGCCACATGCGGCTCTTTGGCCCCTTGAGTGTGGCTCTTCCCCAGGCAGGCATGGCGGGCATGGTGGGGGTAGGCGTGGCAGCGGCATGGTGTGTGTGACGGTGGGCATGGCAGCAGCAGGCCCTAAGTGTGCGCGATTGGCCCCCGCCCGCAAACCCCGCCCCCTTCCACGCGATTGGCCCCCGCCAGCAAACCCCGCCCCCTTCCACGCGATTGGCCCCTGCCCGCAAACCCCACCCCCTTCCACACGATTGGCTCCCACCCTCAAACCCCACCCCCTGGCCCTCAAGTGATATTATAAATTTTATAAATGTCAAAATGGCTCCTGGCATAAAAAAGTTTGCCGACCCCTGGTCTAGGCCAACCTTCAGTTCTGGATTTTTGGTTGTCTTCCATCCTAGTACTAACCTACTACTTCTTCTGCCCAAAATTAGGTTAGCTCCATCCTTGTTAATGTTCAGGAAGTCCCTCAAGACCTGGTGATGACACCAGGCTTGGGGGTCCCAGTTTCACTTGTTGAGATGGACGGCTATAGAAATCAAACAACCAAACAAATAAATTTTCGGGTGGCTCCCCTATTATGGGTGATATGCGATTGCTATACTTCTCTCTCCATTTGTGGTTTGTACATTCTATTTTTTTAATGATTTTTTAATTTTTAATATGATTGTCTATATTTTGATAATGATTGTTTTTATAACAATTGTTTTTATAATGTGGTTTTATTTGATCATTGTATGCCGCCCAGAGTCACTTGTGGTGAGATGGGCAGCTATATAAATTTGATATATCAAGAAATAAAATAGAATAAAAACCAATCAGCTAAGGTTGGCTGGATGCTGCCACCAGCTGTCACAAGAAATGTATACAGAAGAGTACAGCATTTAAAAAAAAAAGACTCTGGAAATTTCTTTCCTGGTCCTTTTGCTTTCCCAATCAGCACAGTCATTCATGGGACAGCCCAGATCAGTTAGACTACAATTCCCATCTTCTCCTGCCAGCATAGCCAGTGGAGATAGTGAGAACCATTATCTGACACAGAAGGTGTGATGTTGCAGGAATTCAGTCTGGACTAGCTGGTAGTAGATCTCCAGGGCTCCAGATAAAGCATAACATGTTGGCAATCATGCTGTTAGCCAAGATAAAAGAAACCCAACCCATCCTGTTTAGAGGAACTCATTTTTATGCCTTGCATATCCCTTCTAACCTTGCTTTCCAAAATCAAGGTTGATGCGTCCCATGCCAAATTAAATCAAAGAAGTATGCAATAATGAAAAGGGTAGCATTCCATGAAAATCACCACTTTCAGTTAAACGAGCGATGGTTTGTTAAATATGCAGAAATTACAATGTCAACGTAACTTTGCCAATGAGGTTCCCTTCCCCTTTCCTTTCTTCTCCTGAGTGCTTCAAAATTGTCTTGGAAGGAAAGTACAGTCTGGAAGGGTTTCCTTCACAGTGTGTTACTCCCTCTCATATTCTGCCGGATGAATTTAACCCTGTTAAGTACTAAGTTGGACAAAGCATGGCTTCTGAGATAATGGAATAACAAGAATATACAGTAAGTCCATTCCAGAATATAAGAATATAAGTACATATTTGGAATAGGTTTGAATAAACTTGTTTCCTTAACCCCTTTTTCCCCCTGCAGTTCTAGCCATGGAAAAAAAAAGCTGATTAGTTGAAAGGCTGTAAATGGGAGAGTCCTGATAGGAAATAAGGAAGGTTTATTTCATGGAAATAAGGAAACTGGTTTAGAAATAAATGTTGGAACCTCAAAAATACTCACCAAAACTTGGTCTGGAGCACAAGTGGGCCTCATTTTGAGCTGTGTGTACCTGTGTATACCTGCCAGCCCTATTTTTGTTTTACCCTAGAAAGATGGATAGAACAAACATTATTGATTTTTTAAAAAAGAAATATCTTAAAATGGGTGTATTAGGCTTCCATTTCACAGCTAGTTTGCTTAATCCTCTGCAATGGGTAAAACATTTCAAGCCCCTCCCTTTGGTATTACCACTGCCTCACCAATGCCCTCTGTGGCCTTGAAGGAAAGATAGAGTGTAAAAATGGCAACATCTGCTCGCAAAAAGGTTCATCTCCTTCTTCTGGAGCAGTGTTTCTCAACCTTGGCAACTTTTAGATGTGGGGACTTCAATTCACAGAATTGAATTCTGGGAGTTGAAGTCCCCACATCTAAAAGTTGCCAAGGTTGAGAAACACTGTTCTAGAGCTAGGCATAAACTGAAGTCTAAAACATGATATTCAGCTAGGATGAACTTTCACTTCCTTTAAAGTTCAGTTTGAGGAACTGAATTTGGAACATAAATAGAGCCTTGCTGGATCTCAGTAAGTCTAGTTATCTATACAGCCATCTAGGCCCACCAAGCCTATCAATTTCCTCCCACAGTGAAGGGAGAACCTGCCAAGTTGGGTTTCTCTGACACCCCCGCTTGATTTTGGTTTCTCTTCTTCTTGAAAAGTTTATACTGAAACGTCTATGGTTTTTGTGGCTTTTTTCATCTCAGATACTTACTTATGTTACAGCTTTTGCAAGCAAGTTTTCCTAAAGCAATACATTCTGAAGGGTACCATTTGGACATACACATGCTGTTCCTTTTTTGGGTAAGTGATATCATGCAAAGGACTAGTGAGCCAAAGAAGGCAGGAGGGAAGAAAAAAGGAAAGGAGATTTAGGCAATTCCTTTTTATACCAACACCATTCACGATATCTCTCCATTGCTTTGTATCCTTGCAAACCATCCTAGATTCCATTATGTCTGGACACCATTTCATATATTGTCTTTTGTCTTTCAAACTCCCCAGTTCTCTTTATTGCAGGAGCTCCATCCAACCACAACTTTAGTCTTCTCCTTCCTCTCAACCAGCCCATTATCCTTCATGCATTTGTTTTGCAATTTTATCTTTATTCGTTTTTCTATATGACCAAACCACCTCAATATTCTTTCATACTGATCACTCATTTTCAAACTACTTTCTTTGATAATCAATTCATCCCTATCTCTTCCTGTTTTACCACACATACCATTTCCACTGCATTCAACTTACTGTTAGGCTTCTCTTGACATATCCAACTTTCACTTCCATAAAATGGAAGTCTAAGGTAGTATGTCGTTTTCTGAAATTCTTGTGTTACCGGCTAATTTAGAATTTGCAGGATGGATACCGAAGCAGGAGGACATTAAAAGAGGTGCCAGGACTGAAATAAACACCATCATGTTTATTTAAATTGTCCTCGTTAATTACATGCAGCACCAGGGGCGGCTCCTCCATCTGCCACGATGAACCCAAGTGGCAGGGACGGTCTCTGGAATTCGACTCACAAAGGGGTTGGTTTCATTGGGCAAGTTTTATAGCCCTGCAACCTCTCTTTCCCCCTCCACCCCTAGAGTTGCTTAGTTTAGCATCAGCAAAGGAGGGTTACATATTAATGAAGATTAAGGGTCTTGCAGGTATTGGGCACCTGCTAAGGCAAAAGAGGGAAATAAGTATCTCATTGGGGTTAGGGCTGGAAGTGTGTTATCTCACAACGCGAGAGAGTAAATGGGAAGAGCTCCCTTGTCTGAGCAGCCTCTCTTCCAGCTGTTAATTAAAACATGTGGGTGAACCACAGGACATATGTCCTTATATACCACCATGTTAGGTCAGATGTTTAGATATTTTTATCCCACCTTTATTTATTTATCTTATTTATACCCCGCCTATCCCCTCCCTAATGGAGGGCTCTAGGCGGCTTACAATCATGTACTTTCATTTATACAATCATATTATACCCGCGCGATTAGGGAGGGGGTGAGGGAACCGGCTCTTCTTTCCAGGCATCGGAACTACAGGTCCCAGAATTCTTCGCTTTCGGAGCCGGCTGCTGACATCCCGGAAGTTGAGCTGGGATCCGTCGTCCTCTGCCGCCGTCCTCAGCCGCCATTCCGGCTTCTCCAGATCTCCGTCTCCGTCTTCGGCTACGAGGCGACTCCCCGACAGGATGCCAGCATATTGCCCCACGAGAGTGGTACCCATTTATCTACTTGCTTATTTAGCTTTCGAATCGCTGGGTTGGCAGAGAGCTGGGGCTAGTGACGAGAGCTCACCTCGCCACGCGGGTTCGAACTGCCGACCTTATGATCGGCAGACTACCAGCTCAGCGGTTTAACCCGCTGAGCTACCGCCCCCCACATTATTATTATTTTTTTATAAATAACTCAAGGCGGCGAAAACGTTCATTCCTTGGAACAGGTCATTCGTAACTTTCTACCAGCATTTGCATTAAGTTCACCAGTCATTTCATTTCCCCACACTCTGGCCCTGCTTCCTACTCTAGGGTAGTATCTTGGTGGTTTCCATGGCTAGCACCATGGCTGACACCCAAGGGGTCACCTCACGTTGTCTTGACTCCACTAACCAGTGTGTGAGAAAAGTGGGGCTCCCACACCCTTCTGCCTTTCTCGTAAGTAAATAGATAAACATGAAATAATGACATTATGGTTATATTGCTGTCTCCTGGCCATACAGCATTTAGGGATGAGACTGGAGGATTCAGCTCTTCATTGTGAATATGCAAGGCTGCAGGATCTAGAGCTGCCCAATTTACAATATAGAGCAGCTGACAAATGGATTAAATTTAAAAAATCCCCAAAGACCACAAGATGGCACTGATTTGCTACCATTCCACCAGGTTCTGAGATTTACTGGAGTCAAATAATTTCTCAGGGAAATATATATAAAATCTGAAGAGATTTTAATGAAAAGAAATATCCTCCTGCACAACCTGGTATATGCATAAAAGACCGAAGTATATACAGTCACTGAGCTTGTGCAGTGGTATAAAGAACAGAAGTGCCCACAGTCAAAAGGAATTAAAATTGAAACAGCTTCTGTCTATAACACCTATTTCTTAAAGGGAATCTGAATCCCAAAGCAAAGCCCTTCCTTCCCTGGAACTTCCTTGGCTTCTAGCGATAATTCCAGCAATTTATTGGAGATGTTGGGACATGGTGCAGCAGGCACATCAACTTTCTTCTCCATTTTCCCCAAAGTTCTGCCTTTGCCTTTTAAAAGAATGGGCCCTTGTCTCTATCTAGGAGGGGAGGGAATCTCCTGGGTGTGTGTGCTAAAGCCCATGCCAGAGAGAAAATGTATATTCAAATTAAATGCTGTACAGCTTTTAGACTGGTAAGGAGACTGAAATATTGTGAATGCTGGCTAGCAATTTACAACAATTCCATATTCTGTAAAGAGAAACAACCCTGGTTTCTGACACCTTAATTTTCAGATACATATTCCTTGTTCCATCATACAACCTCTTTAACATGTACAGTAAATCATTCATTTTCGCAGCCAACATGGCATCATTTGCAGGCAAAACTACATTTACATTCATGTCTTCAACCAAGACATCTCTAATACCATCATAAGCATTCCTGATACATTTATCCATAAATGCATTAAATAGCCAAATGGACATTATGTATCCTTGTCATTGATTGATTATGTGCCATCAAGTTGTTTTTGACTCCTAGCGACCACATAGATAGATTTTCTTCATGACAATCTATCCCTAACCTGTGTAGGAATTCTGGAATGCTAGTAACAGAAGTCCACACAGTTTTATCTAGTTTAGCAGAGCAGAAGCGTCCCAATAAACTTGCACAAGGCCCACATGCTTCTTAATGTGGCCCACCTGAATGGAAGTATGAGCAACGTGGACAGCCATAGCTGACCATCCTCCTTGATGGAGATTCAAGCAGGAAAGAAGGAAGACAAAGGGAACAGGAACAGGAAATCGGGGTTCAGCCCCTCCCACACAAAGCAAGTAAGATTAGGTTACAGCAGAGGCTACCTCCTCCTTCAAGCTTGTGTGAGACATGCTTGGTTGAAACCCGATATCTCTAACAACCTGTTTATTCAATCCCATCAACTAGGAGGCATACATGGCATGATGGTACAACTTGGAAAAATAGCAGCACTAGACCAATTCCCATAAAAATGCCTTCACTGAATGAATTTCATTCAATGAGTCTCCCCATCCCACTTCTGTGTTGGACTGCATCTTCTAGAATTCCTAGTGGTGAAGTTTTAATCTAACACATCTGGAGGGGACTAAACTGGAAAAGGCTGAACTAGTACAACGTGGTATTCTGCACTGGGAATCCCAGAAACAGCAGAACATATAACCATTACGTGTTGCCATTTACAGTTTTATCTGCCATGAATAAGTTTCTGATTTAAACTTTGCAACAGTTCCCTGTTGTGTATACGCCCAGTGATTTGTGGTTTGCTCCAACTATAGATATTAAATCATGATCTAATCATTGCAATCACCAGTCACTGCAAAAATAAAACACAGATTCCAAATATGAACACCATAAAAATCCATCAGAGAGTTAATATTAAATCCCCAATAGTTATTACTTTCTATCGCTCCCTCCTGAAATAGGCAGGAAATGATGCTCTCAGGAATTGCTACCAAATGAGCCCCACAAAAGGGGTCTGGAGGCTGCATGCGGTCCATGAACTGCAGTGTATCAACGTTGTTTTAGCCCAGTCTTTAAATGAAAATGGAATATGGAATAAGATCATTGTGATTGTTAACACAATCGAGGTGCAGGGCTAATTTAAGGAAACTCTCTTTGTTGACACTTCTACTTGGAGCCCTCCACAAGGGTTGAGACTACAGCTCCTAAAATTCCCTTCAGGAATTCTGAGAGCTATTATTCCCACATACCCAAATAGTACCAGCCTAAAGATGATTGGGAAGTATGAAAACAGGATTTAGGTGCTGCACAAACTGCAAGTGAATTTCATGTGGAATTTTCCTCATGAAAAAGGAGGACAATATCACAGTCAGAAATGGTGGACCTGAAGCTGGAGCATGCCAGACTGCAGTGCTTGCTTCTCTTTGCATCTCTCTCATTTTTCCTGCAGCCTCCTCCCCCACAACCAGGAGTCTTCCAGGAGTCATTTAAAAACTCAGCACATCACGACAGTCATAACAAATATACTTATGTCCATTAACAATTGCCTAGAGCGTAGCAGAGGAATAGTGCAGATCTATCAATTACCCCGGTGGAAAGCAAACCTGCTTTCTGTGATAACAGCCTTCTCCTTTAGTCTGTCACCAGGGACAGGAAAAACATCTCTTCTCCTGAAAAGGTTTAATCTGCTTTCCCCCACTGGTGGCAAGCTGCCTGCAGGCCTCCAGGGATGCTGCTGCTGATGCTATTGTGAAAGCTGTTGCAGAGAGCTTGCTGGAGATGGAAGAAAAGGGGTTTTCGACAGGTGTTGGCTTCTTTGTGCATTCACTATTGATGTGGCCCTCATTGTCAACACAATTTGGGGATTTGTGTCCACACATCTGGTGTCCTCGACAAACCCTGTTGAAGTGATACAAATGGGTGTATAACTGAAAATGTGAGGCAAAGTGAGCAGTGACTTCCCTCTCTAGATCATGCCGGTGATGTCACCGAAGACCTGGTCTCCGTTGGTACAGCATGATTGTCTGCCGCAGAGATAATCTATTCTCTGCAGAGGACAATCCACTATCAGAGTTCCAGCTCACGTACAGCTTTGCAGGTTTGCAAAGACTTCCCAATGCAGATAACTCTACTGTACCTGTGGAGACCACCTCTTCAGAGGTACCTCCAGCATGAACTGAAGAGACAAGGGGCTGTTCACAGCTTCTCACAGGTACCATTTTATGTACCCATAGATCACCTGAAGAGGGCCATAGCCTTTCACACTAATTTAGGTGTTTTTTGGCCATACCTGCTTTTGGATTCTAGCCCAGTATGCCCTTCAAGAGCCAAGTGCAGCCCTCAACCTGAACCAAAGAAAAAAGAAAATGAAATAATAAATGCATTTCTATATTTTAAAATATTGCAACATATACTTTACAAGTGGAGCACACCTAATGCCAAAACTCTATGGGGTGACCCTGGAACTCTGTGATAAATGATCAGGGAGCCCAGCAAAGACTAGCATGTTAAATGATCCTGACCAATTTGATTGTTCAGCAATGTATGACAATAGCCCTAATCCACCAAGGACTAGAGAAGCCCCCTGTCCAGGATGAAAACCTTGGGTGATTGTCTAAGTATCTAGAACCCCCCCCCCCCCGCCCAAATACATTCACATCTTATGAGGACCTCTGGTCATCATCACTCTCTTTTAAAAAATAAAAGTGCTTCTGTTCATTCCCAATTTCTCTGTTGTCCTCTAACCATAATTTGATTTCTTATGTGGGACAGACCAGTGATCGCAGACATGTTTATTGAGCTGAGGTCATCAGGATTACACATTTACTTGGCATTATCTTCACAGCAAGAGATGTGGAATAAAGATGGAAGTGTTGAGTCTTCTCAACTGTGCCAAATATGGGAGAAAGAAAGCAGCATGGCCAGTCATTGGCTGTGTTCAGGCAATATGCCAAACATAACACACTAAGCCACAAAACAAAACAAGATTCAAAATAATCAGGCTTTGTAGCTACTATGTATAATTGTCATGGTTGGGCTTGTTATATAAATACAACCATTCAATATGATACAATTGAACTCTTACTACAATTATCCTCTGAGCATGTAGAGAATGAGTACGGTGACACAGAGACATCACTGGAGACCAGGCCCATCACTTTCAGGCTGAAAAAATGCCTGTCAATTACCCATCCCTGTTATCTCTGGTTGCAAAGTAATAGCCAAAATCCATTTAGGAATTAATGAAGTATCCCTGAGCTATCAATCAAAAGTTTAAAACAAGGAAAGAGGAAAAACAGCAAAACCAAAGAGAATCTTCTTTGTGTAATGGCTTACACTGGGAACCATTAGGATGGTGTAGTGAACTCTGCTCAGTGAAGGTGGCATCCCTGGTAGGAATCATCAGAATGAAGAGCTGAAGGCCATGGTGTTCCCTTCACCCTCAAGACAACTGCGCAGAAATCCAGACGTGTGAAAAAAAGTTTGGAGAACTTGCTTCCGGGTCCAATTCAAGGTGTTGGTGATTACCTTTAAAGCCCTACATGGCATAGGACCAGGGTACCTGAGGGACCGTCTCGTCCCAATAACGTCGACCCGCCCCACCCGTGCATGCAGAGAGGGCATGCTTCGGACCCCCTCAACAAGAGAATTCCATCTAGCGGGGTCCAGGAGGCGTGCCTTCTCTGCGATAGCGCCCGCCTTGTGGAATATCCTGCCCCCGGAGGTGAGACTGGCCCCCTCCCTCCTGGCCTTTCGGAAGGCCCTTAAGACCTGGCTCTGCCACCTGGCCTGGGACGACGGAGGTGGTAGTGCCTCCTGGGGTTGGCTGGCCCCGTAGCTCCACGATCTATTCTGCGGGTCCAAATCCATCTTGGATTTTATTTTATTATGTTATGCTTGTGTTTTTAGATATTTTGTATAGTTTTTAAATTTTTATTTATTGTAACCCGCCCAGAGTCCCTTGCATGGGAGATGGGCGGGGAATAAATTTGAATAATAAATAAATAAACTTGAAGGCTGCGAATAACCTTCTCCTAATAAAAATCACAGGCACGGTTCTGATTAGGAGCATGAACAATGTTTTGAAACTCAGAATAGGCTCTTTCAACCATTTCAGAACAAAATTCAAAGTTTAAAACTAGTGTTTTGAGCTAAAAATTGGACTAGTATGTTGGATTAAATACATTGGATTAAATTCCAATGTCTTTGAGGAACTGGAAGTAGCCCATTTTGTATAAGAGTTATATACGGGACTGTCTCTCCCCAATTGTTTCTACCCATCCTATCCTATCTGACAGGAAGGGCATGCTCCAGGTACCATCAGCTAGGGAGTGTCAGCTGGCGGGGCCCAGAAGGAGGGCCTTTGCTGCTGTGGCATCTGCCCCTTTGGAACATTGTTTGGGACACGGTGGCTCAGTGGGTTAAACCGCTGAGCTGTAGACTGCCGATCGGAAGGTCAGCAGTTTGAATCCCCACGCAACGAGGTGAGCTCTCGTTGCTAGTCCCAGCTCCTGTCAACCCAACAGTTCGAAAGCTTTGCAAGTAGATAAATGGGTACCACCTTAAGTGGGTAAATTTGCTGGCATCCTGTCGGGGGTTGCCCACCAAACGGAAGATCTCTGGAATGGCGGTGGCTATGACGGATCCCGGAAAAAGCAGCTTCATCTACAGGACGTCGGCAGCCGGCTCCGACGCAAGGCATTGTGGGGCTTGTAGTCCAAGTAGCCACGGAAAGAGTTGGTTCCCTTACCCCTTCCCTTAGCGCGCAGTTAAAATTGAATTGTATATGTATGAAATGTATAACGAAATATATATATGATGTATGTAAGCCACCTAGAGTCCTCCGTTAGGGAGGGGATAGGCGGGGTATAAATATAAGTAAGAAATAAATAAAATAAAATAAACATCTTTCCCTCTGAGATTAAATTGGCCCCATCCCTGTTGGCCTTTTGTAAGTCTTTGAAAACCTGGCTTTGTGCTCAAGCCTGGGGCCCTAGGCATGGGTTAGAACCCATCTCCTGGTTGTATGGATGATGCATTAGATCGTGCCCAGCTGCTATGTGTTTCTATTTTTATTTTATATTATGTATGATGTAAGATGTAAGATGGTGGCCACAATGATGTAATCAAAGCCCTGTGATGTAACTAAGGGTGGGGATTTGATTGCATGGTGTGGCCACCCATCTTGACTTATCTTTGACCCTGTCCCTGCAGACACCCCTGATCCTCATCAGTTTGCCTTCCAGTAAATTGAAGTTTTCTGACTGGCTGTGCCCACCATGGCAGTTGTTTATTTATTGATTTATGTTGGAGTGTGTGTTTTCTTGCACATGCAGTGTATCAGAAAGTGTTTAGCTTTGGAGACCAATAAATGACGCCAGTCATTTAGTAACTTAGTTGCAGTTGTATTAGTTACTCAATCAAACAGATATTTACAGTTTTCTTCCAGATCCCTGGAAGTATTACAAATTCACATACCAGATAGTAGAAACAAGCAAACAGGAGTAGAAGCAAACAGAAAGAAAGAGTAAGCAGCAAGCAGGGCGGGGCAGGCAGGTTCTTTTATACTCTTCAGCCTGGATCACGTGCTGCCTGACCTTTTAAAGTTTGCAGGTGATTACCAAATAAGGTTATATTGCTGTGACTTACTCCTAAAAGAATAATACACCAACAATTTACATAGATTTAAAGCACACCCAACTTTTAATGACTCTGGGTGCTTCATAGTATTAAAAAGTCAGTTCAATAAGATACAAGAACTACGGCTGTGTGTCCAGAAGAAGAAAAAATCATTTTTTAAAAAAGTACAAAATCTTAGTACAAAAAAGTACAAAAACATAGGGGCGTGGTGGCTCAGCGGGTAAGACGCCAGGCTTGTCGATCGGAAGATCACAAGTTCAGAGGTTCGAATCCCTAGCCCTGCGTGCGGAGTGAGCTCCCGCACTAGCTCCAGCTCTTGCCAACCTAGCAATTTGAAAGCATGCAAATGCAAGTAGATGAATAGGTACCACTTCGGTGGGTAGGTAACAGCGTTCCACGCACGTCATGCCGGCCACATGACCGTGGAAGCGTCTTCGGACAACGCTGGCTCTTCGGCTAACAAACGGAGATGAGCACCAGCCCCTAGAGTCGGACACGACTGCACAAATGTGCGGGGGGAACCTTTACCTTTACCTTTTACAAAATCTTACAGGAGCTCATCAACCTTTTCCAAGGCCTGGAAAAAGATCCAGGTTTTCATTGTCTTTTGGAACATCAACGGGGTGGGAACCATATGGATCTCTGGAAGGATGCTGTTCCAGAGGGCAGGTGCCATGACAGAGAAGACACGCTTCTGGAGTCCCACTAGATGGCATTGTTTAATTGAAGTGAGAATGTATACAACATCCTCTGAAAATTCTAAATGTGACCGCCAGTGCAAACTGTTTGGGAGCCCCTGATCTTATAAAAAGAAATAATGAATGATTAAATTGGAATAACACCAGATCACTTAAAAGAAAGGGGATGACTTTTGATAAGAAAGAGGAAGAATGTAGAGGTGCTTGTCTGAAGCAATGATATGGAAGAAACAGTTTTCTCTGATATGAAAGCAACTTGAAGCAGGTTGCAGGGAATCACAAGACTTGCCCACCCCACGTTTTCCTCTTAAGATGAAGGCAACTAACTAGGGGAAAATCAGTAGGCTAGATTGATTTATTTCCTTGAATGGTTAGTAACAGGTGGGTGAGATAGCAGTCAACGTGAATATTTTCTTGGCATGAATGAGAATGCCAGGGTTTAACGCCCCTATCAACCATGAAGTTCCCAGCCATTTTTAAGGCGCAGCTAAGGATGGAGTAATCTCTAGGTAGATGATTTAAGCTCCTAGGAGAGAAAAACTAGGAGTTCATTTGAGACACAAAACTTTTTTTCGCTTTAAAATGCATCCTCCATTCATCCATTTAAAATACCTGTGTTGCAAGCTAAACCTTGGAACTAGAATAAGCTTTGCTAGGATAAAGAGCAAAGTTGGGAGGATCTTTTGTAAGAGCAAATCATAGGTTGGGTTTACACATTGTGGTTTATAACCCACATGGGTTAGTGTGATAAATTCAGATAACTATGCTTTATTCAGCAAGCCATGGTTAAGTGTAATGAGGAAACAAAATCAATGTGTATGTATATATATATATGGACACTGTTAACTATAAAAAGAGAATTCTGAGACCAGGATAGATGATTTTTCCCTTTTCTATTGAAAACCAATATTTTGCTCATATTGCACATGCAATCCAAAAAATGCAATGCTTGCTTTGGATGAAGCCAAACCAAGAATCTATGAATGTAGCTCATAGAGAGTGTGACTCAGACAAACACTAACAGATGAGAGGTTACATTTTGCTCTTGGCTGGAGATCTTTACATTACATCCTCTGCTTTCTTACAAAAACCTTTGTCATTCTACCTCAAACAACCATTCTTGTGTGAGATAATTACCTAATGCATAGGAGGGGAGAACGCCTCTCTATTTTAATTTTGGAAAATGTTTCTTGCCTTTTCCCTAGCCAACTTAGCTCTAGCTCAAGATAACAAAACAATGAACCTACTGCTTCTTCTTCATTTCATGCATTTCTGAGCATTGTCAAGAAATCCAATCATTTCCCTTTCACACCCTACTATTCCCACATCGCTAAGGAAAGAGCTGTGTGCCTGGCAGAGCAAAACCTCTGGAGGTTTTTCAGGAAAGGCAACAACTGGCAGAGATTTCTGAGGATGCTGCAGCAAAAGTCTCATTGTGTTGGGCTAGGAGGTGGAAAAAGCTAAAGACTGTGGAGGTTTACCTTCAGGCAGGAGAGATCTGTAACATTTTGAAGAGGGAAGAGAGCAGATTACTATCTGTCATTTTTCAAAATTCCATAGCTTAAAATAGATTGCAAATTCAGGGAACATGAAAGGGAAGCCAGTGGGATGTCTCCATCTTCAAATCATGTTTCATCTGCTCCAAAATAAAGATGTCTATGTGTCAGGGCCACAGTTACCTGTGTCATGGCCACAGTTACCTGTAACAAGCCCATGATTAATATTGAGGCCATAAACTCACAAGCTACACAGGAATCTTCCCTAGGGCATGGACGTTAAAACTTCCCAGGACCTGCAGCCTTGGGAATACCACCATCTCTGAGACAAGTTCCAGGAGCTCCTGAAGGACACTTCTAGCCAGCTAGGTAGAGGGTACACCAGCAGCAGCCCAAGCTTGTCAGTGCAGCCCAATTCCACACAAAGACACTCTCAGTCCATCATCTCTGGAGCAGTAATCCTCACCACTGAGTGTCTTGGACAACCATAGCTACATCTCTTCCCCATTCATGCAGGAACTGAGAGTCAGCTGGGAATATATCTGATAGGGCTTCAGTACATCCTCATCACTACCCAGCTAGGTCTCAATAATACACATCAGGTCATTATGTTCATCCATCAACATGTGGATGGATGTGGTCTTATTGTGTACTGACCTGGCATTAACTAGCAGCAGTCTGCGACCAAGGCTTTTAATAACCTGACCATCTGTACCCAGGACAAAGGCCTCTAGCTCAGAAGAGGGAATCTTCACTAAAGTGAGGGTCACCCTTCTCCTGGAATAGCCTATCTAGCACCCCCTGCTATACCTTCCTCTGTCTGACACTGGGTGGCATATGGGCTTTAGTGACCTGGCATGTCTGCTGTTCTGCTGGTGTGAGCCAGCCACTGGAGTGAGTAAAAGGGAAGAAGCTCATCAAATATGGCCTCGAAGGGCAGCTGCGCTGTCACAAGGGCTGATGAGCTGACCTGGCTGCTAGTTAAGGCTGTTGTGGTGAGATTTTGAGACAGCAGTCCCATTGGTCCAGCCTAGTATATTAGTGTTGAGGACTAGAGCCCTGGGTCTAGTCCTCCTCAGTTGCTAGGCAAGATGTTGCCAGTCTTAGTAAAAATTGGAGAGGGAGAGAGAAGAAGAGGAGATAAAAAGTCTCTGCACAGAGTGAACTTAGTGACTGGAGAGAAAAGTGGGAGAGTGAAGTTAAGAGTCTAGAGCAGTTGTCATTTTCTGGTCAGGAAGGGAGAAGATAGGTCCATGGGTGGCTTCCCTGGAAGAAGGGAAGTGAAGACCCAGAGAGACGAGAGCTCCACCCAAGACCCAATATGGGAAAGAGGAACCCAGCATGCTGCAGGTGGTGGCTTCACCCAAGACCCAAGAAGGGAAGGAGGGAATTGGCTGTCAGTGGTGAAGCCCTGGTCCCCGGGGAAGGACTGGGTAGAAGGCCCTGAGAAAGGTTCTTCTCCCAATGGAGAAGCAGTAAGTGTTTGGCTGAGCAGATCCCGGAGAAAGTCAAGCTGTGCTGAGCACACAACAGTAAAATTCCAATTCATTCTTTTCTTTTCACACTCTCTCTTGTTAAGTCCAGAAACCGGGGAGGCAGTTGGAGTGAAAGAGGGAAGACAACAAAGCTGGTAGCAGGAGAGCTAGAGGGAGAGTCTCTGCGAGGAAGATTTAGGAGGAAATCTGACACTGGGTGAATACCAGGACTGTGTTGTAAATATTTGCGGTAAAGTGCCTCACAGTAAATAGGGAAAAAAAGCATAAAAGCCTTACTGTCTTGTTTTCTGTGTCAATTGCCAGCCTTCCAGAACAAAATACACTTCCAGTTCAAAAAGAACTCCATCACATTGTGACTTACTATCATGACAATGACCCCTACCATAGAACCTCCAGAACAGCTGAATGCAAATTCTATATCTGGAATAAATAGTGCTTTCTGAATATGTATGGTTGGGAAGCATCCAAAAGGGTAAAGACTTTGCCTCCAGACTGTTTTAAATTAATGAAATGTACGCAGCTGTCATAATTTCATAACTCTTTATATGGGGTGAGGTGAAGTGGGAAAAGGAAAGAGACTTATGAATAATGTGTTATGCTGTTCAGAAGGTAGCTGAGATATGCATGCATTCCCAGTGAATGCTCTTTTCTGATTATGTAATTGGCAATACATATCGTGATTATGATGAAATAATTCTTATGGAAACTGAGGTATGTACATACATGCACATGTGGTGACTAAGGCTAATTGGCTGAAGAGATATAGGCCTTAAAAATGGTTCTTGAATAAACATTGAAATCTTAAAATCCAGTTTCTACCATGGTTCAAACCAGTTTCATCTGTATATAAAGTCAGATTATATTTATTGGTTTGTTCATTAACTTAACATAAAATGAATCTTATTGGCTTCCTTCTTTGGATGTTGTTACCACTAGATATGAGTCTCTTTCTGGAGGTCAATGTGAGTTGAGTTGTGCCACTTCATATTGCAGGAGGAGATGCTTTCGTGATGGAATACTCCCCAACTCTCTTGAAATTATCTCTGAGATACTACTTTTCCATATGTAGCTTACTATAACCCAGAAATGAATGGAAAACACCTCAGTGATACCTAGGCTGTCTTTTGCATCCTCCTTCTTGAAAGACCTTTACTGCCAATGAAATATGGAACTCCTCAGCTTTCAGACCTTCTACCACCCAGCATGATGGTGACTGAGTTGATTCTGGATTCTGTCTTTAGAACTTTCCAGAACATTGCTATAGATATTTCAGCTATCATATTCTCTCCTATTTGAAATGACTGATGAAGTTGGTGGAAAGTCACAAGGCATTAGCAACCATAGTTCTCACATGGTTTTTAGATGTGGAAAACATGTACCCTGCCAGTCCAGATCTTACAACATAAGAAAGAGACACTGTTCTCTTTCTTATGTTGAGAGACACATTCCTTTTGTTTCAGGAATCCATGCTGGAGAATAGAACCTTTCTGTCCTATCTTTTTTGTTTCAAAGAATCTCCCAGGATCTGATTCAATCAAGGTGGCTCAGAAGATGAAAAAATCTACCACACAGTGCCCTGATACAATCAGCAAGTTTCCTCAAAGAAATACAGGGAACATTGTTTATAGGTTTAATTAAAATGCTGCATATGAAAGTTTTATTTTATTTATTTGAGATATTTATATCCTGCCTTTCCTCCAAAAGTTCAAGGCAGTTTCCATAGGGATCTCCATTCATTTTATCCACACAATACCATCTGTATGAGATAGGTTAGGCTAAGAGAATGACTGGCTCAAATTCATCTAGTCAATTTTCTTGATGGAGAGTAGACTTCAACCTGGGTCTGTCCAGCCATTGTCCAATACTTTAACCATTACACCACACTGGCTCTCAGAACTTGCTAATCTGATTTGTGCTGAGGACCCTGCTAAAGTGTTCACATAAATATATCTAGTTTTAAATATTTTATCATGCTGAGCCATCAAATATTAATGAGGCAACCCAAAATGGGAATCAACACGGAGGAGCCTTTTCTGTCAGAACTTTGCAGGCAATTAGAGGAAAGAGGAGAAGCAAGAAAAGGGCAATCACATTAATCTTTATCCCCAGCCAGTTGGTAGGACTCCATCTTCACAAACAAACAACACTTGTCCCTGGTCACAAATTAAATGAAATGATTCCCAACAAGTGTTGCTTTATTGCGATTCTCTGCCATGTGGCATGTTTAAGGACATTTTCCTTTATTGAACAATTACGTGGATGTACTAAATAGCAGGACTCATCCTGTGGGTATCAGACCACCAGTCCTCAAAGAGACAAGTAGAATCTTAAAGATGATGAACATTCAACATGATTCTGAAGTCAGAGCTGTAAGCTTTGGACCTCAGCTGGAAGATGTCATTGTCATTCCAAGATTCACTGTAAATTGGCTAAGCGGGTTATGTTATTCATAACATATGTTATGTTATGTTATGTTATTCATTCCAAGTTATTGATCCCTTTCACAAAGGTGTTGGGACTACAGCTCCCAAATCCTGCCGCTCCAGCATTTTGGGAACATTACAGTCCTAACACATCTGGAAAGCATCAGAGTGAGGAAGACAAGTGTCTCAGATATTAGTTATGACATCCTTAGGGCCATAGATTCTATTCTTTACTTTTAATGTCATCCTTCCTTTCCCCATTCTCAGGATACAAAGCTAGAAGATATTTTGATTAGTGGGGTAGAGATGGAGAAAAATAGTTTGCATTTGCAGCATTCTCTTCTATATATCCAGTCTGTTGTATGGGTTTTGCCTGATACAACTAATGCGTGAGCTACTGTGGTATAGTGGTTAAGGTATTGATTTGGGAGTGGGAAAGCCCCAGTTCAAGTCCACAACAAGCCATGAAAACTGATACAAATTAAATAACAATTATTCATTAAAGTAATGTACAAAATGCATACTATCACAGATAAAATACATCTGTAAATCACAGTTGCATACAGTACAAATGTATGTGTGTTTGGAGCAGATGCACAACAATATAGAAAATTTTAGTAGGAATCTTTTAAAAATCTCAAGAGCAAAACTTCAAATTGACAGAGTCACAAAACTGAGAAATGGAGATGGACTGAAAAGGGCTCGTTTTTTAAAAATGGGAAACTAGAAGAAGCTGAAATGTTCATACTGACCATCCCTTTTAGAAGGGGGAGGGGCTAATGAACCCCCCATCATTTGTCCTCCCCAGTAATTCCTCCATCCCTCATGATTCTATTCCTAACAGGCTTATTTCTGATTGGGATGTCCAGTTGCAGTAACACAGAAGAGGAATTGTGAATGGAAAGAAGTAGTTGGGGCAGCATTAAGTCCTATTTCACCACTATTTGGCTAAGGAAGGATTTTCATAATTATTTCATCATGAGATCTCCATTTATGTGTTAATGGCATTTTTATCACTACCTTCCCCAGAAGACGTTCACAGTGGTAGTAGTAGAAGTTGCCCACTAGGGATAGACAACCTATGGACCTCCACATTTTTCTGAATTTGAACTCTCAGCAGACCTAGTCACAATGGCCACTGGTGAGGAATGCTAGAACTATTGTGGGGTGAGGTATGAGCAATATATGGATGTACTGGAAGTAAGGATAGTTTGCAAGGATAGAAAGGTAGGGAGAGGTATAGCGAATGGTGTTGGTGTAAATTAGGTTTAGCTAGATTTCCTTTCTTCTTCTACTACCTTATGTCTTTAAACTATTTAGCTTACTAGTTCCAAATCCTTTTCCAGAGGCATCTCATTCTCTCTCTCTCTCTCTCTCTCTCTCTCTCTCTCTCTCTCTCTCTCTCTCTGTGTGTGTGTGTGTGTGTGTGTGTGTGTGTAAAATGATTAAAGCAGCAATGCAAGGATGTGACAGATGTGCATCCTTTTGTATATGAGTTGTGACATGCCTAAAATGGCAGAACTTGTGTTGCAATGGCACAACACTGCTTTTGTCATTTTAAAGTGATGGATCTCTGTCCTTTTCTAAGCGTTGCAGAATTGTGCTTATCATCCAAGAGAATAGCATGATGGGGACATACACCCACACCCACACCGCCTTTTCTCCAAGACCTCAGAGTGACTCTGTCCTTTGAGGAGGTCAGGCTGAGAGTGACTGGCCCAAAGTCACCCAGTCAATTCCAGAGCTGAGAGTGGATTTGAATCAATGTCTTTCCAGGCCCAGGCCAATAACTTAGCCAATAGACCACACTGGCTCTCCATTTTCACACATCAATTTTGTCAGGCAAAGCCACTACTGAATAAAAACCATTTCCATTAATTCAGACGGTGAAACCTGCCAACTTTGTGACATATCCTAGTGAATTTCTACAGGTTTCATTCCTCTGCCTTTTGAATGAAAAAGCAAGGCATGGATTAACCAAAATTTGTTCTTTCGGTCCCTTCTTTTTTAATTCAAAACCTTTCAGCTTGATGAAGAACTAAACATGTTATGAATGATGGAGGGATGCGGAAAAAACCCGTATTGCCATAAAGCAGCAGTTCTCAAACATTTTGGTCTCAAGACCCCTTTACATTCTTAAAAATTATTGAGGACCCCAAAGAGCTTTGGTTATATGGGTTATATCTATCGATATGTACTGTACTAGAAATTAAAACTGAGAAACGTTAAAATATTTGTTTATTTGACTTTGAGGACCCTCTGAAAGGGTCTCGGGACCCCCAGGGGTCCCCAGACCACATTTTGAGAACTGCTGCCATAAAGCAACTTCTCCCTGGGACACTATGATTGCCCCTTTTCTTAAACTGTCCCTGCTTACTAATGTCAGGGAGAATTTCATTTGTGAAATTTCTGTGTCCATCAGGCTCTTTCTGTAGATAGAAAATCAGGGTCTAAAAAAGAGCTCTTTGTGGCAAACACTATTTTTCAACACCATTCAGCAGGGGTTGATGCAGTTTTTTGTTGGTTTATTATAATTGAAAGGACACACTAAGTAAAGGTAAAGGTTCCCCTCGCACACTTGTGCGGTCGTGTCCGACTCTAGGGGCCGGTGCTCATCTCCGTTTGTTAGCCGAAGAGCCAGCGTTGTCCGAAGACGCTTCCACGGTCATGTGGCCGGCATGACGCGCGCAGAACGCTGTTACTCCCCCCCCCAAAGAGTAAGAATGATTAAAACAAAGAGAAAGAAACAGATCATAATTGTTCAGAAGGCAAACTCTCTATAATAATAAAACATCCTGCAGAGGCTCAACCACCACCCTGCCCCAAGGCCAGGGAGAATAGCAAGTTTTCAATGACTTTCCGAACAACCTCATGGTTGGAGCTCTGTAGATCTCTTACCAGAGCATACAGGCATTAAAATGGTAGTCATAATAGAGTCACTTTCTCTCAGTCTAGTCTACCTCCCGGGGTTGCTATTGTGGGGTCCATCAAATTGAACATCCTGCTCAGTGGAGAAATTCCAAATTAAAGTTTTTCAGACAGACGGCAGTCCAGCTCCTCCTCGCTTTCAGCCATCAAAGTGGTATCATCTGCATATCTGAGATTGTTAATGTTTCTTCCAGCGATTTTAACTCCAGCCTTGGATTCATCAAGCCCAGCACGTCGCATGATGTGTTCTGCGTACAGGTTGAATAGGTAGGATGAGAGTATACAACCCTGCCGTACACCTTTCCCAATCTTAAACCAGTCCGTTGTTCCGTGGTCTGTTCTTACTGTTGCTACTTAGTTGTTATACAGATTCCTCAGATTCCTCAGGAGGCAGACAAGATGACTTGGTATCACCATACACCAAGAACTTGCCACAATTTGTTATGATTGTGTTTACGTTGTTGCACTGTGGTTGCTCTGGAGAATGAATGTTTCTGACCTTAAGCAATTTTTGCTGGCTAGTGGACAGAAATCTAAGAGTCCCCTATTCAGGGAGATGGGCGGGGATAAATTTAAATAATAAATAAATAAGATAAAGGAGGCTTCTTCTGTGTAGCTCCACATCATTTTGATGGAGCAGGTACCAGAAGTACTTCTGCTGGATTGGATCTGGTAGAGTAAAAGGCAGTTATCAATTGTGACCGATCCTTGTTAGTTTTAATCTGCAGACTGGCTCACCGTACAGCTATTCTTTATTTATTTATTTATTCAATTTATCCCCACCCATCTCCCCGAATAGGAGAATATTCTTCACTTTTGATTGGGACAATGATGTGATCTTTTTTCTGGTTCGTTTTTTTCCTGAAAAAAAACTGCAATGAGATCCATGAGAACTTACTGAATCCATTCCATTCTCTATTTTTTTTAAAAAATTCAATGTTCCTTCCTCTTTTTTAGACTTCTATCTTATCCTGCTATGGAAAATAGGAGAAAAAATGGTCAGTCCCTGCTGTTATTGTTTCATGGTGTGCAGAATATCTGACCCTCACTCCCAGCCTCCTCAACACTGAAGTTCCTTCTTTTTCTATAACTTACAGCACTGAGAAAAAAAATCATGAAGGGAAAAGCACTTACGGATTGCAGACTGTATTGCATGGCCAAGTTTCCCTATTGAAGCTGCCCCCTCTCTCTGATGGGTTCACACATTGCAGGAAATCATAATGTTTGGTTGATGGCTAAACCTGTGTGAACCCAGTTAACTGTGGCATAATCCACAAGCCAAGGTTAAACAAACCAGAGTTATATGAAACTAGCCTTTAAGCTTTCTTTTATCTATTGTTGGGCTTTGTCTTTCAAGATCACATGGGCTAAAAAAATTACTGCAGAGCTGAAAAAATGCAGCAAAGGACACCCAACAATCAAGAGCAAGAAGAATTTTTCATAGAAACAGAAGTTGTTATGGCCGAGCTCATTGATGATCACATTAAGCTACAGTATGTTTCCCCCTGCCCCCATGATTTCTCGACTAAATCACAGTTATCTGGGGTAATCTGGGGTCATACATGGTAAACTATAAACCATGATTTACAAACCAAGGGCTGGGTTCAAACAACATGCAAAGCCATGATCAATCCAGCCTCATTATGGTTTATTGTGATGGATGAATTCAGCCAATGTTGGAAGCTTTCTTTTTAAGCAGGGAAACAAAAGGAGCAAGTGATGGGCTTATATGCCTAAAATTACCCATTCTGTGAGTAAAGGAGGTAGGATGAAATTCTTTCTCTTGTAATACTAGAATCTGGGATCATATAATGAAACTGAATGTCAAGAGACACAGGATAGATACAAGGAAATATTTTAACCAAAAATTATGGAGTTTAATCTATGGAGGCCAGGTTTCATGTGTATGGAAATACTGTTTTATCTTCTTGTACTGTTTAATCTGATTATAACATACATATATATAATTATTGCTTAACTTCAGTCATATATATATATATACACAACATGGAAATGTAGACACAAAATAATTGACTAGAAACTCTTAACATTTGATAGGCTGCTAATTGGAAAGCTTTCCTATTTCCCATGGATTGGAAATGGGAAGATCCAAGGGACAGAAAGAGCCCTGGAAAAGCGGAATTAAGGCCTTCCTAAGGAGTTTAGGGGCTGAATGGGGAATCTTCATGGGCTGGATAAAGCCTATGGATCGGTGATTACCCATATCAAATCCATGATTTATCAGTGTTTCAGGTATCACCTCTTTTCGTTGTTCTCAAGGTGAGAATTTTGTATGCACTAGAATTTGGCTTGGTTTGCCATCTGTCTCCTATTTTAACAAAGCTAAGTGAGTTATAAAAGTACAGCATCTGTCATGCTTACAGGCAACAGGAAATGAGAATTAATTCAGGTCAGGCCAAGTAGCACAAGCAAGCTTACCTTCTATGAAGCAAGGATGGACTACAGAAATGATGTACACTCTACAGTGCCAGATCCCAGAGTTCCCTCTGCCTTTATTTGCTGAAATTGGTATGCTGCTTTCTGCCATTTTGAGGCAGGATACACATGAGAATTGTAGCATAAACCCAAAATCAGTTTAAAGTAGCCTGACAAATAGCTCAGATCTCAAAACTCAGGAAAACACCCCACCTATTGCAGTCTTCAACTAATTCCCAAATGTTAAATGAGGCCTCCAGCCACAAAAAGTTGCTTCTCCCCACTTTCCCCAAGACAGGACATTGCAACATTATATGACAATGCAAAAGGGCAGATTGACAATCATTCTGGATTTACCATGAATCACAAATTGAGCAAAAATCAGCTACAACAATGCAAAACAAATGCAAACCATTCAAAGCTGAAATCATGGATCAGATGCACAACCCAAGGTTTTTGTCCATTCCCAGTCATTTTTTAGCTGCTTGTTCATTTGGTGTTCCCCTTCTCACCTGATCCTACAGAATCCACCTCTAGCAAATTTTCCTACAGCCAAGAAGTTGGGCAAGGGAAGCCACCCATATTAATAGAAAAGAGAAGATGTTAGTTCCTTTTTACTGCTGTTTAAATATAATTACCTCTACCAGCATTGGTTTCTAGTACTCTATAATTGGCAAATTCATTAGTGAACTCTTCATATTGCATCTGCTCCTAGTACTTTACAATACCTGTCAAATAACTTTAAATTAAACTTAGTGGCTTTAAGATTAGATATGATAGGACTAAGTGGATGGCAAATTAACATTCTTTAAAAAGTTCATGGAGTTTAATAAAGGAGGTAGTTGAGGAGGATCTGCAGTATTCTTTCTTGCTTTACTTTGAATTCCATAACATTGAGGAAAAGGAGGAGGAACCACAATCAAGACAATGGTCAGATAAAAGAAATCTGAGTCCAGGCCAGAACTGTAACCTGAGAAAGCATCTCAGACAAGACCCTCCTTAGTTCTCACGAAGATAAAGAGGGGGGGGGAGCACATTCAGACTTACAAGATTCTGTTACTATAACCTTATAATAAAAGTAGTATTAGCATGCATAACTTTGGTTTCCTAGTCTGGTCTACCTTGAAGGGTTGACATATTATTCCTATGTTTCTTCAGTCCTTCCCTCCAAGTTCCACAAGGACCAAAAAGATGTGCATGTGTGCTAGGCAATTGCTTTGTGTGGTTCCATACCATATATATATATATATTAAAAAAACCTTTTACCCCCCACCCCCAAGGAAAAAATACAGCAGGGCAGTGATGTCATCAAAGATGCCAGTATCAAAATAATTGCTCCTCTGTATACATTTCAGGTGCTTTCATTCACACAGGTACACAATGTGCTGTACTGCTAAAACGCTTCACCTCTTTGATACATAAATGCATCAGTCCAGAATTTGATAGGGGTTTTTTTTCTATGTAGAAATCTACAGTGGCATTTTACAGAATAAAAGTATATCCAAATGCAGTGCAGTAGTTTGGGAACAGTAATGAAATAAAGCCTAGGTATGTTCTGTAGCCTTTTGCATTCCATCAGGCTCAGCTTCCTTCAGCTGCTGCACAGACTTTGCTGCCCTCTGTTCATTTATATGCATCTCAGCATTCCTTTATGCTTGGCTTGCTATTGAACTAATAAGCCAGACTCCATCTCCACTAAGAAATTAGCTTTGCTGACGAGTGAAATATATCAATCTCTTATAGGCAATTCCAGCCGCAGCTGGTCTACAAATAACATTCAGCTCTTCTGACTGGACTGAAGTTTATAACATAAAAACTTGAGGGTCTGGATTGCTTCTTGCTTATTTGTTTTGTAGACATCCTCTGTTCTGTGTGACAAGAAAATCCAAGTTGCATGATTAAAAGAGACGATTCAGATTGGTTTAAACTAACCCAATGGTTGTCTGTGTGCTTTGCACACATGCATATGTACACACGCACACCATCTGATATTTTAAGTTCACCAGTGTTTCCCTCTTTCTAAAGCTTTCTCACAGCTTGGTCATTTACTTCATCATATTTTTATTGATCATTTTTCTGAAAAGGGGTTTGATGTAACTTGGTGCACAGATGACTAACGCTTGGTCATCCAAATACTGCTGAACCACAATGCACAGCCAGCATGGGCAAAAATGACAGATGCTGTAAATTGTCAGTTTTCTTACCCTTGCCTCATATAAAATACATAGACTTTACTTTTGTGCCAATAGCTGTCACTGGCAAAATGCAACAGCACCAGAGAGTGGCAGATATACTGCACATAGGAAGGAGTTCTTCTCCCTCAGTATCATAATGACAGGAACCAGATTACTATAGGTATGTATGTATGTATGTATGTATGTATGTATTTATTTATTTATTTATTTATTTATTTATTTATTTATTTATCAAATTTATTCCCTGCCCAACTTACTCAGAGAGTGACTCTGGGTGGTTTACATAAAATAGGAATAAAACATTAATTAAAATACAATAAAACAGTAAAACAGTACAGTAAAAACAGTCTTCTTAAAAAATAATATGTTCCAAAAAGATGGCTGGTAAAAAGTTCTTGATTTAATTTCCCCCTCACCTCTGGGGGAAGAGTATTCCATAGGGCGGGGGCAACAGCAGAGAAGGCCCTCTTCCTGGCACCTGCCAGATGACAGTCTTTCAGCGATGGGACCTGCAACATGCCCGCTCTGCCTGACCGGGTGGGACAATGTAATGGGGATGAGATGGTTCCACAGGTAACCTGGACCCATGCCATATAGGACTTTAAAGATAATAACCAACACCTTGAATTGGACCCGGAAGGAGACTAGCACCCAGTGCAGCTCCTGCAGCAAAGGTGTTACATGTGCCACCCTTTGGGCACCCAAAATTTTATTTATTTATTTGTTGAATTTCTATAACCGCCCATCTCCCCCTCAAGGAGGGACTCTGGGCGGTTCACAGCATAATATCAACAAAATACAATAAAAACAGTAATAAAAATACAAATACAATAAAATTACAATAAAAATACAATAAAATCTAAGTGGCAGGTGGTTCTTAAAGTGACGTTGAATATATTCAAAATATTTTAGATATTTAAGGTGGTTCTAGGGAATCAGCCATCCCCAGGCTTGACCGCTTTCCTTTTTGCCCCAGGCGAGATCACAGAGCCAGGTTTTTAATTTTTTTCTGAAATCCAGGAGTGAGGGGGCCTGTCTTATTCCTGGTGGGAGGATGTTCCATAGGGCAGGTACTGCTGCAGAGAAGGCTTGCCTCCGGGACCCCGCTAGGTGGAATTCTTTCATAGAAGGGGTCCGCAGCATGCCCTCTCTGCAAGATCGGGTGGGACGGGATGATGTAATGGGGATGAGGCGGTCCCTCAGATAACCTGGTCCTGTGCCATGTAGGGCTTTAAAGGTGATGACCAACACCTTGAATTGGACCCGGAAGCAAACTGGTACCCAATGCAGCTCACGGAGCAGAGGTGTTATATGTAACGATCTTGATGCACCTAAAACTGCCCGTGCAGCCGCATTCTGCACCAGCTGTAGCCTCCGGATATTTTTCAAGGGTAGCCCCATGTAGAGTGCGTTGCAGTAGTCTATATGGGAGACAACCAGGGTATGAGTGACCGTTTGAAGGGCCTCTCGGTCAAGGAAAGGGCGTAACTGGTGCACTACACGAAGTTGAGCAAAGGCCCTCCTGGCCATGACTGCCACCTGCTCTTCGAACAGGAATCGTGAGTCCAAGAGGACCCCCAAGTTATGCACCGGGTCTGTCTGGGGAAGTGCAACCCCATCCAGAACTAAAGATGACAAATTCCCAGAAACCGAGGGGCCATTAATCCACAGCCACTCCGTCTTACCAGGGTTCAGCTGAAGCCTGTTTTTCCCCATCCAGACCCCTACAGCCCCCAGGCACTTGGACAGGGTGGTCACTCCATCACTTACTTCACCCGGGATGGAGATGTATAATTGGGTATCATCGGCATATTGATGATACCTCAGCCCGTGGTGACGGATGATCTCACCCAGCGGTTTCATGTAGATGTTAAAAAGGAGCGGCGAGAGTACCGAGCCCTGTGGGACCCCACAAAGAAGGGCCCGTGGACTGGCTCTCTCGCTCCCTATCAACACCGACTGGGACCGGCCCTGGAGGAAGGAGGTGAACCAGCGCAAAACCATGCCGCTCACCCCCAACTCCCTGAGCTGTCCCAGAAGGATACCATGGTCGACGGTATTGAATGCCGCTGAGAGGTCAAGAAGAGCGAGAATGGATGCACTGCCTCCATCTCACTCCCGCCAGAGATCATCCATAAGCACGACCAATGCAGTTTCCGTCCCATGACCCGGCCTGAAACCTGACTGAAAGGGGTCCAGATAATCCGTTTAATCCAGAATCCTCTGGAGCTGCAACGCCACCACCTTCTCAACCACCTTCCCCAAAAAGGGGAGGTGGGAGACTGGAAGAAAATTATCCAGTATAGTAGGGTCCAGCGATGGCTTCTTGAGGAGGGGGAGCACCAGCGCTTCCTTGAAAGCTGCCAGAAACACCCCCTCTCTCAAGGATGTATTCACCATCGCTTGAACCCAACCACAAGTCACCTCCCGGGCTGCTTTCACCAGCCAGGAGGGACAAGGATCTAATTGGCAGGTGGTGGCATTTACAGACCGGAGGACTCTGTCTACTTCCTCAGGACCAACAGGGTCAAACTGTTCCCAGATAACAAGGTGAGTACGTTCCCTGGGTGTCTCCTCAGACTCTGCCTCATGCTCAAAGTCCAACTTGGAGCAGATCCGAGCGATTTTATCCTGCAGATGCCTCGAAAATTCCTCGGCCCGACCCTGTAGATGGACTTCTGACTGCCCTTTCCCCAAAAGGGATCGGGTAATCTTAAACAGGGTCGCCGGGTGGCATTCTGCGGATGCAAATAGAGCAGAGAAATATTGACATTTCGCCGCTCTTACCGCCACAAGGTAGATGCACCTAAAAATTGCTCATGCGGCTGCATTTTGAACCAGTTGTAGCTTCTAGATACTCTTCAAGGGTAGCCCCATGTACAGTGTATTGCAATAGTCTATACGGGGGATGGGAGGTTGCTTCAAGTAATCTGTAGACTTCTGTAGTTATGGCTTAGATCAGTGTTTCTCAACCTTGGCAACTTGAAGATGTGTGGACTTCAACTCCCAGAATGCCCCAGCCAGCCTTGCTGGCTGGGGAATTCTGGGAGTTGAAGTCCAGACATCTTAAAGTTGTTAAGTTTGAAAAACACTGGCTTAGATGAAGTCCAGGTGGACAGCTCCCTCTGTCTTTGTGTAGCAGAAAGAAAACGCTAACTCTTCCCCTATCCTTTTCCATTCTACAGGGAACCCAGAAATAACATCAGCAATACATGGAAGGAAATTTCTGAAAGGAACAAGAGAAGAAATAGGAAGCTAGTGTTAGAAGGTCAAAGAGAGGTCAGGAAGGGTTACTATTCTGCATCAAACTATCTTAATAAAGTAAATGACTTCTATACAATTGGAAATTGGACTTTTGATTACACCACCAATGTTATATCACCTGCCATCAGCCTAACTTGCTTCCTTGCAGGATTAAAGGGTAGCACTGGACCCTGACATTGATAGAAGTTGTCAGGGAGTATCTCTTTATTTAGAATTTAAATCTCCAGTGCTAGATGAAGTGCATTCCAGGATACTGAAAGAACTTGAAGATGGCCTAGCTAGATCTTCATGTACTGCATTTGACAAATCCTGGAACATGAGTAAAATACCAGATAACTGATGAAAGGGAAATGCGGTCCCTGTTTCAAGAAAAAGGAAAAAGGAAGATTCCAAAACAGATCATAACAGACTGCTCTGTAATCATTTGAAAACAATGTGATGTTACCAGAAATCAGTATTGATTTGTGAGAACAAATCTTTCCAGAATATCTTATCTCATTCTTTTGAGCAGGTAATTTCCTTAGTAGTTTGTGTAATGCTGAAAATAATAGAAACCTAGGAAACAATCAAATACAAAGGGTGAGGATGGGGAACCCACAGTTTAGCAAAAGTTTGGAATAGTAGCTAGGTGTAACCTGAAAATAAATTAGCACTTTGATGTGGCTGCAAAAAGGACAAATGGAATTTTAGGATGCATCAAGGAAATATAGTTTCTAAATCATAGAAGGTCATTGTCCCACTTTAAACTCTGACCTTAAGTGCTGTATCTGGGCCTGGGCACCATACTTTAAGAAAATTCAAGCAAACTGGAAAGATTTAGAGCTTTCCTTAAGCTTCTTGACTCCCATATGTAAACCTGCTGAAAATGAAACCAGCTTAAATAAACAGAAACCTTCCCTGATTTCAGTCCATCTTTCAGTGTTCCACCAGAGAATTTGTTTTTTAAAAATGGTAAGAATTTCATATGGGGGGCGGGGGGGGGGAGAGAGAGAGAGAGAGAGAGAGAAAGAGAGAGAGAAAGAGAGAAAGAGAGAGAGAGAGAGAGAGAGAGAGAGAGAGAGAGAGAGAGATCCAAAGTTTTAGCATTCTGTTAATGAAGTGGCTATAAAAACCTCCTGTGTTTCACCAGTCCATAAATGAAACAAAGAAAAAATAAAAACAGAGGCTCACCAATTGAGGTCCAGAAAGGGGCAGATAGCCTAGCAGCCCAGGACAAATTGCCTGAGGAAGCAACCAGTGACCAGAGGAGTGGGGGGTGTTCCCATCATAGCACACATCACTAATTGGAGGTGTTTGCCTACAATGAAATAAAGTATAGCAGGAAAACTGGACAGTAATGCTAGATGTTTAGTAGGAAAAGGTAAGTGTAAGTTGCCTTTTTGGTGGGCTGGGGATGAACAGAGGACAAGGTCATGCCCTTGAGAAACATACTTGGGCTGGAGAACCTGGCCATGCCGATCACCCTTAAGGAAGAGAATGAAGTTGCTCAGGGATCTGGGAATGTCTGTCTTGAGAAGAGCAGACTGACAGAGGATGTGGCAGCACTCTTCAAAAGATGTCTCACAGAAAAATGTCAAGACCTGTTCTTTATTATTCCAGAGTGCAGGGCATGCAATAATGGATTTAAGTTATAGGAAAGAAGATCCACTTGAATGTAAGCTAACAGGAAAAGCTGTTTGACAGTAGAAGCATATCTCCAGAGAAATGATAGTCTCCTTTTCCCTGGATATGAAATATTGAGGTGGCTCCACCGTTTTTAATACCTGCTCTTTGCCCAATATTTATTTTTCTCTGTTAGCTTTATGCTTTTTATAATTTTAGAGATAATAATAATAATAATAATAATAATAATAATAATAATAATTGTTTTACCAATCGAAGAGAATATTTGTAGCTCAGGGTTGAACTGTGGAGTCCTTGGTGCTCTCTGAGCCTTGTTGTTTTCTTGCAGATATTTCATTGCCAGACTAGGCAACATCTTCAGTATGAACACTGAAGTTCAGTGCGAACACTGAAGTTCGCACTGAAGATGTTGCCTAGCCTGGCAATGAAACCTCTGCAAGAAAACAACAAGGCACAGAGAGCACCATGGACTCCACAATAATTGTTTTGTAAATATTCATTATTTTTTAGCTTTGTTGTATGCTGCCCAGGGTCACTTGTTTGTGAGATGGGCAGCTATATAAACATGACAAACAAACAAACAAACAAATGTGTTCATGGAGGCTAGCAGACCTCTGTCAAGAATATTGAAATTTCAATTCCTATATGAAACTGGAAATTGGATTTGATGGCCTAAAATGGCCCTTTCCAATTCTAAAATTTTATGATTCTTATCATATTTTTGACTATTTTGATACTCAGCCTCCTTCATCCTTATGAATAGAGTAATTCCATTTTCTATTTGCTAAGGAAGTTCCTTCAAGAACTTCATATGGCCTTTTTCTTCAAAAGCAAACCTCAGTACTGAGACTAAGCTGGAAAAGTCACCCCAACTAGATGGTCTTCTATTATTACTCAAGTATTTATTTCCTTTCAAAGCTGAATACATGCACTCATGTAGCTGCTCCATTTAAGGCCTTTCTGGGGATTTGGCAAATGGAATTGTAGAGGGGAGATGGGGACTTGCACTCTATCCCTTCCTTCAGCCATCAGCTGTGGTTGAAAGAAAAGATCTGAAAACAGGTCTGTAACTAACTCTAGGTAAAAGCCACAGCAGTTTTCTTGCAACTGAGAATCCCGACTGAACTGATTCCTTCCTGATCACATGGAGCATGGTAGAAACACAGTTATAGCCTATCTCCATGCATTCCCTATCAACACAGGAAGAATTGAAATAGCGGGGCAGGGTGATCATCAAAAGAAGACCCTAGAAAATGTGACAGAATTAAAATTTATTGCCAGTAATAAGGAGGATACAGCAACTACTTGATCTACCTGAGACCCCATAATTGCTACCGAATGGCAGCAACATTTGCTGTTCCTGTTACATCTGCTACTGACACCCTTGTTCTAGAGGTACTGGATTTGGGCTCCAAAGATCTGCAGAAATTTGGGTGATCACAAGCTGGTAGCAAAGAATTAGTTAGAGTTTTGGGTTCCTCGTTGCTACCATCTAGCAGTTGTCAGGTTTTTTTTGCATCCCAGAGCTGCTAATATTATCCTATCTTCTTCCAAAGGGCTTGGGGTCTTCTGGCTGTGCAGGTAGTGGTAGATGGTGAGGATGAGGAGGAAGAACCATCACAACTTCCAGTGATAAATAGACTAGGTAAATAAAGAGAGCACTGATCCCTTTGTGCTGCTCAAAGGCACCCAGAAAAGTGCATCCAGCCTCCAGTAGCTAGCAGTCACTTTTATAAGCTAAACATGACATAGGATAAATGCAGGGTTATGCTGCTCCATGTACTGCAACCTTCTCCAACTTAAAGCCCTTCAAATATTTTACTTTTTTGTTTTGTTGTTGTTCAGTCGTTTAGTCGTGTCCGACTCTTCGTGACCTCATGGACCATAGCACGCCAGGCCTTCCTGTCCTCCACTGTCACCCGGAGTTTACTCAAATTCATGTTTATTACATCGGTGATGCTATCTAACCATCTCATCCTCTGCCGTCCCCTTCTCCTTTTGCCTTCAGTCTTTCCCAGCATCAGGGTCTTTTCCAGTGAGTCCTCTCTTCGCATTAGGTGGCCAAAGTATTTGAGCTTCAGCTTCAGCATCTGTCCTTCCAATGAGCAGTCAGGGTTGATTTCCTTTAGGATTGACTGGTTTGACCTCCTTGCAGTCCAAGGGACTCTTAAGAGTCTTCTCCAGCACCACAGTTTGAAAGCATCAATTCTTCGGCGCTCAGCCTTCCTTATGGTCCAACTCTCACAGCCATACATTACTACTGGGAAAACCATAGCTTTAACTATATGGACCTTTGTCGCCAAGGTGATGTCTCTGCTTTTTAATATGCTGTCTAGGTTTGCCATAGCTTTCCTCCCAAGGAGCAAGCGTCTTTTAATTTCATGGCTGCAGTACTATAACTCCCTAAATGCCTATCCCTAAAGGGACTGTGGTGGCTCAGTGGTTAAGACGCTGAGTCAGAGGCCATAAAGGCTGACAGCTCGGCAGTTCAAATCCCAAGAGCACGAGCCGCATGCCAGAGTGAGCTCCTGGCAATTTGTCCCAGCTCCTGCCAACCTAGCAGTTCAAAAGCATGCAAATGCAAGTAGATAAATAGGTACCACTTCGGTGGGAAAAATCACAGGGACATGAAAGGAGCCTCCTCAGGTGTCTCCCAGGCAATGGTGATGTCACCAACAAATCCTTTCACTACAAAAGCGCCTTGGTTCCTCTGACATGAAAAAAAAATGCCTATCCATGCTGGTTGGGAATTCTGAGGGTTGTAGGGCACCATCTTGGGAAAGAATCATGGAGTTACTTTTTCTAGAGTTCTTGGAGTTAGGGTGCTTTGACCACAGATACAAAGATTGTGTTCATATAAAACGCTTAACTCGGTTGCTGAATTAACCAATTTCTGGGTTGGTACAGCATTAAGCCATAAATTAACAAAACATGCTGGCTTTGGCCAATATGCTAATCCATAAAACACCTAATCAAGGGTAATGGTAACCAAGTTTCTATAAATGCATCTGCTAGGTCTTTAAGTGACCTGATAAAATGTGCTGTATTTACACACAGGCAAACATACATACCCACATGGACTGAAGATTCCAGAAGTTGTTGTTGTTGTTGTTGTTGTTGTTGTTATTATTATTATTATTATTATTATTATTCAATTTATATACTGCCCAACTTCCAGTGACTCTGGAGGAATTTAAGATAAATTCTTCCCTTAACTCTGCCAATGTAGAAAGAGCAGGAAATGTGTGGTAACTTTGAAGGACAGAAAACCAGTTTCTACACTTAGTTCACCTCAGGTCTGTTCCAGATGACTGCACTGAAGTACTACCCACCACTCCTTAAGTCAATGAAAAAGTATGCCAGTAGAAATTTGCTGCCCTCGTTGCTGATCCTCTTTTGGCAACAGCAATAATAGTGGTGAAGGCTGCTGTCCTTATGTTCCTATTGTGGTCCACATTAAGGAATGGGATTGACTGATTCTTCTAGCTTTGTTTCTACACCCTGAAGATATTGCTTATTGTCAGGAAAGCAACCACCAACCGCTCTTCAAAAAAGCTGGAATGACTTTAAGCTATGTGAACTATGGTCTGGGGATGAGACAAAGGCAAAGTCATGACAACACGGCACAAAAAAATGATTCCTGGGGCGTGTTCATATCATGGTCAGGGAGATATAAGTAAGAGCCATTAATAATTATGCTGACTTGGAGGAGTAATGTTTTCCTTAAAGTTTATCTATTGGAAAGACAGCCCAAGGTTACTAAAGAGCAATGAGGCACAGAGCAATAAAGCAAATTAAAATAACAGACAAAATGCAGGAGGAGTTACAAGTGGAAAGGGCTGGGATGGTTTCTGTCTGAAAGGGCTCCCCTTGTTCAGTGTCGTTGGTCTTGGGCATCTGGAGTCAGTTGTGCTTCTCACTCAAACAAGGTATCTGTTTGGCAGCTGCCATTTCTTTTAAGTTGTTCTGGCATCAACCTTCTGTCTAAGCTGTTTGCCATAAACCTGAATATCTAAGGAGTAGCCAGAGCATGCATTGCCCTTTTGGGAGTCCTTGTGCAACATTTCGCTTAATTATCTTCCATGGTGTTTCACTCTTTCATCCAGTGTAACACTGTAAATGCTAGATTTGTTCAATATGTTAGAGCAGGGGTGGGGAACCTTTTTTGTGCCATAGGCCATTTTGATATTTATAATATCACTCGAGGGCCAGGGGGCGGGGTTTGCGGGCAGGAGCCAATCACGCAGAAGGGGCTGGGGTTTGCAGGTGGGAGCCAATCGCGTGGAAGGGGCGGGGTTTGCGGGCGGGAGCCAATCGCACACACTGGGGGGCCACCACGCCCCTGTCAGTGCCACGCTCGCTGCAGCGCTCACCACTGCCACCACGCCCGCCACTGTGCCCGCTGCCACCTTGCCCACCATGCCTGCCACCATGTCCACCGCCGCGTCTGCCCCTGCCATGTCCGCCGCTGCCGCCGCCACGTCTGCCACCGCCACGCCCGCCATGCCTGCCACCGTGCCCGCCCCCGCCATGCCCCTGCAGCGCCTGCTGCCGCGGGCCATACCAATTGCTTTCACAGGCCTTATACGGCCCACGGGCCAGACGTTGCCCACCCCTGTGTTAGAGCCTAAATCTGGGTTAAGAAAACACAATTCCTGGGTTCACATAAGATGCTACTTCCAGACATATGAATTAATCTATGGTTTAACAAGATGAGTTGGCTTACACAACCTGCTAAAGCCAACAGCTGGGTTCACACAACATCCAACTCCCTGTCTAGTGAGTTGTGCAAGCCCAGACGTACAATTTAAAAGTCTTCCTTCTTTAGTAGCAACGAGTTTGTGGAACACACCAAACATTTTATTTTATTGTGCCAAATTTGCAGTCAGGCAAACTAGTGCCTTCTTGAAAGAAGTAAAGGCACCCTTGAATCAAACTTGCACGATTTGTGACAATATTATGGAAGTGTTAGCTATTGCATTCCCTAGGAAAGTTTTTTAATTTCCCAGTTTAGCCTACAGCCCTGGAATTCCAGGAAATCCCCCATCCAAATCCTAATCACAGCCCATCCTGCTTAGCTTCTGAGATAGTTAGGATATGCCACTTCCCCATTCTAAATTATTTCAACTGCTTTTCACTTTTACTTTTTTTTCATGAATCCCAAGATTAATCTGCCTTGTTCCACTTAAAGGCCACAGTGATCTTGTTTGCATATCCTGCTAACCTATAGTTTGCTTAATCAAACTTTATTTCTTATTTGCTAGGTATGCACAACAAGTTAAGTCAGCAGAGGCCTATTACCACAATGTCACACACTTCTACTGTAACAGGCATGTGAGACAAGGTGGCAGGGTGCTGGAGACTATCTGCAGCCTGTGGGTTGCTAAATCCTGTACTAAACCATAAACCACACTTTACAAAATACAGTGGTAGGATTAGGATATATAATCTTGGCTAATGTGAGCATTGTCATATGTAGCTGGGCCTTTTGCTCGTATTGTTCATCTCAGTACCTTGGCCAAGTTAAAAGGTAACTGTGGAACACAGGAGCAGCCCCATTTCCTAGGTCCTCTCCATCCTAGGAACTCCTTATTCCAGTTCAAATCTGTGCTGCATTAATATTCTGAGTGCATGGTGTAGACCAGAGCTTTCCAAACTGTGTGTCGTGACACAAAAGTGTGTCGCCACACACAGTCTGGTGTGTCGCCACACAACCCGGAAGCACTGATCATCATCAGCGCTTCCGGGTTTTCCCGCGGCGACACACCAACTGCAGAGCGAAAAACCTGAAAGTGGCAGCAGCGCTTCCGGGTTTTTGCGCGCTGCCGCACTTCTGGGTTTTCCGGGTTTTCCGGGTTGGTGTGTTGCCGCGGGAAAAACTTTGGAAAGCCCTGGTGTAGACGAGTGTTTCTCAGCCTTGGCAACTTTACGTTGTGTGGACTTCAACTCCCAAAATTCTCTAGCCAGTATACTGGCTGAGGAATTCTGGGAGCTGAAGTCCACACATCTTAAAGTTGCTAAGGTCGAGGAACAGCAGTGTAGACTAATCTTCCCCAAAATGACACTGTGTCAGCTGAAAACTCCTACAATTCTCAGCCAATTGAGGATTGAGGGAACTGGAATCTAACAGTATCAAAAGGCCCCAGCGTTAGAGAAGATTACTTTCAAAGGGTTTGATAAACAACCCCACTGAATATTTCCTGTTTTTCACCAAAGCCACTTGGAAGTGGTTCTTCTCCTTTAGCTACAGAACATGCTTCAGCATTTGCCTCAGGCTCAACACAGCACCATTCCCATTATTGACTGCCCCAGAGAGCTGGTTTCATTTCTTCTGACAGCTTCTTGTCAGGCAGTGACTTTTAGATGTCACTTGATGCGGATGATTAATATGAAAATAACCTCCATTCTTAGCTTTCCACATTCTATGACTGCAGGCACCAGATCAAGTAGCAGGTTCATTTGGGAGATTAAATGCACACACAAACCAAAGAAAAGGTAATGAACTATTTCCAATCCTAATTATTTTTTGCATTCCTTGGCAGTCAGGAAGTGGCTTTTGCAGGAATTCAGGGAATTTTGCAGCCACTTTCCTTTTCCGATGGGCTTGTGAAGTTGTTCTGGGCTACATCAGAGACAATGACAAAAGTAATGTGCAAATTTTGTTGTGTATGTTGAACATAACTGGCTTAGTGTACTTAGAAACCTGGCAGATACCAGCAGAGAGAGATGTCACACTTGCTGCAAGTCCTGCATGCTCATAGTTGGTTTCTCTCAGGATCCTTTAGTATATCCACCAGGAATGGCTGTTTTCATTGCTCATTCTTTACTCTAAACTTTTGCCATCAAAAAATAGTCTTACTGCTGGGTCCACCCAAAGAACCCTTTAGAACAATAAGTTATTTCTCTTTGTAAGTGACCAAGGTGGCCTCCACCGAGCCCCTCCTATTCCTATTTCCCAACGACTGGCATTCAGAAGCTAATCATTTGTCTGATTCTCTTTACAGCCAGCTACACCAATGGTCATAGGTTACACACAGTTTAAAGAGTACTTCTTGTTCTTATCTCTGAATCTTACTATTCATTTTACAGCTGGGCATAAACGGCCGTTTGAAGCCATCCACCAAATTTGAGAGCAGAGAAACTGTGTAAATGAGTTTTCTCTGTTTCAAGTACCCTCCTGTTCCTTTCCTTGGGATTGAATGAAAGTGTAGGAAACCAGGGAGGCTGCAAATCACAGTAGAGATAAGCAGCTCAGTTCACTGGAGAGAAGATTGTGTAAGAAAACGGACGGTGTTCACGTGCACCTGCCCACAGCCTTGGCCAACCCATTTTTTATTTATTTATAAAATGTATAGATCACTTCAACCTGAAAAAAACTAATCAGTGTACAGTACACAGAAACAACAGTAGCAATATATCAATGCAGTAACAGCCACCATAAATATGCAGTATATGTTATAAAGGGGAAAACATTAAACATAGCAATCATCATCAGTAACTAAATGCAAGAACACCGCATTCCACTCATGAGAATATCTCTGAAATTCTCTTCTCTGAAAGACATTCAAAAGCAAACCTCTTTCATCATATGTAATGAGAAGCAGCAAGAAAAAACAACAACCCAGAAGAATATCCCTACCCTATACTGATTATTTATTTGGCATCTCACTCTTCCATCTATTGAAGTCTCAAGGCAACATTCAGTTCAGGGTAAAACACAATAAACATAAAAGTCATGCAGTCATAATTTTAAGATATAAACAAAGCCCAGATCATTTATTGCATTAAAATTAGAAAACTTTGTTCAAATCGTGAAAAGAATATCAGAATGATATTGTGTTTTCCAAGGCCTGTCTAAGGCAGAATAAACAAGAAGATGCTCTAACCCTGCCTTGGAATGGCAGCTCCATAATGATGGGGCTGTCATATGAAAGACCCTGCCTGAGTGTCTACAGACCTAACTTCGTTATACGGTAGGCCAAATAACAGTGCCTTGATGATGATTTCAGATTACAGTTAGGATACCAATCAAAGAGAATATTTGTAGCTCAGGGTTGAACTGTGGAGTCCATGGTGCTCTCTGAGCCTTCTAGTTTACTTGCAGACGTCGATGAAGGTTCTCAGTCATCCAGGTGGAATTGTCTGTAGCTTGAATCATGTCAACTGGATTTCTATTTTCTCAGTGGAAACGTTTCACTCCTTATCCAAGGAGCTTCTTCAGTCTGAGTAAAGTTAGTAAGGGAATCCTTAAATATGTTTCTAGGGTGGCTGTGTGACCTTGCACCTGGAGCTAGGTAAAGGTAAAGGTACCCCCCGCACATTTGTGCAGTCGTGTCCGACTCTAGGGGCCGGTGCTCATCTCCGTTTGTTAGCCGAAGAGCCAGCGTTGTCCGAAGACACTTCCACGGTCATGTGGCCGCATGACGCCGCGGAACGCTGTTACCTTCCCACCGAAGTGGTACCTATTAATCTACTTGCATTTGCATGCTTTCGAATTGCTAGGTTGGCAAGAGCTGGAGCTAGTGCGGGAGCTCACTCCGCACGCAGGGCTAGGGATTCGAACCTCCGAACTTGCAATCTTCCGATCAACAAGCCTGGCATCTTACCCGCTGAGCCACCACGCCCCTTGCACCTGGAGCTAGGTCATGGTTATTTTGAGATGTTTATTTCTAAGTCCCTTTATCATCTAAAGGAGGATCGTTAAGATTACCCTGCTGCTGTTGAGCTTGCGAAATGGTCTTAATCTTCCTAGGCACAGAAGACAAAGCAGGAAGGAAGATAGGGGAAAGGTTGTGCCTGAGGCCCCCACCTCTATTCAAAGAAGGATTTTCCAAGTTGGCATAAATGGATTCCTTGACCCCTCTCTCAAACCACCTATCTTCTCTGTCTAAAATGTGAACATTAATGTCCTCAAATGAGTGTCCTTTTTCCTTTAGATGAAGATAAACTGCTGACTCTGGTCCTGTGGTGTTACTTCTCCTGTGTTGGGCCATCCTCCTGTACAAAGGTTGTTTGGTTTCTCCAATGTAGAGTTCAGAGCACTCCTCACTGCACTGGATTGCATACACTACATTGCTTTCCTTGTGTTTTGGAGTTTGATCTTTGGGGTGTACAAGCCTCTGTCTCAGTGTGTTGGTGGGTTTGAAATATACAGGTATGCGGTGTTTGCCAAATATCCTTTTTATCTTTTCAGACACGCCAGCCATGTAAGGAATGACCAGGTTTTATTTATTTATTTATTTATTTATTTATTTATTATTCAAATTTATTCCCCGCCCATCTCCCATGCAAGGGACTCTGGGCGGGTTACAATAAATATTGTAGGTTCTGTAGGTTCTTCCGTTTACTCTGAGTCTCAGCCCTATCTGTCGCTGTTTTAGGTCTGGTAGACTTAGATTTAGTGAAGGCCCAATTTGGATATCCACAGGCCTTCAGAGCTGTTCTCAGGTGCTGCTTTTCATTCTTTTTGGAATCCATGGAGGTGGGGATGGTTTCTGCTCTGTGTGATAATGTCCTGATGACTCCTAGTTTGTGCTGCAGTGGATGGTGGGAGTCAAACATCAGGTATTGATCTGTGTGTGTGGGTTTCCTGTAGATCCCTATTTCTAGCTTGCCACCGGTCCCAATGAGGACTTCACAGTCTAGGAATGCCAGTCTGTTGTCCTTGGTGTCTTCTCTGGTGAACCTAATGTTGGCATCTATGGTGTTTATATGGTCTGTGAATGTCCATCTTCTGGACCTGTGTCTTAACACCACTTATTTCTCATACAGAGGTGACTTTTACAGACAAAAACACGGCTGTGCCATGGGTTCTCCTGTGTCACCCATTGTGGCCAATTTATACATGGAAGAAGTGGAGAAGAAAGCACTCAACACTTTCCAGGGAACGGTGCCCACCCACTGGTTTAGGTATGTGGATGACACATGGGTCAAAATCAAGGCCCAGGAAGTACAGGCCTTCACAGACACACAGATCAATACCTGATGTTTGACTCCCACCATCCACTGCAGCACAAACTAGGAGTCATCAGGACATTATCACACAGAGCAGAAACCATCCCCACCTCCATGGATTCCAAAAAGAATGAAAAGCAGCACCTGAGAACAGCTCTGAAGGCCTGTGGATATCCAAATTGGGCCTTCACTAAATCTAAGTCTACCAGACCTAAAACAGCGACAGATAGGGCTGAGACTCAGAGTAAACGGAAGAACCTGGTCATTCCTTACATGGCTGGCGTGTCTGAAAAGATAAAAAGGATATTTGGCAAACACCACATACCTGTATATTTCAAACCCACCAACACACTGAGACAGAGGCTTGTACACCCCAAAGATCAAACTCCAAAACACAAGAAAAGCAATGTAGTTTATGCAATCCAGTGCAGTGAGGAGTGCTCTGAACTCTACATTGGAGAAACCAAACAACCTTTGTACAGGAGGATGGCCCAACACAGGAGAAGTAACACCACAGGACCAGAGTCAGCAGTTTATCTTCATCTAAAGGAAAAAGGACACTCATTTGAGGACATTAATGTTCACATTTTAGACAGAGAAGATAGGTGGTTTGAGAGAGGGGTCAAGGAATCCATTTATGCCAACTTGGAAAATCCTTCTTTGAATAGAGGTGGGGGCCTCAGGCACAACCTTTCCCTTATCTTCCTTCCTGCTTTGTCTTCTGTGCCTAGGAAGATTAAGACCATTTCGCAAGCTCAACAGCAGCAGGGTAATCTTAACGATCCTCCTTTAGATGATAAAGGGACTTAGAGAAGCTCCTTGGATAAGGAGTGAAACGTTTCTACTGAGAAAATAGAAATCCAGTTGACATGATTCAAGCCACAGACTTTTCTTGCAGACGTTTCATTGCCAGGCTAGGCAACACCTTCAGTGCGAAAAGAGAGTGGAACTTGTTCTCTGTTTATATACCCTGGCTTGTCCTGCCTGTGTTGGTGGGGGTGTTGTACTCTCCTTGGTAGTACCTTGATTGGGTTGTTGTTTGCTGCTTGGTTGAGTTAATAGTTCCTTGATTAGGGTCTATTGTGTTGTTTGATTGCTCCTCTGATGCTAATCTTGCTGTTAATCTTTGCCTAACTTGTTGTTGATTGCTGGCAGATATATATAAACAGAGAGCAAGTTCCACTCCCTTTTCGCACTGAAGATGTTGCCTAGCCTGGCAATGAAACATCTGCAAGAAAACAACAAGGCTCAGAGAGCACCATGGACTCCACAGTTAGGATAATTTGGGAAGAGGCAGTCTTTCAGATGTCCTATGCCATATGCCATGCCATGCCTATGCCTATGCCAGGGCAAAGGATGGCAGCTGTATGATTCTGTTTCTGCATGATGACCTAGGAACAACACACACACACACACACACACACACACACACGGCCCTTACCAGAGATCTGGCTTGGTTGCTGAAAACTCACAATATCTAGCAGTTCACCCCTGTGATCTTGCAAGGGTTCAGTTTAATTAGAGGAATAACTGGGACTTCTAGTGACTCAAGGTTATGGATACAGTGGAGCCCATGAATTTCAAACTGCTGACCTCTGGTTTAAGGCTTTATAGAACCAGCACTTAGATCTGGACTATCAGGAAGCTGATTCAGCTGTTTCAAAAGCAACACTCCACGGTCTATGAAAGTTATATCAGACTATGGCATCAGATCTCTTTCCTTACAGTCTTATGGGCAATCTTGACTTTGGAAAGAGGTTCCTTCCTGAGCTGGTACCTGCTGGGTTCAATTAATCATTCCAGCCGTTCCAGCTTGACAGTCAAAGTCTAACACATCAGCAGGACACTCTCTTGCACCCAGTTCTCCTCTTGCATGCATCACACCAATCTATGAAATAATTAAGCCTCAGCGCCTCCCAGTTTTCGTACTTCTTGTTGTTTAAGTTCAAGTGCTGTTACTGGGAAAAATAGGTTTCCAGAAAAGTCCTCCCACTGCTGCCTCCTCTTCTCTCTTTGCAGCAAACTTTAAATTGTCTGTCTCCAGTCATTTGCAGCATCTTTCAGCCGAGATAAATAAGAAGAAAGAAGAGGCCATTGGTTGATTGTACTAGACTTTATTCACACTGGGCTGATGATGAGAGCTTTTTCCCCTTCTTAGAATAAGTTACCATTTTGTGGCAGGTTATCTGTTAGAGGTCCTGAACTTTCTTTCAGCTGTGATTGGGAAACTTAACAATTGAGCTTCGGCTGATTTCCCATTACACTAGTCTGTCAGAAACTCCTGTCCAGGATCAAGAGTCCAGTAATCCCTGAAGAGAGTTTAATGAACCCTAGGTCACCCTGGTTCAACAGAAGCCTTCGATATTGCCATTCGTGCATGGCCATGTACCCCTCCTATTATCCGAGAATTCAGACTTAGCAGATCTTGTCACTGGAGATCATTCAGTGGCCTGTTAGAACCAATGAATGGAGCAGAGCTTAACGTTGTGTAAACTCGTGCACAGAAAAAGGAATATTGTTTAGAAACACAGTCTGTGAGCAGATTAGAGAGATTCAGGTTCTTATTCTTACACTTTTAGCCCACCCAAGCATAAAGAAACACATGCTTAGACATTGCTAGTACAAAAAGTAAGTACAAAAGAGTTCTTACATTTATTTTGTCCAGGTACAGCCATTTCAGTAGAAAATTGGTTTCAGTTCTTCTTTCTGTTCCCTAAACTGCATACCTCTGGCCCTGTTTTCTGCCAGAGGCTGCGTGGAGAGAGGGGGCTTGAGGCCTAGGCATGGCCTCTCCATAGAGGAGCTAAGGCATGTGCATCCTACCACGATGGAAGAAGAATCAGAGAGAGAGAAGAGGAAGTGGGAGGGGCAACAAGCAGCTTCCTTTAGAAGCACAGAGTTTGCCTCCTAGAGCAATCACCCATATGCTAATGAGGCATGCTTGATTTGCTGGATTCCAACAGTCACAGCCTCTGTTGTTTTTCAGCCATGCAGAAGTCTGAAGCTTTAGAAAGGGCCAAAAAGTCTAGAATCAGCAGCAAGCAGGGGCTGAGCTAAGGTAACACCTGGATCTGTCAGTCCATGGAGTTGGCCACAAAAGAATTTGAAACAATAGCTCTCTTGCCCATAATGAACCCAGCCTATAACCTTTGGCAGTGAACTCTGGAATCCAGAAAGTGCCCTGTTCTACTAGAACTGACACCTGTTTGTGTTTCTTCCACTTTTTATGGTTAGCTAATATTTAGCTGTTTGAGCCAGTTTGATGTAGTGGTTAAAGCACTGGGCTAGAAACCGGGAGACTATGAGCTCTAGTCCTGCCTAGGCACAAACCAGCTGGGTGACCCTGGGCCAGTCACACTCTCTCAGCCCTAGGAATAAGAAGGCAAACCACTTCCAAAGAACCTTGCCAAGAAAACTGCAGGGACTTCTCCAGGCAGTCTCTGAGAATCGGACATGATTGAACAGATTAAAAAAATAATTTAGCTGGTGTCCTTGGCATCTATGGTCAGGCCAAGACACATTCTAAGGGAGGACTGGATCATCTAACCTGGGATGAAAAGGCAAGGAGTGTTCCCCTGGGGCTCGTTCTCATGTCCCACTTACCATAGCATGTAGATGTCTCAGTTGTTCCACTTTTTAAATCAGGGCTTTCCAAAGTTTCCCCGCGGCGACACACCAACCACCATTGGTGTGTCGCCGTGGGAAAACTTGGAAGTGCCGCTGTTGCGGCAGCGCGCAAAAACCCGGAAGCGCTGCTGCCGCTTTCGGGTTTTTGTGCACCACCGTTGGTGTGTCACCGCGGGAAAACCCGGAAGCGCTGATGATGATCAGCGCTTCCGGGTTGTGTGGCGACACACCAGACTGTGTCGCGACACACAGTTTGGAAAGCTCTGCTTTAAATGGTCTTTTTCCTCTTCTCCTGACACAAATGTTGCTGTATGGGTAATCTACAATGCCTCATTGACAATTTGGTTGATGCCATGGTCTCAGGCCCAGTGACTATTTAAGTTTGCTGCAGGTACACCCTTTTTATCTCAACTCTGGGCATTGCCCTCTATACAGTATCCATTTCAGTTTGGGCTGCAACCAGGCCATACACCTGGTTTGCTCATAGTCGACCTGTTAGCAGCCAGGAGATAGAAAGAGAAGTGTGTGTGTGTGTACACTGACTGATGGGATGTAGGAACGTGGGATAAAGGGGGAGGTTCCTCTGCCTACCCATTTGCATGCAACCTCATCTAGTTGGGGGGTTTCTTTTTAAACATGGTAATATAACTTTCCCAAGACATCAAACTTTTTGTATCAACCCCATCCTATAACCTTGCTGAGTGGTTGGGTGCCATACTTCTTTCCCATTGCAAGTGGGATGGGAAAAGAGACAGTCTTTGCTTTGGTACCTTTTTTGGTACCTTTTGCCAAGTGTGTGTGTGTGTGTGTGTGTAACAGAGGGGGGGGGGAAGAGAAAAAAACCTTAACATTTTCCTTGGGAGAAGAGGATTCACTCAACTTCAAGGTGTGATCCTAACCTTTCAACCCTTAGTACTTTTCCTTCAGAAAGCTTTAAGACCAGGTGACTTGCATCTGAGGAGTTCTCACTCAAACTGGGCTCAGCATCTCTACACAGTTGCACTGGGATACAAAGAAGTAATTCTGAATATTAAAAAAGAGGAGGAGGTATGGAGATCGATAGTCCTGTGTCAAACAAACACCAATGTGCATTTACCCATGAGTAGGCTTATTGTATGATATTTACTCCTGAGTTAACATGCCTAAATATCTCCAGCAAAGGAGATCGTTACCTTGTCGTGGTGCTGGAGCTTGAGCACCTCAATGAAACCATGAGCTAAACCGTGAAGGGACACCCAAGACGGGAAGGTCGTGGCAGAGAGGTCAGACTAAATACGATCCCTGGGGAAGGTAATGGCAACCCACCCCAGTATTCTTGCCATGAAAACTAAATGGATCAGTACAACCAAAGATATGTCGGTATACCATCGGAAGATGGGACTCCCAGGTCGGAAGATGGTCAAAATGCTACTGGGGAGGAACAGAGGATACGTTCAACTAGCCCCAGATGTGATGACGCAGCTAGCTCAAAGCCGAAAGGACGGCTAGCGGCCGACGGTGCTGGTGGTGAACGACGAATCCGATGTTCTAAAGATCAACACACCATAGGAACCTGGAATGTAAGATCTATGAGCCAGGGCAAATTGGATGTGGTTATTGGTGAGATGTCAAGATTAAATATAGACATTTTAGGTGTCAGTGAACTGAAATGGACTGGGATGGGCCACTTCACATCAGATGACCACCAGATCTACTACTGTGGACAAGAGGACCACAGAAGAAATGGAGTAGCCTTCATAATTAATAATAAAGTGGCTAAAGCAGTGCTTGGATACAAACCAAAAAACGATAGAATGATCTCAATTCGAATTCAGGGTAAGCCATTTAACATCACAGTGATCCAAATATACGCCCCAACCACAGATGCTAAAGAAGCAGAAGTAGATCAGTTCTATGAGGATCTGCAGCACCTACTAGATAATACACCAAAAAGAGATGTTATTTTCATTACAGGAGACTGGAATGCTAAGGTGGGTAGTCAGACGACACCTGGAATTACAGGCAAGCATGGTCTGGGAGAACAAAATGAAGCAGGACATAGGCTGATAGAATTTTGCCAAGACAACTCACTGTGCATAACAAACACTCTCTTCCAACAACCTAAAAGACGACTTTATACATGGACTTCACCAGATGGTCGACACCGAAATCAGATTGACTACATCCTTTGCAGCCAAAGGTGGCGGACATCTATACAGTCGGTAAAAACAAGACCTGGAGCTGACTGTAGTTCAGATCACGAACTTCTTATTGCAAAATTTAGAATCAGACTAAAGAGAATAGGGAAGACCCACAGATCAGTTAGATATGAGCTCACTAATATTCCTAAGGAATATGCAGTGGAGGTGAAGAATAGATTTAAGGGACTAGATTTAGTAGATAGGGTCCCAGAAGAACTATGGACAGAAGTTCGCAACATTGTTCAGGAGGCGGCAACAAAAAACGTCCCAAAGAAAAAGAAAACCAAGAAGGCAAGATGGCTGTCTGCTGAGACACTGGAAGTAGCCCAAGAAAGAAGGAAAGCAAAAGGCAACAGAGATAGGGGGAGATATGCCCAATTAAATGCAAAATTCCAGAGGTTAGCCAGAAGAGATAAGGAATTATTTTTAAACAAGCAATGTGCGGAAGTGGAAGAAGACAATAGAATAGGAAGGACAAGAGACCTCTTCCAGAAAATTAGAAACATTGGAGGTAAATTCCAGGCAAAAATGGGTATGATCAAAAACAAAGATGGTAAGGACCTAACAGAAGCAGAAGAGATCAAGAAAAGGTGGCAAGAATATACGGAAGATCTGTATAGGAAGGATAATAATATTGGAGATAGCTTTGACGGTGTGGTCAGTGAGTTAGAGCCAGACATCCTGAAGAGTGAGGTTGAATGGGCCTTAAGAAGCATTGCTAATAACAAGGCAGCAGGAGACGACGGTATCCCAGCTGAACTGTTTAAAATCTTGCAAGATGATGCTGTCAAGGTGATGCATGCCATATGCCAGCAAATTTGGAAAACACAAGAATGGCCATCAGATTGGAAAAAATCAACTTATATCCCCATACCAAAAAAGGGAAGCACTAAAGAATGTTCAAACTATCGAACAGTGGCACTTATTTCACATGCCAGTAAGGTAATGCTCAAGATCTTGCAAGGTAGACTCCAGCAATTCATGGAGCGAGAATTGCCAGATGTACAAGCTGGGTTTAGAAAAGGCAGAGGAACTAGAGACCAAATTGCCAATATCCGCTGGATAATGGAGAAAGCCAGGGGATTTCAGAAAAACATCTATTTCTGTTTTATTGACTGTTCTAAAGCCTTTGACTGTGTGGATCATAACAAATTGTGGCAAGTTCTTGGTGGTATGGGGATACCAAGTCATCTTGTCTGCCTCCTGAGGAATCTGTATAACGACCAAGTAGCAACGGTAAGAACAGAGCACGGAACAACGGACTGGTTTAAGATTGGGAAAGGAGTACGGCAGGGTTGTATACTCTCACCCTACCTATTCAACCTGTACGCAGAACACATCATGCGATGTGCTGGGCTTGAGGAATCCAAGGCTGGAGTTAAAATCGCTGGAAGAAACGTAAACAATCTCAGATATGCAGATGATACCACTTTGATGGCTGAAAGCAAGGAGGAGTTGAGGAACCTTATGACGAAGGTGAAAGAAGAAAGTGCAAAAGCTGGGTTGCAGTTAAACCTCAAAAAAACCAAGATTATGGCAACGAGCTTGATTGATGACTGGCAAATAGAGCGAGAAAAAGTGGAGGCAGTGACAGACTTTGTATTTCTAGGCGCAAAGATTACTGCAGACGCTGACTGCAGCCAGGAAATCAGAAGACGTCTACTTCTTGGGAGGAGAGCAATGGCAAATCTTGATAAAATAGTTAAGAGCAGAGACATCACACTGACAACAAAGGTCCGCATAGTTAAAGCAATGGTATTCCCTATAGTAACCTATGGCTGCGAGAGCTGGACCATAAGAAAGGCTGAGCGAAGGAAGATATATGCTTTTGAACTGTGGTGTTGGAGGAAAATTCTGAGAGTGCCTTGGACTGCAAGAAGATCAAACCAGTCCATACTCCAGGAAATAAAGCCAGACTGCTCACTTGAGGGAATGATATTAAAGGCAAAACTGAAGTACTTTGGCCACATAATGAGAAGACAGGATACCCTGGAGAAGAAGCTGATGCTAGGAAAAGTGGAAGGCAAAAGGAAGAGGGGCTGACCAAGGGCAAGATGGATGGATGGTATTCTGGAGGCGACGGACTCAACCATTGGGGAGCTGGGGATGGTGACGTCCGACAGAAAGCTCTGGCGTGGACTGGTCCATGAAGTCACGAAGAGTCGGAAACGACTGAACGAATAAACAACAAAAACATGCCTAGGATGAGGGTAATCATGGATTGGGAAAAATGCTAAGTGTGCTTAGTTTATTTAACTGTGGAAATATATAATGAGAGTATACTGACTCAACCATTTTTTAAACTTTGAGAGACTCAGTAAAACTCCCTGAAACTGTCAGTATCTTGCACAAAGGAAGAAGCAGAAGTGGTTTTGAATATTAAGAAAGAGGAGGAAGAGCCAGGATAGAAATAAAATTTAAAAAATACAATACAATAAAAAAAATACATCTGATTAGATGGTGAGATAGGAGAATGGGTTGAAGCAGGGGGGAATGCCCCAAATCCCTTCTCCACCCTGCCACACATTCTGGAAAGTGATTGGTGGCTGTTTTTCCTGCCAGCAGGGGATGCTGGGCAGGAAGGGAAAGGAAACTGGGGAATCCACCAACTGCTAGCTGGAGACTGATCTGCATTAAATACGCAAGGACAGCCTAATGCCCTGGCCTTGTTGTTGAAGCACAGCAAAGTTTGGCCATGGGGGAGACGGAATTCATGTCAACATACTTCTCTGCAGATTGAAGGACAGAATACACACTGTATAAACCATGAAGAAGTGCCCCAAATCATTTACTAGCCATTGTTATTAGCCATTGTTACCCAAGGCACTGACTGACTGAAAGCTGTAGAAGATTCCTCTTCTGTGCAGAGCAGAAATAGATTTTTCTAGATGTGATTTACTTGCTGGAGCCAAATGTACTTTTGTGATTTATGATTCCCCCCCCCCCAAATAACATTTCCATTGATGTCAAATCTTGGCTGATGAACGAAACTGGCCGGAGGCATGACTTTGAATGCATTTCTTTTAAGTCCCAGAGCCAAAGGAGGTTGCCACAGTAATTGAGTAGAAAGCTTCCTTTAGATTTCTAGAAGGTGGTTGAAGAACTATGTATCCTGAGAAGCCATCAGTAGAATATGAGCTGATGGTTTCATCTATAATATCCTTGCACTAGTCGCTTTGCACTTACTTTATCCAGGATTTGGAATAAGCAATGCTGGAGACATAGGATTTCTCAGATATGAGGTTTACTTTTACTTATATACCAGGCTGAGTATGTGTGATAGTTCATATCTTAGAACTCCAATAGGTTCTTGTTCCCCATAAATAATCACAGGATCTTCTTCTTTCTAAATAAAAATAGCTCTCTGCCTTCTTTTTAGATCCACTTCCAGCACAGAAAGAGGTGGGCAATCTATGTCATGTTAGCACTTGCTTTGTGACCTCCCAAGTATTCCATGGCCTTCAGAGCACCAGGAAAATGAGTGGGGCCAATGTTTTCACCCTATTCTGGGGGGAAGGGATGGGGGGATTATGGAGAAAATAGATACCTTGATCTTAAGGTATCCCAGATCTGTTGGGATGTCCAAAATTCTCAGAGTGTTGCAGTCCTTACATATCCAGAGACCACCAGCTTCAGGAAGATTAACCTATCCTATACCTTCTTGCATACTCATGCTGTTGATGATGACAAAAGAGAGATTTTTTTTTTAAAAAAAGCATTTTATCTGCTTTCTCCCAGCCATGTTAAATGGTAATCACCCACATTTGCCAAAGTATTTTTAATCAATCTTTAATTACTGTTCTCTGAGGCTGACTCTTCCCTAAGAAGAGCAGAAGGCAGCCACTATTTGTCTTTATCCAATATGGTAGGGTTTAATCTCATGGGCATTGACACTTGCCCTTCTATAAGGTAACTGCTGAATTTGGCTGCTAATCATTTACTGGAGGATGCTGCTACTTTTTGAGTCTTGAAGGTTAATGCTTTCTGGGCAGGGTCATGCAAAAAAAAGTTTTTTTAAAAAAGATTTTTCTTTATTGCCAGTTTCCTTTTCTGAGCTTTTCTTCATTAGTTATTTACAGCATTACTAGAATGGCTACTCCAGTTTTATCCCTTGTGCCTACGATGCTGGCTTTATCTTGTCCTCTAGCCATGGTTTATGTGGACTGATGTTGCTGACTTCTCTATTGCAGAACATCACAACTAAGAAAGTCTGGGTAATGCATCATTTTGCCAGTAGCAATTTTTATCTCTATCTCAGGGCTAGCTCTATTTATATGGAAAGGCTTTCTACCTCCTCATTTCACTTTCAACTGTTGTTATGCTAAGCTCGTTTTTCTATCCTGTAGTTATTATCACTGTGTTTCCTCTTGGGAATCCTTGTTTCCTTTTCATGCCAGGCTTTGTATCAGCTTCAGGATTCTAGTTCTCATTTTTAGAAATTGCTACCTCTTTGCCCCTGATTGGACTCCTTCCATTTTACTCTTTCGAGAGATGGGCGCAGTCAACCTAGAGATTTATGAGACAACATAGTGACTTTCAAATATCTGAAGGGCTGTCACAGAAAAGACAAAGCAGTGTTTTCATCTGTTGCTCAGTATTAGAATTAGCACTAGGAACATGGATGGAAATTACAGAGAAGCCAGGTTTGGCAGAACATCAGAAGATACTGTCTAATAGTGAGAGCCATTCAACACTGGAGTAGCTGCCACTGGAGGTGGTGAATTCTTTTTCACTGGAAAAGAATGATGAGGGACAGGATTGTCTCCTCAGTGAAATACATAAGCCATCACATTTCTGAAAATAGTTCTGTACATCCCCAATTTTGCCTGAATCCAAATTGGAAGCATATTTGTGAGTTTCCCCCTTGGGTACAATACCTGAGGGATTTCAAGGGAAGTTGAATATTATTCAGTTACATTACATCCAAATAATTTTTGAGGGGGGTTCTGCATATTCTTAAGATGCCCTCACATTTTATGGTGAGCAATCTTTGACAGGTCTACCTGTGGTTATGTGAAACATCTAAGTTACTCTGAGGGTTTGAAGATCTTCTTGCATCACCCCGGACTTCTCTTATACCTTCTACAACTCTCAGCAATTCCAGTAAGCATGGCCAACAGTGAGGGATGCTGGGAGCTGAAATGTTTTTCCAAAAATGCTCATCACATGCTAAGTAACTGCATGCATTGCCAAGAGTCCACGCCTTGATCAGGGGCTAGGGCAATTGGTTCTTTTGTGATCCAATGATAATAAGCACACCAGTGGATAAAGAAACTTAAAGCTTTATTATAAACAAACCAAATTAGACAAAAGCACAGTTTAACTAAATTAAAGAGCATAACAAGCATAGCATATAAAAAGAAATGCATACATACATACCAAACAAGGTGATACCTTTATTCTCTTGTTGCTACCAGGAACTTGGCTAAGATAGCAGAGAATAACCCCGAAAGGAATGGCTGTTGAGTCCCACAGCACCCAGCGTCCTGAGCCTGCATCAAACTTCCCACCATTCCAAAGGCAATACTCAGGCTTTTTATCAAAGCCTGGCTTCCAAACCCCGTGACCAAGCCCAGACTGACCTTGACTGGGATTCCTTTGGGGGCTGGGCCACCTGTCTATGACATCATTCCAATAGCATGGGAAACCATCAGATAAGCCAGTGCCCGAGCAAAACAATTTCTTCTCATTCCCCACCATTCCAAGCCACTGAAGGAGTGGCTGGAGGAGTGAACCTATGCTTAAACTTAACAAGCTGGGGACTTTCTCTCCCCCCACTTCCCACAGAGATATGTTCTGAAGGGCTGTTGGAGGAGTGAACATCATTCCCCCCCCATTCCAAGCAAAAATAAAAACAAGCCAATTAAACATCAGTATAACTCAAAATAAACTCTTATCTCCTAGGTGTGGGGGAAGAAAAATCAAAACATGCCACCTAACTCCTTGAAATACAAAGGTCTTCCGCAGGTTGCCACTACACTGCAGTGGTGATACTAGAGTTGAGAGTGTAGAGTCTGGAGTTCTCCTTGGAACCTTTGCCAAATATTAAGTTGCATCATATTGTTGTCTGGAAGCAGTGATTGGAAGTGCCTTTTCTTCCTAAAATGTATCTTCTGGCTTCTAGTACCAAAGGAGGTAATCATGACCATAAATAGCCAGACAGTTTTATCAGGATATCATTGTCTAATGCACGAAAGAGCCACCTATGCTGCAAGGGACTGGCAAATGTTCTTGCTGAGAAGCCCTCTCATGAAGACATTACAGCTCTTGTCGGATACCAGATGCCACAGACAAAAGTCAAATCCTGTCAGCCTGATTATGAAGCTTCTTATTTTACTGATAATGGATGCAAATCAATCAAGTAAATTAAAATAAGCAGGCGGGAGAAAAGAGACAGCACCTGCTGCATCTGACTGCCACCTTCCAGACAGGCATTGGACAGATAGGAGAGAGTGTCCTATTGTGCAACAGATGTGTCAGATGTGCAGCTTGATCAATAATGCACAATAAATACTTGGGAGGAGAGAGATTTATCAGGGGACGCTCGCTCTGTGCAAAAACAAGAGATGCTCACAAAAGGATTGCCCAGGATTAGAGAGACCTTCTGTTAGGAGCGCCTAGTAGATCTGGGAGCTTTTTCTAAAGCTTGCTTCAAATTAACTCAGTGATACTCTGGATTTTCTGAAAATGGCCCAGACTTACCCAGTCATTTTCATTGGCCTCCTTACCACCCAACCCTTATCCCTTTTCTTCTAGAAAGAGAGATGTGAAAAAAGATTGCTGAAACTCTCCCGCTCCTATCATCCATACATTCTGGCCAACTTTTTGCTAAACTTTGGAGAATCAGGGAAGATGTTGCTCTCCTTGGGCCTCCCCTTTATTCCCCATATCTTCCATTCTGCCATTATTCAGTTGACTGTAGTGCCACTGTTTTACTAGACTGAATGGGAGTTCAATGGACTGTGGGAATTGGTGCCAGGTAAAGTCCAAGAGTGGGGTAATGATTTATTTATTTAATTTTTATCCCGCCTTTATTATTTTTGTAAATAACTCAAGGCGGCGAACATACCTAATACTCCTTCCTCCTCCTATTTTCCCCACAACAACAACCCTGTGAGGTAGGTTGGGCTGAGAGAGAGTGACTGGCCCAAGGTCACCCAGCTGGCTTTCATGCCTAAGGCGGGACTAGAACTCACAGACTCCTGGTTTGCCATTGGCTCCTTCCTAGAGCTGAGAGACAGGGACTGGCCCAAGGTTGCCCAGCCGGCTTTCATGCCTAAGGCGGGACTAGAACTCACAGTCTCCTGGTTTCTAGCCCAGCACCTTAACCACTAGACCAAACTGGCTTATCATAATTCCTTTAAAACACCCTACAGGCTGTAGGCAATATGCAGCTTCCAGATCCTTTGTTATGGCTTCTCAAACTGTGCCCATAAAATGACAGCATGATTTTCTATTCATCTCTCTTTCTTGCAAAATAATAAAAAAAATACTGAAAACTCTCAATAAGTTTAATGCACTGAAGAAAGAAAGAAAGAAAGAAAGAAAGAAAGAAAGAAAGAAAGAAAGAAAGAAAGAAAGAAAGAAAGAAAGGTCCAGTCTTCTCTAATGATATTATCACATCAACATTATGGTCCCTGTAGTTCTCAAGATGTTAACTGCAGTTCCCAGAAGTCTCAGCCAATATGTCTAATAGTGAGGGATGCTCAGAGATGTAGTTCATCAATGTCTGGAGCACCACAAGTTCTCCCCATCTTACAGTAAAAGGTGGAGAATAAATTTAAACAGTTGGGATAAAGTTTTAAACAAGTTCTATTTTAAACAATTCTCCTACTGATTGCCCATTAGTTGTGGTCTTGGTCAAAATCATCATGGCTTTGGGAAATAGGTATGAGTATTGTCTGTAGCTTGAATCATGTCAACTGGATTTCTATTTTCTCAGTGGAAACGTTTCGCTCCTTATCCAAGGAGCTTCTTCAGTCTGAGCAAAGTTGGTAAGGGAATCCTAAATATGTTTCTAGGTAGCTGTGTGACCTTACACCTGGGGCTAGGTCATGGTTATATTGAGATGTTATTTTAAGTCCTTTTATCATCTAAAGGAGGATCGTTAAGATGATAAAAGGACTTAAAATAACATCTCAATATAACCATGACCTAGCCCCAGGTGTAAGGTCACACAGCTACCTAGAAACATATTTAGGATTCCCTTACCAACTTTGCTCAGACTGAAGAAGCTCCTTGGATAAGGAGCGAAACGTTTCCACTGAGAAAATAGAAATCCAGTTGACATGATTCAAGCTACAGACAATTCCACCTGGATGACTGAGAACCTTCATAGACAGGTATGAGTATTATATACTGTAAGTTTGCTGAACATTGATTTACTTAACAAAACACACAACAAGCACAAATAAACACTAGAGGTCACTTTATTACAACTACAGTAATTAAAATATGAAAAATTATGTTAAGATCTTACCTCATGTGCAGGAAGATACTAATATTCCCTTGTTACAAATTGAGCCAAAAGACATACAGTCTATGGGACAACTGCGCCAGACAACAAACTCCAACTGAGTCTCAAAGGGGTCCTTATATAACAATAATTCTCCCAAAATACAACCATTCATAGCACATGTCTATAAAACAATACTGATTGTAAGCATATTGAATTCCCTCCCGCCCCAAATTGCACTTGAGATGACAACGTGTGTAATCAGATCAAGTTGTCACAAGAGCAATGGAAGGGCAGTGGAAAACAAAACTCTTAGAGATCCTTCAACCAAAATCAAAGTATATCCCCTCTAAATGAGGTAACAGGCATATTCCAGGCCTTGTAGAACAAAAGGTTATGATTAGGAGATTTATATATTTAGCAAGACCAAGGAACAGATAGAATTATGCAGGAGCCAAGAGGAACCAAGGCACCCAGATAGGTAGGTTGGCACCCAGACCGTTGCCGAAGGAAAACAGTACAAAGCTAAAAACAAGGTAGCAGGGTTATAGCCATGGAATCTGTACTAGGGTTAGTTGAAGCTTGACCAGGTGCTGTGTCAGGGTTCATAGTTGAATCCTGCCATTAATGGTGTGGGGTTAGGATAAGCGTGTGAACTGTGAGGAGGGGGTGAGCTGTGCCACATACAGTGTTGTGGTTTTCATCGGAGACTGTGGAGTGCGGTGCCAAGGTCAGCCACCTGCAGGAGTCGGAGGCTTGAGAACGGAGAAGGAAAGTTCTGGACATTGACATCATAGGCGCTGCGAAATTGGCGCGCAGGGGGGAGAGTTAAGTTAGGGCTGTTTGGCCGGAATCCGGCATTCGGACCTTTGGGAGTGTTTCAATTTACATGTAGCCTGAATAAAGCTTATTCTGCATTTCAATGAATTGCACCGAGAAGTGTTTATTGGGGCATTGAAGTTGGAGTCATTACAGAAAGATCCGAATGCCGGATTCCCGCCAAACATGCTGTTTCATAAGTAGAAGTTAGGTCTGAAGCAAAGGAACAAAAGCATTCAAGTTCATCAGTAAATGGATCATAACTGAGGTTTATATAGTCAGGGGTTTCCAAAGTGCCCTCATTAAGGAGGACAGAGAAGCTCTTTCCCTCTTTTTCTAGGACCTTCAAAGCCTGGTGGAGTTTTTGGCTTCTTTAAATTTGCTGCAGTCACTCAGTTGCTGGTGGGGTGTGATGGAGACTGGACTGGAAAACCTTTCAGGGCTTGTTAAGCCAAACTAACTGCCTGCAAGAACAAGCTTGTTGTTTTGAGTGTGTATTGATTCTTTCACATTAAAGAACAAATTCACAAACATGATTTTGCCGGTGAGCAATAAGTAATTTTTACACTTGCCTTTGAGAACTGAAGGGGAGGGAAAGCCCAAGGTTTCATTTTCTACCACTTGTGTGTATGTAAATGAACATTTCCCCCCCTCGCTAATAAAGAATTTCCACACAAATGTCTAGTTTCCTCAAGTGGAGGTTTTTAAAATTTTGTTTTAAGATAGCTGACCAATATGAAATGTAAGGAAGTCAAGTGAAATGTCATTTCACGAAACAAAAATGTTGCTTACTAGAACAGATAAACACAGATGCTGACATGGCTCCTTCCAAAATATTCAGCATGATTTCTTTTCTGGGATGGTTCTCAACCATATTGTCTGTCCACCATAAACCACTTGTATGAGAGAATTTATGTGGATTGCTAAAACCATAATGAACCCACAAGATTCTCTTCCACAACATCCTCTTGCTTTCTCAAAAGATGCACGATAGATATCTTCATTTCTTTTGCCTAATGTAATCTGTGGTGACATTTAGGAAATCACTTGGTATTGTTAGCCTGAGTGGCCCCCTGAAAATGTGAAAGCTTTCAGAGACTGAAAAATCAACTGGAAGACAAGCCAGAGAGAGAGAGAGGGGGGGGGGGAGGGAGGGAGGGAGGGAGGGAGAGAGAGAGAGAGAGAGAGAGAGAGAGAGAGAGAGAACAGCAAAACAACAAAGCTAGTTGGGCTTTATTAAGGGATAAGCACAGGCTGTTAAGTATGTCAAAATCTTTGCCTGGTGATGGATGGGGTGTCCTAAATGGAGAGCAGTCTAGCAGGAAGTAATGAAAATGGATAGCCATGGTTGTCTCACTAATTGGGAAAGATTGTTTTGTGACAACCAAGGTTAGTTGCCACATTGTGAGCTCAGAGCTAGAAAAACATGGGCAGAACATTGTTGCTTATCAAAGGGAAGGTTCGGGTCACAAAAGCCAGTTATGGATTCATGGGTTTGATGGATTTTCAAAGTAGTGGGCCAGGAATATTATCCCTCCAGGCCCAAGAAATATGTTGATTGATAAAAAAAAAGTCATCGCATGGGGGAACATTATTTACAAAGCTGTGTATATTTGGTAACATTGTCAAGAAAAATGCATATATTTGGAGAAATATATCCATTCCAAACATACCAAAGATGTGCAACCTCACAGTGCTCTCGGCATGCCACCCAGAAAATGGCAATAAGTGTTCTCTATCCTTGAGCGCAGTTCACTGAATACTGGTCCTAAATTACAAGAAGGCAGATGTTGCTTGAAAATTAGGAAAAGCGTCCTAATGACAAAAGTAATTAGGCAGGGAAACCAATAACTGAGGAAAGGGGTGGGGTCCCTGTGGCTGGATGGGTTCAACCAAAGGCTGAATAGACAAGTGTCATGGGTACTTTAATTTGGATTCATGCATTGAGCAGAAGATTGAACATGATGGCTTTATTTACATACTTTGTTAGGTTTGCATTCCACCTTTTCTTCAGATGATCAGGGCAGTAAATGTAGCTCTCCCTCATCTAATTTTTCCCAGAACAGTCCTTCGCAATAGGTTGGGCTGAACAATAGTGACTAGCCCAAAGTCAGGCAGTGACATTCCATGGCTGAGAGTAGATTTCAGCTGAGGTCTCTCACATCCTAGTCTAACACCTCAATCACTACCCCACACTGCCTGTCATAAAACTTAATCATGGTTTGGATTCATCAGTCCCTGGATTATAAGCCCAGCAAACTGTACCCGTCTGTTTCTAAACAGTCTCTTCCATCTATGATTCTATGTTAAGGAGAGAAATAGCATAATGGGGCTCATTATGAATGTATACACATTAAAACTTCCTTCCATCCCTCCATCCCTCCATCCTGTATCAACTTTTTAAAATCAGCAGCACAACACTTTTTAAAACTAAAAAAAAACCTGGTAAAAATGTAAGTTTTAAGCCTGGAGTCTATGAAGGTTCTCAGTCATCCAGGTGGAATTGTCTGTAGCTTGAATCATGTCAACTGGATCTCTATTTTCTTAATGGAAACGTTTCGCTCCTTATCCAAGGGGCTTCTTCAGTCTGAGCAATTAGATGATAAAAGGACTTAAAAATTACATCTCAATATAACCATGACCTAGCCCCAGGTGTAAGGTCACACAGCTACCTAGGAACATATTTAGGATTCCCTTACCAACTTTGCTCAGACTGAAGAAGCCCCTTGGATAAGGAGCGAAACGTTTCCATTAAGAAAATAGAGATCCAGTTGACATGATTCAAGCTACAGATTAAGCCTGGAGTGTAATTAATAAAGAGGAGACTTGCCTCAACTCCCACAGTAGATGATCATCATGGAATTTTAGGTCCTTCATTAACCTTTATGTCAAGCCCAGGGAGTAGGTGTGGTGTTAATTTTTAACTAAACCTTTGCCTTGACCTTATGTTCCTGAGTGACCAGATGTCAGGGTCTGTTTAAGTTGGACCATACGGTGAGTTCAGGGTCCTGCTGATGTTCATTGGCGATCACTCGTAGCCGAGTAAGATTGTCTTCCAAAGGTAAAATTTTAACAGTGGATCCGTAAGTGGCTATAAAGGCCAATTCTGGATCCGCACAACCTCCCACAATGAGGGCATAGGTTTCGGGGTGGGAGACGGTCATGATGAGGGTTTGCCTGACGTGCCTTCCTTTTAGCTCTTTTCTCCCTTTCGCCCTGTACTCGTGCTTCTTCAAAGTCCGTAGCACCATTAATAAAGGCTGACCTCCAATTGAAACGCTCATGAGTTAGGGCTTCCCAGTTCTCAATGCTGATATTACATTTTTTAAAATTAGCTTTGAGAGTATCTTTGAATCTCTTTTGCTGTCCACCAATATTCCGTTTTCCATTCTTAAGTTGGGAGTAAAGTAGCTGCTTTGGAAGACGATGGTCAGGCATTCGAACAACATGACCGGTCCAGCGAAGTTGATGTTGGATGATCATTGTTTCAATGCTGGTGGTTTTCGCTTCTTCTAATATGCTAACATTAGTCTGCCTATCTTCCCAAGTAATTTGCAGAATTTTTCGGAGGCAGCGTTGATGGAATCTTTCAAGAAGTTGGAGGTGGCGTTTGTAGAGGGTCCATGTTTCACAGGCGTACAGAAGGGTTGGTAGTACAATGGCTTTGTAAACAAGCATTTTGGTCACCCTGCGAATGTCCCGATCCTCAAACACTCTACGCTTCATTCGGGAGAAAGCTACACTCGCAGAGCTCAGGAGATGCTGAATTTCAGCGTCGATGTTGGCTTTTGTAGATAGATGGCTGCCGAGATAAGAAAAGTGGTCGACATTTTCTAGTGACACACCTTTAAGCTGGATTGATGGTGCTTCGGAGGGATTGGTTCGAACTTGCTGGTAAAGCACTTTGGTTTTTTTAATGTTAATCGAGAGGCCGAGCTTTTCATATGCTTCTGCAAAGATGTTTAGGATAGTTTGAAGATCTTCTTTGGAGTGTGCACAGACTACGTTATCATCAGCATATTGAAGTTCTATAACAGAAGTTGTAGTTACCTTATTTTTTGCTTTCAGCCTACTAAGATTAAAAAGCTTTCAATCTGTTCAATATATAATTTCTACACCAGTAGGAAGTTTCTCTTCAACAAGGTGTATAATCATAGCGATGAAGATAGCAAATAAGGTTGGAGCAATAACACTGTTAGGTTATTCTATGTAGAATTCATGTGAATGGATTCTTTCACTAGCTTGTAAAGCCAGTATTTTTCCATTCCCTCTGCTGTAAATGTTCCCATAACATTCCACTAGTAAACAACAGGTGTGTAGCCTTGGCTAGTCAAAACAAAGTGATATCAGCCCAAAAATACCTTGTCCCATGGGAACCGTTCCCCGAAGGGAAGACAATGTGCAACACTGCCATCGCATGGCGATTTATAGTAAGTACAACTCTGTAAATGCATTGTCAGTTTGAAAATGTCCTGACCCACATATAGCCAATCAGAATGCTGAAACGAGTGTATATTTCAGCTGTGAACTATGGGTCTATTTTCCTACTCTCTTCTTCTTGACTTCTATCTGTCATGTTACCATGTACTCTGTTCCTGAACTGTAACTATGCCTGGCCTTTGTATGGGCCATGAAACTCTGCGTATGCTTTGTTGTTGTTTTTTTCCTTTTGCAATAATGTACTATATATCCATTATTACCTTATGCTACAATAAAATATTGTGAGCCCTACACGTTGTTTGGATTACTCTGCGCCTGGAACCCCATAAGGCCAACAATTTCCCACAAACACATCCCTGTTTAACGCCAGATTCCACTTTAAATGGATCGCTTTGAGAGCCATTGTTATTCAGGATTGTTGCCATCATGTCGTCATGGAGTAGCCGCAAGATGTTCACAAATTTATCAGGGCATCCGATTTTCAGAAGGATGGTCCAGAGAGCAGTACGATTTACAGTATCAAAAGCTTTAGTCAGATCAATAAACGCCATGTACAGAGGGCGGTTTTGCTCCTTGCATTTATCTTGAAGCTGTCGTGCAGTGAAGATCATATCCACTGTTCCCCTGGAAGGGCTGAAGCCATTTTGCGTTTCAGGGAGGATGTCTTCTGATATAGATAGGAGATGGTTTGCGATGATCTTTGCCAGGATTTTGCCTGCTGTGGCTAGAAGGGAGATGCCTCGATAGTTTCCACAGTCTGTTCTATCACCCTTTTTAAAGAGAGTGATAATTATGGCATCCCTAAAGTCTGCTGAAATCTCCTCCCTCATCCAGATTTTTTCGATGAGCTTATGAAGTTGTTGTGTAAGTTCAGGCCCGCCTTCTTTAAAGACTTCAGCAGGAATCCCATCCCTGCAGATGTACCCCCAATCCTGTTGCTTAGCAGGATCCCTTCCTGAGCTCCTGGATCTAATCTTTGGACTGGGACTGGAGTCTTCTCGTTTGCTGGTGTTGAGTATTTTCAAACTCCTTGCCTCAGTAATTGCGTCTGGGACAGCTCAGGAATTCATGACTTCTACTGATTTGTTCCAGGTAGTTTTGGCTCCAACACATATAGGCAGCCATATATTTTGACCTTGTGTCCAGCTTGGAGCAATTGTTTATTGATTTGGATACAGAGAGCATGACAGCTAGCCCCTTGCTATGATCAGATCACTTCCTGGGTTTGATGAGTTAGCTGCTACTGGTGACCTGTGTGAGGCAAATGGACCAACTAAAATGGCCTGCCTCAGACATCTTATGAACCCTGAAAGATTCTGGGAGGTGTTTGGGGAATTTTCTGATAATCTGGTAAACAGTTCTGTTGATGGCCTGGTTTATCCTGGAAAACAGGAGGTGACCCAAGTTTATGATGTAATTGCTTCCAACTGGCCTCTTTCTGCTCGCTGATCCTGTCTACACTTCTGAGCCATAACCACTGTGGCACTATAAAAATCTAATAACATAACTAAATGAGCAGAATTTACTATTGATGTTAGAAATATTTGTGGGAGTACCTGCTGAAGACAGGACAGACTGTATACAGGTAGGCAGTCCTGAAGATCACTTTGGCCTAAGCTGTGTCAGGCTTTGTACAACATCGTGAGGATTGGAAAACAGCTGGCACTCAGTGTAGCTGTTTCAACATAGAAGTGAAACAACACCATGGTCAGTGGTGGGGAAAGCTGCTGTGAGATCCAGGAGCATTACTAACAGGATTGCACTTTACCATCTCTCTCCTGGTACAGATTATCTATCAGAGTGAGTGTTCAAATACATCCCTGTGTGAAATCCAAGTCTGAAATTGGTCAAGAAAGCATTAAAGAAAGCATTAAAAATAGTCTACTTCCACATGTATTTCTCTGGTCATAATATGTAAAGACTGCATCTCGGGGGAAAAAAGAAGCTTGACAATAAGTTTTTACATCTTCGGTTATTTCTGGCCAGAAGAATCTGTCTTTAAGCCTTGTTAGTGTTTTTTTCTTGCCCCGTATGACTTGCTAAAGGGAAAAAGCTAGATGTCTAGAAGGAGAAGGCATTTAAATTTATTTATTTATTTATTATTTAAATTTGTATCACCGCCCATCTCCTCCATACCTGGGGACTCTGGGCAGTTCACAACAATAAATTAAAAATATAAAATTACAGCAACAATAATTTACATATAAAATCCAAACAGAAAGATGTTAATAATATCATTCTATACCCGGGAGAGCCACTTCCTACAGGAAAAGATTTAGCATTTTTTTGTACAACACCTGAAAGTGATGAAGCACAAGGGAGTTGTATTTCCTGTTTCCTGAAAAGGACTTACTTGTGTATGAAGGTAGATGCATAAATTAGATACATTCTCTTCTATTGGGTAGATTATTATTATTATTATTATTATTATTATTATTATTTATTGTATTTATACCCCGCCTATCCCCTCCCTAACGGAGGGCTCTAGGTGGCTTACATACATTGCATTTTTCATATATTATACATTCATATATTAACAACATTTACCGTGCGCTAAGGGGAGGGGTAAGGGAACCGACTCTTTTTCCGTGGGTATTGGACTACATGTCCCAGAATACCTTGCTTTTCAGAGTCGGCTGATGACGTCCTGGATGTTGCCGTTTGAGATCCGTCATCTCCGCCGCCATTCACGAGGTCTTCTTCGTTCCGGAGGGCGACCCCCGACAGGATGCCAGCAATTTCTCCCACCAAGGTGGTACCCATTTATCTACTTGCATTAGCTTTCGAACTGTTGGGTTGACAGGAGCTGGGACGAAGTGATGAGAGCTCACCTCGTCACGTGGGGAATCGAACTGCCAACCTTCTGATCGGCAGTCTTACAGCTTCAGCAGTTTAACCCGGTGAGCCACCGCGTCCCTTCCTAGATGCATAAGCTTCAAGCCAGTCACTTCTGGCTATTATCAGCAATTGACACATAATAATAGAAGAACAATGTTTTGAAAAGCTTCATTTTATTTATTTATTTATTTATCAAATTTTGTCACTGCCCATCTCACTCGAAGCGACTGTGGGCAGTTTACAATAACTAAAAATAAATACAGATTAAAATACACTAGAAAACCATACTTCTTAAAATGTCTATGAAGGTTCTCAGTCACCCAGGTGGAATTGTCCGTAGCTTGAATCATGTCAACTGGATTTCTATTTTCTTAGTGGAAACGTTTCACTCCTTATCCAAGGAGCTTCTTCAGTCTGAGTAAAGTTAGTAAGGGAATCCTTAAATATGTTTCTAGGCTGGCTGTGTGACCTTGCACCTGGGGCTAGGTCATGGTTATTTTTGAGATGTTTGTTTCTAAATCCCTTTATCATCTAAAGGAGGATCGTTAAGATTACCCTGCTGCTGTTGAGCTTGCGAAATGGTCTTAATCTTCCTAGGCACAGAAGACAAAGCAGGAAGGAAGATAGGGGAAATAAAAAAGCAATGTAGTGTATGCAATCCAGTGCAGTGAGGAGTGCTCTGAACTCTACATTGGAGAAACCAAACAACCTTTGTACAGGAGGATGGCCCAACACAGGAGAAGTAACACCACAGGACCAGAGTCAGCAGTTTATCTTCATCTAAAGGAAAAAGGACACTCATTTGAGGACATTAATGTTCACATTTTAGACAGAGAAGATAGGTGGTTTGAGAGAGGGGTCAAGGAATCCATTCATGCCAACTTGGAAAATCCTTCCTTGAATAGAGGTGGGGGCCTCAGGCATAACCTTTCCCCTATCTTCCTTCCTGCTTTGTCTTCTGTGCCTAGGAAGATTAAGACCATTTTGCAAGCTCAACAGCAGCAGGGTAATCTTAACGATCCTCCTTTAGATGATAAAGGGATTTAGAAACAAACATCTCAAAAATAACCATGACCTAGCCCCAGGTGCAAGGTCACACAGCCAGCCTAGAAACATATTTAAGGATTCCCTTACTAACTTTACTCAGACTGAAGAAGCTCCTTGGATAAGGAGTGAAACGTTTCCACTAAGAAAATAGAAATCCAGTTGACATGATTCAAGCTACAGACATACTTCTTAAATACAAATAAAAAAATATAGATATAAATATAACATATAAAATCCAAGATGGTGGTATTAAAAGCTCTTAATTTAAATTTGTAAATTCATAAATTCATAGAGCCTCTTTAGGGCGCTAACCACCCCCAGGATTGGCTCTCCCCCTTCCCGCCCCAAGTGAGATGGCAGAGCCAGGTTTTTACCCCTTTCTGGAAGTCCAGGAGAGTGGGGGCCTGTCTCACTTCTGGGGGAAGAGTATTCCATAGGGTGGGTGCCATGGCAGAGAAGGCTTTCTTCCTGGTCCCTGCCAATCAACAATATTTCATGGACGGGGTCCGTAACATGCCCTCTCTGCCTGACTGGGTGGGACGGGTCGATTTAGTGGGGATGAGAAGGTCCCTCAGGTAACCTGGACCCATGCCATGTAGGGCTTTAAAGGTGATAACCAACACCTTGAATTGGACTCTGAAGCAAACTGGCACCCAATGCAGCTTCTGCAGCAAAGGTGTTACGTGTGCCATCCTTGGGGTTCCCAAGACTTCTTGCGCAGCCACATTCTGAACCAGCTGTAGCTTCCGGATACTCTTCAAGGGTAGCCCCTTGTAGAGCGCACTGCAATAGTCTATGCGGGAGATGACTAGGGAGGGCTTCCTGATCCAGGAAGGGGCGTAACTGGCACACAATACGAAGTTGAGCAAAGGCCCTCCTGGCCACAACTGCCACCTGCAAAATGTACAAAAGCTTCCCACTTGAAAAGCTTCACTTTCATAGTAAAGAAACTTCACTTTCATAGTAAAGAAACAGAAAAGCAGTCCCCATTGTATGTTGCCATTCTGTTCCCAGGCCCCTTGCCCAAGTCGACTTTTGTATAGGTTGGTCACCATTTTTTCACAGGCAGAAACATGGCAGCCAGCTTTTTGCACATGATGGCCACCATTTTGGGCATGTGTGGACAGACCGCAGCTTTGTTTGCCCATGCTCAAAAAGCCAGCTGCCTTGGAAGAATGGATGATTAAATTGGTGGAACTGGCCCAAATGGCAAAGTTAACAGCGTTGATAAGAGAAAATACCGTGTCTGGATTTGTTGCTATTTGGCAACCACTTTTAGACTACTTGCTTGTGTCAGAAAAAAATGAAATTTTGATTTTGGGATTTAATGATTAAATGGTTTGATTTGATAGAAATAATGTTACTAAGGTTTAACTAATGGGAAAATATTATATTTGTAAATGCATTCATATCTGTATTGGAGAAGGTCGGAAGTCACTTTCTGTTTCTGTTTTCTGCCTGTTTTGCACTTTCATAGTTTTTCTTTTTTCTTTAGTTCTGTACTCTATCTTTTCTATATTCTGTATTTTAACTATACTCTGAAAATTAATAAAGTTCTATTAAAAAAAAGCCAGCTGCCTTATCCTAGGTTCCTTGGGTAAAGTTGAAGTCATATAAGCTGTGCCTTGCATAACCCTGGGACTGCCTGTTTAAGTAAAGTCAGTTCACATGATCTTTCCACGCAACGGCCCCTGGAAAAGTCTGGAGAATTGGCAAGTCTTTTTTTCATATTATACAACTTTGAAATGTTGAGAGATGAGGGGGGGAAATGAGTGTTAGATCATGATCGCAAGCTGCCAAGAAAGACTGCTGTGTAACTGAAATCCAGAACAAAGCAGAGGGAAAAAAGCATTCCTCTGTAGCATCTTTATATTTCTTTTCACCAAGTGGGCTTTCTTCCCTCCTGTTATCTGGACTTTTAGATGTATTTCTTCATGTACAGAAGACAGAACTTTTGCTAAGATTTACTCCCCTGTATTTATAAGGCAAGGCAGGCATAGAGGCAACCAGGAAAGAAATAAAGCTGCTGTGCATCCAGTAGGCCCATTGATCCACGTAGGCCAGTCCTGTTGATTCTGATTTGCAACAATTCTCCAGGGCTTCAAGCTGGAGTTTCTTTTCAACTCTTGCTGGAAAGGCTTAGATTGAAACAGTGACCTTCTGCCTACAAAGCCAATGGTCTCTCTCTCAGCTAGGGCTCTGTCATACTGAGAGGTCGCTAGAATTGCCACCCCTTTCCAGCACCCTAATTGATTGCACGTCTGAAAACTGCTTTTGAACATCTCAAAAACGCCAGCAGCCTAAAAAATCTCCTTCCCCTCTCCAAACACATTCCTCCAACAAATAAATTCCTCAATTAAAGAATTGTGTGCTAACATGGTTACAGAAGCCATCTCTAGTTTTGCAATTGGGGTATGTTGGCCGCACATAACGTAGCCGGCTGAGGATGCCCCCTTTAAATTCCTTACTATTTAACTATGGAAACGTTGGGTTGGATTGGGTTTCATGCCAATTATAAAGCAAAACAGAGTGTTTGCTAGGCTTTTAATTGTGGAGTCCTTGGTGCTCCCTGAGCTTGGTTGTTTGCTTGTAGACATTTCACTACCTGACTAGGTAACATCATCAGTGCTAGCGAGTGTGGGGTTTGCTCCCTGTTTATATACAGTAGCTTGCCCTGCCAGTGTTGGTGGGGGGGTTGTGGTTTTCTCCTTGGTAGTTCCTTGATTAGGGTATTGTTTGTTGCTTGATTGGTTGCCTGGTGTTAACCCTAAGCATCCTTGTTTAACACCAGACGAACAAGCTACAAAACAATACCCTGACCAAGGAGCTACCAAGGAGATAAACAATCAAGCAGACAAAATCATAAATCATAAGTTCATTTTTTTCTGTTTCATGCAAAAAATCTATAAGGGGTTTCCAGTCAGCAATAAATGTAGACATTGTCTTTTCTCTGATCAAAGAAGTCAATTTAGCCATCTCAGCAAGTTCTATCATCTTCACCAACCATTCCTCCATTGTGGGTAATGCCGAACTTTTCCATCTTTGTACATAAAATAATCTCTCTGCAGTTATCATGTACAAAAACAAAGTTCCATAACATTTTTCCAACTGTTTATCCATCAATCCCCAAAGAAAAACCTCTGGTCTCAATTGTATATTAATCTTTAAAATCCTCTGAGTCAGTGTATGTATTTGAATCCAGAAATTTATAGCTTTTTTACACGTCCACCAAACATGATAAAATGTCCCTTCTTGTTATTCACATTTCCAACCTAAATTTGAAGTGCCTTTATACATTCTAGACAATTTCTCTGGTGACATAAACCAATGGTACATCATTTTATAAAAATTCTCTTTAAGTTTATAACAGTGTAAATTTCAATCCTTTCAGCCACATATTTTCCCATTGTTCCATCTGTATATTATAAACAATTTTTAAGCCCACTTTATCATTATTTTTTTCAATTGCTCTTCTTCTGTTTCAAATTTCAATAAATGTTTATCATTTTAGCAATTATATGTTCATCATTTGTATACAATTCTATTTCAAATTCAGTCTTACAATGTTCAAAACCATAAATTCTTTTGTCTACTTTAAATCTTTCTAATAATTGTAAATAAGAGAACTATTGACAATTATATCCCTCTGCCACCAGTTCTCCTCTTGATTTTATTTTACATTCCCCTTGACAAAATTCTAGTATCTCATGATAAGTTAGCCATTTGATTTTGTCTATTATTTCTTGTCCATAAAATGCTTCTTGTGCTGAGATCCACAAAGGTGTTTTGGGGCACAACCTGAATTTGTATCTATTCCATAATCTCAATATGGCATGTTTAACATAATGATTTTTAAAATCCTCATTGACCTTAACTTTATCATACCACAAATATCCATGCCACCCAAATCTTAGGTCATGTCCTTCTAACTCCAAAAGCCTTCTATTAGACTAGCAGAACACATCCATGAACACCAACTAGCAGTCAGAAGACACGATGAAAACTCCTTAATCTCACAACACATGGACAGACTTAACCATACTTTCAACTGGGAAACTGTGAGCATCTTAAACCAAGCCAAGTCCAAAAACGCTAGAGAATTCCTGGAAGCTTGGCACTCAGACAAAGCAGCCACCAACAGACACATAGAGGTAAACAACATTTACACACTATTCATAAGAGACAATAGAAAAGCCAGAAGACCAGAACACCTTCTTGCCAGCAATCATCACCCAGATAGGCAAAGATTAACACCAGGATTAGCACCAGAGGAGCAATCAAACAGAACAATAGACCCTAATCCAGGAACTATTAAGTCAGTCAATCAACCAAATAGCAAACAACAGCCCAATCAAGGAACTCCTAATGAGAGAACAACACCTCCACCAACACAAGCAGGACAAGCCATGGTATATAAACAGAGAGCAAGTCCCACTCCCTTTTTGCACTGAAGATGTTGCCTAGCCTGGCAATGAAATGTCTGCAAGAAAACCACAAGGCTCAGACTCCACAGCCTTCTATTTCTCAGCAATACACACTCTTTCATCCAAACCAAACAACAAGCTGCAAAATACAGTTTCAAATCAGGTAGACCCAATCCTCCTCTTTCCTTTGTATCTTGTAACACCTTATATTTAACTCATGTTTTTTCCCCTGCCACACAAATTTAGATATATCTTCCAGCCATTGTTTAAATGTTGCAGCAGTTGTCAAAACAGGTGTGGTCCGAAACAAAAATAACATTCTAGGCAAAACATTCACCTTGATCACAGAAATTCTCTCCAGCAATGACAGTTGTAATTTCTCCCATATTTTTAAAACTTAATTCCATGTCTTAACATAGTTATTTTGAAATAACATACAATTCATATTTGTCGTAGTAATACCCAGATATTTTACTTTCTTCTCAATCTTAAAACCCATTTTATTAATCAATTCTGTTTGATCTTCTATTTTCACATTTTTTGTTAACATCTTCATCTTCTGTTTATTAATCTTGAAACCTGCTAATGTACCATTAATGCCCATTAATATTTCAATTCCCAACACCAAGTCATCTGCAAAAGCCCTTAACTTATAAGTTTCTTTTTTAATCTTTACTCCCACAATCCTCTCATCTTGTCTTATATCTCTATTCAGTATTTCAAGAACCAAAATAAACAAGAGAGGAGGTGGTAGGCATCCCTGTCTATTCCTTTTTGTATCTCACAGGGTTTTGTTAATGTTAATGAGAGCAGCAGTTGAGGCTCTAATTTATCAGTTGATTCTGTGGATACAACCAACTGCTTAAGAGCCTCTTCAAAGGAGTTAAATTTCCCCTGGTCCATGTTCAGCCCAATTCCACACTCATCATCACTGATAATTTGATGGCTCATATTTGGAAGGTAAGGAAAGGGCCATGGCCAATTGTCACTATGCTTGCTCACTATTCTCTGCCTATTCTCATTACACATTAGGTACTTAGGGAAGGAACAAATGTGTCAGCAATTCTGTGAGAATGTCCCATTTTTAGAAAGCCATTGAAATGAATGCATGGAGAAGATCAGTGCTCACAGATATGCACAGCTCTATTATCTCTGTTCTCTACCTGAGAACCTGTTTGTGTGGGATAAAATATTGTTTCAGTCAAGCTAGGATGCCCTCTGGACATTCTGGACTTTGATGCCCCGCATTCCCAGAAAACATGGCCCCTGGGTTGAGATTATGGGATTTGTAGCCCAACACAGGGAGTTCAAGAGTCCAAGAGGGAGCATCAGGCTGGGGAAAATATTCCTTAAATGCTGTTGGGGTGTAATAGTAGAAGAGACTATCACTCTTTTGTCCTGCAGGTGAGCTCCCTGGATGTAATACAAGTTAACATATATATATATATATATATATATATATATATATAAATAAATAAATAAATAAATAAATAAATAAATAAATGTAAGCCCCATTGTCATCTATCTCTGCTATGGAAGATGATGGTGGAATGATGCTTCAATGAAATCAGTTTTTGCAAAGGTTCAGCAAAGTTTTGAAATGTGTTTTCAATATTGTTTGCTTAGTTCTTGAAATGAGGCTGGCAACAAAGGTCATCACACCTCTGGACATGTGCAAAATATTTCCCATTCACTTGCATTAATTGCTCATTCTCAAGGGTGAATTCAGATGACTTCATGAAGCACCTCCTTAATAATAATCTCCCCATGGGTGGGGCTCATTTCCCAGTACTGGCTCACTGCAAAAGGACCATCTTGCAATCAACCACAGGGATGAAATGCTCAGGGTATGGTTGCATTGGAGGCACCTCATGGTTGCTACCAGAATTTTACTGATTCTGCTTGGTCAGAAACGGAGGTTCTCCTCCACAACTCATGTTCTTCAGGGTCTTTAGGGAGGCTTGGTATGGGCAGGTTTTGTATACCCATTGATTGAAAGATCTTGCATCTCCTGACATCTGCCCATATGCAATTATTAACCGCTTTTTTTGAGCTTTAGAATCTCCTCAGATCACACAGCCAAAATTCAAGGACAAACCATTGAAATTCAGCAGTGCAATAATGGAGATTGGTTTCCATGGGAGCATTGTTCTAACCAAGTTTTCTTGGAAGGAGGTTTATTTATATTTATTTAATTTATTTACGAAATTGATTTCTATGGCTACCCATTTTGCAACTGTGACTGGGCCTCTAACAACACATTAAAAATAGCACAAAACAACAACAACAACAACAACAAAACTTGTAATGGCCACCATAAACAACCCAATGAGTACTCAACAATCACAACATGTTTTTAGGTCATCAAACCTCTTGATCTCCATGCCCTAGAGCAGTGTTTCTCAACCATGGCAACTTTAAGACGTGTGGACTTCAACTCCCAGAATTGAAGTCCACATGTCTTAAAGTTGCCAAGGTTGAGAAACACTGCCCTAGAGTCTTCAGTGCTTTGTGAAAGGCCAGCAGGATCAGAGTCTATCTAATCTCAGGGAGTATGGTGTTCCAGGTTACTGGAGACACTTACCCTCTCTTGCTTGCTTTGAGTGCAACAACCCTGTATCATTTCTTTAAATGTGTGCAGAACCTAGCACACTGTTGGCTTTCAAGTTTTGCTAAGCTAGTTGTAACTGAAATGTTGGCTGTTGGACACCACTAGTTGTTTTCTCTATTTTTTCCCTTTTTTAAAAATCTAAAAATGAAATAATTTTAACAGCCTCTGGAGAGTAATATTTTAGGCAGTGCCAATAGAAAGCTAAACCTCAGCTCCTTTGTTACCATGGTAACAGAAGTGGGCCGGAGTGACTCCCCCCCCCATACCTCCTGCACTTCTTTGCATGAACAAACGTGTGTCTCTGTGCAATTTAAATGCACGGTTGCTAAGGCACGCTTTTTGCAGGGAGATATGAACACCAAAGTCCAAAGACCTCCTTTAGAACAGAACAATCACTGAGTTGACACTGGGGCTCATTAGATGTCCAGGTTTCATTGTGAAGAGGGAAAACTATCCAAAGTGGTAGTTTTCAAGTGACCCTTTTGATGTCTTCTGACATCAAAATTTATATCTTAATTTATATCTCCCATATTATTAATTTATTTTCACATCTCTCCCTGTTGCAGATCTCTCCATGCACATCATCATCATCATCAATCATCATCATCATGTTTGTACTTGTGTTTGCACGTGGGCCTTGCCCTCTGAGTCAGGCAGTTTGTTTGCACGGAGCAACCTGGAACTTCCTATGATATAATGATGCTTCACCTAGATATGTTAGATTTCGAAATTCATATCCCTGCTCATTTGGGGTTGGTGGCCCAGAATAGATCCATTTTGCTTAACTGTCCACCTTAGGGAAGAGTTTCTAGGCAAGCAAATTGTTGTTCTGGTTTTTAATTAAAAATCCCTTGAACGATTCTCTAGAACAAGCTGGGGGGTGGGTGGGGATTGCTCTTATAAGTCAGAGGCCTCTTCCATCTTTTTATGAAAGCTCTAAAAAGATCAACCTGCTTGCACTTTTGGAAGTTGGGAGACTTGATTCCCAGTGCTTCTTGGTATGGTCTTACAACATTGTAGGGTTTCATAGCCAGTCCTAGAAGTACCAGGAAAAGAGACTCTCAGTTGCATAGTAAAGATTACAGAATAAGTGCAACTTCTGGTTACTCTCTCCATATTTTATTTGGGGGGGGGAGAAGATATAGATCAGGCAGATCTCATTTTAGCTATTGTCCATGCCACTTTATGTCTGTTTCTGTGGAATTCTGAAATTTGTTCCCAGAAGGATCTTTAGAGGAATTTTTACCTGCAGGTAAATAAAGATTATACTATTTACTGTATCACTTCAGGATTTTAATATAAGGGGAAATAATTTATAACATTTGCCTTATTTTAGACAAGTGCTTTTTAGACAAATAGTTCAATATGTTATGCTACCTACATACGTCCAGTAGATAGCTACATATGCAGAAGCTAGACATACTTAAGTCTGTCTATTTGCAGGCATAGAGCTTACAAGCATTAGGGAAGAGGACTAATGTTGGGGCTATTAAAAAAACAAGCACTGAAGACATTTTTGGGACTATTCCAGGGGCACTCAAGAGAATATTCATCATAGAGCAGGAACAGAGGACAGGAAACTTTCAATTAAAAGGCACCAAGAACTGTTAACATTCAAAAGCTGGTTGTCTGGATTCATACTTCACCTAACATGTCATGTAGGTGAAGTCTGGCTAATTGGTTGTTAACTATGGGGTTTGCTTAATGTGCTCTGTGATCCCATCCAACAGTGATTTATTCAACAAACCATGATTAAGCAAACAGTTTAATGATTTGTAAACCTACGCAACCTCTGTCCATGCTGGATACGTTGATGCTACAATTTCATGTTCCTTCAAAATACCAGGAGAAATCAGGTCTGGGGAAAAGATGGGATGCAAGAATGTAGGAATGCAATAGGCTGACAGTGATATGAAATGAATGAGTGAACAAAGGGCAGAAATTCTAGAACAGAGTATGGACGCAAGCTGTTATAGGCTGCCTCGTTTTAATATTAATCAAGACCAGTTGTTGTGGATGTTTCCTGGATAAAAAGAGATGACTTCTTTGTATGGCCATTGTTTGATTATTTTGGAGGTCTGGGGGAAACTTCCTCAATGTATTTGCTTAAAAGAGAGAGAGAGAAAGAAAAGAAAAGAAAAGAAAAGAAAAGAAAAGAAAAGAAAAGAAAAGAAAAGAAGGGATGGGGAGAGGCATGACAGGATACATGTCATTATCAGAGTGATGTGTTTTGGGAGGGGGGAGCCTGGCCAGAAGGATGTTTTGGAAGAGGAAGGGGGACAATGCTAATCAGAAGAAAACATTTTGTAAATTGATAATTCTGCACTGCACGCCAAGCAGTAGCAGTCGAGGAAGGAGAGAGATAGGAAGAATTTCAAACCACAAAGAGCTCCATTTGAGATGGGGACCTGAGAAAAGGACAGGTTGTTAGCTGACTATTGTCTCAGATTCTGGCGCTCTGAGATAGATAAGAATCAACACAAATTCAGCCTGCAAAAGAAGTTTCCTGCTGTGCAGAGCTGTGGCTTACTGAATTTTAGCAAAGGCAGGCAGAGGCGGCATTGGTCATCTGCTGAAGGCCGAGCTTTTAGCTCTCCAAGTGCCATAAATTAACAATGTTAACAAGAACAACAATAATAATAGAATTGGGTCAATAGATTTCCATAAGTAAAAACGGGGTGTGTGTGTTAATTTGTATACCTTTACGTTTTTATTAAGATTAATCCATAATCTCAAATTCTTGTGCAGATGCAATCTGGGTGACCATATCTGGGCTGCAAAAAACTACACAATTGGTAGATGGCAGCAAAGGGATAAAAAACCCTCCCAGGAACTATCACTTTGCTGCCATCTAGTGTTTACCTGGAATTTTACAGCCCAGATATGGTAGCTTTAGGAGTTTAGGTGAAATGAACAATGAGGGTGGAAATAGTTTTTGGCACTGTGACTTGTGTGAGCCTATTGCTGTTCTCAGGACTCCCTGCTGATCCTGCTATTGTGCAGGCTTTCTACAGCAAAGAGGAACGCATTGTCTTGGGGGTTATCATTATTTTTGTGATTAATTTCTTTGAAAAAAGTTTTTTTTTAGTCTTGGATTTTGCTTTCCATCCAAATATTAAGGAAGGTTGAGAGTATGTAATCATCTCCCTGTTATTATTTTTGTATTAAATTTGAAGATTTTAGCGTTTTCCTACACGTTGAATCTGCTTTTCTGAACTTTCAGCTTTCTGCTGCTACTTTCCCTGGTACTGCCTGTTATCATACTTTCACTTGTGTAAACATGTCTCGGAATTTTTCTATTATCTTCCACTTTCACTGGTAAAGTACCTAGGGGGTGATATGACCTCAGCAATATTCCTTAGGATTAGCAGTGAAGGTAAAAAACAGATTTAATGGATTAGATTTGATAAATGAACTAAGGAATTTTGGACTGAAATTTACAACATCATTAAAGATAGAGCAAAATACAATATCGCAAAATGCAAAAAGCAAAAGGAGGCAAAATACAGGACTGGAAGAAATAGAAATTGGAATTAAACTTGCTAGGAAAAAGAACAAGAAGTCATACACTCATCCTTCCACTTTCATGGCTGGAAGCAAGGAAGATTTAAAGAATCTAAGCTGAAGCAGAAAGAAGAGAATGCAAAGATTAGTTTGTTACTCTTTTTTTTCAAAGAAACAAAAACCAAGATTATGTCAATAGGCGATGCCAACCCAAAGAAGATAGGTGGAGAAGAAGTTGAAGTAATAATAGACTAAACTCAACTAAAATATTCACAGGAATGATGACCATCACTATGAGATGAAGGGACATTTGCTGCTTGGGAATAAAACTGTGGTAAATGGAGACAAAGTACTAAAGTGCAGAGTCATCACACTTGACAACTAAAGTACTATGGTTTTCCCACTTGTAACATATGGTTGTGAAAGGGACTGCTTGATGCAACCTATCCTGACTGCCTTGGGAGGACATCTAGAGAGGACCTGAATAGATCCTGTCTTGGTGGCAAGTGAGAGCAGAAAGCCCCCACATTATGGAATACACTGCCCCCAGAGGTGTGTCTGCCCCCCCCTTTTTTTAAGAAGTGGCTGAAAACTTTCCTTTTTACACAGAGTTTTGGTATTGGGAAGCCATCATACATTGTGCTGCTGGGTTTTATTGCTTATATTATTGCACACTGCTTAGAATCTTGGGATTGGGTGATATATAAATTTTTTCAATCAATCAATCAATCAATCAATCAGTCAGTCAATATAGTTGAACCTTCAGAAAGGCTGAATGAAGAAAAATTGATGCCTTTGAATTATGATGCTGGAGAAAATTGTTAAGAATACTTCAGACTGAAGAAAAACAAATAATTCAATACTAGAGGAAGTAAAACCACTCTGCTCACTGGAATGAAGCTAAAACGTAAATATTTTGGACACATCACAAGAAGGCAAGAGTCACTGGAGAAGACCTTGATGCTTAGATTTTGAAGACAATAAAAAAGGGGCCAACAGAACACGAGGATGTTAGATACCATCACTGATGGCAGCAGCATATAAGCTTATAAGAATTTAAAAAAGCAATCACAGACAATCCTGCTGAAAGAATGTCCATCAGGTGAGTCACAAGTGGGAAGCAACTGAACAAAACAACAATCTGGTGGCCTCTATAGCAGGAAGTCAATCAGCCATGCTGGCTGGAGATGCATGAAGTTGCATTCCCAACAGTCTGGAAGATAGCAGGTGAAGAACACTGGTAGAATCCTGAAGAGACTATACAGCCTCATTGGAAAGGGTTCTTGTTGTTGTTGTTCAGTCATTTATTCGTGTCCGACTCTCCGTGACCTCATGGACCATAGCACGCCAGGCCTTCCTGTCCTCCACTGTCTCTCGGAGTTTACTTTGTTAATTAAGTCAAGTAAGTAAGTAAGTAGAATGAGATGTTGTGCCTCTATAAAAAATTGTCTCCCCAATGTCTAATACAGGGCTTTCCAAACTGTGTGTCGCGACACAAAAGTGTGTCGCCACACACAGTCTGGTGTGTCACCACACAACCCGGAAGCGCTGATCATCATCAGCGCTTCCGGGTTTTCCCGCGGTGACACACCAACGGCGGTGCACAGAAACTGAAAGCGGCAGCAGCGCTTCCGGGTTTTTGCGCGCTGCCGCAATGGCAACACTTCCGGGTTTTCCCGCGGCGACACACCAACGGCGGTTGGTGTGTCGCCGTGGGAAAACTTTGGAAAGCCCTGGTCTAATATGTCCTGGGTCCAACAATAGATATAGATTCCTGGAATAAAATGAGTGGGTCCCAGCTTCTCATCAAATATAATAGCTAGTTCTTCTGGAGTTGGGATTTGAACACAAGATAATTTTACCTTTATTATTTGTCCCCACCCCACTGCATGCTTATTCAGATTAGTTCTACTGAGTTCACTAAGGCTTTCCCCAATTTTTAAACGTTTTGTCGTAAAAAGAGGGGTGGTAATATTTTTACAGAAGGGATTGCCTGTTTAATTTTTATTTTTCATTTCAGACGTTAATGGCTAAAGAGAACATGATATTGTTGGAGGTCATCTGGACTGGAATTTGAGGGATGTTTCCCGCATTTTGGGATAGTTGAGGGCTTCTAAAGCTTCTATGGAAACTTTAACACACCTGTTTTTCTTTTCCGGGATTGCTTGTTTCACAATATTGGAAAATTGTGCTGTAGTTTGCTGTTGAATTTCAACAGCAGGATTGTGTTGGGAAGCCTGGGGGGTTGAAAACAACAACAAAAGTAAAACAAAGATTTGGTGGGGGGATGCCCAGAGTGTGAAGATTACTTACTTCTACTGTCAAGGTATCATGCAATGGTATTTTAGTTCTACTCTTGATGTATAATGAAGATGGTCCAAACTACAGTATGGACAATGAAAGGAGGATAAATAGCCCAAACACTTCTTTTTGGTCACCAAATTCATGATACTAACCTTCTCAACTTTTTCTTCAAATAAGCAGTTCTTTGCCAATCAACCATGTTCTCTAGCTGATGAAAACACATTTTAATTATAGCCTTTCGTGGCAATGCATATGAGGAAGCCAGCTGGAAATATTTAAGTATTATTAGCATCAATAGTGAGAGCTGTGATTAAAATAACAGTAAGACCCCTTCCCCCCACTCAGAATCTGATGAGCAGGAATCACTGAAGAACACAAAATTAAATTCTTGGAAGAAAATGATGGAAATAATAATACTGTTTGGATGCAAATGTTTAATGGGTTTTGAAGGAAGGTATGTGTTTTGCTGATATGACAATATTAATCCATCTAATTAGATCTGGATTGCATAATTACATTCAATTTGCATGAACTATATAGTTCTTGCTAGAGAAAGCCAAGTTGGAAATAAAAGCTAGAAATTGTTCTTTTGTCTAAAAAAACACACAAAAACAATTGGAGGATATTTTCAGTGATGGGCACCTATTTATGAACTGCATCTTGTTGAATGGCAAAATATGTGACATCCCACTTTACCCTTCAGCCAACTGCCAATAGACATCACATTAGAGTATCTTTTAGAGCAAGCAGATGCTGTGGCCATCCTCTGAGGCAGGGCTTTCCAAACTTTTCATGTTGGTGACACGCCTTTTAGCCATGCATAATTTCGTGACACAGTAATGAGGATTCCCCGCCCCCTGGCCCACGTGATTGGCTGCCGGCTCCAAACCCCACCCCCAGACCACATGATTGGCTCCCGGCTCCAAACCCCGCCCCCGGCCCACGTGATTGGCTCCCGGCTCCAAACCCCGCCCACTGGCCCACATGATTGGCTCCTGGATCCAAACCCCGCCCACTGGCCCACGTGATTGGCTCCCGGATCCAAACCCCGGCCCCCGGCCCGCCAGTCTTGTACCTTATGTATTGTATTGTATGTAATTGTAGATAAAATAAAAAAATGCCCTCCAAGTGTGCTTGATGGGGAGGTCATGGACCCAAGACCATGAGCAGTGTTTTTCAGTCTTGGCCACTTTCAGGTATGAGGACTTCAACTCCCAGAATTCCCTACCCAGCAAGGTTGAGAAACACTGTTAGATATTGCACAGAGGGGCATGTTTGTGTGAAAGTGCACAGGGCATGAGATGCGTATGATTCCGTACCAGGTTCACGAGATCATGAGGAGGGCTGTGCTGAGGGGGGACTGGGCCAGCCAAGCTGGACCTCCCTGCTCCCAGTGTAACCACATCATTCTTGTGTGCTTTAAAACAAGAAAAACTACTGTATATTCCTCACTTGAAATAAGGGCAGAGCCAGAGACGAAACTGTTCTCTTTGATGCTACCTGACAGTAGTTATTCTAAACATCCTGGATTTCCCCACCTATTTATTTATTGGGCTTATTTGTTGCTCCAGTGGCTGATTATGGAGCAATATACCCAACCACTGATAATTAGAATTAAAAAATAGCATTATATAACAAAATAAGTCATTATATAAACACTGGGAACATAGCCGAACCTTCAAGGCTTCCAGGAACAGCCAAGCCCTCGTGGAATCGGAGTTGGAAGGGACTGAAGAGGTCGTCCGGTCCAACCCCCTGCACGCTGCAGGATTCAATCCTTAATCCCCGACAGATCCAGTCTCGGTGTGAACAATCGGGAAGGAGCGGCTGCAGCACCGAAGGCGGGAGGCAGCCACTGAACAGGCTCGAGTCCATTATCTGCGTGGATGTTCTGGTGGAAGGGAGCTGCGGCGCCCCGAGGCAGGAATTTCCTCCTCTCCCAGCGCGCCCCTGGAGAAGCCGTGCAAGCCTTTCGCGCCCGACCCTGCTTCCCGCCGGCTCCCTCTGGGGATCTGCCCGCGGTGCCCCTCCGCGGCAGCCAGCAAAGGTTCCCCAAAACGCCACCTTTCCACTTCAGACGACCCACGCCCGCAGCTGGCCCAGCACCGCCTCCCGAGAGCCGCGCCAGCCCCGCCGGGCGGAGACAGGCCAGGAGCCCTCTGCTCGTGGCCTCCCTGCACCCCCCAGCCCCCCGGCGCGGCGGCCTCGTAACTTACCTGGCTTCGGGGAGAGCTGAAGAGCTGGGTTGAGCAGGGACCTGTCGGAGCGGCAAGGGATGGGCGCGGCTGCACGTGGTGCATGGCCGCCTCTTCCGGGTTCCCCTGCGACACACCTGGGCCCTCGCCGCGACACAGAAATGTGTCACGACACACAGTTTGGAAAGCTCTGCTCTGAGGACTCCTTCAGAAGCATGACTATACAGGGTCCAGCCAAGGCAGCAAACTGCTCTGGACTACTGCATAACTGAGATGCAATGAAGTGACTGTTCCAGGTGGTAATATATCCATGTGATACTCTCCTGACTTACCACCTGGAGCAGTCACTTCATTGGTCTATTCTGATCCTGGTGCATCACCCCAAAAGAGCTTCTTTCCTTCTACCTAGTGGTAGGGACACCCTTGCTTGGAAGCCCAACTAGCTCTAACCTACATTATCTCTTGAAGCAAAGCAAATCCAGATGGATGGATGGATGGATGGATGGATGGATGGATGGATGGATGGATGGATGGATGGATGGATTCATTCATTCATTCATTCATTCATTCATTCATTCATGTATTTATATACTGCTCTACTTCCAAGGGCTCAAAACAGTTTAAATACAGTAACAGTACATATTAAACAATAAATGGCAAAACATCAATATGAAAAAGTTTTAATGGCAGCTGAAGTCCAATATCTGCATGTGACTAGCTTGAAGCTCATTGCACACGGCTACAGTTTGACGTTCAAGTACATACCTCTCTTCATGTTCTATAGGAAAGTTTCTCTTGGATCTAGATATTGAACGTCTGCTATCTTTCTTAATTGCCCTAAAGAAATCAAGGTAGAATTATACCAAATGCCAATAAGCAATACAGATAAAATAGATTCTGCCTTCCTCCCTCCCTAAGCATTCAAGGCTGCCTATTTGGCTTTTTTGTTACTTGGCAATGCATTGGCAATCTCAGCTCAATGCGTTAACCCTTGCTAAGGAAAACACAGCTCTTAGGGAGGGCGTTTTGGGATGGGCAGGGATGTTGCCATCTGTGTTTTGTTGGCTGTTGCTTTCTTCATTTCCTTTGCTTTGTTTTTTATTATGGGCATTTTACTTATTGTTTGATTTGTTTTTGTTGCATTGATATCTACCAGAGGTCCTGGGAGAACAGGCAGTATGTTAAACAAACAAACAAACAAACAAACAAAACAAAACCACCAGAAACAGAACCCTTTTCTCCTGGGCTTGAACAAAACAGATGGAGGACTTTACCGGGGGATTATTCTAGCCGTGTGCAGGGCAGGGGGAAGGAAAGTCACTTAACTAAGGAGCAGAAGACATTGCTTAGACTAGTTGAGCATGGGAAAGATAGAGGAAACTGGTGGTGGTAAATGCATCATATGGGAGCAATCTGCCTACAAAATCTAGAATAGTTTCCCCTTACCTGGTGTCCTCCTTATATATTGGACTACAACCATAGGCTTGGTGAAAAAATAGGCATTGCAGTGCTACTCAGCCCTTTATGCACTTTCACGCGAATACAGAAGGGTTGAACGCACGTCATGATTGTTAGAGATCGGGTTTCAACCAAGCACGTCTCACATAGGCTTGAAGGAGGAGGCAGCCTCTGCTGTAACCTAATCTTACTTGCTTTGTGTGGGAGGGGCTGAATCCCGCTTTCCTGTTTCCTGTTCCCTTCTCTTTCTCTTTCTGCTTGAATCTCCTACCAAGGAGGATGTGGCAGCTATGGCTGCTGCCACATTGCTCATACTTCCATCCAGGTGTGCCACATTGGAAGCGTGTGGTTCACGTCAGAACCAATTGCTCGCACACATGGACCGTTTCTACTAAGGAACTGTGAGTTACAATAAAATTGTGAACTCTTTTTTTATGTAACTTTACATTAACGTGTGAAGTGTGTTTATTTTGTGTTTTGAACTGATTAAGACTTGTGCAAGTTTATGGGAACACTTCTACTCTGCTATATACTAATAAGAAGCTGCGTGGAATTCTGGTACTACCATCCCAGAATTTCTACAATGATGTGATGCACACTTTCTCATTTTGGCATCATTGGCATTAGGAACAGACATATTTGACTACAATTCCATAATCTATAGTCAGTATGGGCATAAAGTTGAGGACAGTTGCTCTTGTTCAGGAATGTACAGCTTTTTTTCAAGCTGAGGGCCATAGAGTAGGTGAGGCCAGAATAAAAACATGCACAGAGAGAAAGTATAATATTGATTTAATTGAAATAATTAAATCAAATTAAAATTATTGCTGTTCTGTTACATTAAACATTACAACTTAATAGCAACCTAGGGGCCTGCCTCCAAGTTTGTGAGGGCCACAAACAGCTGTGAAGTTTCAGAGTGGGCACCCTGTGCAATTTAATAGTTAAATCTTATCCCATAACAGTGAAATACAGATACTTCATTAGGTGAAAGTGGGTGAGCAGTGGGAAGGTGATATTCAAACAGGAGAGGGCTCCATTCAGTTCCTTGGTTTATCTTGAATCAGGTTCAAATCCATACCCAGCCATAGAAACTCACTGGATAACTTTTTCAGCTTGACCTACCACAAAGTTTGCTATTATGGGAATAAAGCAAACAGAGAACCCCAACTAAGTCACCTTGTGCTCTTGGAAGCAAGATGGGATATAAACCTAACAGATCATCATCATCATCAATCATCATCATCATCATCATCATCATCATCATCATCATCATCTATGTTATTGCCCATCTGAACTGGATCAGTGATTGCTGGAGTTTTTCTTGCCTCTGAGATTTTTTTCTCTCTTTTCTTTTTCAAAGGGAGTAAAATGATTCCAGTTAGAACTGGGGTGTGCCTTTCCTCTTTCCTCCCATTGCTAGCTCTTTTTTTCTTTTTACAATAATCACCAGACTACCCAATGCTGCGGTATCCTGATTCTTCTGTGAGAGGTGATCAATATGAACAGCAGAACAGAAGAGTGAAGATGATGATGCAAGTCTTGGGAGCTGCTTTGAAGTCTAAAAGTCACCATGAACATCAGATGACCTCCGGCTGAACTCCAGAGGGAAGCTGCACACTATCCTTTCTTTACTGGCTGCATTTGAAGTGTGCCCCCTTCCTTTTGAACTGGGGTAAACTTGGTGTGCAGCAAAATTCCTACACAGCTCTAGTTTATGTCAGTATATATCTCTCTGTATAAGTCTGTTTCTTTTTTTCTATGCTTAGTTGGGCAGTACAGGAAAAGTGAGGTAGGTAGTGTCATTGTGGTAGCAAAGATGTCTTGTGTGAGGGACCTGCAGGCACTGAGATGATTGGCTGAGTGTTCTTTTGGGCCGAAGGAAGACCAAATTGCCCCGAGTCACTTTCCATTCAGATAGCAAGAAAATAAATAAATGAATGAATAAATAAAGCAAGTTCATTAATAATGCCTGTTCTTTGATGAGTGACCTAGATTTTGATTAATGAGCTTACTTATCCATTCTTCGCTATCTGGGAGCTACAGAATTTGGAGGCATTTGTGTTTGCTGTTTAATCCCCCAAATAGGTTAGTCTTTGTGTGGCTGCACAGATATATATTCTTCAAAACAAACAAACCGAGGCTATTTACTGGAAGATGTCAGACATTTGTGTATCTGAATATATGCAAATATGTTTTCTGAAGAAGGATTATCCATGGCCAAAGAATGAGAAGAAAAAGAGCAACAGAATAAGGACAATTCCATTTCTTGATTTTGAGGGGAAGAGGGTTTATAACCAGGAAAGTCAATGAATTCCAGTGTCCTTCCAGGTTCTAGAAACACGTTATGACAAGCCCTTCTAATATAAATGATCAATTTAGGATATGCATACTGAGAAAAAACCTCTGTGGGTGGGTTTTCATTTTCTGAAGATGAAGATTGTCATTTTTCAGGTAATCACTGACACTGTTTCCACATCATACGATGCAATGGTTTGTTTAACCATGGTTGTTGAATAAGACACAGTAACTAGGTTCATACAACATGTTAAATCATAAACAGTGGCTTACACACAAACCAGAACCTAAACCTAAGAGACCACATAACTATTTAGTGCAGAGGTTCTCAGTGTGATGCTATGATCTCCTTACACAAACACAACCAAGGTACAAAGGTACTTTCCTAAGCAAGCTAGGATTTCTAGTCTAGAGACTACCCTGCAAGCCAACATACTGTTGCTCACATCTCACCAACTTGGGGTTACATGCAGGTACTGATGCTCGAGATGCACTTTTGTGTGCTTTTTTTCTTGAGGGTAGATTGACCAATCAATCTAAAAGTGGTCACTATCTCAACCAAGAATCCCAAAGCACCTGACAGATGGACACTGCCTACACACCATTCCTACACCATTCTCATCATACCAGTTCCATTCATGCTTTGCTGTGCAGTAGATGATCTGGGAGTTTGTAGTGGATAAGGAGTCTTCCTCTGTGTTTACCATTGTTCTGGTTGTCAGGGAGACTGTAACCCAGTTCCCACAGCTGCTTTATTCTCTATATTTTGAAGTGTAGGTTGACCTATCCGCTTATGTATGCATAGAAAATCCCTGTCTCAAACTTCAGCATTTCAGCATCACTTATCCAACAGCTGCATCTTTGATACAAAAATCTGGATGACAACTAGATAGCAGCCAAGAGACGCAGAGCCTTTCTTAGCTGTTACCAAGTGGTCAATAGGTTAATAAGCATTTTGGAAAAAATGTGGATGTACTTGAGAGCTGAACACTTCTCTCTCACAAGCCCAAACTCTGAGAACACATATACAGTGGCTACATCTGGGCAACACAAATCCAAGCAACCACTAGAAGTGGTTGAGAGAGATGAACTCTTCGTTGCCATTTAGTGGTGATTAGGTGGATTGATTCTGTAGAGTGAGGGTAGAGATTTTTCCAACCATTGAAGACTTTCAAATTTCAGTCAGCCACCAATTCCTGCCCTTACAGTGTCATATAATACAGCTAGATGGCAGCAGTACAACACGCTCCATGACTCTTGGTAATGGTTTCCATAGTTTGAAGACATCTATCTTCTTTCTCTTGCTCTTTCAGCTTTTGCAAGCATACATGAGCAGAGAAATCATTGCTTTTCCTCATTTATTCTGAACCACTTTTAGTTACAGCAAGTTAGAGCACCTAGCTGACCTTGGCTCATCTGGAAAAAGATCAGCAGAGCTGGACCTGGTTAATACATGGATGGGAAACCTCCAAGATATCCCATGATTGTAGACCAGAGTGGGAAATTAAAAAAAAAAATACCAGGAAGCCAATGGTAAATTTTTTTTGTATAGTTAATGAGAAAACAACACAAACATTTTCTTGTTATCATCAGGAGTTGAGCTTGACTTAAGGGAGAGTTTACTTTTATTACTAAAACAACTTTGCAGATATTTTTTTCTCCAAGGCCATCCAAATATGACAAAAAACTATGACTGTTTACAGAGCAGTGGGGTACTATCAAATTGCCTCTTCCACCCTTAGAATGTTGCATCTATTTTCACTTTCATTTCAATGTAAGTTTTACATTTGGAGTGAGTGACATAGTAGAAGTCTTGATTTCTGTAAAGATTTCCTGCTTTATTATTTTACATTTGATGGTCGATCAGGAGGACTCTTGGAAAGTCTTCCTAGTTCTGTAGTGAAAAGGTGCTTCAATATGGATAGCTCCTTCTGCTAGTATTCCAAAGACATTGCTTAGCTATTTCAACTTTTCCAAATAACCTTGGACGTCCCCCCACCACCCCACCCATCTTTTTTTTTCTAATCCGTTCAATTGTGTCCAATTCTCAGAGACTGCCTGGACAAGTCCCTGCAGTTTTCTTGGCAGGGTTTTTCAGAAGTGGTTGGCCATTGCCTCCTTCTTAGGGCTGAGAGAGAGTGACTGGCCTAAGGTCACCCAGCTGGCTTTGTGCCTAAGATGGGACTAGAACTCGTGGTTTCTAGCCTGATGCCTTAACCACTACACCAAACTGGCTCTACCCCATCAATGTTGTTGTTGTTGTTCAGTCGTTTAGTCGTGTCCGACTCTTCGTGACCTCATGGACCATAGCACGCCAGGCCTTCCTGTCCTCCACTGTCTCTCGGAGTTTACTCAAATTCATGTTCATTACATCGGTGATGCTATCTAACCATCTCATCCTCTGCCGTCCCCTTCCCCTTTTGCCTTCAGTCTTTCCCAGCATCAGGGTCTTTTCCAGTGAGTCCTCTCTTCGCATTAGGTGGCCAAAGTATTTGAGCTTCAGCTTCAGCATCTGTCCTTCCAATGAGCAGTCAGGGTTGATTTCCTTTAGGATTGACTGGTTTGACCTCCTTGCAGTCCAAGGGACTCTCAAGAGTCTTCTCCAGCACCACAGTTCGAAAGCATCAATTCTTTGGCGCTCAGCCTTCCTTATGGTCCAACTCTCACAGCCATACATTACTACTGGGAAAACCATAGCTTTAATTATACGGACCTTTGTCGGCAAGGTGATGTCTCTGCTTTTTAATTAGCTGTCTAGGTTTGCCATAGCTTTCCTCCCAAGGAGCAAGCGTCTTTTAATTTCATGGCTGCAGTCACCGTCTGCGGTGATCTTGGAGCCCAAGAAAATAAAATCTGTCACTGCTTCCATTTCTTCCCCTTCTATTTGCCAGGAAGTGATGGGACCAGATGCCATCATCTGGGTTTTTTTAATGTTGAGTTTCAAGCCAGCTTTTGCACTCTCCTCTTTCACCCTCATCAAGAGGCTCTTTAGTTCCTCTTCACTTTCTGCCATTAGGGTGGTAGGTAAAGGTAAAGGTCCCCCCCGCACATTTGTGCAGTCGTGTCCGACTCTAGGGGCTGGTGCTCATCTCCGTTTGTTAGCCGAAGAGCCAGCGTTGTCCGAAGACGCTTCCGCGGTCATGTGGCCGGCATGACGCACGCGGAACGCTGTTACCTTCCCACCGAAGTGGTACCTATTCATCTACTTGCATTTGCATGCTTTCGAATTGCTAGGTTGGCAAGAGCTGGGGCGAGTGCGGGAGCTCACTCCGCACGCAGGGCTAGGGATTCGAACCTCCGAACTTGCGATCTTCTGATCAACAAGCCTGGTGTCTTACCCGCTGAGCCACCACGACCCCTTCCATTAGGGTGGTATCGTCTGCATATCTGAGGTTGTTGATATTTCTCCCGGCAATCTTAACTCCGGCTTGTGATTCATCCAGCCCGGCATTTCTCATGATGTACTCTGCATATAAGTTAAATAAGCAGGGTGATAATATACAGCCTTGTCGTACTCCTTTCCCAATTTTGAACCAGTCGGTTGTTCCATGTCCGGTTCTAACTGTTGCTTCTTGACCCACATACAGGTTTCTCAGGAGACAGGTAAGGTGGTCTGGTACTCCCATCTCTTTAAGACTTTGCCACAGTTTGTTGTGATCCACACAATCAAAGGCTTTAGCGTAGTCAATGAAGCAGAAGTAGATGTTTTTCTGGAACTCTCTTGCTTTTTCCATGATCCAGCGAATGTTGGCAATCTGATCTCTAGTTCCTCTGCCTCTTCGAAACCCAGCTTGCACTTCTGGTAGTTCTCGGTTCACATACTGCTGAAGCCTAGCTTGTAGGATTTTGAGCATAACCTTGCTAGCATGTGAAATGAGCGCAATTGTACGGTAGTTTGAACATTCTTTGGCATTGCCTTTCTTTGGAATTGGAACGTAAACTGACCTTTTCCAATCCTGTGGCCACTGTTGAGTTTTCCAAATTTGTTGGCATATTGAGTGCAGCACTTTAACAGCATCCTCTTTTAGGATTTTAAATAGCTCAGCTGGGATACTGTCTTCTCCTAGCTTTGTTGTTAGTAATGCTTCCTAAGGCCCACTTGACTTCACTCTCTAGGATGTCTGGCTCAAGGTCAGTGACCACACCATCGTATTTATCAGGGATATTAAGATCTTTCTTGTATAGTTCTTCTGTGTATTCTTGCCACCTCTTCTTAATCTCTTCTGCTTCTGTTAGGTCCCTGCCTTTTTTGTCCTTTATCATGCCCATCTTTGCACAAAACGTTCCCTTGATATCTCAGATTTTCCTGAAGAGATCTCTAGTCTTCCCCATTCTATTGTTTTCCTCGATTTCTTTGCATTGTTCATTTAAGAAGGCCTTCTTATCTCTCCTTGCTATTCTCTGGAATTCTGCATTCAGTTGTTTATATCTTTCCCTTTCTCCCTTGCCTTTTGCTTCCCTTCTTTCCTCAGCTATTTGTAAAGCCTCATCAGTCAACCACTTTGCTTTCTTGCATTTCTTTTTCTTTGGGATGGTTTTAGTTGCTGCCTCCTGTACAATGTTACGAACCTCCATCCATAGTTCTTCAGGCACTCTGTCTACCAGATCTAATCCTTTAAATCTATTCCTCACCTCCACTGTATATTCATAAGGGATATGATTTAGGTCATACCTGAGTGGTCTAGTGGTTTTCTCTACGTTCTTCAATTTAAGCCTAAAATTTGCGATAAGAAGCTCATGATCTGAGCCACAGTCAGCTCCAGGTCTTGTTTTTGCTGATTGTATAGAGCTTCTCCATCTTTGGCTGCAAAGTATATAATCAATCTGATTTTGGTATTGACCATCTGGTGATGTCCATGTGTAGAGTCGTCTCTTGTGTTGTTGGAAAAGAGTGTTTGCTATGACCAGCGTGTTCTCTTGACAAAACTCTATTAGCCTTTGCCCTGCTTCATTTTGTACTCCGAGGCCGAACTTGCCTGTTATTCCAGTTATTTTTTGACTTCCTACTTTAGCATTCCAGTCCCCTATGATGAAAAGGACATCTGTTTTTGGTGTTAGTTCTAGAAGGTGTTGTAGGTCTTCATAGAACCGGTCAACTTCAGCTTCTTCGGCATCAGTGGTTGGGGCATAGACTTGGATCACTGTGATGTTGAATGGTTTGCCTTGGATTCGAACTGAAAGCATTCTGTCATTTTTGAGGTTGTACCCCAGTACTGCCTTTCCCACTCTTTTATTGAGCATGAGAGCTACTCCATTTCTTCTAAGGCAAGGGTCGGAAATGGCGGCTTGCGAGCCACATGTGGCTCTTTGGCCCCTTGACTGTGGCTCTTCCAACCGGCAGGGGCTGCGGGAGCGAGGTGGGGCTGCCCCTTCCGTGGCCGGAGCAGGCGAGGGCTGCGGCGTCCCGTCGCTGCAGGTTCTCCCGCTTCACTCGGGAGGTGCGACATCCCTGCTCCCCTTCGGGTGCAGCCGCATCTTGCCGGCAGTGCGCGGAGGCTGGGACCTGGGTCCGGGGTGCCTGGGAATGCGCGAGGCAATGGCAGAGGAGGTGGGGCGACACTTCGCTCGCCGTCCACCCGTCGCGGCTTACTTGGACCCAGGGGAGAGGGCCGCCCACCTGCCCCGTTGAAGAGAGCGACGCGCCGAGGGAACCGAGGGAATCTTTACAATTGCTTTTAATGCATTGTTGATCCCTGGCCCAGGATCCAAATGGGAAGAGCAAAAGAGCCCTCGGGACTTCACGTGCCTTCAGGCTGCCGGCAGAAAAGGTAGTTCGCTGAGCGGCACCAGCAACGCTAAAAGCAGTGGCAGCAAGAGCAGCGGTTGGGGAAAGGGAAGCCTGGTAGGAAACGCGGCCAATTCTGGGGCCCCGCTCCATTGAAAGCGCGGCTGGGAGGGGAAGGGAACGGAAGGGAAGGCATGGGGAGGCGAGGGGAGGTGAAGCGAGGCGCCCGTTGAGTGTTGTGGGCGACTTTGGAGCCCATCGTGGAGACACTGCGTTTTGCTCCCTCCCTTCCCAAGGCTGCTCCGAGGGAACGGAGGTTGCTCCCCCCTCCCCGCGTTTCTCCATGGAGCGACGGGACCCAATGCAGTACGCCGCCCCGCACTCGTCCTCCTGCTCTTCCCTGCGGGCTGCGTTCCAGCGAGCGGCTGCGCTTGGCCAGGAGAGGCGGGGTTCCTGAGCGGTGGAGCCCGGGAGCAGCAGGGCCCGGCCGCGGCGTTTTTCCCTCTCGGATGAGGAAGAGGGGGGTTTTGGAGGAGGCGAGGAAAGGAGAACCCGGTTCGCTGAGCTCCGCCAGGCCTAATTTAGCGTTTCCCGGTTTCCAAGCACCCTTTATAACTAGGAGCCATTTACGGGGGAATCCGGAAGAGAAGCGACTGGAGCAGTCAAGCCTCTCTTTCCCTTCTCCTTCTTCCAAACCTCCCCCGCCCCCTTCCACGCGATTGGCTCCCGCCCGAAAACCCCGCCCCCTTCCACGCGATTGGCTCCCACCCTCAAACCCCGCCCCCTGGCTCTCGAGTGATGTTATAAATGTTATAAATGTCAAAATGGCTCCTGGCATAAAAAAGTTTGCCGACCCCTGTTCTAAGGGATTCTTGCCCACAGTAGTACATATAATGGTCTCCTGAATTAAATTCGCTCATTCCTGTCCATTTTAGTTTGCTGATTCCCAAGATGTCGATGTTCAATCTTGTCATCTCATGTTTGACCACATCCAGCTTACCTTGATTCATAGATCTTACATTCCAGGTTCCTATGCAATATTGTTCTTTACAGCATCGGACTTTCCTTCCACTTCCAGACACATCCACAACTGAGCATCCTTTTGGCTTTGGCCCAGCCATTTCACTCTTTCTGGAGCTACTCGGAATTGCCCTCCGCTCTTCCCCAGTAGCATTTTGGACACCTTCTGACCTGAGGGGCTCATCTTCCGGCATCATATCTTTTAGCCTTTTGATACTGTCCATGGGTTTTCTTGGCAAGGATACTGGAGTGGTTTGCCATTCCCTCCTCCAGTTTTGGACCACGTTTTGTCAGAACTCTCCGTCATGACCTGTTCTTCTTGACCTGACTTCATTGAGTTATGCAAGCCCCTTCGCCACGACAAGGCAGTGATCCATGAAGGGACCTATCAATACCCAACACATAATTCTGTGAATGAGACAGAGCAATTGCATGAGAAAATTCTTATCTAGGGCCACCCTAAGATATTTGCCACTTGAAATATTGCTGGGGGTATCCTGAAACAATGCCTCTTAAAATATGACAAAGGGGCAGTAGTAGTTGCATGTAATGGCACAGGAGGGCAGCAGGTAATTTGAATTGGAACTGGAGAAAAGAAGACAGAGGTAAGACTTTGTTCTCTGCAAAAAATCCCTTGTAGGTGTACCATACATGGGTTGAAAGAATCCAAATGATTAGTACATGGCAGATAGCAGATTGAAAGAACAAAAGATACTAACAAGAAGTCAATATGTGGTTCATTGACTATAGAAAGGCCTTTGAGTGTGTTGACCATATCAAGCTGTGGAATGTTCATAGGAAAATGGGCAGCCCAAAACATCTCCTTGTCCTCATGCAAAACCTATTCACAGAACAGGAAGCCCCAGTCTAGATGGAAGTTGGCGAACCAGACTGGCTTCAGGTTGGCAAAGGAGTGAGACTGTATACTCACTCCTTATTTATTCAACCTATAAGCTGAATATATATTGAGAGAGGCTGAATATATATTGAGGGAGGCTGGATTGGAAGAAGATGGGTGTGGTTTTAGAACTGGAGGAAGAAACATCAATAACCTGCACTGTTCTGATGACACTACTCTAATAGCTGGAAATGCAAATGATCTGCAAACTCTAGTAATGAAAGTCAAGGAACACAGTGAAAAAATGGGATTACAATTAAATGTAAAGAAAACCAAAGTAATGACAACTGGTACAGCAACCAGCCTTAGAACTGAGAATGAAGACATTGGTGGATATCTTCTGCCTTTTAGAATCAACAGTTAACAGTAAAGGAATCATATTTGCAACCCAAATATGATAAACCTGAACTTGCAACAATAAGGTTTCTCTTAGAAATCTGATGGAGAACTGGAATCTATTAATGCTGTGGAACTATGTCTTATCCTTAGCATATACATATGTGTAAATAAACCATATATCACAGAAATAACACAAACCATCTGCAATCTCTTTTCACAGAAATCCTGGGGTAAGGTTGACCCCATGGAAACTTCTCAGTGCTCAGATGTGGGGTTCTTGCACTTTACATTACATTTCCAGTCTGCTTCTACAGAGCTGGAGATATTTATCTCCTTTTCCAAGCCCCAAATGGTTCCCCGGTCAAAGGACATTTTTAATATCCTTCTGTCTGCCCAGTGGTTGAATATCTTTTATTTGCATTACATCTGTAATCCATCCATGACTTTCTTGAACAACTGTCATGTGTAATTTATCTCTTTCATATGACAAAATTGGACATCAGGATTGGTAACACTGTATTCATTTATGCCATGTGAAATATATATACTATTTGAGTGAAGCATAGATAGTGCTATGATGAATGGATTCTAAATGTTGTCCTTGGGGACGTTTAAACTCAGCACCCTAGTCATCTTTAGTCACCTGCCTTTCCATCAGGCCCTGTTTGCTGTGTCCTGTAATTGTAGAGGACATATATACAAAACCTTCTGATAGCCAATCACATTTTTTCTATATATATATTTTGTCCCTTTTAAATCCCAATTCTGACACCATGTTTCAAGGTCTCTTCTAATAATAATGAGTCAGAGGTTCATTTATACTGAATGTCTTTATTAGCTAACAACTTCCACATCCAGCCTCCTGCTCTAACTACTTGTTGAATAAATGAAACCAGTTCCCGGGCCAAAGGCCGTACGTCCCAGCAGAGGGCGTGCTTCCCCAATCTCAGTCCTTCCTCTGTTACCAACTTTGTCCTCCTGACTTAGTTCCACCTATTGATACATCTTTCCTCTTTTTTAAAAAAAACTAACAAACAAACAACAGACAAACCTCCTTCTCACCCCCCCCCCCAGCTAAACATAGTTTTGTAAGTGTTTTGGTCTTTGTACTAGATAACCTGCCCGAGTTCTGAATTCATTTGTTGTGGTGGTCATCGTTTCTCCTGGGTGTGATGATGCATCGCTTGGTCCCTCAGTCCCATTTGTATATAATTCCAAATTGTCTCTCCCCTGGGACCCAGACGGTGGAGTGTCCTTTTCTTCCGCCAGTTGCTGTTGGTCCTGGTTTTGTAACTCTGACTGTTGGTTGCTTTTGCGCAGGTGTCGTCAGTTTCTCCTGAGTACCTGACCTTCAGGGGTCACCACCTCAAAGGAATGCATGTTCACCTGTTTCTGGACCTCAGCTTTCCTCCATTCCTTGTTCTCCTGTCCATTGGGCTGTATCCATACTTGCTCTCTACTGTGTAAGTTAGGTAGGTCTCTAGCTGTCCTGTTGTAGTAATGAGCATGTCTTATTTTTTGTTCCGCGATAAGCTCCGTGCAACTATTGCAACCTACCAGCTGCAGCAAGATTCCCCTCATGGGAATATGGGGCTTCCATCCAAACCCTGTGACGGGGTATTCCTGTGGTCTAGGACTGCTAGATATGGGTCTGCTCCCACTTTCTTGGCTTTGACTAAAAGATGCTTCACAGTCTTGACAGCTGATTCAGCTTTCCCATTGCTCTGAGGATAGGCAGGGGATGATGTTTGGTGGTCAAATTCCCACTGTGACCTGAATGCCCTAAATTCCTCGGAAGTAAATTGCAGACCATTATCTGAGAACACCACATCGGGTATGCCATATCTGGCAAAGTGGCGCTTTAGCTTTCTGATAATTGTCAGAGACCTGGTGTCTGGCACAGGGTCTATCTCCCAGAAGTTGGAATAATAGTCCACTGTTACGAGGTAGTCCTTCTCTTGCAGCTTGAATAGGTCTACCCCTACTTTTTCCCATGGTCAACTAGGTATCTCATGTGGGTGCAGTGGTTCCATTTGTTGTCTGTCTCCTTTTTTGTTGTTTATTCGTTCAGTCGCTTCCGACTCTTCGTGACTTCATGGACCAGCCTACGCCAGAGCTTCCTGTCGGCCGTCACCATCCCCAGCTCCCCCAGGGTTGAGTCCGTCACCTCCAGAATATCGTCCATCCATCTTGCCCTTGGTCGGCCCCTCTTCCTCTTGCCTTAAACTTTCCCCAGCATCAGCATCTTCTCCAGGGTACCCTGACTTCTCATTATGTGGCCAAAGTACTTAAGTTTTGCCTTTAATATCATTCCCTCAAGTGAGCAGTCTGGCTTTATTTCCGGGAGTATGGACTAGTTTGATCTTCTTGCAGTCCAAGGCACTCTCCGAATTTTCCTCCAACACCACAGTTCAAAAGCATCGATCTTCCTTCGCTCAGCCTTCCTTATGATCCAGCTCTCGCAGCCATAGGTTACTACAGGGAATACCATTGCTTTAACTATGCGGACCTTTGTTGTCAGTGTGATGTCTCTGCTCTTAACTATTTTATCAAGATTTGCCATTGCTCTCCTCCCAAGAAGTAGACGTCTTCTGATTTCCTGGCTGCAGTCAGCGACTGCAGTAATCTTTGCGCCTAGAAATACAAAGTCTGTCACTGCCTCCACTTTTTCTCCCTCTGTTTGCCAGTTATCAAACAAGCTGGTTGCTATAATCTTGGTTTTTTTGAGGTTTAACTGCAACCCAGCTTTTGCACTTTCTTCTTTCACCTTCGTCATAAGGCTCCTCAACTCCTCCTCGCTTTCAGCCATCAAAGTGGTATCATCTGAGATTGTTAATGTTTCTTCCAGCGATTTTAACTCCAGCCTTGGATTCCTCAAGCCCAGCACGTCGCATGATGTGTTCTGCATACAGGTTGAATAGGTAGGGTGAGAGTATACAACCCTGCTGTACTCCTTTCCCAATCTTAAACCAGTCCGTTGTTCCGTGCTCTGTTCTTACCGTTGCTACTTGGTCGTTATACAGATTCCTCAGGAGGCAGACAAGATGACTTGGTATCCCCATACCACCAAGAACTTGCCACAATTTGTTATGATCCACACAGTCAAAGGCTTTAGAATAGTCAATAAAACAGAAATAGAGGTTTTTCTGAAACTCCCTGGCTTTCTCCATTATCCAGCGGATATTGGCAATTTGGTCTCTAGTTCCTCTGCCTTTTCTAAACCCAGCTTGTACATCTGGCAATTCTCGCTCCATGAATTGCTGGAGTCTACCTTGCAAGATCTTGAGCATTACCTTACTGGCATGTGAAATAACTGCCACTGTTCGATAGTTTGAACATTCTTTAGTGCTTCCCGCTAGCCGTCCTTTCGGCTTTGAGGTAGCTGCGTCATCACATCTGGGGCTAGTTGAACTTATCCTCTGTTCCTCCCCAGTAGCATTTTGACCATCTTCTGACCTGGGAGTCCCATCTTCCGATGGTATACCGACATATCTCTGGTTGTACTGATCCATTTAGTTTTCACGGCAAGAATACTGGGGTGGGTTGCCATTACCTTCCCCAGGGATCGTATTTAGTCTGACCTCTCTGCCACGACCTTCCCGTCTTGGGTGTCCCTTCATGGTTTAGCTCATGGTTTCATTGAGGTGCTCAAGCTCCAGCACCACGACAAGGTAACGATCTCCTTTGCTGGAGTGTCTGTCTCCTAGGGAGTCGCATATCTCACAATGCGCCATGTAGGCTTTTAGCTGATCATTCATGCCAGGCCAGTATATGCATTCTCATGCCCTCCTTAGGCAACTCTCTATTCCCATGTGTGATGAACGTATTCTCTTCATAATGTCAAGCGCATAGCCGCTGGGATGATAGCTTGGTTTCCTCTAAAGATAATGTCATCTCACCGGTGTGCTTTGTGACAAACAAATGCCAATCCATCTCAAATCTAAGATCTATAAGACGATTGTCTGCTCTGTGGCATTGTATGGCACCGAGTGTTGGGCAGTAACAAAAAGTGTAGAGAGCCATTTCCATGTTATGGAGATGCATATGCTCTGTTGGATATCAGGCATCTCCCTACTCGACCACATCACAAATGATGCCATTCGACAACAACTAGGGATGTCATTAATTTCAGAGAAGATGAGAGAAAGCCAGCTTCATTGGTATGGACATGTCCTTAGAACGGCACCTTCCACTGTCACCAAAATAGCTTACCATCTTAAAATCGATGGCCAACGGCCATGTGGTCGACTAAAACAGAGATGGCAGGACACCGTCAATAAGGACATGCAAATTGATGGGCTACGCCCTGAGGATGCATATGATTGGGCAAAGTGGTGTTTCAGGATCCAAAAAGCAGACCCCGCAAAAATAGCGGGAAAACGTGAAGAAGAAGAAGAAGAAGAAGAAGAAGAAGAAGAAGAAGAAGGAGGAGGAGGAGGAGGAGGAGGAGGAGGAGGAGGAGGAGGGAGGAGGAGAAGGAGGAGGAGGAGGAGGAGGAGGAGGAGGAGGAGGAGGAGGAGGAAGAAGAAGAAGAAGAAGAAGAAGAAGAAGAAGAAGAAGAAGAAGAAGAAGAAGAAGAAGAAGGAAGAAAGAAGGAGGAGGAGGAGGAGGAGGAGGAGGAGGAGGAGGAGGAGGAGGATGCTATCTTGTACGCTGAGCTCCTCCCTCATGGAGAAATATGGGGTAGCTTCCACTGGCAGCTGATGCTTGTTCTCTGGCCAGCTAGCAAGGACAATTTGTTTAACTGTCTGCAGCTCCACGTCCTGGGCTGTGCATTCCTGTATTGCTTGTAGGCGTGGCCGTGAAATGGGTAGATACTGCAGCATATTTATTGATTCTATGTCCCTTTCTACCGAGCCCTCTTCACTAGGCTCCGGTAAATATGCTCTGCTCAACGTATCTGCCACTATGAGTTGGGAACCTGGAAAATATTGGATGCACACATCATAATTTTGAAGTCTCATTAGCATCCTCTGGAGTCTTTTCGGAGCACTCAGCAAGGGTTTTCACACAACGGTTTCCAGTGGCTTATGATCCAATTGGACATGCACTGTCTGTCCAAAAGTAAGCTGATGAAAGCGCTCCACCCCAAAAAACACCGCCAACAGTTCTTTTTCAATTTGGGCATACCCTTTCTCAGCTTCTGACAATGCTCTACTGGCAAAAGCAATTGGTCATTGGTTCTGTAGTAGGGTTTCTCCTAGCCCTTTTTCTGAGGCATCGCACTGTAAAACCAACAGCTCACCTGGGCTGTAGTATTTTAGCACAGGTGTCTTAGTTATTTTGTCCTTTATTTTATTGAATGCCTGCTGATGACTTTCGGACCGTTCCCATGCTGTTTCCTTGTGTGTCAGCTGCCTGAGTAACTCACAGTCTTTAGCTAACCCTTTGCAAAACTTGCCAGGTAATTTACCATCCCTAAAAAACTTTGAACTCCTTTCACGTCCTCAGGCCTTGGCGTCTCTCAGATGGCCTCAACCTTCTCTGGATCCACTTTCAATCCCTCTGCCGTCAACAGGTGGCCTATGTAGGGTACTTCTTTCAGTCTTAACCGGGCTTTCTCTGGGTTTAATTTGATATTTCTGTCCCTACAGCTCTCCAAGAAACGGCATAACTTTTCATCATGATCCCTTGCAGCTTCCGTTTCCGTATCTCCCTCTCCCACAATCAGGATATCATCTGCAATTATTTTCAAACCCGGGATGTTATCCAACTCTTGGGTTAGTCTGTGCTGAAACACTTCTGGGGCTGAGCTGATGCCCATTGTCATCCGTAGCCATCGATATCTGCCGAAAGGAGTTGCAAAGGTGGTCATGTAGCTGGGTTTCTGATCCAGTTGTATATGCCAGAATCCGTTCTTTACATCAAATACTGAAAAGACTTTGGCATGTGAGAGATTGCATAGTACATCCTCAATAGTGGGCAAAGAATAATGGCTGCATTTTAATGCCTTGTTTATGCTTTGGTTTCTGTTCCGTAATGCCTTGTTTAGCGGTTTCGGGTCAATACAAATGCACAATTTTCCAGACTGCTTCTGGACAATGACCAAACTGCTGATCCAGTCTGTGCTGGTCTCTACCAGTGTGATTATGCCTTCTGCCTGAAGACTTGCCAGTTCCTTCTACAGCGGTTCTGCTAGTGCTCTAGGTACTCTCCTAGTGGTGTTCTTTACTGGATCTATGTTGGGGTCTACCTCCAGTCTCAGTGTTCCTGTCAACTGTCCTTCCCCTTCGAAAACATCTCTATACTCCATAGCTTTCCAAACTGTGTTTTGTGACACATTAGTGTGTCGCGAAAAAACCCGGAAGTGCTGATGGTGTGTTGCCGACGCCTCTGTGGTGGTGCGTGCGGCGGCAGCGGTGCGCCATCAGCGCTTCCAGGTTTTAGCGCGAAACATGAGGCCGCCGCCGCTGCCACCATGCATGCTGCCGCCGTGCACGCCGCCATGCATGCCGCCGCCGCCGTGCCACCGCTGCCGTTGGTGTGTCGCCAATGGCGGGACATTGGAAAGCACTGCTATACTCCTTTAGTATAGTTTCCATAGTCCAGGCTCTGGGCCAGTTTTTGTCCATGGTTTCCATTGCCTGAAGGATGTTGTCATGACGCACCTGAATCAGCTGCATGGCCTGAACTGCTTTGCTTCCCAGCAGTGGTCTGTGGGCTTCTCCCCAGATGATGATGAATTCCAGGTGATTACAGTTTATTGTCTCCAGCAAAGGAGATCGTTACCTTGTCGTGGTGCTGGAGCTTGAGCACCTCAATGAAACCATGAGCTAAACCGTGAAGGGACACCCAAGACGGGAAGGTCGTGGCAGAGAGGTCAGACTAAATACGATCCCTGGGGAAGGTAATGGCAACCCACCCCAGTATTCTTGCCATGAAAACTAAATGGATCAGTACAACCAAAGATATGTCGGTATACCATCGGAAGATGGGACTCCCAGGTCGGAAGATGGTCAAAATGCTACTGGGGAGGAACAGAGGATACGTTCAACTAGCCCCAGATGTGATGACGCAGCTAGCTCAAAGCCGAAAGGACGGCTAGCGGCCGACGGTGCTGGTGGTGAACGACGAATCCGATGTTCTAAAGATCAACACACCATAGGAACCTGGAATGTAAGATCTATGAGCCAGGGCAAATTGGATGTGGTTATTGGTGAGATGTCAAGATTAAATATAGACATTTTAGGTGTCAGTGAACTGAAATGGACTGGGATGGGCCACTTCACATCAGATGACCACCAGATCTACTACTGTGGACAAGAGGACCACAGAAGAAATGGAGTAGCCTTCATAATTAATAATAAAGTGGCTAAAGCAGTGCTTGGATACAATCCAAAAAACGATAGAATGATCTCAATTCGAATTCAGGGTAAGCCATTTAACATCACAGTGATCCAAATATACGCCCCAACCACAGATGCTGAAGAAGCAGAAGTAGATCAGTTCTATGAGGATCTGCAGCACCTACTGGATAATACACCAAAAAGAGATGTTATTTTCATTACAGGAGACTGGAATGCTAAGGTGGGTAGTCAGACGACACCTGGAATTACAGGCAAGCATGGTCTGGGAGAACAAAATGAAGCAGGACATAGGCTAATAGAATTTTGCCAAGACAACTCACTGTGCATAACAAACACTCTCTTCCAACAACCTAAAAGACGACTTTATACATGGACTTCACCAGATGGTCGACACCGAAATCAGATTGACTACATCCTTTGCAGCCAAAGGTGGCGGACATCTATACAGTCGGTAAAAACAAGACCTGGAGCTGACTGTAGTTCAGATCACGAACTTCTTATTGAAAAATTTAGAATCAGACTAAAGAGAATAGGGAAGACCCACAGATCAGTTAGATATGAGCTCACTAATATTCCTAAGGAATATGCAGTGGAGGTGAAGAATAGATTTAAGGGACTAGATTTAGTAGATAGGGTCCCAGAAGAACTATGGACAGAAGTTCGCAACATTGTTCAGGAGGCGGCAACAAAACACGTCCCAAAGAAAAAGAAAACCAAGAAGGCAAGATGGCTGTCTGCTGAAACACTGGAAGTAGCCCAAGAAAGAAGGAAAGCAAAAGGCAACAGTGATAGGGGGAGATATGCCCAATTAAATGCAAAATTCCAGAGGTTAGCCAGAAGAGATAAGGAATTATTTTTAAACAAGCAATGTGCGGAAGTGGAAGAAGACAATAGAATAGGAAGGACAAGAGACCTCTTCCAGAAAATTAGAAACATCGGAGGTAAATTCCAGGCAAAAATGGGTATGATCAAAAACAAAGATGGTAAGGACCTAACAGAAGCAGAAGAGATCAAGAAAAGTTGGCAATAATATACGGAAGATCTGTATAGGAAGGATAATAATATTGGAGATAGCTTTGACGGTGTGGTCAGTGAGTTAGAGCCAGACATCCTGAAGAGTGAGGTTGAATGGGCCTTAAGAAGCATTGCTAATAACAAGGCAGCAGGAGACGATGGTATCCCAGCTGAACTGTTTAAAATCTTGCAAGATGATGCTGTCAAGGTGATGCATGCCATATGCCAGCAAATTTGGAAAACACAAGAATGGCCATGAGATTGGAAAAAATCAACTTATATCCCCATACCAAAAAAGGGAAGCACTAAAGAATGTTCAAACTATCGAACAGTGGCAGTTATTTCACATGCCAGTAAGGTAATGCTCAAGATCTTGCAAGGTAGACTCCAGCAATTCATGGAGCGAGAATTGCCAGATGTACAAGCTGGGTTTAGAAAAGGCAGAGGAACTAGAGACCAAATTGCCAATATCCGCTGGATAATGGAGAAAGCCAGGGAGTTTCAGAAAAACCTCTATTTCTGTTTTATTGACTATTCTAAAGCCTTTGACTGTGTGGATCATAACAAATTGTGGCAAGTTCTTGGTGGTATGGGGATACCAAGTCATCTTGTCTGCCTCCTGAGGAATCTGTATAACGACCAAGTAGCAACGGTAAGAACAGAGCACGGAACAACGGACTGGTTTAAGATTGGGAAAGGAGTATGGCAGGGTTGTATACTCTCACCCTACCTATTCAACCTGTACGTAGAACACATCATGCGACATGCTGGGCTTGAGGAATCCAAGGCTGGAGTTAAAATCGCTGGAAGAAACATTAACAATCTCAGATATGCAGATGATACCACTTTGATGGCTGAAAGCGAGGAGGAGTTGAGGAGCCTTATGATGAAGGTGAAAGAAGAAAGTGCAAAAGCTGGGTTGCAGTTAAACCTCAAAAAAACCAAGATTATGGCAACGAGCTTGATTGATGACTGGCAAATAGAGGGAGAAAAAGTGGAGGCAGTGACAGACTTTGTATTTCTAGGCACAAAGATTACTGCAGACGCTGACTGCAGCCAGGAAATCAGAAGACGTCTACTTCTTGGGAGGAGAGCAATGGCAAATCTTGATAAAATAGTTAAGAGCAGAGACATCACACTGACAACAAAGGTCCGCATAGTTAAAGCAATGGTATTCCCTGTAGTAACCTATGGCTGCGAGAGCTGGACCATAAGGAAGGCTGAGCGAAGGAAGATAGATGCTTTTGAACTGTGGTGTTGGAGGAAAATTCTGAGAGTGTCTTGGACTGCAAGAAGATCAAACCAGTCCATACTCCAGGAAATCAAGCCAGACTGCTCACTTGAGGGAATGATATTAAGAGCAAAACTGAAGTACTTTGGCCACATAATGAGAAGACAGGATACCCTGGAGAAGAAGCTGATGCTAGGGAAAGTGGAAGGCAAAAGGAAGAGGGGCCGACCAAGGGCAAGATGGATGGATGGTATTCTGGAGGTGACGGACTCAACCATTGGGGAGCTGGGGATGGTGACGGCCGACAGAGGGCTCTGGCGTGGACTGGTCCATGAAGTCATGAAGAGTCGGAAACGACTGAACGAATAAACAACAACAACAACAGTTTATTGTTCTTTGGATTGCGGATCGTTAGCTTACATTTTCCCACAGGCTTCAGGGTACCCTTGTTATACATGATGAGTGATTGGCCACATGGTTCGATGTCTGTCTCACGATCCACCATGGCTAGTGGCAACACATTTCAGGTGGCTCCACAGTCCAGTTGGAAATGAACAGTGTTTTTGCCTAACACCATCGTGGCAAACAAGGCAGTGGGGTATGTGTCTTTTGTCCCAATATTCCTCACCATGTGGACATCATGTTCCACGGGTCCTAAACTGAGGGTTAAGACATCCTCATAGTCCTCTGACTCAACCCCATCATCCTGTATTGTTCTCACCGCCAGTCTATACGGTCTCTTCGCCCCTTTGCACTGGCTTTGGAAATGATTATATTTGCCACACCCCTTGCATTTCTGTCCACATGCTGGGCATCATTCTTTTTTCTTTTCATGGCGTTTTCCACAGTATATGCATTGGATCCTTGGTAATTGGCCCCAATGTTGACTGTCCTGCTCTTTGTGGGGGGCCAGACTGGTGGTGGACTACATGCACTTCCACCTCCTGTGTGCCTTCTAGTGTCCTGAGCCTGTCCTTTGCTGCTTCTGCTGCTCTCCCCAGTTCCAAACACCGAGCCAGTGTCAGATCAGGCTCCCGCAACAGTCTTTCCCAGAGATGTGAGTCCGTAGTTCCACAGACAATCCTGTCTCTGACAAGGGAGTCTCTGATCGCCCCAAAATTACAGGTTGCTGCCAGAGTCCTTAGTGGAATAACATAGGCATCTAACCATTCTTCAGGACCCTGCTGTCTCATAAAGAACTGATAGCGTTCCATCGTTTCATTTTGTTTGGGTACGCAGTAGTCCTCCAGACCCTGTAAGAGCTGCTGCAACGTGCTAGTGGGACCCAACCTGAGTGAGCTGCAGATTTCCCACCCTTTTTCGCCAATCAAATAATGTAAGAGTTTTACCTCCCTCTCGTCTTCGTCTGTAAAGGCAAGGTCCCGGTACAGTGCAAACTCCTCTTTCCAATGCTGCCACACCTGAGCAAGGTTGGGAGCATTGAAATCCAGTCCCTTTAAAAAAAACACATTAGTATTCTTTCACTAGGTGTCACTGTTTGCTATGAAGCCCGAAGAATAAATGTTTTCTCATAGAAGGACTAATATATTCTTACTCAGAAGCTAGAGGAAAAATGCTGCCTTTTGCATGTTTCCATCCAGAGAGAATATTTATTCAAAACCAAAATCAGGACCTTCTGCCAAGTGCAGGTAACCTAGCCCAATCCAGATAAGATAATTGGATAGCCATTGAATGTCTCTTTCTGTGTATCTTTGTCTATTACTTGCCAGAGATCTGAAACTGTCAGATTACTGAGATGCTCAAATTAATCAGGATAACCTTTGCACTAGCCTTCTCTAAGATGGCTTCCTGCAGATATGCTTGGCCAAGTTGGCTGGGAATGTTGGGATTTATAGTGCCAACATATCTCAAAGGTGTCAAAATGGGGAAGGTTGAACTACACATGCAGCATTGTTTTCAGAAAAGATGCATATATCTGCTTCTGCCTTTCTGAGTCTATTGTTCATGAATAAACATCTTTTGATAGTTCAACTAGATCATCCATAGTATGCATAATATACTATAGTTAGTATATATGTATTTAGTATAATACATTGTGTTCTGTGCATACACCCTGCTTCTGAGTCATGAACAGCATTCTTATTCATACTTCAGTTTATTTAAAATGGACTGCACTGGTTTTGAAAATAGTGGCACACTTTGCCACTATTATGAAGTGGGAAATCCATACAATCAGTTGCCTTAACTCTATCATAGGCTTAATTGCTGAAAAAACAAGGAAACTTCCCTATTCTCAAGATAGAGTAGAACATCTGCACCCTACCTTTGGTTTTTTTATTATTTCATTTAGCAATATTTATAAACAGAGCATGGATGATGTATGATAGTTTAACCCACCCTGTAATTTAAAAGAAATAATGATGACACCCAACAAACTATGATGATCTTCTAAACAGAGTTAAGGCCAAAAGCTTGTTGGAATAGGACTAGTTTACCTTGCTTCCTAAAAGGAAGAAAGATTGGGGCCACCCAATGGATGTTATAAAGGGGTCTCTCAACAGGCTGTCCCTAAATGTCTGAAACAGATAGGCAGGTTCTATCCTAATACAGTTCTGCTTAGTATAAGCCAGTGCTGTGCTGCAAAGCTTTTAAAGATAATGACCAGCAATTTGAATTGAATTCTACCTTATTGTAAGGCTACATTAACAGATTCTTGCAAGTCTGAAAGTACAAATCTCCTGTCCTCCCTATTTATTGCTTGAGTGGTCGGGGTGTGTGTGTCTTTCCTAAATTTCTTCTTCGGACCGTTACTCTCTCATGAATTTCCTCTCCTTTTATCTGATCATTCCCTAGGCAGCACCTCTTCCCTCTGTTCTCCAAGGTCACCCTCACATTCCATCACAATAATTTTCTCTGCCGAAAAGCCCGCAAATTCACCCAGTGTGCTTGTAGAAGCCTTGTCCCATCAATCCTTCCCTAAAGCGTCCAGGTTACTCTAAGCAGGGTTGCCAGGTTGGAATCTTCAGATGCAATAAGATCAGAAAAGAATTGACTGTGTAAGCTTGGTAGGCTCAATAGTTTCTGTTTCTGCTTTTCCACCACCATTGCTCTTGACATCTTTTCAGTCATTTCATTTCTCTCAGCTTCTCAGTAAACCAAGGAATTGCTCAGAATTAGCAACTGGACAGAGGCTGCACTGTAGCAATTTCGTCCAGTGTTCTGGCTGCCTCCATATTCCACAGTTCAACAATGAGATGAAACTGAGATAGAATTGATCACCTAATTGTTGGGGAACTCCCCAAGTGTTCTCTGGAAACCCCCTGGATTCTTGAAGACCATCTGAAGGGTCCACTGTGCTTGCAGAGTCCAAGGCCTCTGTGATATGCAATTTTGTGAGGAAGTGATCTGGCTATGGTAAAGAACAGATGTTAATGTCCTCCACTATCAGACCATGTCTTACCTCCTATCATGTAAAGACCAGGTTCAGGTATGCTCTCTCATATGTATTGGGGCTGCAATTGCTTTTGACAAGCACATGGCCACCATGGAAGCCATGAACTCCCAAGCTGCACCAGATCTTTCCCCCAGGGCATCACTATCTCCATCATCTTCCTCCCAGATCACCAAACACCTTCATTTTCTCACTTTCTCTTTGGATTACAATTCTTTTTTCACATTCTCTAACACCCTCTTTACATTTCCTAACACTCCAATTAACACTTTCCCTTTTCTGACTAAAACAACCAGCTAACCTGCAAAGTAAAAACCTGCCCTAACATCCCAACAACTAATCCTGGAGATAACTACTTACTAAAACAGTTGCCATCTTTACTAACTCCTATATGAAGGTTGAGGATAAGCTGAACATTCGTAACATTGACTTTTTCACCATGGGACCTAGATAACAGGTCTTCTTCCATATGAATCTTTCCAGTCATTAAATTCTTCTGAAGAGGTTCTCTATTGTGCCCTCTTCAGGGTTGGGTGAGTTGGGTTGCGTTAGGAAACGGAAAATAGCATTTCCATGATTGGGCCAACTGTAGGTAGGCATATAATTTTATCTCTTGAATGAGCATACCTGGATAATCTTCCTAGCAACAATATGGAAGTGGTTTGTGGTAATCTTCTTCTAGGATTTTTTTTTAACTTCCCAGTTTAACCTACAGCTAGAGGATTTCCTGAAGGTCTCCTATGCAAGTATGAACCATCTCTGACTCTGCTTAGCTTCCATGACTAAAGAAATTCTTTTTCCTGTGGCCAGTTGATCTGGAGATCTCTAAAGTTTTAAAGCCTTCCTGGCCGCTCAACTTAATTCATCTGCTGTTCTTTTGTTTTTGTTATGAATTGTATTTTATTGTATCTTACAATCTGCTTGAACACTTTAAGTGGAAAGATAGGATACAAATATTGTCATAAACAAGTAAATACATTTAGCTCCAGTATGAAAAATATTTTCTCTTATCTGTTTTCTATCAGGCATGGGGTCTGCAGGAAAAATGGAAGTAGCAAAGCAAAAATGCCTCCTCATTTCATTAGTGCATTCCCTTAGAAATGTGATTATTTTTACTCATGTTTCTGTCTCTGAAGGACCATGTGATTTTCATCTAAGAATTAATGGACCACGGTAAGGCCTTTCCATTTAATTGTCTGCTTTGGGGGATAGATTTCTGAAACTGCAAAGTTTCCTTCTTATTTTTAATTAAAAAATCTGTAGATCACATCTTGGGGCAGACAGAGGTTCCATTTACTTAATAAATTTTGCAAGATGGCTGTGATGTTTTCCATCTTTATTATTTAAAACATTTAAAAAGCTGGCATATTTGTACCAGTGCTGTTTTTTTTTTAAAGAATACTGGTACATTCCTGGATTGCCCAAGTGATGACGTGGCTATAGGGATTTGTAGTATTAACAAACAGTCCAAAATCCAATAGCCGACAGATATCCAAACTCTCCAACTGAATATTAAATGCCAAAACAAATATATTATTCAGCAGGCATTTCCTTTGTAGGGCCCCATGCCACAACAGTGCCAGCAGGTATAATGTCTGTACAATATTCCACTGTACAACATTCCAGTGTCACAGAGCTTTCTTAGAAGTACTGTTGAAGAAGGCCCTCAAGCATGTTGGTTCTGTGGTAAGTGCTTGGTTTTTTTCAAAGAAAAGAAAAGGAAAGATTATTGTCAACCTTGTAGAGCTTAGAAAATGCAACCCAGATGCGCCTTTACTGTAGAGTTTTCTGGGGAAAGACAATTTCTAGTTGGATTCCATTTTTTTCTGTCTTTTGCCCTGCCATGAATCCATCATGGCTCTTTTGCTGTGAAGTTCCAGCTTCTCTCCCAAAAGGCGCCACAGGGAATTCCTCTTGATCCATACTCATTTCTTAGCAACCTCATTCCTCTATTGGAAATGTTGATAGAATAATTTGGGGAACCATACTTTAGGGGATGGGGGCTATATATGGGCCTTAGGTGACATACCCATTCTAAGAAAACAACTCTAATTTAGCTTTAGAAAATTGCAATACACACACACACACACAGAGTATATTCTCATCTCAACCCAGGGAGGCACAAATGACCAAGCTCAAATTATCCTGCTTTGGACACATTATGCAAAGACCTAGTTCTCTAAAGAAGGCTCTAATGCTGGAAAAGGTGGAAGGAAAGAAAAGAAGAGGATGACCAGCAGCATGGTGGATGGACTCAGTTACAATGGCAATGGGAGCACTGCTGGAAGACTTGAAAGACCAGGTTAGGGACAGATTGTCACAGAAAAAATCTATGTGGTTGCTAGGAGTCGAAAATGACTTGATGGCACATAATCAATCAATCAATCAATCAATCAATCAATCAATCAATCAAATATTCTAACCTCTCAAAGGAGGATACATGGGGAGAAGAGCCAAGTTAGAAGTGCATGTTAAGACAGGAGACAATTTGCAATGGAAATGGGGAGGGGAATAACACTGTAAGAACGATTAAGAGGAATTGGAACAAGTGCAAAGAAGGGCAACAAAGATGATCAAGGGACTAGAAAATGTTCTATGGAGATTGAAAGAACTCTTTGAGAAAACTGGGGGAGGAGGGAAATTTTAACAGTGAAAAGATATCACACCTGAAAAAGGCCACACCTATGCCATTTTCCCAGAGTGCACGATACAAAAGAATGGAGTTAAGTTACAGGAAGGGAAATCCTATTTCAAATCCTAACAGTAAGAACAGTTTGTCGGTGGCATCCATTGCCCAGAGTGGATGTGGGCTCCTCTTCATTGGGTGAGTTCAACCTGAGACCAAATAAATATCTATTGGGGATGCTTTAACTGAGACACTGAGTAGGTGATTGGGATCAGTGGAGTAAACAGTGTCTCCAACTCCATAATTCTATGTTTCCAGGGAAAAGCTTGGGTCAGTTTTCCCAACCAATGTATTGGTTCCTTTTTAACTGCCTCAAATACGTTTTTTATTCCTGACATTTGCTACAAGACCATTGTATTTTACTCATTTGTTATTCATGGCAGGAAATAAAAAATGATCCCAGAGAGAGTTTTACAAGGAGCACAGTCAACATTCCAAAGAAATTGCTTTCTTGAGTGGGCTCAGGAGACTTAAAGAAATGATACTTCTCCTTCCCATGCAAGGTTTATAGGAATATATGGTTGCCTTTCACCCAGGAAGCCCAAACTAGGACTGTTGATTTCAAGTGAGCAGCAGGTCTCTGAGGCCAGGGATAGAGAAAAGTCTTGCCTATATAATTATGGGGAAAGTAGGAGGAGTTTGGAAAGTCAGGTGCCTTTAGTATTTGTGTTTATCATATGGATACATGGCTCAAGCCACAGTATAATGCTGTAATGCAGGGGTACCCAACCTTTTTGGCACCAGGGACCGGTCGTGGAAGATAATTTTTCCACGGACTGGGGGGCGGGGTTTGCAAGTGGGAGCCAATCACATGGACGGGGGCAGGGTTTGCAGGTGGGAGCCAATTGTGCGGATGGGGGCAAGGTTTGTGGGTGGGAGCCAATCACGCGGATGGGGGCGGGGTTTGCAGGCGGGAGCCAATCGCGCGGACCACCACCGCTCACCTACTGTATGGCCCACTTCCTAACAGGTTGGGGACCCCTGCTATAATGGAAACATTCATGCTGCCATTTCTGGTTTTAGGCTGAGATAGCTCCTTTCTCACTTCTGAATTGGGAGAAAATCCTACAAGCAACAGAAGAAAATGGAAAGGCTTTATGGACTAGGGCAGAGCTTTCCAAACTGTGTGTCGGGACACATTAGTGTGTTGGCTGCAGTGTCTGGGTGTGTTGCGGCTGCTCCTGCCTCCTTGCTTCCACACAGGTCCTAGTGCCTGACTTGTGCCTTGCTGCCTCCAAACCTGCTGTGATTCCGCACAGGTCCTAGTGCCTGCCTTGTGCCCTGCTGTAAGAGTGTGTCGCGAAATGATGCATGTCTAAAAAGCATGTCACCAACATGAAAAGTTTGGAAAGCTCTGGACTAGGGTCTAGTGTTTCTGAATCATGGCAGCTTTAAGATGTGTGGACTTCATCTCCCAGAATTCCCCAAGCAGGTGCTTTGAAGAGCACCTGGAAGGAAGACAATGGCCGGGCTCAGACTAAAGAACTTCAGGAAGTGTTGAAAGAGAAACAGCAAGAAGTGAGGCAGCTGCAAAAAGATTGTATTAAAAGCCAGGAGAAGATCGGTGGCTTGAATCAATGGTCTAGTCGTGGCATAAGCACTTGCACAGATGAGCAAGAAAGCAGGTTTGAAACTATGGATTTTTATAATCTCTTTATAGCTGGGCAAGCGCTGCCTGTAAAATAGCCTTTAAGAATAAAGCAGTGTCCTTTAAATATGCCAGTTACAGCACTGTGATCCAACCCCTGCCCCTTTTGTGTAGGCATTGACACTGCATGAATATACAGTATAACAGGGCGGGGCCTTGATTGCCATGCTGCGACTGCCATATTGCCAGTAGACTCCATGACTGAAATCTCTCCACCCTCACCCCCACATGAAAAATATTGAAATACACATTTGTTGTTGTTGTTGTTCAGTCGTTTAGTCGTGTCTGACTCTTCGTGACCTCATGGACCATAGCACACCAGGCCTTCCTGTCCTCCACTGTCACCCGGAGTTTACTCAAATTCATGTTCATTACATCGGTGATGCTATCGAACCATCTCATCCTCTGCTGTCCCCTTCTCCTTTTGCCTTCAGTCTTTCCCAGCATCAGGGTCTTTTCCAGTGAGTCCTCTCTTCGCATTAGGTGGCCAAAGTATTTGAGCTTCAGCTTCAGTATCTGCCCTTCCAATGAGCAGTCAGGGTTGATTTCCTTTAGGATTGACTGATTTGACCTCCTTGCAGTCCAAGGGACTCTTAAGAGTCTTCTCCAGCACCACAGTTCGAAAGCATCAATTCTTCGGTGCTCAGCCTTCCTTATGGTCCAACTCTCACAGCCATACATTACTACTGGGAAAACTATAGCTTTAACTATACAGATATTTGTCGGCAAGGTGATGTCTCTACTTTTTAATATGCTGTCTAGGTTTGCCATAGCTTTCCTCCCAAGGAGCAAGCGTCTTTTAATTTCATGGCTGCAGTCACCATCTGCGGTGATCTTGGAGCCCAAGAAAATAAAATCACACTATCCTGCTTTAAATTGTTGCAATATGAGATGGGCAGTAAAGAAATATGATAACTAACTAACTAACTAACTAACTAACTAACTAACTAACTAACTCCACCTCTTCCTATTGCTCTGAAGTACAGTGTTGCTGGATTAGATCAAATGTAACTTGGTAGCATGTGGAAACCTCAACCTTCCCCTCCCCAAATGAGGAAGAAATTGTTGGAATGTATGCATTTTGCAAAAATATACAATTATATTTTATAATATGTATAATAAACTGAATTTCATAATATGTATAATAAACTGAATTTTATAATATGTATAATAAACTGAATTTTATAATATGTATAATAAACTGAAGTGGGGCGCGATGGCTCAGTGGTTAAGATGTCAGGCTTGTTGATTGGAAGGTCGGCGGTTCAAGACCTGAGCGCCGCGTGATGGAGTGAGCTCCTGCACTCGCCCCAGCTCTTGCCAACCTAGCAATTCGAAAGCATGCAAATGCAAGTAGATTAATAGGTACCACTTCGGTGGGATGGTAACAGTGTTTCGCGTGCATCATGCCGGCCACATGACTGCAGAAGCGTCTTCGGACAGCGCTGGCTCTTCGGCTAAGAAACGGAGATGAGCACCGCCCCCTAGAGTCGGACATGACTGTGCAGGGGAAAACTTTTACCTTTACTTTTCCTATAATAAACTGAGTTTTATATAGTTGATGGTTGGGTTTCAATGCTGCTTTGAGTATAGCAGAAAAGTGGGGTATAAAGTAGTAGGATAAAGTAAAGACTTCCTTAATATAAAGCTTGCCTGTTGATAACTTCATTGACATAGACAGGAGGTTTGAACTGCCTGCTGGGATTTTTTTTCAACTTCCCAATCTAGTCTACAGCAGTGGGATTTCCTAGTGGTCTCCCATCCAAACACTAACTAGGTCTGACCCTGCTGAGCTTTTCGAGATCAGCCAAAGTCATGGAAAATAAATACTAAACAAGTAAATAATCAATCAATCAATCAATCAATCATAGACATTTCCACATTTCCTTATTCCACAGTGGAGAACTAGATGTTAGGAACCATCTTTTTTTTTAAAGCATTTAAACATACAATAATCAACAAAACACTAAAATAAAATACAAAAACGTAAGAACTCTCTGAAAGAAAAATGGTCAGTTAATTAAATGTCATCAATTTGGAAATGATTTCTGGTGATTGTATTGGGTAACTCACCATCTTGATCTAACTTTAGTAACAACTTTGAGTTCTTTCAAGGACAGCCTTATAATTTCTTCCATATTGTCCATCTATCCATTGTCTTCCCTCTATTCTCTTTAATTGTTATAAGTGAACTCAGCCCGAGGTAAACGTTCAGGCTAGTTGTCTTGTTGGTAGTTTACATAGCAACGAAGGTATTGTTCCAGTTCAGCATTCTCTTTCTCCATCTGATTGTGGGTGATAGCAGAGAACAGTTTCACCAAAGTTGAAATAGCACATTCCAAAAATGGGCTGTGAATTGCAGGCACTTGTCCGAGAAGAGATGATTGGACAGGTCATGGTTCCAAAAGATGTGGTGAACAAGCAGACATGCTGTCTCAGGAGTGGTGGGAAGGCCGCAGCAGGAGAATGAAATCACCATTTTGGAAAAAAGATGGAATGGCATCCAGATCCTTGACATGTGGTAAGTCAGTTATGAAGCCCAAGGAAAATGTGTCAAACACTTCTTTAGAAAGAGGAGGAGTTGCAGCAACTTGGTTGATTTGATATGGAGATGTGTGTGGCAAGATGAAACATAGGCCTTGATATTTGCTATAACACAAGGGCACCAAAAATCCTGAAGCATGAGATAGTTTTTTAAATCCCATTATGTCCAGCTGGCACTGTGTGAGAAGTCTGCAAGTATTCCAGATTCTCGTGTTCAACTCCTTCTGGGAAATGGTACCAGTATAGAAAGGCTTCCTTGATGGCTAAATTCTTCTTGTGAGAGACACCATTTCAGCTAGCAAAAATTGTTTGGAAAAAATTACACAGGGGAGCAAACTGTCTTCAAACATGAGCATAAAATTGTAAAAGCAGGAATTGTGAAATCAGAGGTGTCCATCTGAAGAATAAAGAGGAAAGTGACATCTGAATGTCAGAAGATGGGTGAAGCATTCTTGCCTCTGTGGCGTTCTTATTCCATCCTGGCCACCATCATTATGGTATGTGGAAACCACTCTCACTCCCATTTCCTTATCTTCATGACTTCAGGGAATGGAGCTCGTGGGTGGGGGATGAGATAATCTTGACTTTTTCTACTTTCACAGCAGTTTCAATTTGCAAACATTTCCCACAAATTATGTTTAAAACGTATGAAATGTCACTGCTTGTTTCGTTAACTAGCACAGAGTTGGCTCTGTGACAGACAGAGGCAGAAAGCTGGGCAGCCAAGGAAGATGTGACTTTTCTGCTAAAAAGAAGCAAAGGCACTGTATGTGTAGGTGTTCAGCTACACATTCTTGGGCTCACTTCAGCATCAAAAGAGCTGTTCACTTTGCCACAATGGGCCACAACATCCTTTGGGTGTCATTTTCCCTGGGATTCAGTGACACAGTGGGCCTTTAGACTTATTGTCCTTCTGCTTCCACACTCTTTGGGAAAGATACTGACTCACCACATGTTTCCTTAATGCAGTCTTGTCCACTCCAGAACTGACAAGATATGTTAAGCTACAGCTCATCATCCAACAAAAATGTGTTGTCAACAGATTTAATTCTTACTGTTAACCAGTGGTATTCTAGGCTCTAATACAGTGTTTCTCAACCTTGGCAACTTTAAGATGGGTGGACTTCAACTCCCAGAATTCCCCAGCCAGCATACTGGGGAATGAAATCCACCCATCTTAAAGTTGCTGAGGTTGAAAAACACTGATCTACATAGTGGATCTAAATTTTTGGTTGCGTTTGCATTCAGTTTTGAGGGCTTGCAATAAATAACAAACCCATGGAAAAAATAATGCAAAATCATTGCCTTGTTAATAGACACAATTCATATTTCATAATTCTTTTTGGCGATACAACAGCAGCCTTCCCCACCCTGTGATTGTCCAATTATGCTAAGTCTGCAGTCCCAGAACCCCCAGTCTAGCCTGCAGTATATGTAATTCTGAAATGGCAGTTCCAATACATCTAGAGAAGGAGCCAGGTTGGGAAACAGGGGCATCCTTAGAATCAAAGACCTGCCCCCCTTTTTACATGGGCTGCATGCATAATGCTTGTAAAAAGGGGGCAGGGCTTTGATTTCAGAGGTACAGCTGCCATATTGATTTTTTTGACACCCCCTTCCCCCAGTGGACATCCCTCTTGAGATAGGTTCTCCCTCTTCTTCCCACTTGCAAAGACCTGGGACCAGCCCCAATCCCAATATACCCTCATCTTTTTTTGCAGGGGGGCTGTTAATTGAATTCCTATCAAAGCCATTATCAGGTTGTTCACTGCAGTAGAAGAAGCTCTTCTTTCTGGTCAGGATCCTGTTTCACTGCTTTGGTAATTAAGGGTACTAGCTGAAATACATTTTACTCCCTAGGGAACCAAGAAGAACCTGAAGGTCTAAATAAAGCTGATATATTAAGAAAAAAATCCATTTTCAACTTCCCGCAAGAGTTGGTTTTCCAAGATTCTTCCATCTGACTGACAACCTAAGTAGGCCAGGATTTCTTCTTCAAAACTGGCTGAAACCCCACAAGGGAGGAACTGCTCTTTCAGATTGGGAACAGCTGTCAAAGGGAGCAAAGATGTGACAAGTGAAACCTCCTTGCCATGTAAGCACCGATTAGACAGCCATGGGGGTAGTTCACCCGTTATACTTGGAATAATGTCGCTGAAGGTGGTTTGAAATGCAAACAGAGACTAAAATGTCACTGCAACTTATGATGGGATAAAAAAATATATTTTTATGCTTGGCAGTTTTTGTGACTGATCACTTCAGTAGCACCATTAATGTCCCAAAGATTCAAGGCACCTTTCTCCAACCTAATACTCTTCAAGTGTGTTTGGGTTATGTACAAACCCATCATGCTATTCCCTTGTGGGGTAAGTAACCTTATGCAAAGTGCAGAAAAGGGGTAAGAAAGAATAAGCCAAAGAAATTAAAGGCAAGAGATGAGAACAAGAAGCAAGAAACATAGTTAAATCTAGTTCACATCAGTGCATTCATACTACTATTCCATACATTTCTATCTTTCCAAACTGTCCTTGTTTCTACCATGTCCATCCACGGGTTCATATATTGTCTTTTGTTATTTAAACATCTCCCTTCTTTCTTTTTGGACCTCCTCAAATACCACTTTCTCGATCCTCCCCTTTCTCTCAACCCATTCATATTATATTTGTTTTGCAATGCAGTCCTTATTCATTCTCACCCTATGACCAAACCACTTCAACATATTTCTTTCACATTTGTCACTTACTTTTGTTTTCAGTCCACATTCATTCATTCTTGAATCCAATCTTGTCTTGTTTCACCACAAACAAACAAACAAACACACACCCTCACACACACACACACTTCTTAAATAACCCATTCCCTATGCATTCAAATAACTTTTTGTTTCTCTCTCTTTGTTTCTCCAGCCCCCAATATCAGAGAACAAAGTGAGTAGAATAGTGTTTCTCAACCGTGGCAACTTGAAGATGTGTGGACTTCAACTCCCAGAATTTCCCAAATTTCCCAAATTTCCTCTTGTTCCTTTTCAATCAGAATTCTGCCAAATAAATTCCTAGGAATACTCAACAATTTAATTCCCTGCTATGCATTCTTGCTGCCTTTCCCTTTGTACAGGAGAACAATAGCAACATTTCCCCAATCATCAGGCACAGATGCAGTCTTCATACTCCCATTAAACAAATCATGTTGTCACTGTGTAAACAAACCACATCCATATTTTAACGTTTCTGCAATTATCCATGTACAACTACAGCCTTACCATTTTTCAATATTTCACAGCATTTATGACTTATTTTCATCATTTTTGTTTCAATTCTACTCTTTGATATATCACTACCCCTCTCATACAGATCTCTAAAATGCTCCTTCCAGCATTCCCTCACTTTGTTTTTAGCCCAAATAATTCCATCAATTCTCTTTTTCGTTCTGTTTACTCTGCTGGAGACTTCTTATTTAGCCCTCTTTGCCAACTTCCAAAACAGATTGTTATTTCCATCTAAATTACTTTGCATTTCTCTGCCTCTTTTATTCTTAACCATTCCTTGTTCTCTTTGACTATATTCTTTGCAACTATTACACATATATAATACCTTTCTCTTATTCTCATTTTTTTGCAGCAGTGATTCTTATATTCATTTTTCTCCTCATCCACAGCCTCTTTCACTTCATCATTCCTCCAAGCAACCATTGTTATGGTTCTGTGACACTCTATAGCTTAATTCTTTTCACTCTGTTCCAAGCAGCTTCTATATACTCTTCTTTTACATCTACTTTCTATTCTTTCTGTTGGGACATTAATCTATCTTTTAATGGTGTTCTGAAAGTCCTTTAAAAAACTGGCTGTATAAAGTAGGGTGGCGTTGTTGAATCCCTGTTGGGTGTATTTTTTGAAGTGTTTGGAATTTGTGTCTGGACATATATACTCCTCCTGTTTACTATTGTTTTTAAATTCTTTATAGTGTAAGCCACCCATAATTGTTCTGGAGTCAGGTGGCCTTAAATATAATAAATAAATAAACAAACAAACAAAGTAAGCTTTTTCATACAGGACCAATTCTCTGTCTACCTTCTACTTTCATTTCAGCCTGCTTCCTATAGAAATAATATTTCTTTCCTTTTTCTTTTTCTCAATATGAGGACAGAAAACTTGAGATGCATGCTTTTGGTTGGCATATGTAACTTTCTTAATAAACTTTGATCCTCCTTTAGGACCTTAAGCATCTATTTCTAGTTACCCTTGACTGGCTTGGTTCCACCCTAAGACATATGGTTTGCTAACCATGGACCCAAGTGAATGATATGGGGATTTCTAATCAGGGTTTCCTTGAATTTTTCCTTAAACACTTTTACTCAATGTAATGCGCTTTTGTGCACATTTCCCCATAACAATACATCCCGGGGTGTATATTTGTAAGATGCATTTTGCAAACTGCTTGTATTTCGATTTGCTTACACATTTGGAAAGTACAGATTGAGCAAGTCTTTTCTAGACAGGAGCTTCACCGATCTGAGATCAGGGTCCCTCCTGTGTCCTCATTTGTCATGGGGCTTAGGTGGGGTTTGAAAAGCTGAGCCAATGAACTATGAGCTGAACTCCTGCTCCAGAAGAAACAACCGCAAGAATTATGCTGGTCTATGACCGTAATAAAGATTTGATTTGATTTTACGACTGCAAGAAGAGTTTGTTGCAATTCCTATGGAGCTGTGGGGCCAGCAGCTTCCCACTGGCAGAACCTCCTACCTTATTTTGCCTTCTGGGATTTCCCCCTCCTATTGGATCGCAAGGCAGCACTGCTCCTTGTTGCCATTCCTCAGCCTTCACAGTTGCACTGAAGATTACTTTTAATTTTTTCCTCAACAAAATGTAACCTGTAGTGAGGAAAGAATGAGGGTAGGGATGAGCTGACTACCCTGCTTTGCATTCTTCCTTTGGCTGGCAGGAGGGAACATTAGCTGGCAACATGGGATGATGGATGTTAAGAGAGGAGTACTTGCCCAACACTGCCAAGCACTTGCAGAAGGCAAGAGGGTCACGGCTAGAAGGTTTGTGGAAATGCTCTAAATTCACACTGGAAAGTCTTTACATCTATCCCTAGAGGGTTCTCCTTGAGCAGAGGAAACTGCCTCATTTGAGTCATTTCCCATCACTTCCCTGCAGTCTCTTATATATAGGCAGCCACAGGGAGGGGCAGAGCAAATGACAACATGTGCATCATAATGCCATCACGCAAATGACCTCACTTACATACAGTACTTGTATCGGATGTTACAAGAAAAATTACATAATCTTATCATTTGAGTGATGAGGTCATGACACGGGTGTCAACATTTGGACACCACCGGGGCTTGCAATGGATGCCTATGCTTGTCCATCCTGATATAGCCTCCCCCGTCAAGTGCGTTTGTGTATGTGAGGGGGAGAGAAATTATTTCCATCTGTCCTGGTTCTTGATCCACTCCATGCAGTATGCAGCAGGGAAGGTTAAAAAATCAACTGTGGACTCATTTTTAATGATTCAAGGAACCAATTTCTCTCTACCAAATCTGGGGTCACCTTTAACATCTGCTTGCTTCAAATATTAATGAATCACCACATCCATTCCTCTTCTGCTCCTGTTAGAGTCTTGGTAACATTATATGCCATCTTGCCTAGCCTTCTCTGTTTCCTGATCATGTCTCCAAGGGAAACAGGTGGCCTCCCTAAATGACCTCTGCTTCTCCTTAAAGTTGCACGAGGTATACGTGGTCAAAAATCTTGGGTCTCCAGATCCTCCCTCAAAGTTGCAGGTGAATTGTAATTTTTAATAAGCCAGAAAGAAGAAATGATAAAAAACATAGGAAATGATATTTATTGTATTCATTCTACTGAACATTAGATTACATTCAATCAAATTAATTTTTTGCTGTGGCTTTGTCCACTTTTTGGAGCATGTGTAACAAAGAGGACAGTGTTTTAAAACTTTCTCTAAGTTAGTGTTTTCCAGATCTAAAATGCTTACAGCTTTCTGAATCCTTAGTCTAAATGGCCAACATCCCTGTTGAATGGGAATTCTGGGTATTGTAGTCCAATCCATCTGGAGAGCACCAGGATGAGAAATGCTGATTTATAATAACTCTTCTCCATTTTTCTTGCCAGTCTTATCATTCTCTCTTTCCTGCTTTTCAAATAACTGCTCTGAAATAGGTCTTGAATTAGCCTGAAAGTACTATATATGCAACCAATTATGGGGCAAATTAATGTGATTCACCAGCCTCAGTGAGACCAAGAAATGGGAACTTGGAGCCTTGGGGGACCATGACTAGAATCGTGTCCAAGGCAGCTGATTGCTTTTGCCAAAAGGTGGGGGATTATCCACTTGTTATAAGCATACACGTGTCCTGCCACAATTACAGAAGCTGAAATATATCTGTAATCTACAGTCAGGAGAAGCAATTTCCATCTTTTATGTGACATGAAAAATGTGCCAAGCGCAGGTTTGTCCATATACCAAATTGCTTTTTTTCTTTGTTCCCCCTTTAATGCAAGAGATCTATCATCCTGTGGATTTTATTACTCAGAGTTTAGCTTTTTGTTTTGACAGATGGCCTGTGTGCTGTTTGGAGTACAACTCTATATCACTCCCATTAAGTGCACAATGGAATTCTCTGTCTCGGGTATCTTAAAGAGGGAAAAATAAATGGCGGGAAGATACCTGCCAAAGCCACAGGCCTCACTGAAGAGAGCTGGGCTGGAAAACAGCAAAAGAGAGCTTGTTTGCGTGGGACAAATGGGCATGCATTCATCCTGCTATGCTTTTGCGTGGTCTGCTCATAAGCATGATGGCAAACCCTGACACTCGCAGATTTGCTGCAAAGCAAATAACAAATCCAAACGGGGCTGCAAATTCTTCTAGGGGTAGGATAAGATTGAAGGATCCTCTAGAGAATAGTATCTATCCTTTAGGGAGAGATGATGCAGTTCTGAAAAAAAATACCAAGAACAGTGAGATAAGGAATGTACGGAATGAAAACTGAACAGCTGTCCCACCATCCTGCATGTTTGAATCCAAACTTCTAAATGTATCACAACCAGAAGGCACATGCTGGGCAGAAGGATCTGCTCTGGGCAAGTGATGCTAGACAATTAAAGCAAACAATCTAAGTTTCGTATGGTAAAACAGTATTCCCCAACCTTGATGCTGTTCAGAGGTGTTAACTTTCAAAATTCTCACACTAGCATAGACATTACTGAGAATTCTGGAGATTGATGTCTACCGAACTGCAATAGACGAAAGCCCATTTTTCATCTTGTTCTCCAGGAGTTACACTTGTTGATATGGGATTATAGACAAGGCCTTTAGGAGAAGGCAGTGACTCCATGCTCTACACAATAAAAGGGATTCTCTTCAAGGTATTTGTAATGATCAGTAGCAACACTTTGGATTCAAGGTGGCAAAACAATTCAGTTATAATAGTTCCAATAATTATTTCAGTGTTTGGGGTTTGCCTTCACACCCATATTTCCTGGATTTCAGTACTAAAGAAAACTGTGGATGCAAAAAGAAAAAAGGCCATGAGCACATGATTCTCTCTCTCTCTCTTATCTCTCTCTCTCTCTCTCTCTCATCTCTCTCTCTCTCATCTCTCTCTCTCTCTCTCTCTCTCTCTCTCATCTCTCTCTCTCTCATCTCTCTCTCTCTCTCTCTCTCTATCTATCTATCTATCTCTATCTCTCTCTCTCTCTCTCTCTCTCTCTCTATCTCTATCTCTATCTCTATCTCTATCTCTATCTCTATCTCTATCTCTATCTCTATCTCTATCATCTCTCTCTCTCTCTCTCTATCTCTATCTCTATCTCTATCTCTATCTCTATCATCTCTCTCTCTCTCTCTCTCTCTCTCTATCTCTATCTCTATCTCTATCATCTCTCTCTCTCTCTCTCTCTCTCTATCTCTATCTCTATCTCTATCTCTATCTCTATCTCTATCTCTATCTCTATCTCTATCTCTATCTCTATCATCTCTATCTCTCTCTATCATCTCTCTCTATCATCTCTCTCTCTATCATCTCTCTCTATCATCTCTCTCTCTCTCTCTCTCTATCATCTCTCTCTATCATCTCTCTCTCTCTCTCTCTCTCTCTCTCTCATCTCTCTCTCTCTATCATCTCTATCTCTATCTCTATCTCTATCTCTATCTCTATCTCTATCTCTATCTCTATCTCTATCATCTCTATCTCTCTCTATCATCTCTCTCTATCATCTCTCTCTCTCTCTCTCTCTCTCTCTCTCTCTCTCTCTCTCATCTCTCTCTCTCTATCATCTCTATCTCTATCTCTATCTCTATCTCTATCTCTATCTCTATCTCTATCTCTATCTCTATCTCTATCTCTATCTCTATCTCTCTCTAATCTATCTCTATCTCTAATCTATCTCTATCTATCGTCTGTCTGTCTGTCTGTCTATCATCTATCATCGAATTTTTGTGGCCACCCATCTCATATAATGATTCTAGGCAGCTCACAACAAGCAACAAAAGCAAGGATAAAAACAAAACTGCCCTTACCCCCAAGTGCCAGGCCAACAGCCTTCCAGCTCAATCCCCATCTTAGCTGAATGCTTTGAGGAAGAGCCAGGTCTTCACAGCCTTCCAGGAGGCTAAAATGATGAAGGAAGAATTAAAGAGCAGGGCCTAAATTATAATTTTGCCACCAAGCCTCTATGAGTATCAAAAAGGCCCTGACCATCAGGAAAAAATTCTTATCCACCCCATGGGGGTGAATGTGGGTCAGTTCTCTGGAATACGTCTATGAAGGAGATGCTTTTCTTTGATGAAGGACCTTCTCAAAGCCGCTTCATGAGACAGGGTGGCCCTTATTTCTAATAGTGAAGCAACGTAATCATGTTGCTTTGCTTGGTTGTGCTCTGCTCTCCAATATTTGCAAAAAAAATCTACCCAATTTGGCTTTGATTGACTTGTATGGCCTCAAACAATCCAAATCATATCCAGGACTGTTAATATAAAGAGTAGGATTTTGAATGCAAAGGCCAAAAAAGTTCTTTGAAGCACACAGGGGTGCACACGTAGCACCTCTCTGCAACTCTTTCAATCAAATGCGTCTTGTTACCGTTGCAGCGGTCAGTCCCAAATGTTGGAGGCTGTACAATCCCTTTGTGCCATGAACCTATTTTCACCACCAGGTCAGGGGTTTTCAAACTTCTTCCGTCTACAGAAACTGCTAGTAAAAATAAAAATTCCAAAATCTCTGATCAAGATACAAAAGTCTAGGGGTGGAAAACTGGCTGAGTTTTGAAGTAAACCTTTTCTGTTGTTGTTTGCCCTTAGCCTCTTATTGAACCCCACGGAACACAGTTTGAGAAACCCTGCATTAGGACAAATGATGAGTATAGATAATTTGCAGACTGTCCTTGTGTCTGTTTCTTACCTGGCCTATTGTTAGCAAAATGAGTGTGTTTAAGAGACATAGGGAGCTTCCTGTCTCTGTCTCTCTTTTGTGCTTCTTCAAGAAGTGGATTTGACAGATGTGAGGCTTTTCTATTCTCATTTATTTCCCATTCAATCTACTTTTCATTTCAAACATAACAGAAGTTATGGGATTATAGTTATGGGATGGCATTGCCTGATGGCTGGGTTAAGCCCACACTTTGCTTTTAAGACAACTATATGAGCATTTTACTTTTTCAATTAAAAAAAACCCTGCTGACATAGTTTCTCAGTATTTTTTTAGCACTCTGTTTATGTTCAGGAGCACGTCTAACAAAGGCTCCTGTTGAATTAAAACTTTTGATGCCAGAAAAGACATAGTTGCTTTAAGCAACTGCAAAGAGGGATGAACACCTTTTTGCCTTTGAATTATTTTCTCCAGCAGGCTCTGAGAAAGGCTTATCAGAGCCTAGGAGAACCACTGTAATAAAGTGATGAAGATGTTAGACTGGCACAGGAGCCCCAGGTTCAAATCTATCCTCAGCCAAGGAAGCTTACTGATTGTAAATCTAACCAACAAATAAACAACTTCTACAGGGTATATTTTTATGGATTACCCCATCTAACCATTAAATTGGGATAGAATAGGGCCACATCTTTTCCTCTTCACTCAATCAATCAACAGCCACTATGTAGGACAGACTGGCAGAAGACTAGCAGAACACATCCATGAACACCAACTAGCAGTCAGAAGACACAATGAAAACTCCTTAATCTCACAACACATGGACAGACTTAACCATACTTTCAACTGGGAAACTGTGAGCATCTTAAACCAACCCAAATCCAAAAATGCTAGAGAATTCCTGGAAGCTTGGCACTCAGACAAAGCAGCCATCAACAGACACATAGAGGTAAACAACATTTACATACCATTCATAAGAGACAATATAAAAGCCAGAAGACCAGAACACCTCCTTGCCAGCAATCAACAACCAGATAGGCAAAGATTAACACCAAGATTAGCACCAGAGGAGCAATCAAACAACACAATAGACCCTAATCAAGGAACTATTAACTCAACCAAGCAGCAAACAACCCAATCAAGGTACTAGCAAGGAGAGTACAACAAAAGGGAGTGGGACTTGGTCTAAAACAGCACAATATACCCTAATAGGAACTATTAACGTGGTCAATCAACCAAGCAGCAAACAACAGCCCAATCAAGGAACTATCAAGGAGAGAACAACACCCCCGCCAACACAAGCAGGACAAGCCATGGTATATAAATAGAGAGCAAGTCCCACTCCCTTTTTGCACTGAAGATGTTGCCTAGCCTGGCAATGAAACGTCTGCAAGAAAACAACAAGGCTCAGAGAGCACCAAGGACTCCACTGTTTGATCATTTTAAGAAAAAAGCTCTCTGCACATTGTGGGGATATGCAAATGGTCTGGTTTATTTTGAAGTGGGATAAGGGTTAAAGAATATTTGTCTGGATTGCTTTTAAGGTTTGGCTGATTTCATTTATCTTTAATGATTTGGATTAAGATTAATAAGGTATTAAAAATGTCTACTTGGAGGGTTTTGGGTTTATTAAGATTAAGATCATTAAAATTGTTGTATTATTAAGTATAATGGCAGACAATTTATGTGCTTTTTAGTTTGATTTTTATTATAGTAGACAGAAATGTATAGAATAGTAGTAGGAAGGGAATAATTAAATAGATGTTATTTTTGGGGAGCGGGAAGTTGTTTAGGAGGTTTATATGAATTTTGCTTTTTTTCCCTTTTAATGTAAGGGAGGGAGTAACTGTACTTAGTGATTTTTATAATGTGCCAATGTGGAATGATTTATAGAAATAATGTGGTTTTGGTTTAATATAGATTAAGGGATTGATTATGGAAAATTTTTGTATATCCTTGCTGTTAAAAGTCGGAAGTCACACTTCTCTGTAACTTTGAAAAAATTTTCTCTTGTGTTTTCACACCTTTTTAGCTTTTTTCTTTTTTTCTGTTTTTTCATAGCTTTTATCTTTGCTTGAAACTTAATAAAATTCTTATTAAAAAAAGAAAGAAAGCCTGGCTGCCATAGTCATAGAATCATATGGTTGGAAGGGACCTGGGAGGTCTTTTAGTCTGACCACCTGCCAAAGGCAGTAATCCTCAGACCATCCCTGAGAAATTGCTGTCAACCTTGTTTGAAAACCTCCAGTTGTGGAGCACCCATGTTTCCAGGAGGCAGGCTGTTCCAATGCTTAATAGTCTCATGGTCAGGAAGTTCCTCCTTATTTCGAGTCTGGATTTCCCTCTGTTAAACTTCCACCCATTGGTTCTTGTCGTACCCTCAGGCACTATGGAGAATAAATCCACATCCTCTTCTCTGTGACAGCCTTTCAAGCATTGGAAAACTTCTATCATATCTCTCCTTAGCCTTCTCTTTGGGTTAAACATACTTAGTTCTTTTAGCTGTTCTTCAGAGGGTTTGGTCTCCAAGCCACTCAACATCTTTGTCACTCTTCTCCAACTCTTTCTAGTTCCTCAATATCCTTCTTGTATTTGGCAACCAGAACTGGGCACAATATTCCAGGTGCAATGTAACCACTGGGGCGTGGTGGCTCAGCGGGTAAGACGCCAGGCTTGTCGATCGGAAGATCACAGGTTTGGAGGTTCAAATCCCTAGTCCCACGTGATGGAGTGAGCTCCCGCACTAGCCCCAGCTCTTGCCAATCTAGCAATTCGAAAGCATGCAAATGCAAGTAGATTAATAGGTACCACTTCGGTGGGTAGGTAACAGCGTTCCGCTTGCGCCATGCCGGCCACATGACCATGGAAGCATCTTCAGACAACGCTGGCTCTTCGGCTAACAAATGGAGATGAGCACCAGCCCCTAGAGTCAGACACAACTGCACAAATGTGTGTGTGTGTGGGGACCTTACCTTACCTAATGTAACCACTGCATCATAGAACAGAACTATCATTCCTATGATCTTGACCCTATATGTCTGTAGATGCAACTTTGCATTGGCCTTTTTGGCAACTGCAGCACACGGCTGGCTCATGCTTAATCTGTGGTCTGTTAGGATGCCCAGATGGTGGGCCTGGCAATGCACACAGGATCCAGGTTGTGCCTTACTTCCACACCTCCAGCTTACCTTTATCTTTTTTGGGAGGCACATGATGAACTGACCATAGCTCACAAAAGTTTGTGCCTTCTAATAAAATTTGTTAGTCTGAAAAGGTGCTACTGGACTGTTTTTGGCTACCATAGACTAACATGTCTGTAGCTTGAATCATGTCAACTGGATTTCTATTTTCTCAGTGGCAACGTTGCGCTCCTTATCCAAGGAGCTTCTTCAGTCTGAGCAAAGTTGGTAAGGGAATCCCAAATATGTTTCTAGGTAGCTGTGTGACCTTACACCTGGGGCTAGGTCATGGTTATATTGAGATGTTATTTTTAAGTCCTTTTATCATCTAAAGGAGGATCGTTAAGATCACCATGCTGCTGTTGAGCTTGTGAAATGGTCTTAATCTTCCTAGGCACAGAAGACAAAGCAGGGAGGAAGATGGGGGAGAGATTGTGCCTGAGGCCCCCACCTCTATTCAAGGAAGGATTTTCCAAGTTGGCATAAATGGATTCCTTGACCCCTCTCTCAAACCACCTATCTTCTCTGTCTAAAATGTGAACATTAATGTCCTCAAATGAGTGTCCTTTTTCCTTTAGATGAAGATAAACTGCTGACTCTGGTCCTCTGGTGTTACTTCTCCTGTGTTGGGCCATCCTCCTGTACAAAAGTTGTTTGGTTTCTCCAATGTAGAGTTCAGAGCACTCCTCACTGCACTGGATTGCATAAACTACATTGCTTTTCTTGTGTTTTGGAGTTTGATCTTTGGGGTGTACAAGCCTCTGTCTCAGTGTGTTGGTGGGTTTGAAATATACAGGTATGTGGTGTTTGCCAAATATCCGTTTTATCTTTTCAGACACGCCAGCCATGTAGGGAATGACCAGGTTCTTTCGTTTACTCTGAGTCTCAGCCCTATCTGTCGCTGTTTTAGGTCTGGTAGATTTAGATTTGGTGAAGGCCCAATTTGGATATCCACAGGCCTTCAGGGCTTCAGCTTAAAAATAACATCTCAATATAACCATGACCTAACCCCAGGTGTAAGGTCATTACCTAGAAACATGTTTAGGATTCCCTTACCAACTTTGCTCAGACTGAAGAAGTTCCTTGGATAAGGAGCGAAACGTTTCCACTGAGAAAATAGAAATCCAGTTGACATGATTCAAGCTACAGACAATTCCACCTGGATGACTGAGAACCTTCATAGACATATAGACTAACATGGCTCTGGAGTCCTTGGTGCTCTCTGAGCCTTGTTGTTTTCTTGCAGATGTTTCATTGCCAGGCTAGGCAACATCTTCAGTGTGAAAAGGGAGTGGGACTTGGTCTAAAACAGCACAATATACCCTAATAGGAACTATTAACATGGCCAATCAACCAAGCAGCAAACAACAGCCCAATCAAGGAACTATCAAGGAGAGAACAACACCCCCGCCAACACAAGCAGGACAAGCCATGGTATATAAATAGAGAGCAAGTCCCACTCCCTTTTGCACTGAAGATGTTGCCTAGCCTGGCAATGAAATGTCTGCAAGAAAACAACAAGGCTCAGAGAGCACCAAGGACTCCACAGTTCAACCCTGAGATACAAATATTCTCTTCGATTGGTAACATGGTTCTCTTCTCATGTCTATGTTTATTTAGTTAGCGAATTTATATAGCCACCTTCTCAAATACAACTCAGGGTGGTGTACAATTAGACAAAAAACTAACAGTTATAAAACTAACTTCATAAACATATAATAAAACATATACAACAAATTCCACCAAGGCAATTCAACAATCAGAACAATCCTGTTGGATGGGAACCCAAATTGTTCTGACCCAGCACCCGGAGGAAAAAACAGCCAAAAGACAGACAGGGTTGGGGCCATCCAGATCTTGGGAGGAATGGTATTCCATAGATCTGGCACAGCAACAAAGAAGGTGAGTTTCCTTGTCCTATAAGATGACACTGCTTAAGAGATGGGACCCAAAGCATCCCAACTCCATCGGATCTTATTGGACAGGCAGAGATGATCAGAGACTGGCAGTCTGCAAAGAACCCATCCTTTAACAATAAAAACTTTGTGAAATGTTTCCATGTGCTTTTCTGAGGTGCCAAGAATGGCATAAAAATAGCCACTGAACTGCCCTTTTGAGATGGTGTGTTTTGCTGCCTTTGATCAGTAGGTTTTAGGGGATGCTAGGAGGGGTGGCATAGCTGGTTAGCAAGCTTGGTCCCTCCTCCCACATCATTGGCAGACTCTGGCATGTCAGGATTCTGGATTGATGAGAATACTCTGTATTTAGTTAGCGGACGCAAGATGGCACAGTGAAGCAGGGATGGAACTAGGGTCTGTGTCACCCAGGGCAAACATGGATTCTGCACCCCCCATGGGTTATTTTGTCATTTTGGCACCTCCCAGGTGTCATTTTGGCACCCCCCCAGCACAGCACCCGGGGCACATGCCCTGCTTGCCGCCCCCCCCCCCCCTAGTTGCGGCCCTGCAGTGAAATACAAGGCTAAGAGATAAGAGTCCCCCGTTGGGGGAGATGGGCAGTAATAAAATTGAATAATAAATAAAATAAATAAATAAAATAAGCAAGCCATAGGAAAAAAAGGCTGGCAGAGAGAAAAGAGTATTTGTAGCATATTAGCTCTACAGTAAAGTTTTGGTCCAATTCCTGTACACGTTAACATGGTGTTAACAGTGAATGGTCACCACTCATTCACTGTTGAGGGACTTAAACCTAGCTCGATAATAGAAAAATTTAAAGGTACAAAGTGACCCAAGAGTGTGAACTAGACTGGTCATCCTTGAGTTCATGTTTGAGTCCTGTGTTAGCAGAATGAGCAGAGAAGTACCACACTTCATTAGAACAAGAGAGAACAAAGTTAAGGCTCGTGGTTGGCCATATTCAACAAATTGAGAGCTGAGAAAGTGAATGAAGGCCAAAGTCTTGGTTCTCCATAACAACGCTGGCAGAAGATTTAATAAGGTGATACATTTCATTGGCTAGCTACCCATGTCAGCCTTGAAGAACATATGATGCTACTCAGCCTTCCCATTCCCCATATATGGAAGTGAAATTCCAACCTTTTATATTGTCGGTAAAGGTAAAGGTAAAGGTAAAGGTAAAGGTAAAGGTAAAGGTAAAGGTAAAGGTAAAGGTAAAGGTAAAGGTAAAGGTAAAGGTAAAGGTAAAGGTAAAGGTTCCCCCGCACATTTGTGCAGTCGTGTCCGACTCTAGGGGCCGGTGCTCATCTCCATTTGTTAGCCGAAGAGCCAGTGTTGTCCAAAGACGCTTCTGCAGTCATGTGGCCAGCATGACGCACGTGGAACACTGTTACCTTCCCACCAAAGTGGTACCTATTAATCTACTTGCATTTGCATGCTTTCGAATTGCTAGGTTGGCAAGAGCTGGAGCTAGTGCGGGAGCTCACTCCACACGCAGGGCTAGGGATTCGAACCTCCGAACTTGCGATCTTCCGATCGACAAGCCTGGCATCTTACCCACTGAGCCACCATGCCCCTTTAATATTATATTGTCTGTAACAATTATATTGTTATATTATATAATTATATTGTCTGTAACAACCCTAAAAACAGCAGAAAAAGGAAAGGTATCAAATCTGTGAAGGACTTTGAAGCTCCCTGATTCTCTTGCCTATTTTGAAGCAGGGTCTCCCTTACTTAGATTCAGAAAGTGGTGGGGTGATTTGACTGAAGCTTTGTCCAACTGAAAAACCGCTTTGAAGTTTTGCTTAACCCTAGTTTCCTGTCTCCTGATCATCTTTATTGTCCTTCCTTGAATCTCTTCCAAGTGATCTGAATTTGTGGGCTACCCAGAATTAGACCCAGTACTTAAATTGAGGTCTGGCTGAATAAAATTGGAAATGTGGTCTGATGCGTAAGCACCTCGGTGTTCTTTCTAAAATAGTGCCTTAGCTGCAGATCTACTCTGTTTGCATTTGCTTTTTAGAGGATACAGTATCAAATTCTGAAAAAAAATATGGTGGTTTATACGTACATGTGACTGAATGCTCAGTGCTATACATAACTCTCTTCTACTTGTCAAATAGAGTTATATACCCATTTGGAAGGCAAATGGTCATGTAATGTTGTTATGTCAGCATCCATTCCAGTGCCCCCAATGCTTAAAAATAAATGTGCCTGCACAATTGGTCCATTTAAAAAAAGAAAAAAATAAAGCAAAGCAAATGGAGGTCATGATACAACTATCTTGGGACATGCAAGGAGTTTTCTGCAAGCTATAATAAGCAACTTTCAATATTACTGCCAATGAAAATTCTGATGATGTACAAGAAGGGCAGGCAAATGAGAAAAACTTGCCTCTCCTGGGCTTTGTGTGCCAAGGGAACATTTATCACTGCCTTTTGGTTTATAAACTTGAGACAAGACTAAACAAGAATGTAAATTTGCTAAGTCTAGTCAATAAAGATATTGATTGCAAGGCCTGGGAAATGACTGGAGGGGCTTTTTCCTGATGAACCGTTATGGTTATGACATTCCCAGTCCAAGCTGTATTTCTGATCTTTGCAGAGGAGAGGGAAGTTGAATGATTAACTTTTTGATATTTGGACTGTGCCAACCCTCTTGGCCAGCTCATACATTTTTTAAAGTGGGCTGATTTTCTTTTTCCTGGGTAGGGTAAAAAGTTAGCTGGACTTCATTCCTGTCATTGTTCATTCTGCATTGGAACTGCTGAGAGCAAAAAATGCTTACATCATCTCCCAGCAAGATCTGTGGCATAATTCTTTTCCATCCTAGCTGGGAATCCTCAGATTTGGGTTGATCAGACATTAAAATACCCACTTGCAGTTAAAACTTTGACACACACAGACACACACATCGAAAGGCATTCTGATAAATAAAAATGATCTTAAACAATAACACTTCATTTTGCAACATGCATGCTTTGATTAGTTCTTTAATGAAAAGAATCTAAAACAAGCAAGTAGATAAATAATGGAGCTGAGCAGAATTTTGGATTTGATCTCCAAAAGGTGTCTTGGAGCATGCCAAGATACAACATAGCAGCTGTCTGCTATGTTCATGCTCCAAAACACCTTTTGGAGATCAAATCCAAAGTACATTATGACCCTAATAAATAAAAGCATGGAGGACATTTGGAGGAAAGCCAAGAAGATATTGGTGGGCACAGTGGTGCCAGAAGGAATGCCATTTCCTGCCCCAACCTAATAGGAAAATGGGAAGCTGCCCAATATTGAGTCAGGCCATTGGTCTATCTAGGAAAGACTTGAAGACCTGGTTCTGCCGCCTTGCGTGGGATGGGAATGCTACTAGTTCCTCCTGGGGGTGGCTGGTGCCACGAAGCCCGCCCTATTATTAACACCTAGTCCACTTGGATTTTATATTTATTTTTATGGATGTTCTAATTTTAGATTTATGTTTTTAATTTGTTTTATTGTGAACCGCCCAGAGTCCCCCGGTTTGGGGGAGATGGGCGGTAATACAAATTTAAATAATAAATAAATAAATAAATAAATAAAATAATAGTGCTGGCCCTGACTATAGTGGTGCTCAAGGTTTCACTCAGGAGCTTTTTCCTGTTGTATTTTGAGAGACCAAGAATGAAACTCATTCATGCAAAGAATGTGCTCTGTCACTGAGTTACACACCCTCCTTATGGGCAGAATTAGTGGGATATTAAGAACCAAGATTTTGCCAAATGAATATTCAGGTACTGCTTGGAAGGTGTCAGAGCTGCACCAGAAATTGAGAGCAATAAACAAACCTGAGAATCTGTGATCAATTCAGGGACAACTTGTGAATGCAAATAGAAGACAATCCAAGGGCTCTTTTATCAGTTATAATTTTATTATTCAATTTAATCAATTTCTTCTCCTCTGGCATGAGATTGTTCTCAGTAGATTTAGCCATGGAATTTATTCAGTGGGATGCCTAAAGATTAGTAGATTGGAAACTGCAAACTGTTTCTTCTGTCATCTTAAAGGTAAAGGTCCCCCCCGCACATTTGTGCAGTCGTGTCCGACTCTAGGGGCCGGTGCTCATCTCCGTTTGTTAGCCGAAGAGCCAGCATTGTCCGAAGATGCTTCCACGGTCATGTGGCCGGCATGACGCATGCGGAACGCTGTTACCTTCCCACCAAAGTAGCACCTATTTATCTACTTGCATTTGCATGCTTTCTAATCGCTAGATTGGCAAGAGCTGGGGCGAGTGTGGGAGCTCACTCCATCATGCGGGGCTAGGGTCTCGAAACTCCGATCTTCCAATCGACAAGCCTGGCATCTTACCCGCTGAGCCACCATGCCCCTTCCTCTGTCATCTTATCCTACACCTAAAAACAATTTACAAACTGGATAAATTCTGTATATTATCTGTGCTTATTTATTAGATTATGGATACCTGCAAACACTTAATTGGCACATGAAGAAGGAATTAATCTTCTGATTGAAGAACTGCAATGTTCTAAATTGCAATATTCACCACAGAGCTGACCTCAAAAGGAAGAACAGAAAGTTATTGAACACCTCCCCACCCCACACAAATACCCAGTTACATTCTTACTAGGGGTGTATAAATTTGTTCCGGTCTGATTTAAACAGTAGATTTCATCTAGAGCATTGATCCAATCACTTCAGATAATTGAGATGATTCAAATTAATACTTTGATTAGAACGATTGCATCAAGTCAGTTTGATTTTCCAAGTCAAATTTTAAAAAGAGGTTTTGTTCATGTAGAAAACCCTTCCAAATCATCACATCAATTTGGTAGCATCCAATTTGATGATTTGGTTGGGATAGTCAATTTTATGATTCAGTTGAATCACTTCAGATGAAATATCTGAATAAAAGCTTCACATAGCCCTAATTCTTAGAAGGTGAGGTTTTTTTTTTATGTGACTAGAAATTCCACAAGCTTTCATACTCTTCTTTGGAGCCAAAACGATTACAAAAGAGTTCATGTAATCTCAGCTGTTGCTACTTTCCTTCCTTCCCTTTATTTTATCACTTGTTGTTGTTGTTGTTATTATTATTATTATTATTATTATTATTATTATTATTTTCTTCTTATCCTCCAGAATCTCAAGGCAGCAAACCTAGCACTCCTCCACCAATTTCATTATTAGCACAACAATGGTGTGGGGTAGATTGTTTTTTTTAATAGTTTAGGCTTTTTTATTTTAAGGCTTGATATAGTAGGTTATAAATCTTTCTATATTCTTAATCTCCAGGGAGTGAGGAGTTTGAACAAATAATCAGAAGAAAGAAGATATCAAGGTCTTTGAAAAGAACGTCATCAGACGAAATGGGGAAAAGGAAGAAAGAACATGGCAATAGCCCTGGTTCTCACCAAAGATAGAGGAACTTCTTACACATAAGGAATCTGTAAGTAGATTGACTTCCCCCCTTCTATTTCTAATAAATCTGAAGCATTTGAAACGGTAGTTATCTTATATATAAATATGCATATGGTACATGCCCAACATCATCCTGCAACAAGGATCTCCAACTTTGAGATACCATGATCCCCTAAAATGATAACATGAATTTGTAAGACTGCTCTCCCATTAATAAAACTTAGAATTTTATTGGGGTTCAGTTTGGGCAAAAAATAAATATATCACTTTTAATAATTAAATTTTAATCTATATATCAAAACAGAACTGTACAGCCTTATACAATAAAACTGTTTCATTAGAAATGAGCCAAAAAAAAAAAACCCAATACATTTTAAATACATAGTTTTAATAGGAAGTATGAGCTTGTTTACTTCTGCATAATTCCTGAAATCTGGGTTTCATTCTGAAGACAGCCCTCTCAATCACCAAAATCAGGGAACAAGGAAAAGGCATTTCCTTGCCTTAAATCTGTTTCTCTTAAACTGCTCTTCAAATGCTGAAGCTTGCAAAACACTGGAGGCTTTAAGTTGCTTCCACATTCTCTCCCCATGAAGTTACCCTGAGATGATAATTACAGACCATCTTTTCTTTTCCTACCAATGGTGGATTTGTGCATCACTTCTTCTTACACTCTTGTAATTTCCTCCTCCCTTCCCCTCTATTATAATAGTTTCTGCAGAGTGCAATTCAAATCAGATGGCCAGAGCTTTGCATAGAAGCTCTGGGCCTTCCTTGCATGATTACTCCTCTTTTGAAAGGCAAATCAATGTGGTTAAAAAAGAAAAAGAGCAGAAGTCTGGAACCACTGGGTTGCTTTGCATTCAGCACACCCAAGTGCTAAGCCTGTAAGAAAGAGCCTTTCTGGTGATCTTTCCAGTGGTTGTGGCCTACATTATGAGAAATACTGTACTATAGAAAAGAAGCTCCTGGAAGGATATGGAAAGTAGTCAAGATTCCTTTAAAAGATAGAAGCTGGGGAGAAGGTTTGCCTATACCTGGCTTCTAGATTAGCTCACTTGCTAATTGTGGTTGTTGTTGTTCAGTCGTTTAGTTGTGTCCGACTCTTTGTGACCTCATGGACCATAGCACGCCAGGCCTTCCTGTCCTCCACTGTCACCCGGAGTTTACTCAAATTCATGTTCATTACATCGGTGATGCTATCTAACCATCTCATCCTCTGCCGTCCCCTTCTCCTTTTGCCTTCAGTCTTTCCCAGCATCAGGGTCTTTTCCAGTGAGTCCTCTCTTCACATTAGGTGGCCAAAGTATTTGAGCTTCAGCTTCAGCATCTGTCCTTCCAATGAACAATCAGGGTTGATTTCCTTTAGGATTGACTGGTTTGACCTCCTTGCAGTCCAAGGGACTCTCAAGAGTCTTCTTCAGCACCACAGTTCGAAAGCATCAATTCTTCGGCGCTCAACCTTCCTTATGGTCCAAGAAAATAAAATCTGTCACTACTTCCATTTCTTCCCCTTCTATTTGCCAGGAAGTGATGGGACCAGATGCCATGATCTGGGTTTTTTTAATGTTGAGTTTCAAGCCAGCTTTTGCACTCTCTCCTTTCACCCTCATCAAGAGGATCTTTAGTTCCTCTTCACTTTCTGCCATTAGGGTGGTATCGTCTGTATATCTGAGGTTGTTGATATTTCTCCCGGCAATCTTAACTCCGGCTTTTGATTCATCCAGCCTGGCATTTCTCATGATGTACTCTGAATATAAGTTAAATAAGCAGGGTGATAATATACAGCCTTGTCGTACTCCTTTCCCAATTTTGAACCAGTCGGTTGTTCCATGTCCGGTTCTAACTGTTGCTTCTTGACCCGCATACAGGTTTCTCAGGAGACAGGTAAGGTGGTCTGGTACTCCCATCTCTTTAAGAATTTGCCACAGTTTGTTGTGATCCACACAATCAAAGGCTTTAGCGTAGTCAATGAAGCAGAAGTAGATGTTTTTCTGGAACTCTCTTGCTTTTTCCATGATCCAGCGAATGTTGGCAATCTGATCTCTAGTTCCTCTGCCTCTTCGAAACCCAGCTTGCACTTCTGGTAGTTCTCGGTTCACATACTGCTGAAGCCTAGCTTGTAGGATTTTGAGCATCACCTTGCTAGCATGTGAAATGAGTGCAATTGTACGGTAGTTTGAACATTCTTTGGCATTGCCTTTCTTTGGAATTGGAACGTAAACTGACCTTTTCCAATCCTGTGGCCACTGTTGAGTTTTCCAAATTTGTTGGCATATTGAGTGCAGCACTTTAACAGCATCATCTTTTAGGATTTTAAATAGCTCAGCTGGGATACTGTCTTCTCCGCTAGCTTTGTTGTTAGTAATGCTTCCTAAGGCCCACTTGACTTCACTCTCTAGGATGTCCGGCTCAAGGTCAGTGACCACACCATCGTATTTATCAGGGCTATTAAGGTCTTTCTTGTATAGTTCTTCTGTGTATTCTTGCCACCTCTTCTTAATCTCTTCTGCTTCTGTTAGGTCCCTGCCTTTTTTGTCTTTTATCATGCCCATCTTTGCACAAAACGTTCCCTTGATATCTCTGATTTTCTTGAAGAGATCTCTATGCTATGACCAGCGTGTTCTCTTGACAAAACTCTATTAGCCTTTGCCCTGCTTCATTTTTTCCCCAAAATTTTATTAGAGTTTTAAATATACATAGTTAAAAGGGTGAAAATGAAAAAGAAATAGAAATACAAATCAAAGAAAGAAGTAAAAGTGTATAGAAAAGTAAAGAAGAAAAGAAAAAAGATAAGACATAGATATAGTCAACTTCCGATTCATCTCTGGTCTTAGTAATTCAAAAAAATTTTTTTCTTACATGCTAGTTCTATATATAACATACAAAAACATTTCCTGTCTAATATATCAATCCATATATATTTTAGTCTTCAAAACCCCAAATGAGCTTTGCTCCACCTGCATGTTGCAAATAATCCATTAATGGTTTCCATTCTTTAAGATAGTAACAATTTGAATTTTCTTTTAATAAGCAAGTCAATTTGTCATTTTCTGCCATATCCATCAATTTTAACATCCAAAAAATTTGTCATACATGCTAGGTCTATACATCACATTGAAAAAACATTTCTTATCTAATATATCAATTTATATAAAATTTAACCTTCAAATCCTCATATAAGCTTTGCCCCTCCAGTATTTTCCAACTAATCCATTATTAGTTTCTACTCTTAAAGAAGTAATAGTTTAATTTTTCTTTTAATAAACATAAAAAACATTTCTTTTCTAATATATCAATTTATATATAATTTAATCTTCCAAACCTCATATAAGCTTTGCCCCTCCAACATTTTCCAAATAGTCCATTAATAGTTTCTAATCTTTAATAGAGTAATAGTTGATTAGTTTTAATAAACGTGTCAATAGTTGATTACTCTTTTAATAAACGTGTCAATTTATCCTTTTCTGCCAATCCATCGATTTTAACAGTAAAAAGTCCTTATAGGTCAGCCATTTATCTCTGTTCTTTATTTCTATTCCATTCTATGAAATGCTTCTTACGTTCTCCTGGTACCTCCCTCATGTCTATCTTATATTTCTCTAGCAATGTTTTAACTTTTAAAGTAGAAATTGTCCTTAACTTTTGTTCTTTAAACACTTTCTGTTCTCTAAAAATTTTATCTATTTCCAAATCCAGATCCCGTTCCTTCATCTCCAAGAGTTTAGCTAATACAGAAACAATCCCCTCTCTCTCATTCTCATTTAATTGTTCTGGAACTGCTCTCAATCTCAAAATGTATTCCCTCTCTCTCATTTCTGCCAATGCAGCAACATCCAGATTGTATTCAAGTTCCTCAGTAACATCTTCTAATTTAGTCTCTAATATTTGCATCTGGCCTTGTATATCCTTGAGTTCCCCTGACAAAATATTCACAACTCCCTTTACTATCTGAACCTCTTTTTTAAACTCTATTGTAATCTCTTGGGTTATCTCTTTCATTTCTTCCATCTTCTTATCAATTTTTTTATCTAAAGATGCAATTTGTTTTTCCATCTGTTTATTTTGTGCCATTGAATCTTCCATTTTCTTGTTAAGTGATGTCATTGAATCTTCCATTTTCTTGCCAAATGATGCCATTACTTCCAGGAGTTTTTTCATTTCTGATTGAGGAGGTTCTGAATCTCCAGGTGTTAATGCCATGGTTGTCACAATGTAGATAATTTCCCTGTAAGAGAGAAAGGGAAAAAAAAGAGAGAGGGAGGGGGAAGACAAAGAAGAAACAGAAAAAAGGGGCTACTATTTTTTCTTCTCTTTCTCTTTTCTCTTTTCTTCTCCCTTTTTAATAATAGGAGAATAAAAACTTCAAAAAATAAAAATAGTCCTTTAAATGTAGTTATCAGAATAACAAAAAATCTAGTCCATTGAAATTGTATGTCCAAGCGTAAGAGCAAGTGAATAAAAGATAAAAAAAGTACAGAGAGGTTCTATTGTAGTCAAAATAATAACAAAAAAGATAAACAATCCCAGGGTTTCTCACGGCAGCTTATATCCACACAGTCCAATCATCTAATTTATGTACAAAAGGAATCCAAAGCAATCATAAAAATTCTATAAAGTAACATATATAATCCAAAAAATATTCAAACACTTATGGAAAAAAGCAAAAAGAATTCTTTCATAATAAAAATCCCAAGCAGGTAAAAGAAAGGATGTCAAATCATTAATTCATTTATCCATAAAAACTTTAAATCCAAGCAAATTAGTCCCCAAAGGAAAAGGAAAAAAAAATACTTATAATTGCAATAAGAATGAAAGCAAACCAAGAGTAGAAATATTTAGGATCAAAAGAGAAAGTCACTCAGTCTACTTCAGGCAGATTCAATTAACTTTCCAGTTCCACTGTTCAAATACTCCATTGACAAGAAAATAAAATAAAACACCAGCATTTATAAATCACAGTCCAGAGATAAATCTTAGTGCTTAATAAATCAAGTAATATTTTTTTAAAAAGGTGCAACTAAAAGGCTGGATGATGAGCTAGTTAACTTATTCAGTTTCACAGTTTCTGCAGAGCTTTCATGTTAGTTCCAGTCGTCTGTCGCCACTCAAATCTCCCTCCCTCGGTGGTGGAAATACAGAGGTCAGGATAGAGCAGCAAGTTCGACGACCCTTGTGATAAATCTTCTGCTCACCCTCTCTTCGAGGGTGATTTTTCAGCGATTTTCTCGCCGCAAACAGAAAAACTGCGGAGCCACCAGCTCTTCGCTCTACTCAGTCCAGCACCTGGAAACGTTAGTAATGCTTACTAAGGCCCACTTGACTTCACTCTCTAGGATGTCCGTGTGATGATCTCAACAACAATGTCCCAATAAACACTTCTCCATGCAATTCATTGAAATGCAGATAAAGCTTTATTCAGGATACATGTTCATTGAAGCACTCCTAAAGACTTGAATACTGATTCCCGCCAAACTAAGCTCTCTTAACCCTTCCCCCTGCGCGCCAATTCACCAACGATGATCTCATGAAGCAAACGGTCCCATCTCCACTCCGTTGCAGGTGCGTGACCTTGGCCGAGCCATCTCTAGCTTCCAGCAGCAGACATAACACTCAACTGCCATTCCCCCTCCCAACTACTATGCAAGCACTAAGCCTTGATTAATCCCAATGGCAGGATTCATAGACATGAACCCTGACATGCCGACCCTCCAAAAGAAAGAATAGTATGCAAAGAACAAGAAAGGTTAAAAAATACAAGTATACATAAAGGCACATGGAACAATTCCAGAAATCTTCAGGCTGCAATACAATGGGAGGCACTGAGATCTGAAAAACAGAAACAATAACAATTGTGAAATTAACCAGGTTTAGTAAGAAATTGGTCATGGAATTTCTTCAATAACCTTGGCGCTGAAACATGGATCTTATCAACCCACTCCTCAAACCCCACAGGCAAATGTTTCCATTGCACCAAATACTGTAATTTTCCTCTGTGCATTCTGGAGTCCAAGATGTTCACAATTTCGAAATGTTCGTTATCTCCCACCATGATAGGTGGAGGTGTCACTGGATCCGGATGCCATTGATGAGCAGGTTTAACTGGTTTCAATAAACTGATGTGGAAGACAGGATGTACTCTACGAAGGTTCTTTGGCAAGTCTAACTGAGCGGCCACCGGGTTGATCACTTTCACAATAGGAAAAGGACCAATAAACTTAGGCCCCAGTTTCTTGGATGGCTGAGTAGATTTCAAATGTTTTGTAGACAGGTAAACCTTTTCTCCCACCACTAAAGGCCATTCTGGAGCCCGTTTACGATCAGCAAACGTTTTGTAAGAATTTTTGGCCTCCTGCAATATATTCAACATTATCGGCCAATTTGATCGTATTTTTGTAATCCACTCATCTGCCAGTACAGGATCAGTCTGTTGAATCATGGCAGGGTCAGGTAGTTCAGGAATAGGTACAAAATCTTGACCAGTAGCCACTTTAAATGGGGAAAACCCAGTGCTCTGATGAACGGCATTATTATAAGCCACCTCAGCAAAGGGTAACAACTCCACCCAATTATCTTGCTGATGACTAATGTAACACCGTAAATACTGCTCCAACACGGAGTTAAGTCGTTCGCAAGCCCCATTACCCTCCGGATGATGCCCAGAGGTGAGACCCTGCTCAGTTCCAATCAATTTTAGGAATGATTTCCAAAATTTGGCGGTAAACTGACTTCCGCGATCGCTGATAATCCGCGAGGGGGCGCCGTGTGCTCGGTAAATGTGCAAGATGAATAATTTTGCCAGTTGACCAGCAGAGGGTAGTCCTTTACAAGGGATGAAATGAGCTTGCTTAGAGAATAAATCAGTCACTACCCATATGACTGTCTTGCCTTTACTCTCTGGCAAGTCCACAATGAAATCCATTGAAATTTGTTTCCATGGGCTTGTTGGCTCAGCCACGGTTTGCAACAATCCCACCGATTTCCCGGGCGCTTTTTTCATGGAAGCACAAACATGACATGACAAAACATATTGTTTCACATCTTTCCTCAAAGTTGGCCACCAAAATTGCCTTCTAACCAAATGTAAAGTTTTTACAAATCCGAAATGTCCGGCAATTTTACTATCATGACAACGTTGTAAAATAGCCTTTCTCACAGTCTCTGGAACATATAATCTGTCTCCGTTCCACCACACCCCATTCGTCTCAGTTAAAGTTTGCTTGTGCTCTTTCTACCAATCATCAGTCTCTATAGCGGTCCTAAGTTCTTTCTCTAGAGAAGGTTCACAGGGGGGTTTCGGTGTTTTGGCCTTGCTTCTAGTGAGAGCCACATTCCCTTGCAATTGTACAGGTATGGGTACTGTAGCACTTCCAGAACCAGGCTCCTCCTGGTTGGATAATCCCAATTGTTGCGGAGACATTACTGTAGATACCACCAGTTCTGTTTGAGTGTCATGCTGTGGTAACCTAGACAAAGCATCTGCTAAAAAGTTTTTCCCAGCTGGCAAATACTTTAGCGTGAAATTAAACCTACTGAAAAATTCAGCCCAACGGATTTGTTTAGGATTTAATTTCCAAGGCGTTTTAAGTGCTTCCAAGTTTTTATGGTCAGTAAAGACTTCAAATGGATGAGGCAAACCCTCCAGCAGGTGTCGCCATGTAGCTAGAGCATGTCGCACTGCAAAAGCTTCCTTTTCCCAAACCAACCAACGTTGTTCAGCCTCAGTAAATTTACGAGAAATATATGCACAAGGCCTTAACTGATCATTATTGTCTTTTTGCAATAATATGCATCCAACCGCAGAATTGGACGCATCTGTCTGGATCACAAAGGGACGTTCTGGATCAGGATGTTTTAAAACGGGTTCTGCAGTGAACAACTGCTTCAGTTGTTCAAAAGCCGTTTGGCACACCGGCGTCCATTTTAATTTCGGTTGAGGTTTATTTGCTAATACGCCATCAGCCGATTTCTTGGTTTTTAACATATCGGTTAATGGTAACGCAATCTTGGCGAACCCGGGAATGAACTGGCGATAAAAGTTTGCAAATCCAAGAAAAGATTGTAATTGCTTTTTTGTTCTGGGGGTTTCCCACGCCAACACATCTTTAACTTTGGCGGGATCCATTTCTATGCCCTGATGGGATATTCTGTAGCCTAGAAAATCCAGTTTTTCTTTGTGAAATTCACATTTAGACAACTTAACATACAATTTGTTTTCTAAAAGCTTTCTGAGCACGGCTTTTACTAGTTTTATATGTTCCTCCATGGTCTCTGTGTATATTAAGATGTCATCCAAATATACCAATACCCCCTGGTACAGAAATTCGTGCAGAACCTCATTAATTAAGCTCATGAAGACTCCAGGCCCGCCCCTTAATCCGAACGGCATGACTTTATATTGAAAACAACCTAATTGGCAATTGAAGGCGGTCTTCCACTCATCCCCTTCTTTTATGCGTACTCTAAAATACGCTTCTCTCAAATCCAGCTTGGTGAATATTTTCCCTTTGGTCAGTTGAGCCAGCATATCTTTCATCAAAGGTAGCGGATATTGGTTAGAAATACAAATAGCATTCAACCCCCTATAGTCCGTACAAAGCCTTAAGGAGCCATCTTTCTTTTTCCGGAACAATACCGGAGCAGCCGTTGGTGAGGTGGACGGCTCAATAAACCCCCGCTTTAGGTTCTTATCTATAAAATTCCTCAGCTCCTGCAGTTCCTTATGAGTCATTGAATACAACTTGGGTTTAGGCAACACTGCCCCAGGCTCCAATTGCAAAGAACAGTCTGTTTTCCGATGAGGGGGCATCTGGTCTGATTCCGTCTCCACAAAAATCTCCCCCTCCTCCTCATACACTGACGGTGCCACCGCTGCTTGCGCTAGCTCCCGCACCACACAGAGTCCTGCAGTTCCCCGCTCAACTCCCAAATATGAGCCATCTGCAAATTCCATTTCTCCAGAAACCCAGTCAATCTGAGGGTTACGCTCCCTCAACCATTTGAGCCCCAATACTATGGGCTGATTGGAAATGGGAGCCACAATGAACCTAATAGTCTCTTGATGCGTCCCAATAGTCATTTTCAGGGCTTCTGTATAGTATTCCACTGGACCCCCTTTCATATCTGACCCATCCAACTGACAAAATATGATGGGAACTTTTAACTTATGCAACTTAAGTCTCAGTCCCGTAACAATGGCAGGATGCATCAAACATCTTGAGCACCCCGAGTCCAGCATTGCCATCAAATTGTTCTGATCCCTCCCATCCAAAGTTTCAAGCTTTATCTTAACCTGCATGGTAGGACAATCTCCACTCACCAGCAGATCGGAGCGCCGATCTGCAAATGCCTGGCCCGCGGCGCACTTCAAGCCAGACATCGGTCGTTTTCCGCCGGCTGCATGAATTCTTCGTCAGAGGAGTCATTCTCTCCCCCAACCAATTCCCGCGTCTTGCTTTCATCCAAAGCATGGGCTGTTCCCTTGCGTGGTTGTAGCTTAGATGGTTTGGAAAGCTGGCTGTCTGGCTTTGCTTTTACTGTAGAGGGTTTCTGAGGGCAGTCACTAATGCGATGCCCCTCTCTGCCACATTTGAAACACAAGCCCCTTTTTGCTCTGCGTTCCTTTTCCTCTTCCCAAGCATTGGCTCTAGCCAGCTTCTTAGCCGGTGGCTGTCCCACAGGGGTTTTCCCCGAGCTATGCAGCTTCCGGTACGATCTCAGTCTCAATTGAGTGCTCTCAGCCCTGCCAGCTAATTGAATCCATTCTTCTAGGGTGTCAGGATCACCTCGTCCTGCTGCCATCTCTAAAATCTCTGGTTTCAGCCCCATCTGGAAATATTCCACCTGAAAAGCTTCAGGACAGGTTGGGACCATTCCTATAAGCTTTTTAAACTCCATTGCATATTCGGCAACAGATCGGTTCCCCTGGCGTAGCTGCTGCAATTGCACTTTGGCTGACATTTTAGAGAGGGTATCTTCAAACCGGCGTCGTAAGGCTAGCATAAAGCCATTAAAAGTCCATAAATCTGGAGAGTTAGAGTCATGCAACGCCACCAGCCATAAAGCAGCCTCTCCCTCTAAGAAACTTGAGACATACCTTACTTTGGCTTCTTCCGTTAAGAAAGACTCTTCAAACTCCTCCATAAAACCCCTGACATGGGTCATAAAGCAACCCAATTTCCCTGGGTCCCCATCAAATCTTGTTTTCAATTTGTTCAAGGCGAACACCCTAGGTTGGCCCCTTTTTAATCCACTTACGGCCGGTTGAGGCACCTCCATTTCGGGTCCAGAGAACTCCTCCTCCTCCTCTCCACTGGACGTGCCGCTTTCTGCTGCCGTGGTCATCAATTTAGGTTGTAAATCCACCCCTGGAATCCCTTCCTGCTTTGGAGCCAGGGCCAGTTGCTGCACGGATTGGATAAGGGTTTGTAGTTGGTGACTAATAGTCTCCATTTCAAAATCAATACGTGCAGTCTTCGCTTCCAATGAAGCCATCCTCTGGGACTGGGTCACTCTGGGCTTAGCCGTGCGTTTCCCCATCCCAGCCCGGATGCCGCCTCCAATTCCCACAGACCATTCCGCTCCCACTCTAGGGGTGCGTGCCATGGCTAGCTCGGTAGTCTCTACGCCACTCCGTCGAGACCCCTTCTTAGAGGCTTTTTTCTTAGCTGCTTCTGGTTCAGCAGCCGCACTTTTCCCATCCTTGGAATTCGCTTCCCAACCTGAAGAGGGGCCCGGTTGCTCCCCTTCCTCCGCCTGGAAACATTCCATAGATTCTTCCATGCTGAAGTTGTTTGGACAAGCCGATTCTCACTCAGGAGGCACTAAATGGAGTTACCACTTGTAACCTCAGGATAAACCGACTAGATTGTGGATTCAAGTCTTTCTGTGATGATCTCAACAACAATGTCCCAATAAACACTTCTCCATGCAATTCATTGAAATGCAGATAAAGCTTTATTCAGGATACATGTTCATTGAAGCACTCCTAAAGACTTGAATACTGATTCCCGCCAAACTAAGCTCTCTTAACCCTTCCCCCTGCGCGCCAATTCACCAACGATGATCTCATGAAGCAAACGGTCCCATCTCCACTCCGTTGCAGGTGCGTGACCTTGGCCGAGCCGTCTCTAGCTTCCAGCAGCAGACATAACACTCAACTGCCATTCCCCCTCCCAACTACTATGCAAGCACTAAGCCTTGATTAATCCCAATGGCAGGATTCATAGACATGAACCCTGACAGTCCGGCTCAAGGTCAGTGACCACACCATCGTATTTATCAGGGATATTAAGATCTTTCTTGTATAGTTCTTCTGTGTATTCTTGCCACCTCTTCTTAATCTCTTCTGCTTCTGTTAGGTCCCTGCCTTTTTTGTCCTTTATCATGCCCATCTTTGTGCAAAACGTTCCCTTGATATCTCCGATTTTCTTGAAGAGATCTCTAGTCTTCCCCATTCTATTGTTTTCCTCGATTTCTTTGCATTGTTCATTTAAGAAGGCCTTCTTATCTCTCCTTGCTATTCTCTGGAATTCTGCATTCAGTTGTTTATATCTTTCCCTTTCTCCCTTGCCTTTTGCTTCCCTTCTTTCCTCAGCTATTTGTAAAGCCTCATCAGTCAGCCACTTTGCTTTCTTGCATTTCTTTTTCTTTGGGATGGTTTTAGTTGCTGCCTCCTATACAATGTTATGAACCTCCATCCATAGTTCTTCAGGCACTCTGTCTACCAGATCTAATCCTTTAAATCTATTCCTCACCTCCACTGTATATTCATAAGGGATATGATTTAGGTCATACCTGAGTGGTCTAGTGGTTTTCTCTATGTTCTTCAATTTCAGCCTAAATTTTGCAATAAGAAGCTCATGATCTGAGCCACAGTCAGCTCCAGGTCTTGTTTTTGCTGATTGTATAGAGCTTCTCCATCTTTGGCTGCAAAGTATATAATCAATCTGATTTTGGTATTGACCATCTGGTGATGTCCATGTGTAGAGTCGTCTCTTGTTTTGTTGGAAATTGTTTGCTATGACCAGCGTGTTCTCTTGACAAAACTCTATTAGCCTTTGCCTTGCTTCATTTTGTACTCCGAGGCCGAACTTGCCTGTTATTCCGGTTATTTTTTGAGTTCCTACTTTATTAATTAATGCTAATTGTGGGCATCTGACTTTTGGCCCCAGCAAGCCAAACAGGATTCGGATACTGTGTCATAGTAAGCCAAACTTTGATTAACCATGTTTTATTAAATAAAGTATAGTAGTTGAATTCACGTAATATATTAAGACCTTGTAGCAGCTGGCAGACAAGTTCCTTCTGAGTAACTGAGCAAAAACTTGGGCAAATTTCCTATACTAATCGAAGAGAATTTCCTATATAACAAGCTTAGGATAGTTTTGATCTTTCCCTCCTCGAGTATTTTCTGGGAAGCTAAAATAAAAAAAAAAATCCAAGATGGAGACCGCATGAAAACGCCGGCAGCCGCTCCCGGAGAAGTGAACTCTAAACCCCAAAAAAACCCTCCCTATACCCCACAAATTCTATCGTGGAGGCTGAGAAGGTGCATCGGAGTTGAGGGTGAGCAAACTTCTCCGGACGGAGCGGGTGTGGAGTTTGGCGGTTGAGGCCGCAATGGAGTCGTGGCCCGGCGGCCTTGCGATGAGTTGTCGGAGCCGGCCTGGTGGAGTTGAGGCCGGATGGAGCTGGCGCAACAAGCCGGGGCTTCTTTTTGGGCCCAGTGGAACTGCTGGAGCTTGCAGCTGGTGGGGCTCGGCAGAGCCTGGAGGAGGCCGCGGAGCCCGATGGAGCCTGGTGGAGCTGCGGAGTGGCGGCCAGTGGAACTATTGGAGTCGCGGACCGAGGTTTGACGGCTGTGGTACCGGTGGCCTTGTGGAGCCGTGGCCTTCCTGGACGGAGTGGCGTTGCGGAGTCCGGCGAGTCTGTCAGGCCTGGGAGGCCCCTGGACAGAGGGGATGGCTGCTGCTTTGGCTACAGCAGCCAGTGAAGGGATGCCTATGGTGGCCGGCAGAGATCAGTTAGAACTGGCACAAAGAACCGGTGGAGCAACCCCACAAGGACTGAGGAACTGGGGAGCCTTGAGAGCTGTAGAGCCGGGGCCTGTGGAGGCTGGTGGAGGCCTGTGGAGACCTGTGGAGGTCTTTAGAGACCAGCGGTGGCCGGCTGGAACTGGAACCGGTGGTGGGCTCGGAAATTGGCCCTGGAACAGGGTTGCTCCCTGGGATAGGACGGACTTGCTTATTTTTATCTGGACCCCACTATTGAAATTATTAAGATCGTCCAATAGTGGTGAAGCTGCCTGGTTATTTGAAGGACAACCACCCCCACTGCCAGGGCAGCAGAAAATTGCGGGGGTCTCTTGTATGAGTGTGGTTCCCCCCCGTGAGTGTCGTGGGCAGGGGCCCAGGACTGTATGTGTTTGGAAGAGGACCTGACCCTGAGTGAGAGACAGGGTAGGTACGAGTGATTGTTTGCCCCTTGTAGCTAGTGAGAGAGGCCACAAGGGGCATAGTGAGTGATTGGATTATGAATGGAAGGGGCGGTTGGGGCTTACCAGCACCAAGAGCTTTGGCTGGTTGCGCTGGTGGCCTACGACTGCCCAGGAGGATTGAGATTGGAAGGATGAATGCATGGAAGAGACCCCTGCCCAGATCCAGGTTTTCAAGGGATTTGGGAGTGGAGGCGACCGGATCAGAAAACTCTGGGGACTATAATGTGGGCAATCCAATCGAGGTGGTGACGGGCAGGAGATACTGTGACGGGAACCGGAGGACAGGCCATCTTTGGGGAAGACGCCCCCGATGTTTAGTACCGGTGGCACGTTCTGGTCCTCCGAGTTCAACCCCAGGTTCTGGACAGTGGACCCTCGAGGGCTCCAGCTTTCGACTGCTGCTACTCAACGCCAGGTCAGTAAATAACAAAGCCCCTCTCATAAGTGAATTAATCACGGAGAGAGGGGCTGACCTGGTGTGTATTACCGAAACCTGGCTGGGCCCAGAGGGAGGAGTAGCCCTCTCGGAGATGTGCCCAGCCGGATTTCGGGTGTGGCACCAGCCGAGAGACCGGGGTAGGGGAGGAGGGGTGGCAGTTATCATTAGAAAATCCTTGGTGGCTTTCAGGGGCCTTGCTCCACAATTATCCAGATGTGAGACCCTGTTTTTCAAGTTGGGTGCCCGAGAACATTTGGGAGTGTTGCTATTGTACCAGCCTCCCTGCTGCGTAGCAACCTCCCTGCCTGAGCTGCTGGAGGCCGTCTCAGGGTTGGCTGTGGAGTTTCCCCAGCTTATGGTCTTGGGTGATTTTAACCTGCCGTCCCTGGGACGTTCCTCGGAAGTGGCTCGGGAGTTCATGGTTACCATGGCAGCCATGGGCCTGTCCCAGATTATTCGGGACCCAACTTGAGACAGTGGACTCACTCTGGATTTGGTTTTCTTGTCAGAGCAATGGCAAAGTGACCTGAGGGGAAAGATAGATCTATCCCCGTTGTCATGGTCAGATCACGTCCTGATATCTCTAGGATTCTCTTATGCCGCCCCACTCCGCAGGGAGGCAGGACCTATTCGATTGGTCCGCACCCGGCGACTTATGGACCCATTGAGGTTTCAGAGGGAGCTGGGGGTAATACCAGAGGATCTGCTGCACGGTCCAGCGGAGGTACTGGCCGCAACCTGGAATAGGGAGGCGGCCGGTGCCTTGGGCAGGATCGCGCCGATACGACCTCTCCAGCCCCATTCGACCCGTCACTCCCCGTGGTTTACGGAGGAGTTGAGGGTCTTGAAGAGGGTGAAGAGACGTCTAGAGTGCCGCTGGAGAAAGACGAAGACGGAATCGGACCAAACACAATCTAGAGCCGCTATTAAGGCCTACCTTGTGGCGGTAAGAGCGGCGAAATGTGATTATTTCTCCGCTCTTATTGCATCCGCAGAATGCCGTCCAATGGCCCTGTTCAAGTTTACTCGATCTCTCTTGGGTAGGGTGGTATCGACCACCCACCTGCAGGGCCATGCGGAAGAATTTGCTGAGCATCTGCAGGATAAAATCTCTCGGATTCGGTCTAAGTTGGACTCCATGCATGGAATGCAGTCTGGGGAGATGCCGGGAGAGTGGTCTTGCCCTATTATCTGGGAACGATTTGATCCTGTTGGACCTGAGGAAGTGGACAGGATCCTTCGAATTGTTAATTCCACCACATGTTATTTAGATCCCTGCCCTTCCTGGCTGGTGAAATCGGCCAGGGAGGTGACAGGTAGATGGGTCCAGGCTATGAAAATACATCCTTGTTGGAGGGGGTGGTTCCAACTGCCTTCAAGGAGGCGTTGGTACACCCCCTCCTCAAGAAGCCGTCCCTGAACCCTTCCATCCTGGACAACTTTCATCCAGTCTCCCACCTTCCCTTTTTGGGAAAAGTGGTTGAGAAAGTGGTGGCGTTACAACTTCAAAGGACCCTGGATGAAGCGGATTATCTTGTCCCTTTCCAGTCAGGTTTCAGGCCGGGATATGGGATGGAGACTTCATTGGTCGCGCTTACGGATGATCTCTGGCGGGAGCAGGATGGAGGTAGTGCATCCATCCTGGCTCTTCTTGACCTCTCAGCGGCTTTCGATACCATCGACCACGGTATCCTTTTGGGGTGGCTCGGAGAGTTGGGGGTGGGCGGCGTAGTCTTGCGCTGGTTCGCCTCCTTCCTCCGAGACCGGTCCCGATCGGTGGTAATAGGAGATGAGAGGTCTGACCCTTGGCTCTCTTGGATCTCTCAGTGGCTTTCGATACCATCGACCATGGTATCCTTTTGGGGTGGCTTAGGGAGTTGGGGGTGGGCAGCATAGTTTTGCGCTGGTTCACCTCCTTCGTCCGGGGCCGCTCCCAGTCGGTGGTGATAAGGAAGGAGAGATCCAGCCCGCGTCTGCTCCTGTGTGGGGTGCCACAGGGTTCGGTTCTCTCTCCTCTCCTATTCAACATCTACATGAAACTGCTGGGCGAGATCATCCGTCACCATGGGATGAGGTATCATCAGTATGCGGATGATACTCAATTGTATATCTTCATCCCTGGTGAGGTAAGTGATGCAGTGTCCACCCTGTCCCAGTGCCTGGGGGCTGTGAGGTCTTGGATGGGGAACAACAGGCTTCAGTTGAACCCTGGTAAGACCGAGTGGCTGTGGATTGATGGCTTAGCGTCTTCCGGGAAATTATCATCTTTGGTTCTCGATGGGGTAGCACTACCCCGTTCGGAACCGGTGTGTAATCTGGGGGTTCTTCTAGACTCACGACTCCTGCTCGAAGAGCAGGTGGTAGTCATGGCTAGGAGGGCTTTTGCACAACTTCGGTTAGTGCGCCAGTTACGCCCATTCCTGGAGCGCGATGCCCTCCGTACAGTCACTCATGCTCTCGTCATCTCCCATGTAGATTATTGCAATGCGCTCTACATGGGGCTACCCTTGAAGACTATCTGGAAGCTTCAGCTGGTGCAGAATGCGGCCGCGCGGGCAGTTTTGGGTGCTCCAAGATCTGCACATGTAACACCGTTGCTCCACGAGCTGCATTGGGTGCCGGTTTGTTTCCGGGTACAATTCAAGGTGTTAGTTATCACCTTTAAAGCCCTACATGGCATGGGACCAGAATACCTGAGGGACCTTCTTATCCCCATGTTATCGACCCACCCCACCCGATCATTCAGAGAGGGCCTGCTACGAACCCCATCAATTAGAGAATGCCATCTGATGGGGTCTAGGAGGCGGGCCTTCTCTGTGACAGCGCCCACTCTATGGAACATCTTGCCCCCAGAGTTGAGACAGATTTCCTCCCTCCCGACCTTTAGGAAAGAGCTGAAGACCTGGTTCTGCCGCCTGGCATGGGAAGGAGGAAGGGATAGTTCCTCATGGGGGTTAATCCCCTAATTTTAATGTCCTTCTTTTAATGAATGCCTTCGTCCACCTGGCTTTTATAATTACTTATTGCATTGTATTATTGTGGTTTTAATATATTTTTAGATTCTATTTTAATTTATTTATTGTGAACTGCCCAGAGTTCCCCATGAGGGGAGATGGGTGGTCATATAAATTAATTAAATAAATAAATAAATAAATAAATAAATAAATAAATGGAAGCCATATTTTTATTTATGTATTATTTATTTATTATTCAAATTTATCACCGCCCATCTCCACAAATAGTTTTTAGAGCAAACATAAGTCTTCCCACCCCACTCAGAGTCTCTGGAGCAAGCTGAGATTTGTTAAAATGAGGAAAATGCATTGCAATGCAAATACAGAAGGGGTAGAGTTTGTATTGTGACATCACAACATTGTCTTGTCATTTGCATCCTTATCCCCTGCTGATATTCATGGGGATATCCCATGCTGCCCCAAAAAAAGATAAAACCCAGCTGTAAAACAAGAGCACAAATGGACCCCCCAAGGTCATAGGTGACCCCTGAAAATCTTAGGTATGACCTCAGGAGTTTAAAAAAGCTATTTAAAAAGTTAAAGTCCCCCCCCCGCACATTTGTGCAGTCGTGTCCGACTCTAGGGGCCGGTGCTCATCTCTGTTTGTTAGCCGAAGAGCCAGCTTTGTCCTTTTTTAAAATTTTTTATATAGATTTTATTAAGATTTTAAATATACAAAGTTAAAAGTTGAAAATGAAACAGAAATAGAAATACAAATTAAAGAAATAGGAAAAGAAAAGTGTAGAAAAGCAAAAGAAAGAAAAAGAAAACAGACATAGAAATTGGATAACTTCCAATCTATCTATGGTCATAGGAGTAAAGAAGAGTAATTTGTTCTTAAAAAAGGTAAAGGTACCCCCCGCACATTTGTGCAGTCGTTTCCGACTTTAGGGGCCGGTGCTCATCTCCGTTTGTTAGCCAAAGAGCCAGCGTTGTCCGAAGACGCTTCCACGGTCACGTGGCCGCATGACACGCGCGGAACGCTGTTACCTACCCACCGAAGTGGTACCTATTAATCTACTTGCATTTGCATGCTTTTGAATTGCTAGGTTGGCAAGAGCTGGAGCTAGTGCAGCTGGCTATTCATATAACATTCATATACATTTCTTGTCTAATATATTCTGTTTATATATAATCTAATCATCAAAACCCCATGCAAGCTTTGCTCCTCCTGCTTTTTGCAAATAGTCCATCAAAGACTTCCACTCTTTAAGAAAATAACAATTTGAATTTTCTTTTAATAAACATGTCAATTTGTCATTTTCTGCCATATCCAATAATTTCAACATCCATTCCTGTATCGTTGGTATAATTAGGTTTTTCCAGTTTTGTGCATATAAAAGTCTTGCTGCTGTAATAATATATTGTATTATTCTAAAAAAATGTTTTTCTATTTGTACATCCAAAATTCTGAGTAAAAAAAATTCTGGTTTAAATGGTATTCGTATTTGTAGTATACTTTGCATCAGTGAATGTATCTCAATCCAAAATTTCTTTGCCATTTTACATGTCCACCACATATGGTAAAAAGACCCCTCTTGTTTTTTACATTTCCAACATAAGTTGGAAATATTCCCATACATTTTTGCAAGTTTTTGTGGGATCATATACCATCGGTACATCATCTTGTAAAATTTTTCTTTTAGATTATAACACAAAGTAAATTTTAATCCTTTAGTCCACATATCTTCCCATTGTTGCAATTGTATATTGTGGCCAATATTTTTTGCCCATTGAATCATACAGTTTTTAACTTGTTCCTCTACCATTTCTCCTTTTAACAATAATTTATACATTTTAGCAATTAAGTGTTCATCAGTTTCACATAATTGTATCTCAAATTCTGATTTGGTTTGTTCAAATTCCATTTTTTTTAAAATCTAATTTAAATTTCTCTGTAAGTTGCATATAGGAAAGCCATTGAAAAGTATACCCTTCTTGAGCAAGTTCTTCTTTTGATTTTGTTACATAATGCCCTTGTTCCTTTTTTAAAAAAAATCCTTATAAGTCAACCACTTGTCCTTATTTCTTATTTCTGTTCTATAAAATGCTTCTTGTGTGGAAATCCATAAGGGTCTCTTATAACATAAAGTTGATTTATATTTATTCCAAATTCTCAACAAAGATCTTCTAATATAATGATTTTTAAAATCCACATTAACTGTAGCTTTGTCATACCATAAATATCCATGCCATCCAAATCTTAATTCATGACCCTCCAAATTCAATAATTTTTCATTTTTCAAAACAATCCATTCTTTAAGCCATACCAAACCACAGGCTGCATTATATAATTTCAAATCCGGGAGACCTAAACCTCCTCTTTCTTTTGAATCTTGCAAGACTTTGTATTTTATTCTTGGTTTTTTCCCTTGCCAAATAAACTTAGAAATATCCCTCTGCCACTGTTTAAATGGTTCCTCTGATGTCAATATAGGTAATGTTTGAAAGAGGTATAAAATTCGTGGTAATATATTCATTTTGATCGCTGATATTCTACCTAATAATGACAATTGCAACTTTCCCCCTCGATCTAAATCTTTTTTAATCTCTGTCCAAAGTGGAACATAGTTATTTTGAAATAATTTGACATTCTTCAAAGTTAAATAAACTCCCAAATATTTTACTTTTTTCTCCATAGAGTATCCCGTCATTTCTCTCAATGACTCGAAGAGCCAGCGTTGTCCGAAGACGCTTCCACAGTCACGTGGCTGGCATGACGCACGCGGAACGCTGTTACCATCCCACCGAGGTGGTACCTATTAATCTACTTGCATTTGCATGCTTTCGAATTGCTAGATTGGCAAGAGCTGGGGCTAGTGCGGGAGCTCACTCCGTCACACGGGGCTAGGGATTCGAACCTCCCAACTTGCGATCTTCCGATCGACAAGCCTGGCGTCTTAACCGCTGAGCCACCATGCCCCCTAAATGCTATTACTAATTTGCAATTTTCAACATTTTCAGTTCTCAGCAGAAAACTATTAAATGTATGACTGAGAAGTAATTGTATTAACTGTATTTAGTTTTAATTAAATTTAAACAGGATCAAAATAAATTATTGACTTGGCATAACCCTCTATTTAAAAATGTGGCCTCTGGGAAAATGGTTGTGCAATTCTGCTCTAAAACAAGAAAGGACAAATTCAGAAAGAGACAGTGGAGAGATTAAACACAGAGCAACCCTTCCAGTTATGGACCCTTCCCCTTCAAACATGCTTCAGACCTTCACCTTTCTAATTTCCTAGTAACACCTCGGCTTTTCTCTATGCTTCTTGCATTGTACCAGTACCAGCTTTGAATCTGGTGTAATTGAAGATCAGTTGTGAGAGGAACCATATTTGTCTTCATTTGGACAGTGGCTGTCAACCTTCTGGAGACCCTTGCTGAGCTGAGGGAATCCAATCTCATCTATTTCTCCTGTATGCATCTCTTCAACTTAGCATCCTTTCACATTTGTAATGACAGCAGCACTTTTAACAGAAAGCCAGTTGCATTTTCATTCTGCTGAGTTTTGTTCTTTGGCACAGGATGTGTGTGTACCAAACACTTGTCTGCCAACAACTGAAGTGGGAAATAGGACTGTGTGCTTTTTGTTACGTTTTGTTAAGCAAAGAGGAGAACTACTCCAGAGGGCCGCCCTGATTCTTGTCTACCGTGGAATCATTTTTCATCCTTTGCTTCCAGACTTCTAGGTTGTGGCCTTTACTTTCACTGCCTTGCAAGGATGTCTGCAGGGAGGGGGTAAAAAAAAAGTCAAGATGGCAGCCAAAACAATGTGATTAGAGCCCCACCCCTTTTTATGTGCATCGTGTGTATATGGTAGAATTGCTATGGATGAATATGATTCATAGTGCAAATATACGCTATCCAATTACTGCCTTTATTTGTAGATTTTTGGCATTTTGCTGAATGGTTACTGTAATCATGGGCTGACCCTACTTTTAGATGACATAAGATATCTCCATCTCAGGTGGCAGATGGGAGCATCGGCAGCAGTGATGAACTGAAGGGGACAGTGACAGCCCTGAGTGGAGTTAACATATCTGAGTGTGTAGAGGAGTTCAGAAAGGTTGTTACTTAAATGGGTTTTTCCTTGCTTCAGATAGGACCCAAACCAGCTCATTTAGAGGTTCCAAATGGAGGGGGGTGGGTGAGCATTTCTGATGTCAGCCTAGCAAGGTAGTCCAGACAGGAAGCACAACCCGATGGACTACTACTTTATTGTAAGGTTACATTAACAGAATCTTGCAAGACTGAAAGTACATTTCTCCCCCCATTCCCTTTACAGCCCAAGAGACTAGGGAGGGTCACTTCTGAGACACTTGCCATGCCCCTATTCCTTCTGCAGACTCAGCTGCCTCTTATCTGACCATTGCCTAGCCTGCGGTTATTCCCTCCGTCTCCCAAGGTCATTCCCACATACCATTACATCTGACAACCCAGATTCTACATTTCGAGGCATTGTGTCTTCTTAATAGAAGACATGTAAAATAATAAACAAATAAATATGTTTGAAAGTTATCCCTTTTGGCAATGCCATTATTTAACCTCTATTTATACTTATGAACAATAAATATTGGTGTATATGCTCAATACTGGTGGCCTTTATATATTTCTGGTCAGTACTGAACAATTTTACAGTCTTTTTCCGTTGTGCGAGAAGGTTTCTATTATTGTAAAGTGCTGGAACCTGCTTTGAGGTAAGGAGGAGCTAAGCTTCTTTGTATAATACATTTTGTGTAAAGTATCTTCCAGATTTGAACAGTTTTTGCCAGTTTTGTGAACAGGGTTCCAGAGGGGGTGACCATATTGATTGTGAAGTACTCACAAATCAATATGTGTATTAGAGAATGAGCTTTTATGATCTACCAGTAGCTAATTAACTCTCTCTCTCTTACATATTTTATATACATGGTCCAGAGGACCTACTAAAAGCAAGTATATAGCAATATGCCATACTTTTCTGCAACACCATACAAACCATTTTCCTTAAATCCATCCCACTTCCCTCCCAAATTTTCCTCCTTTGCAAATTTACTTTATTAGATTGTAAGCCATATCCTTTTAATTAGTAATCGTGGGTGGCAAATTTTAGGAGGGCTGAAAAAGAAATCTGCCACAAAAATGGCACAATCTGCCAAAATGGACCCCAGCTCAGCACAACCAGCAGGAAACAACATATTTCCTAATAAAAATTCACACAAAGCAATGTAAATTTGGGGAAAATGCAGTATATACATGGAGAGACAGCATATATGACCGCCTAGTGCTCCAGTGCAGTGCTTTGGGGGTGCCAATCCTCCTAATGCCTTCCATAGTGCCCACCAGATCCATGCTTTGGCCAATTTTACTTTTTAAAGCAATCTTTTAATTAAATAAATGAAGGGGAGGCAAGCAGACCCCAGAGCCCCAGTCTTAAATTCATGTATAATTCCAACAATGTCACAGGCCAACATACAGTAGGGTCCATAAGCATTATTAAAAAATGCAGTGGATCTGTGTGTGGCTGCAGCCCAATATTTTGTCTGGAAATGTGCCCATTTGTCCAGAAAAAAAGAAGATTAAGATGATGAAGAACATTTTGGAAGCTAGATGATAAGAGGGATGGGAACCAGCAGCATTTGCAAGGGGGTGAAACTCAGCCAAATGGCTGATGGAGTGTTATGCCCCAAACGCTGCCTCTTTTGATTGTGTATGTGCATGTACAAAAATTGTACATGCACATACACAATCACAACACCCCCATCTGTTATTTTGGCAATTTTGACTGACCTGCAGGTATCGCTGGCGGGGGAGGAAGTGACCTCACCCGTTTTACCTTGTGGTAAATAGATGTTTTGCCATTGGCCATGCCCATCATGCAGCCATTTTGTGAGAGCTCTTTAATATACACTAACTGTCAGGGGAGAGGTGAAGAAACAACGCTGAGTCGAAGTTCAACTCTAGTATCTTTATTGTTTCTACCATACACAGAATATTGCCAGACTAAAGGTTCCTAAATTGAGCTAAGGGGAAAAGTACCCTTGGGAATCTAGGGCGGAGCCAGTCTAACTTTCTTCCTCAGACCTCCCACACTCTCCAAGCTGTGCGAACACTTATCAGCCTGGAATGCGCTCTCTCCCCCCTCAGCTCCCAGCTCCATCACATTACCCTCCTCCTCAGGGGCACATACCATTCCACTCACACACATTCAAAATGTGCACACCAGCTGAAAAAGTTTGGGTATATTTGTACACACACACACACACACACAATTTCCTTCTCACCCCTATGGGTGGTATGTGTCTTCCTCAACCTCGGAGCCTCTACCAGAGGCCTGAGAGTTTGAGAGTTCTGTGCAGTATCTTAGCTGTTCCTAGCATCGCACTGTTCTGGACAGAGAGCTCTGATGTTGCTCCTGGGATCTGTTGGATTCACTCTCCCAGCCCCGAGTGCTCCTACCACCACTGGGACCACTTTGGCCTTCACTTTCCACATCCTCTCTAGGCCCTGGTACTTCTCCAGCTTTATATATAAAAGTACCTATCAAGGAAAGTAGCATATGAATTATTCTCTCTCTCTCTTTTACCTATTGCACACACACACGCACACACACACACACACACACGGATTCTATACATTATACTGTATATACAGAATAAATAGAAATCAAGGAACCTAGGCAGGATGAAAACACTAATGTACAGTTAAGGCTAACTAAGATATGTCGATGAAGGTTCTCAGTCATCCAGGTGGAATTGTCTGTAGCTTAAATCATGTCAACTGGATTTCTATTTTCTCAGTGGAAATGTTTCGCTCCTTATCCAAGAAGCTTCTTCAGTCTGAGCAAAGTTTGTAAGGGAATCCTTAAATATGTTTCTAGGGTGGCTGTGTGACCTTGCACCTGGGGCTAGGTCATGGTTATTTGAGATGTTTATTTCTAAGTCCCTTTATCATCCAAAGGAGGATCGTTAAGATCACCTTGCTGTTGTTGAGATTGCAAAATGGTCTTAATCTTCCTAGGCACAGAAGACAAAGCAGGAAGGAAAATAGGGGAAAGATTGTGCCTGAGGCCCCCACTTCTATTCAAAGAAGGATTTTCCAAGTTGGCATAAATGGATTCCTTGACCCCTCTTTCAAACCACTTATCTTCCCTGTCTAAAATGTGAACATTAATGTCCTCAAATGAGTGTCCTTTTTCCTTTAGATGAAGATAAACTGCTGACTCTGGTCCTGTGGTGTTGCTCCTCCTTTGTTGGGCCATCCTCCTATACAAAGGTTGTTTGGTTTCTCCAATGTAGAGCTCAGAGCACTCCTCACTGCACTGGATTGCATACACTACATTGCTTTTCTTGTGTTTTGGAGTTTGATCTTTAGGGTGTACAAGCCTCTGTCTCAGTGTGTTGGTGGGTTTGAAATATACAGGTATGTGGTGTTTGCCAAATATCCTTTTTATCTTTTCAGACACTCCAGCCATGTAAAGAATGACCAGGTTCTTGCGTTTACTCTGAGTCTCAGCCCTGTCTGTCACTGTTTTAGGTCTGGTAGACTTAGATTTAGTGAAGGCCCAATTTGGATATCCACAGGCCTTCAGAGCTGTTCTCAGGTGCTGATTTTCATTCTTTTTGGAATCCATGGAGGTGGGGATGGTTTCTGCTCTGTGTGACAATGTCCTGATGACTCCTAGTTTGTGCTGTAGTGGATGGTGGGAGTCAAACATCAGATATTGATCTGTGTGTGTGGGTTTCCTGTAGATCCCTATTTCTAGCTTGCCACCGGTCCCAATGAGGACTTCACAGTCTAGGAATGCGAGTCTGTTTTCCTTGGCGTCTTCTCTGGTGAACCTAATGTTGGCCTCTATGGTGTTTATATGATCCGTGAAGGCCTGTACTTCCTGGGCCTTGATTTTAACCCAGGTGTCATCCACATACCTGAACCAGTGGGTGGGCCCTGTTCCCTCAGGACTCCACTTAACTTGTGTTTTGTAACTAGCAAAAATTTACTACACTTGGAGGGAGAAAAGGCCACAGTGTTTATTCTCAGGCCTGCATCCAGATCTGGGCTACAACAATCCAGACTATTAGATGGTCACACAGAGATCCAGAAATTGACCACTAGTGCTCATCTGGTGTTTAGCAGCTTATATATGGCAGCCTTCTCTTAGACAGCAAGAGATGGATGTAGAAGGGATATGGAGGAACAGAAATCTGGCTGGAAAGAGGCCAAATAGAGGGATGCTGAAAACAGGACGCACAAGTGAAAATAGTTTTTCTGTTGCAGTTGTGTCACTTAGAGCATAGGATTTGCACTATTGCCCCTCAGTCCACAATATTTTGGAGGTTGGTTCATTATGTGTGCTTTCAAGTTTGATTGGGAAGAACTGCTTCAGAGCAATGTGGGTGCCCAAAGACAAAATCCATTGGCAACTCATTAAAAAAACTGCATCTCAGAGATATTGGGAGTTTTGTCAAATTGCCTCTCAGACTGCTTGCCTGTCTGCTTTTCCTTTGCTCTAACTGAGGAAGGCCCACAAGCATTTCATAATGTTTTCCAAGTCATATCCTACAGGGGCCAGCTTTTCCAGTGATGGTGGTAGAAAAAAAAAATGATGCCAGCCTTGCAGAAGCCCTGAGGCTTCCAACCATCATGGACGGGCAGCTATTTGGCATTACAAAGTATGTACCACAAAGATAATGTACAATAGATCAGCAATGCTCTGTTTGTGGAATAATAGCACTCATAAGAAGCCCAAGAAATGGAGACAGGAACAACAGAGGAGGCTGTGAAACATTTAATGGGCTGTAAGTACATATGGAAAGGCAAGACCTGCCCTGCAGCATTTTTCGTTCCAGTGCAATTGTTGTTCAATGGACCTAAATATAGCACAGTTTCTGCTGTGTTTTAAACACAGAGAAACACCACCCAACAGTACTTAGCATCATAATTGCAGGGAAGGTTGGAAAACTTTAAGAGACCACATGATTTGTATCATTTGTGTTTGCAGAGTGAATATGTGCCTAAAAGCCACAACATAGCACTGCAATTTTGGCAGATGTGAGAGACCAGTTTCTTCTCCCTTCCTGATTCCATTTTATATTGCTTTTTTAATGGTATGTGTACCTGTGTAGCAGGTGAAAAAATAATTGTTGTTACATCACTATTCAAAGCTGTGTACCCGTATAGTGTGTGGTGGAAAATAGCCTTTAAAAATCATGGACTGCTTACATGTCAATCATTTCCTCTCCCCTTCTGAGCTCAATGAAGAAAGTGAATGAAAAATTTTGGAGCCAGCTCTTATAGGTTTAAAGCCACTCCCACTGGTGGGATTTATAAATAATCAGTTATTGTTATACATCGCATATAATTCTGCACTGCAGGGAAGCATGAATTATTAGTCAGAAGGGGTAGCTTGGTAAGTTTTTAGGAAAATGGATTGGGGAGCATGTCACATGCTGAGAGACATGTTACATATTAGTCAAATGGTAAAATGAATTAGCCATGAGTTTCAAATCCGCGCACACCTTCATTGCATATTATATCTCATAGGATTGTTGTGATGATGAAATTCAGAAGAAGATGAAGACATTCATAGCCAATTATCCTGCCCTGAGCCATTGGGAGGAAGGCTATGCTAAAAATGCGATAGAGATATTTGCCAGAGACATGGGGGAATTTAGGGAAAATATGTTTGCCTAGGAAACTTAAAACTTGATATTACATTTACCTACTTGGAAATAACACCTACTCTATTCTGTGGAACATATCACATAAGGATCTAAAGGATTCCAACTTTAACTTCTTGCTTAGAAGCTGTTGGGTGCTGGTAACAAAAGACTAATTCCTGTTTCCTTTTTTAAAAAAAAAAAAAAGGTTTAAGAGGAAAATTAAGAAGAAACCTGAACTGCTTTAGGGCTGGGAAGAGTTTTCCACTGGAAAAGTATTCTGTCAAGGAGAAGAGCTTAGCTAGTCCTTCTCCCTGATGTGTTTCTTAAAAAATACATAGGGAGGTTTTCCCCATTTCCATCACATAACTACAGCTTTAAAGAGTTGCAACACCACAGAACTGCAACTCCATAGTGCAGTGTTAACAGCTTATGCTTTGCATGCAGACAACCCTAGATGCCATTAGCCACAATATAATGCTGCAACTGCAGTAGAATTTGGCTGTCAATATTTATTTTCTTAGGCCAACATCTGCACAAGTATCTCTCATGTCCCTGTATCAGAACTATATACAGTATTGGCATATGTCCTATTCCAAATGATGCCACACCATATAGGGATTAAAGAATTCTACCATGAATTCCATTAGTAGAGGACTTGGGGATTTTGCCCACTCCCAATCTGTGGTAGGATGAATGCCAGCCATCAATGAAATCCAACTAGCATTCATCTTCAAAAGATATTTTTTTAAAAACAAATCTGTAGAGGGTTTGGAGAATGGCATCTATTTTTTAAAAAAGAGGCAACTATCTTTTTTTAAAAAAAACAAAAAACCCTTGGTTTACAGTAGTCCTGAATTGTTTGCAGAGAAACTTGTTCTCTTCTCTAGCACTTCCTGGAATGACCTCACAAACTCACATTGTTGCATGGTCACATCTTCATTTCAGAAAATGCCAGAAATAGGATCAAGCCCCTTTGCAAATAACCTTCTGTTATTTGTAGGTACACTGAGATTTTAAAAAGGTAAATCAAAGTGGAGCAATCCAGGGCTATGACTGGAATGCTCTGATGGGGTATATGCTGGCTTAAAGGGGAAAAACCGAGGCTTGAGAATAAACAGACAAGAATGCAGCTTGTTAGGGCCAAAAGTGTTTACTGTTTAGCATAAGGCAATAATGCAGATACAGTCACATTATCGCAAAAATGAAAAAGATGAATATACAGGATACATCGTTGTAAAAGGAAAAACAAAACTAGAACTTATAAGCAGAGTTCCGTGTATTGATCCCAGGGCCAGAGTTCCTGCCACGGCCTATACCCAAAGCCAGGCATAGCTCACTCTGCCCAGTCCATGGGAAGTGAACACGTGAAGAACTACATGACTAAAAGACACTAGAAATCAAGAAGACATAGAACACCATTTTGCATGGTTGTATATTCAGTTCTTCCAGCATTCTGATTGGCTGGAAGTTAGCTGTTACACACACTAGGCCTCAAAGCATTAGGCCTAAAGCACATAGCATGACCTGCTATTGGTTAGCAGTGCTGCATCTACGCACTGAGTTCCCCCCTTCCTTGCTCAGGGGGTGCTTGAGCAAAGCTTCCCACAGAAGGATATCAGGAAGCTTCACTTTCATGGGAAGATCCATTGCTAGCCATAACAATGGTACCTTCTAGCTTCATATCTAATGAAGATGTAAACAAAGCCAAGGCTTCTCTGTTATCCAGCCACCTGGCATTCATGTCACCATGAGAAGGCTGTGCTTTGTATAGGAATAATTCGCCAGGGCAACACAAGAACTCTAACATGCTCAGAGCAGCACTCCAAATTCTTGTGGGTGGGATCAAAACTCAGTATGATTTGGTTTGATTTACATTTAAATTGAAATAGAATTAAACTGCTTTCCAGTCATATATTTAATAATGTTCTTTCTCTTTGACAAAGGCAATTTTGGAACAGCTGTGGGAACTCTCTGGAGGATGTATCCAAGGGTTGTTTGTGGCCCTGGGGCTTCCGGTTGTACATCTCTGCTTTAACTGTTCTCATATTAAAATTAATTAAGAACAATTCCTATCCGTGTCTATACAGTCTGGCATATTTTTCTACAGATTTTTCTTAAAGTCTCAATTAAAAGTGCTCAACCAGAATGCAGCCCTGGCAACATGGGCAGCAGAACGAGACAGATCTCTGAGGATCTGGTCATTTGTAACCTCGTATGGGCTAGATTAAGTGTTATAACACTGGGTAGTTTAGTTTCTGTTCCCTTCCTAATAAAATTTATGATGGAAATTGTATTTCTTTTTCACCTTTAGAACTGCACACTGGGTTAAAGACGGCCCTAAGACTGACTGATGGATGTTTCCAGGGCAAAGGAGAGCTTGAAGGAGGAAGGGATAGTTCCTCATGGGGGTGGTTAATTCCTTAATTTATTGTCCTTCGTTTAATTCCATCTCCATCTGGGTTTATAATTATTTATTAATTTTATATTTTGTACATTGATGTTTTATCCTGTTTTAATCTATTTTATTCTAAACCGCCCAGAGTTCCCCGTTGGGGGAGATGGGCGGTTATATAAATTTAATTAAATAAATAAAATTGAAGAGGCAGAAGGAGGGAGTGCTAATGTAATGGCAGGCAAGAAATATTAATTTCATGAGTTTATGAACTGATGCAGCAGAAGCTACCATTTCTCACAGCGAAGTGTTGGTCTAAGAATCTTCTTAGGGCCATCCAAGTATGTTTTGTTAACAAGATAGGTGATTTTTAAAAAAGTTAACTTTATGGTTGGAGGAGTGCCACAAACATAATTCAGTGCCCAGCCTGATTGCCCCAGACAGATTCCATTGCAGGAGAAATGGATGCTCCGTGCCAGCTAAAACTGCTAATGGAATTCATTGTCATCCTATCTGAGAGAGAGAGAGAGAGAGGGAGGAAAAGAGAGAGGGAAAACCTATTAAGCAAGGAGTGTGTAATAAACTGTCAAGATATGGAGAGCAGGGAGGCCTTGTTTTCCCTATCTAATATTATTTGAAACTGTTTCTTTAAAATTTGTTTTCTTGTTATAGGTGCATTTCTCTTATAAGCTGAATTTATGGTACTTGATGGATGAGCTACCACAGGGCCATTTTTCTCTTCATTAACACGATGGAGTGGTAATTTTCTAGAAATCTACACAAGCAGAGAGAGCAATGCTCTAACACAGTGTTTCTCAACCTTGGCAACTTTAAGGTGTGTGGACTTCAACTCCCAGAATTCCCCAGCCACCAATCCACACATCTTAAATTTGCTAAGGTTGAGAAACACTGCTCTAACTGGACAATTATTTGTCTGGACTGGCTTTCAGTGTCATATCCCTTCCCATAACATCTATACAACCAAAGAGACAATACCCTTCTGTAATAACAGCAGCATTCAGTAGCTGAAGTGGTTATTACATAGAGGAGGGTCACTAGAATTTTTCAGCCAGGAAGCACAATTAGGTCATTTACTGACTAGCAACATACAGTCCCCTTCATGGATCACTGCCTTGTCGTGGCGAAGGGGCTTGCGTAACTCAATGAAGTCAGGTCAAGAAGAACAGCTCATGATGGAGAGTTCTGACAAAACGTGGTCCACTGGAGGAGGAAATGGCAAACCACTCCAGTATCCTTGCCAAGAAAACCCATGGACAGTATCAAAAGGCTAAAAGATATGACGCCGGAAGATGAGCCCCTCAGGTCGGAAGGTGTCCAAAATGCTACTGGGGAAGAGCGGAGGGCAATTCCGAGTAGCTCCAGAAAGTGTGAAACGGCTGGGCCAAAGCCGAAAGGACGCTCAGTTGTGGATGTGTCTGGAAGTGGAAGGAAAGTCCGATGCTGTAAAGAACAATATTGCATAGGAACCTGGAATGTAAGAACTATGAATCAAGGTAAGCTGGATGTGGTCAAACATGAGATGACAAGATTGAACATCGACATATTGGGAATCAGCGAACTAAAATGGACAGGAATGGGCGAATTTAATTCAGGAGACCATTATATATACTACTGTGGGAAAGAATCCCTTAGAAGAAATGGAGTAGCTCTCATAGTCAATAAAAGAGTGGGAAAGGCAGTACTGGGGTACAACCTCAAAAACGACAGAATGCTTTCAGTTCGAATCCAAGGCAAACCATTCAACATCACAGTGATCCAAGTCTATGCCCCAACCACTGATGCCAAAGAAGCTGAAGTTGACCGGTTCTATGAAGACCTACAACACCTTCTAGAACTAACACCAAAAAAAGATGTCCTTTTCATCATAGGGGACTGGAATGCTAAGGTAGGAAGTCAAAAAATAACCGGAATAACGGGCAAGTTCGGCCTCGGAGTACAAAATGAAGCAGGGCAAAGGCTAATAGAGTTTTGTCAAGAGAACACGCTGGTCATAGCAAACACTCTTTTCCAACAACACAAGAGACGACTCTACACATGGACATCACCAGATGGTCAATACCGAAATCAGATTGATTATATACTTTGCAGCCAAAGATGGAGAAGCTCTATACAATCAGCAAAAACAAGACCTGGAGCTGACTGTGGCTCAGATCATGAGCTTCTTATTGCAAAATTTAGGCTTAAATTGAAGAATGTAGAGAAAACCACTAGACCAATCAGGTATGACCTAAATCATATCCCTTATGAATATACAGTGGAGGTGAGGAATAGATTTAAAGGATTAGATCTGGTAGACAGAGTGCCTGAAGAACTATGGATGGAGGTTCGTAACATTGTACAGGAGGCAGCAACTAAAACCATCCCAAAGAAAAAGAAATGCAAGAAAGCAAAGTGGCTGACTGATGAGGCTTTACAAATAGCTGAGGAAAGAAGGGAAGCAAAAGGCAAGGGAGAAAGGGAAAGATATAAACAACTGAATGCAGAATTCCAGAGAATAGCAAAGAGAGATAAGAAGGCCTTCTTAAATGAACAATGCAAAGAAATTGAGGAAAACAATAGAATGGGGAAGACTAGAGATCTCTTCAAGAAAATCGGAGATATCAAGGGAACGTTTTGTGCAAAGATGGGCATGATAAAGGACAAAAAAGGCAGGGACCTAACAGAAGCAGAAGAGATTAAGAAGAGGTGGCAAGAATACACAGAAGAACTATACAAGAAAGATCTTAATATCCCTGATAAATACGATGGTGTGGTCACTGAACTTGAGCCGGACATCCTAGAGAGTGAAGTCAAGTGGGCCTTAGGAAGCATTACTAACAACAAAGCTAGCGGAGAAGACAGTATCCCAGCTGAGCTATTTAAAATCCTAAAAGATGATGCTGTTAAAGTGCTGCACTCAATATGCCAACAAATTTGGAAAACTCAACAGTGGCCACAGGATTGGAAAAGGTCAGTTTACGTTCCAATTCCAAAGAAAGGCAATGCCAAAGAATGTTCAAACTACCGTACAATTGCGCTCATTTCACATGCCAGCAAGGTTATGCTCAAAATCCTACAAGCTAGGCTTCAGCAGCATGTGAACCGAGAACTACCAGAAGTGCAAGCTGGGTTTCAAAGAGGCAGAGGAACTAGAGATCAGATTGCCAACATTCGCTGGATCATGGAAAAAGCAAGAGAGTTCCAGAAAAACATCTACTTCTGCTTCATTGACTACGCTAAAGCCTTTGATTGTGTGGATCACAACAAACTGTGGCAAAGTCTTAAAGAGATGGGAGTACCAGACCATCTTACCTGTCTCCTGAGAAACCTGTATGTGGGTCAAGAAGCAACAGTTAGAACCGGACATGGAACAACCGACTGGTTCAAAATTGGGAAAGGAGTACGACAAGGCTGTATATTATCACCCTGCTTATTTAACTTATATGCAGAGTACATCATGAGAAATGCCGGGCTGGATGAATCACAAGCCGGAGTTAAGATTGCCGGGAAAAATATCAACAACCTCAGATATGCAGACGATACCACCCTAATGGCAGAAAGTGAAGAGGAACTAAAGAGCCTCTTGATGAGGGTGAAAGAGGAGAGTGCAAAAGCTGGCTTGAAACTCAACATTAAAAAAACCCAGATCATGGCATCTGGTCCCATCACTTCCTGGCAAATAGAAGGGGAAGAAATGGAAGCAGTGACAGATTTTATTTTCTTGGGCTCCAAGATCACCGCAGACAGTGACTGCAGCCAAAGAAATTAAAAGACGCTTGCTCCTTGGAAGGAAAGCTATGGCAAACCTAGACAGCATATTAAAAAGCAGAGACATCACCTTGCCGACAAAGGTCCGTATAGTTAAAGCTATGGTTTTTCCAGTAGCAATGTATGGCTGTGAGAGTTGGACCATAAGGAAGGTTGAGCGCCGAAGAATTGATGCTTTCGAGCTGTGGTGCTGGAGAAGACTCTTGAGAGTCCCTTGGACTGCAAGGAGGTCAAACCAGTCAATCCTAAAGGAAATCAACCCTGACTGCTCATTGGAAGGACAGATGCTGAAGCTGAAGCTCAAATACTTTGGCCACGTAATGAGAAGAGAGGACTCACTGGAAAAGACCCTGATGCTGGGAAAGACTGAGGGCAAAAGGAGAAGGGGACGGCAGAGGATGAGATGGTTAGATAGCATCACCGATGTAATGAACATGAATTTGAGTAAACTCCGAGAGACAGTGGAGGACAGGAAGGCCTGGCGTGCTATGGTCCATGAGGTCACGAAGAGTCGGACACGACTGAACGACTGAACAACAACAACATACAGTGACTTCTAAAGTCACCCAACAATTTTTGCCCCCAAGTAATGACAGGCTTTCTATGGGGTGATCTACACTTCCTGTTTGCTCCAGCATGAGGATGGGCCACCTACCATTCTGGGAGGTCAGGAAAGGAAACCGTTGGCTCATGGGTGCTCTGGAGTGCAACCACCCCCAGTGCCCACCCTCTGCCTTCAATGGTTATTTTGTATTGAGTTTCTGGATGCCTGCCATGAAAAGCTGGAGCTTTTTCCAGGTTCAAGTAGCAGAGCAGTGAAATGCTGCCTCTCCTCTCCTCTCCTCTCCTCTCCTCTCCTCTCCTCTCCTCTCCTCTCCTCTCCTCTCCTCTCCTCTCCCTCCCCTCCCCTCTCCCCTCTCCCCCCTTCCCTCTCCCCTTCCCTCTTATTATTTCAATTTATTCCCCGCCCATCTCCCTTGCAAGGGACTCTGGGCGGGTTACAACAATTGAAAGTTTAAAAATACAAAAACAGTATCTAAAATACATTGAACAATAATAATAATAAATTACATAAAATCCAAGGGGGGACCGCAGGATGGACCATACCACTACGGGGCCAGCCAACCCCAGGAGGCACTGCCGCCTCTGTCGTCCCAGGACCGGCGGCACAGCCAGGTCTTAAGGGTCTTCCGAAAGGCCAGGAGTGAAGGGGCCAGTCTCACCTCTGGGGGCAAGATATTCCACAAGGCGGGCGCTATCGCAGAGAAGGCACGCCTCCTGGACCCCGCTAGATGGAATTCTCTTGTTGAGGGGGTCCGAAGCATGCCCTCTCTGCATGCACGGGTGGGGCGGGTCGACGTTATTGGGACGAGACGGTCCCTCAGGTACCCTGGTCCTATGCCATGTAGGGCTTTAAAGGTAATCACCAACACCTTGAATTGGACCCGGAAGCAAACTGGTAGCCAATGCAGCTCGCGTAGCAGAGGTGTAACATGTGCCGATCTCATGGCACCCATAACTGCTCGCGCCGCGGCATTTTGCACCAGCTGAAGCTTCCGGATACTCTTCAGGGGTAGCCCCATGTAGAGCGCATTACAGTAATCTATACGGGATATGACAAGGGCATGAGTGACTGTTCGGAGGGCCTCCTGATCCAGGAAAGGGCGTAACTGGCGCACAACACGAAGCTGTGCAAAGGCCCTCCTGGCCGTGACTGCCACCTGCTCTTCGAGCAGGAGTCGCGAGTCCAGGAGGACCCCCAGATTCCGCACTGGATCCGAGCGAGGTAGTGCCACCCCACCCAGAACCAAAGATGACAACTTCCCGGATCTAGCGGGGCCATCAATCCACAGCCACTCCGTCTTACCAGGGTTCAGTTGAAGCCTGTTGTTCCCCATCCAGACCCCCACAGCCTCCAGACACTGAGATAAGGCATCGACCGCATCACCTACTTCACCCGGGATGGAGATGTATAACTGGGTATCATCAGCATATTGGTGATACCTCATCCCGTGGTGACGGATAATCTCGCCCAGTGGCTTCATGTAGATGTTGAACAGGAGAGGAGAGAGAACCGACCCCTGCGGCACCCCACAAATCAGGGGCCGCGGGTCAGCTCTCTCCTCCCCTATCAACACCGACTGGGAACGGCCCTGGAGGAAGGAGGCGAACCAGCGCAAAACTACGCCGCCCACCCCCAACTCCCTGAGCCGTCCCAAAAGTATACCGTGGTCGACAGTATCAAAACCCGCTGAGAGATCTAAGAGAGCTAGGATGGACGCACTCCCTCCATCCCGCTCTCGCCAGAGATCATCGATAAGCGCGACCAATGCGGTCTCTGTCCCATATCCCGGCCTGAAACCTGACTGGAAGGGGTCTAGATAATCCGTTTCCTCCAGAATCCTCTGGAGTTGCCACGCCACCACCTTCTCAACCACCTTTCCCAAAAAGGGAAGGTGGGAGACTGGGCGAAAGTTGCCCAGGATGGTAGGGTCCAGGGACGGCTTCTTGAGGAGGGGGTGCACCAGCGCCTCCTTAAAGGCCTCCGGAAACACCCCCTGACTCAAGGACAAATTAATCATCGCCTGGACCCATCCACATGTCACCTGACTGGCCGATTTCACCAGCCAGGAGGGACAAGGGTCAAGCTGGCATGTGGTGGCGTTCACAGTCCGAAGGATCCTGTCTACTTCCTCAGGTGCAACAGGATCAAACTGTTCCCAGATAACATGGTAAGTACGAGCCCCCGGCATCTCCACAGATCCTGTCTCACGCTTGGAGTCCAACTTTGAATGAATCTGAGCGATTTTATCCTGCAGATGCTCAGAAAACTCTTCCGATCGGCCCTGTAGGTGGGTCTCCCTCTGCTCCCGACCCAACAATGATCTTGTAATTTTAAAGAGGGCCGTCAGGCGGCATTCTGCGGACGCAATAAGGGCGGAGAAATATTCACGTTTCGCCGCTCTTACCGCCACAAGGTAGGCCTTAACTGCGGCTCTAGATTGTGTTCGGTCAGATTCAGTCTTCGTCTTTCTCCAGCGGCGCTCTAGACGTCTCTTAACCCTCTTCCCTCCCCTCTCTCCCCTCCCCTCTCTCCCCTCCCCCCCTTCCCTCTCCTCTCCTCTCCTCCCCTCCCCTCCCCTCCCCTCCCCTCCCCTCCCCTCTCCTCTCCTGGTTTAGGAGAGAGAAAGGTCGACTGTTTACTCAAGAACTGTAAAACTCTTGTTTTTTATTTTTTTATTATCCTCCAAAAAACTGCCCATAAAAGTGAAAGCAACTGGCACTTGCTTTCCTGGCATGGCTAGGAGAAGAAAGAAAGAGAGGGATCCATCAATCAGGGCAGTGTTAACCACAATCCAGACAGAACACCTGAGCATCACCACGGCCAAAGTGGAGGAAGATTGAATCCTGGCTGCACCAAGGCTAAAGTTGACTGCTATTGCCCTATTGGGCACCTAGACTACTTTTCCATCAGTTAAGGGAAGTAGCACTGGCAAAGCCAGTGTGGTGGCCTCCGACAACTCTCTCATAGCCCTGTCCTTCAGAATAGAGATTCAGAGGCATTCTGCCCCAGTCCTAGAGGTAAAATATAAGAATCACGACTTTTGTTAACATGTGCAAATTCATTGATAGAATGGTGAAGGGGTTTACTCAGCATCTTCCCACTGACCCACCCACCTAGAGCTTCCTATCATCTTCCTGCTGGCTCAACCAGCATCCTCCCACTGCTACTCCAATATTCTCACTGGCCTGCCTCTGATCTTCCCACTGTCTCTCTGCTACTGCTCCCATTCTTCCTGCTAGCTTGCTTACCCTCCCATTACCTATTCTAAGTTCTACAACCACTGTAAAATTTGTACATTTTTTTCAGTTTAATGCTAGGCTGACCATATTTCCTTGAGACAAAAACGGGACATTGGGATGGAAAAAACGGGACATGGGTCCCCGCCCCCCGGGTCCCCACGATTGGCTCCTGCCTGCAAACCCACCCCCGATCCGCGTACTTGGCTCCCGCCTGCAAACTCCGCCCCCTGGTCCGTGCGAATGGCTCCTGGCTGCAAACCCCGCCCCCCATCCGTGCAATTGGCTCCCGCCAGCAAACCCCACCCCCGGTCCACCCAATTGGCTCCCGCCTGCAAACCCCACCCCTGGTCCACCCAATTGGCTCCCGCCTGCAAACCCCGCCCCACGGTCCACGTCATTGACTCCCGCCTACAAACCCCGCCCCCTGTCCGTGCGATTGGCTCCCACCTGCAAACCCCACCCCCGGTCCACCCAATTGACTCCTGCCTGCAAACCCTGCCCCCGGTCCACCCAATTGACTCCTGCCTGCAAATATTGACTGTCAAAGGGAACCTTGACCCAGACCTTGCCCTGCTGCCAATTGGTCATATATTTCAAGTCTTGCCATATTGTGAAACTTTGACAATATGGCAAGACTAGAAATATAGGACAATGTCTAACTAAGGCACACTGGAGTTTGGACTAGACAGGTCTGCAGGAAGGCAGATTAGCAAGGGTCTGGATTTGGCTTGACAGCAGCAAGACAAGGCAAGGCAAGAACTTCTTGGCAACGATAGGGGGCATGGCAAGGAACTTCCCATAGTAGCTTATTGAAGGCTGAAGGAGGCAGCGAGCTGGGGCGGAAGGACAGGCCTAAATGGTTTAGGGCTTGACTATCTGAGGGACCACCTCTTCCAATATGAACCGGTTTGGTTACTTAGATCAGCAGGGGAGACACTTTCCAAAGATGTTCCTACAGCTAGAAGCTCACTTATAGACTACGCAGGAAACAGGCTTACTTCTGTGTGCCTCCCAGGCTCCCAAGCTTTCAACTGACACTTGATTGTAATGATACACAAGCCTGATCATGCACATGGAAATTAATACAGGGGGTGCAACTCAATTTTCTATTTAGTTAGTGGCAAGCTCCCTCTGTCCCAAATGAAACTGAATTTTAGAAAGTGGTCAAAACACTGCAGCCAAGTAAGTATGACAAGTTGTATATCTTTTCTTCCCTCTAGTAAATGGTATCAATTAGAACAATTAATTAAAATGCCTTGCTGAAGGATTAAGCACTCTACATTTCATTATTCCAATAACAAATTGCCTTTCTAAAATTATTGGGGGGGGGGGAAAGGAATAACAATGCCATCTATTAAGTATTTAAAAATTCTTTGTGGGAGTTCAATAACCAGTGTATAAATATTATATTTTGTAAATAAAATCATAATAAGATTAAAATTAAGCAGTTATAAGTGCTGTGAAATCATATATCACCCTACATCTTTAATTATCTGCATCATTATTAGGTAATCATCACCCATAGACTCGTCATAAAACAGGCCTCCTCCCCCAATTCACAATGGAAGACAAATGTCAAAATGTGGGTTAACCTGTTGGCAATTTTTCCAGGGAAAAATGTCTTGCAAAGCTCAGCACAAAGCTCAGCACAACTCATTTTACAGCAGCAAGATTTCAGATTTGGCCATCTCTTTCTTGGAGATTGCTGGGGAGCAAGAACAGATGGAGGGAGGGAGGGTTTATACAGCTGGTTTATTCTAATTCATTTACTCACTGACCACCACACAAGTTACTGTAACCCTAAACATCTTAGCCTCATTGGGGCAGGAACCCCTCTGACCATTAATACCTGCCAGGAAGCCCTCTTAAGGAGGTGCCCATGCTCAGCAGGGCACCTGTTGGCTGCATGGGCACAGATTCTCCCTTTGTCACTGGCAGGCGATGCCCTTCCTTGGGAGCTCGGTGTAACCCTCATTCCTTAACCCTAAATCACTTTCCTCACCCTCTTTCCCCAGCCTTTCACACACACACACACCACACCCTCTTTCTCCAGCCTCCCCGTGACCAAATGCACCCGCACCTGTTGCAGGGAGGCTGGAGAAAGAGGGTGTGGGGAGCATGTGTTTGTGTGTGTGCGATTAATCTGAGCAGGTAATTGTGCACACCCACGTGCACACAAACACACACACACATGCACCCCACACCCTCTTTCTCCAGCCTCCCCGTGACCAAATGCACCTGAACCTGTTGCAGGAAGGCTGGAGAAAGAGGGTGTGGGGAGCGTGTGTGTGTTTTTGTGTGTGTGTGTGCGCGCGTGCACGCGATTACTCTGAGCAAGTAATCGTGCATGCACACACACACACACACACGCACGCACGCACCCCACACCCCACCCCACCCCTCTTTCTCCAGCCTGCCCATGACCAAATGCACCCGCACCTGTTGCAGGGAGGCTGGAGAAAGAGGGTGTGGGGAGCGTGTGTTTATGTGTGCACGATTACTCTGAGCAGGTAATCGTGCGTGCCCGCGTGCACACACACACACACACACACACAGGCACCCCATACCCTCTTTCTCCAGCCTCCCCGTGACTAAATGCACCCACACCTGTTGCGGGGAGGCTAGAGAAAGAGGGTGTGGGGAGCGTGTGTGTGTGTGTGCGATTACTCTGAGCAGGTAATTGTGCTCACGCGCGTGCCCCACACCCTCTTTCTCCAGCCTCCCCGTGACCAAATGCACCTGCACCTGTTGCAGGGAGGCTGGAGAAAGAGGGTGTGGGGACCGTGTGTGTGTGTGTGTGTGTGTGCGTGCGGGATTACTCTGAGCAAGTAATCACACGTGCGTGTGCACACACACACACACACACACATGCACCCCACACCCTCTTTCTCCAGCCTCCCCGGGTAGGATCAGGTAAGGAGGCAGGAACCGGGTGGACTGTGGTGATTTGTCTGCTGCTGGGCTCGCACGTGGCAACTGGGCTTCCAGTTGCCGTGCTGATAGGGCCTCTTCCGGGCTGCCTCCAATGGCAAGTCCGGCTCCAGTCCTCCTTCTTGTCTTCCTGTCCTCCTTCCCGCCGGGTTTAAAAAAGGGACAAAATTGAGATTTTAATCAAAACGACGGGATGGTTGAAAAATGCTTAAATAACGGGACTGTCCCATTCAAAACGGGACGTATGGTCAGCCTATTAATGCACAATAACAAAAGATGACATGTAACTTTAAAAAAAGAGAGTTGGTTTGGTGTAGTGGCTAAGGCATCAGGCTAGAAACCAGGAGACCAGGAGATCTAGTCCTGCCTTAGGCACGTAGCCATCTGGGTGGCCTTGGGCCAGTCGCCTTCTCTCGGCCCTAGGAAGCAGGCAATGGCAAACCCCCTCTGAAAAACCTTGCTGAGAAAACTGCAGGGACTTGTCCGAGTAGTCTCTGAGAATTGGACACGATTGAATGGATAAAAAAAAAAACTTAAAAAAAAATTAACAACCCAAACTGAACTGAGCCAGGTAGATAACATCCCTGGGTCTCTGTGTAATTATCAGCATATGGTGAGACAATTATCCATGATAATCATTAGCACATAAACAATTAATATATTGTCCTAATTATTATACATGACCCCACCAGGTGGTAGCCCATAGCTGCTGTTGGCTGACCTTGAAAAGCAAATAGAATAGGATCTAGTTTGTACCCAAATGGGAGATCACCTGAAAATCCTAGAGCAGTAGGCTAGAGTGAGAAGTTGATAAAACACGGTTGCAAACTACTTCGATACTGTTGCCAAGTAAATGACATAAATATGTTACGCAGCCACTGGGAGTCAAGCTTGACTTGAGGGAGTCTTTATGTTTTTATTTTATGTAAATTAGTATGATCTGAGGGAAGTGATGAGCTACAAGCCCAAGTTTTTGAGCAAAAACCAAGATTTAGCTGGTTCAGTCACACACATTTCAAGGAGAAGGAGGAGGAGAAGGACAGCTAGGTATGTTGGTCAGCTAGTTTTGTTCTAATGTGTAAAAATATTCTTTCCCACTCTCTGATGAAGCTTTTTGGAGATCAGCTCATACATAGCAAGTAAGTGCCCTTTGGGCCTTTTGTGCCAGCCGGTCTCATAGCAGGAGGATGAATGGCATTTTGGAAGAGCTGCCTTGGCGCACGCATCTACCATTCCTCAGTAATAAAGAGCACATAAGGATTTTCAGTGCGGGCTGGAACATCTGCTCTAATCATATGATGGGCCATAAATGGCTCCTTTGGAGGCATTAGCATCTAACGTGTCAAAAATTCATCAGTTAAAAAGTTTCATAAACAGGCCTCATTATGATTGACTGTAGGGCGTGGAAGAGATGTCTCAGATGTGCTGAATTTTCAGACAGGCTAGGCCGGTGCGATTGCTGGCTTCACATATTTCGTCACCAGTGTCTCTAAATGTAGATTTACACTAAACATTGCAGGGATCCAACAGGCCATAAAGCAAGCCATCAGATGCGTGGTATGCCCAGAGCTATATATCTGTCAGACAAGCCACAGTGCTTGCGAGGAAGACACTATGGTCCATCAAGCCAATCAACACTATAAATACTCCTAAAGATTGCTCTGCATACCTTGTTTTTCAAAAGGAGATGTTCTGTTTCAAAGCTGAGAAAGAATAATGGGGGAAAGTGTTCACCCATCACTACATTGTTTTATCTTCAGAGATCTTGATGGGGCATAAAAATCTTTTTCCCTTCCTCACTCTCCTTTCTGAGCAATCAACCTTCTGCAAGATGTCAGCAAGCAGAAAATATGCATTTGGTCTTTGTCCTCTAAAGTGATCTTTCCTACAGCAGCTTTTTGAGGAAGAGAACCATCTCCAACAATTCTGCCTACCTGGCTAAGAAATGACATCGGCATTCTCCTTACACTGGATTATAAAGCATTTATATAGCATTATAAAGCATCTGCACTGGACTATAAAGCCCTATTCAGTTTAGGATCCAAGTAAGGATCTTAAAGGATGAACTCCCTCAGCATCAGCAACCTGTGCACTAAGATCAACTGGGGAGGGTCTGCTTGTGGTCCCTCTTGTAGTGCTCACACTGTGGTGACTGAGTAAGATCTGTTCAAGGGTCCTTCCTACTCACACCTGGCTTTTGAAATTCTCACATTGAAAACATATGGCTGCAACCCTAACGTACTATTTAACGAGTAGCTTAAAACACATTTTGCCTTGCTCATGGTCACTCATGCCTTGGTCACTTTCCGTTTGGACTATTGCAACGAGCTCTACATGGGCTGCCCTTCAAGAACACCTGGAAGTTGCACAACGATGGAAAGATCCAGAAATACCTACAGTTGAAGATTGGATTATTAAATTAATTTGATTATTAAAAAATTAAATTAAATTAAATTAAATTAAATTAAATTAAATTAAATTAAATTAAATTAAATTAAATTAATGGATTTGGCTCAAATGGTTAAGTTAACATCCTTTGGATGATAAAGGGACTTAGAAACATCTCAAATAACCATGACCTAGCCCCAGGTGCAAGGTCACACAGCCACCATAGAAACATATTTAAGGATTTCCTTACAAACTTTACTCAGACTGAAGAAGCTTCTTGGATAAGGAGCGAAACGTTTCCACTGAGAAAATAGAAATCCAGTTGACATGATTCAAGCTACAGACAATTCCACCTGGATGACTGAGAACCTTCATAGACATAGGTTAAGTTAACAGCGTTAATAAGAGATCATTCTATTTCTGGATTTATATCTACTTGGCAACCACTTTTAGAGTACTTGCTTGTGCTGGAAAAAAAATGAAGTTTTGATGCTGGGTTTTAGTGATTAAATGGTTTTAATAGAAATAATGTTACTATGGTTTAACTAATGGTAAGAGATTATATTTGTAAATTTATCTATATCTGTATTGGAGAAAGTCGGAAGTCACTTTCCATTTCTATTTTCTGTCTATTTGCACTCTTATAGTTTTTCTTTTTGTTTAGTTTTCTATCTTTTCTATACTTTCTATTTTGTATTTTAATTATACTTTGAAAAATAATAAAGTTCTTATTAAAAAAAAAGACCACCCGGAAGTTGCAACTGGTCCAGAATGCAATGGTGCGTGCAGTGTTGGGTGCCTCTATGTTTGCCCACATCACACCCCGTTGCACCGTTCCGGGTTTTCGCACGCTGCTGTTGGAGTGTCGCCAATGTGAAAAGTTTGGAAAGCCCTGATCTAGGCACTGGGGTGGAGTGGTGGAGCTTGCGGAGAGTTGTTGGGGCACTCTGGGAAGTTGACTGAGGTGCCGGGCTTTAGTTTTTTATGTTTTTATGTTTTTTATAGTTTTATTGTTGTGAGCCACCCAGACTTGTTTTAAGATGGGTGGCCACACAAATCTTTTAAAACAAAACAAACAAGCAAATAAATACATATCTGTTGCAGTAAAATTGTCCCATGACCAAAATGCTGACAATCATGTAACTTAGTATATGGATTAATCTATGGGCACACACATAGGGAAGATATATTGCTAAATTCTGTACTTTTACTATTTTTGCTATTTCTACTATTTCTACTATTGTTTTGTGAATCACTTTGGATTCCTTTAGGGGTAAGATGATTATGATCTTGCTGTTTGTTGTTGTTGTTGATGACGATGAAAATGATGATTGGATATTTCTATATCTTTCTTAAGTTGCTAGTCATCCAGATATGTGGAATTACAATTCCATTACCACCAGTCAGTGTTCTAACAACTTTGCTGGTTGAGGGTTATAGAAGCTGTAATCCAATACATCTAGATGATATCAGATTGGAGAAAAACTCTTCTAACTAGAGTTTTAACCTACCTCAAATTTCTCAAGAAGTTCATTTTCTTTTGAGTCTCAAGGCAGATGGTGGTGGCTTGGAAACTCCATCACTCAAAATATGATTCTCTTCACACCTCCCTCCCAAAAACCCCAGCCTTCTTTCTTGGGACCTGAAAAAACAAATCTGGAACTTTTTGCAGCTGAGATAAGAAATACCATCTTAGTGGTCATCTTGTGATGAGTATTCCTCGCATCTCTTGACATAGATACCTGTTCATCATATGTGTATCGCCTCTGTACTTGAATGAGTTTGGAGCAATGGAGTAAGAATGATGTGACATTCATCAACAGCAGCCAGAGACCAGGCCACCTGAGGGTCTGATGACTGGCCATTGGGCAGAATCTAGGGGGCTCAAACATGGAATTGGTATAAGACAGAGAGAACACCTTCCCCAGGAGCGGCCTATACTCTGCCCCTGTTGCCATCATATCTTCCTCTGCCTATTGCCATCTCATTTTATTATCTTTCTGTTATCACAGGCCTAGGAATGTTGTCAGCTCCTCCGCTGCCACTATGGTGCTGGTTCTTCCACAGCTAATTGGCAGCATCTCCAGCTCAGGGCTGAGCACTCCCACTGCTGCTGAACAGCTGACTGTCCATGCTGCAGTCATAGCAAATCTGCTGCCTGTTCTCTCCTCCATCTCCATCTCCATCTCCTCCATCTCCTCCATTTCCTGGCTAGGTCTTGGCCACCTTCTTCCCATCCCACCCCATATCCAGCGCTTGATAGGAAGCCCCACAATGTCATGCCCTCCCCATTTAAACAGCAACTGCAGACCCTCAACCCACCACAACACCCACACGCCCTCTTCAACATACTTAATGGGCTAGTTCCTTGTCCCATCACCAGCCCTCATTTTTCCCCACCACCATTATAAGAAATAGACAATGTTGAATTGTATCCATTTTATCTGCTCAGATTATTCTGTAGGTATATGACACAATGGCTCAGTAAAGAAAGTTAAGGATTATTTCTGTGGGGAAAGTGGGAAATTAGGAACAGGGAAACACACAAAGGGCCTTATCGTAAATCAGGGACTTGTTCCCTCACACTTGTTTGCACTGATTGCAAAGGCTATCCAATGTTTCAGATTCGTTTTTTCCCCAGTTCTGCTTGGAGATAAAGCCCAGGGTTTGAACCTGGTACCTTATGAACATAAAACAGATTCTCTATGCTGGTGTTTTTCAAACTTGGCAACTTTAAGATGTGTGGACTTCAGTTCCCAGAATTCCTCAGCCTACTGGCTGGGGAATTCTGGGAGTTGAAGTCCACACATCTTAAAGGTGCCAAGTCTGAAAAACACTGCTCTACACTGTGTTGTTCCCATGTAAACATACCCACCCACTTTGTTTTCACCATGGATGCCTGTCTTCCTTTCTCTTGCTTTTGGAATGGTAAAGAAAATGTGGAATCATACTGATACCAACTGCTTAGGCCAACGCTTTAATGTGAATACAGATGGCTTTTGGCATCTCTTCATAAATTAGCTACCGTGCAGTATTTTTTTTCTCTGGAAGTCACTTTGGTAAACATGTCTTTCCATTTGTAGGCATCTTGTAAAGGTTAGAGTCATTACGCACAATGTTACATTTTTTGCTGGCTAACCTTTACCTAATTAAATTGGCTACACAAACTCTCATTCCTGTAAATGACAGAAGGGAGGGGAGCTAGGGAGACAGCCCAAGTCTGGATGAAAAACACTTGGAATAATGACATTTTCCCAACTATCTTGTACAAAAATAGGCCCTGCAGTGGCTCAAAATCAAAATGACAAATAAGAATAATCTGTTCTCGGTGCCACCTTTTTAAAACAACAAATTGGAACAGCCTATCGTATTAATCAAGCAAATTTGCTGCCATTATCCAGGATGCAATTTATTTATAAGATTTCTTTGGAAAAGGACCCCTGACTTAAAATTTTTCACACTCTTGTGAACTGCAACAATTTGCCAACAAAGAAATTAGGATTAATAAAAGATCTCTAGCAAACTAAACTGGAATCTTCCATGAAAATTAGAAATGAATTCTACCTAGTTTTTTTTAAAATCATTCCCAGCCTAGTGAAATATCTCAATATCATAACCACTGTGATTATGAAAGCTCTGTCTGTTTACGTTGATAAAAAACAATCATACTGTTTTGAGCTGCTAGGAAAAAAAATATAGCCATCCATACTTGGTAATATCTTTATCTGAGCTGACCAAAAGAGGAAAAAAAGGGAAAGGCCATGCATATATCAGGCAATGTTAATTTTATTTTATTGCATTTTAACAGAGTTTTTAAAAAGAAGTTAAAACAGAGAAAATGAATGAAAGAAAAAAATATTGGAAATATATTGTGTAGATTCATATTGTTGATGCTGCTTATCATTAAGCTTCATTAAAGCAAGCTTTCAAACTGTGGTGCTGGAGAAGACTCTTAAGAGTCCTTTGGACTGCAAGGAGGTCAAATCAGTCAGTCCTAAAGGAAATCAACCCTGACAGCTCATTGGAAGGACAGATACTGAAGCTGAAGCTCAAATACTTTGGCCACCTAATGCGAAGAGAGGACTCACTGGAAAAGACCCTGATGCTGGGAAAGACTGAAGGCAAAAGGAGAAGGGGACGGCAGAGGACGAGATGGCTAGATAGCATCACTGATGTAATGAACATGAATTTGAGTAAACTCCGGGAGACAGTGGAGGACAGGAAGGCCTGGCGTGCTATGGTCCATGAGGTCACGAAGAGTCGGACACGACTAAACGACTGAACAACAAAAAAAGCAAGCTTATCATTCTTCACAGTCATGAGGAGTAGAGACAGAAGAATAGTAGGGAGAGAGGTAGAGAGGAGCAGTGGAAAAGGAATACGGAAAAGTGTTACCATGATTAACTTCCAAATTTGGGACATATATGGATGGAGCTGGAAATGGGATGCTGAAGGACTGCATCGACCTGTGAGCTGCCCAACACAGCGATCTCACTCTTTGCATTATTGCCCCCCCATCCCACTTATGTGTATTTTTTTCTGCTTTAGTAAATTTATTTATTTAATTTTTATTTAATTTTCAAATTTTGCCACTGCCCATCTCCCACCAGAAATGGGACTCTGGGCGGTTTACAACACAGCTAACAAGTTAAAACAAGTTAAAAACAAAAGTCTTAATAATATAAAATATACATAAAAATACAATATATAAATATAAAATAAAAATCCAGATGGCAATAAAGGATCGTATAGATGTGAGGAGCACTCTAAGGCGCCAGCCATCCCCACGAATAACTACTACCCTTCCCGCCCCAGGCGAGACAGCAGAGCCAAGTCTTCAGGTTCTTCAGGAAGGTCAGGAGCGATGGGGCCTGTCTCATCTCTGGGGGCAGAGTGTTCCAGAGGGCGGGAGCCACTGCAGAGAAGGCCCGCTTCCTGGACCCCACCAAATGGAATTCTCTTACAGACGGGGTCTGTAACATCAGCCCTTAACGGTGGTACAAACTCATTGTTATCTTTGGTGTTATACTCTAATAGGGCTATCCATCTGGAACAACATTAAAAGGTAGCAAAAAAGAAAAAAAATATATATTCTGTACAATTGGGCTTGCAGAAGAAAAATGATCTAGTGCCCAGTTCAAGCCTTGTTATTTGAGTAGTTCAGAAAAACAAGCAATGACCTCTGCGACTCCGGGGTCTGATTTAAGCTAATTGGTCTGAAGGTGAACACTTTGAATATTTGCATATTTTAATCCTGAAGGCAATTGATTTGGAATCAATTCCCTAAACCATTTCTAATAAGCTTGAAAATGTTTAGCAGATGGAGAGGAGTTCATTTTGCACTCAGCTTTTCTTTGGCAGCAGAGGTGGGAGCTGTTGTGGATGATTGCAGGACAAAGAGCCGCGATAATAGCTTTGTGGGTCCAAAGCAAACTATAGTTGTGTTCACATTTGTGCAAATCAGGACCATTATCTGGAACTTTGACCCTCTCTCTCTCTCTCTCTCTCTCTCTCTCTCTCTCTCTCTCTCTCTCTCTCTCTCACACACACACACACACACACACACACACACTCACAGACACACACATGCCACTCATACATTTTGATTCTTATCTTATTGCCATAGCAACACATCCTGCACATTACAGACACCCAACTGCATATTGATTCCATTTGTTTTTCCATTGTTGATCAAGAAAAAATGCTTTTTATCAGGCCTGTTAAATCCAGGGGTGGGGGAAGATTGGAAAGCTAGCTACATCTGTATTGTGCAGAACTACTGAGTTTTGAAGGGCATTACTACAGATCTCATTTAAATTGATTTATCAGAAATGAATTTGGCTGTCCACACTTCACCCTCACCTCATACTTGCTAACATTCAGAAATAGATGACTGCAAACATTATTTATCTTTTTATTGCTTCTCTTTACTCACTTATGCCTGCACATTCTACCTCTCTCTCAAGCCCTAAAGGATAGTAGGATATTAGTAACTGAGGCATAAACAGTGTTTGGCTGGGATGGAATGAAACATTCCAAAAATGAAATGTTCCATTTTGCTCTTGGAAAAGTCATGTTAGGCTATTTGGGACTGGAAAACATCCCGGACACCACAAACGATGTCCTATTTCATAAGCTTTATTTCTGGAAATCTCCAGACCATCCCAGAATGGCTGGATCAGGGCAGTCCAGGAAAAAATAAAATGTTTTACAAAACATCAGAATATCCTGTCCCCAGAGTTTTGTACCCAACCAGGGTTTGGAATTATGGGTCTCCTCTTCAGTCTTCCCTTAAGCCCGGATCAAGAAATACATCAAAGCATTGTGGAGCTAACTATGGCTGAAGTGGTGTTGGCCATTCTGGCTGCAGTTTTTCCTCATGCCCAAACTAAGAAGTCTTCAAATTGCTATTTGTATTCTGCACAATGTGCTTATTTAATTCACCAGAACTGATACTTGGTTATGTTCTTTGTCTAGGGCAGTGAAAAAAGGAACTAACTTTATGGAACCACATGCCTATTTCTTACCTACTTCACTGTCTAGAAACATTCTAAAAAGGTAAAGGTTCCCCCCGCACATTTGTGCAGTCGTGTCCGACTCTAGGGGCCAGTGCTCATCTCCGTTTGTTAGCCGAAGAGCCAGCGTTGTCCAAAGACGCTTCCGCAGTCATGTGGCCGGCATGACGTGCGCGGAACACTGTTACCTACCCACCGAAGTGGTACCTATTAATCCACTTGCATTTGCATGCTTTCGAATTGCTAGGTTGGCAAGAGCTGGGGCTAGTGCGGGAGCTCACTCCATCAGGCAGGGCTAGGGATTCGAACCTCCGAACTTGCGATCTTCCGATCGACAAGCCTGGTGTCTTACCCGCTGAGCCACCATGCCCCTTGGAAACATTCTACCAACCTGTTTATTAAAACTGTCATTCACAGCAAAGGGCAAATTGTGTTGCAACATAATCACCTGAAAAAGTGATTCACTCCTCTGTCTGACATTGGACTGTGTGGTCTAGAATAAGAGTGTGTTATTGCTTGTGAAGATTTCAACTTGCATGCATTGTACAAACATAAAAAGGGGCAGGGCTTTGGTTACCCCATCATGCCCACCATTTTGGCACCCAGTGGTGTATAAACCCACAGAGATGACCTTGGGGAAGGAATGCGACAGATAGCAAAATACGATTTAAGCCCAGGAAAAGAAGAGAACCTTAGAAATAAATTTAATCTGAATCTTATTATTATTATTATTTCTCCAACTTATATCACCGCCCATCTCCCCCCATAGAGGGGACTCTAGGCGGTCTTACTCTCTTTGGAATAAGAGAAAGGGAAGGAAAATGCTATCAGGCTTTCAAGATTCAGTTATTCATGTCATGTCATTGGCGATCACTCGTAGCCGAGTAAGATTGTCTTCCAAAGTGCGGATCCAGAATTGGCCTTTATAGCCACTTACGGATCCACTGTTAAAATTCAGTTATTATAGCCTATCTCAATAAAGTAGAGTTCCAATATTTCTTGTGGCCTACCCCAAAGGGCTGACAATGTGTTGCCCTCTTGATGTGCTTGAATTCTAGCTACCTCCTGATATATTTTCCATTAGTTCTTCCTGAAAGTTTCCTCCACTGCAAGAAACCCTATGCCAAATTCTGCTTTGCAATTTCTCAATAATTTTCTTCCCTGGTAGGAAGCATTTCTTCTCTGATTCTCAGGGGCAGAGCTTTCCAAACTGTGTGTCGGGACACACTAGTGTGTCGGCTGCAGTCTCTGGGTGTGTCGCGGCTGCTGCTGCTTCTGACCAGGATTCCGAGCAGGTCCTAGTGCCTGCCTTGTGCCCTGCTGCCTCAAAACCTGCTGTGATTCCGCGCAGGTCCTTGTGCCTGGCTGCCTCCAAACCTGCTGTGATTCTGCACAGGTCCTAGTGCCTGCCTTGTGCCTTGCTGCCTCCAAACCTGCCCTGCCAGGATTCCGCGCAGGTCCTCGTGCCTGCCTTGTGCCCTGCTGCCTACAAACCTGTCCTGCCAGGATTCAGCGCAGGTCCTCGTGCCTGTCTTGTGCCCTGCTGCCTCAAAACCTGCTGTGATTCTGCGCAGGTCCTTGTGCCTTGCTGCCTCCAAACCTGCCCTGCCAGGATTCCACGCAGGTCCTAGTGCCTGCCTTGTGCCCTGCTGCCTCAAAACCTGCTGTGATTCTGCGCAGGTCCTTGTGCCTTGCTGCCTCCAAACCTGCCCTGCCAGGATTCCACGCAGGTCCTCGTGCCTGCCTTGTGCCCTGCTGCCTCCAAACCTGCTGTGATTCCATGCAGGTCCTAGTGCCTGCCTTGTGCCCTGCTGCCTCCAAACCTGCTGTGATTCTGCACAGGTCCTAGTGCCTGCCTTGTGCCTTGCTGCCTCCAAACCTGCTCTGCCAGGATTCCACGCATGTCCTAGTGCCTGCCTTGTGCCCGGCTGCCTCCAAACCTGCCGTGCAGGATTCCGCACAGGTCCTCATGCCTGCCTTGTGCCCTGCTGCCTCCAAACCTGCTGTGATTCCGCGCAGGTCCTAGTGCCTGCCTTGTGCCTTGCTGCCTCCAAACCTGCTGTGATTCCATGCAGGTCCTAGTGCCTGCCTTGTGCCCTGCTGCCTCCAAACCTGCTGTGATTCCACGCAGGTCCTCGTGCCTGCCTTGTGCCTTGCTGCCTCCAAACCTGCTGTGATTCCGCACAGGTCCTAGTGCCTGCCTTGTGCCCTGCTGCCTCCAAACCTGCTGTGATTCCGCACAGGTCCTAGTGCCTCCTTGTGCCCTGCTGCCTCCAAACTTTCTGTGATTCCATGCAGGTCCTAGTGCCTGCCTTGTGCCCTGCTGCCTCCAAACTTGCTATGATTCCATGTAGGTTCTAGTGCCTGCCTTGTGCCCTGCTGCCTCCAAACCTGCTGTGATTCCGCGCAGGTCCTAGTGCCTGCCTTGTGCCCTGCTGCCTCCAAACCTGCTGTGATTCCGCACAGGTCCTCGTGCCTGCCTTGTGCCCTGCTTCCTCCAAACCTGCTGTGATTCCGCGCAGGTCCTCGTGCCTGCCTTGTGCCTTGCTGCCTCCAAACCTGCCCTGCCAGGATTCCGCGCAGGTCCTAGTGCCTGCCTTGTGCCTTGCTGCCTCCAAACCTGCTGTGATTCCACGCAGGTCCTAGTGCCTGCCTTGTGCCCTGCTGCCTCCAAACCTGCTGTGATTCCGCGCAGGTCCTAGTGCCTGCCTTGTGCCCTGCTGCCTCCAAACCTGCTGTGATTCCACACAGGTCCTCGTGCCTGCCTTGTGCCCTGCTGTCTCCAAACCTGCTGTGATTCCGCGCAGGTCCTAGTGCCTGCCTTGTGCCTTGCTGCCTCCAAACCTGCTCTGATTCCATGCAGGTCCTAGTGCCTGCCTTGTGCCCTGCTGCCTCCAAACCTGCTGTGATTCTGCACAGGTCCTCGTGCCTGCCTTGTGCCCTGCTGCCTCCAAACCTGCTGTGATTCCGCACAGGTCCTCGTGCCTGCCTTGTGCCCTGCTGCCTCTAAACCTGCTGTGATTCCGCACAGGTCCTCGTGCCTGCCTTGTGCCTTGCTGCCTCCAAACCTGCCCTGCCAGGATTCCGCGCAGGTCCTAGTGCCTGCCTTGTGCCCTGCTGCCTCCAAACCTGCTGTGATTCCGCGCAGGTCCTAGTGCCTGCCTTGTGCCTTGCTGCCTCCAAACCTGCTGTGATTCCATGCAGGTCCTAGTGCCTGCCTTGTGCCCTGCTGCCTCCAAACCTGCCCTGCCAGGATTCCGCGCAGGTCCTCGTGCCTGCCTTGTGCCCTGCTGCCTACAAACCTGTCCTGCCCGGATTCAACGCAGGTCCTCGTGCCTGTCTTGTGCCCTGCTGCCTCAAAACCTGCTGTGATTCTGCCAGGTCCTTGTGCATTGCTGCCTCCAAACCTGCCCTGCCAGGATTCCACGCAGGTCCTAGTGCCTGCCTTGTGCCCTGCTGCCTCAAAACCTGCTGTGATTCTGCGCAGGTCCTTATGCCTTGCTGCCTCCAAACCTGCCCTGCCAGGATTCCACGCAGGTCCTCGTGCCTGCCTTGTGCCGTGCTGCCTCCAAACCTGCTGTGATTCCATGCAGGTCCTAGTGCCTGCCTTGTGCCCTGCTGCCTCCAAACCTGCTGTGATTCTGCACAGGTCCTAGTGCCTGCCTTGTGCCTTGCTGCCTCCAAATCTGCTCTGCCAGGATTCCACGCAGGTCCTAGTGCCTGCCTTGTGCCCTGCTGCCTCAAAACCTGCTGTGATTCTGCGCAGGTCCTTGTGCCTTGCTGCCTCCAAACCTGCCCTGCCAGGATTCCACGCAGGTCCTCGTGCCTGCCTTGTGCCCTGCTGCCTCCAAACCTGCTGTGATTCCATGCAGGTCCTAGTGCCTGCCTTGTGCCCTGCTGCCTCCAAACCTGCTGTGATTCTGCACAGGTCCTAGTGCCTGCCTTGTGCCTTGCTGCCTCCAAACCTGCTCTGCCAGGATTCCACGCATGTCCTAGTGCCTGCCTTGTGCCCGGCTGCCTCCAAACCTGCCGTGCAGGATTCCGCACAGGTCCTCATGCCTGCCTTGTGCCCTGCTGCCTCCAAACCTGCTGTGATTCCGCGCAGGTCCTAGTGCCTGCCTTGTGCCTTGCTGCCTCCAAACCTGCTGTGATTCCATGCAGGTCCTAGTGCCTGCCTTGTGCCCTGCTGCCTCCAAACCTGCTGTGATTCCACGCAGGTCCTCGTGCCTGCCTTGTGCCTTGCTGCCTCCAAACCTGCTGTGATTCCGCACAGGTCCTAGTGCCTGCCTTGTGCCCTGCTGCCTCCAAACCTGCTGTGATTCCGCACAGGTCCTAGTGCCTCCTTGTGCCCTGCTGCCTCCAAACATTCTGTGATTCCATGCAGGTCCTAGTGCCTGCCTTGTGCCCTGCTGCCTCCAAACTTGCTATGATTCCATGTAGGTTCTAGTGCCTGCCTTGTGCCCTGCTGCCTCCAAACCTGCTGTGATTCCGCGCAGGTCCTAGTGCCTGCCTTGTGCCCTGCTGCCTCCAAACCTGCTGTGATTCCGCACAGGTCCTCGTGCCTGCCTTGTGCCCTGCTTCCTCCAAACCTGCTGTGATTCCGCGCAGGTCCTCGTGCCTGCCTTGTGCCTTGCTGCCTCCAAACCTGCCCTGCCAGGATTCCGCGCAGGTCCTAGTGCCTGCCTTGTGCCTTGCTGCCTCCAAACCTGCTGTGATTCCACGCAGGTCCTAGTGCCTGCCTTGTGCCCTGCTGCCTCCAAACCTGCTGTGATTCCGCGCAGGTCCTAGTGCCTGCCTTGTGCCCTGCTGCCTCCAAACCTGCTGTGATTCCACACAGGTCCTCGTGCCTGCCTTGTGCCCTGCTGTCTCCAAACCTGCTGTGATTCCGCGCAGGTCCTAGTGCCTGCCTTGTGCCTTGCTGCCTCCAAACCTGCTCTGATTCCATGCAGGTCCTAGTGCCTGCCTTGTGCCCTGCTGCCTCCAAACCTGCTGTGATTCTGCACAGGTCCTCGTGCCTGCCTTGTGCCCTGCTGCCTCCAAACCTGCTGTGATTCCGCACAGGTCCTCGTGCCTGCCTTGTGCCCTGCTGCCTCTAAACCTGCTGTGATTCCGCACAGGTCCTCGTGCCTGCCTTGTGCCTTGCTGCCTCCAAACCTGCCCTGCCAGGATTCCGCGCAGGTCCTAGTGCCTGCCTTGTGCCCTGCTGCCTCCAAACCTGCTGTTATTCCGCGCAGGTCCTAGTGCCTGCCTTGTGCCTTGCTGCCTCCAAACCTGCTGTGATTCCATGCAGGTCCTAGTGCCTGCCTTGTGCCCTGCTGCCTCCAAACCTGCCCTGCCAGGATTCCGCGCAGGTCCTCGTGCCTGCCTTGTGCCCTGCTGCCTACAAACCTGTCCTGCCCGGATTCAGCGCAGGTCCTCGTGCCTGTCTTGTGCCCTGCTGCCTCAAAACCTGCTGTGATTCTGCCAGGTCCTTGTGCATTGCTGCCTCCAAACCTGCCCTGCCAGGATTCCACGCAGGTCCTAGTGCCTGCCTTGTGCCCTGCTGCCTCAAAACCTGCTGTGATTCTGCGCAGGTCCTTATGCCTTGCTGCCTCCAAACCTGCCCTGCCAGGATTCCACGCAGGTCCTCGTGCCTGCCTTGTGCCGTGCTGCCTCCAAACCTGCTGTGATTCCATGCAGGTCCTAGTGCCTGCCTTGTGCCCTGCTGCCTCCAAACCTGCTGTGATTCTGCACAGGTCCTAGTGCCTGCCTTGTGCCTTGCTGCCTCCAAATCTGCTCTGCCAGGATTCCACGCAGGTCCTAGTGCCTGCCTTGTGCCCTGCTGCCTCAAAACCTGCTGTGATTCTGCGCAGGTCCTTGTGCCTTGCTGCCTCCAAACCTGCCCTGCCAGGATTCCACGCAGGTCCTCGTGCCTGCCTTGTGCCCTGCTGCCTCCAAACCTGCTGTGATTCCATGCAGGTCCTAGTGCCTGCCTTGTGCCCTGCTGCCTCCAAACCTGCTGTGATTCTGCACAGGTCCTAGTGCCTGCCTTGTGCCTTGCTGCCTCCAAACCTGCTCTGCCAGGATTCCACGCATGTCCTAGTGCCTGCCTTGTGCCCGGCTGCCTCCAAACCTGCCGTGCAGGATTCCGCACAGGTCCTCATGCCTGCCTTGTGCCCTGCTGCCTCCAAACCTGCTGTGATTCCGCGCAGGTCCTAGTGCCTGCCTTGTGCCTTGCTGCCTCCAAACCTGCTGTGATTCCATGCAGGTCCTAGTGCCTGCCTTGTGCCCTGCTGCCTCCAAACCTGCTGTGATTCCACGCAGGTCCTCGTGCCTGCCTTGTGCCTTGCTGCCTCCAAACCTGCTGTGATTCCGCACAGGTCCTAGTGCCTGCCTTGTGCCCTGCTGCCTCCAAACCTGCTGTGATTCCGCACAGGTCCTAGTGCCTCCTTGTGCCCTGCTGCCTCCAAACTTTCTGTGATTCCATGCAGGTCCTAGTGCCTGCCTTGTGCCCTGCTGCCTCCAAACTTGCTGTGATTCCATGTAGGTTCTAGTGCCTGCCTTGTGCCCTGCTGCCTCCAAACCTGCTGTGATTCCGCGCAGGTCCTAGTGCCTGCCTTGTGCCCTGCTGCCTCCAAACCTGCTGTGATTCCGCACAGGTCCTCGTGCCTGCCTTGTGCCCTGCTACCTCCAAACCTGCTGTGATTCCGCGCAGGTCCTCGTGCCTGCCTTGTGCCTTGCTGCCTCCAAACCTGCCCTGCCAGGATTCCGCGCAGGTCCTAGTGCCTGCCTTGTGCCTTGCTGCCTCCAAACCTGCTGTGATTCCACGCAGGTCCTAGTGCCTGCCTTGTGCCCTGCTGCCTCCAAACCTGCTGTGATTCCGCGCAGGTCCTAGTGCCTGCCTTGTGCCCTGCTGCCTCCAAACCTGCTGTGATTCCGCGCAGGTCCTAGTGCCTGCCTTGTGCCTTGCTGCCTCCAAACCTGCTCTGATTCCATGCAGGTCCTAGTGCCTGCCTTGTGCCCTGCTGCCTCCAAACCTGCTGTGATTCTGCACAGGTCCTCGTGCCTGCCTTGTGCCCTGCTGCCTCCAAACCTGCTGTGATTCCGCACAGGTCCTCGTGCCTGCCTTGTGCCCTGCTGCCTCTAAATTTGCTGTGATTCCGCACAGGTCCTCGTGCCTGCCTTGTGACTTGCTGCCTCCAAACCTGCCCTGCCAGGATTCCGTGCAGGTCCTAGTGCCTGCCTTGTGCCCTGCTGCCTCCAAACCTGCTGTGATTCCGCACAGGTCCTAGTGCCTGCCTTGTGCCTTGCTGCCTCCAAACCTGCTGTGATTCCATGCAGGTCCTAGTGCCTGCCTTGTGCCCTGCTGCCTCCAAACCTGCTGTGATTCCACGCAGGTCCTCGTGCCTGCCTTGTGCCTTGCTGCCTCCAAACCTGCTGTGATTCCGCACAGGTCCTAGTGCCTGCCTTGTGCCCTGCTGCCTCCAAACCTGCTGTGATTCCGCACAGGTCCTAGTGCCTCCTTGTGCCCTGCTGCCTCCAAACTTTCTGTGATTCCATGCAGGTCCTAGTGCCTGCCTTGTGCCCTGCTGCCTCCAAACTTGCTGTGATTCCATGTAGGTCCTAGTGCCTGCCTTGTGCCCTGCTGCCTCCAAACCTGCTGTGATTCCGCGCAGGTCCTAGTGCCTGCCTTGTGCCCTGCTGCCTCCAAACCTGCTGTGATTCTGCACAGGTCCTCGTGCCTGCCTTGTGCCCTGCTACCTCCAAACCTGCTGTGATTCCGCGCAGGTCCTCGTGCCTGCCTTGTGCCTTGCTGCCTCCAAACCTGCCCTGCCAGGATTCCGCGCAGGTCCTAGTGCCTGCCTTGTGCCTTGCTGCCTCCAAACCTGCTGTGATTCCACGCAGGTCCTAGTGCCTGCCTTGTGCCCTGCTGCCTCCAAACCTGCTGTGATTCCGCGCAGGTCCTAGTGCCTGCCTTGTGCCTTGCTGCCTCCAAACCTGCCCTGCCAGGATTCCGCGCAGGTCCTAGTGCCTGCCTTGTGCCATGCTGCCTCCAAACCTGCTGTGATTCCGCACAGGTCCTAGTGCCTGCCTTGTGCCTTGCTGCCTCCAAACCTGCTGTGATTCCATGCAGGTCCTAGTGCCTGCCTTGTGCCCTGCTGCCTCCAAACCTGCTGTGATTCCACGCAGGTCCTCGTGCCTGCCTTGTGCCTTGCTGCCTCCAAACCTGCTGTGATTCCGCACAGGTCCTAGTGCCTGCCTTGTGCCCTGCTGCCTCCAAACCTGCTGTGATTCCGCACAGGTCCTAGTGCCACCTTGTGCCCTGCTGCCTCCAAACTTTCTGTGATTCCATGCAGGTCCTAGTGCCTGCCTTGTGCCCTGCTGCCTCCAAACTTGCTGTGATTCCATGTAGGTCCTAGTGCCTGCCTTGTGCCCTGCTGCCTCCAAACCTGCTGTGATTCCGCGCAGGTCCTAGTGCCTGCCTTGTGCCCTGCTGCCTCCAAACCTGCTGTGATTCTGCACAGGTCCTCGTGCCTGCCTTGTGCCCTGCTACCTCCAAACCTGCTGTGATTCCGCGCAGGTCCTCGTGCCTGCCTTGTGCCTTGCTGCCTCCAAACCTGCCCTGCCAGGATTCCGCGCAGGTCCTAGTGCCTGCCTTGTGCCTTGCTGCCTCCAAACCTGCTGTGATTCCACGCAGGTCCTAGTGCCTGCCTTGTGCCCTGCTGCCTCCAAACCTGCTGTGATTCCGCGCAGGTCCTAGTGCCTGCCTTGTGCCCTGCTGCCTCCAAACCTGCTGTGATTCCACACAGGTCCTCGTGCCTGCCTTGTGCCCTGCTACCTCCAAACCTGCTGTGATTCCGCGCAGGTCCTCGTGCCTGCCTTGTGCCTTGCTGCCTCCAAACCTGCCCTTCCAGGATTCCGCTCAGGTCCTAGTGCCTGCCTTGTGCCTTGCTGCCTCCAAACCTGCTGTGATTCCACGCAGGTCCTAGTGCCTGCCTTGTGCCCTGCTGCCTCCAAACCTGCTGTGATTCCGCGCAGGTCCTAGTGCCTGCCTTGTGCCCTGCTGCCTCCAAACCTGCTGTGATTCCGCGCAGGTCCTAGTGCCTGCCTTGTGCCCTGCTGCCTCCAAACCTGCCCTTCCAGGATTCCGCTCAGGTCCTAGTGCCTGCCTTGTGCCTTGCTGCCTCCAAACCTGCTGTGATTCCACGCAGGTCCTAGTGCCTGCCTTGTGCCCTGCTGCCTCCAAACCTGCTGTGATTCCGCGCAGGTCCTAGTGCCTGCCTTGTGCCCTGCTGCCTCCAAACCTGCTGTGATTCCGCGCAGGTCCTCGTGCCTGCCTTGTGCCTTGCTGCCTCCAAACCTGCCCTGCCAGGATTCCGCGCAGGTCCTAGTGCCTGCCTTGTGCCTTGCTGCCTCCAAACCTGCTTTGATTCCACGCAGGTCCTAGTGCCTGCCTTGTGCCCTGCTGCCTCCAAACCTGCTGTGATTCCGCGCAGGTCCTAGTGCCTGCCTTGTGCCCTGCTGCCTCCAAACCTGCTGTGATTCCACACAGGTCCTCGTGCCTGCCTTGTGCCCTGCTGTCTCCAAACCTGCTGTGATTCCGCGCAGGTCCTAGTGCCTGCCTTGTGCCTTGCTGCCTCCAAACCTGCTCTGATTCCATGCAGGTCCTAGTGCCTGCCTTGTGCCCTGCTGCCTCCAAACCTGCTGTGATTCTGCACAGGTCCTCGTGCCTGCCTTGTGCCCTGCTGCCTCCAAACCTGCTGTGATTCCGCACAGGTCCTCGTGCCTGCCTTGTGCCCTGCTGCCTCTAAACCTGCTGAGATTCCGCACAGGTCCTCATGCCTGCCTTGTGCCTTGCTGCCTCCAAACCTGCCCTGCCAGGATTCCGCGCAGGTCCTAGTGCCTGCCTTGTGCCCGGCTGCCTCCAAACCTGCTGTGATTCCGCACAGGTCCTAGTGCCTGCCTTGTGCCCTGCTGCCTCCAAACCTGCTGTGATTCCGCACAGGTCCTCGTGCCTGCCTTGTGCCCTGCTGCCTGCAAACCTGCTGTGATTCCGCGCAGGTCCTAGTGCCTGCCTTGTGCCTTGCTGCCTCCAAACCTGCCCTGCCAGGATTCCGCGCAGGTCCTAGTGCCTGCCTTGTGCCCGGCTGCCTCCAAACCTGCTGTGATTCCGCACAGTTCCTAGTGCCTCCTTGTGCCCTGCTGCCTCCAAACTTTCTGTGATTCCATGCAGGTCCTAGTGCCTGCCTTGTGCCCTGCTGCCTCCAAACTTGCTGTGATTCCATGTAGGTTCTAGTGCCTGCCTTGTGCCCTGCTGCCTCCAAACCTGCTGTGATTCCGCGCAGGTCCTAGTGCCTGCCTTGTGCCCTGCTGCCTCCAAACCTGCTGTGATTCCACACAGGTCCTCGTGCCTGCCTTGTGCCCTGCTGTCTCCAAACCTGCTGTGATTCCGCGCAGGTCCTAGTGCCTGCCTTGTGCCTTGCTGCCTCCAAACCTGCTCTGATTCCATGCAGGTCCTAGTGCCTGCCTTGTGCCCTGCTGCCTCCAAACCTGCTGTGATTCTGCACAGGTCCTCGTGCCTGCCTTGTGCCCTGCTGCCTCCAAACCTGCTGTGATTCCGCACAGGTCCTCGTGCCTGCCTTGTGCCCTGCTGCCTCTAAACCTGCTGAGATTCCGCACAGGTCCTCATGCCTGCCTTGTGCCTTGCTGCCTCCAAACCTGCCCTGCCAGGATTCCGCGCAGGTCCTAGTGCCTGCCTTGTGCCCGGCTGCCTCCAAACCTGCTGTGATTCCGCACAGGTCCTAGTGCCTGCCTTGTGCCCTGCTGCCTCCAAACCTGCTGTGATTCCGCACAGGTCCTCGTGCCTGCCTTGTGCCCTGCTGCCTGCAAACCTGCTGTGATTCCGCGCAGGTCCTAGTGCCTGCCTTGTGCCTTGCTGCCTCCAAACCTGCCCTGCCAGGATTCCGCGCAGGTCCTAGTGCCTGCCTTGTGCCCGGCTGCCTCCAAACCTGCTGTGATTCCGCACAGGTCCTAGTGCCTCCTTGTGCCCTGCTGCCTCCAAACTTTCTGTGATTCCATGCAGGTCCTAGTGCCTGCCTTGTGCCCTGCTGCCTCCAAACTTGCTGTGATTCCATGTAGGTTCTAGTGCCTGCCTTGTGCCCTGCTGCCTCCAAACCTGCTGTGATTCCGTGCAGGTCCTAGTTCCTGCCTTGTGCCCTGCTGCCTCCAAACCTGCTGTGATTCCGCACAGGTCCTCGTGCCTGCCTTGTGCCCTGCTACCTCCAAACCTGCTGTGATTCCGCGCAGGTCCTCGTGCCTGCCTTGTGCCTTGCTGCCTCCAAACCTGCCCTGCTAGGATTCCGCGCAGGTCCTAGTGCCTGCCTTGTGCCTTGCTGCCTCCAAACCTGCTGTGATTCCACGCAGGTCCTAGTGCCTGCCTTGTGCCCTGCTGCCTCCAAACCTGCTGTGATTCCACACAGGTCCTCGTGCCTGCCTTGTGCCCTGCTGTCTCCAAACCTGCTGTGATTCCGCGCAGGTCCTAGTGCCTGCCTTGTGCCTTGCTGCCTCCAAACCTGCTCTGATTCCATGCAGGTCCTAGTGCCTGCCTTGTGCCCTGCTGCCTCCAAACCTGCTGTGATTCTGCACAGGTCCTCGTGCCTGCCTTGTGCCCTGCTGCCTCCAAACCTGCTGTGATTCCGCACAGGTCCTCGTGCCTGCCTTGTGCCCTGCTGCCTCTAAACCTGCTGAGATTCCGCACAGGTCCTCATGCCTGCCTTGTGCCTTGCTGCCTCCAAACCTGCCCTGCCAGGATTCCGCGCAGGTCCTAGTGCCTGCCTTGTGCCCGGCTGCCTCCAAACCTGCTGTGATTCCGCACAGGTCCTAGTGCCTGCCTTGTGCCCTGCTGCCTCCAAACCTGCTGTGATTCCGCACAGGTCCTCATGCCTGCCTTGTGCCCTGCTGCCTGCAAACCTGCTGTGATTCCGCGCAGGTCCTAGTGCCTGCCTTGTGCCTTGCTGCCTCCAAACCTGCCCTGCCAGGATTCCGCGCAGGTCCTAGTGCCTGCCTTGTGCCCGGCTGCCTCCAAACCTGCTGTGATTCCGCACAGGTCCTAGTGCCTCCTTGTGCCCTGCTGCCTCCAAACTTTCTGTGATTCCATGCAGGTCCTAGTGCCTGCCTTGTGCCCTGCTGCCTCCAAACTTGCTGTGATTCCATGTAGGTTCTAGTGCCTGCCTTGTGCCCTGCTGCCTCCAAACCTGCTGTGATTCCGCGCAGGTCCTAGTTCCTGCCTTGTGCCCTGCTGCCTCCAAACCTGCTGTGATTCCGCACAGGTCCTCGTGCCTGCCTTGTGCCTTGCTGCCTCCAAACCTGCCCTGCTAGGATTCCGCGCAGGTCCTCGTGCCTGCCTTGTGCCTTGCTGCCTCCAAACCTGCCCTGCTAGGATTCCGCGCAGGTCCTAGTGCCTGCCTTGTGCCTTGCTGCCTCCAAACCTGCTGTGATTCCACGCAGGTCCTAGTGCCTGCCTTGTGCCCTGCTGCCTCCAAACCTGCTGTGATTCCACACAGGTCCTCGTGCCTGCCTTGTGCCCTGCTGTCTCCAAACCTGCTGTGATTCCGCGCAGGTCCTAGTGCCTGCCTTGTGCCTTGCTGCCTCCAAACCTGCTCTGATTCCATGCAGGTCCTAGTGCCTGCCTTGTGCCCTGCTGCCTCCAAACCTGCTGTGATTCTGCACAGGTCCTCGTGCCTGCCTTGTGCCCTGCTGCCTCCAAACCTGCTGTGATTCCGCACAGGTCCTCGTGCCTGCCTTGTGCCCTGCTGCCTCTAAACCTGCTTTGATTCCGCACAGGTCCTCGTGCCTGCCTTGTGCCTTGCTGCCTCCAAACCTGCCCTGCCAGGATTCCGCGCAGGTCCTAGTGCCTGCCTTGTGCCCTGCTGCCTCCAAACCTGCTGTGATTCCGCACAGGTCCTAGTGCCTGCCTTGTGCCCTGCTGCCTCCAAACCTGCTGTGATTCCGCACAGGTTCTCGTGCCTGCCTTGTGCCCTGCTGCCTGCAAACCTGCTGTGATTCCGCGCAGGTCCTAGTGCCTGCCTTGTGCCTTGCTGCCTCCAAACCTGCTGTGATTCCATGCAGGTCCTAGTGCCTGCCTTGTGCCCTGCTGCCTCCAAACCTGCTGTGATTCCGCACAGGTCCTCGTGCCTGCCTTGTGCCCTGCTGCCTGCAAACCTGCTGTGATTCCGCGCAGGTCCTAGTGCCTGCCTTGTGCCTTGCTGCCTCCAAACCTGCCCTGCCAGGATTCCGCGCAGGTCCTAGTGCCTGCCTTGTGCCCGGCTGCCTCCAAACCTGCTGTGATTCCGCACAGGTCCTAGTGCCTCCTTGTGCCCTGCTGCCTCCAAACTTTCTGTGATTCCATGCAGGTCCTAGTGCCTGCCTTGTGCCCTGCTGCCTCCAAACTTGCTGTGATTCCATGTAGGTTCTAGTGCCTGCCTTGTGCCCTGCTGCCTCCAAACCTGCTGTGATTCCGCGCAGGTCCTAGTGCCTGCCTTGTGCCCTGCTGCCTCCAAACCTGCTGTGATTCCGCACAGGTCCTCGTGCCTGCCTTGTGCCCTGCTTCCTCCAAACCTGCTGTGATTCCGCGCAGGTCCTCGTGCCTGCCTTGTGCCTTGCTGCCTCCAAACCTGCCCTGCCAGGATTCCGCGCAGGTCCTAGTGCCTGCCTTGTGCCTTGCTGCCTCCAAACCTGCTGTGATTCCACGCAGGTCCTAGTGCCTGCCTTGTGCCCTGCTGCCTCCAAACCTGCTGTGATTCCGCGCAGGTCCTAGTGCCTGCCTTGTGCCCTGCTGCCTCCAAACCTGCTGTGATTCCACACAGGTCCTCGTGCCTGCCTTGTGCCCTGCTGTCTCCAAACCTGCTGTGATTCCGCGCAGGTCCTAGTGCCTGCCTTGTGCCTTGCTGCCTCCAAACCTGCTCTGATTCCATGCAGGTCCTAGTGCCTGCCTTGTGCCCTGCTGCCTCCAAACCTGCTGTGATTCTGCACAGGTCCTCGTGCCTGCCTTGTGCCCTGCTGCCTCCAAACCTGCTGTGATTCCGCACAGGTCCTCGTGCCTGCCTTGTGCCCTGCTGCCTCTAAACCTGCTGTGATTCCGCACAGGTCCTCGTGCCTGCCTTGTGCCTTGCTGCCTCCAAACCTGCCCTGCCAGGATTCCGCGCAGGTCCTAGTGCCTGCCTTGTGCCCTGCTGCCTCCAAACCTGCTGTTATTCCGCGCAGGTCCTAGTGCCTGCCTTGTGCCTTGCTGCCTCCAAACCTGCTGTGATTCCATGCAGGTCCTAGTGCCTGCCTTGTGCCCTGCTGCCTCCAAACCTGCCCTGCCAGGATTCCGCGCAGGTCCTCGTGCCTGCCTTGTGCCCTGCTGCCTACAAACCTGTCCTGCCCGGATTCAGCGCAGGTCCTCGTGCCTGTCTTGTGCCCTGCTGCCTCAAAACCTGCTGTGATTCTGCCAGGTCCTTGTGCATTGCTGCCTCCAAACCTGCCCTGCCAGGATTCCACGCAGGTCCTAGTGCCTGCCTTGTGCCCTGCTGCCTCAAAACCTGCTGTGATTCTGCGCAGGTCCTTATGCCTTGCTGCCTCCAAACCTGCCCTGCCAGGATTCCACGCAGGTCCTCGTGCCTGCCTTGTGCCGTGCTGCCTCCAAACCTGCTGTGATTCCATGCAGGTCCTAGTGCCTGCCTTGTGCCCTGCTGCCTCCAAACCTGCTGTGATTCTGCACAGGTCCTAGTGCCTGCCTTGTGCCTTGCTGCCTCCAAATCTGCTCTGCCAGGATTCCACGCAGGTCCTAGTGCCTGCCTTGTGCCCTGCTGCCTCAAAACCTGCTGTGATTCTGCGCAGGTCCTTGTGCCTTGCTGCCTCCAAACCTGCCCTGCCAGGATTCCACGCAGGTCCTCGTGCCTGCCTTGTGCCCTGCTGCCTCCAAACCTGCTGTGATTCCATGCAGGTCCTAGTGCCTGCCTTGTGCCCTGCTGCCTCCAAACCTGCTGTGATTCTGCACAGGTCCTAGTGCCTGCCTTGTGCCTTGCTGCCTCCAAACCTGCTCTGCCAGGATTCCACGCATGTCCTAGTGCCTGCCTTGTGCCCGGCTGCCTCCAAACCTGCCGTGCAGGATTCCGCACAGGTCCTCATGCCTGCCTTGTGCCCTGCTGCCTCCAAACCTGCTGTGATTCCGCGCAGGTCCTAGTGCCTGCCTTGTGCCTTGCTGCCTCCAAACCTGCTGTGATTCCATGCAGGTCCTAGTGCCTGCCTTGTGCCCTGCTGCCTCCAAACCTGCTGTGATTCCACGCAGGTCCTCGTGCCTGCCTTGTGCCTTGCTGCCTCCAAACCTGCTGTGATTCCGCACAGGTCCTAGTGCCTGCCTTGTGCCCTGCTGCCTCCAAACCTGCTGTGATTCCGCACAGGTCCTAGTGCCTCCTTGTGCCCTGCTGCCTCCAAACTTTCTGTGATTCCATGCAGGTCCTAGTGCCTGCCTTGTGCCCTGCTGCCTCCAAACTTGCTGTGATTCCATGTAGGTTCTAGTGCCTGCCTTGTGCCCTGCTGCCTCCAAACCTGCTGTGATTTCGCGCAGGTCCTAGTGCCTGCCTTGTGCCCTGCTGCCTCCAAACCTGCTGTGATTCCGCACAGGTCCTCGTGCCTGCCTTGTGCCCTGCTACCTCCAAACCTGCTGTGATTCCGCGCAGGTCCTCGTGCCTGCCTTGTGCCTTGCTGCCTCCAAACCTGCCCTGCCAGGATTCCGCGCAGGTCCTAGTGCCTGCCTTGTGCCTTGCTGCCTCCAAACCTGCTGTGATTCCACGCAGGTCCTAGTGCCTGCCTTGTGCCCTGCTGCCTCCAAACCTGCTGTGATTCCGCGCAGGTCCTAGTGCCTGCGTTGTGCCCTGCTGCCTCCAAACCTGCTGTGATTCCGCGCAGGTCCTAGTGCCTGCCTTGTGCCTTGCTGCCTCCAAACCTGCTCTGATTCCATGCAGGTCCTAGTGCCTGCCTTGTGCCCTGCTGCCTCCAAACCTGCTGTGATTCTGCACAGGTCCTCGTGCCTGCCTTGTGCCCTGCTGCCTCCAAACCTGCTGTGATTCCGCACAGGTCCTCGTGCCTGCCTTGTGCCCTGCTGCCTCTAAACCTGCTGTGATTCCGCACAGGTCCTCGTGCCTGCCTTGTGCCTTGCTGCCTCCAAACCTGCCCTGCCAGGATTCCGCGCAGGTCCTAGTGCCTGCCTTGTGCCCTGCTGCCTCCAAACCTGCTGTGATTCCGCACAGGTCCTAGTGCCTGCCTTGTGCCTTGCTGCCTCCAAACCTGCTGTGATTCCATGCTGGTCCTAGTGCCTGCCTTGTGCCCTGCTGCCTCCAAACCTGCTGTGATTCCACGCAGGTCCTCGTGCCTGCCTTGTGCCTTGCTGCCTCCAAACCTGCTGTGATTCCGCACAGGTCCTAGTGCCTGCCTTGTGCCCTGCTGCCTCCAAACCTGCTGTGATTCCGCACAGGTCCTAGTGCCTCCTTGTGCCCTGCTGCCTCCAAACTTTCTGTGATTCCATGCAGGTCCTAGTGCCTGCCTTGTGCCCTGCTGCCTCCAAACTTGCTGTGATTCCATGTAGGTCCTAGTGCCTGCCTTGTGCCCTGCTGCCTCCAAACCTGCTGTGATTCCGCGCAGGTCCTAGTGCCTGCCTTGTGCCCTGCTGCCTCCAAACCTGCTGTGATTCTGCACAGGTCCTCGTGCCTGCCTTGTGCCCTGCTACCTCCAAACCTGCTGTGATTCCGCGCAGGTCCTCGTGCCTGCCTTGTGCCTTGCTGCCTCCAAACCTGCCCTGCCAGGATTCCGCGCAGGTCCTAGTGCCTGCCTTGTGCCTTGCTGCCTCCAAACCTGCTGTGATTCCACGCAGGTCCTAGTGCCTGCCTTGTGCCCTGCTGCCTCCAAACCTGCTGTGATTCCGCGCAGGTCCTAGTGCCTGCCTTGTGCCTTGCTGCCTCCAAACCTGCCCTGCCAGGATTCCGCGCAGGTCCTAGTGCCTGCCTTGTGCCATGCTGCCTCCAAACCTGCTGTGATTCCGCACAGGTCCTAGTGCCTGCCTTGTGCCTTGCTGCCTCCAAACCTGCTGTGATTCCATGCAGGTCCTAGTGCCTGCCTTGTGCCCTGCTGCCTCCAAACCTGCTGTGATTCCACGCAGGTCCTCGTGCCTGCCTTGTGCCTTGCTGCCTCCAAACCTGCTGTGATTCCGCACAGGTCCTAGTGCCTGCCTTGTGCCCTGCTGCCTCCAAACCTGCTGTGATTCCGCACAGGTCCTAGTGCCACCTTGTGCCCTGCTGCCTCCAAACTTTCTGTGATTCCATGCAGGTCCTAGTGCCTGCCTTGTGCCCTGCTGCCTCCAAACTTGCTGTGATTCCATGTAGGTCCTAGTGCCTGCCTTGTGCCCTGCTGCCTCCAAACCTGCTGTGATTCCGCGCAGGTCCTAGTGCCTGCCTTGTGCCCTGCTGCCTCCAAACCTGCTGTGATTCTGCACAGGTCCTCGTGCCTGCCTTGTGCCCTGCTACCTCCAAACCTGCTGTGATTCCGCGCAGGACCTCGTGCCTGCCTTGTGCCTTGCTGCCTCCAAACCTGCCCTGCCAGGATTCCGCGCAGGTCCTAGTGCCTGCCTTGTGCCTTGCTGCCTCCAAACCTGCTGTGATTCCACGCAGGTCCTAGTGCCTGCCTTGTGCCCTGCTGCCTCCAAACCTGCTGTGATTCCGCGCAGGTCCTAGTGCCTGCCTTGTGCCCTGCTGCCTCCAAACCTGCTGTGATTCCACACAGGTCCTCGTGCCTGCCTTGTGCCCTGCTACCTCCAAACCTGCTGTGATTCCGCGCAGGTCCTCGTGCCTGCCTTGTGCCTTGCTGCCTCCAAACCTGCCCTTCCAGGATTCCGCTCAGGTCCTAGTGCCTGCCTTGTGCCTTGCTGCCTCCAAACCTGCTGTGATTCCACGCAGGTCCTAGTGCCTGCCTTGTGCCCTGCTGCCTCCAAACCTGCTGTGATTCCGCGCAGGTCCTAGTGCCTGCCTTGTGCCCTGCTGCCTCCAAACCTGCTGTGATTCCGCGCAGGTCCTAGTGCCTGCCTTGTGCCCTGCTGCCTCCAAACCTGCCCTTCCAGGATTCCGCTCAGGTCCTAGTGCCTGCCTTGTGCCTTGCTGCCTCCAAACCTGCTGTGATTCCACGCAGGTCCTAGTGCCTGCCTTGTGCCCTGCTGCCTCCAAACCTGCTGTGATTCCGCGCAGGTCCTAGTGCCTGCCTTGTGCCCTGCTGCCTCCAAACCTGCTGTGATTCCGCGCAGGTCCTCGTGCCTGCCTTGTGCCTTGCTGCCTCCAAACCTGCCCTGCCAGGATTCCGCGCAGGTCCTAGTGCCTGCCTTGTGCCTTGCTGCCTCCAAACCTGCTTTGATTCCACGCAGGTCCTAGTGCCTGCCTTGTGCCCTGCTGCCTCCAAACCTGCTGTGATTCCGCGCAGGTCCTAGTGCCTGCCTTGTGCCCTGCTGCCTCCAAACCTGCTGTGATTCCACACAGGTCCTCGTGCCTGCCTTGTGCCCTGCTGTCTCCAAACCTGCTGTGATTCCGCGCAGGTCCTAGTGCCTGCCTTGTGCCTTGCTGCCTCCAAACCTGCTCTGATTCCATGCAGGTCCTAGTGCCTGCCTTGTGCCCTGCTGCCTCCAAACCTGCTGTGATTCTGCACAGGTCCTCGTGCCTGCCTTGTGCCCTGCTGCCTCCAAACCTGCTGTGATTCCGCACAGGTCCTCGTGCCTGCCTTGTGCCCTGCTGCCTCTAAACCTGCTGAGATTCCGCACAGGTCCTCATGCCTGCCTTGTGCCTTGCTGCCTCCAAACCTGCCCTGCCAGGATTCCGCGCAGGTCCTAGTGCCTGCCTTGTGCCCGGCTGCCTCCAAACCTGCTGTGATTCCGCACAGGTCCTAGTGCCTGCCTTGTGCCCTGCTGCCTCCAAACCTGCTGTGATTCCGCATAGGTCCTCGTGCCTGCCTTGTGCCCTGCTGCCTGCAAACCTGCTGTGATTCCGCGCAGGTCCTAGTGCCTGCCTTGTGCCTTGCTGCCTCCAAACCTGCCCTGCCAGGATTCCGCGCAGGTCCTAGTGCCTGCCTTGTGCCCGGCTGCCTCCAAACCTGCTGTGATTCCGCACAGTTCCTAGTGCCTCCTTGTGCCCTGCTGCCTCCAAACTTTCTGTGATTCCATGCAGGTCCTAGTGCCTGCCTTGTGCCCTGCTGCCTCCAAACTTGCTGTGATTCCATGTAGGTTCTAGTGCCTGCCTTGTGCCCTGCTGCCTCCAAACCTGCTGTGATTCCGCGCAGGTCCTAGTGCCTGCCTTGTGCCCTGCTGCCTCCAAACCTGCTGTGATTCCACACAGGTCCTCGTGCCTGCCTTGTGCCCTGCTGTCTCCAAACCTGCTGTGATTCCGCGCAGGTCCTAGTGCCTGCCTTGTGCCTTGCTGCCTCCAAACCTGCTCTGATTCCATGCAGGTCCTAGAGCCTGCCTTGTGCCCTGCTGCCTCCAAACCTGCTGTGATTCTGCACAGGTCCTCGTGCCTGCCTTGTGCCCTGCTGCCTCCAAACCTGCTGTGATTCCGCACAGGTCCTCGTGCCTGCCTTGTGCCCTGCTGCCTCTAAACCTGCTGAGATTCCGCACAGGTCCTCATGCCTGCCTTGTGCCTTGCTGCCTCCAAACCTGCCCTGCCAGGATTCCGCGCAGGTCCTAGTGCCTGCCTTGTGCCCGGCTGCCTCCAAACCTGCTGTGATTCCGCACAGGTCCTAGTGCCTGCCTTGTGCCCTGCTGCCTCCAAACCTGCTGTGATTCCGCACAGGTCCTCGTGCCTGCCTTGTGCCCTGCTGCCTGCAAACCTGCTGTGATTCCGCGCAGGTCCTAGTGCCTGCCTTGTGCCTTGCTGCCTCCAAACCTGCCCTGCCAGGATTCCGCGCAGGTCCTAGTGCCTGCCTTGTGCCCGTCTGCCTCCAAACCTGCTGTGATTCCGCACAGGTCCTAGTGCCTCCTTGTGCCCTGCTGCCTCCAAACTTTCTGTGATTCCATGCAGGTCCTAGTGCCTGCCTTGTGCCCTGCTGCCTCCAAACTTGCTGTGATTCCATGTAGGTTCTAGTGCCTGCCTTGTGCCCTGCTGCCTCCAAACCTGCTGTGATTCCGTGCAGGTCCTAGTTCCTGCCTTGTGCCCTGCTGCCTCCAAACCTGCTGTGATTCCGCACAGGTCCTCGTGCCTGCCTTGTGCCCTGCTACCTCCAAACCTGCTGTGATTCCGCGCAGGTCCTCGTGCCTGCCTTGTGCCTTGCTGCCTCCAAACCTGCCCTGCTAGGATTCCGCGCAGGTCCTAGTGCCTGCCTTGTGCCTTGCTGCCTCCAAACCTGCTGTGATTCCACGCAGGTCCTAGTGCCTGCCTTGTGCCCTGCTGCCTCCAAACCTGCTGTGATTCCACACAGGTCCTCGTGCCTGCCTTGTGCCCTGCTGTCTCCAAACCTGCTGTGATTCCGCGCAGGTCCTAGTGCCTGCCTTGTGCCTTGCTGCCTCCAAACCTGCTCTGATTCCATGCAGGTCCTAGTGCCTGCCTTGTGCCCTGCTGCCTCCAAACCTGCTGTGATTCTGCACAGGTCCTCGTGCCTGCCTTGTGCCCTGCTGCCTCCAAACCTGCTGTGATTCCGCACAGGTCCTCGTGCCTGCCTTGTGCCCTGCTGCCTCTAAACCTGCTGAGATTCCGCACAGGTCCTCATGCCTGCCTTGTGCCTTGCTGCCTCCAAACCTGCCCTGCCAGGATTCCGCGCAGGTCCTAGTGCCTGCCTTGTGCCCGGCTGCCTCCAAACCTGCTGTGATTCCGCACAGGTCCTAGTGCCTGCCTTGTGCCCTGCTGCCTCCAAACCTGCTGTGATTCCGCACAGGTCCTCATGCCTGCCTTGTGCCCTGCTGCCTGCAAACCTGCTGTGATTCCGCGCAGGTCCTAGTGCCTGCCTTGTGCCTTGCTGCCTCCAAACCTGCCCTGCCAGGATTCCGCGCAGGTCCTAGTGCCTGCCTTGTGCCCGGCTGCCTCCAAACCTGCTGTGATTCCGCACAGGTCCTAGTGCCTCCTTGTGCCCTGCTGCCTCCAAACTTTCTGTGATTCCATGCAGGTCCTAGTGCCTGCCTTGTGCCCTGCTGCCTCCAAACTTGCTGTGATTCCATGTAGGTTCTAGTGCCTGCCTTGTGCCCTGCTGCCTCCAAACCTGCTGTGATTCTGCGCAGGTCCTAGTTCCTGCCTTGTGCCCTGCTGCCTCCAAACCTGCTGTGATTCCGCACAGGTCCTCGTGCCTGCCTTGTGCCTTGCTGCCTCCAAACCTGCCCTGCTAGGATTCCGCGCAGGTCCTCGTGCCTGCCTTGTGCCTTGCTGCCTCCAAACCTGCCCTGCTAGGATTCCGCGCAGGTCCTAGTGCCTGCCTTGTGCCTTGCTGCCTCCAAACCTGCTGTGATTCCACGCAGGTCCTAGTGCCTGCCTTGTGCCCTGCTGCCTCCAAACCTGCTGTGATTCCACACAGGTCCTCGTGCCTGCCTTGTGCCCTGCTGTCTCCAAACCTGCTGTGATTCCGCGCAGGTCCTAGTGCCTGCCTTGTGCCTTGCTGCCTCCAAACCTGCTCTGATTCCATGCAGGTCCTAGTGCCTGCCTTGTGCCCTGCTGCCTCCAAACCTGCTGTGATTCTGCACAGGTCCTCGTGCCTGCCTTGTGCCCTGCTGCCTCCAAACCTGCTGTGATTCCGCACAGGTCCTCGTGCCTGCCTTGTGCCCTGCTGCCTCTAAACCTGCTTTGATTCCGCACAGGTCCTCGTGCCTGCCTTGTGCCTTGCTGCCTCCAAACCTGCCCTGCCAGGATTCCGCGCAGGTCCTAGTGCCTGCCTTGTGCCCTGCTGCCTCCAAACCTGCTGTGATTCCGCACAGGTCCTAGTGCCTGCCTTGTGCCCTGCTGCCTCCAAACCTGCTGTGATTCCGCACAGGTTCTCGTGCCTGCCTTGTGCCCTGCTGCCTGCAAACCTGCTGTGATTCCGCGCAGGTCCTAGTGCCTGCCTTGTGCCTTGCTGCCTCCAAACCTGCTGTGATTCCATGCAGGTCCTAGTGCCTGCCTTGTGCCCTGGTGCCTCCAAACCTGCTGTGATTCCGCACAGGTCCTCGTGCCTGCCTTGTGCCCTGCTGCCTGCAAACCTGCTGTGATTCCGCGCAGGTCCTAGTGCCTGCCTTGTGCCTTGCTGCCTCCAAACCTGCCCTGCCAGGATTCCGCGCAGGTCCTAGTGCCTGCCTTGTGCCCGGCTGCCTCCAAACCTGCTGTGATTCCGCACAGGTCCTAGTGCCTCCTTGTGCCCTGCTGCCTCCAAACTTTCTGTGATTCCATGCAGGTCCTAGTGCCTGCCTTGTGCCCTGCTGCCTCCAAACTTGCTGTGATTCCATGTAGGTTCTAGTGCCTGCCTTGTGCCCTGCAGCCTCCAAACCTGCTGTGATTCCGCGCAGGTCCTAGTTCCTGCCTTGTGCCCTGCTGCCTCCAAACCTGCTGTGATTCCGCACAGGTCCTCGTGCCTGCCTTGTGCCCTGCTACCTCCAAACCTGCTGTGATTCCGCGCAGGTCCTCGTGCCTGCCTTGTGCCTTGCTGCCTCCAAACCTGCCCTGCCAGGATTCCGCGCAGGTCCTAGTGCCTGCCTTGTGCCTTGCTGCCTCCAAACCTGCTGTGATTCCACGCAGGTCCTAGTGCCTGCCTTGTGCCCTGCTGCCTCCAAACCTGCTGTGATTCCACACAGGTCCTCGTGCCTGCCTTGTGCCCTGCTGTCTCCAAACCTGCTGTGATTCCGCGCAGGTCCTAGTGCCTGCCTTGTGCCTTGCTGCCTCCAAACCTGCTCTGATTCCATGCAGGTCCTAGTGCCTGCCTTGTGCCCTGCTGCCTCCAAACCTGCTGTGATTCTGCACAGGTCCTCGTGCCTGCCTTGTGCCCTGCTGCCTCCAAACCTGCTGTGATTCCGCACAGGTAATCGTGCCTGCCTTGTGCCCTGCTGCCTCTAAACCTGCTGTGATTCCGCACAGGTCCTCGTGCCTGTCTTGTGCCTTGCTGCCTCCAAACCTGCCCTGCCAGGATTCCGCGCAGGTCCTAGTGCCTGCCTTGTGCCCTGCTGCCTCCAAACCTGCTGTGATTCCGCACAGGTCCTAGTGCCTGCCTTGTGCCCTGCTGCCTCCAAACCTGCTGTGATTCCGCACAGGTCCTCGTGCCTGCCTTGTGCCCTGCTGCCTGCAAACCTGCTGTGATTCCGCGCAGGTCCTAGTGCCTGCCTTGTGCCTTGCTGCCTCCAAACCTGCTGTGATTCCATGCAGGTCCCAGTGCCTGCCTTGTGCCCTGCTGCCTCCAAACCTGCTGTGATTCCACGCAGGTCCTCGTGCCTGCCTTGTGCCTTGCTGCCTCCAAACCTGCTGTGATTCCGCACAGGTCCTAGTGCCTGCCTTGTGCCCTGCTGCCTCCAAACCTGCTGTGATTCCGCACAGGTCCTAGTGCCTCCTTGTGCCCTGCTGCCTCCAAACTTTCTGTGATTCCATGCAGGTCCTAGTGCCTGCCTTGTGCCCTGCTGCCTCCAAACTTGCTGTTATTCCATGTAGGTCCTAGTGCCTGCCTTGTGCCCTGCTGCCTCCAAACCTGCTGTGATTCCGCGCAGGTCCTAGTGCCTGCCTTGTGCCCTGCTGCCTCCAAACCTGCTGTGATTCCGCACAGGTCCTCGTGCCTGCCTTGTGCCCTGCTACCTCCAAACCTGCTGTGATTCCGCGCAGGTCCTCGTGCCTGCCTTGTGACTTGCTGCCTCCAAACCTGCCCTGCCAGGATTCCGCGCAGGTCCTAGTGCCTGCCTTGTGCCTTGCTGCCTCCAAACCTGCTGTGATTCCACGCAGGTCCTAGTGCCTGCCTTGTGCCCTGCTGCCTCCAAACCTGCTGTGATTCCGCGCAGGTCCTTGTGCCTGCCTTGTGCCCTGCTGCCTCCAAACCTGCTGTGATTCCACACAGGTCCTCGTGCCTGCCTTGTGCCCTGCTACCTCCAAACCTGCTGTGATTCCGCGCAGGTCCTCGTGCCTGCCTTGTGCCTTGCTGCCTCCAAACCTGCCCTTCCAGGATTCCGCGCAGGTCCTAGTGCCTGCCTTGTGCCTTGCTGCCTCCAAACCTGCTGTGATTCCTCGCAGGTCCTAGTGCCTGCCTTGTGCCCTGCTGCCTCCAAACCTCCTGTGATTCCGCGCAGGTCCTAGTGCCTGCCTTGTGCCCTGCTGCCTCCAAACCTGCTGTGATTCCACACAGGTCCTCGTGCCTGCCTTGTGCCCTGCTGCCTCCAAACCTGCTGTGATTCCGCGCAGGTCCTCGTGCCTGCCTTGTGCCTTGCTGCCTCCAAACCTGCCCTGCCAGGATTCCGCGCAGGTCCTAGTGCCTGCCTTGTGCCTTGCTGCCTCCAAACCTGCTGTGATTCCACGCAGGTCCTAGTGCCTGCCTTGTGACCTGCTGCCTCCAAACCTGCTGTGATTCCGCGCAGGTCCTAGTGCCTGCCTTGTGCCCTGCTGCCTCCAAACCTGCTGTGATTCCACACAGGTCCTCGTGCCTGCCTTGTGCCCTGCTGTCTCCAAACCTGCTGTGATTCCACGCAGGTCCTAGTGCCTGCCTTGTGACCTGCTGCCTCCAAACCTGCTGTGATTCCGCGCAGGTCCTAGTGCCTGCCTTGTGCCCTGCTGCCTCCAAACCTGCTGTGATTCCACACAGGTCCTCGTGCCTGCCTTGTGCCCTGCTGCCTCCAAACCTGCTGTGATTCCGCGCAGGTCCTAGTGCCTGCCTTGTGCCCTGCTGCCTCCAAACCTGCTGTGATTCCGCACAGGTCCTCGTGCCTGCCTTGTGCCCTGCTACCTCCAAACCTGCTGTGATTCCGCGCAGGTCCTCGTGCCTGCCTTGTGCCTTGCTGCCTCCAAACCTGCCCTGCCAGGATTCCGCGCAGGTCCTAGTGCCTGCCTTGTGCCTTGCTGCCTCCAAACCTGCTGTGATTCCACGCAGGTCCTAGTGCCTGCCTTGTGCCCTGCTGCCTCCAAACCTGCTGTGATTCCGCGCAGGTCCTTGTGCCTGCCTTGTGCCCTGCTGCCTCCAAACCTGCTGTGATTCCACACAGGTCCTCGTGCCTGCCTTGTGCCCTGCTACCTCCAAACCTGCTGTGATTCCGCGCAGGTCCTCGTGCCTGCCTTGTGCCTTGCTGCCTCCAAACCTGCCCTTCCAGGATTCCGCGCAGGTCCTAGTGCCTGCCTTGTGCCTTGCTGCCTCCAAACCTGCTGTGATTCCTCGCAGGTCCTAGTGCCTGCCTTGTGCCCTGCTGCCTCCAAACCTCCTGTGATTCCGCGCAGGTCCTAGTGCCTGCCTTGTGCCCTGCTGCCTCCAAACCTGCTGTGATTCCACACAGGTCCTCGTGCCTGCCTTGTGCCCTGCTGCCTCCAAACCTGCTGTGATTCCGCGCAGGTCCTCGTGCCTGCCTTGTGCCTTGCTGCCTCCAAACCTGCCCTGCCAGGATTCCGCGCAGGTCCTAGTGCCTGCCTTGTGCCTTGCTGCCTCCAAACCTGCTGTGATTCCACGCAGGTCCTAGTGCCTGCCTTGTGACCTGCTGCCTCCAAACCTGCTGTGATTCCGCGCAGGTCCTAGTGCCTGCCTTGTGCCCTGCTGCCTCCAAACCTGCTGTGATTCCACACAGGTCCTCGTGCCTGCCTTGTGCCCTGCTGTCTCCAAACCTGCTGTGATTCCGCGCAGGTCCTAGTGCCTGCCTTGTGCCTTGCTGCCTCCAAACCTGCTCTGATTCCATGCAGGTCCTAGTGCCTGCCTTGTGCCCTGCTGCCTCCAAACCTGCTGTGATTCCGCACAGGTCCTCGTGCCTGCCTTGTGCCCTGCTGCCTCCAAACCTGCTGTGATTCCGCACAGGTCCTCGTGCCTGCCTTGTGCCCTGCTGCCTCTAAACCTGCTGTGATTCCGCACAGGTCCTCATGCCTGCCTTGTGCCTTGCTGCCTCCAAACCTGCCCTGCCAGGATTCCGCGCAGGTCCTAGTGCCTGCCTTGTGCCTTGCTGCCTCCAAACCTGCTGTGATTCCGCACAGGTCCTAGTGCCTGCCTTGTGCCCTGCTGCCTCCAAACCTGCTGTGATTCCGCACAGGTCCTCGTGCCTGCCTTGTGCCCTGCTGCCTGCAAACCTGCTGTGATTCCGCGCAGGTCCTAGTGCCTGCCTTGTGCCTTGCTGCCTCCAAACCTGCTGTGATTCCATGCAGGTCCTAGTGCCTGCCTTGTGCCCTGCTGCCTCCAAACCTGCTGTGATTCCACGCAGGTCCTCGTGCCTGCCTTGTGCCTTGCTGCCTCCAAACCTGCTGTGATTCCGCACAGGTCCTAGTGCCTGCCTTGTGCCCTGCTGCCTCCAAACCTGCTGTGATTCCGCACAGGTCCTCGTGCCTGCCTTGTGCCCTGCTGCCTGCAAACCTGCTGTGATTCCGCGCAGGTCCTAGTGCCTGCCTTGTGCCTTGCTGCCTCCAAACCTGCTGTGATTCCACGCAGGTCCTAGTGCCTGCCTTGTGCCTTGCTGCCTCCAAACCTGCTGTGATTCCACGCAGGTCCTAGTGCCTGCCTTGTGCCCTGCTGCCTCCAAACCTGCTGTGATTCCGCGCAGGTCCTAGTGCCTGCCTTGTGCCCTGCTGCCTCCAAACCTGCTGTGATTCCACACAGGTCCTCGTGCCTGCCTTGTGCCCTGCTGCCTCCAAACCTGCTGTGATTCCGCGCAGGTCCTAGTGCCTGCCTTGTGCCTTGCTGCCTCCAAACCTGCTGTGATTCCGCGCAGGTCCTAGTGCCTGCCTTGTGCCCTGCTGCCTCCAAACCTGCTGTGATTCTGCACAGGTCCTCGTGCCTGCCTTGTGCCCTGCTGCCTCCAAACCTGCTGTGATTCCGCACAGGTCCTCGTGCCTGCCTTGTGCCCTGCTGCCTCCAAACGTGCTGTGATTCTGCGCAGGTCCTAGTGCCTGCCTTGTGCCTTGCTGCCTCCAAACCTGCTGTGATTCCGCACAGGTCCTCGTGCCTGCCTTGTGCCCTGCTGCCTCCAAACCTGCTGTGATTCCGCACAGGTCCTCGTGCCTGCCTTGTGCCCTGCTGCCTCTAAACCTGCTGTGATTCCGCACAGGTCCTCGTGCCTGCCTTGTGCCTTGCTGCCTCCAAACCTGCCCTGCCAGGATTCCGCGCAGGTCCTCGTGCCTGCCTTGTGCCTTGCTGCCTCCAAACCTGCCCTGCCAGGATTCCGCGCAGGTCCTAGTGCCTGCCTTGTGCCCTGCTGCCTCCAAACCTGCTGTGATTCCGCACAGGTCCTAGTGCCTGCCTTGTGCCCTGCTGCCTCCAAACCTGCTGTGATTCCGCACAGGTCCTTGTGCCTGCCTTGTGCCCTGCTGCCTCCAAACCTGCTGTGATTCCACGCAGGTCCTAGTCCCTGCCTTGTGCCTTGCTGCCTCCAAACCTGCTGTGATTCCGCGCAGGTCCTCGTGCCTGCCTTGTGCCCTGCTGCCTCCAAACCTGCTGTGATTCCACACAGGTCCTCGTGCCTGCCTTGTACCTTGCTGCCTCCAAACCTGCCCTGCCAGGATTCCGCGCAGGTCCTAGTGCCTGCCTTGTTCCCTGCTGCCTCCAAACCTGCTGTGATTCCGCACAGGTCCTAGTGCCTGCCTTGTGCCCTGCTGCCTCCAAACCTGCTGTGATTCCGCACAGGTCCTCGTGCCTGCCTTGTGCCCTGCTGCCTCCAAACCTGCTGTGATTCCGCACAGGTCCTCGTGCCTGCCTTGTGCCCTGCTGCCTCTAAACCTGCTGTGATTCCGCACAGGTCCTCGTGCCTGCCTTGTGCCTTGCTGCCTCCAAACCTGCCCTGCCAGGATTCCGCGCAGGTCCTAGTGCCTGCCTTGTGCCCTGCTGCCTCCAAACCTGCTGTGATTCCGCACAGGTCCTAGTGCCTGCCTTGTGCCCTGCTGCCTCCAAACCTGCTGTGATTCCGCACAGGTCCTTGTGCCTGCCTTGTGCCCTGCTGCCTCCAAACCTGCTGTGATTCCACGCAGGTCCTAGTCCCTGCCTTGTGCCTTGCTGCCTCCAAACCTGCTGTGATTCCGCGCAGGTCCTAGTGCCTGCCTTGTGCCCTGCTGCCTCCAAACCTGCTGTGATTCCGCACAGGTCCTCGTGCCTGCCTTGTGCCCTGCTGCCTCCAAACCTGCTGTGATTCCGCACAGGTCCTCGTGCCTGCCTTGTGCCTTGCTGCCTCCAAACCTGCCCTGCCAGGATTCCGCGCAGGTCCTAGTGCCTGCCTTGTTCCCTGCTGCCTCCAAACCTGCTGTGATTCCGCACAGGTCCTAGTGCCTGCCTTGTGCCCTGCTGCCTCCAAACCTGCTGTGATTCCGCACAAGTCCTCGTGCCTGCCTTGTGCCCTGCTGCCTCCAAACCTGCTGTGATTCCGCGCAGGTCCTAGTGCCTGCCTTGTGCCTTGCTGCCTCCAAACCTGCTGTGATTCCGCGCAGGTCCTAGTGCCTGCCTTGTGCCCTGCTGCCTCCAAACCTGCTGTGATTCCGCACAGGTCCTCGTGCCTGCCTTGTGACCTGCTGCCTCCAAACCTGCTGTGATTCTGCACAGGTCCTCGTGCCTGCCTTGTGCCTTGCTGCCTACAAACCTGCCCTGCCAGGATTCCGCGCAGGTCCTAGTGCCTGTTGTGCCTTGCTGCCTCCAAACCTGCTGTGATTCCACGCAGGTCCTAGTGCCTGCCTTGTGCCCTGCTGTAAGAGTGTGTCGCGAAATGATGCCCTGCTGTAAGAGTTTGTCGCGAAATGATGCATGTCTAAAAAGTGTGTCACCAACATGAAAAGTTTGGAAAGCTCTGCTCAGGAGGGTTGAGAATTTCTTTCAAATTTCTTCTGCTGGTGTTTCTTCTGCTGGTGAGCTTCTTTTATTCTTGAAAGAGAAGGAAGCTGAACTTCTACTGTTGGTGATTTTTGTTATCCACCACTTTGAAGCCTCCCTAGCTGCCCCCTCTTCCCTGTTTGAGGAATCTTCATGGGAAGAGTTCCCCCATGATGTCTTCCCATGGGATTTCCTTCATGACATCTTTTTGTAGGATTTAACACCACACGCAACCCATGAAAAATTTATCAAAATTGTTTTTGAAAACACAATTTAAACGTAACCTTTCTTTCATCAAATTGAAAGAGGACTGGTGGTAAAATGCAGGTAGGCAGGCAGGCAGGCAGGCAGGCAGGTAGATAGACAGACAGATGCCATGGCATCAATTGAAAGGAACCTTGTATAGATCCAGCCTGGGAGGAAGACTCACTCTTGGGTAGATATTGCAAGGATTGAAACTTCATGGAGAAGAAATTGCTTTTCATGCTCTGGCTCATGACGGAAAGTAAGAAATGTGAAACTGAATATATATGTAGAAGGAAGGAAGGCAAGGAACAGGATCAGTGCCAAGCCAGGATAGCAGAGGGAGAGTCAAATTGCTTGGCTGCCTCCCCACAATAGGATCAGCTCAATTGCTTTTCGGAGAGTCTTCTTTCTCAATATGTTCCTATTAATTCTTGCACATTCAACAAGATAGTCAACATGTTCCTTCCCCCACAACAATATGTGCCCAGCCTTTCACACTGGGAATTCTGAAGCTGAGACTGAACGAAGCTGGTGAGCAAATGCAGATAGTCCTCTGCAACACACCATTGTTCTTTTCTGTCAGTCTTACCAGGTAGACTAGACAGGAAACATGATGAGATAAGCTAATTCTACTTTATTGTAAAACTACATTAACAGAGTCTTGCAAGTCTGAAAGTACAATTCTCCCGTCATCTCCTTTACAGCCCAAGAAACTAGGGAGGGTCCCTTCTAAGCCTCTTGCCCTTCCCACTATACAGCTGTGGGCTATGCCATCTCTTATCTAACCGTTCCCTAGACAGCATCTCTTCACCTCCTCCCCCAAGGTAATTCCCACATACCATTACATTTTCAGCCAACTGTTTCCCCAAGCCCACCGGTCTGCTAGATATGTATGAGTATGGGCAATAACTCACAAGGGTCATGCCAAGGTGCAGGGATGAGATTTTTGTGCATTGCTAGAATTGCTGTTATACTTACGATTAGTGTGACTTTTTTTTAAAGTTCTCAGCAGGCTGATGGTTTGAAGGAGGCACCTATACTTTGAATTGAAAAGGAAATTTGAAATTGAAAATGCACCCTAAAATCTGGTTTTGTGGATCTGGTGAGAATCTAAGACTATAATGAGAGGTCTCCTTCATGCCTGCCAGGCTTTCTTTTCCACCTGAATTGATTTTTTTTTAAAAAAAGATTGATTGATCAATTGAAAACCAGCATGTGCAAAGCAAAACCCCAGCCACTGGCATCATCTTTATTTCTAGTAATGCGACTCCAGGCTTGGCTGCCAGCTCGACCAGTCAGATTTCTCAGAGAAGCTGAGAACTGACTGAATTTCCCTTGCTTGCAGTGGATTGCAGAAGTTGTGGTCCACTGAAGTTTTTTTTCTCCTGGAGAGGGGGAGACCAGAAGATTACTCGTGGGGCCATTGGGATTGCCTACCCTTGTTTTTTCTGTAGTTTTCCACCGCGGAAGGAACAGGGTAAGTGCAAGGCAATGGCCGAGATATATCAGGCTCTCGCAGGGGAAACAAGTCTCTTTGAAGAGACACAAGAGCGCCCAGCCGCTTTTAGATCACTTTAGGAATGTTTTTTTTAGATTAAAATATTTTTGAAATCTAAGATCTATCTTTTGGACTTTGTTGAAAATGTTGGCTAACTTTGTGCTTTCTTTGCTATAACTGATTCTGGTGGAAGTTTGATGGACTCTATATTTGCAACATAATGAAACGTCTGCATTTTTTTTTTTTACTTCTCTCTTGTATTAGAGGGATTTAAGAGACTCTGTTTGTAATTCTTCGCTTGATAAACTAAATGACTATTCATTTTTTGAGAAACTCTTTGTTTGGATTAAGCAGCTTGCAGCTTGAAGAACGAAAGCTTGCAGTTTGAAGAATAAAAACACAGGGTAACGTGTTTTTCTCCTTGTCTTCTTTTTCTACATCCTCCCTGATTGGATTTTGCTTCATTTGGAATATATTTTTTATTTCTCCTTCTATAAACTGTTTAAAATATTATTCTCTCCTGTATTTTGGATTATTGGAACTTTCTTTTTTCTTTTGACTTTAAAAAAAAACAACAACAACGAAGTTCTGCTTAATAGATTTTGCTGGTAGTATTCCATGGACAGATTACATGATTATTGTTTTGACTAGAAGGGTTGTTGTTTTAATTTGAAGGACACAGGAAAGATGGCTTTCCAACTTGTACCTGAGGAGCTCAGAAGAGAGATTACTGAGGCTTTTTCAAATATTCAAAGGTCGTTGGAATTACTGTTCGTAACTCTGCAAAACAGAGAGAAAGAACAGAGAACAGAAACAGAAGTGAGACAGGAGACAGAAAGGAAAAATGTTTTTCAAGTGGAGGAGAAACAGAAGGAGGAAATTTTGAGTATATTAGTTCAGAAGAACATTCTGAAGGCTTTACACTACAATCTTGGTATAGATATGTTGTGGCAGTGGAGACAGAGTGAAAATATGGGTGCACAGTTGGATGGATGTTGTGAAATATGTGGAAAGGGAGAGAAGGTTGCTCTGATATTCTATATGAGATATAGAAAAGAGCAGGCTGTATATTGCGAATCTGTCACAGTGTATTGTGATTTTGGCATAACCTAAACAGAAGATATGAGAAACTGTATGGATATAAAGGCTAATGAAAATATGGACTTGAATTGTTATGAGAAATTGTATGGATATATAAAAAGTGATATTCTAAATGTAAGATGCTAAATACAAACACAAGTTGATATTATAGAATATTGTTTTCCTTAGAGATATATTTATGAGAAGATAATGATATGATGGAATTAGAATGATGGTTACTACAGGATGATATATATCAATATGTATTGTATGAATATTATAAGAATTGATATATTAGCTATTAGGTTAAGTGATATGATAGATTATGCACTTAGTTTAAATGGACACTACTACAAGGAATGGAAATTACAGATGGATAATTGAGATTCAAGAATTCCTTTTTTATGGAGATATATATAGATATTAGAATTAAATTATAGAAATATATATGTATGAACACTATAAGAATTGCTAAATTATGTATTAAGTTACATAACATGTTAGGTTATGAGTCATAATATGAATAGAATATATTGTAGTTTATTAGAAGTAAATAAGGCTTTTATTTGTTATACTAATTGGTCTTTATTGAAGATATAAATATGTAGTAATGAACATTCAACATTTAACTACTACTTCAAGGAGTGGAAGCCAAAGATGGATTATTGGGAGACAGTAAGATGAAGGTTAGAAGATTGGATTAAAGAAATCAAAAGGCATATGACAAAGAAAAGTTCCTGTATACTGTATGAAGGACTAACATTTAAAATCAATTGTTGTACTTTAAGTTCAAAGATAGATTGGAGGACATCTATTTTCTATATTTTCTTTGCTTATTATTTCTTGACTTCACTTTTTCTTTATCTTTTTCTTATTTTGTATTTCTGTTTCTATTTCTTTTTTCTACTTTAAATTTTATTATGTATTGTAAAACTTAATAAAATTTAATAAAAAAGGAAAAAAAATAAAAATAAAATAAAAAATCTTTATTTCTAGTAATGCTTCTGGGCTGTCTCATAAGCCCTCCCATAAGCTGATAAAATAAATTATAGAGGGATACAGCCTAATGATCTATGTGGAGGGATGCCCACCTGCCCTTAAAAAAAGACATATTTAAGATGGAATGATGGAGAGTATCCTGGAAGGCTACAGAGGAAGCCACCCAACAGTTTGTCTTATGGAACATAGGGGTTTTCTGGCCACCTCCATAATGGCAGACATTTTGTGAATTGCCTACTTGTTGAAACAGAACACCTACTTTTGGGGTGCAGATGCCTATCTGGAGTGACAGAAAAAGGAATGCTCATCCTCAGCAATTCTAAAGTTGAGGAACTACATCAAAATTAAACCTAAGAGGATATCAAGAGAGGCCTCAGTCTCAACTGTCAGAGGCAATCAACAGCACTTCTGTTCTGATGTTACTATAGATTCAGTTCTAGCAATGCTGCATCACATACAAGGAAACTTCAGACAACTTCTAGCCTGCCTTGGGGAGACTTAGAGCAAGGTCCCATATTCTTTAACATAGGAACGCCCTTTTACTGTTGTCAAAACTATTATAAGCTAGTATTTCCAAAATAGATCCAGTAGTACATATATACAAAAAATAAACAGGTGTGTTATTTATTTATTTATTTGTTTGTTTATTTGTTTATTTGTTTATTTATTGAATTTCTATAACCACCCATCTCCCCCTCAAGGAGGGACTCTGGGCGGTTCACAGTATAATACCAACAAAATACAATAAAAACAGTAATACAAATACAAATACAATAAATTACAATAAAAATACAATAGTGTTATAGTGGTGTACACTGTGCATACTGTGCACACAAATTACAAATACATCCTATATTGCAGCTTTATTTGCAGTACCTCCCACTCCTAATTTTCTGCCAATACACTTGCTAGCAGCTGGTTTGTTTGTTTTATAGTAGTTATAATCCACTCCAATCGTCAAGGACTCTGGGAGGAGGAGGAGGAGGAGGAGGGGGAGGAGGAGGGGGAGGAGGGGGAGGAGGGGGAGGGGGAGGAGGAGACCACCATGTTATTTTGGAAGGTAGCATGTAGCCACAGAGATTAAATAAATAAAACCTACAGAAGCTATGAAAAGGATAACACTGCCATACATCAGAAACATCTCAGAAACTACCAATAGACTGTTACAACCACATGGCATCACCGCAGCACATAAACCAACCAAAACACTTACATTTTCCAAAGAGTGCCTCCACAGACTTTCTTCACCCAGTTATTGGGGGTTGAAGCATTCTGTGTGTACATATAAGTGTTCCTGAGCGCAAGAATCTGTCCCAAGCAATGATTAGTGCAGAGCTTTCCAAACTGTGTGACGTGACACATTTCTGTGTCTCGGCAAGGGCCTAGGTGTGTCGCAGGGGAACCCGGAAGAGGAGGCCATGCACCATGTGGAGCCCCGCCCATCCCTTGCCGCGCCGACAGGTCCCTGCTCTGAACCCAGCTCTTCAGCTCTCGCCACAGAAGCCAGGTAAGTTAGCAGCCCGGTAGGGCTGCAACTGGGGTGGAAGGTGCAGGGACACGACTAGGCTGCCGCGCGGGGGGGGGGGGGTGCAGGAACCGCGAAGTGCGGCGGCCAGAGACATAGCTTTAAGTGCCAGCGGCCTGGCAGCCAAGAAAGGGACGGGGAGGCGGCTCCGCTGCCCGCCTCGCATGGCCCCCACTCCGCCCGCGCCGTCCGTGTCTCCGGCTCCCCCTTCCCCTTCCCCTTGGCGGTGGCCCCAGCCAGGCAGAGGCAGGACTGGGCGAGCGGACAGGCACCATTCTCCGCCTCCATGGCCTGGCCTGGCATGCCGCTTCATCTCGTCGCCTACGAGCAGAAGATGGTGGCGGTCTGATGCGTGGCCTGCGACTCGTGAGAGCTGAGATGGGGCCAAGCCGAGGGAGCCTGCCGGAGGCTCCGGGCCAACGAGAGGGCTCCCGGCGCTCCGGGAAGACCCAGCACGGGCAGCGGGGACGGGGCAGAAGGAGAGGAGCCACCGGCGGGAGCGCGGCACGAGGAGCGCCTCGCCGGAGGCTGCCTGGCTTCCAGTGCGCTTTGGAGAAGGTAAGATGCCGCGCTGGTGGGCAGGCGGGCGGCTGAGGGGCGGGCGGGCAGGCAGGGGGTCGCCTGCAGCGGGCTCATCTGACCATCCTTCCTGGAGCTGCTGGGGCTGGATGGAGCGGTGGGGGAGTCGGCATCACTCCTTCCAGCGGGTGCTCCAAGCCCAGCTGTTCAGCCATCGATCAAGGATCAATCAGGCCCAGGGGCAGGGCTGGCCGAGGGGCTCGGGTGGAAGACGGGTCCCTGTTGCCTGAGACATCCTCATGCATCCTCCCCCCCTCCCCCCCAATATGGCAGCAATAACAGGCAGGGCCCGAAAGAGAAGGAAAGCCCCAAGAAAGAGTGGGGACCCTGCACTTTCCACTCTCCAGAAGAGCGTGCCACACTTGGATCCATTTCTGCCAGAGCCTTCGCGTCGCTGTGGCTGTTATTGCTGCCATATTGTGGGGGGAGGGGGGGGAGGATGCATGAGGATGTCTCAGGCAACAGGGACCCGTCTTCCCTCTTCCCCCCTGAGCCCCTCGGCCAGCCCTGCCCCCGGGCCTGATCGATCCTTGATTGATGGCTGAACAGCTGGGCTTGGAGCGCCTGCTGGAAGGAGCGATGCCGAGTCCCCCACTGCTCCATCCGGCCCCAGCAGCTCCAGGAAGGATGGTCAGGTGAGCCCGCTGCAGGTGACCCCCTGCCTGCCCGCCCGCCTGCCTCTCAGCCGCCCGCCCGCCAGCGCGGCATCTTACCTTCTCCGACGAAGTGCGGTGGAAGCTGGGCAGGCACCGGCGAGGCGCTCCTCGTGCCACGCTCCCGCCGGTGGCTCCTCTCCTTCTGCTTCTGCCCTGTCCCTGCCGCCCGCACTGGGTCCCCCCGGAGCGCCGGGAGCCCTCTTGTTGGGCCAGAGCCGCCAGCAGGCTCCCTCGGCTCGGCCCCTGCTCAGCTCTCGCGAGTCGCGTGTCAGACTGCCACCATCTTCCGCTTGTAGGTGATGGGAGGAAGCGGCGAGCCAGGCCAGGCCACGGAGTCAGAGAGCGCCGCCTGTCCGCCCGCCCAGTCACACCTCTGCCTAGGTGGGGCCGCCGCCAAGGGGAAGGGGGAGCCGGAGACCCAGACAGCATGGGGGCCATGCGAGGCGGGCAGCGGAGCCGCCTCCCCTCCCTTTCTCAGCTTTCAGGCCGATGGCACTTCTCGGGAGGGAAAAGCCATGTCTCTGGCTGCCGCACTTCGCGGTCCCTGCACCCCCCACCCCCCCAGCGCAGAAGCCTAGTCGCGTCCCTGCACCCTCCCCCCCAGTTGCAGCCCTACCGGGCTGCTAACTTACCTGGCTTCTGTGGCGAGAGCTGAAGAGCTGGGTTCAGAGCAGAGACCTGTTGGCGTGGCAAGGGATGGGCGGGGCTCCACGTGGTGTATGGCCTCCTCTTCCGGGTTCCCCTGCGACACACCTGGGCCCTTGCCGCGACACAGAAATGTGTCGCGACACACAGTTTGGAAAGCTCTGATCTATAATTACATACAATACAATATATACAATACAAGACTGGGGGGCCGGGGGGTGGGATTTGCAGCCGGCAGCCAATCACGTGGGGTGGGGGCAGGGTTTGGAGCTGGGAGCCAATCACATGGGCCGGGGGCGGGGTTTGGAGCTGGCAGCCAATCACATGGGCCGGGGACAGGGTTTGGAGCCAGCAGCCAATCACGTGGGCCGGGGGCGGGGTTTGGAGCCGGCAGCCAATCACGTGGGCCGGGTGGCGGGGACTCCTCATTAGTGTGTCACGAAATTATGCATGGCTAAAAGGCGTGTCACCAACATGAAAAGTTTGGAAAGCCCTGGATTAGTGAAACAGGTTTTGTAATTATAAAAGAAAGGAGATTTATTTATTTATACATTGGAAGAGAGGGCAAAGCCTAGTACCTAGCTAATTAGGTGCCCGCCCTTTGGAATATCTTGCCCCTGGAGCTGAGGCGGCCTTCTTCGCTCCCGGCCTTCAGGAAGAATTTGAAGACCTGGTTCTGCCGCCTTGCTTGGGATGGGGAAATTAACAGTTCCTCCTGGGGGTGGTTGGCGCCATAGTGCCCTCCCTATTATTTGAGATTTTATCATCCCTTGGGTTTTATACTTATTTATTCTGATTGCAAATTTCTGTTTATATGTTTTTACCTATTGCTTTTATTGTAAACTGCCCAGAGTCCCCCATTGGGGGAGATGGGCGGTGATATAAATTTAAATAATAAATAAATAAAATAAATAATTACAACCCACTAGGAGGAAAGTCAGCTAACACATGTGTGGCTGGGAAGAAAGGCAGAAGGGAGTTACCTCAGATTTGCAGTCCCTTAGACAAAGATGGGACACAGAGTAAATCCTGAGCAATTTTATCTACGTTCTACCATCCCCTTGTGATCTGTGGGTCATGAGGTGCTGAAGAGTCTGTGCCACTGAATTCACACTTCAACAACATCATAAATCCACAATGGTTTATTCTGTGGTCAGAATAGAATAGATAGTCTCTGAGTTACCAGTATCACCAGCTCCCATGTATGTAACTGGTGAAAAATTTGGGGGAAAAACTGGTCCTTCCTCATTCCAGTGTGAGTCTCTACTTGCTAGGTTTTGATCAGATGACATCAGTAAGACAGAGAAAACCTGAATGAAAAACTTTTGTTCTCACTATGCTAGACTAATTTAATTTTAAATTCCATTTAGGTAAATCCGTTTATAAATGTTCCACTTTATTGCAAAGCTGTAATATTTCTGGCTATTACTATTTTGAGCTGTAATTAATCTTTCATGTTATTTGGCTCAGAATTACAAGCTGAACCGGTTAAGTAGACCGTAAAAAGGAGCACCCTATTAATGTGCCAGAAAGGTATACTTCATTTTCTTTATTGTGGGGGCGAGGGGGTGGGTGAGGAGGAAATGGAGCAGCACCTACTGAAAAATATAATTATTATAACTTTATTTAAATAGTTGCTTTACTTTAAACAGGAAGTAGAAGATTGCCTTTTTGGTAGTATTTGGCCATCTGTCGCTGCCGTGCTAACAGAGGATTATTCAAGTTATTGAAATGGCTGTATTCATAAGTTAGATTCCTGAAAATAATTTCCATTGAAACTTACATGACATTTCTTTGTATAGACCTGTTTCAGGCATGTGGCATTGCAAAGTGCCAATTCTTAATTTCTGAACAAGAGAGTCTTTGCCACCTTGTTGACTTTCAAGAATGAGCTAAGATTGTTCCTTGCAACCTGGGTCTCTAATCAGTTTCCATCAGGTTTAGTTTTCTAACTACCTGCCTGCTTTTGATTTGATTCAGAATATGGGGAAACACAAATGGAAAAAAAAATGGCTGTTTTAATGATTTACACTCAGGAGCTACCTGTACTTACATTGCCATGGATTCCAGACCGTCTCATCTGAATTGAAGCCAAAATATTACACAGTCTCAATCTCCATTTGTTGGCTCTCATTACAGGACAGTGGATGAGCAATTTATTGAAAGTCACATTTCCTGAGAGAAGTTTGGTGTAGTGGTTAAAACATCAGGTTAGAAACTGGGAGACTATGAGTTCTAGTCCCACCTTAGACACAAAACCATCTGGGTGACTTTGGGCCAGTGACTTTCTTTCAGCCCTAGGAAGATGGCAATGGCAAACCACTTCCAAGATTTTTTCCAAGAAAACTACAGGGAGTCACCTGAGGGGAGCCTTTTCTGCCATGGGACCCACTCTTTGGAAATTCATTTCCCCTGAGGTGTGATTGGCTCCAACCATATTGACCTTCCAGAAGGCCCTTAAAATTTGATTCTGTCAGCGGGCCTGGGGATTCCATGGAAATAGGGAGCCTGCAAAATGGTTGTATTGTATGTGGGATTTTGAATACACTCCCCTGTGGTTTTGTTTATATTTATAGTTTTTAACCGCTTTAATGGTTTTTAATGGTTTTGCTTTACTTGTTTTGATTGTTTTTGGTTTCTTTTTAATTGTGTGTGCCACCCAGGGTCACATACATGAGCTGGCTGGCTATATAAATTTTACAAACCAACCAACCAATAAATAAATAAATAAATAAAATAAAATAAAATGGTATGAACTAATGCAACACTTTCAAATCATTCTGATTGTTCTTGTTATGACATCCGTGCCTACTTTTCACTACAGGAGCGGAGGCTACGGAGAATTATAAAAATGGGTTGGCATAATAACTGGCTATTGTGTAAAGACTGTTGAATCAGGGAAGGACGCCTAAGGATTTGTCTGCTGCTGCTTCGAGAAAGAAGCTTGTTAATTTAGCTAGGAAGCATTGACAATTGTTGGTTGTGGCAGAAACACCATCTTCCTCTAATTCTAAGAGACAACTTGACAGTCTCTTCTCTTCACTGGCAACCTGAGGATTTAGGAAATAGCCAGTTTCTGTGGAATAAGCTTTCTTTTTAAATTACCCACACTATTATGAGATGGTGTGGGTTTTTTCCCTCCTGGAATGTGTTCCAGAAGCCAAGTCTGCAAGACTTGCCCATGTGCCAGATAGAAATATGAAATATGACATCATGTAAAGTTTGATTTCCTAACTGTCCACTAAGACCCAAGACTAGCTGATTGTCAATAAACATCTCTTGGGGTGTGCAGAAAAGCAGTTCTTTATCTCTGGCTGCAGAGATGGTCTAAGTGGCTTGGCCCTAAGATGGGAAAAGGACTGCTTGGACCTTCTCCTGCAAGCCAACTCGCCATACAGTAAGCCTCAGTCTGAGGATGTCATTAGAGTAATACATTGTGAGATAGCTCTCATATTATTTATATATTTATTAGATTTGTCACCGCCCATCTCCTCCCACTGAAGGGACTCTGGGTGGTTTACAACAGCATAATCCAGGGCTTTCCAAAGTTTTCCCGCGGTGACACACCAAACCTGGAAGTGCCGCCCTTGCGGCAGCACGCAAAAACCCGGAAGCGCTGCTGCCGCTTTCAGGTTTTTGTGCGCCGCCGTTGGTGTGTCGCCGCGGGAAAACCCAGAAGCGCTGATGATGATCAGCGCTTCCGGGTTGTGTGGCGACACACCAGACTGTGTGGCGACACACTTTTGTGTCACGACACACAGTTTGGAAAGCTCTGGCATAATCAATAAAACAATAAATTACAATATATAAAATACAAATTACAGCTAAAAATAAATATAAATAAAAAATTAAATCCAAATGGCTGATGAACTAACTCAGTCCTTGTATGCAACGAGCACTCTAGGGTACTAGTCATCCCCAAACATGACTACTCCTGTCCTCACCCCAAGCCAGGTGGCAGAGATTCCTCCGGAAGGCCGGGAGCAATTGGGCTAACTTCACCTCTGGGAATAGAATGTTCCAGAGGGCGGGAGCTCTAAGGTGCCACTCCCAAGAACTACTCCCCTTCCCATCCCAAGCGAGATGGCAGAGCCAAGTCTTCAGGTTCTTCCGGAAGGTCAGGAGCGATGGGGCCTGTCTCACCTCTGGGGGCAGAGTGTTCCAGAGGGCGGGAGCCACTGCAGAGAAGGCCCACTTCCTGGACCCCGCCAGACGGAATTCTCTTACAGATGGGGTCCGTAGCATGCCCTCTCTGCAAGATCGGGTGGGATGGGTAGATATAATGGGGAAGAGGTGGTCCCTCAGGTAACCTGGCCCCATGCCATGTAGGGCTTTAAAGGTGATAACCAACACCTTTTAATTGGACCTGGAAGCAAACTGGCACCCAATGCAGCTCACAAAATAAAGGTGTTATATGTGCCCTTCTAGGGACACCAAAGATGGCCCATGTGGCTGCATTCTGGACCAGCTGTAGCTTCCGGATACTCTTCAGGGGTAGCCCTATGTAGAGCGCATTGCAATAGTCTATATGGGAGATAACAAGGGCATGAATGACCATTTGAAGGGCTTCCCGATCCAGGAAGGGGTGTAACTGGTGCACAACACAAAGCTGCGCAAAAGCCCTCCTAGCCATGGCTGCCACCTGCTCTTTGAGCAGAAGCCTTAAGCCCAGGAGAACCCCCAGATTACGCACCAGGACTGTCTGGGGCAGTGCAACCCCATCTAGAACCAAAGATGACAATGTCCTGGAAACGGAAGAGCCATTAACCCACAGCCTATTACCTGGGCAAACTGTTCAGAGAGCTATACATTTAGGCAAAATGAAGCAACTGCTGCCTATCCTGTGTGAGGTGATGGTGGCTAGTGGGGTTCCAGGCTTGAAGTAATCCAAACAACGTGTTGTAAGGCTAACAATATCTTTATTGATAGCATAAGGCAATAATGGATGTATGGTGCATTATTGCAAAAAGGAAAAAACAAAGCATACACAGAGTTCCATCACCAGAATGGAAAGAAAAACATCATGGTCTGTGCAAAGACCAGGCATAGTTACAGTTCAGATACAAGTACATGTAGATAGCAGTCTACATAGAGAAAGCATAGGAAAAACATAAGTGAGATGAATACCCATGGTTCATAGCTGAATTATACCCATGGTACACAATTCTGATTGGCTAGAATGGGCTAAGGTTACTTTTCAGCTTACAGTTGTTGTACTTACTATAAACCGTCATGGGGTGGCGGTGTTGCAATATTGGCTTTCCCTCGAGACTCTATTCTCATGGGAACAGGACTGATAACGTTTTTGTTTTGGCTAGATAGACAAGCACCTGTTATTTACGAGCTACTTTGTTTTGGGAACGTGCTTGCAACAGAGGGACTTGTAAATTTCCACTTTCCAGGCCAGATTCATACTGTAGAAATTCCATGCATTTGATTCTGCATAGAATAACTTTACCAAATAACTTTAACATCCTGGTCCACTGTCTGAAGTGGCTGCTGCTTCATGGTAGGGCTGTCTCTGCTTGGATACAACAGCCAAAGAGGAATTGTTCTACATGAAGGCAGGATTGGTGAAAACTAGCAATTGTGGAGAAGCTAGAAGACATCTGACCCGAAGGAGGTAGAACCTGGAAATCAATGTGCAGGCAGTGCTGCCGGGTTGTTAGGCTTGATTCCTGTGAGCATAACATATCGGGGAAGAGCATGAACAGCTGATTCAGGCCTCTATTTACTCCATGTCAGGGTTCATAGCTGAAGCCTGCCATTTGGGGTATAGAGGTAGTCTAAGCGTGTGAACTGGAGGGAGGGGGAGAGTGTGCTAAGTGTTGTGGGTTTCATCGGAGACTGTGGAATGCAGCGCCAAGGTCAACCACCTGCAGGAGTTGGAGGCTTGGGAATGGAGAGGGAAAGTTCTAGACATTAACATCATAGACGCTGCGAAATTGGCGCGCAGGGGGGAGAGTTAAGTTAGCGCTGTTTGGTGGGAATCCACATTCAGATCTTTAGGAGTGTTTCAATTTACATGTATCCTGAATAAAGCTTATTCTGCATTTCAATGAAGTGCATCGAGAGGTGTTTATTGGGGCATTGAAGTTGGAATCATTACAGAAAGATCTGAATGTGGATTGGTACTGAACAAGGGTTAAGCTCAGTGTTCCATCCTTGCATGGATGGATCGACTGAACGTCTGAATGCTGTATTAGAACAATATTTAAGGTGTTATATTAGTTACCAACAGAGAGACTGGGTTGATCTGTTACCGTTTGCTGAGGTAGTGTACAGCAATGCTGTGCATCAGTGTATGGGATTTTCTCCATTTAAAATTGCTAATGGCCAGGATTTTGTCCCTATACCTGAATTGCCCGAGCCTTCCTTGACTACACAACCTAATCCACTATTGGCAGATGAATGGATTACCCAGATAAGAGCTAATTGGCCAGTAATGCAAAAGACACTGCAAGAGGCAAAGGACAATTATAAAAAGTTTGCAAACTGAAAAAGATCTCCTGAATGGCCGTTGGTGGTAGGAGAAAAGGTTTATTTGTCTACTTAACATTTGCGGTCAAATCAGTCATCTAAAAAATTGGGAGTGAAGTTTGTTGGTCCTTTCCCAATTATTAAGGTGATAAATCCAGTCACTGCTCAATTGGACTTTCCAAAGAATCTCCGGAAAATACATCCTGTCTTCCACATCAGTTTGCTCAAACCAGTGACTGTATCTGATCTGTGGCATCCAGAACTGTTACCACCCCCGCCCATCATGGTGGGCAAGGAGGAACATTTTGAAGTGAAAGCTGTTTTAGACTCTCAGATTCATTGTGGAAAAGTACAGTATTTGATTCACTGGAAACATTTGCCTCTACGGTTCAGTGAATGGGTAGATAAAATTCATGTTGTGGCTCCTAGACTATTGCTTAAGTTCCATGCCCAGTTCCCTGATAAACCTGGATGATTTGTTATTGTTAATTTCCTGGTATTGTTTTCTCGTTTCAGATCTTCACCTACACCCCACTGCATTTCTATTCTTCTTGCCTGATATATTGGAAACGTATCTGCTTTGTTGCCCTGTTTATGTTTGCCTGCTTAAGTTTGTATCTTTCTCTTTTTCTTGGAGGGTCAGCATGTCAGGGTTCATAGCTGAAGCCTGCCATTTGGGGTATAGAGGTAGTCTAAGCGTGTGAACTGGAGGGAGGGGGAGAGTGTGCTAAGTGTTGTGGGTTTCATCGGAGACTGTGGAATGCAGCGCCAAGGTCAACCACCTGCAGGAGTTGGAGGCTTGGGAATGGAGAGGGAAAGTTCTAGACATTAACATCATAGACGCTGCGAAATTGGCGCGCAGGGGGGAGAGTTAAGTTAGCGCTGTTTGGTGGGAATCCACATTCAGATCTTTAGGAGTGTTTCAATTTACATGTATCCTGAATAAAGCTTATTCTGCATTTCAATGAATTGCACCGAGAGGTGTTTATTGGGGCATTGAAGTTGGAATCATTACACTCATTAGATTTATACTGGCTTTTTTTCTAGGAGCTCAAAGCAGCTTGCTTGAGGATTTCCATTTTAACCTTAACTGCACTGCAAATGAAGACACCATCCTCTGGCCGCAATCTGCAACAGAGACAGTTGAGAGTAGCAATGAGGACAGCAAAATAGTTGTTGGTTTAGTTTTTTTGCTGGCTCACAGATGACAGCAGATTTATTTGTTTGTTTGTTTGTTTGTTTATACATGTCTATTCAATCATGTGTGACTGCATGGGTTAGAGACCTCCAAACAGTCATATTGAAAACTGAAAACACAACCAGGTAACTTAACCAAGCACTGAGGAACAACTGTAGTCACTGTAGTACACTGTAGTGTAATCAGCCTCCACTTTAACTAGACCATGGGGGAAGAACCCTATCTCTGACTGTCCACATGGATCTTGCATACGTATCCCTACAGAAATTGCAAGTGTCTTTGGCATTTTCATGTGTGAAACAATGCAAGCCCTTTTCTCATAGAGTAGGAATGGACAACCCATGGCTTCATGTGGCCCTCTAGCACTGAAATGGTATATGGGAATGACCTTGGGAGACAGGAGGAAGAGCCGCAGACTAGACCACCGTCAGATAAGAGGCAGCTGATCCCACAGAAGGAATGGGGACGTAGCAAGTGTCTCAGAAGGGATCCTCCCTAGTTTCTTGGACTGTAAAGGCGAGGGGGGGGGGAGATGAGCTTTCAGACTTGCAAGATTCTGTTAATGGAACCTTACAATTGATTGCCATTAGTGGACTGCTAGGACCACTGAATGGAGCAGAGCTTAGTGCAGCGGAGCAATAAGCACACACAGAAAGGAGTTTTATTCAAAATAGCATTAATGAGCACACTAGAAAGATATAGGTTATTGATCTTAAGCACTTAGCCCACCCAAGCATAAAGAATTACACACTTAGACAAAGTAGTTTCAAAAGAGTTCTTAGTTTTATTTGGTCCAGTTCAGTTACATCCATTCTGTTAGGAATGATTCTTCTTCTTCTGTGCTTCCCTAAACTTATGTAGACCCCTGGCCCTCTTTGCTGCCAGGGGCTGCATGGAGAAAGGGGAAAGCTTCTGGAGTTGAGGCCTAGGCATGGCCTCTCGATGGAGAAGAGCTCAGCAGCTGCGTGCTCCTTCGATGGTGGCAAAAGGCAGAGAGAGAGAGAGAGAGAGGGAGGGAGGGAGGGAGGGAGGGAGGGAGGGAGGGAGGGAGGAAGTGGGAGGAGCAACAAACAGCTTCCTCTTGAAGCACATAGAGAGTCATCCTAGAGCGCTCATCTGCATGCTAATGAGGCATGCTGATTTGCTGGGATTTCCAACAACAATCAAGCTAGACCTGGTACTCCTGGGTGTGCTTCTTGTCTGGACTACCCTGCAAGTCTGACAAGCACCCATTTACACTCCACAAAATACCCCAAGATTGTGCTTTCAAAATCCAATGGCAAAATTATTGAACGTGTTGTTTACAATCTTCTTGTTGTTGTTGTTCAGTTGTTTAGTCGTGTCCGACTCTTTGTGACCTCATGGACCATAGCACGCCAGGCCTTCCTGTACTCCACTGTCTCCCGGAGTTTACTCAAATTCATGTTCATTACATTGGTGATGCTATCTAAACATCTCATCCTCTGCCGTCCCCTTCTCCTTTTGCCTTCAGTCTTTCCTAGCATCAGGGTCTTTTCCAGTGAGTCCTCTCTTCGCATTAGGTGGCCAAAGTATTTGAGCTTCAGCTTCAGTATCTGTCCTTCCAATGAGCAGTCAGGGTTGATTTCCTTTAGGATTGACTGGTTTGACCTCCTTGCAGTCCAAGGGACTCTCAAGAGTCTTCTCCAGCACCACAGTTCGAAAGCATCAATTCTTCGGCGCTCAGCCTTCCTTATGGTCCAACTCTCACAGCCATACATTACTACTGGGAAAACCATAGCTTTAATTATACGGACCTTTGTCGGCAAGGTGATGTCTCTGCTTTTTAATAAGCTGTCTAGGTTTGCCATAGCTTTCCTCCCAAGGAGCAAGCGTCTTTTAATTTCATGGCTGCAGTCACCGTCTGCGGTGATCTTGGAGCCCAAGAAAATAAAATCTGTCACTGCTTCCATTTCTTCCCCTTCTATTTGCCAGGAAGTGATGGGACCAGATGCCATGATCTGAGTTTTTTTAATGTTGAGTTTCAAGCCAGCTTTTGCACTCTCCTCTTTCACCCTCATCAAGAGGCTCTTTAGTTCCTCTTCACTTTCTGCCATTAGGGTGGTATCGTCTGCATATCTGAGGTGGTTGATATTTCTCCCGGCAATCTTTACAATCTTTACAATCTTACATACATATACTGTATACATACATATATAAGAAGCCCTTTGTCTGTATCTGTATCCATATCTGTGTGTCTGTATCTGTGTTGCTCACTCTCTCTACTGTTGTTTTGCCCTCTCTTTTTTTTTGTTTTCCATTTTTTATTTCATTTCATTAAAATAAATAAAGGCCCAAAGAACCCTTTTCAAGGATCACAGTGAGTGAGGCAGTACCGTAAAGTGGGTGGTGCTGGATCACACATATGGGCAGGACCAAACTTATCATTTTACTCTCTTTTTAAAGGGGGCTTTTGTTCAGGAAAAAAAATGATATTAGGTTTTTTTCCAGCTTCCAATAACATTCTCATGGTTTCCCCACCTCTAAATGCAGAACTGTATCCTCCGTTTTTAACAACTGTATTTGATTATCATCCTGAGCTACAAAAAGGAAGTTCAGGATTTGTACTTCTGGGGTCTATCTTTCTCCCCCTTTGCCATTTTATTTCTGAAAGGAATTGGAGGTTGAGCAGGAATTCAGCTGGAAGTCATCTGGTAGGGTTGCATCTTACCAGAAAAAACAAACAAACAAACAAACAAAGTTAAAACCTGCTTTACAGTATCTTGATCATTTTCTTCCCTCCTTCAGGTTGTTTTACCTTATTTTCAGGGTGTTAAGAATATCTTTCCAAATTTTCTTGCAGAGAGGTCTGTTGGGATTTCTACTGAGGCCAGATTAATGCCTAGCTCAGAAAGCTGATCAAGTTAAAGATATGTGGATCAATGGCCATCTGGCCTATGTAAGTGCTGCACGTTTTCACCGGTGGTATGGAGTTCTGTGTAATTGTTCAGCAAATAGCTGAAGTTCAAAGCCCTGAAAATCCACAGTTACTGTTGTATGAGCTTGCAAACTGGCATAGTTTTGGTCTTTTCCATTTCAATTCTGTCTTCTCACTGAGTATATATTTTCCTCTAGTTTTTATCATTTCCTATGAAACTAATATATAGGTTTTTTCCCCCCTACACAACTTAATATGGATGTGGGCAACCTCAAGCTCTGAACTTATTTTTTGCAATCCCCAGAGTCTCATCCAAATCAGTAGTGCAGTTTCGTGCCATCCTGAGATGAGAAAGACAAGACAAAAGGCAAATTCTAAAATACACTTTTTTAAAAAATATCCCCAACTGTCCTCCTGAAGCCAGGAAAAATAGAAATAAAAATCTCCCACCTGTCTGATGTAGCCCCATCCAAATTGCTAAATTATTCCATCCAACAGAGCTCTTGGCTTCCCAAAATATAGTAAGTAGTAAGTGTATCTCTTGGCCACTGGAAAGTTGCCTATACCTGCTCTACTACATGGTTTACGTAAGTACAAATTGGTCTGAACACTTGTTTTCATGCAATTTTCTCACAGATGTGCCAAGTTTTGTAAAAATGTTAGTACAAAATCAACAAACGATAGTGGATTCCATGCATTGCTGCTGCCTGAACTGCAGCAGGATCTGTTTTTCTTATCACAGAATTTCTAGACTTAAAAATAAATGTATACAAATCCATGATGGATTTGTTTCCATCCTTTTGCACCCAAAATAGAACTGTGCAATACATCCTAGAGCACAGGTTCAATCCTCCTCCAAATTCTTCCCACCATAGAAGATTCCACTGTGTCTAGAGAGCATACTGTTTTCTCTGTTTGGAAGCTCCGAGTCCTAATTTTTCCTTCAGCGATATTAGTCATGTTGAAAGGTAGTGTGATGGAATGTGTCTCCGAAGGGGGAGGTGATGTGATGGACTTCAGTAATGCTGCTGGTTCTCAGGAAGGAGGGAGCACATTCCAAGGAGGGGAGTGAGATAAGAGAAAATACAGTCCAGAGCTGGAATGTGGGAAGGCTAAGAGGTTCAGAATAGCCCCGCCCTAGAGTTAAGATTGCCGGGAGAAATATCAACAACCTCAGATATGCAGACGATACCACCCTAATGGCAGAAAGTGAAGAGGAACCAAAGAGCCTCTTGATGAGGGTGATAGAGGAGGGTGGACAGATTTTATTTTCTTGGGCTCCAAGATCACCGCAGACGGTGACTGCAGCCATGAAATTAAAAGACGCTTGCTCCTTGGGAGGAAAGCTATGGCAAACCTAGACAGCTTATTAAAAAGCAGAGACATCACCTTGCCGACAAAGGTCCGTATAGTTAAAGCTATGGTTTTCCCAGTAGTAATGTATGGCTGTGAGAGTTGGACCATAAGGAAGGCTGAGCGCCGAAGAATTGATGCTTTCAAACTGTGGTGCTGGAGAAGACTCTTGAGAGTCCCTTGGACTGCAAGGAGGTCAAACCAGTCAATCCTAAAGGAAATCAACCCTGACTGCTCATTGGAAGGACAGATGCTGAAGCTGAAGCTCAAATACTTTGGCCACCTAATGTGAAGAGAGGACTCACTGGAAAAGACCCTGATGCTGGGAAAGAATGAAGGCAAAAGGAGAAGGGGATGGCAGAGGATGAGATGGTTAGATAGCATCACCGATGTAATGAACATGAATTTGAGTAAACTCCGAGAGACAGTGGAGGACAGGAAGGCCTGGCGTGCTAAGGTCCATGAGGTCACGAAGAGTCGGACACGACTAAACGACTAAACAACAACAAAGAGCCTTCCCAGGTTATTTCCCCCCAGGTTAGGTCGAGTAGCTTTAGTCTGGCAAGATTCTGTCTACACGGTGTGAGCAAATAAAGAACTGAAGTTTGGCTGGATTGATTCTTTGTCATTCTTGGGCTGGGCCTGACAGGTAGTGTTTCCCAACCTGGTACTCATCAAGTCATAGAGACAGACGAGATTATTAAAGACACTGAGTCTAACCCCTTACTTAGTGCAGAAATCCAAATGTTTGACATATGGCTAATTAGTCTTCACTTTGAAGGCATCCCATAAATGAGAACCCACCATATCTCTTAGCAGTTGGTTCTACTGTCAAATGGCTCTAATCATTCAACAAGAATCTGCTTTCTAGTGATTAAGATCATTATCACTAAGCAGTGTGTTGTCTGATAACTGGGAGAAGAGTCAGGAATTAGTCAGCTCCTTAAAATACCTTTTCAAAGATGAGATGAGAGAGCCAATTTGGTATAGTGGTTAAGGCATCAGGCTAGAAACCGGGTGATCATGAGTTCTAGTTCCGCCTTAGGCATGAAGCCAGATGGGTGACCTTGGGCCAGTCAGTCTCTCTCAGCCCTAGGAAGGAGGCATTGACAAACCACTTCTGAAATCTTGCCAAGAAAACTGCAGGGACTTGTCCAGGCAGTTGCCAGGAGTCAAGACAGACTCAAAAGCATCATCATCATCATCATCATCATCATCATCATCATCATCCCTTATTTCAGGGGTGGGCAACGTCAGGCCCATGGGCCGTATAAGGCCCACGGGGCTCCCGCCCACCAACCCCGCCCCTTCAACACGATTGGCTCCTGCCCGCAAACTCCAGCCCCCAGTCCGTGGAAATCCCAGAAACCCCGCCCCCCACCCCCCGGTCCCCGGTTATAAATATCCAAATGGCCCTTGGCAGAAAAAAGGTTCCCCACCCCTGCTTTATTTGGAACATTAGCACCATTTTTATTTTTGGTTTCCAGTTCTTCTGCCTTTAAAGTCTCTGCGGATGGTTCTAGTTGGTGTTGTTGGGGGGGGGGGGAGGAGAGGGGGAGAGATCAAGCCCAAGGTCCCTGTTGTGTAAAGTGACACAGAGCTCAAAGCTTGTTGTTAACCCTCTTGTTTAACATCTACTTGTTTAACATCTACATGAGGTTGCTGGGTGATGTCATCCATTGGTTTGGGGTTGTAAGGCCCAGCAACCATCCTGGGACTGTACTATACATTTAGCTCAATGCAGGTATCTCACAAGCTTCAGCAAGTTTGAGGGTCATGCTAGTTGTAAGTCATGTCTAAGACAAGACTGAGCACAGGCAAGACTGAGCACAGGAGAGCAGCTGTGGTCACAGTTGCGGGAGGCTGCGGTGCCCGATTCGCAGAGCAAATGGAGCTGAGCCAGAAAACAGAGAAAGGATCCACCAACTTGGGACAGACAACTGAGCCCTGGGTCAAACTCACCTCTCCCTCACCTTCGCCCCTCTTCATACTGAGAGCCGTTGGCCACTGTTCTTCCTGCCAGCAGGAAACCATCAACCACTCTCCTTCACTGATTCCCCCTGAAACTTGTCGGGACAGCCCCCCTCGCCAGTCTCCTTACTTAGGTGTTGGTGGTGTTTCAAAGAGGGTTTTCTTTGACAAAACAAAAAGCTGGCAAGTGAGTGGGAAAGCTGAAGACTGAGTCCCCCTCTTTGTATTTCTTCTGAATAATTTCAGCTATAGATAGAGATGAAAAGAAGAGATGAGGTAAGATAATCTCAAAAGTGGGTTGCCCTCGACTTCCGGTGGGAACATGGCGGACTGATCAGCTGTGCCCGCAGGCTTAACGGGTGAAACTGACAACATGACAATTTTTTTTGGGCTCAGGCAGGTTTTCCTGAAGCCCAGGAGTGTTCTCTGGATAAAGGAAAACACCAGGAATCACCCCATCTGCCCTCCGGACGGCTGCTTGCAGCCAGAAGATCGCAAACAGCATTTTGTGTTCGACTGGTAAGAGCTAGCTGGAAGGCAGGGATGTCATCATTTTCCAAGCTGTGCTGTAGCCTTAAAGGGACAGTAAGACTGGCTACCCCATTTCTAAATCACCAAATTTATTTTTTTTTAAGTATGCATACCCTAAGAGAGGCTTTCTACAGCGAGGAGAAGCTGGCTGTCTTGGTGCTTATCTTTATTTTTGGGATTACTTTTTTTTTAAAAAAAATCTTTTTTAAGTTTTGGAATTTGTTTTCCTTCCAAATATAAAGGATGATTAAGAGTAAACAGTTGTCTTCCTGTTATTATTTTTGTATTAAATTTGAAGATATTAGCATTTTCCTACATGTTGAATCAGCTGATTTAAACCTTTAACTTTCTGTTTCTATTTTCCCTGGGGAACTGTCTGCTTATCTCACTTTCGCTTGTGTAAATACACTCCGGAACTTTTCTGTATCTTCGACTTTTGTTGGTTAAGCTCCTAGGGGGCGCCATAATCTCCTGCATGAGACATGGAAGATTTTAAACAGTTTTTTTCTGACTTCTACCAAGATTTTAAACAGATATTTTCTGACTCCTATCAAGCTTTTATACAAGACATTTAGGACAACAGTAGTTACACTACCTGGACGGGGCAGAAAAAGGAAGCTGTCAATGGCTGCAACCAGATTTCTGAGAAGGCAGCATGAGAGGAACCCTCGAGTGACTGCAAAAGACCTGCAGCAAGGCTCGGTGGCAACAGGCACTGAGTCTCTCACCCCCCGAAGGGCGCACCCACTCACCACACGAGAGGGACCCCTACATTCTCCTTACAGGGTTTCCCTGGTCTGCCCCAATATTCACTTGAGCCTGTGGTGTCCGTGGGATCCACCTGGCTCCCCCAAAGGACCCTTGTGGCACCCAGCCACTGCATCACCTGTTCAGGTCCACCACAGCTGCTGGTCACCTGCCGTGTCGTATCTCCGACGACCTGCCGCTCTGGGTCTTCCTGCACCTGGCGTGCTGACAATGGGGCTGAAACGCCCCTCCAACATCTGCCCCAAGATCTTCTAGGGACGCTAAGCCACTGCTGACCACCTGCTGCTCCGGTGCACCGAGTCTGGGGGTCAAAATGCCCCCCACATTCACTTTGGCTCCTGGTGATGCCAGGTCACTGCGTCTTTGCCGTTCCACGGCTTTAAGGAGCCCAAGCCACCACGCTGTATCCTCACAGCTCGCCGCCTTCACTGCAGCTTTGGAGCTCACCGTCGCCCCTGGTGTACTGAACCTAGGGGCCAAAATGTCCCCTGACATCCACCTTGCTGCATTGTTCTGCGGCCTCGGGGAACCCCAGGGCCGCTCCAGGCTCACTGCCTCACCACACACCTCTCCCTGCCTGCCACGTTGACTCGCAGTCTTGGAGAACCCCAGGGCCGCTCCAGACTTGCCTCTCACTGTTAAGGAGTGGCTACTGAGTATGATTAGCATGTTCATTGTTAGAAGTATTACTTCTAACTTTCAAACAGTCTTCAGACCCACCAGAAAAATACAACAAATGCTAAAATCAGCAAAAGACAAAAGGGACCCCCGCACCGCTGCAGGAGTATACCGTATACCATGCAGCTGCGGACAAGTATACATCGGAACCACAAAACGAAGCATTCACACCAGGATAAAAGAACATGAAAGACACTGCAGACTACAGCAACCAGAAAAATCTTCAGTAGCTGAACATGCTCTCAAGCAAACGGGACACAAAATCCTATTTGAAAACACAGAAATACTGGACAACACCAAAAGCCACTACACCAGATTATACAGAGAAGCCATTGAAATTCACAAACACCAGCACAGTTACAATAAAAAAGAAGACAGTTTAAAAATTAGCAAAACCTGGCTACCAGTCCTGAAAAACACAGCCTGCAAAAGGTCAATGAACTCAGTCCAACCACCAGGACATGGGAATACTTCTCACAATGAACATGCTAATCACGCTCATCAGCCACTCGTTAACATTTCAACACAACAAAAAACCCCACCTAATCTCCTATAATTTAGCTCTATAAATAGAACATTCCCACTCTACCTGGGCACAGAGATTTTGTTTCTATCTGTGCTCCTGCCCTCTGAAGATGCTGGCCACAGATGCTGGCGAAACGTTAGGAACCACAACTTCCAGAACACGGCCACACAGCCCGGAAGACCCACAACAGCCATTGAACTCCGGCCGTGAAAGCCTTCGACAATACATCGTTTCTTCCTGGCCTGAACAAAAGATTGATGGTCCTGAAAATATTTTCCATAGTCCTTTTGATTACCAAAAAAGGATCCAAAGAACGGCTGATGAGTAATTGAAAAGCAGGTTGCCCATTTGCTTAAGAAAAGGAATGGCCCAGGAAGCATTCATGACTTATACAATTGCTATTGTTTTACCAAGAGCCAGCAATCAGCAAGGAAGTTGAAGGAGAATACTGCAGAGTTGAACAGGCATAACTTTGAAGAAGGTTATGCAAATATCAGCTTAGCCCTGAAAGAGAGGAGGGGATGAGAAAGAAACTCAAGATTGACCCGCCTTGATTCTCTTTGGTATAAGAGTAGAAAGAGAAAAACCCTGTCAGGCTTTCAGGATTCTGTTATTATACCCTGCAACAGTAGAGTTCCAGTAGTCTTTGGAGAGTTTGTTTCTTGGCCTGGCCTACCTTGAAGGGCTGACATCAATCACAAAGGGTCATGGAAAGGACTATTGAAGACTCCTCACTTCTCTTCAAACTGGGGTGCTTTTCCCAACCATCCAGGCTCCTTTTAATGCATAAAGATACTTAATACCAGGATACCTAAGGGACCGTCTCATCCCCATCACTTCATCCCGTCCCACCCAGGCATGCAGAGAGGGCATGCTGCAGACCCCTTCGGTTAAAGAGCTCCATCTAATGGGGTCACGTAAGTGTGCTTTCTCTGCTGTTGCCCCTGCCCTTTGGAACATTCTCCCCCCAGAGATTAGACAGTCCACCTCGCTCCTGGACTTCCGGAAGAAACTCAAAACCTGGTTTTGTCAGTATGCTTGGGGCGGGAAGGAGAATGTGCATACCTGGAGATGGCTAGCACCTTAGATTATCCCTGGAGTGCCCTTTTTACGAACTTAAGAAGATTCTGCCATTGGATTTTATTATATTCTTTATATTTTAAATTGTTATTTAGTACAGTATGTATTTTAATCTATTTATAATTGTATATCAATGATTATATTTTGTTGTAAACCACCCAGAGTCCCGCTCAGGGGAGTTGGGCGGTGATAAATTTGATTAAATAAATAAATAAATAAATAAAGATACCTGACTGTTAAACACCTGTTTCCTGTAGCCAGGAGTTTTGACCTCTTGGCTTGACCATAGTATTAAGGTGGCACAAACATTGAGCCAAACTAGAGACACAGTTTAGAGTAGGAAGCAAATCAGGTAATGTCCTGTTAAGGACATGGATAGTGTTAATGTCCTGTAAAGGACATGGATGGGTGACTGCCTGAGAATCCTGGGCTGTAGGCTAGGCTGGCTGGTTGGCCACTCAAAAGCTATGGCCCAGCAGTAAGTTCTTATGAACTGGATTGGCTAGCATGATTTCAGAGTAGGGTGCCAAGTCTTCCCTGGAATAGCATTGATTTGAGCTTAACCCAGATGATAATTTATGCCAATTTTTTTGCCAGGCATGGACATCTTTCAGCGGGCTGTCTTTTTTCACCTCTACCTTAACCATGCTGCTGCATTACATTTATGAGTGTGACCTTCTATTCTGCACTGCTGGCATGGTTTGATACATTAGACAGTTCTACCACACTCACACACAAAAAAGCAGCTTTCAGTGTTTAAAGATTAATTGGAAAGCCTCTGGCAAAGCCTCACCTGCCAATGGTTTAAAATATCCTTTTCCTTTTGATTCTTCATACTGTGGGCAAGGCTCTCTGGGACCAATAAGGCAGGCAAGCTGGAGAGAATTGAACTCCTCAGCCAGAAAAGGAACAGATTACAGACTACACATCTCCCTTGCATGTTTTTCTCATGGAGCAGAGGCAGAAGGACAAGAGAAGCAATGTTTCATGAAGCAAAGAAACTCCTTGACTCGAGTAGCAACTCTATTTTATATATGATAGAATCCCCCTTCCAATAATTTGTAACCACTTCCTAAAACTTAGATGAGAAAAATATTGCTCTCTCCAATTTCCCTGTGCTCCTATCCCATAACTCTTACATTCATATCCATCCTGGTTATTTTTTTCATTTGTCAACGACTTCTTTTTCTAATATTAAAGTGAACCCTGCATATTCAGTGGCAAATGAGATTCAGGGTGGGAGGAGGCTGCATCAAAGATGCAGGAAGGCTGTGTGCCGCTGCATCAGGGCAAAAAGATGTTTGTTATCACTCAGGTCCCATTTTAGCCTGTCTTTCCTCTTCAGCATCAAAACCTTTCTCAGACTCACATTATTGGACTTTCCATCTTGATTTCTTCTATCACATGTATATCCATCTTCTGGCCCATTTAATGAGAATTCTGGCCTATTGGACACCATGCCTGAATACTGATCAGTTGAATACTCCAACCGATTCCTCGGCAACACTAATACCCTGCTTTATTTCCCACAAGCCTACCAGACAACTTACAGGGGTTTTACCAAAATAATAAAATGCCATTAAAACACACCTAAAAATCAACTATTGAAGAAAAAAGCCCAAGAGAGTTTTTTTTTAGAGAGAGTAAGCCATTTTGTAGGAAGTTTTAATAGAAGAGGACTCAATATTATTCTTAATTGCTAAAGGATGGAGTCATTACTCTTAAAAGAGCAAATCTGTTGGTATGATTTAGAGAAGCTGGAGGAGGAAACATTAAAAAAAGAGATAAAACAATGAAACATGTTGAAATGTTAGTTCTGTGTATGTATGTTCCAGACAATCCTCCTTGTTGCATGTGCTATAAGAAGAAGAGAATTTGTCAGAGTGCGTGCGTGGAGCGGCCCGCTACTTCTTCCTAGACACCAGTGATCCACGTTCTGAGCAGTAAATAGATACTCAAACAGAGATTATAAAAATAGCCTATTTACTATATATATACATACGTATTACAGAATACATCCACACGGGTAACAAATGATACAGCGATGAGAAGTTACAGCAAACGAGAAGAAAGAATACAAGATATTCTCTGTTTATATACATAAACTGACCAATCACATTATAGGTCACTCTCATTATCTACCACACCCAGCTAAACTATTAGCACCTGTAGTATGAGTCATACACTGCCACATCATCCCTACAACAATGGCTGCTAATTGGGTGACTTGCAGAATAATTCCCCTCTCACCTAGATATCAAGCCTCTCCAGTATAATTTATCTAACTGTAAATTCCTGGGTATATACAAACCCCAACAGAATTCCACGTGTCTAATCATCCTCCTTGTTGCATGTGCTATAAGAAGAAGAGAATTCCAGGTGTCTAATCGTGTTATTAACTTGTCATATATTATTACTGAAGGAAGACAATACATCCTAAAGTTAGCTGCTTGTGGTTGTCCCAGTCATGGAGAGACAGGAACCTCATGGGATAGAAGAGTTAAACCAAAGAACCCTTTATGCATTCACCATACAAAGTTACTGATGACAATATGGCTACAGACGTATTTCTTTGTACCCATCAAGTTTCTCAATTCACTTAAAAAAAAGATATTTAAAACATGGAAAGCTAATACAGTACAATTTAACAGGCACAATAGTGAGGGTGCTCCCTACCATCTTCTATACATTCCAAAGTACCCCATAGGTCTGCCTTTTTTGTCCGAACAGACGAGTGCATTTCAAATATTAGACTTCCAGTCTACAGTCATCTTACATCTTTTGAAATATTCTAACTAAAACCTTGTGCTCCCAAACAATATCACTTTGCTTTGCAATATGCCAATTTCATTTGTGTGTGTGTTTGTGTGTGTGTGTATGCATATCTCTCTATCTCAGCCAGTGTGGTCTAGTGGTTAAGGTGCTGGACTAGAAATGGGGAGAGTCAGATTCTCATCCTCCCTCAGGTACAGAAGCTATTTGGGTGACTTTGAACCAGTAGACTGGGAAAGTGAGAAATATCTATATACCAACCTGCACTGGGCCAATATGTAGCATAGTCTATAACTTTCAATGACAAGGTCTTCATCCTGCAGTGGATTGATTCAGACTGATGCTGCTGCTGCTACAACAACAACAACTACTACTATTACTACTACTACTACTACTACACACACACATATATATACATACACACATAGAGAGAAAGTCAAGTTGGGCAGAGAATCTATCAGATGTCAAAGCAATCCAATGGCACGTTGTTGCCCCTGGGCACCATGTTGAAAAGCTGTTGGGTGGACCAATGACCTGACTTGGTATATGAAGTTTCCTTTATTCCCACTGGAGGTCTTGACTGGCTGTGAGTTGAGTTTCTGTTCAGACTTGCCTGATGTAATGTCACTTAATTTGACTTCCCACTGTACCTTTCTATCCATGCCTGTTGATGCTTTTGTTACAAAGATGCAGGAAGGCATGGTATTGCCCACAAGTTTGCATGGTAAATAAATAAACCACAAGAAGACCATGATTCTCCACAGTTCTGCAAAAGATGTCTCCTTCAAGTCGAGCTCAACTCATGGCTTTGTGGACCTACCAATATTGTTTTCTCAGCCATTCTATTCATATTATGACTCATAACCTAACATATTATGTAACTTAATACATAATTTAGCAATTCTTATAATGTTCATACATATATGTTTCTATAATTTAATTCTAATATATATATATCTCCATAAAAAAGGAATTCTTATATCTCAATTTTCCATCTATAATTTCCATTCCTTGTAGTAGTGTCCATTTAAACTAACTGCATAATCTATCATATCACTTAACCTAATACCTAATATATCAATTCTTATAATATTCATACAATACATATTGATATATATCATCCTGTAGTAACCATCATTCTAATTCCATCTCATCTCATCATATCATTATCTTCTCATAAATATATCTCTAAGGAAAACAATATTCTATAATATCAACTTATATTTGTATTTAGCGTCTTACATTTAGAATATCACTTTTTATATATCCATACAATTTCTCATAACAATTCAAGTCCATATTTTCATTAGCCTTTATATCCATACAGTTTCTCATATCTTCTGTTTAGGTTATACCAAAATCACAATACACTATGGCAAATTCGCAATATACAGCCTGCTCTTTTCTATATCTCATATAGAATATCAGAGCAACCTTCTCTCCCTTTCCACGTATTTCACAACATCCATCCAACTGTACACCCATATTTTCACTCTGTCTCCACTGCCACAACATATCTATACCAAGATTATAGTGTATAGCCTTCAGAATGTTCTTCTGAACTAATATACTCAAAATTCCCTCCTTCTGTTTCTCCTGCACTTCAAAAACATTTTTCTTTTGTGTTTCCATTTCCGTTCTCTGCTCTTTCTCTCTGTTTTGCAGAGTTACGAACAGCAACTCCAACGATCTTTGAATATTTGAAAGAGCCTCAGTAATCTCTCTTCTGAACTCCTGAGGTACTAATTGGAAAGCCATTTTTCCTGTGTCCTTCAAATTAAAATAAAAACCCTTCTAGTCAAAACAATAGTCATGTAATCTATCCATGGAATACTACCAGCAGGATCTATTAAGCAAAACGTTGTTTTTCTTTCTTTTTTTTAAAGTTAAAAGAAAAAAGAGAGTTCCAATAATCCAAAATACAGGAGAGAATAATATTTTAAACAGTTTATAGAAGGAGAAATAAAAAATATATTCCAAGTGAAACAGAATCCAACCAGGGAGAATGTAGAAAAAGAAGAAAAGAAAAAAAAACATGTTACCCTGTGTTTTTGTTCTTCAAGCTGCAAGCTGCTTAATCCAAACAGTTTCTCAAAAAATGAATAGTCATTTAGTTTATCAAGCGAAGAATTACAAACAGAGTCTCTTAAATCCCTCTAATACAAAAGAAAAGTAAAAAAAAAATGCAGACGTTTCATTATGTTGCAAATATAGAGTCCATCAAGCTTCCACCAGAATCAGTCAAAACAAAGAAAGCACAAAACCAGCCAGCATTTTAAAACAAAGTCCAAAAAATAGATCTTAGATATCAAAAAAGTTCCTAATCTAAAAAAATAATTTCCTAAAGTGATCTAAAAGCGGCTGTACGCTCTTGTGTCTCTTCAAAGAGACTTGTTTTCCCCGCGAGAGCAAGATATCTTCTCGGCCATTTCCCTTGCACTTACCTTGTTTTCTCCGTGGTGGAAACTACAGAGAAAAAACAAGGATAGGCAATTCCAATGGCCCCCCGAGTAATCTTCTGGTCTCCCCTTCTTCAGGGGAAAAAAAACTTCAGTGGTCCACAACTTCTGCAATCCACTGCAAGCAAGGAAAATTCAGCCAGTTCCCAGCACTCTGAGAAATTCGACTGGTCGAGCTGGCAGCCAAGCCTGGAGTGACCTACCAATATTGTTTTCTCAGCCATAGTTCAGAAGTGCTTTGCAACTGATTTTTTTCTGGGAAAAATTTTCAACTCCCCAGTCTAGCCTAAAACCCTAGGATTTCTAATCAGGCCTGATCTGTTTAACTTCTGAATCCAGAGAAGACCAGCCGTGTGCTGTTACCTGCTGAGGCACAATTTTATATAGCTCATCAACTAAAGGCTCAAAGACCAAGGAGGGATGTGCTGTTCCCATTCTCCCTGTGTCCTGAGACAAGCTCAAGACTTCAACCCTTTCTTTGACTCTAACAGCTGTTTATTCTACAGGCACAGCTGGGGCAGAGTCAATGGGCAATAATGACACCTGTAACAGTACACTTAAGCCCTCTTGAAAGAGAATCCCCTGCTAGGCAGTCATTATCTAGATGGCACTGGCTATGCAAGAAGTCAATGTATTATTCTTTTGCTTTGGTTTATCCCCCTCCTCCTCCTCCTCCTGAAGGGGCAGAAGCAGAGGGAAGGAAATGTTTGGCTCTGAATTAAAACCCATTTTAGAACAGCTCAAAGGAGGCACACAATCTAATATCTAGTAAAATAGTCTGGACCTATTCGATTGGTCCGCCCCCAGCGACTAATGGACCCAATAGGGTTTCAGAGGGAGCTGGGGGTTATACCCGAGGATCTACTGCATGGTCCAGCGGAGGTCCTGGCCGCAGCCTGGAATAAGGAAGCGGCCGGGGCCTTGGACAGGATCGTGCCTGTGCGGCCTCTCTTGCCCCATCCGACCCGATATTCCCCGTGGTTCACGGAGGGATTGAGGGTTCTGAAGAGGGTTAAGAGATGTCTAGAGCGCCGCTGGAGGAAGACAAAGACCGAATCTGACCGAACACTAGCTAGAGCCGCGGTTAAGGCCTACCTTGTGGCAGTAAGAGTGGCGAAACGTCAATATTTCTCCACTCTTATTGCATCTGCAGAATGCCGCCCGTTGGCCCTGTTTAGGATTACTCGATCTCTCCTAGGTAAGGTGGGCCCAGTGACCCACCTTCAGGGCCGTGCGGAGGAATTTTCGGAGCATCTGATGGATAAAATCGCTCGGATTCGTTCTAAGGTGGACTCCAAGCGTGGTGCATGGTCTGGGGAGATGCCAAGGGAACGTCTGTGCCCGGTTATCTGGGAACAGTTTGATCCTGTTGATCCTAAGGAAGTGGACAGGATCCTCCGGACTGTAAGGGCCACTATGTTTCATCTTGACCCATGCCCTTCCTGTCTAGTGAAAGCAGCCAGGGAAGTGACATGTGGTTGGGTCCATGCGATGGTTGTTACATCCTTGGGAGAGGGAGTGTTCCCGGCTGCTTTCAAGGAAGCGCTGGTGCACCCCCTCCTCAAGAAGCCATCGCTGGACCCTACAGTGTTGGACAATTTTCGTCCCGTCTCCCACCTTCCCATTTTAGGGAAGGTGGTTGAGAAAGTGGTGGCATTACAGCTCCAGAGGATTCTGGATGATACGGATTATCTAGACCCCTTCCAGTCAGGATTCAGGCCGGGATATGGGGTGGAAACTGCATTGGTCGCACTTACAGATGATCTCTGGCGGGAGCGAGATGGAGGCAGTGCATCCATCCTGGCTCTTATTGACCTCTCAGTGGCTTTCAATACCATCAACCATGGTATCCTTTTGGGGCGGCTCGGGGAGTTGGGGGTGGGCGGCATAGTTTTGCGCTGGTTCACCTCCTTCCTCCGAGACCGATCCCAATCGGTGGTAATAGGAGATGAGAGGTCCGACCCTCAGCCCCTATTTTGTGGGGTGCCACAGGGTTCGGTTCTCTCCCCTCTCCTATTTAATATCTACATGAAACCACTGGGTGAGATCATCCGCCAACAAGGCATGAGGTATCATCAATATGCTGATGATACTCAATTATATATCTCCATCCCGGGTGAGTTAAGTGATGCAGTGGCTGCCCTTTCTCAGTGTCTGAAGGCTGTGGGGGCCTGGATGGGGAACAACAGGCTTCAGCTGAACCCTGGTAAGATGGAGTGGCTGTGGATTGATGGCGCCTCGGGATCCAAGGAGTTGTCATCTTTAGATCTGGATGGGGTGGCACTACCCCGCTCAGACTCAGTGCGGAACCTGGGGGTCCTTCTGGACTCACGACTCCTGCTGGAAGAGCAGGTGGCAGTCGTGGCCAGAAGGGCATTTGTGAAACTTCGAGTTGTACGCCAGCTACGCCCTTTCCTGGACCAAGATGCCCTCCGTACAGTCACTCATGCCCTGGTCATCTCCCATATAGACTATTGCAATGCACTCTACATGGGGCTACCCTTGAAGAGTATCCGGAAGCTTCAACTGGTCCAGAATGCAGCTGCGCGCGCAGTTATGAGTGCCCCAAGATCGGCACATGTGACACCTCTGCTGCGTGAGCTGCACTGGTTGCCAGTTTGCTTCCGGGTCCAATTCAAGGTGTTGGTTGTTACCTTTAAAGCCCTACATGGCATGGGACCAGGTTACCTTAGGGACCGCCTCATCCCCAGAGCATCGACCCGCCCCACCCGGTTATGCAGAGAGGGCATGCTGCGGATCCCATCAGCAAAAGAATTTCATCTAGCGGGATCCAGGAGGCGTGCCTTCTCTGCAGTAGCACCCGCCCTTTGGAACATTCTGCCCCTTGAGGTGAGGCTAGTCCCCACATGCCTGACCTTCCGAAAGCAATTAAAGACCTGGCTCTGCCACCTCGCCTGGGATGGGAAGAGTAATAGCTCTTCTTGGGGATGGCTTGCGCTGTAGAGTTCGGCTCGCAAACATTACATAACAGCCTCTTGGATTTTATATTTTTAATATTTAAATTTTATAAAGTATTTTATATGTTTTTAATTACTAACTTGACTGTAAACCGCCCAGAGTCCCCTTGTGGGGGGAGTTGGGCGGTGATATAAGTTGGAAATAAATAAATAAATAAATAAAAGCTCCAAATCCTAGTTACCAAGGAAGCAGGAGAGTGTGTGCATACAGTGGCTGCTTATTGGTGACAAAGAGCAATAAAAATAATCAGTTGAAGCAGTTCTATATAGAAATGGCCAGATGCCATCACTTGCAGCACATGCCAGCTGCCAAGAGAAAACCTGGCCTCATGCTATGAGAGGCAGAGATGGCAGGGAAATTGTCATCACCAAAGCTTGCTTGGGAAAGAGTGCAGAAAGATATAAGCATGTTTTTTTTTTTCCAGAGGAACAGCTGAGTTGATCTGTGGCAGCAAAAATCACAGACTCAGTCCACTGTGCCAGGGTATGAAGATGCAAAGACAAAGAGCTCACCATAATCCAAGGAGGATTATAAAGGGCAGGAAAAATAAGTAGGAACAGAGTTGTCATATGTGAGACTAGGCTGAAGATGCCATAGCTAAAGATGAAGCAGGCACCTAAGCAGAGCGGACAAAAAGCCAGGAATCTTGTCTAAAAGATCCCTTGGGGAGGTAGATATGAAGGAAGCAAGTCATTAAGGAAACAGAGGAAAAAATGTCACCTGAACCAGGCAAAGGAAGTTGGGCCTGAGCACATGGGAAAAAAAATCCCATCCCAGCTAATCAACAAAGCAAGAACTTTTGGGGATAAAAACGGGTCCTGAAGCCCACCCACTCCTTGAGTGGTCTTTGGATCCAGATTTGGCTGCTTCCATCCGTCTAGCTCAGGGGTGGGCAACGTCAGGCCCGTGGGCCATATAAGGCCCGTGGGGCTCCCGCCTAAGGCCCGCGGGGCTCTGGCCCGCAACCCCGCCCCTTCTACACGATTGGCTCCCGCCCACAAACCCTGCCCCCAGTGCTTGTGATTGGCTCCCACCTGCAAACTCCGGCCCCCAGTCCGCGTAAATCCCAGAAACCCCGCCCCCCACCCCCCTGGTCCCTGGTTATAAATATCCAAATGGCCCTTGGCAGAAAAATGGTTCCCCACCCCTGCTCTAGCCTGGCAGCCTAATTGAGAAGGACGTGGTTAAGTGTGGATGAGTGTGTGTGTGTGTGTGTGAGAGAGAGAGAGAAAGAGCAAATGTACATTGTAACCAGTAAAGTTTTGTTGTTACTTTAAATTCACTGGGTCTCCGTGTATTCCAAAGAACCTGATGTGCCTCAGTGTTTGGTTGAAAGTGATTTGTGTGTGGCCCTAATTATTTCCCAGCTGTTGACCAGGGCTGTGTGACTTTTCTGCTCAAGCCACACCTATCTGGAAAACCCAGGTAGGGTGGTTGACCAAGGGGGAAAACCAAGGGGGAAAACCAAGGGGGGCTGACAAGATCCGTGTGCCTCAACAGGCTGTGAGTGTGTGAGTGAGTGACCATAAGCCAAACCTGGGAGCGCGTGTAACACATAGTTTGGATTTGGTAGGAGATGGGTTTTGATGGTTCATACTGCTAAACCTAATATGTATATCAATAAAATATTCTATCCATGTTACTGTTTGCATTATTTGGGCACTATCAGTGTCTGGTACTGTATCTCTATACTAATTTCTATATGTCCATGTCCATCTCCGTGTGTATGTCTATGTCATCTTTATCTTTATCTTTATCTTTATCTTTATCTTTATCTTTATCTTTATCTTTATCTTTATCATCTTTATCATCTTTATCATCTTTATCATCTTTATCTTTATCATCTGTGTATTTTTGTTGTTGTTTATTCGTTCAGTCGCTTCTGACTCTTCGTGACTTCATGGACCAGCCCACGCCACAGCTTCCTGTCGGCCGTCACCATCCCCAGCTCCCCCATGGTTGAGTCCGTCACCTCCAGAATATCATCCATCCATCTTGCCCTTGGTCGGCCCCTCTTCCTTTTGCCTTCCACTTTCCCTAGCATCAGCTTCTTCTCCAGGGTATCCTGTCTTCTCATTGTGTGGCCAAAGTACTTCAGTTTTGCCTTTAATATCATTCCCTCAAGTGAGCAGTCTGGCTTGATTTCCTGGAGTATGGACTGGTTTGATCTTCTTGCAGTCCAAGGCACTCTCAGAATTTTCCTCCAACACCACAGTTCAAAAGCATCTATCTTCCTTCGCTATAGCTATTTCTCTCTCTGTATATTAAATATTATAGAAATTTAATATGCATTTATATTTACAACATCTCAGATCATCCAAAGGCTTTCAGTGCATGTTTTAGTAACTTATATAACCCTACCTGAATTCTTTGAGATGAACATTTCCCTACCACAGCCTTTAAAATGCACATTCTCTCAATGTAAGCTCTCATTTTAAATGGACATGCCACAGTTTGCATTTCAAGAGTGTATTTTATATATCAGATTTGTGGACTTTTGAATGGGAAAATGAATACTTGATTGATGTTAATATTCAAACATCAATGGGCTTTATTTAATGCAAGCATTTGCCCTTCTGAGAAATGGAGTAGGAACCAACATGGCTTCTAGCAGAATTCAATACAAGGATTCATCCCTAACCAGTACTGTTGGCTTCTGCTAGATCATAAGATTATAGCTTTGGAGAAGATCATATAAAACATCTAGTCAGTTTGTAGCAAAGTATGAGCTGGAGAATGTTCAAAAATATGGCTGTGTAACCTCTGCTTGAAAGTCCAACAATGGAGAGTTCCTTTACTTAATTGTTGAATTGTTCTTATCACCAAAATGCCTTATCTAATGTTTTAATTTCTACTGAATTTCTAGGAAGAAAAAGCAGAATTTAAAAGAAACAAGAAAAAAAAAAAGGGGGGGGGGAAGAAGAAGAAAAGCACCAAGTAAATAAAAGGATTTACAAATATCATAAGATTAAGTAAATTAAGTACACATTCACAAAATAACATTAATTTAGTTCCACAATAGTAATCAGCACAGCATAAAATATATGTTAAAATGAAAAATTACAAACTTATCTGGCCTAGAAGAAATCTATCCTTATTAACAACTTATCTATGACTTAAGTAAAATTTTATGGTAGGACCAACCCAAATTTTGAATGTGATCAAAATCCATGGGTAGAAGTATAGTTTAAAAATGGTTTTCATGTTAAACTGAATTATGTATCATAATTAATGATTATGATTAAAAAATTAATACAAGATTAATTTAGACATTGAAGCATATTCACACAACTTAAATTGCCATTCCTCTACTGAAGTGCTTGCATGTACTTTCCAATGAGAAGTGTAGGGTATCCTAGCAACTATTAGCACGTTCAAAGTTAGTTTGGTATATTTTGTAGAAATATAGGATTTAGTAATATTTAATAGAAAGATGACAGCTTGGAAAGGGAATTCAAATTTTAGAATTAGTTTCATTCTATTATAAATCATTTTAATGCCTCATATTAACTTAAAATTTATCCATCTACTAGCTCTGCCTTCTGAGGTAACTTTCTTTAATCATTTCTACATGATGCCTCCTCAGATATTTGAAGTGCCTCCTCACCTTTCCTCACAGGACTAACTTGCCATAGCTCTGACTTTTTTGTGGACTTTTTCTGGGCCCATTCCAATTATCTACATCCTTCTGAAAGTGTAATGTCACAGTACTTCAGGTAAGGTTAGATGAGTACAGAATAAAATGAAATTATTGTTTTGGGGACTTGGAAATTATTTTGGCATGGATGCGGGCAAAAAACAGTATTTTCCTTTCCTGCAGATGTACCACATCATATTCAGCTTGACTACAGCATAATGGCTAAGCTATACTATACCTTTACATTTGATTTTCTCCCCGTGGATTCATTTTACCCTGTTTCCTATGTTGTCATGATCTTCTTGAGTGTTATCCCTATCTTCTGAGCTTGGCTATTTCTCCTTGGGTTTTTTGTTTTTTGCATTAGGATAGCAAATATGGGGCAAATTTGGATTAGGACTGGAGAAAGCGTGATTCCAGTTCATTCTGAGCCAAGGAAGTTCACTGGGTGACAGTGAATGAATGAATGAATGTGAAAAGCTAGCACCTTAGATTAGCCCCGGAGTGCCCTTTTTACGAACTTAAGAAGATTCTGCTATTGGATTTTATTATATTCATTATATTCTAAACTGTTATTTACTGTGAGTTTTAATCTATTTATAATTGTATGTTAATGATTTTAATTTTGTTGTAAACCGCCCAGAGTCCCTCTTGGGGGAGTTGGGCGGTGATAAATTTGATAGATAGATAGATAGATAGATAGATAGATAGATAGATAGATAGATAGATAGATGGGTTTTCTCAATCCCTTCAGTCAAATACAATAAAAATGTTGAAAAGTACTAGTGTACCCTCAGAACCATTTCAAACTCCCCTTCAGTCTGATGAAGAGCTGAGCAGCTTCAGAGTTTGGTTTCCAAGCAGCATGGAATCCAGCTGATATCCATATAATCTAGTCCACATTTAACAAGTACGCCGATCTCCAGAGTAACTGTAAAATATTTGCTGAATTCAAGATAAGTTATATATACTGAATAGTCTTCCTAAATCCATAAAGCTGGCAATATGGGTGCTTGCAGGGAAGGGCAAAGGGGAGCAAATGATAAATTGTGTGTGATAACATTAAGCAAATGCCATGACTTAAGCACTTGTGTCCAACTTAAGAATGTCAGGATTTATTCTAGACAAGTTCCCACTGTGTCTTACTCTTTACTGCATCCTTATTATCATAGAATCATTGGGTTTGGAGGGACCTTGGAGGCTACCTAGTTCAGTCCCCTTCCCAGTGCAGGAATCCTCACACTATCCCAGACAAATGGCTGTCTAATCTTCTCTTGAAAATCTCCAGTGATGGAGCACCCATGACTTCAGAACACAGGCTTTCCACTGCTTAATAGCTCTCACAGTGAGGAAATTCCTCCACTGTGTATCTGAAGACTGCTGTCATGTCTTCTTTCCTCTCCTCACTGCTAAACATGCCAAGTTCCATTAGCTGCTTTTTGTAGGATTTAGCCTCCAAGCCCCTCACCATCCCTGTTGCTCTCTGCAGTCTTTCCAGTTCTTCAGTGTCCTTTTTGTAAAGTGATGAACTGGACACAGTATTCTAGATGTGGTCTGACTAATGCACCATAGAGCAATACTATGACTTCCCATAATCTTGCACTATACTTCTGTTGATGCAGCCCAAAACTGCATTGGCTTTTTGGCAGCTTGGCACATGGCTGGCTCATGCTTAATCTGTGGTCTACCAAGGCACACAGTTCTTTCTTGTAAGTACTACTGCTAAGCCAGATTCTGCCTATCTTGTGTAGGAATTCTGGAATGGTAACTCACAGTTCCTTAGTAGAAACAGTCCATGCATGCGAGCAATTGGTTCTGACATGAACCACATGCTTCTAATGTGGCTCACCTGGATGGAAGTATGAGCAATGTGGCAGCAGCCATAGCTGACACATCGTCCTTGGTAGGAGATTCGAGCAGAAAGAGGGAAGAGAAGGGAACAGGAAGAGGAAACTGGGATTCAGCCCCTCCCACACAAAGCAAGTAAGATTAGGTTACAGCAGAGGCTGCCTCCTCCTTCAAGCTTGTGTGAGATGTGCTTGGTTGAAACCCGATCTCTAACATCTTGTACCTGTGCATCTGTTTTTTTAATCACTATTCCGTAGACTGTCACAATCCTCTCAAGTGACTGTAAAAAGTAGAAGAAAATAGATGATCAGATCTTTCCTATCCAGGTGGTAGGAATCCCCACCAAGCCTCTGAAACTGATCTACTGCTGTGGTCCCATTCTTCAAATAGTTGTCTCTGCATGAATGCCACCTTAATCCCAGCTGGTTGGGATCAACAGTGGAAGTAGGCTAGCTATTACTTTCTGGTTGACTTTTGGGACCTTCTTAGAGACATCTAGGTGGATGCTGTGTGACATAACATTGGACTAATTGCTCCTTTGCTTGATCCAGGAGGACCAAACCTACTAAATAAATTAAGTAAATGATGAAAATAAAACTGAAGAACAAAGAAAGGAAATAAAAAATGGTTCCTATTTCTCCCCCCCCCCCTCTGGAATACAAATATTTTAACATCTATATTCAATATTTTTGTCCAGAATGACATTTGTACAGATAAAGCTAATCTATTAGGAAAAAAATATTATTAATGTTAATCTAGTTGATTAATGAAGATCAGCTTTGAATAAATTTATCCTACACTATAGGGTTTCTTTTTCAAAATGCTTCTTTTTTCAAGGAAAGTAATTTCCAAGTCTTTTAAATATATTAATCTAATCAATTATGAATTTTACTTTTACTTTTTTTTAATAAGAAGCCTTATGGCTAACAATACTAACTGAATCAATTTCTTATACTGCATTGATTTTATGCCTTAGAAAATGCAGATAATTAACCAATTGTGAGATTCATTATGAAAAATTATTGGGTGATTTTCCCAATTCCTTCAACCAAAAGGGCTGTCTAATTAGTCGCTGCCACATAAGATGGTAACAAATGCCAAGTTCCTTACAACACCTCAACATAATGTGAAAAGATTACAATTTATATAGTGCAATTTTTGTCCAATGTTGTGTCATATTTTTGAACAAATACATGAACTCAAATTTAATTAACATTTGACATTTGCAGTTCTCTGAATTATATCAACGTTTTTAGAAAAAGAATAATAAGGAACAATCTGTACAAAACTTTATATGCTGGTTAAATTAAGTATAGAATGCATCACATTAGATATATATATTTTTCGCAAAAAGTGTGTTTGCAGGGGCTTCAGCAGCAGTGACCACTGGCTTCAAAATGGCCAGTGCAACTGGGCAATTGAAGCCCTGCCCCTTTTTATCTGTGTGCAATGCAACACATGTTGAAAAGGGGTGGAACATTGATTGCCTGGTCATGCCTGCCATTTTGAAGCCAGTGACCACAACTGCGGATGCCCTGTGTGTCTATGTTAGGCACAATTTTCAAAGAAAAATACACGTTGGTTGTTGTGGGTTTTCCGGGCTGCGTAGCCGTGTTCTGGCATCGGATTCCAGCCGTGAAAGCATTCGACTATCCAAAAATACATGTGTTTGGAAAAATGTGCACCTACATATCAAAGTTGAACATCAACATAGTGTCAACTTCTTTAAAAAAGTCTTAAGCTTGTTGAACTAAGCTTTAAATATTTGCAAAAATTAGAAATTGAGAGAGACCAAAATTATTAGATTTTTCCATACCTGCTTCATCCTACATCCTACATGGATCAGGACAGAATTAGCTGGTCACCTTCAGGAATGGTGAAGGAATTGATTTAGTTCATATTTTAAAATGAACTTCTTTAATTTCTACTTCCCGAACTTCCACATGAACTACAATGCAGTTAAAGCTTGACAATTGCACTTTTCCAAATACTGGTGCTGCAGTTCATAGCCCCAAAAATCCCCACATCTGTATCACAAAAAATGTGTATTAAAAAGACTATGCATATAAAAGAAAATGTGCATGAAGAGATGGGAAAATTTAAATATAGCAGGAAGATTTAATAAGCCTGGAATAAACAAAACAATTAATAAATGGGTATAAAACAATGGATGGAGTCAGCAAACTTTTCTCACTGTTTCTGCAAGGTTTTTGCCCTTCAGAATACCACTTCAATGTCAGAACAGCATTTTTTGGGGGGTGGAGTGGAGGGATAATCTCCCTGTTTTCCTGAGATCAACATATTGAAAGAGCAGTTTGGAACCAAGAGGTGCTCATGGAGCTTTTGAGTACACTGGAGTGCCCAAGAACATCAACGTTAATCACATTTTTAATTGCAATCACTTCTGGAAAGGATTTGCAAGTCAGAGTAGAGGCAATGCCAGGTGGGAGGCAGAGCTGAAAGAAAACACACTGTGTGTAGCCACTGCTGAATGTAAAGTGTGGAAGGAAGGAAGGAAGGAAGGAAGGAAGGAAGGAAGGAAGGAAGGAAGGAAGGAAGGAAGGAAGGAAGGAAGGAAGGCCTTCTCTAGGACATTCTAAGTGAAAGCTTCTTCTGGAACAAAGGTGGACAGTTGGTGGCCTTTTTCCCCCATGCTGCCTATAGATGCTTCAACTGCAGCTGGTGAGGCTTTCCAGAAATATGCGGCCTCTCCATTCTTCCATACTGAAACTGAAGGCTGGAAAGCATGTTTGGGAATGTGTGTGCACACACATGTGTGCATGAGAGAGGGAAGGAGAAGGCTGGCTGGCTGTGTCTGTGTGAGAGAAAAGCATCAGTAGGAGGTCAACTAGTGTTTGCGTGAGTATGGAAGGGAGTGGGAAGGAAGGAGGTGGATGGGCGCATTTGTGTTTGAGAGTGTGAAAACTGGGGGGGGGGAGACTTGTTATGCCTGTGTCAACTGTAGTGTGAACTGGGGGAGGGGGTATCAATCGAAGAGAATTGACAGGGGTATCTTTTGTTATGCTGCCACACAATAGGCTAGATCAGTGTTTCTCAACCTTGGCAGCTTTAAGACAGGTGGACTTCAGCTCCCAGAATCTGGGAGTTGAAGTCCACCTGTCTTAAGGTTGCCAAGGTTGAGAAACACTGGCTAGATGAAGGCATTTTACAAAATAACTTTCAACCCTCCCCCCCCCCCCCCGACCTTTAGAGTTGCATTTATTCTGGAGTGACTGGATAAGTAGGGCCCAATCTTTGCCTCCCACATCTGGTGCAGCCTAAGCTTGGTTCCAGAGACTCCTTCATTTTTCCTCCGTCCCTCTTCCAGACTGTGAGGCAGAGTTGCTCCCAAGTTCCAAACTGAGCTCTAAGCAGGGTTGTTTCTGAGGCTTCAAGCTGAGCTGCCAAGCTAAACTGCAAGTAGGGTTTTAAGCAGAGTTGTGGCTGCTTACCGTGACTTTTGCTCCTGGCAGCTGGATTTCAGAATGTTGTGTATGCCTGTTGCTGCTGAAGTTGCTCAGATACCCATTTCTACTTTCTCATCAGTTGTATTCTTTCCCAATAGAAGGTAATATTTATAGCTCAGGGTTGAGCTGTGGAGTCCTTGGTGCTCTCTGAGCTTGGTTGTTTGCTTGCAGACGTTTCATTACCCAACTAGGTGACATCATCAGTGCGAGTGAGTGTGGGGTTTGCTCCCTGTTTATATCCAGTAGATTGCCCTGCTAGTGTTGGTGGGGGTGTGGTTTTCTCCTTGGTAGTTCCTTGACTAGGGTATTGTTGATTGTTTGCCTGGTGTTAATCCCTGTTTACCTGGGTGTTGGCTGCTGAAGAGGATGTGTTCTGGTCTTTTTGTTTCCTTCGTAGCTTTTTTATTGTCTCTTTTGAATTGTGTATAAACATGGTTTATCCCTATGTGTCTATTGATGGCTGATTTGTCTGAATGTCAAGCTTCCAGAAATTCCCTAGTGTTTTTGGATTTAGCTTGGTCTAGGATGCTGACAGTTTCCCAGTTGAAACTATGGTTGAGTCTGTCCATGTGTTGTGAGATCAAGGAGTTTTCCTTGTGTCTTCTGACTGGTAGTTGGTGTTCGTGGATGTGTTCTGCTAGTCTTCTGCCTGTCTATCCTACATAGTGGCTGTTAGAGTCCTTACACTGTATGTTGTAGATGACTCTACAACATTACTGGATTACTGGGTATTTTAGTTTACTTAAGAAGTTTTGGAGGGCTTTAGTTGGTTTGTGTGCTACAGTGATACCATGTGCACACCATGGCTTTTATCAAGGATGCTTCAATAGAGGACACAATTGAGGAAGAAGCATAACATGCCAGGGTCCAGTTGAAAGAGCCAGGCTAGGCCAGAGCTTCACATCCTGATCTAAACTGATCAGCCCTGTCTTGGGTTGTATGTCTCTTGAAGTGAAAATACTGCTGACACTTTTTTAAGAAAATGAAAATGGTGGATGGCTGAAGCCAAGTGGATGTTTTATGACTGGTATTCCCCTCTATGTTAGCCATTTAATGAGTAGGCAAGCCATCCCCAAGGTAAACATTTTTATAAGATGCTCTCAGACATTCCAGATGTTCCCACAGGCCCAACAAATGTTCTGGCTCAGGAAATCACAAAATACTATGTCTTATGGGACATTTCCTGGAGGAACAGTTTGGCAGTTTCTAGAGATTCTGGTACAAATGCTTATCTTCTGCCTCTGAACCTTCAGACTAGGATGATTCAAGGTTTCAGTGATGTGTGCTCACTGATTTAGGTTCTTCAGCCTCCTGGTAGTAATGTATTTGAATCTTGGGAGATAGGAGAGCTATCGTGGTGGAAAACAAGCCTCATACCATCTGTCAGACTCCTGCAATTAAACTAGTTTGAAATGTGGCCACCTGCATTTCTTCTATATTTGGCCTAAGAGGTCAAAAGAAGAATTCTGAATCTGGGCAGCTACAAGGGGCTTGCTTTTCTGTATTTTCCTCCTGAATAGTTATAGGTATGCAAAAAAAAAAAGGGGGGGGCAGGAAGAAAATATTGTCTGTCTGTCTGTCTGTCTATCTATGAAACATTGAATGTAAGGGTTGGAAATAACTTTGGAGATAATCTAGTCCAATGTCCTGCTAACTAACCTCTGTCTGAACACATTCAATGAAGGAGAGTCTGCCACTTCTCTGGGTCATAGAATAATAGGACTGGAAGGGACCTTCAAAGTCTTCTCGTCCAACCCCTGCCAAGGGCAAGAACCCCATCCCAGACAAATAGTTGTTGAACGTTTGTTTGAAAAGCTCCATTGATGAAATAGCCAGAACTTCAGGAAGCAGGCTGTTCCACTGCTTAATAGCTCTCACAGTCAAGAATTTCTTATTTTGAGTTTAGATCACTCTGTAAAGCTTCAGGCACATCCACATCCTCTTCCCTATGACAGTCCTTCAAGTATTTGTAGACCACCATCATGTCCCCCTTAGCATTCTCTTCTTTGGGCGAAACACCAAATTCCTTTAACAGATCTTAACAGATCTCCAAGCTCCTCCTCATCTTTGTTACTCTGCATGCTTTCCAGTACTTTGGCTTATTTCTTGTACTGTGGTAACCAAAACTGGACATAGGATTCCAGGTGTAGTCGGACTAGTGCAGTGTAGAGTGGGTCCCATGATCTCAACAACATATCTCTGTTGATGCAGCCCAAGACTGCCTTGGCTCTTTTGGTAGCTGCAGCACATTGCTGGCTCTGTGGTTTACCAGGCTATCCAAATTCTTCTCACAAGTACTACTGCCAATCCAGATACTGCCTATCTTGTATCCGTGCATCTGTTTTGTCCTACCTAAGTTCAGAACCTTATTTTTCTCAGCATCAAACAGCAGTTTGTTGGATAGGACCCAATGTTCAAGTCTATTAAGGTAGTTTTGAACCTTGAGCCTGTCTTATGAGATGTTAGCAATCCCCCCACTATAGCTTTGTGTCATCTGCAAATCTGATGAGCATCCCTTCTATTCTCTTGTCTAAGCCATTTATAAAAAGTTGAAGAACACTGGGGCCAGGACGGAACCCTGAGGAACCCTATTGCATACCTCCCTCCACATAGACATAAATCCATTAAGGACCACATGTTGGGTACAGTTGTTCAACCAACTGTGAATCCATCTGGTAGTGGGACCAGCCACCCCACGCTGTGGTCAACTTTATCAAATACCTTCCTGATATCTAGGTATACTTATCCACATCATTGTCTCTACTGTTTAACTGCTCTTACTGTTGCCACCATCCTTTCCAGCAACTGAGATAGAGCATTTGCATGAAAAGTCCTTTTGACTCTATACTATATGCAAAAGGTTCATGTGCTGATAACAAGTACTGTATATCTATTAATATATATTATATTAAATTCACTGCAGGAAATAACATGCAGCAAACACACAGCTGTGATTTGGCTCTGCCTAGTCCTGAACATATGTGTTGCTAGATCTGGGAAGACAGGAATACCAGCTAAAATAAAGGGACAGGTTTTGCAGATCCCTAAATCAGGTTGGACTGTGAATTGGGCCATAATTCTAAAACAGGTATTGAGAGAAGGGATGGAAGCAGCGGTAACACTTCCTTTTTTTCTGCTGCAGAAAAAAAAGTGTTCTTGTTTTAAAAAAAACCAAGCAAATCCTCATATATTATTTATCCAACAGTATCATTTATTTGCAGACAAATAACATGCCTTATTTCAATGCTGTCTAAAGATATATTTGAAAGTGGCATCATTTCCTGATGTCTGGCTGAAGTTGCCCTAATCTGTATCATGCTTTAAAGAACTTTGCAGGGAGAATTAGGGAAAAAAAGAAAAAAGATTAGTAACAACCTCACCGGAGACCCTGAGAAAACAACAGCTCAGTGACATGAATCTTCAGGATATCATTTCTGGCAGGTTACCAGATCAGCTGTCATTCAAGATGAACAGACAATTCCCTTTTGCATTTCCGTGGCTTTGGCAATAAATCTGTATTGATTTCTGCAGCATCCTTAGAGTACAAATTATTCAGTGGTGTGGTGCTCCTTCTGGAATGACAGCATGGGAAAAACCCTCAGAAATAATCTCAATCACTTCCTGGCATCTCCCTACCATCCCCGCTCAGATGTATTTATTTTTTAAAAACTCATTTATAAACATTTGATCCCTACTTTATCACTGAAAACAATTCCACTGTGGGGTACAATTCAAAGCAGGTATAATTCATATATAAGAACACTCTTCAATAGAAGGGACATTTCCCAGGCAGCAGATGCTACTGCAGACTTTTTCCATTTTCTCCAGAACCAACCCTCCCCACAGATTCTTTTAAAGATTGATAATCAATCAATTGATAATGATAAATTGAAAAGTTCAGACATCTTCCTCATCCCCTTTGCCTTAGCACATACAAAGCCACTTATACTGAATCTGAGCATTGGATCATCTAAGAGTGGGCAACTTTTTCCGCAGCGGTGGCTTTTTCAGTATACTTTGTCAAAGTTTGTGGAGCTAAAGCCAACAATGAGAGGGACCACCCATTTCTCTGTCTGACACCCCCATTTTTTCTCTTTCTGTCTCTCACAAACAAGAGAAGGTGTTCCCTTCTCTTTCACTCTCTTATTCCAACACTCACTTTTTTTAACATAAGAAGAGCCCTGCTAGATCAGGTCAAGGTCCATCTTTTTGCTCACAAACAGGAGATGGAGACATTTATTTATTTATTTATTTATTTATTTATTTATTTATTTATTTATACTTATATTTATACCCCGCCTATCCCCTCCCTAACGGAGGACTCTAGGCGGCTTACATACATCGTATACATTTTTATACATTCTTACAATTTAAATCGCGCGCTAAGGGAAGGGGTAAGGGAACCAACTCTTCCGTGGCTACTGGACTACATGTCCCACGATGCCTTGCATCGGAGCCGGCTGCTGACATCCTGTAGATGTTGCTGCTTCGGGATCCGTTGTCGCCGCCGCCATTCAAGAGGTCTTCCGTTCGGTGGCCGACCCTGACAGGACTCCAGCAAATTCTCCCACTTAAGGTGGTACCCAATTTATCTACTTGCTAGGCTTTCGAACTGTTGGGTCGACAGGAGCTGGGACAAGCAACGAGAGCTCACCTCGTTGCGCGGGGGTTTGAACTGCCGACCTTGCGATCAGCAGTCTACAGCTCAGCGGTTTAACCCGCTGAGCCACCGCGTCCCACTATACTTTTCTCCCATTGTTGTTCTCATACAACTGGTGTTTGGAGGCATGCTTCCCTCAACCCAGAGGTAACACGGAGTCTCCAAGATTAGTAGCCCTTGGTAGGCTTGTTTTCCATGAATTTATCATTTTTTTTCAAGCCATCCAAATTAGTGGCCAACCCCATGTATTCTAGCAATGGATTCCACAGTTTAGTTATGAATTTCTTTCTTTGTTTGAAATCTCCTTCCAGGCAGCTGCATTGAACTATCCCTGGTCCTCTGTAGCTTGAATCATGTCAACTGGATTTCTATTTTCTTAGTGGAAACGTTTCGCTCCTTATCCAAGGAGCTTCTTCAGTCTGAGCAAAGTTGGTAAGGGAATCCTAAATATGTTCCTAGGTAGCTGTGTGACCTTACACCTGGGGCTAGGTCATGGTTATATTGAGATGTAATTTTTAAGTCCTTTTATCATCTAAAGGAGGGTCGTTAAAATCACCATGCTGCTGTTGAGCTTGTGAAATGGTCTTAATCTTCCTAGGCACAGAAGACAAAACGGGGAGGAAGATGGGGGAGAGTTTGTGCCTGAGGCCCCCACCTCTATTCAAGGAAGGATTTTCCAAGTTGGCATAAATGGATTCCTTGACCCCTCTCTCAAAGGAATCCATTTATGCCAACTTGGAAAATCCTTCCTTGAATAGAGGTGGGGGCCTCAGGCACAAACTCTCCCCCATCTTCCTCCCCGTTTTGTCTTCTGTGCCTAGGAAGATTAAGACCATTTCACAAGCTCAACAGCAGCATGGTGATTTTAACGACCCTCCTTTAGATGATAAAAGGACTTAAAAATTACATCTCAATATAACCATGACCTAGCCCCAGGTGTAAGGTCACACAGCTACCTAGGAACATATTTAGGATTCCCTTACCAACTTTGCTCAGACTGAAGAAGCTCCTTGGATAAGGAGCGAAACGTTTCCACTAAGAAAATAGAAATCCAGTTGACATGATTCAAGCTACAGACAATTCCACCTGGATGACTGAGAACCTTCATAGACATATCCCTGGTCCTCATATTTGGAGAGAGGGAGAAAAACTTCTTCTGGTCCATTTTGACCCCGACAACATTTTTTTCCTCTCTGTCCTCTTCACACAGCAGGTTGCCAAGGAAGGCTCCATAGTTTGCTTTGTCAATGGTTTGTACTGATTGGTTACAAAGGACCCTGGGCTGTGGCAGGTTGCCCATCTCTGATATCATCCGATACTGTCTACCCTGACTGGCAACATCTCTCTAGGCTTTCAGGCTGGAGGTTTTGCAATTCTTGGAGTTGCAGTGGATGGAAGTCAATTAGAACCTACTGCCATTTCTCGGGCCATAATACGTGTTTGATCAGTTGTGAACATGCTCTTTTGGATGCCATTAAAGAGAGAGGGACTGATCACATGCCCTCTTAAAGCAATAGCTGCAGCCAATTGGAGAGTACCTAACACTACCAATCAAAACGTTGTGTGCAGCTATTGCATTTCCCCTTCTTCTTACTGATTTTCTGAGGCTAGAAAAAAATAGAAGGTAGGATTCAAAATGGAAGTTGATGCCATCAGGATATATGAAAAATCCCATCAATGAGACCAGTCAATTGCACAATAAAAGCCTTGTCTGAAAGTACCCATTATCTTAAAAGAATGTGGGTTGTTTAATTTTTGCTGCTTATCTTAATACAGCATTCTTTATACTTCTTTGAAAACCTTGGCTAAATGCAGTCTTTAATCCCAAAGTGCTTATTGATTTTCTGTTGCTCCAGAGCAGAGGCAGGCAACCCAGTGGCTTGCAGATGTTTTGAGCTCCAGCTCCCATCATCCACAAGCAGACTGGAAACAAGGACCTGTTTGTGTTGTAGGTCAAAGCTTCTGGAAGGCAGACAGTTGGGGAAGAACACTTTGGAAGGACATCTCTGAAGCTGGCCAGGTTCTGTGAGAAGCGTTTTACTGAAATTTGGCATTTGTGTGTCTAGAAATGGGAGAAGAGTTTTGATGGAGCTGCATCGTGTCATTGCTTTAATCAATCTGACAGAGAAGAGATTTTTCTTGCTTTTTAGCAGTCATCTGAATTATTCCCCAGCCACATCTCAAAACTGTTCAGAATTCACAACCTTCCATTATCTAGCAGGTTGTCTAGCATAATTACAGTTTGTGCTATACCCATGTCCCTAGCTGAGTGGTGTGATTAGAAAACAAGATAACGGTCTACTCATCAAGTATGAAAATGAATGCAGGAGCAGATCAAAAGTTTTCTAACTGGATGAAGTGAAGACTTCTATCTCTTATGTCGCATCCTCCTTCATGTGCAGTGTTATTTCAGAAGGGATGCTGCGGAAATCAGGACCAAACATTTTGAGTCCAATGTACAATTATCCTCAGAATTCTCACTTGTGAATTTCAACAGCAGATGCTTTCAAAATTGGGGAGTAAACAGTGGTTACCCCATATTACTGGGGAGGTGAAAAAAATCTTAACTTTCCACTCATCACAGGAACTGCGGTGCAGAAAAAAATGTTGTTTCTTCCTACTAATATAGATTATACAGGTGTTACTGTTGTTGACAACCACCACAATGGCTTTTCTTCCAGAATTTTAGCAGGTGACAGCACCTGGATGACCTTCTTTGGGCTCAGATGTGAAGCAGGATTGGCTCAAGTTGTACTTGGATGGGAAACAGCTAGGACTGTAGACTAGATTGGGTTTTTCAAAAAAAAAAAAAAAAACATTCCAGAAGAAGGCAAAGGCACTTCCATACTATTACAATGAAAACGACATGGATGAAGTCACTAGAATAGTGTTTCTCAACCTTGGCAACTTTAAGGTGTGTGGACGTCAACTCCCAGAATTCCCCAGCCAGTTCTGGGAGTCGACGTCCACACACCTTAAAGTTGCCAAGGTTGAGAAACACTGCACTAGAAGTTGAGTTCTACTTGGATGATGCCTGAATTTTAATCTAGAATTTTAAGACAATGGGCAGTGTTCCACTTTTATCTTCTGTGAGTTATACTGGGCTGAGTGATAGTAACTAGGCTAAAATCAAGTCTACTACAACATCACACATTGGAAACATCTATCATTTGCCAACTATTAAGTTTAAGGCTAATCAGATTGTTAATAGTGAGTTAAGCAGCGGCATCCCCAGGACCTTGCATTTTTAATCAAAATGCAAAGAGTAGCATTGTACTACAAGCCCCACATCTTTTCGGGGGGTGCGATGTTGTGGTACACATAGTAAAGGACTTTTGTCAGTCTGATCCTTTTGCCCTCCCTCTCTCAGTGCTGTTGCTGCGGTTGAATTCCATGGGGCTTTTCGGACCATAGAAAGAATGGCTAAGAGCCACATGTAGTGTCCAGGCCACAGGTTAAATTATGTATTTAAGACGAGTCATTTAGAGTTGGGTGGCACCTAAATTGAGTACATTAAATTAAATTGTTTATTAAACCCGCACCCCACTACAATCAAGTGACTCTTACAGGTTGATTTAGCTAGTGTAAAAACGTCCTCCTAAAAAGGTTGAAAAAGCACTCCAGAATTAAATCTCAAATATTACATGCATGGAGTTTATTTTAAAACTATTTTGAAGCATACAATGGAAAGTTTTTGAGGGTGAAGAATCACCGTGGCTGCCACATCTGGGCTGCAACCATGTAGACTGTCACTAGGTGGCAGCAAAGATACAGAGAACTCTAACTCATTGTTGCCATCTAGTAGTCTTTAGGAATTACACTACAATTAGGACCCTGTTGCTAAGTGACAGGGTCGTTAAGCGAGACATCACATGACTGCGATGGACTTATGACCTCACTTCTGCCATGGTCATTAAGTGAATCACCTGCATTGTTAAAGGAGACGTCATTGTGACCATGACTTCCGATTGTACTGCCAGCTTCTCCATTGACTCTGCTTGTCGGAAGCCAGCTATGAAGTGCACAAATAGTGATTACGTGACCGCAGAACGCTGCAACTGTCATAAATGCCTGCCGGTTGGCAAATGCCTGAATCTCAATCATGTGACCACGGGGATGCTGTGACAGTTGTAAGTGCAAGGACTGGGTGTAAAATTACTTGTTCAGCACTGTCGTAACTTTGAACTGTTGCTAAACAGGGCAGTCGTTAAGTGAGGACTATCTGTATGTAGCCCAGATATAGCAGCTGTAAGGATCAAAGCCTTAAGAGCTATCGGAACACCCATGCCTTGCAATAATGAAAAGAAGTCTGAAATGTTTTAAGGAAAAATAAAATATTGGTGAAAAATAGCATCTGGAGAATATGTTTAAGGATGTTTCATATGTCATACAAATGTGCCAGATATTATTGCACTGGATAAAATGTGTAGATTGGGCTCCAGCCTCCAGGCTGGGGCTTATTCTTGTGTGCAGTGCTATTGGTAAAGAAAGAAACATCTTCCAAATGCCCACAGGCATTTTTCAAAATATTTGCTCTACCTCCTTGTCAGAAATAATAATGATCCAGTATTTCATTCCTCCCTCACCCTCCTTTTTTTTTCGTGCCAAAGGCTGTCTAAATTCAGCTGCCATTCCTGCAATGATATATTAATTTAGCAGTTATTTATTAATACGCTCCTTTGCTGGGGAGTCCTAATCCCAACAGGAGTTACTTGGTGTTTTGTTCTGTGATATAAGTTATTACCTGTCGAAACAACCCCTGTGATTTTTCATTTGGAGAATCCGTGGAACAAAAGATGCTCATTAACTTGCGTGCAAATGTAAGAACCCTGTTGCAAACAAGAATCACAGGCAGGCCTGGTCTGGCAAGGTTATGTATGCAAAACCAAAGAAGGAATCCTTTCTAAATGATCATACAATAATTATAATCAGTCTTTGCTACAACTATTTTAGAACTAGCTAAATAGATGAAGAGGGTTCTTATGTTTTGAAACTAGTTTGGATCTAACTAAAAATGAGCAAGCTAGTTTTTTCCCCCCTTCCCAGGAAGACAAGGCTATTTTGGAAAAAATATTAAAATCTCCCTTATCTCAAATCAATATTAAGTGTGGTCAACTTCCCTCTCGTGCTTTATCAGTGTTGGGTATTTTGGGCTGCAAAGGCAGAAGGTGGAGAACATCTGAATGCAAGGCTGAATGCAAGACTGCTCAGGAGTAACCAGTTTAAATCATTACCTCTGACTCATTAGCCCTTGATGAGCGGCATCTGGTGCTGGGAAGAGGCCTTGGAAGCAGAGGTATAAAAGTCTTCAGCTTGGGAGCAGATTTGGCTGTTGGAGCAGTAGCTGAATTATCTTTAGTTATCCTGGCGGAGTATCCTGTTGGCTTAATACCTGACCTTGAATGCAGCCCTCAGAAATATGGCCTCCAGATCTGGTTTGCAAACATCTGTATCGTCATTTACATGGCAGCAAAGTACGGTATTAGAGTTTTCTGTGCCATCTAGTGGTTAGCTGGATTTCTGCAGACTGGATCTGGTAACTCCACTACACTGTCATATTTTACGGGCCAAAATGGGAAATCATTAAATGTGAGAGCAGAATGCAAATAGCCTTTTGAAATTCTCCACTGATTTTTCAGCAGAGGAACTGAGTGAATGATTTCTCCAGGAGAGGGAGAAATTTTCCAACAATTTTTCAGGGGCAGGATTCCCCTTTGGCAGTGACAGTAGCACTGCTATTGAAGAAGAAACCGAACAGAGATCTTAGAATATTTTCCTTTGTGTTTTAATAGAAGCCTGGCTATGCAGGAAATTGCAAACTGTTGGACAGATGATTCTATAATAAACAACTAGACATTCAAATACATCTCTTGACTACTTTGTATTTAACTAAGGCAAGAATATCACGTATTCCAACTATGGGAAAGTCTGAAATTCCCTTCTCTTCTGAAAAAAAATTGAAACTGAATGGCCTTTGCTTAGGCTGAGATAGCGAGAGAGGAAAGAATTTCTCTACCCAATCCTTCCAGAGACTAATTGTGAACTATATTTAATTTTAATTAAATATAAAAGTGACATCACATTTAGTTTGGCCCTAGCCCCATCTCTTTGGACACTGTGCCCAGTCTAACATCCAAAGATTGAGTAGAGCCTTCAGCCTATGAAATGCTGCACACTTCTGTGCTAGACCATGTTCTCTAACCACAATTGCCTGATCTTTCAGTTTCCAACTACTGGTTTGTCTCGGATTTCTGGAGCTCCATTTCTCATGACCCCAGGTTCTCTGCTTTCAATCTACCTCATGCTTAGTGGGCAATTGCTAATATGTTCTTCTGGATGTTATTCACAACTTTAAGGGAGGTTTTTGGATTTCAGACTGGCTAGTTGTTTCAAGCTGATGATCAGATTCTCTCCTCTCCCTCCGGAACCCTCAGATAAAAGGCTGCTGCTATGTGATGCCCCCCCTCCCCCATTTTCCAGTAGAATTCAGGAGCTTCTCTTTATAAAGCAACCTTTAGGCTGAATTGTGAAATCTCTCAAAATGAGGTCCCTCACACTTTATTTTAAAGCCCTTGCCAGCAGTGTCCATCATACATGGCAGTTCTTACCTTCTGAAGCTGTCATTGGACATCTAGTTTGGTCTTGTTGGATTGTTTCCTTGTGACCTACTCAGGGATGGAACTAGGGTCTGTGTCATTTTGGCGCCCCCCCAGCATGGCACATGGGGCACATTCCCCGCTTGCCCCCCCTAGTTGTGGCCCTGGACCTACTGTATGGCAATTCTTAATTTTGGTAGCTAGTATCCAGCTACTTGGCAGCTTCCTTTTTTTTTTTTCACCTACGTCTGCAATTTTCCTCAAGTTCAAATTTCATTCATCTAGTTCTCCCAATAATTTATTTCTTGTAACATTTACAACCCGAGGAGCTGAAAAGAGTGCAAAGAAAAGACACAAATTTGGTGAGGGGCTTGGTGGCTAAGTCCCATGAAACATGACGAAAGGAATTAGGTATGGTTAGTCTAAAGAAAAGAAGATTAAGGTGAGATATGATGGCCATCATCTAATGCTTAAAGGTCTGTCTCAGAGGAGAGGGTGTGGATTATAAAGTGTACTTTAGTGCCCAGGGGTAGGGTAAGAACCAACGGATGGAAGCTTTACAGAGGTAGATTCATACTCAAAATAAGGAGGAATTTCCTGATCATGAAGTGACCCTGTCAGCATTCTATGGGGCCAGAAAGACCTGGTTGTTCTCCCAGTCCTTGGGCTAAGGTGGCTGCAGCCATGTCCGCTGTATGTTAGATGTTGGTGGAATGTTTTGGGATGTCTACTAGATTCACTATCTTGTTCTTTTTCTTTTTTTCTAATTTGGTTTTATTGTTTTGTTGTTTCTTATTATACTGTTTTATATTGTTTGATGTATTGTGAGCTGCCCAGAGTCATTTGGAGTCAGGTGGCCTCAAATTAAAACAAAACAAAACAAAATTGGGGAACTGCCTGTCTCCTGGTGTTCTGGGTGCTCCATCACGGGATGTCAGCCCCACTAGGTAGACCAGAAAAACCAAATCCACATGAAGACTATACTTTATTGAGATAGGCTATACTAACAGAATCTTGAAAGTCTGATTGTGCTATCCATCCCCTCCTCCTGATACCCCAGTGAATCAGGGTGGATCCTACCTGAGCCTTTTCCAAGTATTATCTTGTTTCCTGGGACTTAAGGAATTTTCAGCCCTCTTTGCCTAGGTAACGATTCTTGCATATTTCTGTCAATGTCGTACCCCTTAATTCTCTATACTGGAGGTTTTCAAGCAATGGTTGAACAGCCATTTGTATGGGATGGTATGAGGATACCTGACCTGGGCAACATATTGGACTGGAAGACTTCCACTGTCCGTTGCAGCCCTGTGATTCTGTGACTCCACAGGTCAGGAACCTAATGCTGAAATTACCTCAGTTCAGGGGAACAGCATTGCCTCTGATTTGTGGAACGATGAACAGAATAGCATAGAAGTGTAAGACTCCAAGGCTGCTCCTTGAGAGTAGAGACTTACTTGAAAGGCAAGATCTTCATTTGATTGCCATACTCCCTTAAGGATTTATGAGCACTGGGTAAGTTTGAGTGGAGTCCCTGCTGCTTCTGTAGAAAAGGTTTGGTAGAAGGCAGACCGGTGCCTGAAGTACTGTTAGACTGTGCCCTCAGTGTACCATCCTTGAGCTGCAAAGATCCAGATGACCATTTCATGGCAGCAGAGATACAGTAAACTGACTCTTTGCTACCATCTGGTGGGCATGTGGATTTTTTGCAGCCTGGCTATGTATTACTTCTATATTCTCTACACCAGGGTTCCTCAACCTCAGCCATTTTAAGATGTGTGGACTTCAACTCCCAGAACACTCCAGCCAGCATTGCTGGCTGGAGTATTCTGGGAGTTGAAGTCCACACATCTTAAAATGGCTGAGGTTGAGGAACCCTGCTCTACACTACATGATCATTTCGAGTTATAATATTGCCTCTGTGCTAAGTATTTACAGTGTCCCCAATCTTAGCATGTTGCCATGCACCCTGTTGGGTAGGACAGATACACGTTTAAACTATGAAGGAAAGGCAATCTTCTCTCCCCTTCCATGTGTGTAATATTGGGTTTAAACACCTGAACAGGGGTATGAGAGTAAGGTGCATTTTGGTTCCTTTTCTAAGACACCTTTCCCTTCAGGCTGTTTATCCTCTTAGGTGTGATGAAATTATCTGTGACTTTGATCCACATTTATTTTGTGGGTAGCTTCTCAATATTCAGGGAGATCAGTAGTGACCTGCTTCTCATTTTGTGTGCAAAGAGACAATATCTGCAATTGTGCTTCATAGAAATCCATCTTGGAGGAAATTAGAATTCCAACTCCTATTTGAGCATGCAATAATAGAGTAAGCAAAACAAAACAGACAATCTGGCCTAGCTAATCCTTCCTTTAGGAGCCCAAAGAGTTAATCTGCTTCCTTTGGAAAGTGACAACATGGTTTAATTCAAATCCACCCTCTCTCTCTTCCTTCCTTCCTTCCTTCCTTCCTTCCTTCCCCTTTTGCAATTGATCATTAATTCTCCCTAAAGAAAAAGTGAAAAGCACATTAAAAATGTACCACACCAGACCACTAGATTCCCATCTGACTCATGCACTTGCCTTGTTTCTTTGCACAGCTCAACCCCTTTGGCTAATAAACTTGGAAAGAGAAACGGGCTGGAGGACAGAGCCCAGTCAGAGCCTACAATTTGCTGTTTTGATGTCAAGCATTCTCTGCAATGAAGCCAGCTGGAGTGGCAAAACTACAAAATTGCCTGTAATTGGCAGAACAGAGAGAGAAGGATTGTGCCGTACTATGGGTGGGGGCGCTCAAAATGACAGTGGTTGAGTAAGGGATAAAACACATCATTTCCTTGATTTCCTTCTCTAGAGAAAAAGTTTGGATAAATTCATGGAGGATAGGTCTGGCAAGGGCTATTAATCTTGATATTTAGTGTTACATCTGGATTTGGGCAGCATACTTCCAAATACCACTGACAAAGGAAGATCAGCAGGAGAGAATTATGTCTCTGTCTCTTCTTGTGAGCACCCCAGAGGCATGTGGCTTGCTATTCTGAGAAACAAAATGTTGGGCCTTGGCCTGATCTGACATGGCATGGCATTCCTTATGAGAAGGATGGATAGGTTAAGGGTTGCATTGGCCCTCCAATATCCTAGGTCAGGGTTTCTCAACCAGGGTTCCATGGAACCCTAGGGTTCCGGGAGAGGTCACGAGGGGTTCCCTGAGAGATCATGATTTATTAAAAAAATTATTTCAAATTTGGGCAACTTCACATTAAAGAGGTAAGTTTCATTCTTTATTTTCAGTTTAAGAACACTGTTAATGCATATTTTTATTTATTTATTTATAGTGATATTTATACCCCGCCTATCCCCTCCCTAATGGAGGACTCTAGGCGGCTTACATTCATATATATACAATTCAAATTATTTTTGTTGTTTATTCGTTCAGTCGTTTCCGACTCTTCGTGACTTCATGGACCAGTCCACGCCAGAGCTTTCTGTCGGCCGTCACCATCCCCAGCTCCCCAATGGTTGAGTCTGTCACCTCCAGAATATCATCCATCCATCTTGTCCTTGGTCGGCCCCTCTTCCTTTTGCCTTCCACTTTTCCTAGCATCAGCTTCTTCTCCAGGGTATCCTGTCTTCTCATTATGTGGCCAAAGTACTTCAGTTTTGCCTTTAAATTCAAATTATACAATTCACCAAATTCAATTCACCCCGCGTGAAGGAAAGGGGGTGAGGGAACCGAGTCTACTAGGCTCCGGACTACAATTCCCAGGATGCCTTGAGCCGGCTGCTGACGTCCTGTAGCTGTCACATCCAGGTCCGTCGTCACCACTGCCATTCGATCTTCCTCCGATCCTCTCCTCCGGTGGAGCCGACTTCCCGACAGGACGCCAGCAAATTCTCCCACTTAAGGTGGCACCCATTTTATCTACTTGCTAGGCTTTCGAACTGCGGGGTTGACAGGCCTACCCATGAAACGAATATAATAATGTTGTAACTTCTGGCCTATACTTGAGCCTGAATGTGCAGGGGTTCCCCGAGGCCTGGAACATATCCAGGGTCAAAAGGTTGAGAAAGGCTGCCCTAGAGTAATATTCCCAAAGTACCCCCTGGAGTGGGCGAAGCCAATTTTTTATTCTTTCTTTTTTTATGGTTTGGCAAGGTTGGAAGAGGTTGAAAGAGCAAAGCCCTTTGCCCATTCATCACTCCAGACCCACACCAGTGATGTTGGCAGGTGATAAACTATCCTTTTTATAGGATTATGAATGAAAGCAAACAGGATCATGTGAGGTTCACTCAAGCTAATTTGATCTAATGATGAAATCGCTAAGCAAATCTGTGACTGTATGGGACCCTGTCTGCCTGAGTGGAATAACCAGGAAAATATATTAAAATTGCACAGTTGCTGTCCGGATTCATCAGGAGGATTCTTATGAAACTATAAATTAGGCTCTGAGTGATAGTGAGAGGTGGCCTTGACTTTATCTCCTGAAGGAGAAAGAGGTGAGAAAGAGACTGATTTATATTCATAAGACATCAGGGAGGCAGTATCTTTGAGTATTTTAATGTACTTTAAATCATAGGCTTCATTCTTTGTATCATGCTGCAGATTGCATTCCCTGTAATTTTGATTGTAATTGCTATTGCATATGGCTTCGTACTTTCTGCCTATATATTTATTCATATTGGAACACTGTGTATTTGGAGACTGACACTTGCTAAATAAAATGAGCCTTTGGGCTGAAGACTTACTATTCTCCTGCATCGAGCTCCTCTGAAAAACTGAGAAGTAACATAACTGCTTGATAAAGGCATTCTTGAGAAACAGCTGAATTTCAACCCTCAATTTACTGCTTTTGATCATTCTGATCCCTGAATGCAAGGGGTAATATATTAGCCAGCACTACTAGAAAAGGGAGAGGATTAAATCCTTTAACAGCATCACTGGCCACATTTTCCATGGTTCTTGGGAGGCAAAGGAAACTCCCAACTCTTCTTCAGGAGAGCACAGACAAATTTCAAGTAGTTTATTAATGAATGTATACTCTGCTTTTCTATACATTCTAAAGCTCAGGATGGCTGACAGCAATGAAAACATGCTATAAAGTGGAACAAAATATAATTTAATCAAAACCAAAATTAAATCCAGTCATTAAAGTAATTAGCAATTTAAAGGTTGGCATATTTACTATCTTTCTAAATATTGGGAGACTGGGAGCCAAATGTACCTCCTTAGGATGTGCATTTCATAGCCTGGGATTCATATGGGGGAATATTGTTTGAAAAACCTAACATTCAAGCTTTTGGCAAAGGGGCCATCTTCAGAAGGCCTGTCCTGCTGATGTAGGTAATCAAGCAGGTTCATAGCAGAAGAGATGGTCTAGTAGATGATCAGACTCTAAGCCATGTAGGGCTTTAATGTTCAACAGCCAGTAGAAACTGATATTCAGTGCTGAACTTTTAGCATAAGTATCCTATGAACTCTGTATCTTTTACTGGTCAGCATCCTGGCTCCCACATTTTGCACCAATTGCAATTTCCAGACAGTTTTCAAGGGCAGCCCCACATAGTGCATTGCAGTAGTCAAGCTGACCTGCAATCCAGTTGTGGATAACTGTTGATCAGTCAACTGGTTCAGGATGGTGAGAGTTGGTGCAGTAACAGTCAGTATGCAAATGTGTTCCTTGCCACCGCTGCCATCTAGAAATCCTGTGATAGCTGGGGTCAAGGAACATACTCTAACCGTGAGCCAGCAGTTGATGGGAAAGTGTAACTTCATCCAGGACAAGCTTCACCTCAGTCCCAGAGTCTATCATTTTCTTTACTGACCACACCTCTGACCTGAGTGCATTAAATTTTAGCTGGTTGGTCTTCATCTGAATCATTATCAAGATTAAGCAACATTGATTGCTTCCTTGGAATCAGAAGGCAGCGAACAGTAGAGCTGAGGGTCATCAGCATACTGATATAATTCTGCTCAAAAGTGCCCAACCCCATATCATGTAGATGTTAAACAACTTCTGTGACAGATAAAACTCTGTGGAACACCGTACATAGAGACAAACAGAAGTCTCCAATGGAAGGGAATACCTGTAGCTCAGGGTTCAACTCTGGAGTTCTTGGTGCTCTCTGAGCTTGGTTGTTTGCAGACATTTCATTACCCAACTAGGTAACATTGTAAGTGCCAGTATTGGGAAACAGTAGTCTCCCAAAACTACCACCTGGGAATGTCCCAATAGGAAGGACAGGAACCACTGTAAAACTGTCCCCTCGCCCAAGCCTAAATTTGTCAGACAGCCCAGAAAATATGGTTGATGATATTCAAAGCCATCAGGAAATCCGAGAAGGGTTACACTTCCCCTATCAATTTCTGGCATAAATAATCTACCAAGGTGACCGAAGCAATCTCAGCATCTTACCTTAGATGAAACCACCATTAAAATAATTCCATAAAATCAGTCTCATTCAGATACACTTAATGCTATGAGGCCATCACTTTCTTAATCACTATCCAATAATGCAATATTTGAGTCCTATAATTCCCTTCCATATCAATGGAAGTTTTCTTCAATAAAGGTTTAACAACTGCATCCTTTAAGCATGCAAGCCAGTCCTAACCTGGAGATTAAATCAGCCAGGAAGGGCAAGGATTGAACAAGCGAGTGGTGGCTGTCATCTCTCCAGACACCTGTTCCCATTCTAAAGATCTACAAGTTGAATTGAATCTGAATGAACTTGATAAACAGTTGCCAACGTTGAAGAATACATGGAACATTTTTTTTTCAAGGACTTTGTATAGCTTCTAGATTCTAATGGAGTGTAACTCAAAAGTGCCAGTACCAGTGAAATTTGGCAGGCTTCATCCCATTATAATGGTCACACTTCTTTGCAAATTTGCCCCATTCTGAAAAAAAAAGGAACTATAATTATTTTTTTGTGCATTTGCATGTTTTGCTTGCTAGATAATGGGAGACTGGAGCTGCAGTTTATCTGCATAATGTTTCAGAATTTGGAACAAGTCAGACTAACATAAATTAAGACAAGCTGAGGATCCAGATGCAAAGTGTGTTAGAAGTTCCATTGACAGCCCTGGTTAAATCAGAGTCAAGACCCCAATTCCCCAAGCTGAACTTGAGTCTGGTGATTATAAGGACATATACATGTCGTTTTCTTGACATAATACAAAAGCAGTTTTGTTCTTCCCCATTCCATACTGTATATATGTATTCCATGTACCTGCAAACTATTCCATACAATTATTTGCAACTATTTCAATATTTCAAATCTGGCCGAACCAGCATTTGCTAACCATCATTGAAAAGAAAAAGGCTCAGCACATGTAGTTTTGCAGTTACTTAAATTGTAGTATCATAATTAAGGATAAACAAAACTAAGAAAAGCGAGGACAAATGCTATAATAAAGAGTATCCACTTTATATTTCCAACCCAGATGGTGGTTTTGTGAGACAGGTGCTATAATGGGAGGTGTCAATCCCAACAGGTCTTGGTGTGTCCAAAGCAGTCAAAATGTTGACATTTTTCTTGTTGGTCATTGCCTCTATCATGTGCAGCTCTGCCAGGAGGGAAGCTTATAAATGTTGAGGTTTTTAACCTCAAATGTACAACTAAGGCAGATAAAAGGAGACTTGAGACACATAAAACCACTAATGTGGAATAGGTGGATGAATTTTCCTTTCATACGAAGTAGAACTCAAAGGTCATCTATAGCGCTGGGAGATTCAGGACCAATAAAAGAAGTATCTTCTGTACATGGAACATAATTAAGACAGGTCAACATCATCACCATTTCCATTTCTTAAAATCTTAAAATCCCCCCCTCCACCTGACAGTATATCCTCCCTCCCTCCCTCCCTCCCTTCCTTCATTTCATGTTATATGCACTGTCGCATCCTATGCAAATAAATCTCACTCCCCATGAGGAGGAACTGCAAAAATATCCAGCCACCCTTCCCTTTGGAAGACCAGGGTCTCAGAGCTGAAATGGAGCACGAGTTCCTGTAAATGGAGAAACAGGTCACCCACAAGCAACAGCTGTAGTGTTATTCTTTTGGGAGACTGAGTTTAACTGCAGTTTCAAATACACTGCATCTGAGCTGGAAATAAATTGGCCCAGCTCTTGAACATAGCTAATATCATGAGATTTTGGCCTTTTTTGTTTTTTTCATTTTTTGGGTCTTTGGGGTGAGGTTTTAAGGAGCCAAATGAGTTCATTAAGCCTTGTAGAGGCTTGGATCATTTATTTTACCCCTTAGAATCCTCAAATAATCCCTGAAACAGTTCAGTCCTTGACATGCTATGCAAGGCTTGGTACATCCCTTACACCCACAGCACTGGACTAGATGTAGATGTAGATGTAGATGTAGATGTAGATGTAGATGTAGATGTAGATGTAGATGTAGATGTAGATGTAGATGTAGATGTAGATGTAGAAGATGTAGATGTAGATAGATATAGATATTTTCTGGGAGTTGCTTTGTCAATTTGTACTTGGAAAAGATTGCTTTGTATATTTGGAGCAGAAATGTATTCTACAGTTACAAAATGGGCTACTTTTACAGGGAACAATCGTATCTTTCTTTCTATAGCAAATAGAAAGCAGCAAGCGTCCACTGGTTCTAATCAGAACTACTCAGCAGACATTATTTTCTACCCTGACTGCTATGTTATCATCCGGGGCGAGACACTAATATGGATAGACTGACCATATTTCCTTGAGACACAAACGGGACAAGAGGAATGGGCGGGGGTGGAGCAGCTGGTTGGGGGGCGGGGGGGTCACCTCCTCCTGTCGGCATGTGGGGGGGCAGGCTGGGCAGTGTGATGGGTGGGGGCGGAGCAGCTGATTGGAGGGAATAATACAATAATGAAACAATTCTCATATTCTCCCTGCTGTCTCTGAACAAGAGAATATATAGGCAATAAGGATATTTGGGCTCTACATGGACATCTGCAGGTTCTAGCTGCTTTTGCCAAGATGATGAAAGCAGTGTTGTGTCATTGTATCACAAGTTGTGCTCCTTTTGTATGTGTATATGATATCATGGTGCTAGCTCAGAAGGGGTGGGGCTTGCATTACAATGGCACAATGGTGCTTTTTTTATTCTGCCCTTCTAGTCTATCCCCCTACTCCCATGGACACTGCTGATTCTCTAAACACACATTAAATACTTACATCAAAAGGATCCTCAAGACAGCTATTGTAAACCAGCTGTTGTTTTCATTATTATAGAAAGAACCATTTATTGTGGAAAGTCATCAAACAATGCACAAAGAAGGTAACATCTTAAAAGAATGATAAAAGCACCTGAAAGATACCAACACTACAATAAACTATTTATAACAATGGTGACAGTTTACCCCTCTGTTATGTTTTAAACTATGAAGGAAAGATGGGAACATAAGGCTTCTTGAACTAGGATGAAATGAACATCTCTTCTTGTGAGCGTTGGGCCACCAGGTAGGCCACTTACCTGTCTGCCGCCCGATCCAGAAGAGTCTGATTCGGAAGAGGAGCCAGCCCCCGGAAGCAGCAGGCTTGGCGCGAACCCTGTGGAAGAAACGGAGACGCTGATTGGCAGAGGCTCAGAAGGAGGGACGCCTCCACCAATCAGCACGCACCAAAGGAGAGCAGAGAGGCGGGCCGAACAACGCGAAGCCCGATTGGCCCCTGCTTTCCAAAGGCGCGAAAAATGAAATAAAAGACCGGCGTGACTTACCTCCATTGCCGGAGACAACCGTTCTAGCAGCTGTACGCCGAAGCCTCCAGACCCCGCGCCAGACCCTGCTCCCGAGCCACGCCTAGCTACCGCCACGAACCTCGCTCCAGAGCCCTGTCTTGCTGCCGCCCCGGACGTCGCCCACGAGCCCAGCCCTGCTGCCGCCCTGGATCCCGATTCCGCGCCTTGCCCCGCCGCCGCGCCAAGCCTCGGATCGCCATCTTACCTTGCTGCCACGCCAAGCCTCGTGCCCGAACCTCCTCCAGTCGTTGCGCCACCGTCCTTGCTCCCTGCGGAAGAAGCCAGCATCGGAGTAAGCGCTGCCGCCTTGCCCGCTCCTCACCCGACTGCCCGAACCACCGATCCTCCGCTGTCCTCCACTCCGGAGCCTACAGATGCCGGCCACCGGTGGGCTGCCTTCGTCGGGCCCCGGTCTACTCAGACGGATCCCAGCCCGGATCAGCAGCCAAGCCCTGCCGACGCCGGTCACCAGTGGGTGGCTTTTCTTGGGCCCCGGTCTACCCAGGCCCCCACCAGCCCAGAGCAGCACCCAAGCCCCACTGACACCAGTCACCAGTGGGTGGCCTTTCTCGGGCCCCGGCCTAACCAGACTTCTACCAGCCCAGAGCAGCACCCACGCCCCGCCGATGCTGGTCACCAGTGGGTGGCCTTTCTCGGGCCCGGGCTACCTCCAGCCCCGACAGCCAAGCTAACTCCATGCCCGCAGTCACCGCGCCTGTTACCTCCGGTTCACTGCCAGTGGTTGCCGCTTCCCCAGCGCCTGCACCCTCTCTGGCCCTTCCTGTCAGGCCAGGAGTACCCAAGGGACTTGTTTCTATCCAGCCTGAGGAAGAAGAAGAGGACTGTCTAAACTGGGCATTTTGCATGTCCGTGTAAATAAAGCTATTTCAGTAACGTTTCCGTGTCAGTCTTAGTCGGAACAGGACAGATTGTCTCCGGCCACACTTCCACTTGGAAGGAAGGAAGCGTTACTACCTGGTGTTCCTTGTCGCCCTCACAACCAAGAAGTCATGGATCAACAGCTGTCCATGGAAAACGCGCAGCTAGCCCAGCAGGTCGCCCAACTCAGCGACCAAAATAACCAACTGAGCCAGATGATCGCCCACTTGAGCACACAGGTGGCCCAGCTGCAGGGACAACAGGTGGCTGTTGCACCGGTCGTCAGTCAGAGAACCAAATGCCCAGTACAAGTACCAGAGAAGTTTGATGGTACCATTGCCAAGTTCCCGGCCTTCCTGGCACAATGTCAGCTCTATCAGAGCCTCCGCCCAGAGGAGTTCCCAACAGACCGTCACAAGGTGTGCTTCGTGGCCAGTCTACGGTCGGGTCCCGCTGTAAAATGGGTCTCTCTGCTGATAACCCAACAAGACCCGCTCCTAGATAACTATGGTGGGTTTTGCGATCAACTACGGGCAATGTATGTGGACCCGGTCAAGGTCCAAACTGCTGCCAGGCTGATTAAGGGATTGTGCCAAGGGGCCAGGCCCTTAGCTGAATATATCAGTGATTTCAGGCTGCTGTCGCAAGACCTGGATTGGAACGAACCGGCCCTGGTAGACCATTTCCAGGATGGACTATCTTCTGAGCTACTCAACGAACTAGCCAGGACTGACTGTAGCTTGAATCATGTCAACTGGATTTCTCAAAAAATCCAGTTGACATGATTCAAGCTACAGACAATTCCACCTGGATGACTGAGAACCTTCATAGACATATAGCCAGGACTGAGTGCCCCAGAAACATCAAAGATCTGACCCATTTGTGTCTGCAGATCGACGGGCGATTGCAGCAACGGAGGTCGAGGAGGCGTTTTGCCCACCCTTCAACCTTCGTTCCACGCCCCCGAACCGTCGAGGAGCCGATGCAGTTAGGGGGCGCCAGGCCTTGCCTCACGCCTACCGAGAAGGACCGTCGCCGCCGGGAGGGCCTATGCCTGTACTGCAGAGGAGCGAGTCACCGCGCTGCAAATTGCCCTGCCAAGTCTCCAATAGCATCCTCATCGGGAAACGGACTCGGCTCGGCCTAAATGGGCAGTTAGGTTGGGCCGAGCTGGCGTCCAGCCAGTCACCATTGCCCGTTCTGGCTCCTCCAAAGCACCTCTCCATCACCGTCACCCTACAGGTGCCGACGGATCCTACGCTGAGGGTCCAAGCCATGATAGACTCGGGGGCCACTTTTAACTTCATGGACAGTGAGTTTGCAGAGAAGTGGGGAATTCCCCAACGCAAGGTGCACCCCCCGATGGTGGTTGAGACCATCGACGGCCGCACGCTCTGTTCAGGCCCAGTGACCAACACCACCCAGCACATACTAATGTGTGTGGAGAACCACCAGGAGTGGCTAGAGTTCTATGTGGTCACCACTCCCCACTGCCCCCTCGTACTAGGATTAGTATGGCTCCAGAGACACGAACCACAAATCACCTGGACAACGGGGGAGGTCGTGTTCTCTCACCCTAGTTGCGTCGCCCATGCCAGCAACACTCTTGCCACGTTACATCTGGTCACCCCAAGACCCCCGCTCCCTGTGCAATTCCGGGACTACGCGGACGTTTTTGATGAAAGGGAGGCAGAACAACTTCCCCCACACTGGCCTTACGACTGCTCCATCGACCTGGTCCCAGGCACAAGGCTCCCAGTAGGCCGGATATACTCCCTATCAGAACCGGAGCGAGCAGCCCTCAAGGACGACACCAACCTTAGGAAGGGGTTCATCAGACCCTCCACCTCACCGATGGCTGCCCCTGTACTGTTCGTAAAAAAGAAATCCGGTGAGCTCAGGATGTGTTGCGACTACCGGAAGTTGAACGATATCATGATCAAGAACCGGTATCCCCTGCCGCTGATCCCAGAGCTCCTGGAGCGACTCCGCAATGCTCACCTGTTCACGAAGCTGGACCTGAGGGGGGCTTACAACCTGATCCGTATCCGACAGGGCGATGAGTGGAAGGCCGCGTTCCGTACTCGTTACGGCCATTATGAGTTTACAGTCGTTCCATTTGGACTATCTAACGCCCCTGCAGTCTTCATGCACTTCATGAACGACATCTTCAAGGACCTCCTGGATCAGTACCTGATAATCTATCTTGATGACATTCTGATTTTTTCATCCTCTCCGAGCGAACACGAACAGCAGGTCTGTACTGTATTGCAACGGCTGCGGGAACACCACCTGTACACCAAGTTGGAGAAGTGCAAATTTGCCTGCGAAACCGTAGAATTCCTGGGGCACCGAATCTCTGCTACCGGCATTGCCATGGAGCCAGGCAAGGTGGAGGCGTTGAAATCTTGGCAACCTCCACGTCGGGCCAAGGATGTTCAACGACTGCTCGGGTTTGCTAACTACTATCGGAATTTCATTCCTCAATTCGCAGAACTGACCACGCCCTTATCAAACCTACTCCAGAAGAAGACCAAGTTCCATTGGGGAGACACGGAGCAACGCACCTTCGAAAGGCTCAAACTAGCCTTTACCACAGAGCCTATCCTCAGACACCCAGACCCGTTCCGGCCGTTCGTCGTCAAAACAGACACATCCGATGTAGCTGTCAGCGCCATCTTACTTCAGGCCGACACCCAGACCGGCACCCTCTGCCCTTGTGCTTACCATTCCCGGAAGCTCGCCCCGGCAGAGAAGGCTTATACCATCTGGGACAAGGAGCTCCTGGCCATTAAGGTGGCATTCGAGAAGTGGAGGCACCACTTGGAAGGGGCGTGACACCCTGTGGAAGTAAGAACCGACCACCGCAACCTGGAACATCTAAAGACCGCCAGGACCTTGAACCAGAGGCAAATACGATGGCCCCTGTTCTTCTCCAGGTTCGACTTCAGGGTTACTTACATTCCGAGAGGCCAGAACCAAAGGGCAGACGCACTTTCAAGAAAACCTGAATATGATCGCTTAGAGGCTCCAGCACTGCCTCAACCTGTCATCCCTCTGGAGCGGTTTGCTGCCATCACCGTACAGGGTGACCTAAGCCAACGGATTCGAGAACAACAAAGAGCCGACCCCTGGGCAAGGAAAAAGAGACAAGAGCTGGCGCACCTTCCCGTCGGTCAGACCAATCAGTGGGCATGTAATCATGAGACGCTCTGCTTCTGAGGCCGCTACTACGTACCCCCAGGGGAACTCCGCAAACTGATCCTGCAACTATGCCATGACAAACCGGCCACTGGCCATTTCGGGTTCTTTAAAACACTGAACCTGGTCTCCCGGGAGTTTTGGTGGCCGCGCATATGGGACGACGTGAAACAATATGTATTCTCTTGCCCAGACTGTCGCAGGGCAAAAAATCAAACAGACAAGCCTGCTGGTCTACTAATGCCCCTACCCACTCCTGAACAACCGTGGGAGGCTATCTCTATGGACTTCATCACCGACCTTCCCAAGTCCCAGGACGCCACTACTATCCTGGTAGTGGTAGACTCCATGATGAAGATGGCCCACTTCATCGCGTGTAAGGGCTTGCCCACGGCCCAAGAGACGGCACGCCTCTATATCAAAAACATTTTCAAACTGCATGGCATAGTGAAGAGTGTGGTGTGAGACCGTGGCTCGCAGTTCACCGCCCGTTTCTGGAAGGCACTCCTCCAGAATCTGGGAATCCAGAGACACTTATCCATTGCATTTCATCCACAATCGGATGGAGGGACGGAAAGGGTGAACGCTATCCTGGAGCAGTACCTGCGTTGTTACGTGAACTATCAACAGGACAATTGGGCAGACCTCCTAGCCTTGGCGGAGTTCACGTACAACAACGCACAACACTCTTCGACCCAGATGGCCTCCTTCGCTGCAAATTATGGATTCAACCCACGATCGTTTCCTCTCACCGTGCCAGACTCAGCCGTGCCAGCTGTAAATCAGTTCTTCCAGGAACTACAGGCCAGCCACCAAGTGCTTAGAGACCAGTTGGAAAAGGCTAAAGAGGACTACAAACGCTTCGCAGACCGTGTGGGGTGTTGCTGGCTTTTGGGGTTCCAGGCGCAGAGTAATCCAAACAACGTGTTTTAAGGCTAACAACATCTTTATTGATAGCATAAGGCAATAATGGATGTATAGTGCATCATTGCAAAAAGGAAAAAACAAAGCATACGCAGAGTTCCATCAACAGATGTGAGGAAAGAAAAATCATGGTCTATGCGAAGACCAGGCGTAGTTACAGTACAGAAACAAAATACATGTAGATAGCAGTCAAAAGAAGCATAGAAAATGAATGAGTGAGATGAGTACCCATAGTTCATAGTTGAATTATACCCATGGTTCAACATTCTGATTGGCTAATGTGGGCTAGGCCATTTTTCAGCTTAACATTTTAGTAGCAGTTGTACTTACTATAAACCGCCATGAGATGGCGGTGTTGCATATTGGCTTTCCCTTCGGGATGCTGTTCTCATGGGAAAGGACTGTTATCACCATTGTTTTGACTAGAGAAAAGCACATCTGGTGTTTTTCATGCTTTTTGTTATGGGAACCGCTTACAGCATAGGAACCTGTAAAATTCCATTTTACAGGCTAGGATTTCATAGTGAAGGAATCCATTCGCTTGAATCCTACATAGAATAACTTTAACAAATAACTTTAACAGACCGCCATCGGAAGACAGGGCCCCCATTAAAGGTTGGTGACATGGTGTGGTTGTCGACAAGACATCTATCCTCTCCACGACCATCTCGGAAGCTGGACCACCGGTTCCTGGGACCATTCCCAGTAGAGGCCATAGTTAATCCAGTCGCCTTCTGACTAACCCTCCTGGGACACATGCACATACACCCCGTGTTCCACAGATCCTTGCTGGTCCCCGTTTCAGCTGACAGCCCACTCAGAACCAGGGAGACACCACCTCCTCCTGTCATCATCCAAGGAGAGGCAGAATACGAGGTTGCTCGCATCCTGGACTCACGCAAACGTCGCGGCTGTCTCCAGTATCTAATAGACTGGAAGGGTTATGGGCCAGATGAGTACTCCTGGGAGGATGCTGCAGACGTCCACGCCCCGCTATGAGTACAACAATTCCATCGACAATACCCGGAGAAACCCAGACCACAAATCCGGGGGGAGGAAGGTCCTGCGGGGGGGGGGGATAGTGTGAGAGTTGGGCCACGAGGTGGGCCACTTACCTGTCTGCCGCCCGATCCAGAAGAGTCCGATTCGGAAGAGGAGCCAGCCCCCGGAAGCAGCAGGCTTGGCGTGAACCCTGTGGAAGAAATGGAGACGCTGATTGGCAGAGGCTCAGAAGGAGGGACGCCTCCACCAATCAGCGCGTGCCAAAGGAGAGCAGAGAGGCGGGCCAAACAACGCGAAGCCCGATTGGCACCTGCTTTCCAAAGGCGCGAAAAATGAAATAAAAGACCGGCGCGACTTACCTCCATTGCCGGAGACAACCGTTCTAGCAGCTGTACGCTGAAGCCTCCAGACCCCGTGCCGGACCCTGCTCCCAAGCCACGCCTAGCTACCGCCACGAACCTTGCTCCAGAGCCCTGTCTTGCCACCGCCCCAGACATCGCCCACGAGCCCAGCCCTGCTGCTGCCCCGGATCCCGATTCCGCGCCTTGCCCCACCGCCGCGCCAAGCCTCGGATCGCCATCTTACCTTGCTGCCACGCCAAGCCTCTTGCCTGAACCTCCTCCACTCGTTGCGCCGCCATCCTTGCTCCCTGCAGAAGAAGCCAGCATTGGGGTAAGCGCTGCCGCCTTGCCCGCTCCTCACCTGACTGCCCAAACCACCAATCCTCCGCTGCCCTCCACTCCGGAGCCTACAGACACCAGCCACTGGTGGGCTGCCTTCGTCGGGCCCCGGTCTACTCAGACAGATCCCAGCCCAGATCAGCAGCCAAGCCCTGCCGACGCCGGTCACCAGTGGGTGGCTTTTCTCGGGCCCCGGTCTACCCAGGCGGACACCAGCCCAGAGCAGCACCCAAGCCCCGCTGACACCAGCCACCAGTGGGTGGCCTTTCTTGGGCCCCGGCCTAACCAGACTTCTACCAGCCCAGAGCAGCACCCACGCCCCGCCGACGCCGGTCACCAGTGGGTGGCCTTTCTCGGGCCCCGGACTACCTCCAGCCCCGACAGCCAAGCTAACTCCACGCCCGCAGTCACCGCGCCTGTTACCTCCGGTTCACTGCCAGTGGTTGCCGCTTCCCCAGCGCCTGCACCCTCTCTGGCCCTTCCTGTCGGGCCAGGAGTACCCAAGGGACTTGTTTCTATCCAGCCTGAGGAAGAAGAAGAGGACTGTGTAAACTGGGCACTTTGCGTGTCCGTGTAAATAAAGCTATTTCAGTAATGTTTCCGTGTCAGTCTTAGTCGGAACAGGACACTTCTAGCATTCTCTTTGCCATAGTAATTTCTTCATAGAAACCTAGATGAGAGAAGATCCAGTTAGAAATGGATGGAAATGGGCTTCTGAAATTCTTCACCAAATTGAATGAAAAATGTATCTGAATTTCTCCAAGAAAACAAATTATCCAACAATTTCTCCTGAGCATATCTCTCTTTTGATTTTGACAGTAGCACTGCTATTGAAACAGCTCCATAGGAGCTCTCTCAGGATGCTGTCCTTTGGGTTTTAATGGACACGTAGGAAACCAGGGAGGCTGCAGACTGCTGGAGAAATAATTATACAGCAAAAGACAAAAATTCACCCATATCTTTTACCCATGTTATAATTAAATATGTAGAAAAAACACTGCACTCCAGTTGAATGAGGATTGGTGAAGAAAATGCAGATGAATTTCCTAACTCGGCATAGAGGTGATACACAGAAGATTCCAGGTTCTGGAAAAATCTCATGGAACTTTGCTTCTATATATGATAACCGCAGCAAGACTTTTATATACTCAAAGGTGGAAAGATCCAGTATTACCTATAATGGAAGAATGGATAGTAAAGTATTGACAGCATTGATTAGAGAAAAGACTAATTTTATGGTGAATTGGAATCCCCTTTTGGACTTTTTGTGTGAAACAGAAAAGAATGAAATTAGGATATATGGATTTGATGATTTGTAATATTAATTGATAATAGAAAAATGGATGTTATGTTGTAACCTTAGAGTAAGAGTTTAATGTAAGTTTTACCTATATCTGTTGTAAAAGAAGCCAGAATTCTAACCGCCCAGGGTCCCTCCTTGAGAGGGATATGGGCAGGATATAAATATGATAAATAAAAATAAATAAATAAATAAATAAATAAATATTCATCCCTTTTTTGTATTTCTGTTTCTTTTCTTTTTCTTTCTGCACTTCTGTTCTCTCTTTCCTTTATTCTTTTCTCTTTTCTCTTCTTTTTCTAGATTATTAGTTTCTGTTAAATTTTATCTCTTTGTTTTAAAACTTAATAAAGTTATTATGAAAAAAAAGAAGATTCCAGGTTCTATCTCTAGAGAGCAAGATTAGGAAAGACCTTTTTCTGAATGACCTCTTGCAGCGTGGTATCCAGGAGTGGTTTGTGGAATGGCTGTGATGTAAGTTCCCAGTTTGACAATTCAAACAAATACAATTTGATGAATCAACATTGTCCCAATCAATGTCTAAACATTCCAGATAGTTTGGCGATTCATTTTGGTGACTCATTTCAAATTGTTGATCCAATTTGGTAAGTCAGTTTAGAAATCTGATTGAAACACTTTGAATCAAATCTGGGTACTGAAGCTTTTCACAATCTCAGCTGCCAGCAGGATCTGACTGAGGAACTTTGTATCTTAACTATTATAAACATACTTTCTCTTTCTGATTCAAGAATAGGAGAAATGCATGTTAGTATGGCCATCAGAAATGCTCATAGAATGGCTTTGACCAAATCTCTGCTGCTAGGACTGGAACCAAAGAGGAGTAACTATCCTGAATCTCTTCCCTGCTCTGACTACTGTAGGAATTCTGGGAGTTGAAGTCCAAGCCTTATGGAATACATGAGGTTCAGGAAGGCTTCATTAGACATGGTGAAATATTGGGATGATAGCAGAAGGATACAAGAATTCTTATTTTAGTTCTGGGCTTGGCCTCAGATCTATTTTACAAGATTGTGAAATAAATAATACAGAATATGTATTGTTGATTGAATATACAGTATATAATCGATATGCATGTCGATTGGTGGGGCCCAGGAAGAGAGCCTTCTCTGCCGTGGCCCCCGCCCTATGGAATACTCTTCCCCCAGAGGTGAGGCAGGCCCCCACTCTCCCAGCCTTCCAGAAAGGGGTGAAGACCTGGCTCTGCCATCTTGCGTGGGGCATGAGGAGGGATAATCAATCCTGGGGCTGGTTAGCACCCTGATGATGCTCCCGTACTTATTTAAGAACTTTTTGCCATCTATTTCCTTGGAATATATTATTTATTTAAGAAGATTGTTTTTATTGCATTGTTTTATTGTGTTTTAACTGGTATTTTATTCTTGTTTTATTGTAAACCGCCCAGAATCGCTCTCTGAGTGAGGTGGGTGGTGACTAAATTTGAAATATAAATAAATAAATATGATTACTGTGTTAAAATAACCACCCATCTCATTGCTAGCCATTTTTACTAGGAATTACATGAACTTTTGCAAATGATGAAACAATCCAAAGACCTTTCATGCAAGGAGTCTCATTTAGAAGTGACCCTAAGCCATTGTAAAATTTTATGGTGTAACAATGACTAATTATATGGCATTGCATTTTAAGCTGCATAAATTTTAACAGTCTCCTCTACTCAAGTTAATTTAGGGCCTATGTAAACGGATTAAAGTCGAGGTAACTTTGTTTTCATAATCATTATATTGAAATAAATGTGCTTTGGTTTTGGACACTGAAAGCTGCAAGCTAGGATGCTGCCACCAGTTTGAGAGATACCAAGGATGTCCTTTTGGGGGAAAAATGGTGATCAACTCCTTTATGGTAATCAGGGCAGCCTTCCCCAACTTTAGCATTTTCCAGATGTATTGACTTCAACTCCCAGAATTTCCCAGCCACTATGGCAATTGCTGAAGATTCTGGGAATTGTCCACATCTGGCAGGCACCAAAGTCATGAAAGGTTCAAACCTGAGGAATTGCCTTTATTTTCCACTTGAGTTCCAAGGTCCTCCAGCCATAGATGAAGGAATCCCATACAATTAAAATTAAAGAATAGGATATCTGACTCTTTTCATTCACTAAACAGGAATACATATTTCCCACAAAAACCTGTGGTTGTGTTCTTTGTTTTAGCAGCCTAACTTTTGAGTGCTAGTGGTGGGATAGTTGCTACTGCTAAATATTTTATCATCTTGTTACTGAGCAGTCATGGAGAAATCTATACTGCTAAATGGATGGCAATACTCCATTGGATACTGTTTTCTTTTTAAAAAATCAGCATAAGAGACCTGGAACATTTCCATACTGCCATCATTTTCATTGCCCAAACCTTCAGAAACAGTCTCATGCCAGAACTGGCCTTGAGGCAGTGAGCTGCAATGCTTGGTGATTCTTAATAAAACCAGAAGAGGCACTGAGGTAGTCAACTTCTGCTCCATGTGGGACATATCCAAGTGCAAAAGCAAGAGTCAGATTACCTGTATGGTAAGAACCAGGGTGTGGTGGCTCAGCGGGTAAGATGCCAGGCTTGTGGATCAGAAGATCGCAAGTTCGGAGGTTCGAATCCCTAGCCCTGTGTGCGTAGTGAACTCCCGCACTAGCTCCAGCTCTTGCCAACCTAGCAATTCGAAAGCATGCAAATGCAAGTAGATGAATAGGTACCACTTCGGTGGGTAGGTAACAGCGTTCCACGTGCATGCCGGCCACATGACCGTGGAAGCGTCTTCGGACAATGCTGGCGCTTCGGCTAACAAACGGAGATGAGCACCAGCCCCTAGAGTCGGACATGACTGCACAACTGTGCGGGGGGAACCTTTACCTTTTTAAAAGAACCAGGGATGGAGAGAGGGCATGAAACCAGAGTTTTTATGAATGGCCTGCACTCTTCAAGGTCCACATAATTCCACTGATTCTGTTTGTAATCTGGTTTCACAGTGATTCTGTTTCTTTGCAGTTGAATTGGAATTTAATTGATTCAGTTGCCCAGTGATGATGAAAAATTTCAAAATTCTCTTTCTCTTCTCATAGCATCTCCTACAACTCTACCCTCTGTCCCCATTGTTTCTGCCTGCCCCATCAGATCTAGCAGGGAGGGCATGATCCAGGTTTCTTCCATCAAACAATGTCATCTTGTTGGACCCTGGAGTTGTTCCTTCTCTGTGGCTGCACCTGCCCTGTGGAACAGCATCCTTCCAGCAATCCAGATGGCCCTGACCTTGTTAGCCTTTTGTAAGGCACTGAAAACCTGGCTGTTCCCCCAGGCATTTGGGCAGGAGTTTAGGTGAGCCCTGTTGGTGATGTGTGTTGGATTATACATTGTTATGATGGTTTTAACCTTTAATCTTTGTATGCCACCCAGAGTCACTGCTATGAGATGGGTGGCTCTATAAACCATATGAATAAATAAATACCATTATTTTTTCTGTGACTGCCAGAGTCCAGGAGTGTTCCTCAAACTGTCCTTTCTCTTTGTCTTTCTGTACTATAAAGAAAAACTTGTGACTAATCTCCTTGCACTCCGTGGTATATTTCCATTTCAGAAATGGAGTAAGAGCCAACATAGAAAGGTTTAAACAGTGGTGCAGTATAGAGAAGATGGGGAAAATTTGTTCCCTTTGCATTTTCTTGCTAACTTACCTAATTTCCTTCCCCATCCAAATCACTGAAACCCAATTACATTGGACACATTTCTGAACTTTATGATGTAGTTTTTCAATTAAAAATGCATATAAAAAAGCATCTTAGGGAAATGTGTATCTGAATGTGCATAGTAGGAAAATGTACAAAATTGCACTTTCTTAGAGAAAAATTGCACATGGAATATAAACATGTGTATATTTTTGGACACATGAAAAAGAATATACAGTAAATGTTTAATGGAAATTAGCAGATTCATCAAACCAATGTGAGATGTGGATCTCTGTTGCACACTGTCCTTCTGAAGTTGAGAAGGAAGGAAGGAAGGAAAGAAGGAAACAGACTGCAGTTGAGAAGAAAAGGGACTGGGAATTTTTAAGTTATAATTTAAACAAATCTGGAGGAAGGCTTGATTAAATTTTCATTCAAGACAAAAATGGGATGGAAGTAACTTTTTCAGGCACAGCTAATGTAGTTTTGGATATTTATTTGTTCATTTATTTGTCATATTTATATCCCACCCATCTCCCCCACGGGATTGGGAATGTATTGAATTATAATTTGAGATTCATCAATCTGAAATGAATTTCCATCTTAGGCACCCTTTATTATGTGCAACTGGTTGAGGGGGGGGGGGGTTTCCAAGAACTTCAAAACAGCCTGAAAAGATCATATTGTCTGACTTCCTCTCCTCTGAAATGATGTCGGAGCTGTGAAGATTCCACATGGAATTGTGAAAGATCTCCTTGAGTGTCTTTGGCAGGCTTTGAAGGACAGCTGCTTAAAGCTTCATAAGACAGGCTGTAGTGTTCCTGCCAACTTGCCATTGGTTTGAAGTAATTGTTTACTTATTAAAAAACCTTGAACTTGGGGAGGGCATTTTTGGTATATTTTCCAAATAATAGTAACTGAAATTTTAATGATACCAGAGGAAAAAATGACTAAAGGCTTATAAAGTAATGCAAATGTATAAAAATATAGTAGGCATCTAGAATTTTCTAGCACCTTTGGAACCAAAAAAATAACAGCAATATTAAGTAACTATAAGTGATTATGTAATATGGAATGAGAAACATCATTTGATGATAAAAAACAGCAATATTAACTAATATACATTTGATATATTGAACACTGGCTACAAAATAGTAGATATTATATCCTGATATAATAGTAAATTATGCAGTAGACCTATTGATATAGCAGTAGATTATGAGTTAGCTGAGAAGGGGATACAAGTTCATTTCAGCTGTCTCAGCTATTTTTGTGTATTCACTGATCAATTTGATTAAAGTTGTAGTTCCCTCCCTGGTGGTACTTACTGTACATTCCAGCACAAGCTTTTAGAAGAGGAGAAAAATCTTCAAAAAACTTCAAACAACTTTATGTTGCTCAGTCTTACTCTTATATACTAAAGTTTTGATTCCATACCAGGTTAACATCTGTCAGTCTGTCTGTCTATCACTCTCTCTCCCTCTCTATTTAAAATATAACAACTAAAATACAATAAAAACAGATGGTTGTTGTGGGTTTTCCGGGCTGTGTGGCCGTGTTCTGGCAGTTTAAAGCCTAAAGATCAGCAAAACCTGGCTGCCAGTCCTGAAAAACACAGCTTGCAAAAGGTCAATGAACTCTACTCAACTACAGAAATATACAAATAACCCACACAATAGATGTGCTAATCCCACACACGACAGCACCACACCCGCTAATCACCACAAAGAACCATATCCTAATCTCTTGTAAATGACCCACAGAAGACACATACCCTCTCAGCAGCTATAAACACCAGCAGGAACACACACCCTCCACTTGGGCACAGAGAGAATCTTCTAGCTGTGCTCCTGTCCTCTGAAGATGCCAGCCACAGCTACTGGCGAAATGTTAGGAACCAAATCTGCCAAAACACGGCCACACAGCCCGGAAAACCCACAACAACCATACCTAATACTCTTTCCTCCTCCTATTTTCCCCACAACAACCACCCTGTGAGGTGAGTTGGGCTGAGAGAGAGTGACTGGCCCAAGGTCACCTAGCCGGCTTTCATGCCTAAGGCGGGACTAGAACTCACAGACTCCTGGTTTTCCATTGGCTCCTTCCTAGGGCTGAGAGACAGGGACTGGCCCAAGGTCACTCAGCTGGCTTTCATGCCTAAGGCAGGACTAGAACTCACAGCCTCCTGGTTTCTAGTCCAGCACCTTCAACACTAGATCAAACTGGCCCACCCTTTGGAATATGCTACCCCCGGAGGTGAGGCAGGCCTCATCGCTCCCAGCCTTCAGAAAGAACTTAAAGACCTGGTTCTGCCGCCTTGCGTGGGGGGAGGGGGGGAACAGTTCCTCTTGGGGATGGCTGGTGCCATAGGGCCCTTTTAAACATCCAAACATCATACCACCGCATCTTGGATTTTTATATTTAATTTTAATATATTAGAGTGTTTTATTGGGTTGTTTTAATTGTCGGATTTTAATTTTTGTGTTTTGTAAACCGCCCAGAGTTCCCTTGCGGGGAGATGGAGCGGTATATAAATTGAAACATAAATAAATAAATAAATAAATAAATAAACACTTTCTCATTTTTACAGTAAAAAGACATTTTGAAAAATCACTAAGAAAACACATCCTTTGAATTCACTGTTTAACGTTAGAAGTGTAAATTCATTTCTTTTTTTTCTTTTTTTTGCCATTCGATCGTGTCTGATCCTCGGCAACTGCCTGGAGAAGTCCCTGCAGTTTTCTTGGCAAGATTTCAGAAGTGGTTTGCCATTGCCTCCTTCCTAGGGCTGAGAGAGAGTGACTGGCCCAAGGTCACCCAGCCGGCTTTCATGCCTAAGGCGGGACTAGAACTCACAGTCTCCTGGTTTCTAGCCTGTTGCCTTAACCACTAGACCAAACTGGCTCTCATAAAATTTCTACCTATGTCAAATACACCCAGAGTTGTTCATCAAATGTCAAATTCCATGGTTTAGGCATATAATGCAAAGTTACACTTACATCTTAAACTGCTCTATTTTCCCCCAATCTATGTTAACACATGTAATAACTTGAAGCCACAAAATGGCAGAGATGGACAAGACCAAATCATATGCGTCAGAGACCTCTCTGACTTGCTTGGCTGTTCTTTTTCTTTTCTAGCCTGTTTTCTTTACTTTCTCACCTACTGGTTGTCCTCATTTAGCAACTGGGGACGCGGTGGCTCAGCTGGTTAAGACAGCTGAGCTGAGCTGTAGGCTGCCGATCAAAAGGTCAGCAGTTCGAACCCCGCGGGATGAAGTGAGCTCTCGTCTTTAAATCCTAGCTCCTGTCAACCCAACAGTTAGAAAGCCTTGCAAATAGATAAATGGGTACCACCTTAAAGTGGGCTAATTTGCTGGCATCCTGTTGGGAAGTCAGCTCCACCGGAGAGGAGAGGATCAAAGGATCGGAGGAAGATCAAACAGCGGTGGTGACTACGGACCCAGATATGACAGCTACAGGATGTCAGCAGCCGGCTCAAGGCATCCTGGGAATTGTAGTCTAGAGCCTAATAGAGTCGGTTCCCTTACCCCTCTCCTTTCACGAGCGGTGAATTGTATATATTTGGAATTGATGTATAATTGAATTGTATATATATGATTGTAAGCCGCCTAGAGTCCTCCACTAGGGAGGGGATAGGCGAGGTATAAATAGCACTATAAATAAATAAATAAAATAAACTGCCCCAGATAGTGACTGTTCTCAGTTATGACTGTGATGAAAAAATAACTTTGTGACCAATGCCTGCATTTATGACCTTTGTATTGTCTCTCTCTTAGTCATGTGTTGGCCATTACAGTCATTTAGTTTGCATTGTCCTGTGCCAGACTGTTTTTTTCTCTTTTTTTCCCCCTCACAGAGTGGAGAGATTGCTCAAACAAGCTGTCTCTTCCTGAGCTGCTTTTCTCTTCAGCAAAGCAGGTCCCTAAAAAGTGCTAACTACAAGTTAACAAGCTGAGCTCTGTGACCTTAATAAGTTGATTAGAGTCCTCCAGTTGGCTGGCAGCTGCTGTCTGAAATTGACAAGACCCTAATCAGTTTCACACTAAAGGCTTTTGTTTGCCTCCTAAGAGGCTGGTAGCCAGGAGCACACTATGCAAACAGCTGGCACTAACGCACTCCTTTTGATGTGTATTCCCCATTGTGTGCCTGCTTGCTCTCTTGTAATCTCTTCCTGTCAAATGAATGTAAATACAAACATTAATTCTCTTCTTGCTAATTGTCCTAGCACTGGGGTGAACATTCCAAAGGGCGGGGGAGTGGGGAAAAAGGACTATCAGATTTGCCTTTCTACCTGGCTTCCTTGTGAGTTGAGTTCTAGAAACCTTCCCTGCTGTTTGGGCTCACCTGGCTGTTTGGGGTTGTATCCTTCTCACGCTGTAGAATAAAGGAAAGCTGCAGTAAAATTATAAGCAGAGTTGCAGTCGCATGATTTTCACCTAGCAACCGCTTCACTTAAGGACCAAGTCACTAGTCCCAATTGTGGTTGCTAAACGAGGACAACCTGTACTTCCTTCAAGGTATCTTTTATTTATACTACAAGTATTTATTTCTGGCTGGCACTTCCTTGCCCCCCCCGCCCCCCCCAAACTGATGGAAAGATGAGAGCTTAGTAAATGACTGCTTCTCATCCATTTATCCTATATTTGTTTAGGTTTCATATAATTGCTTTTTGGCTATCATAAATACGAGTGATTTTTTACACTTAACCTGTGAACTGAATTGTTGTTGTTTATTCATTCAGTCGTTTCCGACTCTTCGTGACTTCATGGACCAGCCCACACCAGAGCTTTCTGTCGGCCGTCACCATCCCCAGCTCCCCAATGGTTGAGTCCGTCGCCTCCAGAATACCATCCATCCATCTTGCCCTTGGTCAGCCCCTCTTCCTTTTGCCTTCCACTTTTCCTAGCATCAGCTTCTTCTCCAGGGTATCCTGTCTTCTCATTATGTGGCCAAAGTACTTCAGTTTTGCCTTTAATATCATTCCCTCAAGTGAGCAGTCTGGCTTGATTTCCTGGAGTATGGAGTGGTTTGATCTTCTTGCAGTCCAAGGCACTCTCAGAATTTTCCTCCAACACCACAGTTCAAAAGCATCTATCTTCCTTCGCTCAGCATTCCTTATGGTCCAGCTCTCGCAGTCATAGGTTACTACAGGGAATACCATTGCTTTAACTATGCGGACCTTTGTTGTCAGTGTGATGTCTCTGCTCTTAACTATTTTATCAAGATTTGCCATTGCTCTCCTCCCAAGAAGTAGACGTCTTCTGATTTCCTGGCTGCAGTCAGCATCTGCAGTAATCTTTGCGCCTAGAAATACAAAGTCTGTCACTGCCTCCACTTTTTCTCCCTCTATTTGCCAGTCATCAATCAAGCTCGTTGCCATAATCTTGGTTTTTTTGAGGTTTAACTGCAACCCAGCTTTTGCACTTTCTTCTTTCACCTTCGTCATAAGGCTCCTCAACTCCTCCTCGCTTTCAGCCATCACAGTGGTATCATCTGCATATCTGAGATTGTTAATGTTTCTTCCAGCGATTTTAACTCCAGCCTTGGATTCCTCAAGCCCAGCATGTCGCATGATGTGTTCTGCATACAGGTTGAATAGGTAGGGTGAGAGTATACAACCCTGCCGTACTCCTTTCCCAATCTTAAACCAGTCCGTTGTTCCGTGCTCTGTTCTTACCGTTGCTACTTGGTCGTTATACAGATTCCTCAGGAGGAAGACAAGATGACTTGGTATCCCCATACCACCAAGAACTTGCCACAATTTGTTATGATCCACACAGTCAAAGGCTTTAGAATAGTCAATAAAACAGAAATAGATGTTTTTCTGAAATTCCCTGGCTTTCTCCATTATCCAGCGGATATTGGCAATTTGGTCTCTAGTTCCTCTGCCTTTTCTAAACCCAGCTTGTACATCTGGCAATTCTCGCTCCATGAATTGCTGGAGTCTACCTTGCAAGATCTTGAGCATTACCTTACTGGCATGTGAAAGAAGTGCCACTGTTCGATAGTTTGAACATTCTTTAGTGCTTCCCTTTTTTGGTATGGGGATATAAGTTGATTTTTTCCAATCTGATGGCCATTCTTGTGTTTTCCAAATTTGCTGGCATATGGCATGCATCACCTTGACAGCATCATCTTGCAAGATTTTAAACAGTTCAGCTGGGATACCATCGTCTCCTGCTGCCTTGTTATTAGCAATGCTTCTTAAGGCCCATTCAACCTCACTCTTCAGGATGTCTGGCTCTAACTCACTGACCACACCATCAAAGCTATCTCCAATATTATTATCCTTCCTATACAGATCTTCCGTATATTCTTGCCACCTTTTCTTGATCTCTTCTGCTTCTGTTAGGTCCTTACCATCTTTGTTTTTGATCATACCCATTTTTGCCTGGAATTTACCTCCGATGTTTCTAATTTTCTGGAAGAGGTCTCTTGTCCTTCCTATTCTATTGTCTTCTTCCACTTCCGCACATTGCTTGTTTAAAAATAATTCCTTATCTCTTCTGGCTAACCTCTGGAATTTTGCATTTAATTGGGCATATCTCCCCCTATCACTGTTGCCTTTTGCTTTCCTTCTTTCTTGGGCTACTTCCAGTGTTTCAGCAGACAGCCATCTTGCCTTCTTGGTTTTCTTTTTCTTTGGGACGTTTTTTGTTGCCGCCTCCTGAACAATGTTGCGAACTTCTGTCCATAGTTCTTCTGGGACCCTATCTACTAAATCTAGTCCCTTAAATCTATTCTTCACCTCCACTGCATATTCCTTAGGAATATTAGTGAGCTCATATCTAACTGATCTGTGGGTCTTCCCTATTCTCTTTAGTCTGATTCTAAATTTTGCAATAAGAAGTTCGTGATCTGAACTACAGTCAGCTCCAGGTCTTGTTTTTACCGACTGTATAGATGTCCGCCACCTTTGGCTGCAAAGGATGTAGTCAATCTGATTTCGGTGTCGACCATCTGGTGAAGTCCATGTATAAAGTCGTCTTTTAGGTTGTTGGAAGAGAGTGTTTGTTATGCACAGTGAGTTGTCTTGGCAAAATTCTATCAGCCTATGTCCCGCTTCATTTTGTTCTCCCAGACCATGCTTGCCTGTAATCCCAGGTGTCGTCTGACTACCCACCTTAGCATTCCAGTCTCCTGTAATGAAAATAACATCTCTTTTTGGTGTATTATCTAGTAGGTGCTGCAGATCCTCATAGAACTGATCTACTTCTGCTTCTTCAGCATCTGTGGTTGGGGCGTATATTTGGATCACTGTGATGTTAAATGGCTTACCCTGAATTCGAATTGAGATCATTCTATCGTTTTTTGGATTGTATCCAAGCACTGCTTTAGCCACTTTATTATTAATTATGAAGGCTACTCCATTTCTTCTGTGGTCCTCTTGTCCACAGTAGTAGATCTGGTGGTCATCTGATGTGAAGTGGCCCATCCCAGTCCATTTCAGTTCACTGACACCTAAAATGTCTATCTTTAATCTTGACATCTCACCAATAACCACATCCAATTTGCCCTGGCTCATAGATCTTACATTCCAGGTTCCTATGGTGTGTTGATCTTTAGAACATCGGATTCGTCGTTCACCACCAGCACCGTCGGCCGCTAGCCGTCCTTTCGGCTTTGAGCTAGCTGCGTCATCACATCTGGGGCTAGTTGAACGTATCCTCTGTTCCTCCCCAGTAGCATTTTGACCATCTTCCGACCTGGGAGTCCCATCTTCCGATGGTATACCGACATATCTTTGGTTGTACTGATCCATTTAGTTTTCATGGCAAGAATACTGGGGTGGGTTGCCATTACCTTCCCCAGGGATCGTATTTAGTCTGACCTCTCTGCCACGACCTTCCCTTCTTGGGTGTCCCTTCACGGTTTAGCTAATGGTTTCATTGAGGTGCTCAAGCTCCAGCACCACGACAAGGTAACGATCTCCTTTGCTGGAGATTTTATGCAATAAAAGGGTATAAAAGTAGTTTATGGGAAGCCTTTCGTTGAAGTTCAGCACAGACAAAGCCAGGGGAGGAGCTTAGCAAATCCATCTGTGTGGAATCCATCTCACTGCTGAATTGGGGTTCTTGGTAGATGGCAAGGCCATAAGATTGTTCATTATTATCTTATCCCCTTGTCTTTAAGTGCATTCAGTAAAGTATCATCTGCTTCCATCTAGCAAAGTAATACAGTGCTGACCTGGGATCCATTAAAAATCTGCTTGCACTCTTGTGCATTACATCAGCTACAAGGAGGTGGCAGTAGTTTTGCTGAGGATGGCAAGGATGTGGGCAATGGAGGAGGACGAGTTTTTCATTTCCAGTGAGTGGTGAAAAAAAGGGCAGGCAGGATTCCACACCCTAATAAGTTTTAACTTGGGCATCTATCAAACCTGGAATCATTGCTGGCTGAATAAAATATCACAACATCAGGGCAAAAAAATCAAACATGCTTCTCTTTATTTTTTTCAGCAAGAGAATGAAATCGATAACCCTGTTAAGGCCCTCAATAACATAATCAGATGTTTGAACTAATCCATGTTTTACCTCTTGCTGCATCATTCCTCCCACAATCGGTCTTTCTGAGAATGCTTATTCTCTGAGCTTTGATGGATGGAGTTTAATCACAACACATGTTAACACAGACAGGCTGTTCTGTAGTATTTTAAAATGTATTGCTTGATAGCTCTACTTACACTATAAAGATGCCAAGAAATTAATCTGAATTGTAAATGGGGCTGTCCTAAGTTACAGCTAGTGCAGAGCAGAGTGGATGGCCTACCTATTGGGTTGTCTATTGACATGTTCTTCATGCACTCTACTACTGAGCCAGATTCAAGTACTGACATTATGCTAAGCCTAAACAACTCAGGCTAGACTCCCTGCAAAAACATCTCCAGTACTTCAGCCTTCCAGCTGCCTACAATATCCAAGGAATTCTCTCAGTGCTATGGTCTACTCAGAAGCAATCCTGTCTAGTAATTTGCTCACCTTAATTCTAAACAACACAATTAAGCAAAACTGACATATAGATCTCTGGGAAATTCCCCAAGTGCCATCTGAAAACCTTTTGGGTCTATTAGGCCCCTGGTTTGGATCATCCAAATTGGTCCATTAGTCAACCCTATGGTCCCAAGGAAGGCAATATGACATCTGACCTGATCGATATGTTCCCCAGCACCAGACCATGTCTCATATGGCCAGCTATGTGGGTCAGGCCAACAATGACCCGCAACAAGCCCATTGATGTCCTAGTGGCCATGAATTTCTGAGCTGCCTCTGACCCAAGAGACAGGAGGTTGAAATCACCCAGAAAGAGCAACCTGGGTGAATCCACAAGATCCTTGCAACAATGTCAAGCAGCTTTAGACAATAATAAACACATAGCCCACTTCTAGCAGATCTAGTAGGCAAAAGGAAGAGGGGCCGACCAAGGGCAAGATGGATGGATGATATTCTGGAGGTGATGGACTCAACTGTGGGGGAGCTGGGGATGGTGACGGCCGCCAGGAAGCTCTGGCGTGGGCTGGTCCATGAAGTCACGAAGAGTCGGAAGCGACTGAACGAATAAACAACAGCAGCAGATCTAGTAAAAGCACAACAATCACTCTAGGATGTGTCATTTTCCCCTGTTTTTCTTATGTTTTTTTGTTGTTGTTTATTCGTTCAGTCGTTTCCGACTCTTCGTGACTTCATGGACCAGTCCACGCCAGAGCTTTCTGTCGGCCGTCACCATCCCCAGCTCCCCAATGGTTGAATCCGTCACCTCCAGAATACCATCCATCCATCTTGCCCTTGGTCGGCCCCTCTTCCTTTTGCCTTCCACTTTCCCTAGCATCAGCTTCTTCTCCAAGGTATCCTGTCTTCTCATTATGTGGCCAAAGTACTTCAGTTTTGCCTTTAACATCATTCCCTCAAGTGAGCAGTCTGGCTTGATTTCCTGGAGTATGGACTGGTTTGATCTTCTTGCAGTCCAAGGCACTCTCAGAATTTTCCTCCAACACCACAGTTCAAAAGCATCTATCTTCCTTCGCTCAGCCTTCCTTATGGTCCAGCTCTCGCAGCCATAGGTTACTACAGGGAATACCATTGCTTTAACTATGCGGACCTTTGTTGTCAGTGTGATGTCTCTGCTCTTAACTATTTTATCAAGATTTGCCATTGCTCTCCTCCCAAGAAGTAGACGTCTTCTGATTTCCTGGCTGCAGTCAGCATCTGCAGTAATCTTTGCGCCTAGAAATACAAAGTCTGTCACTGCCTCCACTTTTTCTCCCTCTATTTGCCAGTCATCAATCAAGCTCGTTGCCATAATCTTGGTTTTTTTGAGGTTTAGCTGCAACCCAGCTTTTGCACTTTCTTCTTTCACCTTCGTCATAAGGCTCCTCAACTCCTCCTCTCTTTCAGCCATCAAAGTGGTATCATCTGCGTATCTGAGATTGTTAATGTTTCTTCCAGCGATTTTAACTCCAGCCTTGGATTCCTCAAGCCCAGCATGTCGCATGATGTGTTCTGCGTACAGGTTGAATAGGTAGGGTGAGAGTATACAACCCTGCCGTACTCCTTTCCCAATCTTAAACCAGTCCGTTGTTCCGTGCTCTGTTCTTACCGTTGCTACTTGGTCGTTATACAGATTCCTCAGGAGGAAGACAAGATGACTTGGTATCCCCATACCACCAAGAACTTGCCACAATTTGTTATGATCCACACAGTCAAAGGCTTTAGAATAGTCAATAAAACAGAAATAGATGTTTTTCTGAAATTCCCTGGCTTTCTCCATTATCCAGCGGATATTGGCAATTTGGTCTCTAGTTCCTCTGCCTTTTCTAAACCCAGCTTGTACATCTGGCAATTCTCGCTCCATGAATTGCTGGAGTCTACCTTGCAAGATCTTGAGCATTACCTTACTGGCATGTGAAATAAGTGCCACTGTTCGATAATTTGAACATTCTTTCGTGCTTCCCTTTTTTGGTATGGGGATATAAGTTGATTTTTTCCAATCTGATGGCCATTCTTGTGTTTTCCAAATTTGCTGGCATATGGCATGCATCACCTTGACAGCATCATCTTGCAAGATTTTAAACAGTTCAGCTGGGATACCGTCGTCTCCTGCTGCCTTGTTATTAGCAATGCTTCTTAAGGCCCATTCAACCTCACTCTTCAGGATGTCTGGCTCTAACTCACTGACCACACCATCAAAGCTATCTCCAATATTATTATCCTTCCTATACAGATCTTCCGTATATTCTTGCCACCTTTTCTTGATCTCTTCTGCTTCTGTTAGGTCCTTACCATCTTTGTTTTTGATCATACCCATTTTTGCCTGGAATTTACCTCCAATGTTTCTAATTTTCTGGAAGAGGTCTCTTGTCCTTCCTATTCTATTGTCTTCTTCCACTTCCGCACATTGCTTGTTTAAAAATAATTCCTTATCTCTTCTGGCTAACCTCTGGAATTTTGCATTTAATTGGGCATATCTCCCCCTATCACTGTTGCCTTTTGCTTTCCTTCTTTCTTGGGCTACTTCCAGTGTTTCAGCAGACAGCCATCTTGCCTTCTTGGTTTTCTTTTTCTTTGGGACGTTTTTTGTTGCCGCCTCCTGAACAATGTTGCGAACTTCTGTCCATAGTTCTTCTTTACTTTGCTTTAATTGTGCTTATAGATTGCTTTATTTTAGAATGATTTTCTAATGTTTGTAAATTGCTTTGGGATTTTCTATAATGAGAAATGGAAAATGGAAAAAATGCAATGCATATTAAAAAGATGATTTACTCCAAAACAAAATAGATAAAAAAATAAACATAAAGCAGTTACAGTAGAGTTACGTCCAGAAGAATATTTAAGATTAGTTAAAATATAACACAGAAAGCCAGTTTGGTGCAGTGGTTAAGGCACCAGGCTAGAAACCAGGAGATCGTGAGTTCCAGTCCCACCTTAGGCACAAAGCCAGCTGGGTGACCTTGGGCCAGTCACTTTCTCTCAGTCCTAGGAAGGAGGCAATGGCAAACCAGTTCTGAAATCTTGCCAAGAAAACTGCAGGGACTTGTCCAGGCAGTCACCAGGAGTCAACACTGACTCGAAGGCACAATTCCATATAGCTCATTACAAATTCAGAAGAAGGATTTGGGGTAGATTTATATCTGCATTGGCTCTCTGGGTGTCAGTAATATGACACTGATGGAGAAGAGTCATAGGCCATGTTTGCATGTAGAGAATGTATTCTCTGATCTCTTGTGAAGGTGGTTCCTATGTTCTTATTACATGTCAATAGGCCTGCCTAAGAACTGTGTCTTTACCATATGGTTTCTGAAGATCATTGTTGAAAAGTTCATGAACTCATGAACCTCTTCCCTTCATTATAGCACTTAAATTCCAGTTCAAGAAATGCCGGACAGTTAAAGGTTTGTTAAATGTAGAACAAACGTTTTCAATCAACAGTCACTTGACCTTTAATATCTAGATATGGGGTGAAATGAAAATCTACCTATAAAGGAAACTGCCTTCTAGTCCAGGAAAAGTCTGCAACCACGTAGAATCTTTTAATTGGAAATATCTGGGATTGAATTTGCAATTTGCTACATGAAAAAATACCTGCCACCATTTTGCTGTGGCCCCGCTTTAGTCTGACTTTGATATCTGTAACTGTGCTTCTGTTTTTTAAAAAAATGTTATTTGGAAAGTAAAATATTAATGTCACAGCTATCATGCAAAGGCTGCAGAATGAAAATCCTTTCTGAATTAACATCTTGCAAAAGCTCCACCAACATAACTCATTCTAACAACTTCTGCATTGGTGCTAAATAGCAAGGAAGAAGATTGTTTCTTTTTTTTTTTACTGCTAATTACAATGAGCCTTCAAAGTGTAGCAGACATTATTCCTGAATAAATAAATTCATTCATCAATATACTTAGTACCATATGAATATATTATTGACAGAGTGTGTCTCATGTTTACATTAGATATAAGAGAGAACAATCTCTCCCAGAAGTTTTAAAATTTAATAAAAAGAAATCAAGAAAAATAGAGGAAAAAGTTGAGGCATGTCAGTTAGTGCTGCACAAGCAGGAAAAAAAATCTCAGAGAAATGAGAAGCTAAGATGATGTTACTGAAGAGTTAATATACTAGAAAGACAAGAGAGGAGAATAAGAAAGTGGCCAAACCCCTAAAGGAAAGAAAATAATTATTTTAGTCAAAAGAAAAAGAAAGAAAGAAAGAAAGGAAGGAAGGAAGGAAGGAAGGAAGGAAGGAAGGAAGGAAGGAAGGAAGGAAGGAAGGAAGGAAGGAAGATCATAGGAAAGAGGAAATTTAATAAGTAAAACAGGACTATTGATATGGTGCTCACAAGTGCCAATGTAGCCAAAGTATTTTTTAAAAGTAGAAATAGCACAGAAAAGCCAGATCTTCTGAGATGTCTATCTCCATGCAAGAGACTGCAAGCACAGGATCTTTGGGGTGAGAGCATAGAAATCTCATGATATTTGACCATCTTGTAAGATTACCAACAATAATAATAATAAAAAATACTGGCAGGGGTACTGGAGCCATCAGGCAGCATAGTGCAATGGTGCTCAGTGCCTGAAAATATTGCAAATTGATGGACTAAAAGTATGATTGGAAATACAAAAAGAAGGTAGAATCTATCAATAATTCATTCACTTCTCCGATCAATCAATGAATCAATTTATCTAAGTTAGGAATGCATGTAATACTTGCTGCTTCACTAAGCCTAAGCAAAATGCTGAGGAAGTTTTTTCTGGCTTAAAGCTGTGAATAAACTTAAAGGGCTTTGCTGAATCAAGACATATTTATGAAGAATCAAGATACCTGGAAATGGGATTTGTGACTGCAAACCAGTTAGGCATGTCATTGTGTAGCAATAATTCATCTTCCTATTTACTTAGAGGAGCACACGATGACTCCTTTGTGCAAATACTCTCATTTATCTTCCTGCCTTGGACATATGCAGTAATAAGGCAAGTTCACTGCTCCAGGTTGCCAAATCAACCCTTTTGACTGGCTCATAAAGACCTGGCAATTCTGTCCATTTTTTATTAAGATTTAGGATCAGCTGCAGTCTTTTCATTAGCACTGCAGACGACCAGCTCATTGTGGGCCTCCCTGGGACTCTTCAAGCTGAACAACTTTCACATGCCAACTCTCTGCTGTTCGCTTTTTTCAAAACTGTGTCTGGCAAGGAGTCGACTGGTACCGAAATGGAGAAGTGCTGAAGCACAGCTTTTGTCTTTACTCAGATGTACTAGATAGAAATTGTACTAACAACATGGCAAGGACCCTGCATTGGGACAAAGATTTCACATTTCACTGATCATGTGTCTTTCTTCCCCACTGTATAGGAATGTAAGACAATCTTGCAGTTTCTATTTGGGGCAGGGGAAATCTCAAATATCCTTGCAAATTATACACAATTATAGCCAGAGGGAGGGACATGCTTCAGGTCCCATCAATTAAAGAATGCCATCATAGGATTGGGGAGGCATGCTTTTTCTGTTGTGGTGCCTGCCCTCTGGGGCACTTTACCACCTGATGTCAGATTGGCCCTGACCCTGCTCGCCTTCCAGAAAGCAATGAAAACCTGTTTGTTTCCCCAGGTAAGGTGGTCATCAAGTTAAGAAGCCTGGGTGGGTTAATATTATATTATATTGTTTTTTTACTCTTGGCAGCTGTTTTTGTTTTGAACTGTATATTTAGCATCACATATTTTGGTTTTATATTGTCATTTCCATTTAAAATTTGTTTGCTGCCCAGAGTCACTGTGGTAGGAGGAGTGGCCATGTAAATAGAAATACATAAATAAATGTAAAACACACAACATTCCTCATGAGGATTGTATAGCCTTGACTCTGCCATCCTTCTAAAAAGCCTGAAAAACCTGGCTTTTCAGGCACTGGGTCAGGATGTCATATGAAACCACTTCTGAATTTGAGTGTTATTAATTGTTGAGTGTTCCTCTCCCAGCATGGCCACTTCATGTTGCTTTAAATTATTATTCTGTTGTTTCAAGATTTGTAAGTCACCCACGATCATATACAAGTGGGTGGCTTGAGAAATTGAATGAATGAATGAATGAATGATTTTAAAATATTCACTTGGGACAATGCCCTACTGTTAAAGGATTTAATCCTCTTCTCTTCCAGGAGCTCTGATTTTTATCCCATTTCCTTGGATTCAGGAATCTGAACGATTATCAAAAAACATGACTGAGGTTTCTGGGTTCAGTTACTTCCCAGGTAAGCCTTCAGCTTGCAGTTATATTACTTTTAAGCAATTTTCAGGAGGAGGACCTTTATACAAGAAAACATTATAAATCTTCAGCCAAGAGGCTCATTTTTTTTACAGAGCTTAAATTTCTAAACTCATGCTGTGTTACACTATCAATAGATACACAGGCAAAAACTAGCAAGCCATGTGCAATAGCAGTAATAATGAAAATTACACTGAATGCAATCTGAAGCAGGAAACAAAGTCCGACACCTGGAGTTTAAGATGCCTTAAAATACTTTAATATACTCTTTTCAGTTTAAGTAACTGCAAGGAACTGACTAATGCCTTATGACTAATATGGATTGGTCTTTCACCTCTCCTCCAGAAGATAAAATCAAGGCCACACTCCTGAGTACAGCTCAGAGCCGAGATTGATAGCTTTACAAGAATCCTCCAATGAACCCTAACTGCAACTGTGCACTTTTTAACATATTTATAAGGCTATTTTAGTCAGGCAGGCAAGAGCTCTTATAATAGCCAGTTTGGTCTAGTGGTTAAGGTGCTGGGCTAGAAACCAGGAGACTGTGAGTTCTAGTCCCGCTTTAGGCATGAAAGTCGGCTGGGTGACCTTGGGCCAGTCACTCTCTCTCAGCCCTAGGAAGGAGCCAATGGCAAACCAGGAGACTGAGAGTTCTAGTCCCGCCTTCGGCATGAAAGCCGGCTGGGTGGCCTTGGGCCAGTCCCTGCCTCTCAGCTCCAGGAAGGAGCCAATGGCAAACAGGAGACGGAGAGTTCTAGTCCCGCCTTAGGCATGAAAGCCGGCTGGGTGACCTTGGGCCAGTCACTCTCTCTCAGCCCAACTCACCTCATAGGGTTGTTGTTGTGGGGAAAGTAGGAGGAGGAAGGCGTGTTAGGTATGTTTGCCGCCTTGAGTTATTTATAAAAATAATAAAGGCAGGATAAAAATAAATTAAATAAATAAATAAATAAATAAATAAATAAATAAATAAATAATCAAAGATTTGGTTAGTGATTTCATTTTCGGATTAAAATAAATTTTGCCTTTATCCATGACCCCAGGCTTTTATTGCTTCATACAATGCTGGAAAGAGCTCTGTGGGGATAAGAAAATCTTGGGATGATCATGGGAAGGGTACACCAAAGCATGTTGTAGTTCATACTGCATAAAGGATATATAGAAGCAGCAAATTCTCCTGATATGAGATGACTTCGAGGATGAATGAGGGGTCTTGTACTTCTGTAACACTTCTGAAGATATAGTGCTGTGATTTAATATATAGGTGAAAGTGGGACAGGGGCAACACTGTTTGGGAGATGGATATAGTGAGACCAAATGAACTTTCCACACATTTTAATATCAGGGTAAACTTTGCTTGGTGTGCTCCTGCCATCATGGTATTTAATGAGCATCTGGATTCTCAGTGGTCGTACAAAGAGTAGAAATATGTACTGTACAAGATCCACCTGGTGAAAAACAATATTATCTGTTTTTTATGTCAACCGTGCAAGATAAAGATACCTTCAGCTTCACTCCTGGTGACTACACGGACATGGCCACATAGGGATTTTTTTTGGCAACAATGCAGAAATCATTTGCTATTCCCATTTTCTGGGATGTTTCCCTATCTCACCTAATCCCAGGCTAGTCTGTAGCCCTGGAATTTCCTGGCAGTCTCCCTATGAGCTCTAATAAGACCCCAATCTGCTTCATTTTGGGAAGAATCAGTCAAGAATGGCTAGAAGCTGTCCATGCGCTGCCAAGAGTGTACTTTTGGATAACATCAGTCTGCAATAACTATTCTGGCATTTATTCAAATGATTTATATCATTTACTAATGGTATTGGTGAAGGCAGAAGGTGTTCAACACCAGAGTCCTGATTTAACCAAAAGCCTTTTAAATATTTTTAGAGAACAAGTGTGCAACTCTGCTCTCTTCCTCAAATCCTTAGCCTATTTTCAAAGAACATAAGAACAGTCCTTTTGGATCAGGCTAAGACTCATATTAGCCCAGTATTTTGTTTCCCACAGCGGCCAACCAGATGTCTCTGGGATGTTCACAAGCAGGAGAAAGAGATGTCTCCGAGAGATCGCTTCAGGGTGTTGAGGGTGCCGGTACGCTGAGCCGAGCTCTCCATTTCAGCTCCGTGACTTTCCTGCTTGCAGCGGTTTTAAAAAAAAAACCTGCTGAAACTACTTCTTTGAAGAAAAGAAGATCAGAAGATTAACCACTGAAGGGTCGCTGGAATCGCCGCTCTTTCCCGACCCCCGTATTTCCACCACCGGGGAAGGGAAATTGACGTGGTGAAAGCGACTGGAGGAGACATCGTTGCTCTGCAGGAAGCTGTGAATTCTTTAAGATAAGTAGTACCAAAGCCCAACCTTTTAGACACAAGTTTTTGTTTTCTTTTCAATTAAGATTTACCTATTACTATCTAAGATCTTTCTATGGACATGATTAATAATGCTGGTGCTTTTATAACTTTCTTGTCAAAGAGACTGTGAAATGGTGGGAGCCTAAAGACTAATTGACTTTGCTAGAAGTTAAAGTGACACTGCCTATTGACAAATGGTTTAATTGCTTAATTGGAATTATTTTGTTTTATTTGGACTTTGAACCTTGGCGGACTAATGAATTGCTGATTTAAAATTCCCTCTTTTCTATTATGAGGTTGTATTTTTTTATGCTGTTTGAACACTATCTGAAATATATAAGATATTTTTAAATTATTTATGCCTTGTATATTATTTGGATTTTTCCTATTTTCTTTTTTATATATATAGTAACCATATACTTTTAAGATTTTAATTGCTTGTATTTTGGAGAACAAAGATAGTTGGAGAATTGAAGCCCTTTTTTTTCTTTCCTTTGGCTGGACTTGTGGATATAAATCTGTCTGAGAAACCTTGGGATTGTTTACTGTTTTTCAAAGATATTTTGGCTACAACTGAGAAAAAAAACATCTGCTGCTTTTTTATCTTCTACTTTTTCTATGCAAGGACTTTCGTACTAACTAGATTACAATTTGACTGTCATGACAACTACTATGAAAGGGCAGTTTTGTTTTTACTTTTTGTATCTTTTACCTACTCCCCTTTTTTTTGAATAATTCCCAATCCCTCCTCCCTCCTTTTTTTTTCTTTGCTTGTCTTTGTTTCCCTTTTCCTCCTGTCTTTTTTATAGTTACAGGAACATCATCTACAGCATGGTGACTGTGGCTGCCAGGATGAAGAGAGACAGAGACAAGGAAAGGGAGAAAGAGACTGGAAGGATGTCCACAGATTCCAAAGCAATACCTTCAGAACCACCATCAGATATGAAATTTTTTTTGGATGCGATTACAGTATTGAACAAAAAAATAGAAGATTCAACTGCTACTTTAGAAAAAAATGGAAGATTCAATTGACTCTTTAGATAAAAAAATGGACAAAAAGATAGATAATCTAGGCCAACAAGTAGATAAAAAATGGAAGATATGAAAGAAGATTTAACTAAAGAGATAAAACAGGAATTTGGAAAGGAAATACAGAAAGTTAAGGAGGTAGTGAATAGCTTATCAGGGGAACTTAAAGAGACACAAGGACAGGTACAAAAATTAGAAATTAAATCAGAATCTACTACTAAAGATATAGAACATAAACTAGATGCTATTGCACTAGCAGAAATGAGAGAGAAATAATTTATCCCGAGACTGAGAGCTGTTCCAGAACAATCAAATGAGAATACGAGAGAAAATATAGTTGGTGCTTTAGCCCAATTTTTAGAGATGGAAGAACAACATCTTGACTCTGAAATAGATAAAATCTTTAGAGTCAACTCACGTTATGCCAGAGAAAAGAATGTGCCAAGAGATATATTGATATACTTTGTGAGGAAAGTTATAAAGGAGCAAATTCTGAAGAAACATTATAACACCAGATTAAATATAGCAGGGAAAGATATAATTATTTTAAAAGAAGTACCCTTGAGAATATTAAGAAAAAGAAAAGATTACTCCTTCTTTACAGACAAATTAAAACAAAATAACATACCATTTAGATGGGAAAGATTAGAAGGAGTATCTTTTATGTTTAAAGGGCAAAGATATAAGATAACTTCCATCCTAAAAGCAAAAGCATTCTTGGAGAAACACAAGACAGACATGAGTGATGCATCCAAAGATTTGGAGGAAAAGGGAGAGACATCTAAAGATAAAGAGAAGAGTGAAGATTTATCGGATATGGGAGCCTCTGGACTGGATTTAAGAAAGGACTTTTAAACATCAAAATACTATGGACTATAAGTACTTAACATGGAATATCAATGGGGCTTACTCCCTCCAAAAAAGAAAAAAAATCTTTCATTTTTTGAAAAGACTGAGATTGGATATAACTTGTCTACAAGAGACTCATATTTGCAAAAAAGACACCAAGTATTTGATACAAAAACAATTAGGAGAAGAATTTATTTCAGCTGGATTAAAAAAAACTAAAGGGGTAGTTTTATATATACAACAAAAATTGAATCCAAAATTGATATTGACTGATGATGAAGGTATATTGCAGTGGAAGTTAATATACAAGGGACTAAAACATTGATGGTTGGACTTTATGCTCCAAATTTTGATAAAGGACTATTTTATAAAAATTTGATGGATAAACTTTTGGATTTATCATATGAGAACTGGTGTTTTATGGGTGACTGGAATGGGGTGATTCTCCCAATGGAAGATAGACACTCACAAAAAAATGTGAAACCTACACAGGGAAAACTACCCCAAACATTTTTTGATTTGAAAGATATGTTGGACTTACAAGATATTTGGAGACTTATAAATGGGAACTCCAGAATAGATATGTTCTTGATTTCTAAAAGTTTAATGATGGATGTTAATAAGGTTGAAATATTACCTAAAACTTTCTCAGATCATAATCCTGTATTGCTAACTATCAAAGGGAAAAGGAATGTATTTCAATGGAGATTAAATGAGTCAATTTTTCAGAAAGAGGATATTGTAGATATATGTAAGAAAAAGTTAAGAGAATATTTTTTACTGAATTTAAATAAGGGTACTAGTACTCAAATTGTCTGGGATGCTAGCAAAGCTTATATGAGGGGTTATTTTATCCAATATAATGCCCAAATGAAGAGAAAGAAACAATAAAAAATTCAATTGATTTTAGATGAAATTAAAAGTAAAGAGATATGTTTGAGGGATAAACCAATGGATGATACATTGATGACTCAAATTAAATTCCTACAAAAGCAAATATCGATGATTTTGATACAGGAAATAGAGACTCAAATGAAATTTATGAAACAAAAATATTTTGAATTTGCAAACAAAGCAGGAAGATGGTTAGCCTACAAACTGAGAAAACAAAGACAAAAAATGTAATCTCTAATATACAACATGAAGGGAAAATCTTAGTGAATAATGTAGATATACAAGAAGCTTTTCATTCTTATTATTCAGCATTATATAAAAAACAGGATGTTCAACTAGCAGATATCGATGAATATATGAGTAAGCAAAAACTAACTGTTCTAGATGATCAACAAAGAATAATGCTTAATAATCCTATAACAATAGAGGAAATGACAATGGCCTTTAAGAGAATTAATAGTGGAAAAACACCTGGACCTGATGGCCTATCGGCAGCCTATTATAAATGTTTTGAAGATGAACGATGTATACCTCTACAGAAAACTATGAATTTGACTTTGGAAACATGAATCATGCCGGCAACTTGGAAAGAGGCCCATATTACATTGATCCAGAAAGAACAGCAAGACTTGACTTCAACAAAGAATTATAGACCAATATCATTATTGAATAATGACTATAAGATATTTACAACAGTGTTGGCGGAAAGAATGAAAAATATTCTTAGAAATTTTATTCATCAAGATCAAGCATGTGGATGTTTTGGAGTACTTGGAACAACATAATGAAAAACAAGCTGCATTGATATTTATAGATGCTGAAAAAGCTTTTGATAATTTAAATTGGTCTTTTATGTTTAAAGTATTGGAGACTATGAATTTTGGAGGAAATTTTATTAAGTGGATTAAATCAATATATACTCCACAATTTGCAAAAATAATTGTTAATGGAGAATTTAGTAAACCATGCGAAATACAGAAAGGTACAAGACAAGGTTGTCCTTTATCTCCACTTTTGTTTATATTGGTCTTAGAAGTCTTGCTCAGAGATATTAGACAAGAAGATGGTATTCATGGTATTAGAGTTAAAAAGGAAGTTTATAAATTAAGAGCCTTTGCTGATGACCTAGTCATTACCTTAGAGAACCCACTGGATGGGATTGAGTTATTGATGCAGAAATTGGAAGACTTTGGGTCGTTAGCAGGGTTCAAAGTGAACCTACAAAAAACAAAAGTGTTGACTAAGAATATGGATTACCATCAACAAGAGAAATTGAGAGAAATGACGGGTTATTCTATGGAGAAAAAAGTAAAATATTTGGGAGTATATTTAACATCTAAAAACGTCAAATTATTTAAGAATAATTATATTCCACTTTAGACAGATATTAAAAAAGACCTAGATCGATGGGAAAAATTGCAATTATCATTATTAGGTAGAATATCAGCAATCAAAATGAATATCTTACCACGAATTTTATACCTTTTTCAAACACTACCTATCTTGACATCAGAGGAACCATTTAAACAATGGCAGAGGGATATTTCCAAGTTTATCTGGCAAGGGAAAAAACCAAGAATAAAATATAAAGTTCTACAAGATTCAAAAGAAAGAGGTGGCTTAGGCCTCCCGGACTTGAAATTATATTATGCAGCCTGTGGTTTGGTATGGCTTAAAGAATGGATTGTTCTGAAAAATGAAAAATTATTGAATTTGGAGGGTCATGAATTAAGATTTGGATGGCATGGATATTTATGGTATGACAAAGCTAAAGTTAATGTGGACTTTAAAAATCATTATATTAGAAGATCTTTGTTGAGAATTTGGAAGAAATACAAACCAACCTTATGTTATAAGAGACCCTTATGGATTTCTACGCAAGAAGCATTTCACAGAACAGAAGTAAGAAATAAAGATAAATGGCTGACTTATAAGGACTTTTTTAAAAAAGAACAAGGGCATTATGTAACAAAATCAAAAGAAGAACTTGCTCAAGAAGGATATACTTTTCAATGGCTTTCCTATATGCAACTTATAGAGAAATTCAAATTAGACAAAAAAAAATTGGAATTTGAACAAACTAAATCGGAGTTTGAGATACAACTGTGTGAAACAGATGAACACCTAATTGCTAAAATGTATAAATCACTGTTAAAAGGAGAAATGGTGGAGGAACAAGTTAAAGACTGCATGATTCAATGGGCAAAAAATATTGGACATAATATACAAATGCAACAATGGGAAGATATGTGGAACAAAGGATTAAAATTCACTCTGTGTTACAATTTGAAGGAAAATTTTTCTAAGATGATGTACAGTACAGGTGGTACATGACCCCACAAAAACTTGCTAAAATGTATGGGAATGTCTCCAACTTATGTTGGAAATGTAAAAAACAAGAGGGGTCTTTTTACCACATGTGGTGGACATGTGAGGTGGCAAAGAAATTTTGGACTGAAATACATTCATTGATGCAAAATATATTACAAACAAGAATTCCATTTAAACCAGAAATATTTTTACTTGGACTATTATGTACAAATAGAGAAACACTTCATTAGAATTTCACAATACATGATTACAACAGCAAGACTTCTTTATGCACAAAATTGGAAAAATCAAACTTTACCAACAATACAAGAATGGATGTTAAAATTAATGGATATGGCAGAAAATGACAAATTGACATGTTTACTAAAAGAAAATTCAAATTGTTACTATCTTAAAGAGTGGAAACCGTTGATGGACTATTTGCAAAATGCAGGCGGAGCAAAGCTTGCATGGGGTTTTGATGATTAGATTAGATTATATAATAAAATATATTAGACAAGAAATGTATATGTAAATTATATCAAATGCTAGCATGTAAGAAAAATTCTTTTATGTATTCTTATGACCATAGACAGATCGGAAGTCGACTACTTTCTATACCTTTTTCTATTTTTCTATTTCTTTTCTTTGCTTTTCTACACTTTTTTCTCTCTCTCTTTGATTTGTATTTCTATTTTCGTTTCGTTTCTAACTTTTAACTATGTATATTGTAAAATTTGAATAAAAAGTATATAAAAAAAAGAGAGAGAAAGAGATGTCTCCCTCTTCCATCACTGTTACCTCGAAACCCGTGTCATGGATACTGAAACAGAGCACAGCTCTGATGAGGAAGATCATATATTTATTTATATTTATTTATATTTCCAATTTAGTCACCACCCATCTCACTCAAAGAGCAACTCTGGGTGGTTTACAATAAAAATAGAATAAATAAAGATTAAAATACAATAACATACATACTTTATTTAAGCAAGGATCGTTGGGTTCCAGCTTACAGAAGAAGAGGAATGAGAAAGGTAAGGTCTTTTATAGGAGTTTTGAATTGTAAAGTGGGAAATTATAGGACCCTGATTTGTTACAGTATTAGAATCTTGGGGCCATAGAAGATTATTCTTAGTTTATGCAAATAGAGATGTTTTATTGTTTGAGAAAACCACATTTTTCCAAGGTGTCAGTGATTCTGGAAACAGTCATTCTCTTGCTAACGAGCAATAAGTGTTGATGGGATTAAGTGCGTGCCCTTGATTGACTATGGAACTCTGTGGTTTTGCCTCACTACATTATCTTTCCCCTGATGAAGCCTGCCTTGAGTAATCTGCATGGGCAAGAACTCTGCTGCCTTGGTCAATTCATCCTCCTTGTTTTAGGATGAGTAATATTCTTTCTTTTCAACTCAAGAGGATTAAGGTGGCTTTGTTTAAAACCCTGCCTAGTTCCTTTGGGTTTGACAGGATTCTATAAAGCGGGGAGCTGGACCTGGTCCTGGTTATGTTTACAAGGTCAGGAAAAGATGTTCTAGGAGCATTTGCCACAATGCTGGTACACAATGCTGTCCCCGATCTAGATGTAACACTGAGTCTTCAAGATTAATAGCTTTACAAACTGGCACCTCCTACAACAACAATTGTGTTGGGAACTTGGAACACTATAGGCTATTAAACAGTCTTATGCATTGTGGGAGTTCAACAAGAAAACTATAATTAATAACCAATCAATGCACCATTTGTTAAAAATGTTTGAGACTAATGGTATGCAGGGCAATCAAATAATAAGCATTAAACAATATTTGGGGAATTTAGCACAAATAATATTTGAGGCTAATGACATCCAAGGTAATCAAATAGGCAATTAATGGTGTATGAGAATTTAGCATATTATTCAATTCACTGAGAGAAAAACAAAGGAGTTCAGAGTGGTCGGGGAAGTGTGTATGTGGGGTGGGGGGGAGGGAGTCAAGTGGTGATTCACTTTACACAATGTTCAGCTACAGATGGAGATGGCAGAAAGAGAAGCATAGAGCCTTGTGCATTCACACACATACATAAATGCACACACAAAATGGGAAGATAGGTACCACTTTTCTTGAAAATGGAGAAGAAAAACGAGAGAGAAGATTTCTGGATTGAAAAAGGAAAGAAGTAGAAAGTGGTGTTAGAAGGAATCTTACCAAGGTTCGTCCCAAGCTGGGAATGAAAAGGCGCAGGCAGTTGCTGGAACAGAGGTTTGCTGGTTTATTTCCCAAGAGCATATACAGAATACAAGGTACAGAGTATGCTGGTTGGAAGGTGGCCACACGAGCACACTCCAACCAGTCCTTCTTATAGTTACAGAGGTCTTTTGTTAAAGAAACACAGATTTTGTTAAGAAAAATATCAGGAGATGGCATTTATTTTGTTTTAACAACTCTTAATTGGTTCCTGAGAAAGCTTTCTCTAGGAATTCTTAGAAAGGGAAGTCGTTCCTCGTTTTGGCGCCCTCTATTGTATTGCTACTTTCACACTGCCGGTGCCTCGGGTTTTCCCATTGGGTTTGTTTTGTCAGTTTCTGGGAAAGCCTTCTCTCCTTTTCTTATGTTTAATGTACGGGTTTTGTTCTTTTTGTTCTCTGGGTTTGATCGAAATATCGGAAGGTTTGATTGGGCTGCCCTATGGGTTAGTTTTAATTTAGATGGAGATGTGTTTGGCTGGGGAAGAAGGTCTACCTGAATGGGCTGGCTAAGTTCTGTGAATGAGCTGACCTTTTGTGTTCCAAGGTTTCCAATTGAATCGGAAGGGAATCCTTTGTCTAAGCAGTTGGGCTTCCTTTTACATCTTAATCTCTGGCATTATCAAACTCATTCTATTTTGTAACCTTTTAACAATTGGGCTTTGTTTATGTGTTCTGGGGGAAGACAACATGGAGGGCAGGGAGATATCTTAATTTATTCCAACAGTGTGAAAAAGAATCATCTTTCCTTTGCAGGGCTGACCTGTATTAATTTTCCAATCCTTGAAGTTTAATGTTAGATAGAGGGGAAAATAGATAGGGAGTTCCTGTCAGTAACTGCTAGCCAGTATTCTTTGGCTGAATCCCCTCAGCATGAACTTTAGCATTCTGAAGCCATGGATCTCCTTCAATGAGGGACTTATGCTAGTTTCAAGGATGGACATTATTATACTACTTCTTTCTCTGGCATTGAGCCTCGTGTGACACAGAGTGGTAGGCGGCAGTATTGCAACCGAAACTCTCCCCACGACCTGAGTTCAATCCCAGCGGAAGCTGGTTCTCAGGTAGCCGGCTCAGGTCGACTCAGTCTTCCATCCTTCTGAGGTCAGTAAACTGAGTACCCAGCTTGCTGGGCGAAAGGTAATTACGACTGGGGAAGGCAATGGCAAACCACCCCGCTCTATAGTCTGCCAGGAAAATGTTGCGAAAATGGCGTCTCCCCAGGGGTCTCATGACTCGGTGCTTGCACAGGGGAACCTTTCCTTCCTTGTTTGATTATTTATTTATTAAATGTATAGCCCATTCAACTCCATCATTACTCTGGGCAGTGTACAATAGAAGACAATTTAAAACAATCCAATATCAAGCAATACAAAAAAAAAAAGCCATAAAAAATAGACTCTGACAGATCAGTAAACCCACAAGGGGTTTACCCCAAGGCCTGGGGAAAGAGGCAGGTTTTGAGGTGTCATTTAAATAAGGTCAGAGTAGGGGGCACAAAAATCTTCCACAGGGCAGGTGACATGACAGAGAAAGCCTGCTTCCTGGGTCTCATCAGATAACATGGTTTAATCAACGGCACATGGAGCGTGCTAACTCTGCCTTTTAGTGTGCGATGGGCAGAAACTACAGAAGACAGGCAGTCCCTTAGATAACCAGGTCCTATGCCATGAAAGGCTATGTAGCTGATAACCTTGAATTGCACCCAGAAACCTACTGATAACCAGTGCAGCTCATGAAGCAGAGGTCTTATATCATGGCATGGCTATAACTGTCCAGGCTGCCGTGTGCTGTATCAGCTTCAGCTTCCTCTCAGTTGTTTTATAAAGAATCCAAAACATGCTGTTTTTAATTCATAGAAAAAGGTATTCAAACCTCTTGATAGTTTTTTTGTTGTTGTTGTTCAGACGTTTAGTCGTGTCCGACTCTTCATGACCTCATGGACCATAGCACGCCAGGCCTTTCTGTCCTCCACTGTCTCCTGGAGTTTACTCAAATTCATGTTCATTACATCGGTGATGCTATCTAACCATCTCATCCTCTGCCGTCCCCTTCTCCTTTTGCCTTCAGTCTTTCCCAGCATCAGGGTCTTTTCCAGTGAGTCCTCTCTTCGCATTAGGTGGCCAAAGTATTTGAGCTTCAGCTTCAGTATCTGTCCTTCCAATGAGCAGTCAGGGTTGATTTCCTTTAGGATTGACTGATTTGACCTCCTTGCAGTCCAAGGGACTCTCAAGAGTCTTCTCCAGCACCACAGCTTGAAAGCATCAATTCTTCGGCGCTCAGCCTTCCTTATGGTCCAACTCTCACAGCCATACATTACTACTGGGAAAACCATAGCTTTAACTATACGGACCTTTGTCTGCAAGGTGATGTCTCTGCTTTTTAATATGCTGTCTAGGTTTGCCATAGCTTTTCTCCTAAGGAGCAAGCGTCTTTTAATTTAATGGCTGCAGTCACCGTCTGCGGTGATCTTGGAGCCCAAGAAAATAAAATCTGTCACTGCTTCCATTTCTTCCCCTTCTATTTGCCAGGAAGTGATGGGACCAGATGCCATGATCTGAGATTTTTTAATGTTGAGTTTCAAGCCAGCTTTTGCACTCTCCTCTTTCACCCTCATCAAGAGGCTCTTTAGTTCCTCTTCACTTTCTGCCATTAGGGTGGTATCGTCTGCATATCTAAGGTTGTTGATATTTCTCCCGGAAATCTTAACTCTGGCTTGTGATTCATCCAGCCCGGCATTTCTCATGATGTACTCTGCATATAAGTTAAATAAGCAGGGTGATAATATACAGCCTTGTCGTACTCCTTTCCCAATTTTGAACCAATCGGTTGTTCCATGTCCGGTTCTAACTGTTGCTTCTTGACCCGCATACAGGTTTCTCAGAAGACAGGTAAAGTGGTCTGGTACTCCCATCTCTTTAAGAATTTGCCACAGTTTGTTGTGATCCACATAATCAAAGGCTTTAGTGTAGTCAATGAAGCAGAAGTAGATGTTTTTCTGGAACTCTCTTGCTTTTTCCATGATCCAGCGAATGTTGGGAATCTGATCTCTAGTTCCTCTGCCTCTTCGAAACCCAGCTTGCACTTCTGGTAGTTCTCAGTTCACATATTGCTGAAGCCTAACTTGTAGGATTTTGAGCATAACCTTGCTAGCATGTGAAATGAGCGTAATTGTACGGTAGTTTGAACATTCTTTGGCATTGCCCTTCTTTGGAATTGGAACGTAAACTGACCTTTTCCAATCCTGTGGCCACTGTTGAGTTTTCCAAATTTGTTGGCATATTGAGTGCAGCACTTTAACAGCATCATCTTTTAGGATTTTAAATAGCTCAGCTGGGATACTGTCTTCTCCGCTAGCTTCGTTGTTAGTAATGCTTCCTAAGGCCCACTTAACTTCACTCTCTAGGATGTCTGGCTCAAGGTCAGTGACCACACCATCGTATTTATCAGGGACGTTAAGATCTTTCTTGTATAGTTCTTCTGTGTATTCTTGCCACCTCTTCTTAATCTCTTCTGCTTCTGTTAGGTCCCTGCCTTTTTTGTCCTTTATCATGCACATCTTTGCACAAAACGTTCCCTTGATATCTCAGATTTTCTTGAAGAGATCTCTAGTCTTCCCCATTCTATTGTTTTCCTCGATTTCTTTGCATTGTTCATTTAAGAAGGCCTTCTTATCTCTCCTTGCTATTCTCTGGAAATCTGCATTCAGTTGGTTATATCTTTCCCTTTCTCCCTTGCCTTTTGCTTCCCTTCTTTCCTCAGCTATTTGTAAAGCCTCATCAGACAGCCACTTTGCTTTCTTGCATTTCTTTTTCTTTGGGATGGTTTTAGTTGCTGCCTCCTGTACAATGTTACGAACCTCCATCCATAGTTCTTCAGGCACTCTGTCTACCAGATCTAATCCTTTAAATCTATTCCTCACCTCCACTGTATATTCATAAGGGATATGATTTAGGTCATACCTGAGTGGTCTAGTGGTTTTCCCTACGTTCTTCAATTTAAGCCTAAATTTTGCGATAAGAAGCTCATGATCTGAGCCACAGTCAGCTCCAGGTCTTGTTTTTGCTGATTGTATAGAGCTTCTCCATCTTTGGCTGCAAAGTACATAATCAATCTGATTTCGGTATTCACCATCTGGTGATGTCCATGTGTAGAGTCGTCTCTTGTGTTGTTGGAAAAGAGTGTTTGCTGTGACCAGCGTGTTCTCTTGACAAAACTCTATTAGCCTTTGCCCTGCTTCATTTTGTACTCCAAGGCTGAACTTGCCTGTTATTCCGGTTATTTTTTGACTTCCTACTTTAGCATTCCAGTCCCCTATGATGAAAAGGACATCTGTTTTTGGTGTTAGTTCTAGAAGGTGTTGTAGGTCTTCATAAAACCGGTCAACTTCAGCTTCTTCGGCATCAGTGGTTGGGGCATAGACTTGGATCACTGTGATGTTGAATGGTTTGCCTTGGATTCGAAGTGAAAGCATTCTGTCGTTTTTGAGGTTGTACCCCAGTACTGCCTTTCCCACTCTTTTATTGACTATGAGAGCTACTCCATTTCTTCTAAGGGATTCTTGCCCACAGTAGTATATATAATGGTCTCCTGAATTAAATTCGCCCATTCCTGTCCATTTTAGTTCGCTGATTCCCAAGATGTCGATGTTCAATCTTGTCATCTCATGTTTGACCACATCCAGCCTACCTTGATTCATAGATCTTACATTCCAGGTTCCTATGCAATATTGTTCTTTACAGCATCAGACTTTCCTTCCACTTCCAGATACATCCACAACTGAGTGTCCTTTCGGCTTTGGCCCAGCCGCTTCACTCTTTCTGGTTGTTGTTTATTCGTTCAGTCGTTTCCGACTCTTCGTGACTTCATGGACCAGTCCACGCCAGAGCTTTCTGTCGGCCGTCACCATCCCCAGCTCCCCAATGGTTGAGTCCGTCACCTCCAGAATACCATCCATCCATCTTGCCCTTGGTCGGCCGCTCTTCCTTTTGCCTTCCACTTTTCCTAGCATCAGCTTCTTCTCCAGGGTATCCTGTCTTCTCATTATGTGGCCAAAGTACTTCAGTTTTGCCTTTAATATCATTCCCTCAAGTGAGCAGTCTGGCTTTATTTCCTGGAGTATGGACTGGTTTGATCTTCTTGCAGTCCAAGGCACTCTCAGAATTTTCCTCCAACACCACAGTTCAAAAGCATCTATCTTCCTTCGCTCAGCCTTCCTTATGGTCCAGCTCTCACAGCCATAGGTTACTACAGGGAAAACCATTGCTTTAACTATGCGGACCTTTGTCGTCAGTGTGATGTCTCTGCTCTTAACTATTTTATCAAGATTTGCCATTGCTCTCCTCCCAAGAAGTAGACGTCTTCTGATTTCCTGGCTGCAGTCAGCGTCTGCAGTAATCTTTGCGCCTAGAAATACAAAGTCTGTCACTGCCTCCACTTTTTCTCCCTCTATTTGCCAGTCATCAATCAAGCTCGTTGCCATAATCTTGGTTTTTTGAGGTTTAACTGCAACCCAGCTTTTGCACTTTCTTCTTTCACCTTCGTCATAAGGCTCCTCAACTCCTCCTCGCTTTCAGCCATCAAAGTGGTATCATCTGCATATCTGAGATTGTTAATGTTTCTTCCAGCGATTTTAACTCCAGCCTTGGATTCCTCAAGCCCAGCATGTCGCATGATGTGTTCTGCGTACAGGTTGAATAGGTAGGGTGAGAGTATACAACCCTGCCGTACTCCTTTCCCAATCTTAAACCAGTCCGTTGTTCCGTGCTCTGTTCTTACCGTTGCTACTTGGTCGTTATACAGATTCCTCAGGAGGCAGAGAAGATGACTTGGTATCCCCATACCACCGAGAACTTGCCACAATTTGTTATGATCCACACAGTCAAAGGCTTTAGAATAGTCAATAAAACAGAAATAGATGTTTTTCTGAAATTCCCTGGCTTTCTCCATTATCCAGCGGATATTGGCAATTTGGTCTCTAGTTCCTCTGCCTTTTCTAAACCCAGCTTGTACATCTGGCAATTCTCGCTCCATGAATTGCTGGAGTCTACCTTGCAAGATATTGAGCATTACCTTACTGGCATGTGAAGTAAGTGCCACTGTTCGATAGTTTGAACATTCTTTAGTGCTTCCCTTTTTTGGTATGGGGATATAAGTTGATTTTTTCCAATCTGATGGCCATTCTTGTGTTTTCCAAATTTGCTGGCATATGGCATGCATCACCTTGACCGCATCATCTTGCAAGATTTTAAACAGTTCAGCTGGGATACCGTCGTCTCCTGCTGCCTTGTTATTAGCAATGCTTCTTAAGGCCCATTCAATCTCACTCTTCAGGATGTCTGGCTCTAACTCACTGACTACACCGTCAAAGCTATCTCCAATATTATTATCCTTCCTATACAGATCTTCCGTATATTCTTGCCACCTTTTCTTGATCTCTTCTGCTTCTGTTAGGTCCTTACCATCTTTGTTTTTGATCATACCCATTTTTGCCTGGAATTTACCTCCGATGTTTCTAATTTTCTGGAAGAGGTCTCTTGTCCTTCCTATTCTATTGTCTTCTTCCACTTCCGCACATTGCTTGTTTAAAAATAATTCCTTATCTCTTCTGGCTAACCTCTGGAATTTTGCATTTAATTGGGCATATCTCCCCCTATCACTGTTGCCTTTTGCTTTCCTTCTTTCTTGGGCTACTTCCAGTGTCTCAGCAGACAGCCATCTTGCCTTCTTGGTTTTCTTTTTCTTTGGGACGTTTTTTGTTGCCGCCTCCTGAACAATGTTGCGAACTTCTGTCCATAGTTCTTCTGGGACCCTATCTACTAAATCTAGTCCCTTAAATCTATTCTTCACCTCCACTGCATATTCCTTAGGAATATTAGTGAGCTCATATCTAACTGATCTGTGGGTCTTCCCTATTCTCTTTAGTCTGATTCTACATTGTGCAATAAGAAGTTCGTGATCTGAACTATAGTCAGCTCCAGGTCTTGTTTTTACCGACTGTATAGATGTCCGCCACCTTTGGCTGCAAAGGATGTAGTCAATCTGATTTCGGTGTCGACCATCTGGTGAAGTCCATGTATAAAGTCGTCTTTTAGGTTGTTGGAAGAGAGTGTTTGTTATGCACAGTGAGTTGTCTTGGCAAAATTCTATCAGCCTATGTCCTGCTTCATTTTCTTCTCCCAGACCATGCTTGCCTGTAATTCCAGGTGTCGTCTGACTACCCACCTTAGCATTCCAGTCTCCTGTAATGAAAATAACATCTCTTTTTGGTGTATTATCCAGTAGGTGCTGCAGATCCTCATAGAACTGATCTACTTCTGCTTCTTCAGCATCTGTGGTTGGGGCGTATATTTGGATCACTGTGATGTTAAATGGCTTACCCTGAATTCGAATTGAGATCATTCTATCGTTTTTTGGATTGTATCCAAGCACTGCTTTAGCCACTTTATTATTAATTATGAAGGCTACTCCATTTCTTCTGTGGTCCTCTTGTCCACAGTAGTAGATCTGGTGGTCATCTGATGTGAAGTGGCCCATCCCAGTCCATTTCAGTTCACTGACACCTAAAATGTCTATATTTAATCTTGACATCTCACCAATAACTACATCCAATTTGCCCTGGCTCATAGATCTTACATTCCAGGTTCCTATGGTGTGTTGATCTTTAGAACATCGGATTCGTCGTTCACCACCAGCACCGTCGGCCGCTAGCCGTCCTTTCGGCTTTGAGCTAGCTGCGTCATCACATCTGGGGCTAGTTGAACGTATCCTCTGTTCCTCCCCAGTAGCATTTTGACCATCTTCCGACCTGGGAGTCCCATCTTCTGATGGTATACCGACATATCTTTGGTTGTACTGATCCATTTAGTTTTCATGGCAAGAATACTGGGGTGGGTTGCCATTACCTTCCCCAGGGATCGTATTTAGTCTGACCTCTCTGCCACGACCTTCCCGTCTTGGGTGTCCCTTCACGGTTTAGCTCATGGTTTCACTGAGGTGCTCAAGCTCCAGCACCACGACAAGGTAACGATCTCCTTTGCTGGAGAAGGTAAAGATCTCCTTTGCTGGAGAGGTAAAGGTAAAGATCTCCTTTGCTGGAGACTCTTTCTGGAGCTACTCGGAATTGCCCTCCGCTCTTCCCCAGTAGCATTTTGGACACCTTCCGACCTGAGGGGCTCATCTTCCGGCGTCATATCTTTTAGCCTTTTGATACTGTCCATGGGGTTTTCTTGGCAAGGATACTGGAGTGGGTTGCCATTTCCTCCTCCAGTGGACCACATTTTGTCAGAACTCTCCATCATGACCTGTTCTTCTTGACCTGACTTCATTGAGTTACGCAAGCCCCTTCGCCACGACAAGGCAGTGATCCATGAAGGGGCTTGATAGTTTTGGTTGCCCTCTTCTGCACGATTCCTACCTGAATCATAAAATTATTATTATCATTATTGTTGTTGTTGTTGTTGTTGGTGGTGGTGGTGGTGGTGGTGTGGCTGGTTGCACAGTCAGCCAGATGTTTAGACTGGATTTGTCATTTTTATCAACCTATTGAGTCCTTCCCAAGGACCTAGGATAGGCAGATGTTGTTGTTTGATGGTGTTAAAGTTTGATGGTGTTAAAGTTGTTTGATGGTGTTAAAGTGTCAGGGTACACAAGTGCTAGGGTACACATTGAAGTCAGGGTCATTACATAAATGTATTGTTGCAGGATGTAAGCTGTCCCAAGTAAAGCTGCCTTTTGCAATTGGCTGATGGTGATTTTGTCAGTGCTGATGGTGTTCAAGTGGTGCTCCAGATGTTTTGGAATTGCACCCAATGTGTCTATTACTATTGGTACTACCTTTGCTTTCTTTTGCCACAGTCATTCTACTTCTATTTGCAGGTCTTTGTATTTTGTGATTTTCTCCAGTTCTTTCTCTTCTATTCTGCTGTCTCCAGGTATTGCAATGTCCACTATCCAGACTTTTTTGTCTTTCTTATCAAGTCTGTTAAGTCTGGGGTGTTATGTGGCCGATTCTTGCCTGTTTGAATTCTAAAGTCCCAGAGCACTTTAGCTTCTTCATTTTCTATTACTTTGTTTATTTTGTGATGCCACTGGTTCTTGCTTGCAGGCAAGTGGTATTACTTGCAGATATTCCAATGCATCATTGTTGCTACTTTGTCATACTATGGTTTGTAGTCAGTCTGTGCAATCTTCTTGCAGCAGCTAACTTGGTGGTCCACTGTTTCTTCAGCTTCTTTGCAGAGGCAGCATGTGCTGTCTGTTGCTCTTATCAATACTGGCTTTATATGCATTTGTTCTTTTTTTTTTTAGAATTTTATTAAGTTTCAAGACAAGGATAAAAGCTACAAAAAACTACAAAAAAGAAAAAAGAACTAAAAAGGTGTGAAAACACAAGATAATTTTTTTTTCAAAATTACAGAAAGATGTGACTTCCGACTTTTAACAGCAAGGATATACAAAAATTTCCATAATCAATCTCTTACTCTATATTAAACCAAAACCACATTATTTCTATAAATCACCACTTTAGCATATTATAAAAATCACTAAGTACAGTTACTCCCCCATATAAAAATAAAGAAAAAAATTCATATAGACCTCCTAAACAACTTCCCCCCCAAAAGATAACACTTATTTTTTTTTTGGTAAAGTTTTATTATTTTTAGAACAAAGGTAAAAAAGCTAGGAAAAAAAGGAAAAACACTACATACAAAAAGAAAAACATTAAAAGTGCAAAAACAAAAAAGAAAAAACTTCTAAAAAGTTACATATAAACAGGTGGCTTCCCGCTTTTCACAGCAGGAATATACAGCAATTTCCACAAACAAACCCTTCCTCTAAGTCAAACCTTAATCACATTATTTCTATAAATCCTTCCAATATATAAATCTCTAATAAATTTGCTTCTTCCCCTTCAATCCCTTCCTTTTAAAAATAATCCATTTAATAATTTCCCCCCCTTCTACTGCTATTCTATATACTTCTGTCTGCACAATACACATCAAATTATAAAAACAAATAAATTTTCTGCCTTTATAATAAACAATCTTAACTCTATTAGATCTCTAAAACAGTATAAAACATTATATCTATCAATATCCTTTAAGTTTTACAAAACCCTATAAAACAATCATATACTCTCTTAATCAATCCAACTATATATTAGTTTTTATAAATTGTCTACTTATATAATTAACAATCTGGCCGTGGCGTCTACACCAAGGTTAATGATTTCCATGGGTGGATCTACCGCACAATGAAGGTAAGTGGCCTACTGCTTCTTCAGCTTCTTTGCAGAGGTGGCATTTGCTGTCTGTTGCTGTCTTCTCAGTTCTGGCTTCATATGTATTTGTTCTTTAGGCTTGGTCTTCTGCAGCCAGAATTAACCTCCCTGTCTCTTTCTTCAACTTTCCTGCTCTTAGCCATTTCCAGGTCTTGTTTTTATCTGCTTTTCCTGATACTTTTTTACGTACTCCCATGTACTGGCCATGTAATAATTTGTCTTGCCATATCTCTATGCTATTCTTCATTTGGTCTTTCTTTTAGGCCAGTTTGGCCTCTTCAGTATTCAGTAAGCCTTCATGGTGTGCTAGCTTCAGTGCATCTTCTTCACTGTCCTTCATATATTCTTCCAATGCCCTTTTTCCTTCTTCAGCTGTCTGGTGTACTTGCAATATTCCACCCCCACCTATTTTTTTGTTGTTGTTCAGTCGTTTAGTCGTGTCCGACTGTTCGTGACCTCATGGACCATAGCACGCCAGGCCTTCCTGTCCTCCACTGTCTCTCGGAGTTTACTCAAATTCATGTTCATTACATCGGTGATGCTATCTAACCATCTCATCCTCTGCCGTCCCCTTCTCCTTTTGCCTTCAGTCTTTCCCAGCATCAGGGTCTTTTCCAGTGAGTCCTCTCTTCGCATTAGGTGGCCAAAGTATTTGAGCTTCAGCTTCAGCATCTGTCCTTCCAATGAGCAGTCAGGGTTGATTTCCTTTAGGATTGACTGGTTTGACCTCCTTGCAGTCCAAGGGACTCTCAAGAGTCTTCTCCAGCACCACAGTTTGAAAGCATCAATTCTTCGGCGCTCAGCCTTCCTTATGGTCCAACTCTCACAGCCATACTGGAAAAACCATAGCTTTAACTATACGGACCTTTGTCGGCAAGGTGATGTCTCTGCTTTTTAATATGCTGTCTAGGTTTGCCATAGCTTTCCTCCTAAGGAGCAAGCGTCTTTTAATTTCATGGCTGCAGTCACCGTCTGCGGTGATCTTGGAGCCCAAGAAAATAAAATCTGTCACTGCTTCCATTTCTTCCCCTTCTATTTGCCAGGAAGTGATGGGACCAGATGCCATGATCTGGGTTTTTTTAATGTTGAGTTTCAAGCCAGCTTTTGCACTCTCCTCTTTCACCCTCATCAAGAGGCTCTTTAGTTCCTCTTCACTTTCTGCCATTAGGGTGGTATCGTCTGCATATCTGAGGTTGTTGATATTTCTCCCGGCAATCTTAACTCCGGCTTGTGATTCATCCAGCCCGGCATTTCTCATGATGTACTCTGCATATAAGTTAAATAAGCAGGGTGATAATATCACCCCCACCTATGCTCCTTGGTAAATAGAGTCTGTCAACTTCACTGCATGGGTATAGAGCATGATTCATTGTCATTATTTTGCTGGTCTTCCTATCCAGGCCTTCTACTTCATCTTGAGTCCAGTCCACTATTCCAGCTGTGTATCTAATGACTGGAATTGCCTAGGTGTTAATTGCCTTGATGGTATTTCCTCCACTGAGTTTGGACTTTAAAATCTTCTTCACTCTTCTTCTCTTTCTTCTTGACTTCAGTATGCTTGATGTTGTCAGCCTGAAGGATGCCCAGAGATTTGTAGTGATCTTCATCCAGACTCTTGATGTTATTTTTACAGGGCATCTTGATACCTTCACTTTTCATTATTTTTCCCCTGTTGATGGTAAGGTTGGCACATTTGTCCAGTCCAAACTCCATTGCAATATCTTGGCTGCATATTTGGACAGCGACTCTATTTCAGAAATAATAATAATAATAATAATAATAGTAATAATAATAATAATAATAAAAACAACAACAACAAAAATAATGTTTACCGCCCGACTCCCAATGACTCTGGGATAATCACATTTTCAAACATGGTTTACAAGAACTATACACTGTATTTCATGAGGACATATGAGGACATACCTCACCTTTTTGGGAAAGGTGGTTGAGAAGGTGGTGGCGCTGCAACTCCAGAGGATTCTGGATGAAACGGATTATCTAGACCCCTTTCAGTCAGGTTTCAGGCCGAGATATGGGACAGAGACTGTATTGGTCGTGCTTATGGATGATCTCTGGCGGGAGCAAGATGGAGGGAGTGCATCCATTCTCGCTCTCTTGGATCTCTCAGTGGCTTTCGATACCGTCGACCACGGTATCCATTTGGGAAGGCTCAGGGAGTTGGGGTTGGGCGGCGTTGTTTTATGCTGGTTCTCCTCCTTCCTCCGGGACCGTTCCCAATCGGTGGTAATAGGAGAGGAGAGATCTGACCCACGACCCCTCTTGTGTGGGGTGCCACAGGGTTCGGTTCTCTCTCCTCTCCTATTTAACATCTACATGCAGCCGCTGGGCGAGATCATCCGTCACCACGGGATGAGGTATCACCAGTATGCTGATGATACCCAGTTGTACATCTCCGTCCCAGGTGAAGTAAGTGTTGCAGTCGACACCCTATCTCAGTGTCTGGAGGCTGTAGGGGCCTGGATGGGGAACAACAGGCTTCAGCTGAAACCTGGTAAGACAGAGTGGCTGTGGATTGATGGCCTCTCGATTTCCAGGAAGTTGTCATCCTTAACTCTGGATGGGGTGGCACTGCCCCGTTCAGATTCAGTGCAAAACTTGCGGGTCCTCCTGGACTCACGACTCCTGCTCGAGGAGCAGGTGGCAGTCGTGGCCAGGAGGGCCTTTGCACAGCTTCAGGTTGTGTGCCAGTTGCGCCCCTTCCTGGATCAGGAGGCCCTCCGAACAGTCACTCATGCCCTTGTCATCTCCCATATAGATTACTGCAATGCGCTCTACATGGGGCTACCCTTGAAGAGTATCCGGAAGCTTCAGCTGGTCCAGAATGCGGCTGCACGGGTAGTTCTGGGTTCTATAAGATCAGCACATGTAACACCGCTACTCCGTGAGCTGCATTGGGTACCAGTTTGCTTCCGGGTCCAATTCAAGGTGTTGGTTATCACCTTTAAAGCCCTACATAGCATGGGACCAGGGTATCTGAGGGACCGTCTTATCCCGATCACATCCACCCACCCCAACCGATCATGCAGGGAGGGCATGCTTCGGATCCAATCAGTAAAAGAATTCCATCTAGCGGGGTCCAGGAGGCGTGCCTTCTCTGTGATAGCACCTGCCCTGTGGAATATCTTGCCCCCTGAGGTGAGATGGGCGCCCTCTCTTCTGGCCTTCAGAAAGTCTTTAAAGACCTGGTTCTGCTGCCTTGCTTGGAACGAAGGAAATAATAGTTCCTCCTGGGGGTGGTTGGCTTAGTAATACCCTCCTTTTAAGAACTTACCATCTTTGGATTTTTCTATTTATTATTTTAGTGGATTTTAATTGTATACGTTTTAATTGTTTTTATGATATCATTGTAAACCACAGAGTCTACTGTTGTAGAGATGGGCGGTGATAAATTCGAAAAATAAATAATAAATAAATAAATAAATAAATAATACCTGTCTTGACCCGACTAAGACCCGAAGCAGGAAGGTGTGGAATATAGTCTTTATTTACATCCCAAAAGCTGCAAGGTGGGCTGTTGTAATAATGGAGAGATAGAAACTACAGACCACGTGCTCCTCCATTGTCCTTTTTATAAAGAGCTTAGGAGTAAATTAATATTACCCTTGACCAAGAAATATCCTAGGAGGCAAGATATAGAGTATATGCAAATGTTACTTATAGATGAAGATCCAACTGTTATGGTGCAAGTAGCCAAATTCTGTGCAGCTGCTATAAAGATACGCCAAACTATGATAGGAAAAATGTAGTAATGTACTCCTTGTAATGATTTTAATTATTTTAAAAGGTATATATATATATATATATATATATATATATATATATATATATATCACACCATATTTTATATATGATATTTTACTTTTTATAAGCATTTACATCTGATAGAATATTAGTTATAACTAATATTAAGAGCATATTTAAATTTGATTAAGGGGCTCATCCACATTGTGGTCTGAATGTATTGTAATTTAACTTATAATTTTAAAATTATTCTAAATCAGATGGTGCATATTGTAAGGTTCAATTAGTATACCTTGTAGAATCTTGTACTGGTCAGTGACCGTAGTAAACCAGAACTGCAAATTTCAAAAAAAAAAAATAGTCTTTATTTACAATTAAACAATTTCTCAATAAAATGACACAAGGTGCTCACAGAACTCGGTTGTTCGCTGGGCTCAGTCCTACTCGGCATAGACGCAGTCAGCCACCACGTGGCTGTGATGCAAGGTTCTGGTGTGAGGCTGGGTGTGGCGGCTGTGTGATGAGGTTCTGGCACGAGGCTTGGAGCGGCAGCTGCAAGGCGAGGTGGTGAGACGTGGTTTTGGTGCGGTGCATGGTGGGGTGGCAAGGCAGGGTTCTGGTTCAAGGCGTGGCTGAGCAGCAAGGCAAGGTTCTGGCTTGAGGCACGGCTGGGCAGCAAGGCAAGGAACTGGTGCAAAGCTTGGCTGAGTGGCAAGGCAGGGCTCTGGCACGAAGCTCAGTGGGGTTGCGAGACAAGCCTCTGGCATAGAGGCAAGGTAAGGGCCGAGTGGAGATTCTGGCATGGCGACGGGATCGCGATTCACTCTGGGTTGCAGTAAGAAACGTGAACTGTTGTCTCCAGCAATGGGTGCACACTGCCCTCGCCTTTCATCTTTTTGATTTTTGCGCCATTTGTGAGTGGGAGCCAATCACGCCTTGTGTTGCTCTGCCTGCCTTTCCTACCTCCTCTCTCATGCACTGATAGGTGGAGGTGAGTCTTCTGCTGGGCTGTCTCCAATCAGTGGTTCCTGATTAGATTAAAAATTTGAGCCATCCCCATCCTTTCCTGCTTCTTCTACTACCAGTCCTTCCTCCTCTGACTCAGCCTCAGCCTCCATCCTGACACTATCCCCCACCCCCCGCAGGACCCACTTCCCCCCGGTTTGGAGGTCTGTGCTTATGCGGGTATTGTTGGTGGAAATCCCTCACCTATGAAGGCGCATGTACATCCACAGAATTTTCCCATGAAGAATCGTCCGGACCATACCCTTTCCAGTCGATGAGGTACTGTAGGCGACCATGATGAAAATGCGAGTCCAGTATGCGGGCGACCTCATATTCAGGTTCACCTTTGATGATGACTGGAGGGGGTGGTGGCCTCGTGGACCTCAGAGAGCTGGCCGCCGACACCGGAATCAACAGGGATCCATGAAACATGGAGTGAATCCACATGTGGAATGGCAGGGTTAGCTTGAAGGTGACCGGATTGATCACGGCTTCAACTGGAAAAGGTCCCAGGAACCGATGGTCCAATTTCCAAGATGGGCGCGTGGAGGTCAGGTTGCAGTAAGGAATGTGAACTGTTGTCTCCGGCAATGGGTGCACGCTGCACTCGCCTTTTATCTTTTTGATTTTCGCGCTGTTTGTGAGTGGGAGCCTTGCGTTGCTCTGCCTGCCTTTCCTACCTCCTCTCTCTTGCACTGATAGGTGGAGGCGAGTCTTCTGCTGGGCTGTCTCCAATCAGCAGTTCGATTAGATTCAAATTTCGTGCCATCCCCATCCTTTCCCACTTCCTCTACTACCGGTCCTTCCTCCTCCGACTCAGACTCACCCTCCATCCTGACAATACCACAGCTTTGCACAAGAACATTACAATGTTGGCATTTTTATTTTCAGCCCCTTCTCTATTGTTCCCTAGCATGGAATTTGTCTTTTTCAAAGCTGCTGCACACTGGGTTGATATCTTCATAGATTTAAGTACCATGGACCCCAGTTCCTTGTCATGGTCAATTATAGTTAGCTCAGAGTACATGTAAAATTATGTTTTTTGCTCAATATGCATTACTTTATACTGACTTAAACTGAATCACATTTACATTTGGATTCATCATATAAAGCGATCTTTCTGGGGTTCCTCACAAACATTTTGGTTTTTACTTTGGTGTTATCAGCACACTTGGCTAACTCTGCTTACCCCTATGTCAAGATCATTACTAAACAAAAATTCCCAACCCAGAATCTTTTGTGACTCTGCCTGTTACTTCCCACCATTGAAAGAAAAATACCCCATTTACTGTATTCATACTCTGCTTTCTGCTTTTAACCAGTTATCAGTTAGCTAGCAGTTAACCAGCATACCAGCTGGCATAAGAGGACAGGTTCTTTTATCCCATGACTACTCAAGAGCCTTTGATAAGTAATTTTTTAAAGGCTTTTTGAAAATTCAAGTATATAACATTGACAATGTTACTTCCTTCTATAAGACAGTTGACACTCTAAAAAAACTCTAGAAACTTGGTGAGGCAGGATTTACATTTGCAAAATTCATGCTGTTTTCCCTTATTCTTCAGTGTGCATTATTATTTTTTCTTTCACTACTGTTTCTACCAATTTGCTAAATCCAACATTAAACTATCTCGCATCTTTCCAGAATTTCCCTGGATCCATATTTAAATACTGGCATCAGAATGGCCACCTCCCAGTCCTTTGGTACTCTGGATCAGGTTACCAATTTTTGCTAAGAGGTCACACATTTCACATGTGTGGACTTTAAGAACTACTAGACAACCCATGACCCATTAGGTCATCGTTTCAGAGATATTTCCTTACCAGATTCCTCAATGCCTTCAACAATGGCAGAGCTTCTAATGTACTGCCTTCACTGGAAAAGTTCTTAAAAATTCAGGGAGATATTCAGAGATGTATCTGCCTTGAAGATAGCCCATGTCATTCATATTGAACTGTACAACACAGTCAAACATCAGGAGTTGACCACAGGGAATGTTTTATGACATTTTGTATTATGTCATAAAATGTTTTATGATAATTTTTATGTCATAAAATGTTTTATAAAATTTGCCAAATTTCTATTCCATGGGATTCATGGGCCCTGGATTTTAGATGCATCCATAAGTTAGCCCATTTGAAATACCTTGGTTCAAAAATTGTTTCCCTACAATGCACCGTTTCACACAGTTAAACGTTACAAACAAACAGGAGAGTTTTAGTAGTATATAGATTCAGTGGAGCCACCAGGACCTGGTGATGTTCCTGCATAGTCTCCAAGGATGTCACAGAATATTTTTGTCTTGTTAACTGAATTTGCTTTAGTTGTATTGATTCCCTCCCAAGGAAGTCCAGTATGAAGATGAGCCTGGGGAAGCTTAGTGATCATATGAGTTGCACCAAAAAATACCCCAAGAAAAAAGGAGAGGGTACTTTCCCTCTTATTTAGAGAGGAAGAAGATTTTAAGCAGTGAGTGTGGTGTACATGCAAACTTCAAGAGCAAGAGGGAAACTAATATCTTGGATTGTTACTACATGATGAATTCAAACTAGACAATCTCTGGTTGTGTTCCCCTTTTGCCTCTGATTCGTGCCGTTTTGAAGTGAGTCCTCCTCAGCATTTCTCTGTGGTTTTAAATGAAAGTAAATCACTTTTTCCCCTGGAAGAGAGTGCATTGTTACTGGGGGATGTAGGCACACAGTGGGGTGCTCTTCCAAAAAGCGATGGTTCTGTCCTAGTTGGAACATGAAAAAGAGGTAGGTAATAAGTTAAATTAATTTCCACAAAATGAGCTGGTGACAAGATTTCCATAACTCATTATAAGTTGATTCTACACCTGCTGCTTTAACCCATGTGGACCGTTCCTCAGCCGCTGAGCTGAAAATGGGGATTGTCAGGCAACAGAATAGCTCTTTCTATATCCAAAGCAGGACGACTAAATGCTGATTTTAAAAAGGGGCAAGAAACAACCAACAGGAACTTTGCAGAAAGGTACAATTTCTCCTAGTAGGAACGCAAGACTGTTATAAACACGTGTCCCACTTTCTAGCAGTGAGAAATGCCTCCTTAAAAGAGACTGCCAGTGAACAATGGGATCTCTCCAGTTTGTGGTGTTTTCCAAGCCTCCTTGCGAGCCTGTGGCCATATTTTTGGCAGAAAACAACAGAATTGAAGGTTATTTTATGTATGTATTTCCTTTCCCTTTTCTTTGTTTTTTGCTTTCTTTGTTGTTTGTTTTACTTAATAAAAATAAAAGAAGTAGAATACAGGTGCAGAGATCTTGGTTTTGGTTTAATGCACGAAAGCAGAGCAAAGCAAAGCAAAACCAAGCCAAGCTGAGCTGAGCTAAACAAAGCCAAACCAACCAAACCCCAACTTATCAAGGAAACACTGATCCCGCCCATAATGGTGACATCACTGAACCATTATACTATTCATAATGATACCATGCATCACATGGTCAAAACAAGAGGGATGTGAGGTGCTCCGCTCCGATGTCCAAATAGCCAGTTCTCTCAAGCAAACCCACCGACACGAGGTTGCCAAGAAGTAACAGGTTTAATCCGGTACATGCAGGTTAGCACGAAAGAAAGACTTGAATGAGTTGCTATACTAAAGGTTGGCAGTTTTAAGCATTTCCCCCCCAGAGTCCTGGCCCCTCCCCAAGGTTCGTATTCATGTTGCAGTCACGTAGATGGGTTCTCAGACAGTCAGCTCTGTGGATGTGTACTTCGATCTCACAGATTGTTGCCAATGGGTTTCTTCCTGGCTGGTTGTCTCTTGCGCGGTGGCGTCTTTACTCCCTCCCAATCTACATAGCTTCCTGCTTTGATGACAGGACTCTGCCGGAGTCCTGACAAGGGATGGACCAGAGGTGGTAGTTCAGGGCAGTGGCATGGATACCAGTAAATCAGTAAATAAAATGGTCCAAAGCTCTTAAGGTTTTGGCAGTTTCTCACCCATGAGATACTCTGGCATTCTTGCCTGAAATCTTGTCCTGAATACTGAACTTTTATAAGAGATTTGGAGATCTTTTGAAATTTCGGCAATTCTTCAGTGTATGTATTTTCTGTGTGTGTGTCTGGGTATGCATATGTGTGTATGTATCTTATTTATTTATTTATTTATTTAGTGCCCTTGAGTCAGTGTTGACTCCTGACAAATGCCTGGACATGTCCCTACAGTTTTCTTGGCAACATTTTTGGAAGTGGTTTGCCATTGCCTTTTTCTTCCTAGGGCTGAGAGTGACTGGCCGAAGGTCACCCAGCTGGCTTTGTGCCTAAGGCGGGACTAGAACTCATGGTCTCCCAGTTTCTAGCTTGGTACCTTAACCACTACATCTTATGCACATATACACACAGACAAACACATCTTCAAGAGTACTGCCTTGCTGACCTTTGCTGTGGCTCTTCCTCCCTCTCCGCATGATGCATGAAGACTAATGACTGAAGGGGAGTTAACTCTCAGTTTATAATGAGAATCATTATAGTGTCTTACATGTTCATCATCATCACCACCACCATTATCTGATTACATTTGCCACACCATAAGGGCTGCAACTGCACTGTTTCTGTGCCCCAAACACTAGACCCATGATTAGCTCTTCTAATATTCCAGAACAACCTGAGATATGGTTCTTCAAAAATGTGATAAGATAGAGCTTGGCAGAAAGTGTGTGATTGCATGTATGCATGTTTTAAATGCATCTTGTACCAAGTCATGGATTTGAACTACAAAGATGAATGGTTCTCCTGCCACTGTGCAGTCGAAGAAGCAGGGCTTGTCTTGCCTTTCCAGCTTCTCAGGAGCTTTCTGAGTGGAAGTGAATGTTAATTAGAAAAAGTTGAAATTTCCAGTTGTAGCTGCTTTCTGAAGATTCATTAGTCAAGGAAAATAGGACTAAATAGAACCAAAGCCAGGAACAAAAATGTCCCCTAGGAACAGGGCTCTCCCCAGTGTCTGTCCTCCTTTTGAATTAAATATGAAACATTATCACTGCATGCGTGAGAATGAAAGAGAAGGGTATTCTTCAGATTTTGTTTTGCTGTTTTCCTTGGAGACAAAGGAGGAGAGAGAAGTAATGGTGGTATTCTAAGTTTCAGCTTGTGATGGAGAAAATGAAACCCGCTTTATCAAACACCTGCAGAAAATATAATTAAAACAAACTCTGGAGAGCAGATGGATGATAGAGAGGAAGAAGAGAGTTCTGCAAGAAACATCAAGCAATTGCTTTAGAAAAATAGGCAAATAAGGATCACCCTGAGAAAATGAAGAGGGCAATTCTATTGCGGTCTGGGTGAATGGGCCGGAAAGGATATTGATTCATGCTTAGGTGAGCTTTGCCTCTGGCAGGTGGCCTCAAAATGGCATCCTGCTGAATCAGCTTGGTAAGGCTCATGAACCTGTCAAGTGTTCATATAAGATAAAGGATAAAAGTTGGCCATTCCAGGAAAAAAGAAATATTACATTCTCATACATTTCCTCAGAAAGTCTGGAAGAGAGTTTGCCATTCCTTGATGAAATAACCAGACCTATGATTTATCTTGAACCCAGTGTAATATAAAGGAAGGGGGAATGTGTGGGTCTCCAGACGTTGCTGGACTACAGAGCCAGGCATCTCACCATTTGCCAACAGGGGCTGTTGAGATCTATCTGTAATTCAGCCTCATCTAAAGGACATGGATTCCCAATATAAAGAAGCAAGGTGGTCACGCCTGGTTACCGCTTCTTTAACTCAAACATGAAACAGCACACCCAGCTACTGTGCGAGCCAAGGTAAAGGCTTGGCTTCTTTGAGGAGATGCCAACAGGTAGAGGGAGCATGCCCACCTCCCCTCCAAAGCACCTTGTTACCTTTCACCTTTTTCATAGCTAGTCACCACCTATGTGAATGGCTGCAGATGGGTAGACTCTTTCAAACAAATTAATAAAAACACAGAAAGATGGGAGAGCGAGCTATCTGGGATCCTTAATAGGAGTAGGACCCACTTGTAAATTTTATTTCCAGTTCAAAAAAAGTTTTAAAGTTTCAAGTGGTATTGTTAATATAAACAGGGGTGGGCAACTTTTTGGTGATAGGGGCCTGTACTTAATAGTGTTTTGAGAGAGTTTAGAGCCACATTTATGGAATGAGAATGCAAATCAGATGGAGCTATATCACTCACGTGGACAGGGTCAACATGCTCTAGGGGCTGTTCTTGATTTTCTGCATGGAGTTGGGATTTATTTACTTACAATCCCAGCTTTATCTATTACAATAATTTGTGTGCTACCCACTCAAATGACTCTAGGCAGCTTACAGTTAAAACCATCCATAAAATCCATAAATATTAAAATCATAACAATCTTTAAACAAAAGCTGTTGCTGTCTTCCACAAAGCTCTCTCCTTCAAAGGAAAGGATAAACAGCTCTACCAGTTTCCTAAAAGATAAAAGGGTGGGGACTACTCTGGCCTCAGAGAATAAGCTGCTCCAAAGTGAGAGGGCCGTCACTAAAATACCTGCAGCATGCTCTCCTATCCAGGTCATGTAGGATGGGCAGATTCTACCTGGAAAACATGGTCCTTAAGATAACAAGGCCCAAGTCACCTAGGGATTTATAGGTAACAACCAGCACCTTCAATTGGGCCTGGAAGCCTGCAATCAGCCAGCCTAGCTCTCACAGAATACATGTTAGTCTGCTGAATTAGCTAGCACCAGCCAGCAGGTGAACAATTGCATTCTGTTCCAACTGCAGATTCTGGGTTGTCTTCAAGGTCAGCCACATGTAGAGCAAATTGTATTACTCTAACTGAGAGATGACAAAGACCTGAGTCACTGTCTTTAACACCTCCTGGTCATGGGACAGATGCAACTGGAGGACCTGCTGAAGCTGACCAAAGACTTTCATTATCATGTCTTGCAGCTGCTGTTGCAGCAGGAGCCATGAATCCAGGTAAACCCCCAAAGTTTGCACTTTCTGGTGGAGTGCAACTCCACCAAGAGAAACAGATGAAATCAATTGCAGCTCTGTCTTGGTGGGATTCAACTGCAACCTGTTTCACCCTGTCCAGTCCCATAAAAGATTCCAAACACTTGGTTAAGACCTCTGTATATCTCCTGTTTGTATATTGATAGGCTGACCATATTTCCTTGAGACAAAAATGGGACATTGGGATGGCAAAATGGGACGGGGTCTTATGTAATATTCCATATTCATGAAAAAGACAGGGGTCCTCGACCCCGGTCCATGCAATTGGCTCCCACCTGCAAACCTCGCCCCCCGGTCCACACGATTGGCTCCCGCCTGCAAACCTGCCCTGCTTTGCCACATGCTGATAGGCGGGAGGGCTTCCTCTTCTGGGCTGCCTCCAATCGGCAGCTCCGTCTCGGATCCTCCTTCTGCACCATTCCCGCCAGGTTTAGAAAACGGGACAAAATTGAGATTTTTATCAAAACAATGGGACGGTTGAAAAATGCTTAAAAAATGGGACTGTCCCGTTCAAAATGGGACGTATGGTCAGCCTATATATTGATATACTAGAACTCAAGCTGATGATCTCTCCCAGAAGTTTCCTGTAGATGTTAAATATAACTTTTCTTTATGCTAATTGTGCTTTCCTTTGTGCTCAACCTATTTTAAGGATCTGGAACAGTTTTCAGTAGCTTCTTGACTCAAAATGTCAGGCAGCTGTTCTGCTGATTTTCCACAATCCTGTTTGAAAGAGCTCTGAGGAGGGTAGAAAAGGTTTGGGGCTAGTTGCCTGCCTGAAGCTTCTCATCACTGGCCTAAAAACGCAAGTTGTAAGTGAAAAAAAAATTAAGAAGAGGGTTGCCATACTGCCCCGCCAATGCAGGCAACAAAATGAACAGGAATTGATTTCTGGTTGCCGTACCCAAAAGAAATACAAAATATTTTACAGTTCTTAGGAAGTTAATAGCCAAAGGCCTTAAACTTTGAGTAATCTCTGGGGGAAAATGTATTCTTTCTCTCTCTTCACCCTCAGAATTAGTCATTTTTGTATTTTCTATCTGTGGCTTGAGAGATGTGTTTTAAACTCTTCTCTTTGCAGCTGGTAGTGTTCTTCAGGCTGCCTGGCCATTTTGAAGAGCTAACTTGCTTTGAGGCAAGGAGATGCAGCTTTTATCAATGGAAGCCCTTAGGCATCCTTCCCCATGACATGAAGATGATAAGAGGAAGACCAAGGGATAAATCGATGACAGAATGAAACATGTTCTTTGGCTTCTACCTTTTATCATCACAAAGGCAAGGAGACAATTTAAAAGAGCTAAACTGTTCGATAAGTATTTAATTTCCTGAACCCTGAAAAATTTGGAAGACATGAAAGGGCCCAGAAAAGTAAAGTCTTTTTTGTTTCGTTCTGGATATTAAGGCTGATGGCTATGCCTTCTCTCCTCTCTCCTCTCCATTCTGTGATCGCCAAGGATTTGAAAGGAGCTGAACCTCTGAAGAAGTATCAAAATCCTGCAAGAGTCTCAATGAAGCACAAAACAAACAGAAAACAAGGCAACACAAATCAACAAAACAAGACCACGAAGCAAATGCAAAATGAGGAAAATACCCAAATTCCTATGCTACAATAGAAGAGGGACCTCTGATTCCTTCTTTTAAAGAATGTTACCTACAAGGATCTTGGAGTGGGGATGGGAATGTAGCTAAGAAGGCAATGGAGCAACAGCTTCCCTGCTGAGCTCCTTATGATATTTTATTGGTTTTACTTGTTCTTACAAATACTGTAGTCTAGCTCAGCGTTTCTCAACCTCGGCGAATTTAAGATGGGTGGAATTCCTTAGCCAGCATGCTGGGAGTTGAAGTCCACCCATCTTAAACTTGCCAAGGTTGAGAAACACTGGTCTAGCTATACATCTTAATTTTTATCTTATTTTGTTTAATAAACACATTCTCTACAAGGTTCTTGGAGGCAGGCCTTCTTGATCATTCTCCCCCTTCTCTGGAACAACATCTTCCCAGAGATCAGTCTTGCCTCAAAATTACTGGGATTCAGGAAAGCAAGCAACACTGGGTTATTTCAGTAGACCTTTGAAGGACAGAGCAATTGAGAGAGATTCCTCTTCCATGTGCATACTGATTAGATCAGTGTTTATGATTCCTCAGCATAGGAATATTTTGCTATTAATTTGTTAATGTTACTGTCTGTTTTTACTTGGGTTATATTTTGGGGCTTGTTTTAATCTTGTTTAGATATGATGGGATGATACACTGTTCAGAGTTGGCCAATACAGTAATTGGAATGGCATAGAAACTAAATAAATAAAAGATAAAATAAAGATGTTCTTTCAAAACGTTTGGTGCTATTGCTAACAAACAAGAATTGTGGATAGTTATAGCTAGCCTTTCCTGTTCCTAGCTTGACTTGGGAAATAGCTCAAACATTACACTCCCCCCCCCCCGCACAGTCGTGTCTGACTCTAGGGGCCGGTGCTCATCTCTGTTTCTTAGCCGAAGAGCCAGCGTTGTCCAAAGACGCTTCTGCGATCATGTGGTTGGCATGACAGGCATGGAATGCTGTTACCACCTCACTGAAGTGGTACCTATTTATCTACTTGCATTTGCATGCTTTCGAATTAGCCAAAACTACCTCCCCCAAATCTGAAAATTTCAGTTTGTCTTCAATTCAGTTTGAATTCTGCTGTGACCCCTATTTCATTACTATAGATGACACTCAACCTCTCTCCTACCCTCAGATTTATCAATGGATCCTACCAGTTGCCCTGCTATTCTCTGCCAGTGTCACACCCAATGTGCAAAAGTCTGAAACCTGGTATTCGAGGGAATGCCAGTGAAAGAACATGGGTGTGTCCCTTTCATTCTGTTCCTCACCATAAGTACTCAAGTACCTACCTAGGGCTATAGTGTTTATACTGAACTGAAGTTGGCCTTGCGTGGGCCTATTTACTTCTCCACTTCTCTACTGCAACTACAGACAGGCCCAAATGTTTTGAAAAAGCTTGAAGATTGATAGATGTCCCTTCACCTCTTTTACTTTCATTCTTATACTGTTGCCTGGCTAATAAGCTAGATATCTACTTCCATAATATTTTTGGTTATAAATCCTACTATCAGCCTTGACTCAAAACCTCTCTGAGATCAATGTTATTACTGTACTTTATCTCTCCTCCTTAGCTGAGCCTCCCTATCTTCTGTGCACAAGGAAATCAAGGACAGATAGTTCCTAACAGAGCATGCCACATGGAGCAGTACAGATCTCTTTGTCTCTCAAACCACCTGACCAATAAGTGTTCTTATCTCTGCTCTAGAAAAGTCAGGGACTGCAACGTCTTCAGAACTACCAACATCAGATATGAAAAAAATATTGGATGCGATTACAGCACTGAATAAAAAAATAGATGACTCAACTGCTACTTTAGAGAAAAAGATGGAAGACTCTATTGTTACCTTAGAGAAAAAGATGGAAGACTCTATTGCTTCCCTAGATAAAAAAATGGACAAAAAAATAGACAATTTAGGCCAACAAGTAGACAAAAAAATGGAAGCTATGAAAGAAGATTTAAAACAGGAATTCAGAAAAGAAATACAGAATGTCAAGGAGGTAGTGAATAATCTATCAGGGGAACTTAAAGAGACACAAGGACAGGTTCAAAAACTAGAGACTAAATCAGAATCTATCACCAAAGATATGGAATATAATTTAGATGCCATCGCACTAGTAGAAATGAGAGAGAAAGAATTTATTTTGAGATTGAGAGGAGTTCCAGAAAAATCAAATGAGAATACGAGAGAAAATATAGTTGGTGCTGTTGTAATAATGGAGAGATAGAAACTACAGACCACATGCTCCTCCGTTGTCCTTTTTATAAAGAGCTTAGGAGTAAATTAATATTACCCTTGACCAAGAAATATCCTAGGAGGCAAGATATAGAGTATATGCAAATGTTACTTATAGATGAAGATCCAACTGTTACGGCGCAAGTAGCCAAATTCTGTGCAGCTGCTATAAAGATACGCCAGACTATGATAGGAAAAATGTAGTAATGTACTCCTTGTAATGATTTTAATTATTTTAAAAGATATATATATATATATATATATATATATATATATATATAATCACACCATATTTTATATATGATATTTTACTTTTTATAAGTATATACATCTGATAGAATATTAGTTATAACTAATATTAAGAGCATATTTAAATTTGATTAAGGGGCTCATCCACATTGTGGTCTGAATGTATTTTAATTTTTAATTGGAACAATGTAATTTAACTTATAATTTTAAAACTATTTTAAATCAGATGGTGCATATTGTAAGGTTCAATGAGTATACCTTGTAGAATCTTGTACTGGTCAGTGACTGTAATAAACCAGAATGAAAATACGAGAGAAAATATAGTTGGTGTTTTAGCCCAATTTTTAGAGATGGTAGAACAAGATCTTGACTCCGAAATAGATAAAATCTTTAGAGTCAATTCACGTTATGCCAGAGAAAAAAAGGTGCCAAGAGATATATTGATATACTTTGTGAGGAAAGTTACAAAAGAGCAAATCCTGAAGAAACACTACAATACCAGATTGAATATAGCAGGGAAGGACATAATTGTTTTAAAAGAAGTCCCCCTAAGAATATTAAGAAAAAGAAAAGAATACTCCTTCTTCACAGATAAATTACAACAAAACAATATACCATTTAGATGGGAAAGAGTAGAGGGAGTATCTTTTACTTTTAAAGAGCAAAGATTTAAAATAACTTCCATTTTAAAGGCAAAAGCATTTTTAGAGAAATATAAGACAGACATGAGTGATGCATCCAAAGATTTGGAGGAAAAGGGAGAGACATCTGAAGATAAGGAAAAGAGTGAAGATTTATCGGAGATGGGAGCCTCTGGAGTGGATTTAAGAAAGAACTTTTAAATACTAAAACAATATGGACTATAAATATTTAACATGGAATATCAATGGGGCTAACCCCCCAAAAAAAGAAAGAAAATTTTTCATTTTCTGAAAAAATTGAGATTGGATATAATTTGTCTACAAGAGACTCATATTTGTAAAAAAGACACTAAATATTTGATTCAAAAACAATTAGGAGAAGAATTCATTTCAGCTGGATCAAAAAAACCTAAGGGGGTAGTTTTATATATACAACAAAAATTGAATCCAAAGTTAATATTGACCGACGATGAAGGAAGATATATAGCAGTGGAAGTAAATATACAAGGGACTAAAACATTGATGGTTGGACTTTACAATCCAAATTTTGACAAAGGATTATTTTATAAGAATTTGATGGATAAACTTTTGGACTTATCATATGAGAATTGGTGCCTTATGGGTGACTGGAATGGGGTGATTCTCCCAATGGAAGATAGACATTCACAAAATAAATGTGAAACCCACTCAGGGAAAACTACCCCAAACATTTTTTGATTTGAAAGACATGTTGGATTTACAAGATATTTGGAGACTTATGAATGGGAACTCCAAAGAATATACATTACTCAGAGAGATATAAATCATTTTCTAGAATAGATATGTTTTTGATTTCTAAAAGTTTAATGATGGATGTCAACAAGGTTGAAATATTACCTAAAACTTTATCAGATCATAATCCTGTATTGTTAACTATCAAAGGGAAAAGGAATATATTCCGATGGAGATTAAATGAGTCAATCTTTCGGAAAGAAGATGTTGTTCATACATGTAAAAAAAGACTAAGAGAATATTTTCTAGTGAAAATAGAAATAAGGACACTAGTGCTCAAATTGTTTGGGACGCAAGTAAAGCTTATATGAGGGGTTATTTCATTCAATATAATGCTCAAATGAGGAGAAAAAAGTGAGAAAAAATTCAATTGATTTTGGATGAAATTAAAAGAAAAGAGAAATGTCTGAGGGATAAACCAATGGATAATACATTGATAACTCAAATTAAATTTTTACAAAAACAAATATCGATGATTTTGGTACAGGAAATAGAGTCTCAAATGAAATTTACGAAACAGAAATATTTTGAATTTGCAAATAAACCAGGAAGATGGTTAGCCCATAAATTAAGAAAACAAAGACAAAAAATATAATTTCTAATATACAACATGAAGGGAAAACCCTAGTGAATAATGTAGACATACAAGAAGCCTTTCATTCTTACTACACATCATTGTATAAAAAACAAGATGTTCAATTAGCTGAAATTGATGAATATATGAGTAAGCAAAGATTAACTGTTTTAAATGATCAACAAAGAATAATACTTAATAACCCTATAACAAAAGAGGAAATGACAATGGCTTTTAAGAAAATTAATAGTGGAAAAGCGCCAGGACCGGATGGTTTATCGGCAGCTTATTATAAATATTTCGAAGATGAACTATGTATACCTCTTCAGAAAACTATAAATTTGATTTTGGAAACAGGAATTATGCCGGAAACCTGGAAAGAGGCCCACATTACATTGATTCCGAAGGAACAGCTAAATTTGAATTCAACAAAGAATTATAGACCAATATCATTATTGAATAATGAGTATAAGATATTTACAACCATATTGGCAGAAAGAACGAAAAATATACTTAAGGATTTTATTCATCAAGACCAAGCTGGTTTTTTACCCAAAAGACAAATTAGAGACAATGTCAGAAATGTCCTGGATGTTTTGGAGTATTTAGAACAACATAATGAAAAACAAGCTGCTTTGATATTTATAGATGCGGAAAAAGCGTTTGACAATTTAAATTGGTCTTTTATGTTTAAAGTATTGGAGACTATGAATTTTGGAGGAAATTTCATTAAGTGGATTAAATCAATATATACACTACAACATGCAAAAATAATTGTTAATGGAGAATTTAGTAAACCATGTGAAATACAAAAAGGTACAAGACAAGGTTGTCCTCTATCTCCACTTCTGTTTATATTGGTTTTAGAAGTCTTGCTTAGAGATATTAGACAAGATAATGGTATTCATGGCATTAGAGTCAAAAAGGAAGTTTATAAATTAAGAGCCTTTGCTGACAATCTAGTCATTACCTTAGAGAACCCACTGGATGGAATTGAGTTATTGATGCAGAAATTGAAAGACTTTGGGTTGTTAGCAGGGTTCAAAGTTAATTTACAGAAAACAAAAGTTTTGACTAAGAATATGAATTACCATCAACAAGAGAAACTGAGAGAAATGACGGGATATTCTATGGAGAAAAAAGTAAAATATTTGGGAGTTTATTTAACATCGAAGAATGTCAAACTATTTCAAAATAACTATGTTCCACTTTGGATAGACATTAAAAAAGATTTAGATCGATGGGGAAAGTTGCAACTATCATTATTGGGTAGAATATCAGCAATCAAAATGAATATATTACCACGAATTTTATACCTTTTTCAAACACTACCTATATTGACATCAGAGGAACCATTTAAACAGTGGCAGAAGGATATTTCTAAGTTTATTTGGCAAGGGAAAAAACCAAGAATAAAATACAAAGTCTTGCAAGATTCAAAAGAAAGAGGAGGTTTAGGTCTTCCGGATTTGAAACTATATCATGCAGCCTGTGGTTTGGCATGGCTTAAAGAATGGATTGCTTTGAAAAATGAAAAATTATTAAATTTGGAAGGACATGAATTAAGATTTGGATGGCATGGATATTTGTGGTATGATAAAGCTACAGTTTCCCAGTTTGCTGGGAAAGACTGAAGGCAAAAGGAGAAGGGGACGGCAGAGGATGAGATGGTTAGATAGCATCACCGATGTAATGAACATGAATTTGAGTAAACTCCGGGTGACAGTGGAGGACAGGGAGGCCTGGCGTGCTATGGTCCATGAGGTCACGAAGAGACGGACACGACTAAACGACTGAACAACAACAACAACAAAAGCTAGTGTTAATGTGGACTTTAAAAATCATTATATTTGAAGATCTTTGTTGAGAATTTGGAACAAATATAAATTGATTTTATGTTATAAGAGACCTTTATGGATTTCCACGCAAGAAGCATTTTATAGAACAGAAGTAAAAAATAAGGACAAGTGGTTGACTTATAAGGACTTTCTAAAAAAGGAACAAGGGCATTATGTAATAAAATCAAAAGAAGAACTTGCTCAAGAAGGATATACTTTTCAATGGCTTTCCTATATGCAACTTACAGAGAAATTTAAAGTAGATAAAAAAAAATTGGAATTTGAACAAACCAAATCAGAATTTGAAATACAACTATGTGAAACTGATGAACACTTAATTGCTAAAATGTACAAATTACTGTTAAAAGGAGAAATGGTGGAGGAACAAGTTAAAGACTGTATGATTCAATGGGCAAAAAATATTGGACATAATATACAACTCCAACAATGGGAAGATATGTGGACAAAAGGATTAAAATTTACTATGTGTTATAATCTAAAAGAAATTTTTTATAAGATGATGTACCGATGGTATATGACCCCACAAAAACTTTCAAAAATGTATGGGAATATTTCCAACCTATGTTGGAAATGTAAAAAACAAGAGGGGTCTTTTTACCATATGTGGTGGACATGTAAAATAGCAAAGAAATTTTGGATTGAGATACATTCACTGATGCAAAGTATATTACAAATATGAATACCATTTAAACCAGAATTTCTTTTTACTTGGAATTTTGGATGTACAAATAGAAAAACATTACTTCAGAATAATACAATATATGATTACAGCAGCAAGACTTTTATACGCACAAAACTGGAAAAACCAAAGTGTACCAACGATACAGGAATGGATGTTGAAATTACTAGATATGGCAGAAAATGACAAATTGACATGTTTATTAAAAGAAAATTCAAACCGTTATTTTCTTAAAGAGTGGAAACCTTTGATGGACTATTTGCAAAAAGCAGGAGGAGTAAAGCTTACATGGGGTTTTGATGACTAGATTATATATAAATAGAATATATTAGACAAGAAATGTATATGAATGTTATATGAATAGCCAGCATGTAAGAACAAACTATTCTTTTTTATTCTTATGACCATAGATAGATCGGAAGTTATCTAATTTCTATGTTTGTTTTTTGTTTTGTTCTTTTACTTTACTACACTTTTCTTTTCTTTCCTTTTAATTTGTATTTCTATCTCTGTTTCATTTTCAACTTTTAACTTTGTATATTTAAAATCTTAATAAAAAATTTAACGAAAAGTCAGGGACCAGCAGTTACTTATTGTGAGGCATTCTGCTCTAATGCTGCTTCTCAGTGGCTCTAGCAAACCTTAGGTCAGAGCTTTCCAAACTTTTCATGTTGGTGACACACTTTTTAGACATGCATCATTTTGCGACACACTCTTACAGCAGGCCACCAGGTAGGCACTAGGACCTGCGTGGAATCACAGCAGGTTTGGAGGCAGCAAGGCACAAGGCAGGCACTAGGACCTGCACGGAATCACAGCAGGTTTGGAGGCAGCAAGGCACAAGGTAGGCACTAGGACCTGCGTGGAATCCTGGCAGGGCTCCGAGGCAGCAGCAGCCGTGACACACCCAGACACTGCAGCCGACACACTAACGTGTCGCGACACACAGTTTGGAAAGCTCTGCCTTAGGTGATCAAAACAATTCCTTTGTTACAAGGAAAAACATTTCTAAAACATTCACTAGGGTGTTCATTCATTAAAGCATATTGTGGATTGTTTTGAATATGTTAAATTGTAAAGTTTTATTAATTATTAATATTAAACTAGAGGGCAGTACGTGACTTTCTCTCCACACATCAGTGAAAGTGTGAACCCACTATTGTCCAATGCACTACCAACATGCTTCTCCAATATTTGATGTTTGTTGAAAAGCTGAGTGTTGTCCTTGGTCCAGAACTGGTTTCCCATCTCTGGTGTATCAGAAGAGACAGGCGGAGTGAAATATAAAGACTGTGGGTACAAGCTGTGAGGAAGATTTAGGCAAAATTAGGCAAATCCAAGATGGCGGCCGCAAGTTAACGCGGCCGATAACAGCTCCGGAGAAAGCTGAAAAAGCCGAAAAATAACTCTTGAAAACCCACTGAAATCCCTAAATTTCACCTTTGGGATTCTGGAGAGGTGGTGGTTGCCGGTGGGTGAGTGGCTTCTCCGAGGGGAGTGCTGGCCGAGGCTTCTGCCCGAGTCGGGCCTCCGGAACCTTTCGACGCGACGAAAACAGGACCCGGTGAGTTGCCGGAGAGAGCTGGAGGCTGCCGAGGTCTGCAAGGGGCTGTTGGGTGCGACCTAGACTGGCGGGGCTAGCGAGAACTGGAGTCCACTAATGGTCGGAAGACTCTGAATGCGAGCCTTCGAGTTGGACCAGCGGGGCTTGCGGGGACTGATGACTTTCTGAGAGCTGCTAGAGGCTTTTGGAAGCCTCCGAAATCGACCGCTGGAGCCTGGAGGCCGTCGGAGGTGAGCTAGGCCGGTGGAGTTGGTAGGGGCCTAGCAGACCCGGGGCGGCTCAGAAGGGAGTCCAGCAGATGCAGCGAAGCCCTCGGAGCTTCCGGAGACTATCAAGGGATGCCAGAGGCTACGGAGTGGAGTGGGAGACGGACAAGGCAGCCCCCCGCTACAGACTATCTGGTCTTTTTCCCGGGCCACTTTCTGAGAGGGCCCAGAGGCTCCTGATGTGGGAGCTGTTTGGAACTGGTGGCGAACCCGGCAGCCCTGGAAGACGCAGATGGGACGGAGGCCGGACCGATAGCCCTGTTGATCAGGGCATAAGAATAATAACAATTGCTCGGACTAACACCATTGAGCTAAGGCGGCAGAGAACTTGTAGGAGTCCCTTGGTGTGAATGTGGACCTCCCCCCGGGTGAGAGACGAGGGAGGGGAGGTAAGATTGTATGAGTGTGGAAGAGTACCCCCTGGGTGAGAGTCATGGGGCATGAGTGATTGTGGTGAGTGTTGGTACCTCTCCCCGACCAGTGAGAGAAGTTGGGGGAGAGGTGCAGGGTGTGAGTGGGGTGGTGCTAGACCCTACCAGTGCCGAGAGCGAGAGCTGGTGCACTGGGAGGTCTTACCACTGCCCAAGAGTGTATGGGAGTGCATGATGGATGGTTGGGATAAGGGACTCTTAATTAAGCCTAAGAATTCCGGAGGCCTGGAAGTGGAGGCTACTGGGTCAGAACCGGGAATCTCTGGGGGCTATATGGCAGGCCATTTGATTCGGGTGGTGACGGGCAGGGGACGGTATGACGGGAACCGGAGGGCAAGCCATCATCGGGGAAGGCACCCCCGGTGTTTGTTACCGGTGGTGCGTTCCGGCCCCCCATGTTCACACCCAGGCCCTGGTAAGCAGATCCTCGTGGGCTCTGGTCTCCGGCTGCTGCTGTTGAACGCCAGGTCGGTGAACAACAAAGCCCCCCTTATAAGTGACTTGATCACGGATGAGGGGGCCGACCTGGTGTGTATTACCGAGACCTGGCTGGCACCAGAGGGGAGAGTGGCCCTCTCGGAAATGTGCCCAGCCGGGTTTCAGGTCTGGCATCAGCCGAGACACTGGGGCAGGGGAGGAGGGGTGGCAGTGGTCATCCGAGAGTTTCTTGTGGCTTTCAGGGGCACTGCTCCACAAGTGGCTGGGTGTGAGACCCTGTTTTTCAAGTTGGGTTCACAAGAACAGTTGGGAGTGTTGCTGCTGTACCAGCCTCCCTGCTGCGTAGCAACCTCTCTGCCCGAGCTGCTCGAGGCTGTCTCGGGGTTGGCAGTGGAGTTTCCCAGACTTATGGTTCTGGGGGACTTCAATCTGCCATCTCTGGGACGGGACTCGGAGGCGGCTCGGGAGTTCATAGCTACCATGGCAGCTATGGGCCTGTCTCAGATTATTCGTGACCCGACTCGGGACAGTGGTCTCAACCCAGACTTAGTTTTCTTGTCTGAGCAGTGGCAATGTTTTCTGAGGGGAGAGTTACATCTTTCCCCATTGTCATGGTCAGACCACGCCCTGGTGACCCTTAGTCTCTCTTGTGCTGCCCCACTCCGCAGGGAGGCAGGACCTATTAGACTGGATTGATGGACCCAGTGAGGTTTCAGAAGGAGCTGGGGGTTATTCCCGAGGACTTGCTTCACGGTCCAGTCGAGCTCCTGGCCATGGCCTGGAATAGGGCCGCGGCCGGAGCCCTGGACAAGATCCTATGTGACCTCTCCGGCCCTGCTTGGCCCGCCGCTCTCCATGGTTTACTGAAGAGTTAAGGGCCTTGAAGAGGGTTAAGAGATGTCTAGAGCGCCGCTGGAGAAAGACGAAGACTGAATTTGACCGTACACAATCCTTGTGGCGGCAAGAGCGGCGAAACGTGAATATTTCTCTGCCCTTATTGCGTCTGCAGAATGCCGCCCGACGGCCCTCTTTAAAATTACAAGATCATTGTTGGGTCGGGAGCAGAGGGAGACCCACCTACAGGGCCGATCGAAAGAGTTTTCTGAGCATCTGCAGGATAAAATCGCTCAGATTCATTCAAAGTTGGACTCCAAGCGTGAGACAGGATCTGTAGAGATGCCAGGGGCTCGTACTTACCATGTTATCTGGGAACAGTTTGATCCTGTTGCGCCTGAGGAAGTAGTCAGGAAACTCCGGACTGTGAACGCCACCACATGCCAGCTTGACCCTTGTCCCTCCTGGCTGGTGAAATCGGCCAGTGAGGTGACATGTGGGTGGGTCCAGGTGATGATTAATTTGTCCTTGAGTGAGGGGGTGTTCCCGGAGGCCTTTAAGGAGGCGCTGGTGCACCCCTCCTCAAGAAGCCGTCCCTGGACCCTACCATCCTGGGCAATTTTCACCCAGTCTCCCACCTTCCCTTTTTGGGAAAGGTGGTTGAGAAGGTGGTGGCGTGGCAACTCCAGAGGATTCTGGAGGAAACGGATTATCTAGATCCATTCCAGTCAGGTTTCAGGCCGGGATATGGGATGGAGACCGCATTGGTCGCGCTTATCGATGATCTCTGGCGAGAGCGGGATGGAGGGAGTGCGTCCATCCTAGCTCTCTTAGATCTCTCAGCGGCTTTTGATACCATCGACCACGGTATACTTTTGGGACGGCTCAGGGAGTTGGGGGTGGGCGGCATAGTTTTGTGCTGGTTCGCCTCCTTCCTCCGGGGCTGTTCCCAGTCGGTGTTGATAGGGGAGGAGAGGGCTGACCCGCGGCCCCTGACTTGTGGGGTGCTGCAGGGGTCAGTTCTCTCTCCTCTCCTGTTCAACATCTACATGAAACCGCTGGGTGAGATCATCCATCACCACGGGATGAGGTATCACCAATATGCTGATGATACCCATTTGTACATCTCCATCCGTGTGAAGTAGGTGATGCGGTCGATGCCTTATCTCATTGTCTGGAGGCTGTGGGGTTCTGGATGGGGAACAACAGGCTTCAACTGAACCCTGGTAAGATGGAGTGGCTGTGGATTGATGGCCCCCCTAGATCCGGGAAGTTGTCATCTTTGGTTCTGGGTGGCACTACCTCGCTCGGATCCAGTGCAGAATCTGGGGGTCCTCCTGGACTCGCGACTCCTGCTTGAAGAGCAGGTGGCAGTCACAGCCAGGAGGGCCTTTGCACAACTTCGTGTGGTGCGCCAGTTACGCCCTTTCCTGGATCGGGAGGCCCTCCGAACAGTCACTCACGCCCTTGTAATCCCCCGTATAGATTACTGTAATGCGCTCTACATGGGGCTACCCCTGAAGAGTATCCGGAAGCTTCAGCTGGTGCAGAATGCTGCGGCGCGAGTAGTTATGGGTGCTATGAGATCGGCACATGTAACACCTCTGCTACACGAGCTGCATTGGCTACCAGTTTGCTTCCGGGTCCAATTCAAGGTGTTGGTGATTACCTTTAAAGCCCTACATGGCATAGGACCAGGGTACCTGAGGGACCGTCTCGTCCCGATAACGTCGGCCCGCCCCACCCGTGCATGCAGAGAGGGCATGCTTCGGACCCCCTCAACAAGAGAATTCCATCTAACGGGGTCCAGGAGACGTGCCTTCTCTGCGATAGTGCCCGCCTTATGGAATATCTTGCCCCCGGAGGTGAGACTGGCCCCTTCACTCCTGGCCTTTCGGAAGGCCCTTAAGACCTGGCTGTGCCGCCGGGCCTGGGACGACAGAGGCGGCAGTGCCTCCTGGGGTTGGCTGGCCCCATAGTAATACGATCCATCCTACGGTCACCCCATCTTGGATTTTATGTAATTTATTATTATTATTGGATGTATTTTAGATATTGTTTTTGTATAGTTTTTAAACTTTCAATTGTTGTAACCCGCCCAGAGTCCCTTGCAAGGGAGATGGGCGGGGAATAAATTGAAATAATAAATAAAAATAATAAATGAAATAATAAAATGTTCAAAGTTTGCAAAACACACTTATCTGGCCTGTGTTATGTCTATTTGTATTGTGAAGCTTCCTGAACTCACACAAACATCACACTTAACTTACCTAAAGAGGATCAGATTTGGTCCAAAACAGACCCATCATATGAAATACTAAATATCTGAGATCATGTCCTAGAGAGGACTTGTTTTCACAGGCCCCCTTTAGCAACTGTGCCTCCTTTGTAATTTTCATCCCTTTTTCCCATAGGCTTGGGGGAAGGGGTGGAAAGAATCAGAAAAAGGCAATGTTCACTTCTAAGGAATATTTATTTAAACACACACGTGCACGCACTCACACACAAGTACATATTCTATCTGATAAGTCTCAAAGGGACCTAGCTGTAAATGTGGAAGATCCTTACAAAGAATAGCTGGTGAGGATGTCTTCCTGTGAAATGAATCTTTTCAGGAGATTTAGAAGTGAGACAATCCTTCATTAGTCATTAGATCTGGGAGTAGGATTTATAACTGTATTATGATAAGTTTGGTTTATGTTACTTTTATTTTTTGCTTATATTTATTTTCATACCATGTCTTGATCTTATATTAAACAAAGGAATTTTTAATAAAACAACGTGTTCCTTCCATGTTCTGAGTCATCCCTGATAAGCTGCTAACACGTTCTGTTTCTTGTTCACTACATGCTGTCTAAAGTTGCAGTTGTTCAAGTTGGGTAGCCATATAAATATCTTAAATAAATAAATAAATATTGGTGTGACTTAAACTAGCTCCTGAAAAAAAAATCAGCTGTGTCAGCCACAATAGCTCACCCATGACAGGAGATCAAGGAGAACTAGAGCAACAGATGGGGACAAAGTCATATCCAGACAAATGTGATTTCCAACTCCTTACATATTCATTTTTCAGGTAACTTAATTGAGCAAATAAAGATAGAATGACAAAAACAATGGCCATGAAAACTAATGCCATGCAGGGGGAAAAAAACACTGCTTCCTGTTAGATATACAGTATGTAAAATGTTAGATACAGTATGTGCAAAATGGAATTTTGCAGAGAATGTTGGAATGCTCAATTTCTCTTTATAGGATGTACAGTCTGACTGTTCTGGGGAGGGTCTAGTATTTTTCCAGATTTCCAGAATCTTTTGAACCAGAAGTGGTTCACTATGTTTTGGACATGGTGTTCCAGATAAAATAGGCCTGTTTTAGGGCTGGATCATGTCTGGAACATTGCAAACTTCTGGGTCAGAGGATTAATTCCCAGAAAATAGCTGGATCAGAACAGCTGCATTGACATGGTATGGAGGAGGAACAGTGGATTATGCACCTCCTTATTTCATTTTCATTCAGATGGATGACAGACAATATACTTTTAAATTTTATTTTAAAGGAGAAGAGAATTTGGGTGAATTTTTCCTGCTTCCCATGTTTAAATAAAATCTGAAGGGACAACTTCAGGAGGGATCATCTCTTGTTGAGCTGCCCAAGTTTGGGAAATGTGGATAGCAAGGAGGGCTTCAGTGCAATAAAGCAGTGAGATGATGGATGGGTGGACGGATGGATGGATGGAATGGACAGGCGGATGGATGGATAGAATGTAAAGAAAATAATTCTGCCAGTAACACACTTTCTGCCAACTCTAGCAATAAAGCCAGCTGTAAAACGCTGTTAAGAAAAAAATTGAAATAAAATTTCAAGTATCCTGAGAATAAGGCAGAATCTGACACCTCTTTTGCCAAGTGAGAAAGCTTCTGAGAAATTGCAAAGCAGATTTCAGCACAGTGTTAATGCTAACTAGTGAAAGTGCCATCATGTCTCTAAATGATTTCTTTCCTTGCACAAATAATGCCAATAAGCTGTTATGAATACTTTAGTATTCAGAGAGACAAGTCTATTAAATAGCATGATTATAAGAGGGTTCACTTTCCATCTGTGAGACGAAGGAATACAAACTGCCAGAAAGTGAACTCTAATTTTCCAATGTAATATTATCATTAAATTACTGTAAAATTAAAATGGGGCTCCCTTAGGAACAGAAAGTGATTATATATCGGAAGGAGGCGGCAGCATTGAATAAAGGGTCACATCTGTTTTGCTAATACTAACACATTGTTAAAGGAAAATGCTGGTCGATAATTCACCCTTTTTATATTAAAAAAAATTCTCTTCACTGATTTTTTGCCATGATTGTGTAAACATAAGAGTCCTTGACAAAAGGGGACATCTTCTACTCATCTTAGCAGGATATAATTAAGGAAAGTATGAACCAAAACCTTAAAGAAACTTGGTCAAGAGAACGTAGTATAGGATTATCCAATAGGAGTGTGTGGAACAGGCGGGCTCCATTTTAATGCTGTGATTTGCATGGTGGAGGTAGCATGTTTCACCTTGAAGCTTTGCTAAAGAAAGGTCTTCCTCCAAATCTAACAAATCCAGCCAAACCTTCTCAATCAGCAGCTTTATGTGGCAGTTCTTCTGTGAACCTTCATCAAAGGGAAGGACACCTTGAAACTCCACACAACTACCTGCTTTTTTTTTTTTTTTTGCCTCCTGAAACTGTACCATACGTTTGTTATTTTTTTTAAATGACTTATGTAAAAGAGGGAGCAAATGCTGCATGTGTAGTCCATATGTAACCTTTTGCCTAATTTCAAAAGACACTGTGTTGCAGGTCCCGTGTGTTAAGGAGTTACAACTGGTGAGATCCAGGACACGGGCCTTTTCTGCCGTGGCACCCACCCGGTGGAACATCATCCCCCCTGAGGTGAGACCGGAACCATTCTTGATGTCCTTCCAGAAGTCTCTCAAAATGTGGTTGTGTGAACAGGCTTGGGGATCTCAAGGAAATGGTGAACTAATGAGGTGGCTACTGTTACAGGAGTTCCCAGGTTCGTCTTATGGTAACTCACTCAGACATTCACAGCCTGTTGAGGCACACGGACCTTGTAAACCCCCTTTGTTTTCTACCTGGGTTTTACAGATAGGAATGGCAGACAAGAAACACAACCCTGGTTAACAGCTGGGAAGTAATTAGGGACACACACAAATCACTTTCAACCAAACAGTGAGGCACATCAGGTTCTTTGGAATACACGGAGACCCAGTGAATTTAAAGTAACAGCAAATCTTTATTGGTTACAAGGTACATTTGTTCTTTCTCACACGCACGCACACACAAACTCATCCACACTTACCCACGTCCTTCTCAACTAGGCTGCCTGGCACTAGCTAGAGCAGGGGTGGGCAATGTCAGGCCTGCGGGCCACCTAAGGCCCACGGGGCTCCCGCCTAAGGCCCGCAGGGCTCCCGCCCGCAAACCCCACCCCTTCCACACGTTTGGCTCCCGCCCGCAAACCCTGCCCCCCAGTGCTTGTGATTGGCTCCCACCCACAAACTCTGGCCCCCGGTCCGCGGAAATCCCAGAAACCCCGCCCCCCACTCCCCGGTTATAAATATCCAAATGGCCCTTGGCAGAAAAAAGGTTCCCCACCCCTGAGCTAGAGGGATGGAAGCAGCCAAATCTGGATCCAAAGACTCAAGTAGTGGGTAGGCTTCAGGACCCCTTTTTATCCCCAAGCATTCTTGCTTTGTTGATTAGCTGGGATGGCATTTTCTCAATGTGCTCAGGCCCAACTTCCTTTGCCTGGTGCAGGTGACATTTTTCCTTTGTTTCCTTAATGACTTGTTTCCTTTTTATCTACCTCCCCAAAGGAACCTTTTAGACAAGATTCCTGGCTTTTTGTCCTCTCTGCTTAGGTGCCTGCTTTATCTGTAGCTATGGCATCTTCAGCCTAGCCTCACACTACATTGCCTACATCAAATGCTCTCTCTTAGCCTTTTAATAATAATATTGATATTTTAAATTGTGGAATGTTTTTTAATATTGTTCATTTTATGGGTTTTTTTATTGTACGTCACCCAGAATCACATTTTGTGAGATGAGCAGCTATATAAATATGATGAAATAAATAAATAAATAAATAAATAAATAAATAAATAAATTCACAGATCTGGTGAAAGTGATCTGCCTTTTCACTCTCAACCAAGTATATGTGGCAGAAGAGAGAAAGTGAAAAGAGGGTCCCCATTTAGAAGCAATTTGTGACCTCACCCCCTTTTGTATGTGATCCCACCCACCATTGGTATGACTCCAAATACTTCAGGAGGACGATGTAGCCCCCAACTGTGGCAATGTTCCCCTGGTAGGAAAAAAAAAGAATACCCAGCTTTGATTTGGGGTTGTGGTCCCCATGAAATTTGTATGAAATATGAACCGAGCAAGAATGGGTGGTGGTGGTGGTGAATAATTATTTTAAGAATAAAAGGTAGATGTGTTTACATTCTACTCAACTGAATTTTTTCTCAAAGCCCCAATACAGCTAATTTTAATTTATGAGGAAATTATCCAACAACAGCTGCAGTGTTTTCTGCAACTTCAGATCATCATAGATGGTTGTCTGACCACAGAGAGCTCTGACTGGAAAAGATGGTTGGTGGTTGGTTGGTGGGGGGCACATAAAAAGCTGTTTTTTGAAGGTTGATTAACACATGATCCAGTCAGCTCTTTGAATATAACTGGATTATCAGTTTGAATTGAATTATTGAATTGAACGGATTGCCTCCCAATTGATCTGATGATATGACAGATTGATGATTTTAATTGGATCTCAGGATGTGTGCACGCCTCTTACACCTCTCAAATGGCTTACAGAAGAACAAAAACAGGACAATCCTTATGCTCAGGCTTACAGTCAGAAAAAGGGAAGAGAAAGAAGGAAAAGGGGAAGAAGAGGAAAGTGGGAAAAGAAAAAAGAAAAGAAGCCCAGGCACCAGTTCCTTACAGAATAAACCTATATTGTGGGACCAGTTTTCCAACTATCTCATATCTTTATCTATTTGGTCACTAAGGGTTGACAACGACTTGATGGCACTCATCAATCAATCAATCAATTTCAGAAGCTTACTGTCTTACTGCCTACTCTGAATGTTGGCAACTATACTGTAGAAGCTATTTTCAAGTTCTTAGTCTTGAAACAGGAAATCCCTAGCATTTTTTCCCTTAAGGTTTATGAATTGGTAGGCTTTGATGATTTTTTTTTTAACTTCAACTCCTGTTGATGTAGCAGGAAGCTGTTTAACTGGATTCTGAGAGATCAGGCAGGGGGGTGTAGACAGATGCAAAAGCTGCAGGCATTTCAGAGATTGCTCTTCTAAATGGTCCCTCAGTGTCCATTTTTAGTAATGAATTTCATCCCGAATCCAGAGGCTCTTTATTGGCTCTGTTGATTTGGAAATGGGAGGCAAGTGCACAATTACAATTTGTGGGCCAGCTGTGACCATTCCTGAGCTAGCTGGACCAAGCTACAGTTATGAATGACTTGATTGCATCACTGCCAGACTACTGCAATGTATTTTGTGTGGGGCTTCCTTTTAAGTGTACCTGGAATTTTCAACCGCATTTATGATACAAACTCACCCATCTTTTGACTTCAGTAGTATATGCCCTGGTAACTTTTTGATTGGATTTGTGTGTTGCACTGTGTGTGGGGCAAGAATACTACCACTGGGGTTGTATGTGAGCTTGGAAGATGTCTGTGCTTTGTGAGCACTTCAGTGGCTGACCACTGTATACTGGGGATACTTTTAAGATGCTGAAACTTACCTATAAAGCCCTCAAGGACTCTGGAGCTGGATATCTAAAAGATCACTTCACCCAAAAGACCCCATCACCACCTGACATCTCCTGGGTTGGGCTTGCTCATAGTCCTGCCTGTGTGAAAAGTGGTTAGAGCATAAGTCTTTTGGAAGCCCCTGGCCGTAGAAACTTCAGTTATGATACCTTTGTTGATGAACACAAATATATTTGTTTGCTTGCCTCAAAACGAATCTCTCCTTATAAAATAATACCTGCTCAAGCTTCAGTTAACGTGATATCGATTCAGCAGATACAATTCTGATACCCTGCTTTATCTTTGAGCTGGGTGCCTTGGTTGAGCTTGATGCCAGCCATCTTTCTGGGTACCCAGATTCTCTTCCTGCATAGTTGTACCAACTCCTTGTTTTTGCTCCTATATAAGATCATAAACTGCAACTCTATCAAGTCTGAATGTATCTGTTTTCTCATTCTTTGGGGCTATTTAAATGGAAAGGATCTATAAAAAGTTCTGTTTTCTATTGCTCTTGGGGCTGGCAACCTACAAGCCTCCTGATCATTGCCTACATGTTTTGTGGTATAGGCTAATATTGTGAGCCTCTCCGGTCTTGTACTGCAGTGCATCATTCCAGTTGCCTTTCATACTCTATTCAGGTTATGATGAGACCAGGCTTCTAGTTCTATACAGATTTTGTTATCACGCACATCAGTCTACCTTTTATCCAATGAAAGGAAATTGTCTTGTTTCATGTTATTTTCTGGTAATCGCTTTTACTAACTTGCACTATATCTATACTGTATATGTTTTTTCCCCTTTTTGTAATGTGCTAATAGTAACCTAGAGAGCCAGTTTGGTGTAGTGATTAAGGCATTAGGCTAGAAACCGGGAGACCGTGAGTTCTAGTCCCGCCTTAGGCACAAAGCCAGCTGGGTGACCTTGGGCCAGTCCCTTTCTCTCAGCCCTAGGAAGGAGGCAATGGCAAACCACATCTGAAAAACCTTCCCAAGAAAACTGCAGGGACTTGTCCAGGCATTCTCTGAGAATTGAACATGATTGAACGGATAAAAAAAATAGTAACCTAATTCTTCTTCTTCCTCCTCCTCCTCCTCTCCCTCCTCCACTATGATACCTGGCTAAAATTCTTCTGCTCCTTTATTACATTCCCCAATGTTTGTGTCTTGCACACACAGCTCCACACTTTTTGTATTTTTCCTAAATCTAGAGTTTTGTTTCTTCCTTTTCACTCCTTGCGAAAAAACCCTCCTTTATCCAGAGGTCCATCATTCTACTTCCATTACAAGATCCAGGGTATCTAACAACAGATACATTATCTCTACATTTACCTTAGCATCTGTGGATGGAGTATTGTGATGCAAGTCATGCCTGTTTTTCAAATAATAATAATAATAATAATAATAATAATAATAATAAATAATAATAATAATAATAATAATAATAATAAATAATAATAATAATAATAATAATAATAATAATAAATTTAAACTTGTATGCTGCCCAACTCTCAAGAACTCGGTTTTGTAAGTGTGGGACTTGCATCACAATTCTCCACCTGCCAACTTTCTGATTTTGACAAACACACACTCACACTCACATGCTGACACCACTAGATCCTATTTCCACCGAATCCTTAAAGATCAGCTAGTTATAAACATTTGCTACCAGGTTTTAACTCCCATACTTCTGGCAAACTCCTGCCAGTTTGCCTCCAACTTTAACTCCATTAATAATTTTTTTAGCTCTGATGCAACCAATTGGGTTGCAGTTCAAAGAGTTTGGGTTTTAACTTGTAAAAAAGCATTTCTATGTTCCCATAACAGCGTTCGTTTACCTATGTTCCCATTGCAGCCAAACTAAATTGCATCCTAGCTGGGTTTCTGTTGCTGTTTTAGATTAAGTTCTGCATACAAATCTAATAACCAAAGTATCTGTATTTGCCAATCGTGACGCAATTTAACCCTTTTAAATTATACAATAAAGCATGGAGTAGAAATGGAGTCAAGGGGAAGCTATAAGATACATTGTTCCATATTGAAAACATAAGTTTTGAAACACCACTTTCAATATCAACTTTGTGTTCTTCATTCCTAAAAGAAGCATAAAACACTCAAAGGAGCTGAGTGATTTTTTTTTAAAGAAAGAACATTTTCAATATATACTCACTGCTTTATAGGATCTGCCTGTATCAAAGAAATTGTATGATATATTTGGGCCACTTGATAATGCTTATTAAATGTGTTCCTCTACCACATGGATTACCAAATCTTATTTGAAAACACAGAAATACTGGACAACACCAACAACCACTATGTTAGACTATACAGGGAAGCCATTGAAATACATAAACACCAACATAGTTTCAATAAAAAAGAAGAAAGCTTAAAGATCAGCAAAACCTGGTTGCCAGTCCTGAAAAACACAGCTTGCAAAAGGTCAATGAACTCTACTCAACCACAGAAATATACAAACAACTCACACACTAGATGTGCTAATCCCACACAGGACAGCACCACACCCCCTAATCACCACAATAAACCCTCTCCTAATCTCTTGTAAATGACCCACAGAAGACACACACCCTCTCAGCAGTTATAAACACCAGCAGCAACGCACACCCTCTACTTGGGCACAGAGAGAATCTTCTAGCTGTGCTCCTGTCCTCTGAAGATGCCAGCCACAGCGACTGGCGAAACATTAGGAACCAAAACTGCCAGAACACGGCCACACAGCCTGGAAAACCCACAACAACCATCGGATTCCGGCCGTGAAAGCCTTCGACTATACATTAAGTATAAGCAAATTTTTTTAAATATAAAATGCTGATCTAAAGTTTTTAATTTAATTTTATTTTTTGCCAAGAATTTATTGTATAAACTGGATTTTCCACAGGAATGTTTTGAACTAAGTATGTTAATTTTCAAAGAGCCATCATTTAAAATCCAGCTATTATACCTAGTATATTAAATGAGCCTTTCTCCCCTTGACAAAATCCTTGTTTATTTTTTTTTCACACTGAAATGTTTTTTTAAAAGTTCATTCAAATTTATTAGTATTTTTATTTTTAGGTGTCTTCTTATGAGCTAAGAAGATATTAATGTCGTGTGTAGATGCAGAAATAACACGCCGAGGCCAGGAATCTAGTCTCTAGTGTTTATTGCATACCTACAAGCAGAAATCCTGCTAAACTAACAGTGCCTGAAGATTCCCAAGTATATCAGCTCAACCTAGGGCGGAGCTTTCTTCTGACGTTTGGGGAAATAGGCTAGGCTCTCTGAGCTGCGTGCTCGCTTCTTATCTAGCGCCCAGCCCTCTTCTCTGCTCTCCCTGACACCACCCCCCTCTCCATCCAAAAACCCAATAGCAACTCCCTCCCCCCTTTCGTCCTTGGTGTCGGGTAGGATCCCGTGTGAAAATGTGTCCATCTGCTCCTCCTCCTGGGAGCTGGGCAGTGAAGGGAGGTCATCCAGGAAAGGAATGTTGGGGAAGGCTCGCGGCTCTCTGTCTGATCTGATAGCCCGGGTGCAGCTGGCCTCTCCTGAAAAACAGCTAAATCGTTAGAAAGGTTCTCCCTCCCCCCTCCTGGGAGCTGGCAACCAGAGGTGGAGGGATGCGAATCCACCGCCTCCCCCCTCGCTGGGTCTGGCGGAGGGGGCAGGAATGGTTGCTGGCAACTTACGAAATTCTCAGGCTGGTCGGCTTCCTCGTCTTCAGCTGGGGGCTGTAGCTCTGGGAGTCGAGCTGGTCGAGGCTTGTGAGGGAAAATCTGATGAAACCTATGCACTAGGAAGGGTGCGTGAACATCTTTGGCATTTTCCCAGGAGCGCTCTGTCTGAGAATACCCCTTCCAGTGTATTAAATACTGAATTCCCCTGCCCCTCCTTCTGGAGTCCAAAATCTCTTGCACTTTGTACTCTTGTTCCCCTGTTGGAGCCGTCGGATCTCTCTGCTGGCAGTGACTTCTCTGATTGGATCATCAAAATGGGCTCTGAAACGGGCCATAAAATTCTGGTAGTTGTCCAGAATTGGGTCGTTAGCTTCCACCATGGGGATGGACCATCTTGCGGCTGAGCCTTTCAGCAAACTTAAAATGAATGTGACTCTGGACCTCTCCGTCGGGAACTCGGCTGGTCTGCTGTCGAAAAACATGGTGCACTGGGCGACGAAGGTCCTGAGCTGTGCCGTCTCTCCCCCAAATTTCTCTGGTAAACACCCTGGGGATCGCAGAACGACTGGTGGGGGTGGTGCCACTGTTGCTGGCTGCTGTGCCCCTGGAGCTGGTTGTTGCATCTGTTGAAGCATCGCCGCTTGTAAGTTATTAATCTGGTCGTCAACTTGTTGCTGGTGTTGTGTCAAGGCCGCTGCTAGCTGGATTATGGCCTGCTGCAATTCCTGTGTCTGAGAAGCCATTCTCCTGGTTTATGTGTTCCTCCCTCTTTCGATGGGAGTTTTAGTTTAGCAGGATTGATGTCGTGTGTAGATGCAGAAATAACACGCCGAGGCCAGGAATCTAGTCTCTAGTGTTTATTGCATACGTCGATGAAGGTTCTCATTGTAGGTTATTGCATACCTACAAGCAGAAATCCTGCTAAACTAACAGTGCCTGAAGATTCCCAAGTATATCAGCTCAACCTAGGGCGGAGCTTTCTTCTGACGTTTGGGGAAATAGGCTAGGCTCTCTGAGCTGCGTGCTCGCTTCTTATCTAGCGCCCAGCCCTCTTCTCTGCTCTCCCTGACAATTAACTAGTTTAGATAAAGACTTTTGTACACTATAAACATATAATAACTCTGATTTTTTCTAGTCAAGTTAACCTTGACAGCAATGCAAAATTATGAAGATCTTTTTTGTAAATTTGACACAGTTTGTAGGATTAAGGTTAAGATCGTATTATCTGGAAAAATGATTTTGGAGATACTATCTGTTAATATTAGTACCTCTACTTTTCTTACATCCCTTGTTACTCTTGTTAATATGATTTCAGTTGAATCCAGATAACTTATTAAATTGAGCATAAAATGGTTGGTACAGTAGTATATAGCATGCTCAGTAACTCAGAGTATAGGGCCAAACTTATCTTGTCCTAAGAGCTTTTTAAAAAAATGACCATTAAACAAAATCAAGTATCACATGCACACACACTTTTTACAGTGTTTTGAATTTACAAAAATGAATATTTAATAATTCTTAAAATTATCTAAGCTGGGGATTTTTAATTTTTTAATTTTGAGAAAAGCACTTTAATAATAATAATAATAATAATAATAATAATAATAATAGGATAGTGGACATTGCAATACCTGGAGACAGTAGAAGAGAACAGAAAGAACTGGAGAAAATCACAAAATACAGAGACCTGCAAATAGAAGTAGAACGACCGTGGTAAAATAAAGCAAAGGTAGTACCAATAGGTAATGGGTGGCTTGGTGCAATTCCAGAACATCTGGAGCACCACTTGAACACCATCAGCAATGACAAAATCACCATCAGTCAATTGCAAAGGGCAGCTTTACTTGGAACAGTTTACATTCTGCAATGAAACCTTTAATATTATTAAACAACAACATCTGCCTATCCCAGTTTCTGGGGAAGGACTCGATAGGTGGACAAAAATGCCAAATCCAGTCTAAACATCTGGCTGACTGTGCAATCAACCATGATGATGATGATGATGATGATGATGATGATAATGATGATGATGTACTTGTTTCTTTACAAAGAAGAAATCTAATTTATCTAGGTTTTATTCTATTATTTCTTCTCTGGGGTTTGCAATTTCTTAGAAAGTTTTTTAAAAGGCCACAAATTCTGAGCAAATTTGAGGATGATCAATTGTAATATTATCTGTGGACATTTAAATAGACTTGTTTGTTGTTTATTTGTTCAGTCGCTTCCGACTCTTTGTGACTTCATGGACCAGCCCACGCCAGAGCTTCCTGTCGGCTGTCACCACCCCCAGCTCCCCAATGGTCGAATCCGTCACCTCCAGAATATCGTCCATCCATCTTGCCCTTGGTCGGCCCCTCTTCCTTTTGCCTTCCATTTTCCCTAGCATCAGCTTCTTCTCCAGGGTATCCTGTCTTCTCATTATGTGGCCAAGCCCACAATTTATCTGTTTAAGATATAATAATTATATTATTGCTTTATTTACATCCAGAACTTTTTGTTCTTTCCTTTTATAATCCAGCATATTAAATCTCTTTTTGGCATCTGTTTTATTACATGCAAACAGTAAAGGCCAAGTCAATCTTACTCGGCTACGAGTGATCGCCAAGAGAGAGAGAGACATGCAAACAGTCATATTTTAATCTCATGTTCTAATATTTTTATTTAATGTGAATTTTGTTTTTGTTTTAAAGAATAATCATACATATTCCTCTCATTATTGGCTTTATAGCCTCCTATAGAGTTGAAATAGATGTTTGACCTAATTAATTTTCTTTAAAATAATATATGAAATTTCTGTGAATATTTTTTCTTTCTCTGTTGTTTGAATACTTAAATGTGATTCAGGTCAAATTAAATCCCTTTATTTCAGTCAATGATCACATCATAACCTGATCTGTGATGATGGGATTAAATTTCCAAAAATAGAAAAACAAGCTATTGCCGACTGCCTGGATTTCTATTATAATGGGATCCTGATATGTGATTTAAATTTGTCCAAATGTTATTTGTTGTATTCTATTTAATAGAGATTTAGAAGTTAGAATATAATCCAGTTTACAATGGGACTGATGCCTCCTGAAAATATGTAAAACTCCATTCCAAAGGATTAAGAGTTCCCCATGTTTCTCATAGAACATAATCCTTTAAAAGGTTTAACATTTAATGTATTGTCGAAGGCTTTCTACAGCCCGGAAGACCCACAACAGCCATCATTTAACATTTAGTTATATTTTACACTCTGCTTTTTTCTCTATCTCTTTTAAGTTTTTACCTCTTGCATTAATATTTAAATCTTCCCCTATTATTAGATTCAATAAATAATTCCCCTCCACCCCTAACTGCCTCAGTATTACTGCAAGACCTGTAGTTGTTGTTGGTTAGTTGAATAAACCAATGCGAATGACTCCATGACGACATGATGGCAACAATCCTGAATAATAATGGCTCTCAAAGTGATCCATTTAAAGTGGGATCTGGCGTTAAACAGGGATGTCTTATTGCTCCAACCTTATTCGCTATCTTCATCGCTATGATTCTACACCTTGTTGAAGGGAAACTTCCTACTGGTGAGAAATTATATATTGAACAGATGGAAAGCTTTTTAATCTTAGTAGGCTGAAAGCAAAAAATAAGGTAATTACAACTTCTGTTATAGAACTTCAATATGCTGATGATAACGTAGTCTGTGCACACTCAGAGGAAGATCTTCAAACTATCCTAAACATCTTTGCAGAAGCATATGAAAAGCTTGGCCTCTCACTTAACATTAAAAAACCAAAGTGCTTTACCAGCAAGTTTGAACCAATCCCTCTGCAGCGCCATCAATCCAGCTTAAAGGTGTGTTACTAGAAAATGTTGACCACTTTTCTTATCTTGGCAGCCATCTACAAAAGCTGACATCGACGCTGAAATTCAGCATCATCTGAGCTCTGCGAGTGTAGCTTTCTCCCAAATTAAGCGTAGAGTGTTTGAGGATCGGGACATTCGCAGGGAGACCAAAATGCTTGTTTACAAAGCCATTGTACTACCAACCCTTCTGTATGCCTGTGAAACATGGACCCTCTACAAACGCCACCTCCAACTTCTTGAAAGATTCCATCAGCGCTGCCTCCGAAAAATTCTGCAAATTACTTGGGAAGTAGGCAGACTAATGTTAGTATATTGGAAGAAGCAAAGACCACCAGCGTTGAAACAATGATCATCCAACATCAACTTCGCTGGACCGGCCATGTTGTTCGAATGCCTGACCATCGTCTTCCAAAGCAGCTACTTTACTCCCAACTTAAGAATGGAAAACGGAGTATTGGTGGACAGCAAAAGAGATTCAAAGATACTCTCAAAGCTATTTTTTTTAAAAATAATATTAGCATTGAGAACTGGGAAGCCCTAACTCATGAGCATTTCAATTGGAGGTCAGCCTTTATTAAAGGTGCTACTGACTTTGAAGAAGCACGAGTACAGGGCGAAAGGGAGAAACGAGCTAAGAGGAAGGCACGTCAAGCAAACCCTCATTGAGACTGCCTTCCACCTGGAAACCTATGCCCTCATTGTGGGAGGTTGTACGGATCCAGAATTGGCCTTTACAGCCACTTATGGATCCACTGTTAAGATTTTAACCCTGGAAGACAATCTTACTTGGCTACGAGTGATCACCAAAATATGTAGAAATGAGTATACCTTGAACATATAAAAATCTATCTTTATATTTTGGTGTTTTTTTTAATCTAAAATCACTGCTTGCTCTAATTAGAATAGAAACTCCCTTTGATTTATTTAACCCTGGAGCAAAATATTGTTTGACATAAACTTTGCCAAAATATTTGTATTTTGATTTTCACACCATTTCTTTTAAGTGGTAAGCTTCTTGAATCAGAATCACACAGGGGTGTTACAGAGAATAACTAGTTTATAAACTTTTAACCCTTGAACATTTAAAGATACTATTTTAAGTATCTCTTCCATAAAAATAAACTGTAACAGTCTTCAGGTACTTTCCTTCTGTTTCTAAAGATAACATTTATTCCATTAAGAAATTTTAATAGGGCTGTGCAGTGCCTTCAATCCAGCTCTGAAAAGGTGCTTCATAGAATCATAGAGTTGGGAGGGACCTCCAAGGTCAACTGACACTCAGGTCAAGTTTGCTGAAGCACTGCAGATGGATGGCTGTCCAGCCTCTGTTTGAAAATCTCCAATGAAGGGGAACATTTAGCATTCTGAGAAGTCCACCATCAACAGGCACCTAGAGATAAACCCCATCTACATACTGTACCATTTAAAAGATACAACCAAAAGTCAAAGAAGGAACAAACAGCTCAGAGCACATCCTCCCTAGCAGCCAACACCCAGATAAGCAGGAAACAGCACCAGATAAACAATCAGGGAGGAAACAATACCCTACTCAGGAAACCATCAAGGAAAGAACCACATCCAACCAAGACTGGCAGAACACGCAACCAGCAAGCTCCATGCTCCCATGATGTAATGGTATGTGAGAAATGGTGTGGAGAGATGCTGCCTAGGGAATGGTCAGATAAGAGAGGGCTTAGCCCACAGCTGCATAATGGGCAGAGAAAGAGGCTCAGAGGGGACCCTCCCTAACTTCTCAGGCTGTAAAGGAGACAGCGGGAGATTTGTACTTTCAGACTTGCAAGATTCTGTTAATGTAGCCTTACAATAAAGTAGAATTAGCTCGTCTGGTCGCGTTTCCTGTCTGGGCTACCTGAGAAGGCTCACAGATGCACCGCTCATGTTAACTAGCCAGGTAATGAAACATCTGCAGAAAAACAACTAATCTCAGAGAACACCAAGATCCCAACAAGGAACATGCCACTGCATGAGGCAGCCTGACCCACTGACTGACAGCTCATACCATCAGGAATTTCTTCCACAAACTGAATCTTCAGAAGACAGCTAGACCTAGGGAAAGGGACAGCTCTTGCATGGCTTTCAGCTTTGTCATAGAATCTGAAGTGCTATCTAGTCTTAGTTTTTAACAAAAGTAACTTAATTAATTGCATAACTCTTTCCACCAAGTAATTCTCTCCACTTCCCCTATTTTCCACTAGGACCATTACTCCAACTATGTATTTCCCAGTCCCTTTACATTTTCTCATTTTATGAGACCTCATGCAGTAAAAGGAACTATATACAGTACTCCTAACCCCTAAACTGAAGCTCCTTTACACATTGCTTGCTACATTAAGTTATATGCTAAGCCCTAAAGTCATAAAAAGTGTTTTGAAAATGGTAGCCCAGTGCCTTCCTTGACCTGGGAATTGCTTTTTAATAGGTATAGGCCTAACATTGGAAGTTTGGTTTTGGGGGGCACAAAGCAAACACATCATGTTTTAGAATTTAATTTTCCACAGAACTGAAATGCAGAACATTTGAGATAGTCTGAGTTTCAGCTGAAAAAATTGGTGGGGGGAGGGATTTGCATGGTGAGTAGGGTAAATGTGGTGTATGGTGCTCCCTCTACTTCTGCATAGTGTGTGCTGGCCCACCTCCCAATCTTCTCAACATCTTTCTTTCCCTTCCCTACCTTCCCTTAGCCACTGCCATTCATCTCCAAGTATGGCATGTCAAATACACCTGCTTCCGATCTTCTGAAGTACTGGACATTGGTTACAATTGCTCTTTGCTAAAATCCACATTTTTCATTTCAAGATATATATTTAACTATATATCTGGGGAACTGGGGAACTATAACTGGGGAAGGTAATGGCAACCCACCCCAGTATTCTTGCCGTGAAAACTAAATGGATCAGTACAACCAAAGATTTGTCGGTATACCATCGGAAGATGGGACTCCCAGGTCGGAAGATGGTCAAAATGCTACTGGGGAGGAACAGAGGATACGTTCAACTAGCCCCAGATGTGATGACGCAGCTAGCTCAAAGCCGAAAGGACGGCTAGCGGCCGACGGTGCTGGTGGTGAACAACGAATCCGATGTTCTAAAGATCAACACACCATAGGAACCTGGAATGTAAGATCTATGAGCCAGGGCAAATTGGATGTGGTTATTGGTGAGATGTCAAGATTAAATATAGACATTTTAGGTGTCAGTGAACTGAAATGGACAGGGATGGGCCACTTCACATCAGATGACCACCAGATCTACTACTGTGGATAAGAGGACCACAGAAGAAATGGAATAGCCTTCATAATTAATAATAAAGTGGCTAAAGCAGTGCTTGGATACAATCCAAAAAACGATAGAATGATCTCAATTCGAATTCAGGGTAAGCCATTTAACATCACAGTGATCCAAATATACGCCCCAAACCACAGATGCTGAAGAAGCAGAAGTAGATCAGTTCTATGAGGATCTGCAGCACCTACTGGATAATACACCAAAAAGAGATGTTATTTTCATTACAGGAGACTGGAATGCTAAGGTGGGTAGTCAGACGACACCTGGAATTACAGGCAAGCATGGTCTGGGAGAACAAAATGAAGCAGGACATAGGCTGATAGAATTTTGCCAAGACAACTCACTGTGCATAACAAACACTCTCTTCCAACAACCTAAAAGACGACTTTATACATGGACTTCACCAGATGGTCGACACCGAAATCAGATTGACTACATCCTTTGCAGCCAAAGGTGGCGGACATCTATAGTCGGTAAAAACAAGACCTGGAGCTGACTGTAGTTCAGATCACGAACTTCTTATTCCAAAATTTAGAATCAGACTAAAGAGAATAGGGAAGACCCACAGATCAGTTAGATATGAGCTCACTAATATTCCTAAGGAATATGCAGTGGAGGTGAAGAATAGATTTAAGGGACTAGATTTAGTAGATAGGGTCCCAGAAGAACTATGGACAGAAGTTCGCAACATTGTTCAGGAGGCGGCAACAAAAAATGTCCCAAAGAAAAAGAAAACCAAGAAGGCAAGATGGCTGTCTGCTGAAACACTGGAAGTAGCCCAAGAAAGAAGGAAAGCAAAAGGCAACAGTGATAGGGGGAGATATGCCCAATTAAATGCAAAATTCCAGAGGTTAGCCAGAAGAGATAAGGAATTATTTTTAAACAAGCAATGTGCGGAAGTGGAAGAAGACAATAGAATAGGAAGGACAAGAGACCTCTTCCAGAAAATTAGAAACATCGGAGGTAAATTCCAGGCAAAAATGGGTATGATCAAAAACAAAGATGGTAAGGACCTAACAGAAGCAGAAGAGATCAAGAAAAGGCGGCAAGAATATACGGAAGATCTGTATAGGAAGGATAATAATATTGGAGATAGCTTTGACGGTGTGGTCAGTGAGTTAGAGCCAGACATCCTGAAGAGTGAGGTTGAATGGGCCTTAAGAAGCATTGCTAATAACAAGGCAGCAGGAGATGATGGTATCCCAGCTGAACAGTTCAAAATCTTGCAAGATGATGCTGTCAAGGTGATGCATGCCATATGCCAGCAAATTTGGAAAACACAAGAATGGCCATCAGATTGGACAAAATCAACTTATATCCCCATACCAAAAAAGGGAAGCACTAAAGAATGTTCAAACTATCGAACAGTGGCACTTATTTCACATGCCAGTAAGGTAATGCTCAAGATCTTGCAAGGTGGACTCCAGCAATTCATGGAGCGAGAATTGCCAGATGTACAAGCTGGGTTTAGAAAAGGCAGAGGAACTAGAGACCAAATTGCCAATATCCGCTGGATAATGGAGAAAGCCAGGGAGTTTCAGAAAAACATCTATTTCTGTTTTATTGACTATTCTAAAGCCTTTGACTGTGTGGATCATAACAAATTGTGGCAAGTTCTTGGTGGTATGGGGATACCAAGTCATCTTGTCTGCCTCCTGAGGAATCTGTATAACGACCAAGTAGCAACGTTAAGAACAGAGCATGGAACAACGGACTGGTTTAATATTGGGAAAGGAGTACGGCAGGGTTGTATACTCTCACCCTACCTATTCAACCTGGACGCAGAACACATCATGCGACATGCTGGGCTTGAGGAATCCAAGGCTGGAGTTAAAATCGCTGGAAGAAACATTAACAATCTCAGATATGCAGATGATACCACTTTGATGGCGGAAAGCGAGTAGGAGCTGAGGAGCCTTATGACGAAGGTGAAAGAAGAAAGTGCAAAAGCTGGGTTGCAGTTAAACCTCAAAAAAATCAAGATTATGGCAACGAGCTTGATTGATGACTGGCAAATAGAGGGAGAAAAAGTGGAGGCAGTGACAGACTTTGTATTTCTAGGCGCAAAGATTACTGCAGACGCTGACTGCAGCCAGGAAATCAGAAGACGTCTACTTCTTGGGAGGAGAGCAATGGCAAATCTTGATAAAATAGTTAAGAGCAGAGACCTCACACTGACAACAAAGGTCTGCATAGTTAAAGCAATGGTATTCCCTGTAGTAACCTATGGCTGCGAGAGCTGGACCATAAGGAAGGCTGAGCGAAGGAAGATAGATGCTTTTGAACTGTGGTGTTGGAGGAAAATTCTGAGAGTGCCTTGGACTGCAAGAAGATCAAACCAGTCCATACTCCAGGAAATCAAGCCAGACTGCTCACTTGAGGGAATGATATTAAAGGCAAAACTCAAGTACTTTGGCCACATAATGAGAAGACAGGATACCCTGGAGAAGAAGCTGATGCTAGGGAAAGTGGAAGGCAAAAGGAAGAGGGGCCAACCAAGGGCAAGATGGATGGATGGTATTCTGGAGGTGACGGACTCAACCATGGGGGAGCTGGGGATGGTGACGGCCGACAGAAAGCTCTGGCGTGGACTGGTCCATGAAGTCACGAAGAGTCGGAAAGGACTGAACGAATAAACAACAACATGCTCATTTTAGTTTCCCTTTAAATGAAGAACTTCAGCATTACACGGTCACTTTCTCCAATATTCTTGTTCCTTCCATTTCCTCAACTAAGTCTTTCACATTGATTAGCATGACATCAAGTTCCTCTTGTGTCTTCCTCCATTCTCTGAAAGAGGAAGTTGTTAGTGAGGCAATCCATTAATTTCCCATAAGAATTTTGATTGGCAGAATTTGCCTCCCAAATGATACCAGGAGAATTCCAATCTCTATGGGTTCATGCCTCTTTGAAAGCTGTAGAGATTATATTTGGAGGGCATTATGCATATGTTCTCAGGCAAAGATTAACAGCAAGATTAGCAGCAGAGGAGCAATCAAACAACACAATAGACCCAAATCAAGGAACTATTAACTCAGTCAATCAACCAAGCAGCAAACAACAACCCAATCAAGGTACTACCAAGGAGAGTACAACACCCCCACCAACACAGGCAGGACAGGACAGGGTATATAAACAGAGAGCAAGTCCCACTCCCTTTTCGCACTGAAGATGTTGCCTAGGCTGGCAATGAAACGTCTGCAAGAAAACAACACGGCTCAGAGAGCACCATGGACTCCACATACAGTATGTTCTCATTGGCTACTTGGGCAATAGTAGATACCAACCACAATCTAGCTTTTATTTGTTTCTCCTCTTATTTAACTGAGATTCTTTTGCTTGTCAGTGCCAGGACAGGAAAAGCAAAAATTGGAAAGTAACAGCAGTCCTTCTGTTAGTGCCCACCCCTCAGAAAAGAGAGTCAAGATATTGATACTGCATGTAGTTTATTCACTGAAAGGGCACTGGATGAAAATTTAATTAAGTTTCAAGAAAAAAAACAATCAACCGTACTTTCGTGGTGTTGCTAATTTGCCACCACCTAATAAAAAGTAGGGGGCATGGTGGCTCAGCGGGTAAGACGCCAGGCTTGTCGATCGGAAGATCACAAGTTCGGAGGTTTGAATCCCTAGCCCTGCGTGCGGAGTGAGCTCCCACACTCGCCCCAGCTCTTGCCAACCTAGCAATTTGAAAGCATGCAAATGCAAGTAGATGAATAGGTACCACTTCAGTGGGTAGGTAACAGCGTTCCGCATGCGTCATGCCGGCCACATGACCACGGAAGTGTCTTCGGACAACGCTGGCTCTTCGGCTAACAAACGGAGATGAGCACCGGCCCCTAGAGTCGGACACGACTGCACAACTGTGCAGGGGGAACCTTTACCTTTAATAAAAAGTGAGTCAATTGGTTTCCAGATTCAAAAGTTACAGCAGCTTATCTCAGAAATAAAAGTAGATTAGATGAATGCTTTGCTGATTGTCCCACTATTGTCTGTTGAAAGAACCTTTTAAGAAACAATTATAATAAATAATTAAAGTTACAAAAATATGTAATAAGAAAAGCCCATTTTTAATTATATAAAAAGGCTGATGTCTGATCCACTCTGAAAACAAAAGAACTGTCTGGCCTTGGAAATGTAGACAAAATATTTTTATATTGGCTTGATTAATTTAATTTGCTCTGCCTTTATACATTTTAATTATTCTTACATTATCTTGAAAACGGTAAAAGAAAAAGAATATTGATTCTCTTACGTTTTCTATTTAAATTACTAAGTCTTCTAAATCTAGGGTAACACATCATTCTAAGGTGAAGCCTTTTTAATTTGGGATTTATTGTCTTTATTCAGCAACTCTTAAATTTGATTCTTTTTTTCAAATAATTTTAATTAAGAATTATAAATGAAAAGAATAAAAGGCAACATAGAAAAATACAAAAGAGAAGAAAAGTATGTGAAAAAGAAAAAAAAAGAAAAATAGAAAAAAGAAAAAATTGATTCTTAAAATTGATTCTTAAGGTGAGGTGTAAATAGTCAGAAAAGGCAGAACCGGCATCATCAATTTCATTAATTTGGATTTCTGAACAATAGGCACTTTTAACATAATGGCCAACACTTCCTCCATTTCTATTGCTTCTGTTCATTTTGTACAAATTGTATCTCTTGCTTCTGATTGACTCTGTCATCCGTTATGCTTGCTCATCTGCACCATCACTAAAAGGGTTTTCTTGTTTTTCCTCTCCCTTTCTCTGGCTCTCCCATCAGCCAAGTACAAACTCTGGATGTAGAAGAAAAATTTGTTTGAGAGTCTCCCTCAGAGAAAGCAAACTTCTATAAGCTTCTCCAGGACTAATTGTGATTTGTTTTTAATTTACCTTTTGGAGCCACTGGAGTATGTAGACTTTGAATATATTTGACCACAATATGGATTTCTGGAATTAAGCAATTAAGCCAATTTGTTAAAAGGAATTTATTAGATTTTACAATCCATGAAAGCATACACATAACCCCTTGTTTTGATTTTACAACAACTCTTATATTCAGCTGTATTGTATTCTGTAGTCTTCTTGGGGTATTGATTTCATATGAAAGACTTTGATTGGCTTTTAATGGTAAGGAAACTTTGTTTGTTTATGTAATCTCATTTAGCAGTCTTCAAATATCTGAAAGGATGTTACATAGCAGTAGGTCAAAACCTATTCATTCTCACTCTAGAGCGCAGGACAGAAAATATTGGATTTCAGTTACAGGACAGCAGATTCCAGCTGAATGTTATAAGAACTTTTTGAACAGTAGGAGCAATTTGTCTATAAGCTGAAAAGAAGATAGCCTTTTGGGGATACTTTAATTTGGCTTCCTGCACTGATCATGGAGTGGGATTCCATCTTCTAGATGTCCCTTTTCACCTCTATGATTCTGGGAGACCTAACCATCCAAGACAGTTCTTGTAAAGGCTTTATTCTCTTTCACAAGAGTCTACCTTTACTCTAGAACTGTCCTACTGACCCAATGCTCTCAGCTTTGATCATTGAAATGTCAATAATTCGAGAAAATGTGAAACTTTCAAAGATATCACCATTTTCTAAACTGCTGGAACCTCAGATCAGGAGGGATAAGAGCCTTGCACTAAATGATTTATTGTCTTCACAATGACATAAATAATCTCTTCTGCAAAAGTCTACTGACTCAAAGCTCCCCTCTGATGTAGCAGCAAGAGTTTCAGTGCCATTGGCAATTCTTTTTATCCAAGTAATTAGCACCTACAGTTGGTCTGCAGGAGAGGGCCACTTGAAGATGGCCTTGCTTACAAGGCCTCTTTGTCAGGTACATGCAAGAAATACTTCTTTTGACTCTCTCTGAAACTGTGGAATGCTGTCCTTGCTATTGATCCCCACTATGCATTTCTGGTGGGCTGCAAGGATCTTCCCTACCATAACAACCTACCTACGTCTTGTTTCAGAAAATGAGAGACTGCTGAGAAACAGTGAGAACTAATCCTAGTCCTGGCTGGGTTAATACAATATACTAGACTAGGCTAACATCAGGTTGGGTAGTTTGTGGCTCAAAGTGCTAGAGGAACTCTTGTCTTAGCAGTTTCTCAAAGATAGGTCATCATGTTAAGCCATAATATGCTTTATAAATGTGGGCACAGAATGCTACATTAATACAGGAATTGTGTTTTGTTCACCTGGATTTCACTGTATGAGCACAACCTTGTTGTCACTGTGGAGTCCATGGTGCTCTTTGAGCCTTGTTGTTTTCTTGCAGACGTTTCATTGCCAGGCTAGGTAACATCTTCAGTGCGAAAAGGGAGTGGAACATGCTCTCTGTTTTTTTTTCTTTCTGTTCTTGTTGTCACTGTTGCTTCTGCAGGAAATCTGGGAATTTTACACTGAAATCATGAGTGATAAGATTCTTCATTTTCAGGAAAGGAGAGATTAAAAGCAATTCTCCAGGGTTTCTTAGCTCAGCTGCACAGTGTAGGAATAAATGATAATGCACAGGTTTAGTTTCTTCATGCTACCAACACAATTGTGCCAAAGGAAATGGGAAGAAAATAGTAAGATGTCTTATGCTGCACAGATGCTGAACCAGGTCCTAAGCACCAATACATACAATTGAAATAATTGTATATTCATTCTTCCTTTACTCTTCTTCTGTGGTTTCCCCTGGGGTGACTTGTAGATCCAAGTCCCACAGATATAGCAACAGCAGCAACAACTACAACAAAATAGAGTAGTTTCTATGCAACTATTTGATTTGATGACAGTCAGCAAACTTACACCAAATTTAAAAACTATCTTCCTAGTTTCACCAAAATTCATCCAATCTGAAAGTTCACACAGTACAACCTAGGAATTGCATGCCAGCTCTTGTCTATAAAAAGAATAGCCTGTAGTTTGTGGCATTTCAGAGAACCTTGCCCACTTTCCCCATGGGACAGATGATCAGCATGATCAGCTGGATAGCAGGAAGCAAATCATTGGTTTATGCAGCCTGTAATGGAAGGCAGAGCCAGTTTGATCTAGTGGTTAAGGCAACGGGCTAGAAACCAGGAGATTGTGAGTTCTAGTCCCACCTTGGGCATGAAGCCAGAAGGGTGACTTTGGGCCAGTCACTCTCTCTCAGCCCTAGGAAGAAGACAATGGCAAACCACTTCCGAAATCTTGCCAAGAAAACTGCAGGGACTAGTCCAGGCAGTTGCTGTTAATTGGACACAACTGAATGGCAAAATGATAATGATAATAATAATACAATGGAAGGCAACCAAACATTCTGGCTTCCACCAGTCAGCTGATCAAGTGATCTGCATGCATGAGTAAGTCTATGTGAGGGTGAAGGAAGCCTCATTATTTCCTCTTCTTCCCAGTGACCATGTTCAACATTGTTTGGAAAAGACACATGAGGGAGAAGAGGGATTAATGTCTCTATGTGTGAAGAAATGCCCATGCACATGAATGTGTAAGACTGTTGCTGTCAAGCCAGCAATTTCAGTGGTTCTTGAGTATGAAAACATTTTCCAGTCAGGACCCAGTCCCACAGCAGCAAGACAGAAACTCACCCAGAATAGAGTTAAGTGATGTAGGCAAAGGTTCCCCCCGCACATTTGTGCAGTCGTGTCTGACTCTAGGGGCCGGTGGTCATCTCCGTTTGTTAGCCGAAGAGCCAGCATTGTCCGAAGACACTTCCATGGTCATGTGGCCACATGACGCGTGCGGAACGCTGTTATCTTCCCACCGAAGTGATACCTATTAATCTACTTGCATTTGCATGCTTTTGAATTGCTAGGTTGGCAAGAGCTGGAGCTAGTGCGGGAGCTCACTCCGCACGCAGGGCTAGGGATTCGAACCTCCGAACTTGCGATCTTCCCCCTTTTCAACATTTCTTTTACCCTGGTGTCTTTACAGCAATTCCTTTTTCAGCCACTTATAATAGCAGCACCTTTTAAAGAACTGTCCAAGGTACTCAATCAAATAAGTTAACTATACATTACAGCAACAGTTAGCACTACTTTTTAGGCCAACGAATAGTTGCAAGATTCTGTCCTCCAGAATATCAAACCTGAAACAGTATAATAAAAAATGGTTAGTCTGAAAAGGCACCACCTCTGTAATTTTATTCTCTGATTATTATCATTTTTTTGCAATATTAACATCTTAAGAAAGTATTTCAGGTTCTTCAATTACTAACAGACTTTAGAGTTGATGGTTCTCATGCAGAATTGCTTAAAGACATCCTCATGTCCTTATAGGCATTACATCCTTTCTCCAGAAAAGGGATATCTGGATTTCTCAGGCATCAAAGTGCTGATATTGACTTTGCTCCAGATAGCTTCTGAATGACTTCCGCAGAGCCTCCTACATAAAGCAATTCCCTCACTCACAGAGACACACAATGATGAAACAGTGACTAATGTACATTTTTAATAGGAAGAATATCTTCCAGGTAAATAATGAAAGAAACCTTGTATTCTGCTTTCAGACTAACTTCTCTGAGCACAGGAATAAGGACTAAGAGGAGCAGAGAAAAACAATCTATGTATCTTTAAATTTGTATCTATGGATAGATTAGACTCCTTGTATGCCTCTCCAAGAACTGACCAATGGTGCTTGTACTGTAAAATAAATGTTCCTTTTTTTAAAAAAAAAGTAGACTTGCATGTACAATGAACAAACATTGTACAATCCCAACCTACCCACATTCATTAAATTGCAGTGGAGAGCTAGAAGAAGAAGAATGGGAACCTGGCTTCAGGGAAGCACAAAAGAGAGAAGATGGGATAGCTTGTATTCATCAGTGGATAATTTTTCAGTTAAGTGGTTTTCATTTTGACTGTTGTAGATGCTCAGTTGACACTCACCTTGTGCTCTAAACAATACTGGCACATTGAAACTTTAATTAGTTCATGATGTAGTTTCTGTAGTGCTTCTTTCCCACTTTATTTCAATCCATAGTGCTCTTAATCATTAAAGAATATAGTAACATTATCAATGCATCTACAGCCACTCATTTACAGGGGAGGTGAGAAATATAAAGGATGCAGCAGTGGGGAACGTGCTTGGGCATTTGGGAATACCTCACCAGGTATGCAATCCTTTGCTTTATACAAGGCATTGCCTTCCCAAATGCCCAAGCACGCTCCCCACTGCTGCATCCTTTATATTTCTCACCTCCCCTGTAAATGAGTGGCTGTAGATGCATTGATAATGTTACTATATTCTTTAATGATTAAGAGCACTATGGATTGAAATAAAGTGGGAAAGAAGCACTACAGAAACTACATCATGAACTAATTAAAGTTTCAATTGATGCCCTTTGGAATACTGATTACCTGTTTTGGAGCTTTCAATGACCTTGGGGGTGAACAATCCAGCATAGGCCAATTCACCTTATGCATCATTGTAAGAACTGGTCAGCATTTCTGGTAGCTTTGGGAGAGGGTGCTTCCTTCTGAGATTATAATTTTTCCAGTCTGATTTGC